>OY751555.1:14138855-15534948 GCA_963572265.1 Caenorhabditis doughertyi
ACTGATTAGTCATGATCATGATCATTTCAATCAATGACGTTTAAGCAATCAAGACTATCTAGGCTAATTTCCAGCTGAACCAGATGCATCAGACTAGGCTTAGGCGTAGGCTTAGGCTTCAAGTCAGGCAGTTTCAGATCGCTTAAGACCAAGCCTACTCTACAGTAGACCTCTTCAGGCTTAATGTAGACTGTTTGTAGCCTATCTAGGCATTGTAACCTTATTAGCACCTGGAACGAACTGACAGACATGTCTCGTTACAGTAGGCGGATAAGAAGAGAAAACCTCATTTCTCTGTTCCATTTTGAGCTTGAATTCCTGGCTCTGACTGATTTGAGCCTAAGTTTTGTTTTTTTAGTCTAGGTCCATCTAGTTCAATAGCTTACTTTTCCAAAAGTTGTTAATCCACCAATTTTTTACGACAATCCAACTTTTTTACCAGCTTTTTCCAGTTTGAGGAGGATTCCTTCCGAAATTCAGACAATTTTTACCAATTTCGGGCACAACACAATACAACTCAATAACAACGTTTGCCAACTTTTTTGTTGAAAATAGATCATATTCTTACTTTGAAACAACTTTTTTCCAAACCCAGACCAAACTTTTGATTACAACTTCCCTATTCCAGTTCAACTTCCCAAAAATTGATTTTTAGGACCAAAATCCTCTACCTGGACAAACTTACTTGACCACCACATACTCGGAGGAACTATCCCTGGAAGTTCGTCGACAGATTCAAATCCTTCAAGACTGTGAAGTTCCAATCGAGCAAATTGCCAAACAATTTGGGTGTACACATCGATCGGTAAGCCTAACGAGATTCATGAGGGTCTCACCACGAAAAGCATCGTAACCCATTCAGTTTTGCTCCCAATATCATGACACATAAATTTTCTGAACCAGCTCGCCGAGCCCTTTCGAAAGAGTATAATCATGACTAGGTTTGCTTGGTTCTCACCACGAAAGTTACTGTAGCTAGTTTAAAGGCGCATGCACTTCTCAGAATTTTACATTGAAGCTAGCCTATTCATGATTATACTTGTTTTGAAAGTCTCGGTGAGTTCAAAAATTTGGGTTTTGAAAATTTTTGATTGAATTTTTCCTTTCTCAGGTACAAGAAACGATCGGCACTCGTCTCCTAATAGAACGTCACCAAGTTGAGCAATATCTTTTAGAAGATTCAGAAGACGTCGTCACAATAACGTCTTCAACCTCCTCCTCCTCCTCATCGCCGTCTCAAAAACCGGCAAAAACGATTGGTGAAATGATGAAGCCGAAGAGCAAGATTCGTAGAACTCATTATGTGGATTTGAACAAAATGGTATGGAAGCATTTCAAGGATTGTCAGGCATCCGGAATGCAGATTAATGGAAAACATTTGAAGGATCAAGCAATGAGATATGCCAAGGAAATGGGTAAGGATAAGGGGGATTTGTGAAGGGGGAAAGGTTATGACATTTTGCATTAAATTAGCAATGCTGTCGGTATTCTCAAAATATTTCAAGGGGTCGTGGCCTAGAAATCCAATACCCGAATTTCTAGCCTATCCCATTGAATTCAGCTCGCCGAGACCTTCAAAATGAGTATAATCATCACCTATCTAGCTTCAATTTGAGTTAAGCTACAGTAACCCTGAATCTTTCGTGACGAGACCCAACTCTTTTAAAAATTGAGCTAGCCTATTCGTGATTATACTTATTTTGAAGGTTTTCGTGAGCTGAACTTGAAAATTCAATTGGCGTGGAGTTCGGAGCAAAAATGGGCGGGTTACGGTGTTTCGTGGTGAGACCCGAAATTTTTTGAAAACTAGTCATGATTATACTCAAATTGAAGGTCTTGATGAGCTGAGTTTAATGAAAAAGGTGACATAGTGAGAAAATGAATTTCTAGGCCATCAAGACCTCGGTCATGACTTTCTAGGCCAAGAGATAGCCCGATGAAACTGATTAAAACTGTCTAAAATAGTTTCAAAATTAGATTATTCCAGGTCTCGAATCGTTCCGTGGCTCCGAAGGATGGTTGGACGCCTTCAAACGTCGTCATCGTATCGATTTGAAGTCTATGACAGGATATCCAGTGTGTTATGAAAATGATATGTTCGATGAAGTTGACAAAGAATGCCGTGATTTGGACATGGAATCCCAATTAAACCATCAAAATGGACATCAAAATGGATTCTTCCAAAACGGAACAAGTGCTCCAGAAGAATTCGCCTCCTCATTTTTCTCCTCTTTTGCCCAACAAATTCTTCCACCACCACCCCCGGAGCCAATGGGAAATCAATCATCACAACTTCAAAATATGATTAATGTAATGATGACGGCACCTCATATGGATCCACAACCAACGACGTCGTCTAGAAGAAATAATCAGAATGGTGATAATTTGGTGATGAAAAGTTGCCAAATTCGTGTGGCTGATAAGGAAATTAGTCATGCGCTGGACACTTTGAGGACGTATATTATGAGAAATGATCCGGGGGCGATGAGCCTGTTTTTGCCACTTCAGGAGAGATTGGCAACTACAACAAGCAATTTGGGGGTGAGTTAAGGAGTTTGTTGAGGGGATTTGGGCAAGTTTGGACAAATTTGGGAAAGCTTGGACAAATTTGGGCAAGTTTTGGCAAGTCTGGCCTTACCGTAGTTTGGGCCTAATTGACCTGTAGTGGACTGTTGGTGTCCAATTTAGCCTGGTCCGAACTGATCAAACCCAAACAGAATTGGCCTCAGCAGAGCCTAGATAGTTGGACTACTTTTGGATTTGTTCAAGATTTGTTCAAACTGGATTTGGGCAGTTTCGTCTCGTTAGGCTAATTTCAAGACCATTCAGACTAGGTCCCGGCAGGTTTAGCCCAGCCTTTTGAGCCTAACGAGCCTAGTCTTAAAAGCAGAGTTGGATTTGTTTGGACGTTTTTGGCTCTGCTTGAAAAAGTTGAACCAACTTTGGCCAAATTTAATCTAGTTTGAGCCTTAGCCAAATTTAAACATTTTTGGCCTAGTTCAGACAAATTTGGTCCAATTCAGAGAAATTTGGTCTATTTCAGAGAAATTTGGTCAAATTCATACAAATTTAGTCCAATTCAGACAAATTTGGTCCGATTTGGACAAATTTGGTCCAATTTGGACAGATTTGATCTGGTTTGGACCATTTTTCCCTCGTTTGAGCTTGTTTACCCCAGTTTTTCAAAAATAATTCATTCCAATTTAAGCCTTTTTAGCCCAATCTGAATGTATTTGGCCTTGTTTAGCCTTGACCCTTCTTGGCCTAACTCAAACTAAACCAGTATTGTTTGGGCTCATTTGGTCTAGTTTTTTAGGCTTGTTTGGCTGAATTTGGCCTAGTTTGGCGCTTCAATTCTAAGCCTAAGCCAATTTGGATCCCCTTTTCAGCTTTCGGAAGATAAAGCCATTTTCAAATTATTCTTTTTTCAGACCGATCTATCCGGACAGTCCACTTCTTCATGATCTCCCGGCTCAAACATCTCTTCTTGAAATCTTTTAAATTTTTTCCTACTATAAAAAAAAAGTTTTTCCTTTTCTTCCCCATATTTATCCCATCAAACCCTCCCAAACCCATCATCTCCGAAACGCATATTCCACATCCATACACACCCCACAATCTTGTCATTGAACTTATTTTTTAGTAGTATTTCTCTCTTTTTTTGAACCAAAAACTACATTTACAAAAAATTCTGTCTGCCAAAAGTCGATTTTGATGTAAATATATGGGATTTATTATAAGAAAATTGATAATAAATAATTGGATTAATAATTATTTGAAAAATACAGAAAAATTTAGGGAAAATTCGGATAAAATGCAAAAATAGGGATGTTAAAATGAAGTCAGTTGGTCAAAAGTTTAAAAAAACCATCATTGACAACTTTGGAGATTTTTCACAAAATTTGAATTTTCAACAAAAAAAGTTGGCAAAAGTTGTAAAAATTTGGATCGAGTTGTATTGAGTTGCGACCAAAGTTGGTACAAATGTTTTGAAATTTGGACGAATCGGACAAAAAACTCTACAATTGGGGATAAGTAGGGAAAAAAGTTGATGAGTCGTGAAAAAAAGTTGGTAGATCAACAACTTTTGGAAAATTTGGCAGAAAGTTGGTATAGTTAATTTCGAAACAGTGTTAAATTGAGATGAAAATTGTGGATATGAATATGTAAAAAAAAACGTTGTGAATTTTCAGGAAAATGCTCTAAAAAAGTTGGTAGGTTTCCAACTGCTTTTGACTTTTGATGAAAGTTGTTGGCTACTTCTGAAAGTTGAAAAAAAGTTGTTTTATAATTATTGTCTTGTTGTTCTTACCTACTCATCGTCCTCATCATCCATTTCAATAACTTTGGCATATGGTGGTTCTTTGACGTTGAACACTTCAACAAAGTTGAAGCTGAACCATGTTTTGAAGCAATCCCAAGTGCCCTTGTTTGGTCCTTCAGAAATTTCTTTGGTTTTGTTGATATCCTTGGTTACGGTAGCTGTGACGTCAAAATGGCGGGCTGCCAGGTCTTCTCCGATGTATGGCCAGACGGTGAGGCGCTGAAAAACCGATAATTAATGGCTTTTCCTATTATTTTCGTGAGGTTTTCAACTTTCAGCTTCTTAACTTTTACGAAAACCACAAAACGAAATGTTTTGAAAAATTGGGTCCTGGCACGAAACCTTTGGAGTACCGTATAGTCAACGCAAGCGTCTGCATACCCGCTCTATTGCAACCCCGCCCACCTCGTAAAAATAGTTCTCCTTTTGGAGAGAGCGGCAGACACGTTACTGTCTGCGTCTCTGGCCGCTCTCTCCAAAGGGAGAACTATTTTGACGAAGGTGGGCGGGGTTGCAATAGAGCGGGTATGCAGACGCTTGCGTTGACTATAACCCGCTCAACTTTCGCCCTATTCAAGGTTTGGCAAGATTTTCGAAATTTTCTCGTGAAGACCTTCCAAATGAGTATAATCATGACTACTTTCGGAAAAAAGTTGGGTCTCGCCACGAAAACTTCCCGGTTACTGTAGCTAAACTTAAAGTGAAGCTAGATAGGCAATTATTATACTCATTTTGAAGCCACTAACTTGCTGATTTCGAATATTCGCTTTTCGAAAAAATGAAACAAAACTGACTGGATTACGGTATCTGCAGATCTGAATGAAACTACAGTAATCTAAGGGGATTTGTGGTGAGACCCAACTTGAAGCAACCCTGATCATGATTATAATCATTTCAAAGGTCTAAACAAGCTGAATCTGAATATTTCGCTTTCAGAAAATTTGGAGCTAACTCCAATGGATTACGGTCGTTCTCGTGGCGAGACTCATAATTTGGTAGATAAACCTTCCAAAAAAAACTAACCCCAGCCAATCTTGGAAGACTATTATGCAAGAAAAGTTCTCCATCGAATTGCATTTTGACAGTCTTCATTCTAAGACGATACTGTACTCGGTGTCGTTCATAAGCATCAGCACGGAATCTTTCGAAGTCAATTACATTGATTAGACCAACTTTTACAATGTCCAAGGTTGCCGCTGCGAGACCCATGGTAACCTGAAAGAAGAGTTTGATGTGCAGGTACAATAATTTTCAAGGGAAAAAACAACGAATCAGCGGGGGGAAACGTCAGCCTGTGACGGTTGCACTAATGAAAGAAGGACAGGTTTCCGGAAGCCCTATCTATGTGGGCGGAGCCTGTTGGTACTAAGCTCCGCCCCCTTCTTTTTTGTGCACCTGCCCTGGGATTTCGAAGAAGAGCGTATGAATACGTATAACAGAAGCCCTATTAGGGAAGGAAATGCCGGATTTGAAAATGGATTTTAGTGTTTTTAGAGTTTTGCGGACTCTATGATTCTGCTTTAGTCTTAAGGATCTTCAAAAATTGGAATTATGTATTATACACTTGTTAAATTCTAGGCCATCACTCTGTACCAGAGTTGTACGGAATTCCGTATTCCGAATTCCGGATTCCGGAAAAACACATTTCATTCCGTTACAACTCAAAATTGTCAAGTCAAGAGAAATAGAAGAGTTATGGAGAATTATTGAGCGATACTTCAGTATTCAATGCGCCTAGCATGAAATGAGTCCTAAATTGTACTGAAAATTGGAGCTAAACTACTTTTCGAACTAAAGCGCTTTTTTCAGCTTTGAATCTCGCGAAACCAATAATTCCGGATTCCGGATTCCGTGTTCCGGGAAAAAAGAGTTTATTCCGAATTCTGGATTCCGAATTCCAACTCCCGAAATCGAAAAAAACCCATTTCGTACAACTCTGCTCTGTACTCCTTCATCATTATCCTTCGTTTCATGATTGCTCTCCAACATCGGCAGATCACTATCTCCCTTTTCCTCTTTTGGTCCTAAACCGTATCCACCTGCTCCAAGGAGGGATTAAGGCTTCCTTTTTGGACCCACCGCTTCCCGAATTGCACATCCATGTGGGATTATGAAGCCGGGGAAGAAACGATGGAGAGATAATATGACTAATTAGAGGTATTGGATGCCCGAAGCGAGAGACAGACGAGAAGCAGGTGGTCCGGGAGATTGAGATAATCATCTGTAGATGGGCTATGGTATTGGTTTGGGTTTAATTGAGGATAATAGGTATGCAATTGGAAAGTAATGCAATTTTCTCGTAGAAAATATTTATTGGTGAAAAAAAGTTTTGAAAAATATTGGAATGGAACGGCTGGTTCGAACTAGAGCAAGGAATTCAAAGTAGTTTAATTTGGTTTTTTTTGGCAATTTTTTTGGTGTTTTGAATTATTTTTAAAATCAATTGATGAGTTGTAAAAAAAGAACGAAGTCCGTGAAACAAATTGGGAAAAGTTGGCAAAAAGAAAAAGTTGGCAAAAGTTGTCACAACGCCAAATATGAAGCCTCTCAAACATAACAATCCATTGGTGGCTCTCGATTCCTTGGTCCAATGAACACCAGTCGATTCTTATCAATATTACACCACAATCGTTTTCCGTGGTTCTTTTTTCCAGAATAATCAAAATGTTTCCAAACTCTCAAAGTGTCTGGTGGTGTTCCAGGGATGTCAAAGAATTCTAGACATGGACCGACGTCTTCAGGAGAATTACCAATTTCGATTACCATTTTCTCCAGTTTCGGATTTTTCAGAAGTTTCTGAAAATTTTTTGTTATTTTGAATATTATATTCTTTTGCTACTGTAGCTTCTGTCTGTGTGAACGGATGGCCGAGGTTTGGTGGCCTAGAAAACCAAATTCCGTCTTTTAACTACGTTCATTGCACTCAGCATGTTGAGACCTTCAAAATAAATATAATGATGACTAGGCTAGCATTATTTTGAAATATCGGAATGTTATGCGCCTTTAAAATACAGTAACTCGTATTTTTCGTGGTGGGACCAAAATCGGGCCTAACCTAGTCTTGTTTGTACTTTTTTAAAAGGTCTTAACGAGCTGAATCCAATAGTTCAGGTTTCATGGAGCTAGACCAAGATTACGGTATTGAAATTTCGCGGTGAGACCCAAATTTTAAAATTTTTCACAAAAACTTTTATAGTCTTTCCGAAAATGATCAGGTGTTTCCATGATTGGAACATCAAACTCACATAAACAACATCGCCATGAGCCCGTCTATCACAAGGAGCCAACATTCCAAGAGAGCAAATATTGAAATGAGCAAACTTTCCGGCTACAGTACTCCAACAAATATTCATAGTTCCACCGAAAAATTCTTCTGCTTTTTTGAATTGTTCCAAATCAAAAATTGCTTTATCCTTTGATTCCAACTCCTGATTTTGAGTATTCAGTTGAATTTTACGAAGAATTCTTGGTTTGAAGTACGGTAGAAAGTATTTGAGATGAGAAACACGTTGACATGAGAGATGGAAGGATTCAACTTTTTGGTAGTGTTCGATGGAACGAAGAATTGAATCCATCATTTTGAGAAACTCTTTTTGTGCTGTGAGAAACTCGGGTTCCTGAAAAATTGGATTATTCTGAATAAAAAACCAAGTAATTTGGTAGTATGCCAACTTTGGAAAATTTTCAACTTTTTTGGCAAACGACCAATTTGTTTGAAAAAAAAAACAAACTTGTTTAGTGCAAAACCATATTTATTGGTAGGAACCCGGCTTGAGAGAAAAACTAACTTTTTCTAGAAGAAAATCAAAAATGGGAAATTATCAATTCAGTTGATAAAAACACAACTTTTTTTTCCAAAATTTTTGTCCAAACTTTTTTTGGCAAAAAACCAATTTGGTAAAAAACCAACTCCACCAGCCAACCCCAACTTCTTACCAACCTCTTTTCCATTGACCGGTGCAACTTTCCAATTATGAATTCTCAAATCAGGATTCTGGAACAACTCGCGTAAATCCTCCGCAGCTACCGTACTAATCTTGTTGTTTTTGATAGTTTGGATATCTTCCCCACAAGTCATAATACAATCCGAGTCGGATTTCTCGTAACGACGTCTGGTTTCATCCAATTGAACTTCATAATAGTCTGGACCAATTATCATTTGGAGATTATCGATGGTGATTTCATCACGTTCCGATGGCTTGAGTAGGGTTACGGTAGATCTGAATATACATGTGATATTTGATTTCAGCTCACCGAGACCTTTGAAAGAAGTATAAACAAAGCTAGTTTTGCTTCAAGTTGGGTCCCACAACGAAAACTTTCGGGTTACTGTAGCTTAGTTTAAAGGCGCATAGAATTTCAGAAAACAGCTAGTCTAGTCATGATTATACTCATTTTGAAGGACGTGAAACGCTGAATTCAAAAATATCAAACTCTTTGGTCTCGGAGTAGAATCAGTGCAGTTACGGTAACTCTAATTTTTCGCAATTCGTTGCGAGACCCAAATTTTCCAACTTTTCCAAACCTAGCCATGATTATACTCATTTGGAAGCTATCAATGCGCTGAATTCAAAAATATAAATTTTATTGGAGTTGTTACAAAAATGCATGGGTTACAGTAATCCAAAGTTTTTCGCGGCGAGACCCAAAACTTCTATAATTCTTCAAATCTAGTCATGATTATACTCATTTAAAAGGTCTCCGCGAGCTGAATTCAATTAAACAGATTTCAAAATCCAATTTTGGTTTCCTAGGCCACCTATCCTCGGCCACCTTTCACAAACTCACCCCTCAGTATTATAACCCAAATACCCGGAGACCTCTTTATAAGCCCATGACGCCATCTTCGAAATCCACCACTTCTTCTCATCGTCCCCGTCGATGACGTCATAAACTCTGACGTCAATCAAATAATTGCCCTTCTTGAGACGATTATAGAACTTTTTGACCATATCCTCAGTGTAAAATTCAGCGCCAGCAAGCTTTTCGAGCTCTTTGTGAGCATCATATTCATCATAGCCTTGTTGGTAAAGACAGTGAAGGAAGCCTTTGAGATAGGTGTCGAAGGATGGTGGGATCGTTGGAATGGACATCCCTGGAAGTCAGGGGAAAGTCGAAAATTAGGAATTTTTGGTAGAAAAGATCAAAAAGTTGGAAAAAGTGAAGGTGTTCAATACTATTATTAGCTTAGTTCTGGAGTTTTTAAATCTATTTCCGGAACACGACAAATAAAAAGTTGATAAATTATTGACTCCAAAAACTAGAATGCTTTTTGAAAATTGATGAATACTTTCAAAAAGTGAAATGACCAATTCCATTTTATTGAAAGAGATAATGTGCACTTTTATAATGAGACTTGAAAATGCCACTATTACAAATTTCAATTTAATAGAAATGTCTCAAAACGAAGTTTGAAAAATTGGGAACATTTTGTCATTTTTTTTTTGTGATTTCGATGAAATTCTGATTTTTTTTCCTGCTAGAAATATGTTAAATTTCCTCTAGAAAACGACACCCCCAGTTAACAAAAAAAAAAGAAAAAAAAGAAAAAATGTTTTTCATAAAAATTTTGAACCCTCTGTGACCAAACCGACCAGGCCGGCAGACATTTGACATCGCTGATTAAAGTTGTGATTTTATGTTTATAGTCAGTAAGTATATTTTTCACATAAAAAGTTATTTATGACTCGAACAAAAAAAAAGTTGGTTTTATGGTTGCATACAAATGCTATTTTGCAAAACACAGAATCATTTTAAAGAAATTCAGAGAGACAGATACAATGAAATGAGAAATATATCGGATTGCCGGATGGATTTCGGACTAAAATCTCGGAATAAATCGGACTAAATTAGACTTCGCACTAAGAATTCAGACTACGATTTCGGACTAAAAATAGACAAAGTTCGCGAAAATTTTCTATTCAAAACTTTGTGATGTGATTCATCGATCCGAATATGATCTAAAAGAACTGATCTGGTTGAATTATCATTCCGGACGAATGATCTCTTTTCTGATTTTTCGATGACACTACTGTTATTTCAGTTCTGTGAAAAAGTATAAATAATCAAAAAAACTTAGAAAAAAGGCAAGAATCGATATCACCAAACTAATGAAGTAAAGCTAAAAAAAAAGGGTAAAAATGAAGAAGAAGAGGAGAAAACATAAGCCTCGTTGTGTTACTTGAGCATTAACATATATATTTTGCCTTCTCGCTTCATCACTCGTACCTATCACAAGATATCTTTCTCCCTTGGCAATGCTAATTACGGGTTAGAATGAAGAAGAAGAAGTCTTCACGGGGTTGTGGCTTTGAGTTTTTGTTTATGAAGAGAAAACATACTTTTTTAGTTTGAAAAGAAGAAGATGAAGAAAATAAGTTTTTGGAACTAGATCACTCGGATTACTGTAGTGATACTGTGATGCGCAACATAAAGTATCAATCGATTATATCTTACACGACACAGTTAGAACTAGAATAATTAGTCAGTGTTGACACATGTTTCTGCTGATACTAGAGTGATTATCAGGTGGAGAGATAGCACAAACATGGGAAAAAATTGAGCAGATGCTGATTTACTTCATGGTGAAAGTCGTCCTACAACAGAGAAAAACGACGAGAAAAACGATTGAAGTTCAAGCCGTTCATGAACCCAATACGCCTAGTATAACAGCGTGTGTGTCTAAAAATTTTTCATTACAGAAACTGTGAGTTTGAAGTTCGAGTTATTGAAACACATTTGCAAGCTGAAATCCGGCCGTAAACCGTTCGTGGAAGTACGGTGCCCTTCTACTAGGAACTCTTTTCATTTGGATTTTTTTAGCGAACTATCAGAATCAGGATTTGTTTGACATCTGGCCCAAATTTAGGACAAAAAGGTCAGGCCGAATTGGATAGAGCTTCCTTCCTTCCTTCCCAGAAGTCATGTTGTACATTACTTGTTTTTCATTTCAGGTGCTAGTCTTAATCATGTTCGAAATTCCTTTTGATAGTGATACTGTCAAAATTTTTTTTTATAATATCAGCACTTCACCAAACCTAGACAAATAGCACTATCTCTTCTGGCCAATTACTAACTAATTACGTCTCCTTAGGTAGTTTTACCACCTCCCTGCCTGCCTAGCTTTGCCTAATTACCTCACAAAAAAAGGCCCACCAAGTGGGTGAGAACACAAGTTAGGACCGTTAGCACTACTAACGCTGCCTAAAAATCATTCCTCCCCTTTTATCCCTTGATAATCAATGTGGAAAATAACTTGTGACCATCTGTCTCTGGTCTAGACCTTTTTAGGCTGGTACCTTCCCGGGGGTACCACCCATTTGGGACTAGGGCGGAGGGATAGGTGTGAATGGTGAGAATTCTCTCATTGAAGGTGCATTTCCTTCAGTCTCACCCCTGAGTTGTCTGCACAATCTCACAGTTTTATTCTATTATCCTGTGTCTTGACTCTCTTTGTCCTTCATTATTCGACACAAAATACAAACCATCTTGTTTTTGTTTTCCTCCCAATTCGCGTAGATGCCACTGTAGTTTTTAGTTGTTACAGTAAGCCTTTTATGCATGTTTTTCTTTGTTTTTATCAAACTAAAACCTTTTTGGAACAGAAAATTGAAAGTTGATGGCCTAGAAACCCAATTGTTTGAAAGCTCAGCCACCACTCATGCGTTAAATTCGGTCAGGCAGATTCGTTCAGTTCATCTTATACGACACGGAAACTTTGAGTTTAGTGCGACTTATGTCTGATAAATTTCGTGGACTACGAAACTCCAGAGGGTTTCTAGGCCACCGACTTAAAACCATCATAGCTAGGTCCTAACTCAATGTTTTCTAGCTTTTAAAATAGTCACATGCCGTCTTATAACTGACGCATTTTTCGCTGAAGCGGATAGTTTTGAACTGTTAGACAACTGGTGCACTTTTTTGGTTAATTTTTTGTGGCCTAACTTTCTCAATTTTATATTTCTAGGCCACCAACTCTCTAGTTGCATATTTCGGCTTGAAATTTGGCACGTGGCTTAATTTTTCGCTTCTGGCCTAGTTTTTTTTGTTCCGTTTTTCTAGGCCATCAACGTTTTCTTTTCAATTTCATCTTTTTCCAGATTTGTCCAAAAAATCAAGCTGAAAAATGAAGTTATCCATCAAAAAAATCACCAAACCAATCGTCCGATTGATCAAAAATCTCAAGAAATTTTGCTCTCGAGCCAAGGAAATTCTCATGGACATCTTTTATTATAATCCTGACGTCTACGCAGAAGATGAAGAGGACCTCAAAAAGCCCATTGCCTGGATCGGAGTCGATCTAGGGGATTCTGGAGTCTCTTTGAGCTTTGGAGAGGATTCTGATTCTGACGGCGATGGAGATGATGACGTCAGATATTCTTGGTCGGCTGTTATGGGAAAGCCGTATTCTTCTGGAAGGTCCTCGACGACATACGCTAGATTCGGGGAGGAGGATGAAGACGTGGAGGCCAGAAAGAAGGCTCCAGAATTCTTTGAGAAGGATCCGGAGCCGGTTTTGGAGACGTCGGAGGGGAGAAATTTGGTGTGGAATGTGGTTGAGGATTCAGAAGACGTGGAGAAAAATCTCGAATCCCACGACGAGAAGGAGCAACTTTTGAAGGCTACTTTAGAGGATGAGCAGGAAAAAAGGTGTGGTTTTTTTTTTGAAAAAAAATTCTGAAAATTTGAAATTCTGAAAAATCTGAAATTGTTTGAAATTGGAAAAATCCAAAATTTAAAAAAATGCGGAAATTCCGGATTCGTCCAATTTGTTCAATTTTTCTAATTTTTCCAATTTCATCCAATTTGTCCGATTCGATCCAATTTGTCCCATTTTCAATGGAAAATTTTGAAAAAATCGATAAAAACCGTAACCTGTTTTCCAGCCCCGCCTTCCTCGAATGCCAAATATGCTTCAACCATTACAGTACCCAAATCTACCGTATGCCAAATCCATTGGCCTGTGGTCATCTCTTCTGCCGGAATTGTACTCAAGTACTTTGGAAACAAAAAATGAGCGGAAAATTGGACAAAACCCAAGTGAAGTGCCCAATTTGTCGGTGGGAAAAGAAGCAGAAGAGTGAGTTATTTAGCGTCCTAGAAACCCAAAATTAAAAAGTTAGGCCATGATGATTTCGTTGGTAATAGTTGTTCATATTTCAAGACTGATGGCCTAGAAATCCAAAGTTAGGTCATCGAAGAAAGTTTGGATTCCTAGGCCACCAGAACCCAATATTCGCGAATTAAAACTATACCGTTTCAGAATCTCAAACAACCCGAAAAGATGTCCGGCAGAAGTTCACCAAAAGGCGTTGTTTGATGAGTAAGTTTCTGAACAAAGTTTGGCGGGAATATGAAAATTTGAAAAAATCTTTTCTCAGAAAATTGGAAGCGACAAGTACGAAAGAACACCGAATGACACAGACTCAATTCAAAAAAATAATAACAATTCATGCCGAAACCTTTTCATATTTACTAATTTTTTGTTTTCAAATGTTTTTGTTCCCCAATTTTTTTTCCCTTTTTACTAATCAATTTTTTGTTTTGATATTCAAATTCAGCTCGTTAAGCCCTTTAAAATGAGTTTAATCATGACCTATCTAGCTTAATTTTGGAATTTCGCGCCAAGCTGCAGTAATTCCGCATTTTCGTGGTGGGACCCAACTTGAAGCAACCCCAGTCATGATTATACTCATTTTGAAGGTCTCAACGAGCTGAGTTCAATTATAACATTTTCAATTTTCAAATTCTATGTTTTTGTAGTTTTTGTAGTCTGTTTCACTTTTTTTGTTTTGGAACAGAATAAACTTTTTTTTCTCAAAACCACAAAGATAGCCATCTTCAGAAACCCCGAAAAAATCCGCATTCATCAAGATGTCTGATCAGAATTTCAATTTAGGCTCCGCCCCCTTTTTTGTCCTTGGGGAGATTCCTATCTGGATTTTCGGTTTAAAACCAACCATTTTTAGTGAAAAGGTTCATTTTTAGTGGCTTTTCAATGTTGTAAAGGCCTATTTCCTATGTATTTTCTGGAATCTTTCTGAATTTTGAACTTTTTTGAAGAAAATTATTTTTTCGAGGTATGATTTTTTTTTCTTTTTTTTTTCAATTTGGCATATTTTCAGCCTTAACCCATGCTTCTGAAAATCGGAGCCATCAAAAAAGTTTCAAAAAGTTCCAAAACAAAAACTACGCTGACCTCGAAAAAAGGTAGCCTAGGTAGGTTTTCCTATTTTTCGGTGGTCCGTTTTAGTAAGTTTTTCTGAATTTCAGGCAACAACCATGCTTCTGAAAATTGTCGTTTTTAAAAGAGAGGAACATGCTAAGATGCTGAATGACCGTTTTAGTTTTTTTTTGTTGAATAAACTTTTTTAAATTAAAATTTTTTACTTTTTTGCAGTTCTAAACTTCAAGAAATTTGAATGTGAACGGAAAATTTTAGTTCTGAATTCATGGGTCGTGCCACGAAAGCTACCGTAACCTGATAAATTTCGATTCGCATTCGTTGAAAGAAGATTATTCGAGTTCAGCTCTTCGAGACCTTTCAAACAAGTATAATCATGACTGGGTTCCGAAAAATTTGGGTCTCGCAACGCAAAGTTCAACCGTAACCCAGTCATTTTCATTCCGAGATCTTGATAAAGTAGATATTTGGGATCACCGTTTCGAGACCTTCAAAAAGAGTATAATCATGATTAGTCTAGCTCAACTTTGAAAAATTTCCTAAAAACTACAGTAACCCAAAGTTTTCGTTTCAAGACCCAGGAAAGAAACTTTTTTAAATTTAGATCACCAAGACCTTTCATTTGATTATAATCAAGACCAGATCTGTACAACTTCGAAGACTTCAAAACCTGTGCGCCTTTAACCTCCGAGGTTACTGTACTTTTTCGCGGTGGGACCCTTCTGAAGCTAAATTCAACTAAAAAAGAATCGTTCTTTCTGCAATTTATTCAGGTTAAACTAGACGAAAAGAAAATTTTTTGACAAATGAATGAAAATCCCGACACAAAATAGAGAGAACATTTCTAGATGAGAGATGGAGAGAAAAAAAGGGGTGGAGCCGGGATACTGTATACATGTTTTTGGATTTTTGAAAAAAAAAAGATGAAAACAACGAAAAAAAAAGAGAAAAAGTTAATTTTTGGGGGGAAAACGAAAGAGAAAAAACAACAGAAAAGGGGGTTAAAGCCGAAAAAACTTTGGGGAAAAAATCGAAAAAATAATGTTTTTGGGATTTTTTCTGTGGATTATCTTATAGATTATACAGTGAAAATAAATATTGTGAAAAACTTTTTTTTCAATTTTCGATTTTTGGGAGGTTTTTTTTTGAATTTTTGAATTTTTTTTTCAATTTTGCACAAAATTTTTGGGAAGAAAAAAAACACAAAAAAAAGGGGAAAAAGTTAGTGATAGGAGATAGTTGAGGAGGATCAAAAGTACACTTTTTTGGGTGAAAAATAGGCTAAAGTAGAGGGGGAAAAAGATGGCTTAAAATAGGCTGAAAATATGAAATTCGGCCCAAAATAGACATTTTAAGGCAAAAAATGACTAAATAAAGGGTCAAAAAAGGACTGAAATTAGGCTGAAAAATAGTTGAAATTGAATAGGAAAGAAGCTGAAGATCTTCTTAAATTTCAGCTTCAAAAAAGCATTTTCAGCTGAATAGAACTCAAAAAAGACCAATTTCAGCCAATTTAAAAATGGAAAAAGACTGAAAATCGGGCTCAAAACCAAGTGAAAACGGCTAATAACAGCTTAAAAATCAGTCAATTTTAGCCGGATTTTCAGCGTTTTCAGGCGGGAAAAAAGGCCTGAAATGACTTAAAATTAGCCTATTTCGAGCCTGTAGTAGCTAAAATTTCAGCACAAAACCCAAAAATTTCAGCATTTTCAGATAAATTAATAATGCATTCTCGACGCAGCCGGTGTCTTTCTCCGAATTGGAATTGGTCTCGAATTCTGTGTTCCAGATGACGTCGATGGGGTGTCGTTGATGTTTCGGGTTACGGTAACTCCAGGCGGGTGACCATGATGATGATGATTACGTGGTCTCAATGGGGACGGATTAGCGGTCTTCTGAGGGGCCTTCCGAGCAGGTCTGACGTCTTCTCTCAGCTTAACGCCTTCAATTTTCCGTAAAAGTTCTTCAAAAGCCTTGGGATTTTGGGCCTTTTTGATCTCCCATCTTGAAATTCCGGAAGTTTTCAACGCTTCTTCAGAAGACTTTCCAGATTCCACAAGACTTTCCAAAAGTGAATTCGTCATTTTCAGAATGTGTCGTTCCTCTTCCACTAGATCTTTCTTCAATTTCTCTCGTCTCTCAATTGATTCAATGTAGCTCGTATCCCTTCGAATCGCCTCACCGGCCCTCTTTAGATCGATTATACGCAGTTCAGTGACCATTAGAGCCGCCGGCCGAAAAAAATGATTTCGTGTCAAATCGACGCCCGCGAGTGTGCCGATTGAAATTCCCGCGGAATGAAGTAATGAGTTGAGATTTCCTGCTTGATTCTGTGCAACTCGCTCGATTGTTGGCTCAATTCGAACATGATCATGAAGGTGTGGAATGAGAGCACCACCACGACGCATACGTTTCTGTTTCCAGTATTCGTAGACATCTGAGATTATGATCTCCTCGATGTTGAGTCTGCAAAAAATTGAAGGGTTTATGGGTGAAAATTGAATGAAAATGGCGCTAAAAATGCTGAAAAGCTTTTGTTTTCCAAGGCGAAATAGCTCGGAAATGACCTGAAGAGCATTTTCATTCCTGGGAAAAAACCTTGAAATCCAGAAAAATTTGAAAATATATGGGTGAAAATAGGCCGAACGGCCTGGGAGGAATCTATTTTTTAGCCGAAAAGCCGGGAAATAGCTTGAAAAAGGCTTAAAATTAGTCCGAAATGGGATAAAAATAGCTCAAATTGGTCCAAAATAAGCTGAATTTGGCCCGAAATAGCATTAAATTGGTCCGAAATTATATAAATTTTGCCTAAAACCGGTCAATTCCAACCAAAAAAAGCACCAATAAATGAGCGAATATTCCCGCTAAAACAACCTCCAAAACGTCTGGAATCCCCGCTAAATCATCCGGAAAAAACAACTCACGATTCAGCCAATTTCTCATAGTTGGTCATCACAAAGAAATATTGCTCAATCTTGGCGAGCCATGGATTCTTTGCCGAACGGTAGCGATCCTCAATAATAATATCACGAGCATTCGAATGACGTTGACAATATGTTAGACGCAATACATTACACGCTGGATCACTCGGAATCTGAAAAAAATAGGAAATTTGTATAATGATTTTGGTGAGGCTGACGGTTTTTTGGTTACTGTAGTTTGGTGAGGCTTAACTTTTTGATGAGGCTAAAAATGATTTATTTGAGATTTTTCGCATTCTTACGGTAATTCACTTCAGACTGACTGTTTTGGTGTGGCTAAGGATATTTCAGTGAGGTTACTGTAGTTTGGTGAGGCTAACTCTTGTGGTGAGGCTTAGAAACTGTGGTGCTAGCTGTCTAGGATTTCTGGCTATTTAATGATGCTTTTTTCTCTGAATTTTGCCCCATAACTTACCTCCTGCAACTCGAGTTTACATCCAGCTCTCAGAGCACAACAAACATGATAAGTCTCCTCACATTCCGGATGACTACAAGTGACACAAGCCCCCTGGCGAGTATCACAAATAGTACACAACTGTTGCCATCTTTCCGGTGCAATCGCCTCAAAATTGTATATTGGAGCACGACGATCCTCATCGGCAAACAATATTTCGGGAACGAAAAGAGAGCAAGAGTGATGAGCCCAAACGGATCGATCCTGTGTATGGGTCATGGAACCACCGAGAGCCGGACAAAGATGACACGGATGAGCGGGTTCTCCAGTATGTTTGCACTTTGGACATTTATATTTTCCCGGGGGAATACTCTGAAGGCCAGAACAGGAGATGTGAACACACGTATTACACATATCACAGAAAACCATTGCATCTTCTGAAGCGTCGAAATCTTTCAAACGACAAATATCACACTCGGCGTTCTCTTGATCTTGAGCATCACGATAGGGTGGGTAGACGACGTGAAGTGAGTCGAGCAAATGATTGTGGATGTTTTGGAAGGCGTCGATTTCCAGAGCTTTGATGATTTTGCAGAAGGTTTCCAGTGGGAGGTACGGTTGACCGGAGACCAGTTGGCGCTTCTGGAAATATAGAGTTTTGATGGATTTTGCGTTTTGTTTTCGGACTTAAAGGACTGGAAATGTAGGCATTTGAATGATTAGTTCATGAAAATAGAGGTTTTGACCTGAACTCTCGGGTTTTGTCTGAGAAAATGGGCATGAGAACCGCAGTTTGATGCTAAAAAATTGAATTCACAATGGATTGTGATGATATTTTCCACTGAAATTAATTGAAAAATGACTTTTTTTTGTCTTGAGCGTGCTGTTTTTCAAGAGATTTTCCGCTTAATTAAAGCAATTTTAGGCAATTTTAGGCGGAAATTCAGGCTAATTTTTGGTTTTTTTGAGACAAAAATAGGCTTTTCTCTTATTTTCTCTTCATTTTTCTGCAAAAATCTCTATTTTCCTTTCTATTTTCCTTCGTTCTATCCTCTATTTCATTTCTCCTCTTTTCTCTGCGCCTCCCCTCTCTCGACTCCTCCGGTCCGCAATACGTCGTCTCGGTGTTCGCGTACTGCACCTCGATTTACGCAAAACTTGTCAACGGGCGAGAGAGGGCGAAACGCAGAGAAAAAGCAAGGTAATGATCAGAAAACAGGGCTAAAAATAGCCTTTTTTGCATAAAACGGAGGAATATGATGAGATTCGGTGGGAAAAAACAGAAAAATCTCGGGATTTCGGCTCAGTACAGGCTGAAAACATCTGAAAATAACCCGAATTACCTCATTAATCCGCTTCAACCATGTGACATCATGAGCTGTCACTTCATAATGCACTGGATCTCTTGGCTCAATTCGTTCGAAAAAGCGATCTTCGACATAAATTTGACCAATATCACAACAGACAAGACGTTCCGGTAGCTCGAATGTTGGTTTTGCTTTCAAAACGAAATCATCGTCGAGCACTTCCATTTTGGGAATGGCTTCTGGGTGGGCGAGCTCTTGGGTTCCACTGCAGTATTCTGGGCGCCAGCTGGAGAAAAATTGGGTTAAAAAGGTGAAAAATGCCTTGAAATAAACTCAAAAATCACTAAAATAGCCTAATTTTCATTGATTTTTCACTATTTTTGCATTAAGAATACGATTTTCCCTTACCTATCAACGATGGTAGCCTGTCTAGAACATTCGGGAATATCCGGTTCATCTTTGTCCACATCCAAATCATCTCCATTCAGAACTCCCCGATAGATTCGGCGACTGTAGAATTCGGACACTTGTCCCGCTGAAAAAAAGTATTGTTTTTGGTGAGGTAAACTTGTTTTGGTGAGGCGCGCTGCTTTGGTGAGGCTAACTGTGTTTTGGTGAGGCTAACTTGTTTGGTGAGGCTAACTCGTTTGGTGAGGCAAATTTTCTTTGGTGAGGCTAACTTGTTTGGTGAGGCTAACTCGTTTGGTGAGGCAAATTTTCTTTGGTGAGGCGCGCTGCTTTTGGTGAGGCTAAGCCTTTTTGGTGAGGCGCGCTGCATTGGTGAGGCGCGCTGCTTTGGTGAGGCTAACTCTTTTTTGGTGAGGTTAACTAATATTGGTGAGGCTAACTCGCTCTGATGCGGCAGTTTGGTGAGGCTAACTGTGTTTTGATTACTGTATTTTGGTGAGGCTAAACGCAATTTCAACGCTTTTTTTCCGCGTACTCACTGTGAACAATTCTGCGGCCTCTTCTCAGTCCCGGCCTTTCTCCGGGAACCTCAACTGGTCCTCCAGGTGTATATGAAGAGGAAGAAGAGGCTCCAGACGAGGAAGCTGGATCTGTCTCTTCTGTGGAAACCGCAAGAGGAGCAATACAATCGGCAAGTTCATCTGGAGACACCTCTCGTGGCTTTTCTTCTGGTTTTTCCTGAGGTTTTTCTTGTGCTTTTTCTTGTGTTGTGTTTCTTCCTGCAAAAAATGATAAACTTTGATAAAAATCGAAATCATTATTGATAATTACTCGAACGCGATTGCTCTCCGCCGCTTCTCCGTTTCCTCGGCGACAATTTCAACGATTCCATTGTCTTTTTTGGACTTGTCACTGGCAATTGAGCGTAGACACCTGGGAATTTATTGATTTTTTCTCAGTTATTTTCTTCCCAAAACTCACTTCTTGTCTGCCGTCGAACTGGTGCTGAACTTCGAAGAGTCGGCGGACCTGAAATTAGTGAAAAACTGAGGAATTTAACGCCTGCTCTCAATTTTCGTTTTTCCTTACCGATCTTTTCGAAATTCGACGACCCAGGAGGCATTAGAAGTGTGGAAAGCGCTGGAAAATTGAAGAATTTATTGCGAAATTTGATATTTTGAAAGAAAAAATGCGAAAAGTTAAAGGAAAATCGATTTGAGAGGCATGTGATTCGAGGATTGGTTTTCGAAATCTCGAAAACAATTTTTTAGAAGCTGGCCGGCTTCTGTCGGATCCTAGGCCATATTGAGAAAAATGCTCAAAAACAAGGGAAAAGCAGTATTTTGCTGGCGTTTTCTGCATGACAATCGTTTCGAATGGGATAATGTTGCTATGGGGGTCGGTTATGAGTAGAAAACCACAAGGAAATGTGCTTATTTTTTTTATAAACAGCACGGAAAGATAAAAAATAGGCCTAAATATCAAGAAAAGTCTGTAAAAATTGTTGAAAATTCATTTTAAAAGTAAACAATTATTGAAAAATTCAGTTTTCTCTTATTTTTATCTTTTTCTCGCATTGATTATCACTTTTTCGTCTCTCCTCACACCTTTTTCTCTCTTCACCCTCTTCTCTCTCATCTCAGAAAGTTCCTAGGCCACGACCGCTACGCGACCGCAACGCATTGAAGAGCACTCAAATACGTGGCGGTGTGCGTGGCTTTCCCACGTTTCCATGCCAATCCTGTCGTCTTCTTCGCTCATTTTGTCTTGTTTTTGTTGTTGCGAATACACACCGCCCGTCTTTTTATCGATTTTCGTAGTGAAATGTGTTGTTTCGAGGAAAAATAGGGGAAAATGGAGTTTTTCAGAGGCGAAATTTTCCGAGGACATTTGTCATGGAGTTTCGTGTGAATTTTCCAAAATTTTTCAGTTTTATAGCTAAAAAAGCGTTGGGAAATTCATTTTGACAAAGGTTTTCCAGATTTTTCCAAGAAAATCCTCATAAATTTAGTTTTTTCGTCACCTCCAAAATTTTTGTTTTTCCTTGATTTTCACTTGTTTTTGCTGGGGTTTTCGGCAATTTCGATAAATTTGAAAGCGGAAAATTAAGTTTTTAGCTACTTTTTGCCCAGAAACTGTCGTTTCGTCATGATTTTTTCTTAATTTCCGATTCTTCGATTTTCAGACGATTTTCAGAATTCTGGCTCATTTTTCTCTGGTTTGCAAGGTTATCGATAAGCCCAGCAATTCGATGCGCCCAGCGAATTGATTTTCTGGCCTTTTTTGCCAATTTCAACTGAAAAAAATTAAAAATGGTTCCGCTGGAAAATGATGAAATTTGGCCTATTTTCCTACAAGAATCACGATTTTTCCGCTTTTTTTTCGGCGACTCGTCGCGATTTTTAGCCTTTTTAGCTGTTCATCAATCGATTTTCTGTGCCGGGACTTTCTATGCATTTCCCTCATTTTAGTCAAAAATCTGAACTTAACAAGTTCTTCTCGAAAATCCTGAAATTTCACCTCCTTTCCACTAAAAATTCCCTGTTTTCAACCGCTTCTCGACCGATTCCGATCATGTACGCCTCCTTTTTCGCATCTTTCTTCGATTTTTCTCCAAATTCCGCCATTTCCCCTCTAATTATCACATTTTTTTGCAGATGGCCGACCACGAGAACGGCGAACAGAAGCCGATGGTAGGACCACCAGTTGGAGGACTGGGAGGGCCACAAGATCATCATCAAGACGTCGGAAATCAATTACATCAGAACAACAACAACAACATTATCTCGCAACAGCAACAGCAACCATCGCTACCACCCCAGCAGCAGCAGCAATCCCATCAGCAGCAGCAGCATCAGCAGGCACATCCATCACAAGAACATAAGCAGCAGCGCGATGATGTGTGCCGTGACTTTCTGAAAAACATTTGCAATCGCGGCTCGCGCTGTAAATTTTATCATCCGTCCGAGGCGCCGCCGGCCGGCGATCACGATTACAATTTCTGCATTGATTATCAGGTGCGTAGGGTATTAATAATGGGTTTCTGAATTGATTTTTGCACGGAAAATTGCCTATTTTGATCCTAAAAGTTGGCTTTAAAAACCCCCGTTTCCCACGCTTCTTATAGATGATTCTAAGCGCCCCCCTTCTCCCCCGAAATCTCTGTACTCGCACCCAATTCAGGCTCTAATAATAATAATCCAATCCTTCTTTCTAGAATCGAGGCTGCCAGCGCGACAATTGTCGATTCGTGCACGCGCCACGCGACGAAGTGGAGAGATACAAGAACACGCGCGAACTGACGCTTATCCTGGCGCGGGCAATCGCCGCCGTCGGTCACGGCGACACAATCGGTGGAATACCGATTTGTAAAGAGTTTCAAACCGGCCGATGCGCTCGCGGCGTCAATCGATGCAGATATTGGCACGTGAATGTGGATTTGGAGAGGGATCGTCGTAGTCGCGGACTCCCACCAACAAATGAGTTCGGAGGAAGCGGCGGTGGTGGAATGGGAGGAGGAGGAGGATCTGGAGGATCTGGAGCCGGTGGTTCGGGAAGATTCCCAGCAATGGGATACGGTGGAGGAGGAGGCGGTGGAGCCGGAAGACGTCGTCCCTATGACGATTATGACAGTGACCCGATCAAACGAGGACGTTACGCTCCAGATGATCGACTGATGGAGTTGGAGAAGCGCAATGCGGAGCTATCGAAAGAAGTGGATTCGCTTCGAAGAGAACTTCAACGTGAGCACGATCGATACGAGGATTTGTATGCGTTGTTCCGTCAACAGAGTGGCGGGGCGCCGGCTCCTCCGAAAACTGCCGCCGCTGCTGTTCCCGATTATTATGGAGCCTGGGGACAGAAGGCGCAAGGATGGTAGATTATCAATTGATGTTGTTTTATTAAGAATGATAATTGTTTTCTTCTTCTTCTATTTGTGTGATAATAACATGTCTAAATTCAAGTTCCGATTTTATCCTCTCCCCCTCTATTCTTTAATTTATTCTGGTTTTTTAAAAATTTAAATTCCCTATTTTTCTCTTCCCCTACCCATTCAAAATATTATTTTCCCCGAATCTCCTTTTTTTTCTCTGTATTCTCCTCTCCTCTCTCTCCCTGTCGTTCCGAAACATTCTGTTCTTTTTTTTTGTTTAAAAATTGCATCTGGTGGGAAACTCGGGCAGCATTAGCCCATGATTATTTCAATACATAAAGGCGGCTATAAAAATAGCAAAATGTTTCATTTATATAGGCGATGGTTTAGTTGGTGGTGGTGGTGGTGGTTGGGTGACCCGGATGGCAGATAAAATTATAAAAATCGATAAAAATTGGGAGAAAAAAATCGGGAGAAGTAGAAAGGGAGTTAGCGATAAATAAAGGATTGCACAAGAAAAAGTTAGATTTTTGAATAGAAAGATAAAAAAAAGAATTTCGAAGTTAAGAAGAAAGGCAACTGATGTTTCGCAAACATTTTTTGGGGGAAAAAAAATGAAAAATTAGATTAAAAAATTCAAAATTAAAATAGAAAATTTAGATAATAGTACAGTGTTTCTTGATTCCCGATCGCTTCTTGCGTCCCGAATTCGCTGTCGCGTCGATTCCGATTTGAGTTTGAGCTCCACCCTTTCGACGTTTCATCTCGCGCATCAGATCGTAGAATACCTGTAAAATTTGAAGATTTTTAAGGTGAAAATGGTGATTTTCAGCTTTTTCAGCTTGTGAAATCGCGTAAAATCCATCAATTTTGGCCAAAACTGGCTGGTTTGGTAAGAAATTCCCTATTTCGGTGCAGAGTATTATGATTTTTCACTCGTTTTCTCACCTTATCGACATTCTCACGTCTCTTGGCAGACGTCTCCACATAGCTGCATCCCCATTGTTCGGCACGTTGACGGCATAGTTCAGCAGGGACGACTCGCTGCTCACGCATATCACCCTTGTTTCCGACGAGCACAATCGGCACCGAGTTGTCCGAGTTTTTGACGCGAAGAATTTGCTCACTGAAAATGGAAAAAAAAATGGTGAAAATCAAAGTAAAATGGTTATTTCCTGTTGGAATTTCGTTAAAAACTGACTGAGACAGGCGAAAAATGAGATTTGGTGAGGCAAGGAGCGTTCGGTGAGGCTAAATCTATTTTTGATGAGGCGCGTGCACTGGGTGAGGCTAACTTCTTTGTTGAGGCTAATTTCACTTTGGTGAGGCGCCCGCACTTGGTGAGGCTAACTTCGTTTTTGGTGAGGCTAACTGCATTTGTTGAGGCGAGCGCGCTTGGTGAGGCTAAGCGTTTGTGGTGAGGCTAAGCGTTTTTGGTGAGGCTAACTGCTATTGGTGAGGCTAGGCGTTTGTGGTGAGGCTAAGCCCTTTTGGTGAGGCTTAGCGGCGCTTTTGGTGAGGCTAGCGTTTATTTTGGTGAGGCTAACTTACCGGAACTCGTTGGTGGCCTCAAACGATTCCATATCGAGAATTGAGAAGACGCAAATGAATCCCTCGCCACTTCGGTAGTAGTTGTCACTGAAAATTTGTGATTTTCGGGAGGAAAACCCGGGAAATTCAAAAATCTGACACAAAAGCAGCGATTTTTTTTTGGTTTTCAGTGTAAACCGGTATACTTTTACAGTGTTTCAAAACGAAAAATTGCATTTTCGATCGCTTTTCTCCAATTTTCTTGGTTTGTTTCTAACTTTTTGACTTACCGAATAGCTGAATAGTCTTCTTGTCCGGCGGTATCGAGAATATCAATCGAGCATTCCTCTCCATCCAAAACCACCTTTTTCCGATAGGAATCCGCTTTCGTTGGCTCGTACTCTTCGACGAACTGAAAAGAGAGAACTGGGTGATAATTGGAAAAAAAATTGAAAAGTTTTAAGAATTGGGATTTTTTTGGTGAAAATTATCGAAAATTTTGTAGTTTTAGAGAGATTTTCAGCAGTATCGGGTGCAGATTTCTGCCAGGAAATAGATTTTTAGGGTATTTTTCAGTTTTTAAAGGTTTTTTCATAGTTTTCCGCCAATTTTTCTGCAGATTTTTAGCACCTTTTCAGCCTCGAATTCCGCTGTTATTTTGACTTTTTTTCTCTTAAATTCCTTACCTCATCGTACATAAACTGCAAAGTGAGCGCCGACTTTCCGACACCTCCGGTTCCGACCATAATCACTTTGTGCACGACTTGCTGTTGGGGTGGCAACGTGCCGCTCGCTTTTTTCGATGCCATGGCTGAAAAAATTCAATTTTTTTGGTGGAAATTGTTGGAAGATTTGGTATTTCTACGCTTTTTCGGAAGAAAAAAGAAGAAAGTTAGTCTTAAACGGCTCAATATCAGAAAAAATTGGTGAAAAAACTAAAGAAAATTTTATTTTTTTAGTCAAAGAAGAACAATTTACAGCTTCCCGCCATTTTTTATGCATTTTTATGGTCAAATTTCCCTAAATTTATACAAAATGTTATCAAAATATTTCATGACTCATCGCAAAATGTGTGATCGATAAGCGCTAGAAAACTAGTTTTAGCGCTGAAAATCAGGCAGGGAGAAATTGAAAAATACAGTATCTCTTCATAAAAAAATAAGTTGTGCACTCTGCATGCGTCATAATTTACGACAAATGAGACTTTGAAATTTTTTTGGATTTTCCGCGAATTTTCAGCCTTTTCAAGGGGTTTTCTGTGGATTTTAAAAGGAAAAAGTGGGGAAAAAGCTGTGGAAATTAGAATAGTCAGTGTATCATTGAAAATCAAAGCGAAAATATCGCAAAAAACGGGATTTTTCGGGTAAAAAAAGAGCCAAATCGGAAATTTTTGAAAAATGTATTTCAGGGCTAAACTAGCCGATTTTCCACTTCCTAAAACTCCCAAAAAGAGAAAAAAACATACCTTCAGGATCATAAGAAAACTCATGTTCGCCACTTTTCTTGCCAAATAAAAAGTGCCAAAGCGTCAGAAATTTCAGCCTAATCCAATTCCATGCACTTCGTACGATATGTAAAGCTTTATCCATTTGTTAAAGGGGAAAAAGTTGGAATTTTTTTTCCGAATAAAAAAAATTCCAGAATAAAATATTTCGAAATAGCAGGGCTTAAGGATTTTCCGTATGTTCTCCTCCTGGGGGTGTCCAATAGCAACTAAGAGTATGTAGAGAGGAAAGAAAAGAGAGGGGGTGAGTGTCTCTCTTTATTTTCTATTCCTCCCACCCTTATTCAGGCATAAAAAGAAAAACCGGAGGTGAAATAGTGTGAGAAATTGAGAGACGTCAGAGACTTTTTGACTGTTTTGGAGTGAAAAAGGAGAGACTCCTCCCTTTACCAATTATGCATAATAAATACAAAAGGGCGGAAGAGACAGACAGAGAGAGGAGGTATTATTATTTGTTTTATGGTGTATACTAGTGTTAGGTAGGGCGCGATTGTTTAGTCATTTTGGGCTAGTATTTAGCAGGAGTTGGTGGCCTGAAAAGTGGCTCTTGGTGGCCTAGAAAGCTCATTACTAGGCCATCTTAGAGAGATTCCTAGGCCACGGGAATTTCGGCCGTAATATTTTCATAGTTTATTTGAAAGGTTTAAAAGGGGGTATGCCGAATCAGAACCGCCCTTTTTAAAACTGGTCGGTATCAGCACCTGTGTCCAATCAGAACGGTCCCGTATTAGAACTGCCCCTAATCAGAACCGTGTCCCGCATCAGAACTATGAAGTAGTTCTGATACGGGACAGTTCTGATTCGACATACCCCCGTTTAGAATACCATCACTGTCGGAATGGCTACGGCCTAGGTATATCTTTGCGATGGTCCAGAGATCGCTGTTAAGCTATCTAGGCCATGTCGCTTTCTCGATGGAATTCCTAGGCCACGGCCGAAAAATTTTTCAATTCAGTTATTTCTAACAAAATTTTTAGTCAAATTCTAGCCTAACATCAGCAATCGCGCTCCACAGAAATTTTTTCAAAATTTTTTCCAGGCATTTTCTAAAAATTTAAAGGCGCATATGTATCACCCTCTGAAGATTGTAATTAGTCCTACAGGGGGGTGTCCTATTTATTTCCCTTCCCCTCTATAATTGGTTCTCGATATGAATTTCTTTTTCTCGATACTATGCCAAGGTCTTTGTCCCCTTCTAGCCGTATTCCCGAAACAATGTGTTTATGGACGGAATAGAAAGAAACTGGGAAAAGTTCGAAAATGGGAAATGTTTTGGGAAAGAAAATTTTGGAATTTTTTTCAGAAAAAAATTTCGTCCAGACATTTTTTAGAAGTCATTTACTGTACTGTACCTGAAATCTCCTGGAGACATGCGGAAAATCCTTGGGTCTCTTTCGAGATATTCTCGAATTTTTTTTATTTGGAAAAAAAATTCGAAAAAAAAACATTTTTTCCCCTTGAACAAATGGATAAAGCTCTACATATTGTACGAAGTGCTTGGAATCGGATTTAGCTGAAATTTTTGACACTTTGGCACTTTTTAACTGGCCAGGAAAGTGGCGAACATGAGTTTTTCTATGGTCCTTAAGGTATGTTTTTGGGGGGTCTGGAAGGTGAAAAATCGGTTTTTGAGCTGGAAAATTAGGGGTTTCAGCTCGAAATTCGATATTTTCAGATTTTTAAAGCCATGTTTTAAGTCGAAAGCTCGGGTGACTGGGCTCAAAAATTTCGAATTTTGTTTTAAAATTGATCAGGTTTTAGAGCTGAAAAACGCTGATTTTCATCGGAAGCTTTGAAATTTTCAGTGATTTTCTGCCTCGAATTCTGGCTCAAGTTACGGTCGAGCCTAAAAATAAACAGGCTGGAATTTGGAAAATTTGGAACTTTTTTGGTCGAGTTTTTAGCTAAGAATAATCATTTTCAGCCAGTATTAAGCTCAGGGTCGATGAAAAATGCAAAAAAAACTCTTAAAAAATTTTTTTGGCTCAAAAATCACGAATTTCAGAAACTTTTTTTAGCTCTAAAGCTCATTTTTTGCCAATAAAAATATTTCGAAAAAATCGAAAAATGGAAATAAAACGGGAAAACGAAGGGGATGGATGACGCGTCATCATCCCCTTTTCTCTTTTTCCTGTCTAGTTAGAGATTGAAATACCTGAAGAGAGTGCAGAGAAAAAGAGAAAAATGGAAAAGTTGTTGGAATGAAAGAGAGAGAGAAAGAGACGGAGAGACAACAAACAGTGTCAAAAAAAAAGAATTGAAAAAAAAAACGAGTCGATCTTGTTTTTTTTGGGGGGATGGGCCAAAATTTAATAGAATAAGAAGAGGGGGAGGGAGTATTAGATAAAAATAGGAAAGAGAGAGAGAGAGAGAAGAAAACGGGAAATTAATTTGATTTTTTCTTCTTATTTCAGTTGGCTTGGGAGGATTTTTTAGAAATTGGGAGAAGGAAAAAAATCATTGGATTTCAACGGAATAAAAAAAAACAGGGTTCTGGAAAAAAAACGGGATAAAAATTTATTAGGTTTTCACACGGGTTCCCTGCTAAGGTAGGAAAGCGCGCCCCAATGCTAAAAAGTTTAATACTCAGTTTTGCTCCATTTCCCTGAAAATTCGGTTGAAAAAATTGGGCCAAAATTGAGGAAATCATCAATTTAGCATTAGGGCGCGCTTTCCTACCCCCGCTGGGAACTAATGTGGGTTTTTCGAATTTTTGTAGTCCAAAAAATTCACAAAAAGTTGGTAAAAATTCAAATTATTCACAACTCCAACACTGGAAACAATTCAAAGTAGGGAAAAAAATCATGAACAAATTGTAAAACAAATTGGCTTTTTTTTTTGGAAAGATGAACAATTTTCAAAAATCCCAAATTAAAAAAAAACCAAAAAATGTGATACTAAAAAACAAGAAAATGACGACCGTGAACCCTCAAAATTGAAAATTTTCGAAAAAAAAATTCTGAAAACTTTGAAATAAAAATCTATGGCCTTCAAAGAGTTTTAACTACTCTGAAAAATCGAAAAATAAAGCATAAATTCGAAAATGTTGGCAAGAAGCAGTTTTGAAAAAAAACATTTCTGAAGATTCGAAAATCTCAAAAAATTATAAAATTATCTGAACAACCAAAAAAAAAGCAGTTTTGCAAAACTTTCCGGCTTGAAATTTCCAAAAAAAATAATCCCAAAATTTCTGAAGAATCCTGAAATTCGAAAATTTCCGAAAAATCTCCAAACTTTCCAAAACCCCAAAAAACAGCTGAAGTTTGTTTTGAAAAAAACGTTTTATCAAAAAAAATTCAAAATTATCTAAATATCCAAAAACAAATCCAGCGATTTCGCAGAATTTTCCGGTTTGAAAATTTAAAAAAAAAATCCCAAATTTTCTGGAGAATCCTAAAATTTGAAAATTACCAAAAAATCTCCAAAGTTTCCGAAACCCCAAAAAACAGTTCAACTATCGATTTTCTGTATAAGATCGAGCCGAAAACTGTCGGGGCACAAAAGAGACACATTTCGGGTGGGACAGAAAAGAAAACGGAAAAACAGAAAAGAAGAAAGAAAGTATATACATTTTCGGAGAAAACAGAGAAGAGAGGGATGGGGATCGCGTAATCCGAAATGTTTGTTTATTTCTCTCTCTCTCTCTCTCTCTCTCTCTCTCTCTCTCTCTCTCTTTCTATCACCACAAGTCAAGTCACCCTTATTCTTCTCTCTCCGACCACCAAAACCATCCCAAACAATTCAAAGAAAAAAGAAAAGAAGAAGAGAAAAGAGCCCAAAATTGAAAAAAGATGGATGGCAATTATATAAACAAAAATGTTTGTTTATTGTGTGTCATTTTGTTGTTTCTGGAAAAGAAAGAACAAATTTTAAACATCAAACATGCTGGAAACTTCCAGAGTTTTTAGGAAAATTTTTTTCCAAAAATTTTCTGATGGTTTTTTTTTTAGGTTTTAGAAAGGAACAAAAGATTTTAATTTGCTTAAAATTGATACTGAATTCAACAGCTAAAAAATAAAAATTCAGGATGAATTTTTTGTTTTCAGAAAAGAAAAAAAGGATCGAGATTCAAGAAAATGCTTCCAGGAATGAATACAAATTCCGAAAATTTCGAAAAACTTTATACCAGAAAAATTTGAAATGGCAGATAAATAAACCCCGCCACCGTAGATCAAAAGACATAACACAAAAATCAGGAAAAGTGAAAACAATGGCATTTTTCTTTTTCAAAAAACTTTTTCAAAATTTGTCAATGGGGCGTACATGCCCACTAGAACTTTATTTTTTGTATGAAGTTCGAAAGAAAATTTTACAAAAAATTTTTTGTCAATGGAGCGCATTTCCAAAAGTTTTTTGAAACCAAAAAATCCAACATTTTGTTGAGATTCCAGTTTTGAAAACTTTCGAAAAATGCCTCGAAATTTTTTTTTGGATAATTCAATCTTTTTTCCAATGGAGCGCTTTTGCTGACAGGCTTACAATGAGAAGCATAGTAAGGGAGTTTTGACCAAAAACTTTCTAAAGTAATTTTTCAAAAAATTTTAAAAAGCGAAAATTGCCAATGGAGCGCATTTTCTCACAAAAAAACACCTAAAATCATTTTTCTACATATCCAAAACTTCAAAATTAAAAAAAAATCGCACAATTTTTCTTCAAATTTCTCTCAAAATTCTAAAAAAAAAGACATAAAAGCCCAAAAATGACTTTCCTCCAGAACCACCACCTTTTTTTTTCTTCGGTCAACAATGTACATTCACAAGGAACCGCCCTTTATGAGTCAGCGCCCCCTCTAGGGAGAGAGAGAGTGAGAGAGACGCAGACAGTTAGAAGGAACACATAAAATCAAACAAAAATTGAATGAAACGAATCATCATGATGATGAGATGAGGGGGGGGGGGGGGGGGGCATTTCATAATATTATAACAAGAGGAAAGAAGAGAGAGAGAGAGAGAGAGATGAGTCAACACGAGAGAAATAGAGAAAGAGAGTTCTGATGCACCATCATTATGAAATCATATTTGTATTCTATATTCATGAGAATGGTTTGGAAACGAGGAGGAAAATAGTACTGTTTTGGCCAGTTTAAGGGACCAAAAACCATGAGATTTCCGACATTTTAGGCTGAAAACATCGTTTAAAAAACAGATAACAGAAAATTCCAATAAAAACCACCGTAACCCTGCCAATTTCTAGGCAAGACCATTGACACCTAAATGTTCAAAATCAGCGATTCGAGACCTTCAAAATGAGTATAATCATGACTAGGTTCGCCCCTAGAAGGGCCCCACCACGAAAACTACCGTAACCCACCAGACTTTTTTTTCCGACTCACGAAAACTACATCGTTGAATTCAACGCTTCGAGAGCTTCACAAAGAGTATAATCATGGCTTGGTTTGCTTCAAATTGGGTCCCACCACGAAAATCCTCCAAGTTACTGTAGTTACTTTTAAAGGAGCATGCACTTTTTTTAAAATTTGAAATTGATGCTAGTATGGTCAGGATTATACTTCTTTTAAAGGGCTCAACGTGAAATATGCGAAAATTTTGGTTTTGAGGTAAAATTTTGAATTTGGGTCTCGCCACGAAAATGATAATTTTTCTAAATCAGGCTGACCTGGTCATGATTATACTCATTTTGAAGGTCTTAATAAGCTGATTTCAAATATGCGATGGGTTACGGTAGTTTTAGGGGTGAGACTCAACAAAACCTAATAGTTTTTTTTTCATAAAAACTCCTACGCAAAATGAAAAACCCATAAAACCGTACACAAAAATCCCTTTCAAAGGGATTACGGATATCCCTATAATCCCTCGTTAACCTATGAAAATGAGCTCTATTGTACTAAAAAATTATAAAATAAAATTTTACGATGGTGTGGGTGGAAAGTGAATTCTAGAAGGCTGAAGATGAATTATAAATTTGTTTATGTTTATATATTTTTGACTTCTGACAGAAAGAAGAAAAGAGGAGGAGGCTGCTGAAGAAATATAATACAATAGAGAAGGTTGTTGTTTGTGTCATTTGTATAAACAAATTTTTGAAAAATCTTCTGAAAAAAAATCGGTTCGAGACCCGAAATCTCGAATTTTAGATTATAACTTTGAATTCAGCTCGTTAAGACCTTTAAAATGCGTATAATCATGACTAGGCTAGCTCAAACTTGAAAATTTATGGTTTTCGTGGCAAGACCCAAAATTTTCAAAATTGAGCTAGCCTTGTCATGATTATACGCATTTTAAAGGTCTCGCCGGGCGTACTTCAAAAGTTAGGGTCAGGAAAAATTGGGCTGAAACTGGTAAAGTTACTGCAGTTTTTCAAAAATCAGAGAAGTTCACTTTGCTAGTTTTTGAGCTTTTCAGGCGTTTGTTGGGAATAGAATGATCTAACCAAAATATCCAAAAGTATGAACTTGAAAAATTTGGGGGTATGCCTAATAAGAACTTTCCCGATTCAGAACTGTCCCGGGTTAAAAAGTTTGGGCCTTTTTTTCCAAATTTATGGGGTCCTTTGCATGATTATGTTCATGATGCCTTACCGATAGATTTTCGGAAAATTTACCGGTAAATTTCAAAACTTCGACATTAAGTTTTTGGCGCAAAATTTATTTAAAAAATTGGGCAACGACGCTCCAAAGTTACGCTCATAAGCATTGTTTAGCAGACAGTAATTTCGACGAAAAATTGGCAAATTTACCGGTAGTTTTTTCGGTAAATTCGACAAAATTTCCCAATAAAAATTAATTTTTTCATCGATAATTTTTCGCAAAGTTTTGGGTGGTTTTCTCAGTAAATTTCCCATAAATTTGGCAAAAAAACTGTGGTCCTGAATGGAGTTCCTGGATTTAAAAAAAATGTGAAAGAAATCCGAAAAATCTCACAAAGCTATACGACTTTTAGATATAAAACTGAACATTCTTGTGGTAGTGGTGAGGGAATATAAAAGCAAATAAAACTTTTTTCTGTACATCCATATCAAAACTTCTTCTTCTTCTTGGCACCACTACCAGATGTCCTTCTCCTCCTCCTCTTCAAAGTGACATGTGTGAAAAGGGACCAACCCCCCCCCCCCCCCTTTCTCTTTCGAAACCACTAGAAGGAGTTGACAGAGAGAAGGAAAGACGAGGAAAAAAGAAAGAATGAGAAATGTACTCTTTTTCTCCCTTGGACTTCTGAAGGACTGAAGGAGGAAAATGGAACGAAATTTTTTTTTGGGGAGAGAGAATTGTTGAGAGACTTAGAGACGAAAAATGAATGGGGGAGGAGAGAGCCATTGGAATGAATGTGAAATGACAGGAAGGAGAGTACTTTTGAAAGAGGGTTTTATGATGGATTTCAGAAAGAAAATTTTTTTGGAATTTTTTTGGCTGAAAATTTAGGTTCACTACTTCTGGCTAAAAATCATAAATTTTCAAACGTCTAAAAGAGGCCGAAAAGTTGGTCCTAAGAATTTGGACCTTAAAGGTCTCTTTTTTTCAAATTCCTGAAATTGGCCAATTTTTGCTGATAGTAAACAACTTTAGCTTAATCAAGCCAACTATTGCAAACCTAGGCCAACTTTGACACTTTTTGATAGTTCTGCTTAATTTTACGACTGACAAACTTTTGCCAACTCTAGCCAACTTCTGCCAACTTCTGCCAACTTTTGCCAACTTTTGTTATATTTGAAGGAGCTTGTGATGCAAAAAAACTGAGGAAATTTTCAGAGTTTTTAGGCCCACTTTTTTAATTTGGAACCTGGTCTTGAAACGAAAATGACTGACTGAAAACCCACAAAAAACCGATACAAAAACTCAATAGCAAATGGATTCAAAAATTTTAAATTTTCCGTTTTTTCCAAGAAAAAATTGTTGGCTAAAATATTGTTTTCCACATGGTCCAACTGATCTGAAACTGGACAAAAGTAGTCTAAAAAATGTCAAACTATGTTTAGAAAAATACAGTTTTCCGGCTTGAAAATGTTCCATACCATCAAAAATATCAAATTTTGTTGGAAAAATTTGGATTTTTTGAAATTTTCCCAATTTCCCACAATTTGTTGGATTTTTTAAGGAGCTTGTGATAACTACAGTTTATGAAATTTGCAAAAACTGAGCCAAACTTCAGAAGTTTTAGGCCCACTTTTTCAGTTACTTTCAAAAAAAAAAATCAAAGTTTTGAACTTTCTATTAGAAGTTCAAGGAATTCAAAAAGATTTTCTAAAACATATTCCTTCCAAAAGCCACTCCAAGCCATTCATTCAGACGTGGCATCAAAAGTGGGAGAGGGGAACATTCCCCCGCTCGACAATACATCTCTCTATATCTATTCAAAAGAATCAATGTGGAAAGAAAAGCGAGGAGAAGGAGATCGAGAATTTTCTCGTCGAATTGGAAAAAAGAAAAAGAAGAAGGACGCGAATACTTTACATTGTAACACACACTCACTCTCTCTCTATCCATCCAACACAGGCGGTCAGTTCAATCGACCGCAGCCCCCCTAACCAACCCAGTGGTTTGGTCAGTGGTCACAGGCTGGCGCCGGAGAGGGGAGGGAAAGGACACCGGACTAAACGGATATTATGTTACGAATACACTTACATTCTACTGATGATGATGTTCAAGTTAGATGAGAAGGGCAGGGAGAGGATAGGGAGAGTTGGTCAAAAATTGAGAAATTTGAAAATTCAATTTGAATTGAATTACGAAACAACCTATTGGAGGTGTTTTTGCTGATGCTAAAACTGACTGAACCAACGCACTATCACTTATTCGGGAAAGACTGACAACTTGGTTTAAAGGCGCAGCGACAAATGTTCATCGGGTACTGTCACGTTTACAGTTTTTGAAAATTTGAAAATCTGCGCCTTCAAACCCAGGTGCCAGGCTATCGCAAATAAGTAATGCCAAACTTGGAGTTGCAAATTCTACAAGCCAGAAAATGCGAACACCTTGAAATTGTCGGAAAATGTTAAGAACATTTTGATTTTTGGTCAGTTTTGAACCTGATAGCAAATGAAACAGAAAAATTCCTTGACTTTGCCACTTGAAGGCTTCAAGACAGTTATGGATTCAAAATTTTTACAAGAAATTTCTACGGAATTCTCACGTTTTACAAGTTGAATGGGAAGAGTAAGAGTAGTACTCATCAATCATTCTGATCAACTAAATTCGATGTAATTTGATGATTGAGGGTGTGCCCATCTTGTGAGATAGGGGGTTATCTTACCTCTGCGCTAAATCTATCGGGAGTCAATAAAAGTAACATGATAGTATGAAGAGGGTATCTGAGGATTACTTGAATTTCGAGGTTGCTTCATTCTGGAGAAACATAACTGGTGGCAAAATCGCTTATAGTTTTTGCTGCATTATGCCTGAAACAATAGAAAAAAAGGCTGTCCTGGAAAAATTGAAGAAAATTCTCCTCTTATTATTATTATGATCCAAATGTTTGCCATCAACCTTTCCAAACCCATGTATTCCAAAAATTGTGTACAACACATTCTGCTATGCCTGTATATCGCACAGGTCTTGTGACAAAAATCTAATTCAATAATTCTGTTTTCAGAACTTCATAGCTACATTAGAAACAGCCACCATAACAACACTTATGCATTTATCCGGCTCGCTAATTGTTTTTCGTTACTATTATTTTTCTTGTGCTTCTTAGAAAAACAGATTTATTCAAATCAAGACAGTACCGACAAGTCAAAACAAATAAGAATAGTCGGATAGAGGGGAAAATTTGAGTACAATAACAATAACAACATTCAGAAGCGGATATAGAAGCGGATGGTGTTATTTGAAAACACATAGGTTAAAACAGGCGAGAAAAGTTGAAACAGCCAAAAGTTGTGAAAGTTTGAAAAAATTTGGTGGAATTGAAACAAATTGAAAAAAAGTTGGCAGAAAATGTGAAAAATTGACACAAATTGATAAAATTTGAACAATTTGTCGCTCCGTGGGCATAAGTTGGCAAAAATTTGTTTCAACTTGCTCCAAATCATTCCCAGTCCTCCTCATTATCCTCCAACTCCAATTGATCTTCCAACTGCATCTGCCATTCAAAAAACCATAGAACCAACTCCATAGTCACTCGATGCACAATGTATATTTTGATACTGAGAACAACTAGGTTATTCGGGAGGTCCCATGGAGCGAAGATAAGGAACATGAATAAAGTGAAGAGCCGCAGAGTTTGGAGCATTTTTTTTGAAAAAAAATATTTTCGGAAAAAAGTCAAAATGGTAGAATCTTACTGTTTGAGGCACGCCCTTACTACAGTTATAGACTTTTGTTTTTGTTTTGAACGTAGGGTTACTGTAGGGCCCACTCTTCCAATTACCGTACCTAATTGTTTTTTATTTTTGACCATTTGGGTTACTGTAGGGTCCTAATTGTTTTTTGTTATTTTCAATTTTCACCACTTTTTTGGAATATGTCTGACCTTGTTTTTCGAATTATGACATCTAGTTTGTTTTTGTTTTCAAAGTTTTGGGTTACTGTAGGCCTTGGCTTCTGGTACCGTACTTACATTTTGGCCACTCTTGTATCACATTTACATGTACTACTTCCCAAGTGACTCCCACCGTTTTTGACGGGACTTGGACCAAAAGTTAGCCCTACCGGAGGGTATTAAAACCCACTAGTCAAATCTTGGCCAAATTCACATTTGACCGATTTATCGATTATTTTAGTTTTTCTCAAAATGACCAGTTTTTTGATCGTAACTCGGTCAATTTTGAAGATTTTGGGAAAGTTAGAAAATGAAATTGTAGATAAAAATGAGATACAATTTTTGGGTTTTACCAAAATTTTGAAAACTTTAGATGACGTCACGAAATATTGATTTTTGTAAAACTCAAAAAAATAAATTTTGTGAGAATGTTTTGGAATAACCGTCAAAAGATTCAGCGTTAAAAATGAGGCACACAGTCAGTTTTTGAGACAAATCTGCAGATTTTTTTTTGAGAAAATGGGATATTTGTACGAAAATTCCACTTTTAGGCTATTTTATCTAGTTTTCCAGACTCTTATGACTTTCATATAGACTAATTTTTGTGGAAATTGTTGTTTTATGTCAGCCTAACACTGTATTTACCTATTTCTGTGATTGTATCTTAGTTTGGTAAATTTTGAAAATTGACGAGAAAATTACCATAGGATGTGGGTCGAAAAACCAAAATTTACCAAAGTAGGATATAATCACAGAAATAGTTAAATACAGTGTTAGGCTGACATAAAACAACAATTCCCACAAAAATTAGTCTATATGAAAGTCATAAGAGTCTGGAAAACTAGATAAAATAGCCTAAAAGTGGAATTTTCGTACAAATATCCCATTTTCTCGAAAAAAAATCTGCAGATTTGTCTCAAAAACTGACTGTGTGCCTCATTTTTAACGCTGAATCTTTTGACGGTTATTCCAAAACATTCTCACAAAATTTATTTTTTTGAATTTTACAAAAATCATTATTTCGTGACGTCATCTGAAGTTTTCAAAATTTTGGTAAGACCCAAAAATTGTATCTTATTATTATCTACAATTTCATCCTTTAACTTTTTCAAATTCTTCAAAATTGACCGAGTTACGATCAAAAAACTGGTCATTTGAGAAAAACTAAAATAATCGATAAATCGGTCAAATGTGAATTTGGCCAAGATTTGACTAGTGGGTTTTAATGCCCTCCGGTAGGGCTAACTTTTGGTCCAAGTCCCGTCAAAAACGGTGGGAGTCACTTGGGAAGTAATACATGTTAGCAAAAAGTTGTGAAAAGTTGATTTTTGAACAAAAAAAAACGTGAAGAGTTGGTTCCCAAATAAAAACGTTGTGAAAAGTTTTTATTTGAGCAAAAAATTTGTCAGAAGTTGTTAATTTAACAAATAAGTTGTGAAAAGTTGATTTTCAAACAAAAAAGTTGTGCAAAGTTGATTTTTGAACAAAAGAAATTGTAAAAAGTTGATGTTCTGTAAAAAGTTGACGCCAAAGTTGTACAACAAAGTTTTTACAACAAAGTTGTCAAAAGTTGTTAAACTGACAAATAAGTTGTGAATAGTTGATTATTATTTAAAAGTTGTAGAAAATTAATTCATCAACAAAAAAGTTGAAGAATGTTGAGTTTCAAATAAAAAAGTTGTAAAAATTATTTCAAGTCCCTCAGTTTCCATTCAGGACCATCACTCTTTAGGGTATCTAATTGTTTATTGTTTTTGTTTTCAGTTTTTGGAGTTACTGTAAGGGGCGTGGCTTCACAAAAGGGACTGCGCCCCTAATTTTGTTGTTATTGCACACTCTCCGCTCCATTTTCAGCCCTTTTGCAGCCCTAAAAGACCCATTCTCTCCCAAAAATTTGGTAAAAATGATCGTATTCTTACTCCTACTAATTTTCAACGTCATCATGTTGGATCCAGATAACGATGGTTACGAACGAAGACAAACTTTGACAATTCTTTTGGATTGTTTGTGGATTTTGTACAAGATCCTAATGGTTCTGAGAAACCGTGAAGCTGATTTGGAAGAGGGAGAGGAGGAGCGTGAAAATCCAGCTCCAGAAGCTCCGGCTCCAGCTCCAGAAGAAGAAGTTGATGAGGGTTTTGTTGACGATGATCAAATTGTGGATGCAAATCCAAATCCCAATCCAAACCAAGAAGTTGTTCAAAATCTGAACGATTTGGCAGTAGTTGAACCTCCTCCAAGAAGAAGACAACGATTTTATCATCGCGCTGAATGGAAATTGAGAGATGAGCAACAGAATGTTGTGAATGAAGATGTGGATAGAAGACGTGCAGCTAGAATGTCTCATCAATTGGGTCACGATGTTGTTAGGTGAGTTGGCAAATAAACTTTTTGTTAAATAACCAACTTTTTTGTTCAAAAACCAATTTTTTTCTTAAAAAAGCAACTTATTACAATTTTTTTCAAGAATCAACTTCTTACAACTTTTTTGTTAAAAAACCAACTTTTCCCAAATTTTAAGTTGATATATCAACTTTTCAACAACTTTCGATTTTCAGCACTCTTGAATGCAAAGTTTGTGTTAAAAGATACTGTAAATACACAGAAGCCATTCCTCGAGTCTTGAAATGTGGACACACAATTTGCCAAAAATGTGCATCAACTTTCCAAAAACAGTCTCCATTTCCAAATATTCAAATTAATTGCCCATTCTGCAGAAAAGTTACTTATTTGAGTGAGTTGTTAAATTACCAATTTTTTTTGCCAACTCTTCGCCAAATTTTCAGGAAATGTGAACAAACTTTTAAAAAATCTGGCACTGCTGAATGTGATCTATACCCGCAAATTTGTGAATAATTGGTTATGGAAATTGATTGTCAGAATTACAACACACGATATGGATTATGACGTCATTGAGTGAGTTGGCAGGAAACAACTTGTTTGGGAGTTCTGCAACTTTGTTGTAAATTTTGCAACTTTTTCCAACTTTTTTGCCAAATCTACCATTTTTTTCCAGACAAGCCCTGAAATGCCCCAGATGCTTTGGTGACTACTGTAACCATATCGCTGCCAGAACCCCCAGAATTTCTCCAGTTTGTGGACACACCCTTTGCGAACTGTGTATCAGAGAAATGGTGAGCTTGTATGGAAAATTTGTTTGTCGCGAATGCCCAACGGAATTTCATATTGCTGGTAAGTGTGTGCGGTGGAGCGCAGTTGTTGAAAAAAAAATTTCAGTTTTAGAAGGTTGGATGAGAAAATTTCCGAAGAACTACACAATCATGGAGGTCTTGGAAGTTATGTGACAACTCCATTTTTGGCCAACTTCTCATAACTTTTGACAACTTTTGGTCAACTACTCTCCAACTTTGTCCAACTTCATTTCCAACTTCTCACAACTTTTGTCAACTTCTCACAACTTCAAACCAACTTTTTTCCCAACTTTTCACAACTTTTGTCCAATTTTACCAACTTTTCACAACTTTTGTCCAACTTTTTGCCAAATTCTTCCAACTTTTGTCAACTTTTTCCCCAACTTTTCACAACTTTTGTCCAATTTTACCAACTTTTCACAACTTTTGTCCAACTTTTTAGCAACTTTTCACAACTTTTGGCCAACTTTTTCCATATTCCCACAACTTTTGCCAATTGTTCTTTTTTCTTTTGGTTTTTTCTGTCAGTTTTAAATTTTTTTCACTGAAATTTTCGGTTTTTTGATTAAAAATGAAGCGTTTATTAATGCAAAGAATAAATTAGATTGTTACAAAAAAGACTTTTTTCCCATCATTCTTTTCTTTCAATCAATTCCAAAATGGCAAAATTTTTCGGCAACATCGCTGCCATTCCATCAGGCACACTTGTGGATTTTCGGCAAAATGGGCATATGATTTTTTGGTATTCCATAAGATTCACAGCACATCCTTGGCATACTGTATGCCCACATCCGATCAAAAGACGTGGCATTTTTTGATTACTGTAGGCCATGGTGCATACATTGCATTCGAGGCAGGGGGCACTGAAAAATAGGAATTCGGGATGGTTTTGGTAGTTAAAGGATAGTTCTGAAGGCTTCAACTCCGCCAGTAATGTCGTGAACTTTTGTCAAAATTTGCCAACTACAGCCAACTTTTGCCAATTTGAACCGACTCTCGCCAAATTTTACCAACTTTTCTGGTTTTCACCAAATTTTTGAAGTTTTAAAAAATAACTCACTGGCTAGGGCTGTTTTCAGCTTCAGGTATCGTAATCTGCGCTTCTAGATCATGTGGATCAACTGGGGGAGCACTTGGCTGGGCTGGTAGCAGGGAGCGATTTGACCTGGAAAAGCTTTTGTTCAAAAAAAAAACTTTTTTGATAACTTCAACTTTGATCTACTGTTGGAAACAGCTGCCAACTTTTCCCAAACTTTCAAAATCAGTTTAAATTTTTGCAACATTTTTGGTTTTCCCCGAACTTTTCATTGAACAATGTTACTTTGAAACGAAAAGAATGTTCTCCTGTTTTTCGGTCCTTCTCTCTCAACTACGTCATTCCTCACGGCCTGCGTCTCAAGGAGAACGTTTTTTTTAGGCTGGCAAAGCTATTTTTATACCTTAGGCACGTAGACAATAGAGTATAATAAAACGTGCAAGAAATGTGAAAAATTTTCCAATTTGTTTGAAAATTTCGCATTCGACTCACTCTGGAAGTTTAGCCAAACCAACTTGGGCTTCCTCATCAATTTGGTCGTTTTTCAATTGTGCACGTCGCTGAGTGGCTCGAGCTTGCATATGAGCCCGGTAGTCGTAGTTGGTAAGTGGTCTGAAATATAGGGAAAATTTGGAAAAAATTTGGTTACAGTTGGCCAAAGTTGGCAAAGTTGCAAATTGCAACTTTTCCCCAACTCACCTCTCAGTGTCCTCCGGTTGTTGCAAAACGATTCCAAACTTATTGATTGTACAGAACTCGGCCAAATTGGTTGAATAAAAAACAAAATAATAAGCATAGACTACAAATACCAACATCGCATGATCCCGATTGCTAATCAACCAATTCAATCCGGAAATAATTGCGAGAACAACAAAGTTGGCAAAAATAACTTTTGATTTGAACAAAATTGTGTCTTTTGTTTCGTCGTAGGTATAGTTGGCTACGTGTTGTACAACGAAATAGAGAAGGGTCCAGCCAGATGCGATATTGATAGAACAGGCAGACAGAATCTGAAAAAGAATGTTGGAAATTAAGCAAAAAAGTTGTGAAAAGTTGATTTTTCCACAAAAAAGTTGTGTACCATTTTGGCGAAAAAACTAAAATAAACAGAATTTACCACTGGGTTGTTTCTGACCACAAGTACCAGAACCAATGGTACAATTCCGAAAAATGCAGTAATTCCATATCCAACTTGTAGATCCCTTCGACATTTGATATGCTTTGGAGTATTCATAGCACTGTCGCTATCTATCACCGTTTTCTTTAAGACTGCAATGAGCGCTGGCACAAACATGCCAAAAATGATGCAGCCAAGATTAAACCATCGCCCTCCTGGGTACTTTTCGACTTTTTCGGTTATGTAATCATTTTTGAAAAAAAGAACACCAATTGTGATAAGGACCGATACAAATTGAAGGAATAAGTTGATTTCTTTGGAGAAAATGCACATGTCTGGAAAAACAATGTATATTTTTCTTTAAAGCGTACAAAAGTTAACAAAAGCTATAGAACGTTGATTATAGCAAAATTGGAATAAGTTTGCAAAAGACGTTTGGATTTGGAAAAATTTGAGAAAATTTGAGAAAGTTGGCTGAATTTGGAAAAGGTTGAAAAAAATATTTGACAAAGTTGGCAAAAGTTGAATGAAGTAGAAGAAAGTTGGAAGAAGCTGGCGGCTAATAACTGGTTAAATTTGGAAGAAGTTGGTGGAAATCGGAAAATCAATTTGCAAAAGTTGGCTAACAGTTGATACAAATCGGAAAAAGGTGACTGAGGTAAGCTAAATTTGGCTAACATTTGATCTAGTCAGCAAAAGTTGGAGCAAAATTGGCGAAAGTTGCCGAATATAGGCTAAAACTATCGTAATCTTGTCAGAAGCTGCCAAAAGTTGACAAAAAATTCCAAAAAGAAAAAAAAACCATGAAGAAAGCCAAATTTTTTAGAAAAAGAAAAGAAATTATTGCAATATTCCGGGTTCGAAAAAACCAAAACAGGCTTTCTGAAATAAATTGATCAAAAAACTAAAAAAAAAACTGAAAGAATGTTCCAGAGGGTACGGAAGAAGTACGTCAAAGGAGAGGAGGTTCTCAGTATACTGGGGTACCCTGGAATAAAAAAAATGAGCCGAGTGAGAGAGAGAGAGAGAGAGAGAGAGAGAGAGAGAGACGCAGACAGTTAGAGAAACGGGCGATGACGTAGTTGAGCTTCAGCGTAAAAGAGACCAAATGACCATGCGTGCATTTTTTTTTGTTTTGAAATAGGGGGAGGGGAACTCCTGGGAATTCGAAGATTTTGAAAGAATTTTTGAAAAATTTTTAAAAATTGAAAAATTATGAGAAATATTTATGAGGTAGCAATGACAATAAGCTCAAAAAATTAATTTTAAAAATTCCAAAAAAAAAAAAATTGTAAAAAATTATCCCTTTTGGTCCTGAATCATTTCCAAAACGGCGAAATTTTTGGGCAATCCCTTGACCCCATCCCAGACATCTGTGTATTTTCGACAAAATGGGCATAATATTTTTTGATATTGCACAAGATTCTGAGCACATTCTTGGCATACTGTATGTCCACATCCAATCAGCATTCGGGGGATTATTTGGGTACTGTAGGGTAGCATACACACATTGCATTCGAGACCGGTGGAGCTGAAAAAATAATTGAAATTTATTTGCCAATTTTTGGTAGGATTTTGCAACTTTAAGCCAACTTTGCCAACTTTTGGCAGACGTACCCAATTTGGAACATTTTTTTGCCAATTTGAGCAAATTTTAGCGAACTTTTTCCTATTTCTATCATTTCTTCGTCATTTTTGGCGGCTATAGCAACTTTAGCAAATTGAATTGCGCCAATTTTGATCCAACTTTTGCCTATTGTTTGGAATTTTTCTCCAACTTTTGCCAACTTATGCCAACTTTTGTCAACTATTTCCAACTTCAACCAACTTTTGTACACTCATTCCAACTTTTGACAAATTTTGATAGGTTTTTTCAATTTTGAACAGCTATGACCAACTATGCCCAACTTTTGCCAAAATTTTACCAAATTTTTTCGTTTTTTTTTTCTATTTTTGTTATGGTCCGTAAACTCTCAATTTTGGCCTGAATTTTTCTGCTTGGGATCTAAATAAAAATAAAATGACTCACTTTGGGTTAACTCCAACTTCATCATCATTTTCTGGCTTTGGATCCAAAAGGGGCGTGGACACGGATGAAGTTTTTACAGTAACCTCAGGTACTTTGGTATTTGGTGCATCCGGTATCAATCGGAAGGATGCATAAAGCGCTGATAAGGTTTGGCTGAAAAAAACTATTGAAAACTTCAAAATTAAAAACAACTCCTTACTGATTATTTCGAGAATGATCAGTTGAAGTGTCGTTTGGTCCACCAATATAAATAATTTCATCTTGAATACTTCTAGAATATTCTCGGTCTCTTGCACTTTTTTCAGCCTGAAGGATCAAGACACGGGTTAGGGGTCTGCAAAAATGTCGAAAATTAGAAAAAAATTGTAGGAACTAAAAAAAATTGTGCTATCCCTTACTGGACGAATTAGAACTGTCCCGAAGTAGAACTCTGAACAAATCAGAACTGCCCGGATGAGAACTGACACTACTTTGCTGCAATGGCCTGCAAGCAGTGAAAAGTGCCCAAATACGTGCATTTGAAAAGTTCTTATCCGGGGCAGTTCTTAAACGGGCGGTTCTTATAATGGTCAGTTCTGATTAGAGGTAACACCAAAAACCTCACTTTGGCTCCGTTCTGACTTGCTCCACACTCTTCAAGACTACTGTATTTCCGGTTCGTCGTTGCTCGGCTTGAGCTAAAGCTTTATTCATTTTGTGATATAAATCGAAGGCTCTGAAGCAAAAAAATTTTGTGAAAAAAAAAGATTCAAAAACCATTTTAAACCAACTTGACCAACTACCAAAACAACTAAGCCAAAAACTTTTTCCAACTTATTTAAAAAAAAATTTTTGACCATAAAAACTCACAATTCCCTCCTATTCTTCCTATCTGGTCGCCATCCGGGATAAATCTCATCTTGAACTTCAAGCCCAGATTTCCAGACAATAAGAAATTCGATGGTATTTGCCAAATATAAAATGGCATAAAAAACACAAAACGAGAGGGCCACAAAAACTTGTTTCTTATCAACAAGAACAGTAGCTGTATAGAAAATTGCTTGAATTGAATACTGGAACCAGAGGAGTATACAAACTACGCCTTTGGGATTTTCTTCTATTTTTTGAGTTTCGTAATTTTTGAAATGTTGAAGAATATAGAGAATGTAGACGATTGTTGAAGAGAAATTACAGGCCACTGCGGCAAATAGGACTATCTGAAAATGATTTTTTCTGAAAAGTTTTGAGCTTTACAGACTTTTTGAAGTTTTTTTTTCGTATAAGAAAAATGAACATTTTCAAAAAAAAATCCCGATTTTCATAAAAATTTTCCAAATTAAAAAATCTTAATTTAAACAGCAAACTTTTTTTGCAGATTTGAGAGGCTTTCAGAACTTGGCCAATCTCTGCCAACTTTGACCAACTTAAGTTAACTTTTGTCAATTTGAGCCAACTATTGTCAACTTTTTGACAGTTTTGTCATTTACTGCCAACTTGAGTCAACTTTGAGCCAACTTTTATGCCAACTTTCTTCGAATTTAGCCAACTTATTTCAAGCCTAGATTTTTAATTTGATTTTTTTGAAACTGAAAATGGTTCTTCACCAAAAGAAAAAGAAAAATAATAATTTTTTTGAATTTTTTCGGAACATTTTTGGAACTATTTTCTATAACTTTTTATTTGAATCCTAATTTTTAAGTTTTATTGTTTTTTTTACCGATATATGTTTTTTGAAAACACAATTGTTTCCAAAAATTGCATAGAATTTTTGTTCAAAATTGAGCTTTTGATAAAAAACCAATTTTGAGCCAAAATTTTTTTTGAAATTTTTTTTTCAAATTTTCTAAAATCAAAAAATTAAAAAAAACTTTTATCAAAAAACTTGTTCGGTTATTGTTCAGAGGCCTCGCTTTTTTTTTTTTGGAATTTTTTTTCCGGTAATCTTTTCCTCTTACATGAAAACTATATTAAAAAATGGCAAATTTTTTGAAAAATTATTGTTTTGGCAGCATCTTTAAATGAAGAAATTTGAAAGTTTTCAAATTTTTTACAAGTTTATTATCAAAACTCACCCCAACATCCTCACTAATAACTGCTACCATTGTAATCAGTGGAATTGTTCCAAAAACAAAAGTAAGTCCATATCCAATTAACAAATCTCTTCGACATTTTTTCAATTCCTCTATATATTCTTTACGGCGATGCCGATAAAAATTGATAGTTTTTGGTACAAAAATTACCAATAAAAAAGGGAAAATAATCCAAAAATTGAAAAGTTCCACCGGGATAAGGTGATGAAAATTGAATAAAACTATAATAGTGATAATCAGCGATATAATTTGGGAAATTAAATTCATCAATTTTATTGAAATTTTTATCATTTTGGTCCTTTTAGAATTTAGGACCACGGGGCTTAAGGGAATTGACAAGATATGAGGGAAATAGAAAACGGGAGAAAGAGAGGGAGAGACGCAGACAGTTAGAGAAAGAAATTGTGACGTCCGAAGAGCAGCTGGGAGGAAGAAGCGGAAGAGAGGGGAAGGACCAGTTGTTTCATATTAGAGTACACACCAAGAAAAAAAATTTTTTTTTGGAAATTCTGATTTGGCCGAAAATAGGGAAAACTGCGGAAAATTGTGTAAAAAAGTGTTCAAAAACGGCAAAAAAGGAAACAACTTTTTTCAGAAATTGGCAGAAGTTGGAGGAATTTGGCAATGAATTGGCAAAAACTTGGCAAGAAATTGGCAGAAAACTTGCGGAAATCAGTGAAAATTGGCAACAAGTTGATGAAAGTTGTTGGAAAAAAGTTGGCGGAAATTGACTGAATTTGGCAAAACATTTTCAAGAATTGGCCTGAGGTGTAACAAAGTTTGCAGGTTTTAGCTGTAGTTGGCAATGAGTTGGCAGAAGTTGGTAATGAGTTGCCAGAAGTTGGCAATGAGTTGACATAAGTTTTTTGGCCAAACATAGCAAACTTTGGCAAAAATTGCGCAATTTAGTGAAAGCTGGCGAAAGTTGGCGAAAGTTGGCGAAAGTTGGCAGAAAGTTGGCAATTAGTTGACAAAAGTTTGGCTGAAGTTGCCAAACATAACAAACGTTGGCTGAAATTGGCGAAAAATGCGGAATTTTAATGAAAGCTGGCAGAAATCGATTAGAGTTGGTGAAAAGTTGGCAACAAGTTGGCAGAAGTTGGCAATGAGTTAACAAAAGTTTGGCTGAATTTGGCCAAACATAGCCAAAATTGGCTGAATTTGGCGAAAATTGCGGAATGTATTGAAAGTTGGCAAAAGTTTACCAATTTCTCGATGTTTTTTTTTTCATTCTTCAGCTCGTAAACCAAAAATAGCTGGTTTCGATTTCCTCAACTTCCCACCGAAAATTAAGCGCATCCATAAATTTCCCTAAACCCCCAATTTTTCATTTGTCAGTCAGTCCTTTTTTGCTCCAAAAGAGCATTCTTTTTTCTGCATCCTTCCCCTTTCTTGCCTTAAACCCTCTCTCTTCTTAGTCCACATGTTCCCTTTTCTTCCCTTTTCCTAACATAAGCTCCCATTCCTTTCTTCAGAAAGGACCACATGATGTCCTTTTCCATTCTCCCATTTAAAGTGATTTGTTTGGTCCTCCAAATCAGTTCAATGGTGGTTACTGTAGGACTAATGACCATGCTTTATAACCCATTTTTGAAATATTCATTTACTCACCCGATTTTTGTAATCTGCTATAATTTTACATTGTTTTTCTTTGTGGCCGCTGTGTTTTTCAAAATTGGAGTTTATATTTATGTAAGTACATTTTACAGCGATTTTTTTCAAATCCTGATTGGAAAAAAACTCTTGAAGAAATTTTTCTTACAGGACGAAACAAAACGAACCCATCCCCTGGTAAAATGCCGTCGAGATTTGATGATTGGCTATGGAACAATCGCCTTATTTGGAATTATTCCTCAGGTTGCAATCGTTGCCGTGACTAAAAATGACTTTGAGGCACGTTGTTTTAGTTTTTTCATACCATTTTTCATATTCGAAAAAAAAATATTTTTGTACTCCTCGTGGACAAACATTTATTTTCTGGAGATGTTTTTTTCTGGGTTTTTCTTGAACTTTTCGGATCGGAAACATACTTTTGTGTTATTCGAAACAGTTTCTGGCCGCAAAATTAAAAAAAAAACCAGAAAAAATAACGATTTCCAAAAAAAAATTTGTTTTTCGTTTTGAGCTTATATAAAAGTTGAAAAGAGTTGGCTCAAGTTGGCACAAGTTGGCAAAGATGGGCCAAACTTCTGAAAGTCTTTCAAATCTAAACTTAAAATTTAAATTAAGATTTGTTTTATTTTGAAAATTTTTCTTTTTTGGCATTTATATAGACATGAAAAGACCTCGAGAAAACCTGGAAAGCTTAAAATTTTTAGACAAAAAAATTTTGGCTCAAATTTGATAATCATTAAACGATTTGACAAAAGTGCAAACAGCAAAAATCTGGAAACGAAACTGTGTGCGGGATAGTTGCAAAAGTTACGCGCCGCAGATGCGTTTTATGAAGGCGGTCGTTGGCACGGTGCCAACTTTAAAAATCCTGCCAACTTAAAAAAAAACTTTGTTCGGTCAACAGTATTTGTTTCTGAATTCAAAATTTCTGTTAAATTTATGTCTTGAACGTTCTAGAACACTGTGCGACACCCCTGAATTCCGTCTAAATTTTTAATCCTTCTCTACTTCCAGACCCTCCACTCCTGCATAGTCGCCTGCAACTTCGCTCCAATCTCAATGTACATCTGCTTCATTTTTCAATATTTTCCACGTTACAATTATGGAGTCAACCAAAAGACTTGGCCATTACGACTCAAAATATTCATTGCTCATATCATGATTTTAATGACGTCATCACTTGTAGCATGGAATTCCAGAGGTCGAAATTATGCAGTTTTCGTGCAATTAATCTCCGTTTTTTATATTTTCTTCTTTTCGGCCGCAACTTCAGAATTTTTTGTGATCAATGAATTTGGAGTGGAATTGGGAGAAAGGAGCCAAAGATCGGATGCAGAAGAGTGAGTTTTTTCTTACCACGCCCACTTTTTAGGCTCCGCTCAATTTTAATTCTTGGTTTCAGGGCAGAGTACAACTTCGACTTGGAGATTTGAATCAATTGCTAAATTTGGATGCAAAAAACAATTTTTTCCCACATTTATAAATAAAGCGTTTGAACTGCCAGCTTTCTTCAATTTTCTGTTATTTTTTTGCCAACTTTTCAACAACTCCTGTCAAATTTCGTCACCATCTGCCAACTTTTTTGCCAACTTCAGCCAACATCTACCGGGTTTTACCAACTTTTCGCCAACTTTCTCCAACTTCCGCCAATTTTTGCCGAACTTTTAACCCTTTTCATTGTCATTTTTGAACACTTTCTCACACGATTTTCCGCAGTTTTACCGACTTTCGGTCAAATCAAAGATTGATGGCCTAGAATCCGACAAGTTTTTCTATGCCATCAGTCTGTACTATGCCATGCTTTCAAACGCCGTTTTTTAAAAACTGTTTTGATTGATTTTTGAATGGATTTCTGATGGAAATTTAAATTTAAATTTAAATTAAAAAAAATAAGTCGAAATTGATATTTTAAAAAATTTAGGTTCGGTCTCTTTCTAGGTCGCCCGGCTGCACCGGCTTACCCATCTTTCGGGTTTTTTTGAGTTTTGAAACTCATCAAGATGTGTTGGAACTGAGGTTACTTTTAGGCCCCTCCACTCTTTGGTCCCCTTTGGTCCCCCCCCCCCCCCCCCCCTCCCATTTTGACCACTAATCAAATCCAAAACACACTCTCTCTTTTTGTTTTTCGAAATTCTCGCCTTTCCCTTCTTCTCTTCCTCCTGTTTCTCATTTCCTTATGACGTCAATTCGAGTTGTCTGATGTCCTTTCTATCGCCCTTTCTCTGAGCTTTGGGCTCTTTTTCATCTCTGACGAGCACCCGAGTTTCATCAATTTTATTTATAGAACACACTACAGGAAGGTTCTTTTTGGATGTTTTTTTTTTATTTTTAGGCTTTTTGAACAAATTATTTGAAAAATTTCAATTTTCTTATTAATTTTTGAAAGAAAATTTCGATTTTTCGTATTAGTTTTGGCTCTTTTCTTTATTTTCACTAAACTTTGGAAGTTGAGAATTTTCTATTTGATTTTTCAAGTCAACTTTTCAAAAATTTGGATTTCCATTTTAATTTTGGTTTTTTGTTTTTGTTGAATTCAGAAGCTTTTTTTTTCAAAAAAAAATTTCAGATTTTAGCTTTTTTTTCATTTTTACTGAATTAGACGTTTTTTCAAAACAAAGTTTTGATTTTCCAAGTGAATTTCTCAAATGTTTAAATTTGTAAAAGTTGGTCCAAGTAGGTTGGAGTTGGTAAAAGTTGGCCCAAGTTGGCATAAAGTTGGTAATAAGTTGGAAAAAAGTTAGAACAATGTTTATGGCTTTTTTTTTCATTTTTATTGAATTTTGAAACTTTATACGCCGAAAATTGATTTTTTATAACAGTTTTTTTATAAAATTTTTTATAACATGTATTTTGGCTCCTTTTTTTCTCATTTTTGTTGGTTTTTGAAGCTTTTTCAGAAACAAAAATTTGAATTTCTTTATATTTTTGGGGTGCTACCCCGTAATCAGAACTGGTCGATTAAGAACTGGACAATTAGAAACTGACGATCATTTGAAAAGTTCTTATCCGGGGCAGTTCGGTTCTTAAAACGGTCGGTTCTTATTCGGGACAGTTCCGATTGGGGGAAGCACCTTTTTTTGTCCGTTTTTTTCTCGTTTTTTCAAAATAAATTTTCAACATTTTGAGTTTTCTTTTTTTTTTGGTCTTTTTTTCATTTTTTTTTTGAATTTTATGCTTTTTTTTCGGAACAAATTTTTTATTCTCCATTATTTTTTCAGAATGCTTGCAATGAACCCATGTCACCGTCATCTCATCCACTCTTCCCATCCAGCCCTTGTCATTGAAACGGAGCCAAAATTCAAATATTTTCTATTATTTTTTCAAATTCTTCTGTATTTTGTAACCATTGTCCAAATTATTCGTCATTGGGAATTCCTAAATTATAACCAAAGTTTCAAAAATACAACTGCAGTTATAATGGTTTTGGCCCTTTTATTTTTGAGCTTTTTGAAAATTTTAATGGAATTTATCGATAGAAGTTTCCAAACGGAGAAATTGTCCAAATGTCGGAGGGATTTGTTTATTGGATATGGTGGAATGATGATTTGTGGAGTGGCCCCACAGATTTTGGTTCTCTTTGTGAAAATGGAACATGTGAGTTTTTTGGATTTTATTTTGAAGTTTTGGAAGTTTAGAACGGGGATTTTTGAAACTTGAGTTTTATTTGAAATTCCGTGTTTTTGAAAAATTAGAAAAAAAAGTTTGGAAAATGTTATTTTTTTTTCCTGAAACATAAAATTCCTGTTAATTTTTTTTTATTTTCAGAAAAAAAAAATCATGATTTTCAGAACATTTTTTTGATAAAATTACAATTTGTTCAAAATTTTTGATATTGGATTAGAAATCATTTTTTTTTCCATTTATCAAAAATTCTAGTTTTTTTAAGTTTTCCAAACTTCCAGAAACCTAAAAATCAATAAAATTCCAGTATTTTTCAAAGTTTTTCCAATTATTTGCGAAATTTTTTTCGTAGATTTTTTCAGTTTTTTTTTTGAATTTTCCAAAATCTGGTTCCAGAAAATCCTGTCTTTTCGGTTCTGAAACTTAAGAACTGCCCCGGATAAGAACTTTTCAAATGCTCGTATTTCGGCACTTTTCACTGCTTGTAGGCCATTGCAGCAAAGTAGTGTCAGTTCTCGGGCAGTTCTGATAAGGTACAGTTCTGATTCGGGTAGTCCTAATGCGTCCAGTTCTTAACCGACCAGTTCTGACTTTTCCGGTTTTGATTCGGGGTTGCCCTTTCCAAAAGAGTTTTTCACAGACTTGTCAAAATCCGGGCCGGCCCGCAAAAGCCCGGCGGGCCGAAAATTCTCCGGCCCGGGTTTGAAAATTTTTGAATTTTGAAGCACGTTTTTCGCGATTTTCAGCACTATTTCGAAACTTTTCCTAGGTCTTTTTACTCAAAAATAGATCAGAATTTCCTCCCTGAAAACATAGGCCAAAAAACTAGAAAAAAAACCGCGAAAAAAAATTTTTCAAAAAAAAAACTTGAAAAAAACATGTTTTGCCTTGAACCCCGGGCCGAGCGGGCCGGGCCGGGCCGGGCCGGTAGAAATTCCTCCAGCGGCCCGGCCCGGCCCGGCCCGGCCCGGCCCGTGACAAGTCTGGTTTTTCAGAATGAAAATTTTCAAATTTTTTCGTTTTCTGAAATTTCAAAAGTACTTTTCAAAAGTACTTTGGAAATATTTCCAAACTTTTTGGATTTTTCTCCAACTTTTCTTGATTTTCGAAAAATTCAAGCCAATTTTTTTCAGATAATCTACCCCTGTGCTATCATCTGTAACTTCACTTCTCTTCTCCTCCTAATCTTCTTTATTCTTCCATATTTTTCTAAATATTCAATCAAACGATCACGACATAATGATACTGCAGTTGTTCCAAGAGTACTATCAATTCTTGGTCATTTATTATTTTTATTATTGGAATTATATTCTCAAAAACATGTAAAAAATAATAAGGAAAAGGATTTGGTTTTTGAAATTACAATTGGATATACGTTGGTCTTTGTTTTTTGTACCGCGGAATTTTGGGCAATTTGGTATTATGGAGTTGTTTTGGATAGGTGAGTTCGAGTTGTTTGAAAAAAATTATTTTCGATAAATCAAAAGTTTTGATTTTGGATTTTTGAATTTTACATTTTTTTCAGCTTTTTGAATTTTCCAATTTTTGAATTTTACAACTTTTGTTACAACTCTTTAAACATTACAACTTTTTTACAACTTTTTGAATTTTACAACTTTTGTCTTACAACTTTTTGAATTTTACAACTCTACTCTTGAAATTTACAACTTGATTTTTCAACTTTTTTTTTGGAATTATCATTTGGAAATTTGTCTATATTAGAAATTTTTTGAATTCTTTACATTCCAAAAACCAATTTTGTTTTTCAAATATTTCCAACTTTTTATTCCACAATTTTTCCATTTTTCTTCTATTCTACAGTTTTCAGCCCCTCCACCAATATGGATACAGTATCAGCTACAGTAAGACCTACAGTCTCATCGACTACAGTAAGAACTACAGTACCACCGACTACTGTTAGAATACAAATACAGGAAAAACAAGAAAATCCTCATTTACTACGAAATCAAAGTTTGCAGTGAGTTTTTTTTTTTATTTTGAAAAAGTGATTTTTTTTAAACCTAGATTTTTAAAAATATCTGAAGATTTCCAAATTTTCAACAAATTTTTCAAAATTTTATTTTTTTTGGCCTAATCTAATGTATTTAACTACATCCGAAAATACCTGAGTTTTTGACATAATTTGGAAATTTTGCAACTTTGGACCAACTTTTTTGGACCAATTTTTTGGACCAAATTCCAACTTTTTTTGCGCTTTTTTCCTGAAATCTTCAAAACAAATTTTCCAATTTTTTCCAGAAATTATTATTTTCAGCCTAACCGGATCAGAATGCAACATTTGTCTAATCGAGTACAGTAACCACAGTACTATCCCTCGGATTCTAGTTGGTTGTGGACATACAGTATGCCAAAAATGTATTGGAAAGATTCTAAGGGATCAAGATGTACAGGATAGGATACTATGTCCATTTTGCAGAAAAAGTACCAAATTGCCAGGTGTGACGTTTTTGGCGGGAAATTCAAAAATTTTTAACGAAAAAAAACTTTCAGGTGGCTTGCCAAGTGAACTACCCAAAAACTATGCGGTATTGGATATGATTCAGGAGCAACGGAATTGATTATTCCAAATTTTTTTTGAATTCTTACGGGTTTTTGTTCTTTTTTTCGGGTCAATGAAAGTATAAATAAATAAATATATATATAAACTTTTTTATTAATATACCGACATGTTTTTCTATTGTTCAAAGCATCTGCCTGGGTGCCGGTTTATAAGAGGTACCATACTGTTAGGGACTGCCGCTCTGTTTTTTTTTTGAACATTTTTTGTAAATTTTTATTAAGAGGAACCATCTCTAAGGTGGAGACTTCCACTGGCACAAAAACAAAAACTTATTCCGATTCAAATGATTGATTGATAGTATGTACCCATAGGTAAAGTATTTCCAAAAAAAGATACCACCAAGTCCATGTGACGTCATCACCCTGAGATAAAGCTGAAATACGGATTTTCAGTCCGAAAAGTGCTTTTTTTTTCAACTTCGAGATAACTTTTCGAAATTTTTGAAAGGTCATTTAGCAAGTTTAGGGCACATGCACAACAATTTTCAGCCAGCTTTAACTACTGGAAACATGTTTTTCAGAAAATTTTTTATGTTTTTTTGATTTTTCTCAAAATTTTCCACAGTCCGGGTAGTTAGAAACTATTTTTTCTGATTTCCCATGCAATTTCCTACAAAAAAGTCTCTTGGACCATACCGAATTTCGAGGACTCAAATTTGCTATAAGCGATTTTCCGAAAAACACATAAGGGTCCCCCCTTATGAAAATTTATTTTTGAAAAAAAATGAAAAATTTTTTTTTCTTTAGTAATTTGATTTTCTTGAAGAATTTGTCATATAATGCCGTCTGACAAAGTTTGAGACCTCAATTTCAACTTTTAGCCGAATTAGAGTTCAATCTGGCAAATCCTTCAAAAAGTAATGGGAAAATTCATTGATTCTAGATTGTGAACTCCAATTCTAAAAGTTGAAATTGAGGTCTCAAACTTTGTCAGACGGCATTGTATGACAAATTCTTCAAGAAAATCAAATTTTCAAAGAAAAAAAAATTTTTCATTTTTTTCCAAAAATAAATTTTCATAAGGGGGGACCCTTATGTGTTTTTCGGAAAATCGCTTATAGCAAATTTGAGTCCTCGAAATTCGGTATGGTCCAAGAGACTTTTTTGTAGGAAATTGCATGGGAAATCAGAAAAAATAGTTTCTAACTACCCGGACTGTGGAAAATTTTTGAGAAAAATCAAAAAAACATAAAAAATTTTCTGAAAAACATGTTTCCAGTAGTTAAAACTGGCTGAAAATTGTTGTGCATGTGCCCTAAACTTGCTAAATGACCTTCCAAAAATTTCGAAAAGTTATCTCGAAGTTGAAAAAAAATAGCACTTTTCGGACTGAAAATCCGTATTTCAGCTTTATCTCAGGGTGATGACGTCACATGGACTTGGTGGTACCTTTTTTGGAAATACTTTGCTTATGGGTACATACTATCAATCAATCATTCGATTCGAAATAAGTTTTTGTTTTTGTGCCAAGGCCTAATGCAAAAAGTCTCGTTCTTAGAGATTGTTCCTCTTAAAACACAATCTTTTCTCATCAATTTCGTTTTTTTCCGAAGTTGGTCCGGAAGTTGGTCTGGGAAGTTGGTCGAAGCTGGTCCGAAGTTGGTCCGGGAAGTTGGTCCGGGAAGTTGGTCCGGGAAGTTGGTCCGGGAAGTTGGTCCGGGAAGTTGGTCCGGGAAGTTAGTCCGGGAAGTTGGCCCAAAGTTGGTCTGGAACCAACGTAGAGGTGGAAAATTTTCTAGACTTTTCGGAAAGCCCGACTCTGGTCCTTTTTTCAACAGTAATCCAAATTGAGTTGAGGTTCATCTTTCAAATTTTTAATGTTGTTTCCTCCCCTTCTCAGAGAAAATTACGAAACTTCACATCTAAACACCCGGGAGACCACCACCAATCAAAGACGAATTGAGCTCTCAAGATTTCGAAATTTTGGTGCATCTTTCCCCCTATTTTCCTCTTTGATGACGTAAAATGTGTCCCGCCCCTTTGGGTCATCCCGGCTAGCTAGTCCTCAGTCACACCCTTCAAAGTTGCGACTATACTATTTTTGGATGCACCATGTGGCATTTCGGAAGAGTTCTCAAGTTTTTTAGCCAACTTTTACGAAACGCCGCCAATTTTTTCGCTAACTTTAGTCAATATTAGCCACTTTTCACCAACTTTCACCAACTTTCTTGCCAACTTTCACCAAATTTTTGCCAACTCTTACCAACTTTTCGCCAACTTTTTCTCCAACTCCCGTCAACATCAGCCAACTTCGATCGAATTTTCGCCAAAATTTTCCAACTATTGCCAACTTTTTCGCCAAACTTTTTTTTTTAAACTTCACATTTTCAGAATGTCCCAAGAAAATCCGCCAAAATTCAAATACCTTCTTCTAATCCTTCAATTCTTCCTATTTTTCTACACTTTCATCTTTTTTATGCGAAAATATAAGGAAAATGTGCTCAAAAATGGAAACAATGTAAATATTGGATTTGCTTTTTTTCTTTTCATATTTATCACCGGTTTTGGTTTTTTGAAAGTTTTTGTGACTCTTTTGCCTGGAAGGAACCTACTGAGAAGATGCATAAGGGATTTGAAAATTGGATATGGGTCAATGGCTTTTTTTGGATGGTTGGCAATGATTATGGTACTGAACATGGATAGTATAGAGGTAAGAATTTTTAATTTTTTTAAAATTTGAATTTACCGTAAAAACTGTTATATGTAGAGCAGCCGGCCGCACTATTTTTACTGCACATTTTTTGAATTTCAAACAGCCGCTTTGCCAAATTTCGCCAATTTTTGCCAACTTTGGGCAACTTTTTATTTGAATTTTTTGGCAAAAAAAAGCCAAGTTTTACGAAACGTCACAATTTTAAAGCCAACTTTTTGCTAACTTCTTGCCAACTTTTCCCAACTTTTTGCCAACTTTTTGCCAACTTTCACCAACTTTTTTGCCAACTTTTACCAATTTTTGTCAACTTTACACTAGAATTCTCGAAATGTTGGCAAAAACAGCCAACTTTCACGAAACCTCACAAACTTAAAGTCAACTTTTCCTAACTTAAAGCCAACTTTTTCGCCAACTTTGGTCAACATCAGCCGAATTTCACCAACTTTTTGCTAACTTTTTCCAACTTTCACCAATTATTCGCCAACCTTTTCCAACTTTTGTCAACCAAATTTAAACTTTTCACAAAAAGTCTTGAAAAAATTCAAAAATTGTATAAACATTTTTTTTCAGAACGCCTGCCTAGTTGCCATTGGTTCTGCAATTATGTCCATCTTTCTCCTCTTCGTTTACATAATCCCGAATTTCCGAAGATACAAAATCAAATCAAAATACAACGACACCGCAATTATTCCCAGATCTATTGCCTTTTTAACCCATTTTATTTTTCTCATTTTTTCCATTATTCGGTCGAATAGTCTTGAAGAGAAAAAAAAGGATCTTGCTTTCGAAATTATGATGGTTTTTTCTGGAATTTTTTCATTTTGCACAGCGGAGTTTTTAGCTATTTGTACTTGTGAGGTGGAGCTAGTTCCTGAAGAACCTTCTGAAGTATAGAATATTTATTTTTTTTACATTTGTGGGTGCTACTCTTAATCAGAACTAACCCTTATAAGAACCGACCGTTTTAGAACTACCCCGGATGAGAACTTTTCAAATTTGGGCACTTTTCATTGCTTGCAAGCCATTGTCACCTAAATATCAATATCTTCGAACTATATACAAAAATATATTGTAATTTCGATTGAAAATAAACATTATTTTCTCAAAACTTCTCAAAATCACTGATATTTTCTTGATGTTCTGTTTTGGTCCTTTGCGAACTTTATGATTTTAATTATCGAATAATTCATAAATCCCTGAGAAATCATGTTGCAAAATGAGTTATACCCGAAATTTAAAAAATATTGAAAAATAAATGAAATCCAAAAAAGAGTAAGCCGTCCACTTGTCGGGTTCTAGGCCATCAATTCTAGGACAGTGCTCGGCCGTGCCTTCAAGATTGCTGGTCCTTCACGCCAGTGTGTCCTTGTTCTGGTATTGGAACCACGTAGTTCTTGGCCATCGGATGGGCAGATACGGTGCCAGATACAGTAGGCAATTGTCCGAAAGAAGAGATAGAACAACAAGGTTGGTCGGAGGGTCTGAAAAAAGGACTTTTAATTCTGATTCACATTCCGGAAAACTATGAGATTATAACAGAAAAATTAATGAAATAAACTATATAAAGACCAAAAACTAGCCAAAAAAAATCAGGGATTGGTCGAATAAGAACTTTCCCGAACCAGAACTGGCCCTAATCAGAACCGTGTCCCGCATGAGAACTAATATTTCACGGGAAGTAGTTTTGATACGGACAGTTTCGGCCTAGGACAGTTCTGATGCGGGGCACGGTTCTGATCCGGCATGCCCTCAAAAAATCACAAGAATCAACTTACCCAGCCTCAATATCTTCTTTCAAATTATCATTAGTTACATTAAATTCTCTCCGACATTGAGCCACTCGAGCAATGGCATTTGTCATGAACCCGTATTTTTTGAGAGCCCTGAAACATTTCTCAATTTGAAAATTTAAAAAAAATCTCAAATTTTTGCACAAACCTCTTTTTGTTCTTCTCATCGTCCTTGAACTTTACTCCAAATCTCAGAATGGTAAAAAATTCCGCTGTGGTTGCCGAATGAAAAACTGCGTACAACATCAAAATTCCTAGTGTACACAAAGCTTGATCCTTGGTTTTGTAGATCAAAGATATTGAAAATAAAATCCAAGAAATGGTGAATTGTCCGATGATTACCCGGAATCGGAATGATTCCAGTTTTGAGGATTTTTCAAAAGTATAACGATTGAAGTTTGGGAGTATGAAGAATGGATAGATAAGGAACGATTGTAAGTTGCAGAAAACCGCGATTTGGTAGATGAGCTAAAATTTATTTGTAGCTTGATTTTATTTGGAAAATTATTTTTTTGAAATTTCTTATTAAAAACTGTGCCTTACCGGTAAAATTTCATCAAATTTATCAATAAATTTTTCGATGAAAGTTCGGTAATTTTATCTGTAAATTCACTAAACGATGCGCATTACCGTAATTTCGGAGCATTGATGCCCGAGAAATTTCAAAAAAAAAACCTTTGAGCAACGATGCTCCGAAGTTACGCTAGTGAGCATTGTTTAGCGGATCTACCCGTAAATTTACCGAAATTTCACCGGTAAATTTTTGAAAATTTAATTTTTTTTCAGTAAAGACAAAATAAAAGAAATAAAACTTGCCGCAAATTCATCAAATTCTAAAATCAGAACCATAGCTTGAGGTATAATTCCAAAAACCAGGATAAGTCCATATCCAACCAATAAATTTTTTCGACAATTTTGCAATTTGGTCAATTTCAAATGTTCGGTACATATTTCAATAAAACCGTAAATTGGTAAATAGAGACAAATACAAAAATACATGAATAACATAATGAGCATAAAAAGAAATATCACAATTCCAGTAAAAGGAATTGGTGTTAGGTTGAAAGCCAAGTTCAGGAATAGGCATACTTGTTGGGAGGATGGCATATTCTAATGAGGGTTAGTGAAGGGGTAAGTATAAATAGAATGAAAGAGTGAGATGGAAGAGACGCAGACAGTTAGAGAAATACGAAATGACGTCAGTAGGGGAAGGACCACCAAGAAGAGCAGATGGGAAAGAGGGGGAGAGATAGAGGCGACTGGGAGGTCTTGCAATGTTGCAAAAATAAACTTTTAAAATATATGATGTGCAGTGCTGAGCTCTGAGCTTGTGCTAGTCTGAAACTATCCCAGTTATGTCGAAAAAATCTTTGAGCTTTGAAAACTTTAAAAATTCCGAAACTGAACGATTTTTTTGTGGTTCTCGAAATTCGTCCATACTTTTCCAAAACATTCGTGGAATTTTTTCAAACAATAAATTATTACCGTAAAACCTGTAATAGAGGGGCATGTCCTTCTATTTTTCAACCCTTTTTTTTGATGTCCTTTTATTGGAGGGGTTATTTTAAAACAATTTTTATGGTATACTGTCAAATGATTTATTGATCCCTGAGATATTAAGAATATGAATGATCTCAAAAAAAGTTGAACCCGCAATTTGAAAAAAATTGTAAAAATTATCAAAAAACGATCCAGAAAATTAAGATTGTTGGTCCTGAATAATATCCAAAACGGCATAGTTCTTGGGTAGTTGTTCTGCTTGACCACCTAAAAAAATTTTGAAATTTTTGGTTTTTCCAGAATTTTTTCTCTCAATTTTCAGAATTTCCAAATTTTTTCCTTACCTGGCAGTTTGGTCCCCTTCCTACAAAAAGGACATAATACTTGATCACCCAAATATCTTTCAAACTTTCCAATACATTTTTGGCATACTGTATGTCCACAACCAATTAGAACTCGAGGAATAGTACTGTGGTTACTGTAGCCGTGGAGACAAATATTGCATTCAGTACCATTTTGGCTGGAAAATTGGATTTTATGGAAACAATTTCAGAAAAAAATTACCGTGGGATATTTTGCACTGAAATAGTATCTTCTTCGTCTGTATTTATGATTACTGTAGTTGGAAGGAGTACGGTATCTGGGAGCATTGGAGCTGAGGGTACTGTAGTTGGGAGCAAGGGAGCTGAGAGTACTGTAGATGAACCGAATACTGTAGTTGAGGATACTGTAGGCGTTATGTTTCTTTGAATTGAAGAGATGGGGCGGAAAGAGGGCAATCTGAAAAAATGAAATTGGAAAATTCAAAATTTGAGTTCCCTGAAAAAATTTAAAAAATTCAAAAACAAAAGATTTGAAAATTAGAAAAATGCACCTCAATCCAAAAAAAAAACCAAACTCCAAAAAAAAAAACCAAATTCCAAGAAAAAAAAACCAAAATCCAAAAAAAAACCAAATTCCAAACAGAGAAAACCAAATTCCAAACAAAGAAAAACCAAATTCCAAACAAAAAAAACCAAAATCCAAAAAAAAACCAAATTCCAAACAGAGAAAACCAAATTCCAAACAAAGAAAAACCAAATTCCAAACAAAAAAAACCAAATTGCAAAAAAAAGACCAACTTTCAAAAAAAAAGACCAACTTTCAAAAAAAACCAAATTCCAAACAAAAAACCAAATTCCAAACAAAAAAATCCAAATTCCAAAAAATATCCCACCTCTCAAAATTGCTTCTCCACCGATCCGGCTCTGGTTCCGGCTCCAAACAAATTCCATTTTTCAAAATGGCTCCAAGTTCAGCAGTACACAAAAAATAACTCAAAGAATACATGAAAATGAAAACATAAACTTTTTCAGTTTCAAATTTTTTCCAATTCTCCTCTTTTATCATTGCCATTGATCCAATCGCGATTAAATAATGAAAAATGAAACCATAGCATCTCGGTTTTGCAGGACTCCGCCAGTTTTCATCATCTATTTTGTATTTTATAAAATTTTTACCGAGGAGGAAGAAAATGACAATAGAAGTAGAGGTACACATTATGGCAGCGGAGTAAGGAATCTGAAAATTTTTGAATTTGTTTTTTGAAATTCTAATCTGATTTTTCACATTTTCGAAAAATTCAAGCTAGGAAATTTTTTGAGTTTTTTGGTGATTAATTTTTAACCTCATTTTTAATCCTTTTTTGAAGAAATTCAAGTCCGAGAAGTACCATTTTTGGAACTTCCGAGTTTCCAAATTTCGGTGCTATCCCTAATTAGAACCGGACGAATCAGAACTGTACCTTATCAGAACTACCCGGATAAGAACTGACACTACTTTGCTGCAATGGCCTGCAAGCAGTGAAAAGTGCCCAAATACGAGCATTTGAAAAGTTCTTATCCGGGGCAGTTCTAAAACGGTCGGTTCTTATAAGGGTCAGTTCTGATTCGTTCAGTGCTGATTAGGGGTAGCACCCAAATTTCATGGGAATGTTTATTTAAAATTTTTAACAATTTAGAAAAAATATTAGAGGAAGTTGTTCAAAAATTTTTACTTAAAAATGATTGAAATAAAATTTCAAATTCAAAAAGAAAAATTTCGAAAATTTGTATGATTGTATTTGTGTAGTTTTGAAAAAAAATTCAAATTTTCAGATAAATTTTTCAGATAAAAATTTAAATTGAAATTTTTCGTATTTCTATAAATTTAGTGCTGATAACATTCGATATTCGAGTGTTCTGAGAACTTGTAGTGGAATTTTTTTTTCAAAATTATTTTTTTTTTTTGGAAGTTTCTATATCGACAAATTTTTCAGAAATGAACAAAATGGAATTATTTTTTGAATATTTTTGAAACATCATCTGTAGCTAAACTGGAAAATTTTTGGTTTTTTTTAGTCTGAAAATTTTCAAAAAAAAACAAACAAATTTTCAAACTTTTCAGTTTTTTTCAAATTTGGATTTTTACAATTTTTCAAATCACAAAAACCAGAACTCACTTCCATATTCTTCCTCCAAATTGGTGCCAGAACAATAGGTACAAGTCCACAAATTGTTAATCCACCATATCCCAAAGGCATCACTATTTTCAGCTTTATCAATTCCTCGATCTTCAAAAAATAACCGAGCAAAAGCAACAAAATATTTATAATAATCAGTAGTCCAATCAGTGATAGCGAAGTGAAAAAAGTGATCCAAACTTCTTTTTGATATTTTTCAAAAATTATTTCCCAGTTGAGAAAAATTCGGGTAGTAGTGATAATAATATTGAGGATAAAAAGCATAATTAATGATTTTTTGAAAGCTGTGCGGTGAAATTTTTTTAAGGAAAAAAATGGAGGATTTTCGGGAGGCATAATGAGCGAAAATTAAAAAAAAAATTTCTCAGAAAATGATATAAAAGAGAGAGAAGGGAGGTCCGTGAAGCTGCCCTCTCTACGTCATTTCTCAATTGTCTAACTGTCTGCGTCTCTCTCCGGAAATCTCTCTCTCTCTCTCTCTCTCGGAGAGAAAAGATAGCATTTGTCTTGTTTCTGGGAGGTTCTTATTTTAGTTTGATCGTGGAAGGTAATTTTGAATTTTTTTATCAAGAAATTTTTGAAAATATTTTTAGATTTTTATTTGGAAATTTTAAATGAGAATTTGTCAAAACATACACAAAAAGTGGAACATTTGGAATTCGACGGACCGGTATTGATTTTTAGGATTTTTTTTCGTCAAATTTGGTATTTTTTGAAAACTTGGGCCAGTTGGAAGTTTGTCTTTGAAATAAAAAATTTTAGAACTTTTTTACTTTTCCCAAAATTTAGTTTGAAAAAATTTTTTCCAAGAAGGTTTCTGTCAACTTGACAACTTGTCAATTTTTTTTGCCAATTTTTCAATTTGGATTCTTTTTTGCCAATTTGCCAATTTACAAATTTGGATTCTTTTTGCTATATTTAGTATGGAGAATTTGAACTCATTTTGAATATTTTTCAAAAAGTTTGCCCAAAATGTTTTTTGTTTTGAAAACTGAAAAAATGGCCAGAATTGTTTTCTTTTTTCCCAAATTTTTCAATAATTTTGAATTTTGAAAAATTTTTAGTTTGAGAACAACTTTTTTTGAAATTTTTTCCTGTAAAATTGGTAAAAAAACAAGAATTGAAAAAAAAAATCAAAATCATGACATCCAATACCTAGAATTTCCCGGAAAATAAAATATTCATTATAAATTTTTTCAAAAATCAAGAAATAGTAGTAATTTTTGGATAAAAATCAAAAAAATAGATTCTGGTCAGAAATTGAAATTTTCGGAAAAATGTTATAAAATTTTTATCTTTTCGAATCCGTCAATTACTCTGTCCTTTTTTCGAAAATTCCAGGAAAAAAACAACTTTTTTTCCTAACATTTTTTGAAAAAAAAAGTGTTTTATTCCATTTTCTCTTCCAATTTTTCGAAGCTGTATAACATGAATATATTTTTTCCCAAAATTTCAAAATTTTGTCTTTTTCAGATCTCAAAATGCCAGAAACTACACGTCAACCCGTCCATATCTACAGATACACCATTCCAATTCTCCAAATTTTGAATATTCTCATAACTATTTACTATATTATCACCAATTTCAAAGCTATCATAATCTATCCAAGCTTACTTGCATTTACAGTGGTAGTTATAATTTTTACAATAGGATTCTTAGTTGGTATAAAAATTGCAACGATGGACGAAAATTGTGACGGAACAGTAACGAGAAAAGAAGATAGATGTAAACGGGATTTGGCTCTTGGTTACGGTGGAATGGCTATTTGCGGATGGATCCTCCAAATATGTATACCACCAATGAGAAAAAGTTTGGAGGTGGGTTTTGATTTTGTTTTGCTATAAAAAGTTGAATTTACGGAAAAAATGTAATTTTCCGGAAATTATTGAAAATTCTTTAAAATTTCGAAACATTTCTGGATTTTTTTTTTGGCTTAAAAACTCCCCAAATTCGAATAATCAGAAATTTCCACTGGTTAGCGCATTTCAATGAAAAATCCTTGAATTCGAAATGTTGAAAAACCAGTCGGTCATTGGCACACTGAATTTCTTGATTGTTATCTTTACTAATAACAATCAAGAACTTCCGTCTGTCTGTCTGTGTGTGTGTGTGTGTGTGTGTGTGTGTGTCGCCGGCCCTAGCGAGATTTGTAGTGAACCGATTTTTCTGAAACTAAAACAGCTGGACGTGGAATTCTTTCGAGATGATGCCCGTCTATTTCAATTTTCAAAATGAAAAAGAATAAGGTCACCAGGTTCAAAAAACCACGTTATCAGGCCTTTTTTGAAATTTCCATTGGGGAGAGAGACACTCAGGGGGCCACGTGAAAATAATAAACCCCGTAAAACTTTTCACAGTTTTTTCATTTCTAAAAGAAAAGTGAAGCCAGGCGGTAGGAGGCGCGTAGCGCCGATTACCGACTGGTTAGTAAAGATAAAGATATTTATGAACGGAATTTTTTTTTTAGAAAAAATGGACTTTTTCAAAATTGTGAAATTTTTCAAATAGAAGTCGATATATAAATAAATTTTTTAATTTTAAAAATAAAAAAAACGTAAAAATAAAAAAAAACGTTAATGCGGTGTGTAACAAATTGAAAATTCAAAAATTCTAGAAACTTTACGAAATTTGAAAAAAAAATGGAAAAAGCGTACGTATTTCGAAAAAGTTAATTTTCTCGATTTCAGGTGTAAGAAAAATGGAAAGTTTCGAAATTTTTGGAAACTTGGCATAAAAATTTTCAGATTTTTTTCAAAAAAAAATTATTGAATCTAAATTCAGCTTTCAATCTTATGCAGAAAATTGGGAAAATTATACATTTTTTGAAAAAAAAAAAAGAAAAAAAAATCTGAAGTATCAGAAATTTCAAAAATGAAATTTGTTTTTTTCAGAATCTCTACTCCATTGCAATCGGATGCACCTTCATATCCATCACATTTTACATTCTTTTCATCCTTCAAAATATCAGAAAATATCGTATAAATGATTCCAAAAGAGATCCGAACAAAGTTCGAATACTCTCTTGTATTCCTCATTTTGCATTTGCTTGGTTAACGATTCAAGCGACAAAAACAAGAGAGGACTTGGGAAAAGAAAAAATATCTGAAATTTGTGCATTTACTAGTTTCTATACAATGATTTTTCTTTTTGTCACTGGGGAGTTAGGGGCTCTGTTGGCTTGTGATATGACATTAATAGAAGGAGGTGAAGGGGATGATGAGATGAGGAATGTTGAGGATCGGGAAATATTGGATAGGTGAGTTTTTTTTTTTTGTAAAAAAAACATTTTTATTTGAAAATTTTGAAAAAAAGACTACAAAATTTTTGAACTCCGACTCTCCAAAATTGGAGTTTGATATCACTCATTTGCGAAAACATGACACCTCGGTTTAAAGGCGCAGCGACCATTGTCTATTGGGTCCCACCACGATTACAGTAATTCTTCGTTGAAAATAACTGGCGGGACACAATAAACACCTAATCGCTGCGCTTTTAAACCGAGGTGTCAAGTTTTCGAAAAAAAGTAATAGAATTAATTTTGATGTATTTTTGTTAACTTTCGGCTTCTAAAAATAGAAAAATAGAAAAATTTTGAAGAAAAAGTTTAAAAGTTTCAGAAATTATGAAATTTTCTAGACCTGAAACTCTTTTTTCCCGTTTTTTGAATTCTGAAAATATTAGAGGATTTTCCTATAATTTTGGAAATTTCTCAAAATAAAATTACTTATTTTCAGACTAAACTGTTCGAGTTATTCAACTGGTAGCCATGTTCCTCCGGTACCGCATTCAAGTTCGGTGACCCGTCTAGCTACAGTACTCCGACCTACAGTATCCACTTCCACAACATATCGTCCATCTATAGAACCCCTTTCTAAAATAGTACCCAAGCCTACAGTACCTGCTTCTTCTACAGTACCCTTAACTACAGTATCCAGGCAAATCGACGACTCGACTTCTCGCCAGTAAGTCGAAAACTTTTTTCGTTTTTTGCTACCTTAAATCCATTTTTTCAGTCAAAATGGTACAGAATGTAATATTTGCCTAATCGAGTACAGTAACCACAGTACTATCCCTCGAATTCTAATTGGTTGTGGACATACAGTATGCCAAAAATGTATTGCAAAATTAACAAGAGAATTGGATAATCAAGTATTATGTCCATTTTGTAGGAAGGGGACTAAATTGCCAGGTATGGAAAAAAATTGAACAAATTTATAAAATTGGAAGACATGGGTATTTTTCAGACGGTCAAGCAGAGCAACTACCCAAGAATTATGCCGTTTTGGATATTATTCAGGACCAACAATCTTAATTTTTGGCATCGTTTTTTACGGGTTTAATGTTGATGTGCTCTTACAATTTTAATAAATCTCAGGGATTAATGAATAACTTGAAATAATACAGTTTTTTTTTTCAAATTACAGCCCATATCAAAGTTTTTACATTATTTGAATAGTTGGAATTATTTCTGGTCCTTTTTTTTTAGTTCAATAGAAGTTAGGTATTGTACAGGTTTTGACAATCTTTTCCATATTTTAATGGTAAATCGAAAAAGTAGTCGTTCAATCTTTTATTAAAATAGTGCTTCTGTTTCTAATACTTCAATTTTTTCATTGTCAACCAACTTTCTAAAATTTTTTTGAAACCTCTCAAAGCGTTTGGTAGAAAAGGTTTCTTCGTTTCAGAAATATGTTACACTAAAATTTTTGAGAATTATTTTTTTTATGAAGAGATATCTGTAAGAACGAGACTCTTTGCACTATGCCTTGGCACAAAAACAAAAAGTTGTTCCGATGCAAACTATTTTGTGATGGTACTTACCCATAAGCTTAACTGTTTCCAAAAAACCTAACACAAAGTCACTATGACGTCATCACCATGAGATATAGCTGAAATCTCGAATTCAAGTCTGGAAACTGATAATTTTTTCGACTTTGAGATTTTCTTCTGAAACTTTTGGTGGGTCATTAAAAATCCTCGGAGCATGTTTCAGCCAATTTTCAGCTCTATAGAACTTCTGAAAATGACTTTTTCAAAAAAATTTTGACGTTTTTCTAATTTTTCTCAAAAAATTTCTACACTTGGTCACATTTTTGAAAGTGTTTTCAGATTTCCCATCTAATTTGCTACAAAAAAGTCTCTTATACCATACCGCTACTTCCGGACCCTTTTTTGATATTCGCGTTTTTCAGAAAATCACATAAGGGTTCATTAATCTTACGAAAACTTTTTTTTCGAAAAAATGTGAAATTTTTTTTTCTTCAAAATTTTTAGATTCTGAATGTCTATTAAGTAAATAGTTGTTTGGTAAATAAGTGATGCCGCCAAATTGATTTTGAGCTGACTTATAGCCGATTGTTTTGAATCATTCAAAAATGGTAGGAAAAATTAGCATGTTTGGATAAATCGGCTCAAAATCAATTTGGAGACTTCATTTTCACACCAAACAACTATTTATGTCATAAAATTCCAGAAATTGTAACTTTCGAAGAAAAAAAAATTTTCATAAGGTGATTTTCTTATGTGATTTTCTGAAAAACGCGAATATCAAAAAAGGGTCCGGAAGTAGCGGTATGGTATAAGAGACTTTTTTGTAGCAATTTGGATGGGAAATCTGAAAACACTTTCAAAAATGTGACCAAGTGTAGAAATTTTTTGAGAAAAATTAGAAAAACGTCAAAATTTTTTTGAAAAAGTCATTTTCAGAAGTTCTATAGAGCTGAAAATTGGCTGAAACATGCTCCGAGGATTTTTAATGACCCACCAAAAGTTTCAGAAGAAAATCTCAAAGTCGAAAAAATTATCAGTTTCCAGACTTGAATTCGAGATTTCAGCTATATCTCATGGTGATGACGTCATAGTGACTTTGTGTTAGGTTTTTTGGAAACAGTTAAGCTTATGGGTAAGTACCATCACAAAATAGTTTGCATCGGAACAACTTTTTGTTTTTGTGCCAATGGAAGTCTCGATCTTACAGAAAGCTCTTCTTATATAGTAATCTCATTCACATTTTCAATTCTAGGTGGATTTCGAGATAATTTTGATTAAAAAGTTAACACATATGTGTAATTGAGTTGATGACATGAAGTCAACACTCATTTTGAAGACATTCTTCATGAACCTGCAAGTCATTCTCCACTGACCAAAATCAAGTTTCGAAGTTTCGAAGTTGAACTCATTTTACTGAAATAAAGCAAAAATTCATTATGAAGCTAAAATGCATGAAACCATTCTGCATTGGAAAGGTCATTGTCATTTGTCGGTCCATCACTTCTAAAAAGAAGAGGGCCATATGTACGAGGGTGGAGGGTGCAAGGGGGGAAAACGACCCCCTTTTGCACTCTCCTCCTGGCCTTCATCTTCATCTGTCTGCGTCTCTTCATTCTATTCATCTCTAAACATTTCTCCAATAAAATACTTGCATTCTTCCTCTGTGAGGTCCGGACTGTGGAAAAATATATTTTTTTTTTTGCAGTTTCGGAAATTAAAAAAATTTCTGATGTTTAGTTAGAAATGTTTTTTGGCCAATACATTTTTTTCCTTTGTTTTTTCAGCATTTTTCCCCGCTTTTTTCCTTTTTTTTTAAACCGAAAGCTGCTCTTTTTTCTATGTAAAATGTCGTCAAACCCTCAAAATTTTTTCAATTTTTCGAAAAATTTCAGCCCAAAAATGGCTCCGCCCATCAACAGCTATCGATATACCACACCCTCCCCCGAGGATCAAAAACCCTTAAAATCCAAGTACTGTATTACAGTATGCTACGCAATCAGCACTGTCTATACTGGAATTTTAATCTGCAAATTTCGAGAAAATTTTCAAAATAGTTTGAATTTTGAAAAAAGACTGAATGGGACCAAAACCATCACAATTTCAAGTTTTATTTTCATTTTTATGATGAGGATATTGATTTTATTGAAAGATTATAAATATGATCAAGAAAAAGTATGGATTTGTCGAAGGAATTTGTTAATTGGATATGGTGGAATGGTTATTTATGGAATTATTCCACAAGTTATGTCAATGACAGTTGGAAAGGATCTGGAGAATGGGAAAATTGTGAGTTTGGCTTGAAAATATTTTATTAAATTGGACCAAATTGAAGAAACATTTTTTTAATTTGAAAATATTTCAAAAAAATGTTCCCCCAGTTTTGACTGAAACTTCAAATTGGCCCAAAAATGTATTTTTAACAGAGTTCAGTTGTCCCAAAATCGATTTTGGTTCAAAATTTAAAAAAAATTCAAAATGAAAGAATCTCAAAAAAAATTTTTATAATTGAAAAACAAAACAATTATCTCACCTGTTCGGACAAAGTTTGTTCCATTTGGCTAGCAAATATTTCGGAAAAATTAGGTTTTTTTCTGATTCTGAGCTGAATTTTCGTTTGTGCCAATATTGTGTTTTCCAAAAATTTCCCAAAATTTTTCTTCCCAAAAAATTTTTTTTATTCAATCGGCTCCGTAAACAACTTGAATCAACATTTTCAAAGTTTTCAGAAAACTTTTAATTTAATCTTAAATTTTCAGTTTTTAATTTAATTTTTAATTTTTAATTTTTAAGTTTAAAAACTGCTTCCAAAATTTCAAAAAAAAATTGAAAAAGTGGGATAACATTCAGAAAATTGTACATTTTCAAGAATTGAAAACTCAAAAATCTTAGAAATTTCAAAACTTCCACAATTTTCCAATTTTCCTGAAATTTCAAAGAATTTTTGGAAAATTTTAAAATTCGGTAAATTGAAACATAAAAGTTGTGAAACCAAAAAAAAATTCAAATTTCTTGACTGTAAATGTTGGTTTTTTGGCCAATTTGGCTCGGCTCAGACCAACCCAGGCCAAAAATTGTTTCCAAAAAACCAAAAATTTTTAAAAATTTTTCCAGATTGTAACCTGCACCAGCATAGTCTGCAACCTTACCAGCTATTCCATCTACATCTTTTTCATCCTCTCCTATATCATAAAATATCAATTGGAAGAATCAAAATATACTTATTGCATTGGAATGTTTTCATATTATACTCACTTAATGCTTGTTGCTCTCGCTGCTCTCGCTCCAAGTGGAGAAGGACTCAATTGGACAGCTATTCTCAATAATGCTCTTTTTTCAACTACCACTGCAGAGTTCTTTTTGATTGTTTTCAATGGAATTTGGTTAAAAGATAAACGGACTTTGGCTGAGCGAAGGCAGAGGGACGAGGAGAGAAGGGACCAAGAGAGGTAAGCTTTTTTATTAGACTATTAAAAATTTTCGGAAAATCCAACTTTTTTTAAAAATACAATTCTTTTGGAAAATCCAACTTATTCGGAAAATCCAACACTTTTGGAAAATCCAACTTTTTTGGAAAATCCAAATTTTTTTGAAAATCCAACTTTTTTTGGAAAATCCAACTTTTTTTTTGAAAATCCAACTTTTTTGGAAATTTCAACTCTTTTGGAAAATTCAACTCTTTTAAATAATACAACTTTTTTTGGAAATTCCAACTTTTTTGAGAAATTCAATTTTTTTAAAAAGAAATCCAATTATTTTTGAAAATAAAACTTTTTTTGGAAAATAAAAAAGTTGATTTGCAAATATTAAAAACCAACTTTTCAGAAGAAACAATCCTGAATTACGGTCTCCCGTTGGTTTGTACCTGACAACTTTTCCTCGGAATACGGTACCTGCTACAGTACCCATGATGAAAACTACAGTAACCCGAGACCAGGTTACAGTACCCACGGTGGACACTGTATCAACATCCGAGTAAGCCCTGTACAGCCCTGTTTTTACAAAAAATTTTCCCATTTTTCAGATCATCGGCTGCAAATTGCGGTATTTGTTTAGTTGAATACAGTAACCACAGTAATATCCCTCGTATTCTAATTGGTTGTGGACATACAGTATGCCAAAAATGTATTGGAAAGCTAACAAGAGAATTGGATAATCAAGTATTATGTCCATTTTGTAGGAAAGGGACCCAATTGCCAGGTATGGAAAAAAATTGGGAATTTTTATAAAAACTTTTGGGACTTGAAAATTCAAAAATTCAAAACTATGGCGGAAAATAGACGACTTCACATTTAAAATCTCAAAAATTCCTAAATTTTCGCATTTAAAAAAGTTTCTCTTTTTTTTCTAAGTTTTTTTTTCATTTTTATTCTAAAAATAAATGCTAAATTATCAAAAGTTTGAAATTTTAGGATCATCGATTACATTTTTTCAGGTGGCCAACCAAGTCAACTACCTAAGAATTTTACTGTTTTGGACTTGATTCAGGAGCAGAAATCTTAATTTCAGATATTTACTTTGATTTTATTCAACAATTCCATTTCTCGGGTACATTTTAATAAAAGTTTTTTTTTTGAAAAAGTGAACGATGAGCAATTAAATAAACATAAATGGCGCAAACGATGTCATTGAGCCAATTCCAAAACCGCGAAATTCTTCGGGAGATCTTCCGCTTTTTCTGGAAAAAAATTTTTTTTTGAAAATTTTCTAATTTCCCGCCAACTTACCAACTACAGTAATCTTACGACACATTGGGCATTCAATGCCATAAGTACGTCCCAGAAGGGTTACGGCACACTGTTGGCATACTGTATGTCCGCATTTTGTTAGCATCCTCGGAATGACCCCTTGGCAATCATATGGCTGAATGCATACGGGACATTTAAGACAGGAAGACGTTGAGGGTCTAAAAATATACATGGGAAAATAAAATAGTGAGAAAAACAAAAAGATTTTCCACAGTGTGGAATTGAACTCGGGCCTACAGATTGCTAATCTAACCTCGAAAATCCACTAGACCAAAATTGCACTTTTTTCAAAACCTGTCAAATTGGGTATCAAAATTTCGGAAATTTTATAGCGAATTCAAATTTCTGCATGAAACTTCTGGAAAACTTACTGTCTGCCCTGATTTTCTTCATCGACAATCAACGGATTATAAGTTGCAGATTGAACCCCAGCATACAAGATAAGCGCCAAATCAATGCCACTAGCGAGGAACGACAAGTTGTAGACAAGCAGGTAGATAGCTTCCGAGAATATTTCTATCGGAACATGTATGAAAATCAAAAAGATTGAAATTATTGACAAAATGATATAAGTAAATGACACGGAAACAATGAATCGCCAATTGTTTTTATATGGAAGATGGGTTTTCGTCGAAATGAAATGCAATGGAATGTTGAATGTGGCGGATAAAAAATTAAAAGTGACGTAGAAGAGGAAAGGTATTATCCGTTGTTGATTCTAAAAAAAAGTTCAATAGCATTCAAGAATTTTGTCTCACTATACAGTGGCGAGCATGGGTGAGTGTACCTTTGAACTTTCGTTAATAACTTCTTTCAAACAATTCCGATTGCTCTAAAAATTTTTTTGGAGACTTCTGAGTAACCCTGGAGTACCTCCAGATGTTTTTGAAAAAATCGGATTTTCACGAATTCTGAAGTTTTTCGATGAATTCTGAATTCTGAAAATCCAGAATAAAATTTTTTTTTTTGGACGTTCAGAATTTTTTCTCATTTTGCTCAAAACACTGCTAAGGATCAAAATGAACAGTTTTTGACGTTAGACCGCAGGTTGATTTTGTGATTCCGACGTCAGAACTCCAGAAGTCCGAATGTTGATATTTAGTCGGGACATCATAACGTGGCTAAAAGTGATCGGATCGAGTTAAAAAACGATTCCTATATAGATTCAAAGTCACTAAACAATCTGCAATTAATTTTGAAAGTTTTGGAAAAAATTATTTTTCATGTTTTTTACAGGATTTTTGATTTCAGGAAAACTTGGAAAAATGGAAGAGAATAATTTTTTCCAAAACTTTCAAAACTAATTGCAATTTGTTCAATGACTTTGAATCTATATAGGAATCATTTTTTATCTCGATCCGATCACTTTTAGCCACGTTATGATGTCCCGACTAAATATCAACATTCGGACTTCTGGAGTTCTGACGTCGGAATCACAAAATCAACCTGCGATCTAACGTCAAAAACTGTTCATTTTGATCCTTAGCAGTGTTTTGAGCAAAATGAGAAAAAATTCTGAAAGTCCAAAAAAAAAAAAAATTTTATTCTGGATTTTCAGAATTCAGAATTCATCGAAAAACTTCAGAATTCGTGAAAATCCGATTTTTTCAAAAACATCTGGAGGTACTCCAGAGTTACTCAGAAGTCTCCAAAAAAATTTTTAGAGCAATCGGAATTGTTTGAAAGAAGTTATTAACGAAAGTTCAAAGGTACACTCACCCATGCTCGCCACTGTAAGTCCCTTAATGATGGTGGCCTTTTAAGGTACTTCTTATTAGGATTTTTCTACGGTTTGTAACGTTTTTCAAGCAAAATCTCTATGAATATTGTGATCAGCTTAGAATATTGATGTGGAAACAATGCTTTTAAGCATTTTTTCCAGAGCCGGGCGTAAAATCATAGAAAACATGACTGAAATATGAAAAAACCGTAGAAGTAACATCCCAGCCCTAGTCCTCTACAAACAACGTTTTTTTCCAAAACATCGACATTGATTTCAAAAACTCACGTCGATTGGGGTCAGAAATATCCAAAAGCAGCATAATATCCCAAAAATTCCGCATATCAAAATAGCTGTACAGTGAAAAATGATATGTTTTTTGTGATTCCAACTATCGATTCTCTTCTCCGTCCAATAATAACTGCCCCCGATAAGCACAAACACAAGAAGTAAATAAAAAATTGAAAAAATTGAAAAACTACGAGATTTCGCATCAGACCATACTACAATCTCAAGAAAGAACATGAAAAGTAACATTAAGAAGAAATTAGTCCATTGAATATAGTTTGTCAGGAACATAGCCTCTGATTTAGGAGAAGAAAGGGAAGTGAGGGAATGAAGTGGCTTCTTATCAATTGAGGAGAGAGCAAGAGGTAAAATAAGAAATAAGGAAGAATGAGCAAGAAATACTAAATTGATTGAATGTTTACCAGTTTGGTTTTTTAAGACATGAAAATTGGTGTAGTTTTACGGTTATTGCAATTAAGGTGACCCGTGTGTGCCAGGGCTGGGCAAATTATTTGTTTGATCATTTGAATTTTTGTTACTTGGTGATAAACCAAACAATTTGGTTTGAAATAATTGTTTGGAATTTTCGAACCAAACAAAGTTTTTTTGAAATGACTTTTTGAGAACGAACAAATTATTTGGACCAAATTGTTTGATATTTTTCAAACATTCGTAGAAGACTTGTAAAAGGATTGAAAAATTGTTTGAATTTACTGTTGCCCAGCCCTGATGGTGTGCTTCTTTAAACCGGTCGAAATTGTTGATTGAAAACTCAGAAATCATAGCAAGAACCAAAAATGTTTTTTAAAAAACTTTTATAAATTTACCAAATTTGTATTTTTTTTAGTAATTCTTAGTAAGAAATTTATCATTTCTAAAAAATTCTATACTTTTGAGCTCTAGATTCAATGAAACTTGTTTCATGAGATTCGGAAAGAATTTTTTTCCGACTTCAATTTGCACCTCGATTTTATATAGTTCAACAATGTTCAAGCGTTTTCATATAATCAGCAAAAAGTTTGAGCACACATGAGGACCACCTTCATTTCAATGACCGTAGAACTTTTCATAATTTTTTCATGTCTTGTAAAACGACTGGTACCATAGCTTCACGGAATTCTGTTTTCCGATTTCCGGAATCAAAAAACTTTCTCTAGTTTCCGTTTGCCGTATTCCAGAATGAAGTTAGAAGAAAGCCTTCCACTCAAAAAATGTACGAAAAACGCCCGAGAATTTCTGATTTTGTTGAAAAAATCAAAAAATTTTCCGTCTTCAGATTTCCGTTTTCCGAAGATGGAAATATTTTCCGATTTCCGAGTTCTGTTCTGCGAGATCGCAAAATGTTATTCCGCGAAGACTGGTACGCATTCAATCAATTCAGTTTTTCTTGCTCATACTTTCTTATTTACATCGTTGCCTATTGCTCTCTCCTCAACTGATAAGCAAAATCATTCCCTCACTTTTCCCTTTTTTTCCTAAATCAAAAAATATGTTCCTGACAAACTATATTCAATGGTTAAACTTATGTATAATGTTGACTGCATGCCAGATTATTTGGTCTCATTCGGCAAGTCAATCTGCTTTTTTTGTATTCGGTTCCTATTTGCTTGTTGCGCTTTCGCCAATGTTCGCCGTTGGATATTGGACGAAGAAGAGAATCGATAGTTGGAATCATAAAAAACACATCATTTTTCACTGTACAGCTATTTTTATATGCGGAATTTTCGGGATTTTGTGCTGCTTCTGGATGTTTACTCCGAATTACGTGAGTGGAGTGAAATTTTACCGTAAAAACTGTAGTTGGGACCAGGGCTGGGATTTTACGTTTACGGGTTTTACGGATTTTACGGATATTACGGTCTTTTGAAAGACCGTAAAATTTTACGGGGACCGTAAAAATTTAATCCGTAAAATCCGTTAAAAAATTTTTGGCTCATTTTTAGCATTTTGAGCGGAAATTTGATGATTTTGGACTAATTTATTGTGAATAATTAGTTTTGAAGGTTGCAGTGCTCGTTTTTTGAATGTGAAAGGCTCAAAAAGTTGGAATTAAAAAAATTCCCAGTTGAAAATTTTGAAAGCGAATAAAATGAGTAGGAAATAAATTATAAATTAAAAAAAAATCAACTTTCAATCATTTTTTTTTACGATACGCGCCTGGAATGGCTATCAGAACGCCTAAAACAGTAGTTTCATTCTTAACCACATGCTCCGCAGCTTCTGAATCATATTTTACGTTTTACGGATTTTACGGAATTTTACGGATTGTCAATCCGTAAATTTTACGTTTTACGGATTCCGTAAAATAAAAATTTTACGCCCAGCCCTGGTTGGGGCGCGCCTGTATGGTCAAAGGCATTACTCTTGGACAAACTTGAGAACAATGAAAGTCGAATCTCATCCAAATTCCAGTCATCATGACCGGTTTCAGCTCCGTTTTCCAGAATTTTCCTCTATGTGAAAAAATTTGAGTTTTTCGAAAAATCACTATACAATAGCGAGCAAAACTGAGAGTCCCTTCCGTTTTTTGTTATTAACTAGGTCAAAAGTAGTCCGATTGGTCTGAAAATTTTTTTGGGGACTTCTGAGATAACTAGGAACACGATCCCAGCTTTTTTTTCAAAAAAAAATTGTGCGGAGAAAATATTACGATGGCTGCTGAAATTTCAGGCGCCATTTTCTAAACTTTTTTCGGTCAACTGGAGATATTCTTTTTTCTGTTCTAAAATGTTGTCCCTAGCCCCTATGAACAGTTTCCGTCAAAATATCGGGTATGCCATCTTCGACCGTGACCTTATTTCAGTCAATAGCATCACAGGGGTGTTTGATCTGGACAGAATATTTTGGCTGAAAAAGATCCGAATAGAGGAAGTTTTGGATTTTTCTAGTGTGAAAAAGTCAAAATCATCAAAAATTTCATCAAAAATAACAAAAAATAACTCCTTTTTATCTAACTTTTTAGTGAGTATGCTTTCGAATCGTAAGCATTTATTTTCAGGATTATCGTCTTATCTTCGTCTATATGAATATCGATTTCTTATCAGCCACATTCAACATTCCATTGTCTCTTATTTCAAGGAAAACCCATCTTCCATATAAACTCAATTGGCGATTCACTGCTTTCGTTTCATTTATCTATGTTATTTTTTCCATCATTTTTATCTGTCTGATATACATATTCACTTCGCATAACACTTTTTCGGAGATTCATCGTCCGCTAATCTACAGCCTGTCCTTCCTCGCTAGTGGCATCGATTTGGCGCTGATTTGGAATGCTGGAGTTGTTCCATCGCCAAATTATACTTCGTTGGTTGTCGATGAAGAAAGTCAAGGCAGACAGTAAGTTTTTCTGAATTTTTATGCAAAAATTCAAATTCGCCGTAAAATTTCCAAAACTTTGATTACCATATTGACAGGTTTTGAAAAAGTGCATTTTTGGCCTAGTGGATTTTTGAGGGTTGCGTGAGAAACTGGTGTTTTGACTTTCAAAAACTCGAAATTCAAATTCCCCACGAAATTTTCGAGACTTTAGTACCGACTTTGGCAGGTTTTGAAAAAGTGCATTTTTGGTGTAGTGGTTTTTTATGGGTTCGCTGAGAATCTACACACATAAGGTCGATTCCACATCGGGGAAAATTTTTTTTTGCAGACCCTCGACGTCTTTCCGTTTGAAGTGCCCCGTTTGCATTGAATTCTATGATACCCAAACAGTTATTCCGAGGATGCTAACAAAATGCGGACATACAGTATGCCAACAGTGCGCCGTAAGCCTTCTGGGAGAGACCAATGGCATTGAATGCCCAGTGTGTAGTGAGGTTACTGTAGTTGGTGAGTTTGGCGGGAAATTCGAAAACTAAAAAAAAAAGATTTTTCAGAAAAAGCAGAAGATCTCCCGCAGAATTTTGCTATTTTGGAATCGGCTCAAGGATCAATTTAATATTTTACAATAAGCAAGCCGTCGAAATAATTTTCATTTTTTCTTCTGTTCATACTCATTCGTCGCAAAATACACGCCCCCAATAAATGCAAATACGAAAAACAAATAAATTTCAAAACCGCAAAAATGATTATTTTGAAATACATAGTTTGAAAAAGAAAAAACAAATGAAAAAAATGACGTTTTTATCAATCAATCGACCAATAAGTTACACGGAAATGACGTTGTTTTCATCCAAAATGTATAGCCGAGCCAATTCCAAAACCGCGAAATTCTGTGGGAGATTTTCTGCTTTTTCTGAAGAGCCATCTTTTTTTAAAAATTTTCAAATTTCCTGCCAAACTCACCAACTACAGTAACCTCAGTACACACTGGGCATACAATGCCATTGGTCTCTCCCAAAAGGGTTACTGCACACTGTTGGCATACTGTATGTCCGCATTTTGTTAGCATTCTCGGGATAATTGTCTCGATATCATAGAATTGATTGCAAACAGGGCATTTTGGACGAGAAGAGGCTCTGGAAAAAGTAAACGATTTTTTCAGGGTGGGAATCGAACCAGGATGCGCAGATTTCCAGTCAAACCTCAAAAATCCACTAGACCAAACGCGCACTTTTTCTGAAACCCCTCAAAATGGGTATCAAAATTTCAAAAATTTTACGGCGAGTACAAATTTTTGCATAAAATTTTTTTTTAAACTTACTGTCTGCCTTGATTTTCTTCATCGACAACCAACGAAGTATAGTTTGGCGATTGAACAACTCCAGCATACCAAATCAGCGCCAAGTCAATGCCACTAGAGAGGAAGGACAAGTTCAACAATAATGGGTAAATATAAACGAGAACTGTTTCCATCGGAATAATAGTGAATAAAAGGCAGATGAAAATGATGGAAGAAATAACATAAATGGATGAAACGAAAGCAGTGAACCGCCAATGGCTTTTATATGGAAGATGGGTTTTCTTTGAAATGAAGAATAAAGGAATGTTGAATGCGGCGGACACGAAGTTGATAGTGAAGTAGACAACAATAAGACGACTTCCCTGAAAAGAGAAAAGCGAATTCAAGAGTTCTTTTTTTGGTCATGAACTTTAAAGAAGTCGCCTTGCAAAATAAGGAGCAACTGATCGGTAAAACTCTACAACTCCGCCTCCCTCATGTCTGCCAAAAAACAACACTGTCGGCAGTTGTTAGAGAGTTGTGCAAAAGTTGCGAGAAAAGCTGGAGAAAGTTGCCAAGTGGTACAAATTTTGTTCGGATGTTGTGCCAAATGCTGGAGAAATCAATTTGTAGTTTGGTGACAACTTTCAACAGCATTTGGCACAACTATCGCATAAAAGTAGTAGCACTTTTCAACCTTCTCCAACACTTTCTCACAACTTTCGCACAACTCTCTCACAATTGACAAAAAACAAATTAGTGGCAGTTGTGAGAGAGCTGTGAGAGAGTTGTGAAAAAGTTGCAAGAAGTGCTGGAGAAAGTTGTGGAAAAAAGTAATAATTTTTTGACAACATTTTACAGTATTTCCACCAAATTTTGCACAAAAGGTGTAGCACTTCACAACTTTCTCCAACAACTTCTCGCAACTTTGGCACAACTCTTTCACAACTGCCAACAGTTTGGTTTTTTGTCGATTGTGAGGGAGGCGGGCAGAAGTTGTAGAGGTTTACCAAGCGCGCCCCAGAGTTCTTTTTTTTTTTAAATTTGTAATTTTTCATTTTCAACAAAGGGTTGTTTTGACTTAAATCTGGTTGAAAGCCGAGAAAAGCAGACTTATCAAAAGGCGGTTGCTGAAAAAATTTACGAAAGTTGACAAATGTTGGAAAAAGTTGGCAAAAAGTTGGTGGAAGTTGGCTGATGTTGACTAAAGTTGGTGAAAATATTGGCAAAAACCTAACAATTTACCAGAAAAAGTTCAAAGTTCCGTGTGGCGCGGTTGCTCGCTCATTTCGCAACTATTTCAAAACATTTTGCACTCACTGAAGCAAACATCCAAAAGCAGCACAATATCCCAAAAATTCCGCATATAAAAATAGCCGAACAGTGGAAAATGATGTGTTTTTTATGATTCCAAATATCGATTCTTCTCTTCGTCCACCAGAAAATGGCTCCGTAGATCAAAAACACAACAAGTAAATAAAAAGCGTTTAGGAAAAAAGCAGTGAGAGTTGTTTTCTCATAAAGAAATATATACTCCATTATGATCGCGAAACCTGTTAGTATAGCTAAATTCATCCATTGAATATAGTTTGTCAGGAACATATTTTTTGATTTAGAAAAAGTGATGAAAGTGAAAGGGAATGGGGTGGTTTCTTATCAGGTGAGGAGAGAACAAGAGGAAACGAGGAAAATAAATAAGAGTGAGTAAGAAAAAATAGAAAAAAAAATCACGTCCGACCTTGTTTTCCGGCTCCGGGACATTTCGAACTCAGACGTCTTGCATCCAGACATTTCGCACCCATTTTTTGAGCAAATTTTTTTGATAAATAAGGCTATTCTTTGTAATTATCAAAATATTTCATAAGTTTATTGATTTTTCATCGCTATCGCCACAAGAAATCGTTGATTTGTGAAGTAGCAGGCAATCTTGTTGTAAATCACTGTCCTTGTGGAGATTGCGATAAAATATGAAAAAAAACCATTGTATTTTCTGACAATCACAAATAGTATCATTTATTATGACAATATGCTCGAAATATGAATTTTCCGCTGAAAACGAGATTTTTTGAGTTCGAAATATCTGGGTGCGCAAAGTTTTGGTTCGAAATTTTGCACTGGAAACATTTATTTCGTTTTTTGTCTTCGGTTTTTTAGAGAAAATTTTCGGAGATTTCCAGAAAAAGTAAAAAATTTCATCAAAATCACAACAAATATTGAAAAAATTACTCCAATTTTTTAATTTTTTAAAATCCAAACAGCAAAGTTTTTCCACCTACCAGCCGACGGGGCAAAGCGAGACGTCCTGGAAAATCACAAGTAAGCAAAAAGTTGATAAATTTATCGAAACAGCAGTTCAACGATTGTCAACTACCTAGAAACTTTGCGGTTTTAGACTTGATGTTGTAGCAAAAGTAATAATTGTTGAAAAAATTTTTCTGAAAATAGGCTTAAACTGTCCAAAAAACGTTCAAAACGTCTAAATCGGTGCTTTTTTGTATAAAACAGTTCAGTGAAAAAAAATTTGGGCCTAAAAACTTCATTTTCGAAAAAAAAAATCATTAAATTTCCTCAATAGTCTCACCGGCTTCAACATGATTACCCATTGGCTCCTCATCACGAACCAACACAATAAAAGCCAAATCAATTGAACTAGCAGTAAACAAAGAATAAAAAGTTTGGACAATTACAATTCCCAAAAAGTGATCATGATAGTTTTGGTTTATAAGGGCCAGAATCAAAGTGGGGAATAGAGTTAGGACCAGAAAAGCGGCTGTCATGGTTTTGGTCTGTTTTCTTTGATTTGGTTGTGGGTTTGGGCTCCTTAGAGCATTTGGAGCCAGAAAAACCGGAGTGTAGAAAACGGAGCAAAGGATGTTGATGAGGAAGTAGTAGTAGAATTGGTCCTGGAAATTTTTTTTTTGAAATTTATTCCGAGAAATCGAATTTGGCGAATATTCATGATTGATTTTCAAATCACTCACAACCGGAAAAAATATGAACTTTTTTCGTTTTTGAAGATTTTATTTTTGCGAAATTTACATCAAAATAGTCCAAAAATTTTGTGATAAATGGAATTTTTCGGTTTTGTTTCTATGGGGGTTCAAAAGCTAAAATCAACAAAATTTGTTTTGAAAAATAAAACGAATTTCTCATGAAAATTTTCAAAATAATTCGAGTTTTATGATGGATATTTCATATTGCGCGCGAGATTAACAAATTAAAAAAAATTTAAAACCTGCTGAAATTTCAGAGTTTCTATTACACAATTTTTCAACAAGGAAAATTGTTTTTGGGAATTTTGCTTTAAAATTAGAATCTTTTAGATTTCTCTTCAGAAAATTTAAAGAAAATTTCGAATTTACAAATATATTTTGGACATTTATTTTTTTTTTTCATATTTTGGACATTCATTTTTTTTTGGAAATTTCATATTTCGTGCCAAATTTGCTGGTTAAAAAAATTCAAAACTCGCCAAAATTATACGGTTAAAAAAAACTTTTTTTGGAAATTTGCTAAAAAGCCTGAGATCTGAAAGCCTAATGTGAAATTCAGCTGAACTACACTGACGCTAGAAGAAAAAATCGGAATTTTTCAAAAAAAAAATATTTTATGGCAAAATATTATTTCTGAAATTTTTCAATAATATCTAATTTCCATAGGTTCTCTTACCCTCAAAACTAGAAAAAATTTCGAAATTTTTCTAAAAAAGACCAATAATCAATCAACTCACCATAATTGATTGTCCACAAATGACGAAATTCAAAATTCTTGCAACAAATCCGGCTACAGTAATCCCAGCCAATCCAAGTGTAACATCTCGTTTCGGATCCTGACTAACCCATCCATTTCTGACTTGTTTCTTCTCCCAGGAATAATATCCAATGAGAAGAAAATATACGAAAATAACTATCAGATTATAGAAAAAAATTGCAAATATAGTTTCATTTCGGAATACATAGAAAATATCGAATAAGATAATAAAAATAAAAGTTAGACCCAAATTGAAATATAATTGGAAATGGTCGGTGAGAAACATTTAGTTGCAATAGGAAAAAAAGTTTCGAATGGGAGGAAATCAAATAAGAGAAGAGGGCTCCTTATCAGTTGGAAGCTTAGACGGGCAGAGGGTTGATGGAGTATGATGAACCAAAAAATTATGATATCGAATGACAAGAAATTTTATTGGCAAACAGTTCAGAAGAATATTTTGGCTCTGAAAAAGTGTTTTTGTTGCAGAAAAGCTCCAAAATTTTTTAATGTTTTTTTTTCGATTTTTTATATGGGGTTTTTATAAAACTTTTTTGAATAGTCATCAGAGTTGAGCGAAAAAAGTTTTTGGAAAGGCGGAAGACGGAAAGCGAAAGGCGAAGTTTCGGAGCTGAAAAACGGACACACTTGCTGAAATTTTGCTGAACGGCGATGAATCAAGTCGAGAAAACAGTCGAACCGCTGGTTTTTATAGTAAAAAATAAACCTTTTTTTCGGTAAAAATACTTTTCTGAAATTTCGCGGAATGTTGGCGGAATTCCGCTCAAAATAGTCATGCCCATAACTGATTTGATGCCAATTCCGATTTATTTTTAAATTTCGTCGATTTGCCAAAACTCTGATTTTTCAGAAAAATCGGTAGAAAATGGACCAGAATAGTTTGAAAATTTGTTTTTTTTTTGGCGCAAACAATACAAGCCGTAAATCAATTCGCGGCAGTGGGCATGTTGAAAAAAAAAGTTACATAAAATATCCGTTTTTTTTCCTGACAGATGATCTCCGTTGAATCGTTACTCTTTCTGTCTCTCTCTCTCTCTCGCTCCCAATCAACTGATAAGAATTTCGAACCGTCCATTTTTCCTCTATTGAATTTGATTCAAAACCATAAATAATGTATTTAACTAATGTTATTCAAGGAATTAATATACTTGTAACGGTACTCGTGACCATAATCGAGGTTAATGTACTATTAACTGGTGACCGAAATGACCTTTTCTTCCGTTTTGTAATTTATTTATTTTTTGTGTGTGCAATTATTGGAGCGATTTATTTCTGGGCAAAAAATAAAAAGAGAGTCGACCGAGGAAAAGAAATGATGGTTTTGACTTTAAACTTGCAATTCATTGCAATATGCGGGTTGTTTGGAATAATGATTGGCCGCATCATTTTTAGTTATCCGAAAAATGTGGGTCGTTGGAAAAAACTGAAAAACGTCACATACCGATTTTTTTCAGTTAAATCACCATGAGACACCTGAGATGCAAATGAAACGGGATGTTGCTTATTTCCTTTGTTATCTTACTACCAATTATATATCTGCTGCACTCTACGTTCCAATATGTCTTTTCTCAAAAAAATACTACCTACCGTATTGTAGTAAATGGCGTTTCACTGCTTTCCTATTGTTTCTTTGGGTCACTCTGTCAGCAGTTGTTATTCACCGTCAATTCAAAATTTATTCAGTCGAAATATTCACTACGAGTATTGCACCTTTAATTTATTATTTATTCTTTTTTACAAGTCTGATTGATTTGGTCCTAATTTGGTATGCTGGAATTCGCCCGATCCAATTTACAACGCTGATGACCAACGAAGAGAACCCAGCGATACAGTAAGTTTCATCAGTTTTCGTGTCCAAATTCAGATTTACCGCATAAGTTCCAAAGACTTGATACCCATTTTGAGGGGGATTTGATAAAGTGTTTATTTGTTCTAGTGGATTTTTGAGACCCTGGTAAGGATTTGAGGACCCTGGTTCGCGTCCATTTTTAGTGTTCTGCTGATTTTTCAAACTTTACATTTTCAGAGTTTTGACGGCACGGACCCCGCAAATGATCGAGAACAATGAAGAAAGGTACCGTATGTTCCTTTGAAAAATTTTGTATACATATTTTCAGACTGTCGATTTCTTCTCGTCTAGAATGCCCTATCTGCAATCAGTCTCATAATTACAACTTGGTGATCCCACGGATTTTGGAATGCGGGCATACAGTATGCCAGGAATGTGTAGAAAATCGTTTTAGGAGTCAAAATGACGTCACTTTGGTTTGATTCATTGCTCATCCTTTATATTTTCTCTAGTTGTCTGATGCTCTCTCAGGGTATTGATAAGCAAATCAAATTGCCCTCTTTTTTTCTTTTTTCGAAAGTATTTCGAAACAAATAAATCATGTTTTTGACTGATTTTATTCAACGTACTAATATATTTATAACACTACTTAGTACTCTGATTGTAGAGATCCTCTTATTGGCTAAAGAGCAAAAGGACCATTTTTTCGGTGTTGCAATTTATTTGTTTATTGTATTTGCAATTATTGGACTCGTGTATTTTGGTATGAAAAAGTGTATTCACCGATTGAATGAGAAAAAAGTCTTGACTTATAACGGATTACTCATTGTAATATGCGGATTAATTGGAATATTGTTTAGCTTCGGAGTTTATGGTTTAACGAAAGATGTGAGTTATCAGGAATAAAAGTTGACTTTTAAAATGAAATTTTTGAAAATTTTCGAGGCTTTTTAAAGGAGGAGTGAAGCCACTTTATTTATAAAGGGAAAGTTCTCTAAAAACCGTAAAATTGCGTCGCCTGGCATAGATTTACTTTTGGTGGCCGAGTCCACTTGGACTACACGGGCAGGTGGAAGAGAAAACGTGTAGTTCTTGAGGACAAGTGCCGATTGTTTTCTCTTTCTTTATTTTGTTTTTTTGCCGTTTTTGGACGGTTTTTTGTCTTTTTCTTCAAGTTTTTCTTCTTTAAACTTAAAACACAGGTCGGAAAGTCAAAAAACGGCAAAAAAATGGAGAAAGAACGAGAAAACAATCGGCGGGTTGTCCTCGAGAACTACACGGTTTCTCTTCCACCTGCCCGTGTAGTCCGAGTGGACTCGGTCACCAAAAGTAAATCTATGCCAGGCGAGGCAATTTTACGGTTTTTAGAGAAGTTTCCGTGTTTTCAGACAATAAGAATCTGATTCTGTTCTGAACAATCTACAGAATTTGAAATAAAAAAAGTGATTTCACTCCTCCTTTAAATTCTTGTTTCATTTTTCATTATGAATTCCCTCAAAAATTACTCTAAACGGTACAAAACGGCAGCATGACCGAGAAAACATTGATGGCCTAGAAAATTGAGAAAAAGCTCCCGCAGTCGGATTCTAGGCCATTCATTTTGTACTTGGCCATGCTTTCAAACTCTGTTTTGTACCGTTTAGAGTGGATTTTAAGTGAATTCATTATGAAAAATGGAATGAAAGGTAGGACTGATATCACTTCTTTATTTCGAAATCTTGTAGATTATAAACAACAGGATCAGATTTTTATTGACTGAAGAAAAAAAGAGAAACCGTGTAGTTCCCGAGGAACAACCGCCGATTTTTTCTAGAAAAAAACAAAAAAGAAAAAAACCGTCGAAAAGTAGCAATAAAAACATAGAAAGAAAGAGAAAAAATCGGCAGTTGTCCTCGAGAACTCCACGGATTCTCTTCCACCTGTCCGTGTAGTCCGAGTGGACTCGGCCACCGAAAGTAATTCCATGCCAGGCGAGGCAATATAATGATTTTTTGATAGTAGTTTCCGTGATTTTAAGCAATAAAAATCTGTTTATGTTCTAAATAATCTACCAGAACTCGAATTTAAAAAAAGTGATTTCACTCATGAAAAAGATTTATGATAACAAAAAAATCATTAATTTTTCCAGAAAGATGGCCTCTTCATTATTTTTCTGCTCTATTTTACTATCAATTCTATATCAGCTGCATTCTACGTTCCAATATATTTTCTCTCAAAAAACTACCATCTACCGTACCGTAGTAAATGGAGTTTCACTGCTTTCATATCGTTCCTCTTGGTTGCAGTATCAGTTATTTTCATAATTTGGCTCTTTGTAAACGAGCCTCTCAAAATTGCTTTGCCTATTTCCATACCATTCGTTTACAACTTGTTCTTTGTTGCAACTTTTATCGATTTGGCGTTGAATTGGTATTCGGGACTTGAACGTGGTCAAGGACGCATGAGGTTCGAAAAGAAACGAACGCCCGCCAATGAAGTGATACAGTAGGTTTGGGTCTCTAAGAACCAAAAATTCAGATTCCACGTGAAATTTCCAAAGTTTTGATGCCCATATTGAAGGGTTTTGAGAAAAGTGCATTTTTGGTCTAGTGGGTTTTCGAAGGTTTGCTGGGAATCTGAAGACCAGAGTTTGATTCCACCCAGTGTCAAATTTTTTTGTTTTTTTAAAGAGTTATTTCGATGCCTTTATCATACTGAATTTCAATTCGTGGGGGGTAATTCCCGTAGTTTTGATATCAGTATCGAAAGATTTTTTAAAGTTGGCTCTTTGGTCTAGTGGTTTCTTGAGGATTTCCTAGTAATCTGAGGGCCCGGGTTCAATTCCACATTGGAGCAAATCTTTTTGGTTTTTTAATTTTTAGTTTCCCTGATGAATTTCGAAACTTTTGTTTTCAGAATTTCCACATCACGAGCTTCACGAGCCACCGTACCATCTGGATCCGAACAGCTACGTCTCCTCTATAAGAGAACATATCAAGGGAAAACGTGAGTCTTTAATTCAGAATCTTTGATTATTTTCAGATTTTTTAATTTTTCAGGCCCAAACCCAACCCATCAACACACATGCCTGTCAATGTTGTGGAACCATCTGCTCCACCAATGGTCGAGATCAATGAAGGAAATCAGTAAGTTTCAGAGGTTTTTTAATGCAAAAATTCAGACTCCAGGTAATTTCCGAAGTTTTGATATCCATATTGAGTGGTTTTGAAAATAGTGCATTTTTGGTCTAGTGGTTTTTTGAGGGTTCGCTCCAAATCAGAGGGCCCTGGTTCGACCCCACCTACAGGCAAACTTTTTAAAAAATTTTCTGAAAAATATTTTTTTCCTTATTTTCAGACCTTCTACCTCTTCCCGTCTAGAATGCCCAATATGCATTCAGCCTTATAATTGCCACGAGGTTATCCCAAGGATTTTGACAAAATGCGGACATACAGTATGCCAAGAGTGCGCCGGGACTCTAATAGGACAAGCTAAAGTAGAATGCCCACTATGCCGTCAGGTTACTGTAGTTGGTGAGTTTGGGCGGGAAATTCAAAATTAAAAAAAAAAAAAAAATTCCCAGAAAAATCAGAAGATCTCCCAAAGAATTTTGCGATTCTGGGAATTGCTTGATGACGTCATTTTTGGTTAATTTATTGCTCATCCTTCACATTTTCTCTATTTGTCTGATGCTACCTCAATCAACTGATAAAAACTTCTTTTTTCCAATTTCAAAAACGTTTCAATCCATAAATAATGTTTCTGACCGATTATATTCAATGTGTAAACGTTTGTTCAACTATTTTTTTCACCATGATTTTTGCATTTTCAACAAAAAACGACGGAGAATACAATGTTGGATACCAGATTATCTATTTTCTTTATGTAATATTCATTTTAATCGCATTGGGTGCTCTTTTTTTCTGGCTTAGAAATAAATTTAAGACGGCCAGCCTCAAAACTATTGGATTTTTCATGTTTTTGGCTATTCCTTTATGCGGGATTTCGGCGAGTTATAAAAAAAAATGGAAAAAAAATGACTGTAGGACGTTCCAGAACCGTGTCCCATATCAGAACTGTCCCGTATCAGAACCCCACCCCATATTAGAATTCTCCCGTTCCAGAACTGTCTCTTATCAGCACTGTCCCATCTCAAAATTGAAAATGTTATGTTCACGTGGGGATTTCGCTGTTCTGATACGGGACAGTTCTAGAATGGTGTACCACGGAAAAGTTTCAGAATTACCTTGAAAATTTTTTTTCAGATTTTATTCCTCTGCATCTTCGCCTTTAACTCTTTATCCTTCTTATTTTATATCCCAATATCTACGTATTCCTATCAGTATAAGATCCCATTCAAAGTTTCAAAATGGTACACCAAGTTATCACTGGCATTAATTTGGATTACTGTAGTTATCATTTTCGCTCACTTATTGCTAAAAGACACTATGGAACTCAACAAGAAAACGATTTTCAAGTACATCTGTTTTGTGTATTATTCGTCTTTTGTTTTGAGCCTGCTGGACTTATTTTCGGATCCGTGTTCTGAATATAAGCTTGCAAACTATGAGGAATTTCGAGTGATACAGTAAGTTTTAAGAGTTTTTATGCAAAAATTCGAGCTCCTCGCAAGAATTCTGAAGTTTTGATACCCATATTGACATGTTTCGAAAAATTTACACTTTTGGTCTAGTGGGTTTTTTGAGGTTAGTTGTGAATCTGGGGACCCGGGTTCGATTCCACATGGGGGGAAATCTTTTTTGCTTTTCTGAAAATCAATGTTGCAATCATTTTTATCATAAATTTCAGATCGTCAACGTCCGCCTCACTGAAATGCTCAAAATGTTCTATGTCCTACAACGACCAGACAGTAATACCAAGGATTCTGACAACATGCGGACATACAATATGCCAAGAGTGTGTTGGAACTCTATTAGGACAAGCTAATAAAATAGAATGCTTATTGTGTAGACAGGTTACTGTAGTTCGTGAGTTTAAGGCGGGATATTCAAAATTTTCAAAAAAAAAATTTTTTTTTCTCCAGAAAATGCAGAAGATCTCCCGAAGAATTTTGCGATTTTGGGAATTGCCCAATAATTTTTTTCTGTTTTTTCTCTTTTTTTTGACCAATAAAAATTCTTCACGTGAGATAATTTTCAAAATTTTTTTTTAACTTTTCAAAAAATTATTATTATTATTTTGCGTGCCAAATCATCGCAACGTGGCACCCTACTCCCTTTTTCCTTATCTCGCTATCAGATCAGTTCCCGTTCCACGAAATATCGATCGGAAAATCGAGAAAACAAGAATCAGTTCGAATTCTGAAAGAAGAGTCTTCCTCTCTAAACGAACAAAGTTGAACAACAAACACACACACAATGGGCGCGTGTGACAAAGCGGACATGTCGCAGAAGGTGATGTGTTGTGCCGGAAAGGTGAGTTCGTTTTTTGGGGAAGGGTTTAGGTGGGAAGGGGTTAAGCTAAAATGGTGGAGCAGAAATTTTGGAGCATTTTTGTTTTTTGAATCGAATTTCTAGCTCTTTTAATTCCAGAGAAACACTGTATCAGAAAAACCAAGGTTGAAATTGTTTTTCGAATCCCCAGTATTCAAAATTTTGCTAAAAATTTTTCAAAACTCACACTGTTGTACTATGCTTCCCAAGACAGTTCAGAAAAATATGAACACGATTAGCCTAGCTCACTAGCTCACTAGCTCAGTTCCAATTTTTTTTCGTTTGGTGGCCTAACTTCCCAAATAAGGGCCTAGGAAACTCAAAACTTCCATTTTTGAACTCAGCTCATCAAGACCTTTCGAAAGAGTATAATCATGACTAGTCTAGCTCACTTTCGAAATACCGGCTAGAGACGCATGCACACTCGTCTCTCTGCGCTCTAGCCTCACAACAAGCGCTGAATCTCTGGAATCTGGAGAGCTAGAGATTTGCTGCAAGAGAAAAAGTTGCATAGAATTTCAAGCTCTACAAGAAAATGAATCTCCTATCACGAAGAATTAATTTCAGGTTCAATTGATCGTTCTTGCCGGTATCTTCATATTCTTTGCAATGGCTTCCGCCGGTTGTACTTATTGGCAAATGGGTGATATGAAAAAAGTGATGGAAAGTGCGAACGCTAAAGAACCGTATGTCGTGTTTAAGTTTTTTTCTAACCTTTCGCGTTTTTTTGCAGTGACCCAGAGAAAAAAATAAATCCAGACTACATGTACGTATTGTTTGCTCTTCCAGGATTCATGGTAAGAAATACTATTTTGAATAATCATTTTACTCTTGAACGTTTTTTTTTTCAGTTCCTTTCTGCCCTCTGCTTGTTCGCCGCGCTGAAGCTCAATCCCAAGATGTTACTTGTCATTTGCATCGCTTGGCCAGTGATCACTTGCGCTATCCCTGGCTTGTGTATTTGGTGGAGTGTCAAGTATTACACTGAATTAGATGCAGTGGTAAAGAAATACGGAAAGAATGCATTTGAAGCAACAAATGAAGCTGAATTTTGTAAGTTGAGAATTTTTTCTTAGATAAACTGAACTTTTCTAAAATTTAGATATGGTGTACGTTGTGGCCGGAGGCAGTGCAATCCATATTTTGGCTTCCATCTACTGCATCATGTTGCTTGTTTGTTTGGGGTGAGTTTATGCCCTCGTAGCTCTTGGAATTCTGATCATTTTTGCCTTTTGAACCAAATCACTAGCTGCTCTGGTTCCCGAGATACAACGCTTTGAAGTTGGGAGGCTAGAGCGCAGAGAAACGAGAGTGCCTGCGTCTCTAACCCAAATTTCAAAATTGAGCTAGACTAGTCGTGATTATACTCATTCGAAAGGCCTTGACTAGCTGTATTTGGAAATTGTGGTTTTGAGTTTCCTAGGCCACTATTTGGAAAGTTAGGCCACCAAACAAAACATTTAGAAATAGAGCTGGACTAGTCGTGTTTTCACTTTTCTGAACCGCCTTGGCAAACTGAATACAATGCTACTGTTTTCAATCCGTTATCACTGCTTTTCACTTTTTCAGATGCTGCCAACGTGCTGGAGCCGGAAAGGAGAAGGACTTGTACAGTTTGGAAAGCGAGACTCGCGATGATTCGGAGTTGTCGTCTTCGAAAAGTCATATTAGCTTTGAATGATTTGTGATGAATGAATGCTTTTGAATTGAATTTTTTTTTCGAGTTTTTGAACAAAAACGAGAGTTTGAGTTGACAATGAGCGATAAGAATTTTGTTTTTTATAGAAAATTTTCCGATTCACAAAAGAACAATTTTCGCCGCCAAAAAAACTTTTACGTAAACTCTTATTTCTTATCTGCGTACCAGATCAGTCTTATTACGAAAAACCAATCGATAATCGATTTTAGTTCGAATTGTGAAAGAAGAATCTTTCTCTAAAAATGGTTACCTACAAAAAGTTTTCGTGGCACGAAGAAACAAATTTGTATGATAAGGTGATGTGCAGGACTGCAAAGGTGAGTTTTTCTTTTTTTGAAAAGAAACTGGGCTCAAACAATGAAGCTTGAAATTTGGCTTTTTTGTTTTTGGAGCCAGTCTCGTAGCTCAGTTAGTTCCTGAATTACAGCATGTCCAGCTAGAGAGCGAGAGAGAGAGCGCAGCGAAACGAGAGTGTCTGGCTTCTCTGTGCTCTAGCCTACCAACTTCAAATTTTTGTGATAAAAATTTCTCCAGTTTTGACTAGAACAAAACGAGCACCGTTGTAATCGGCTTGTCAAGGAGGTCTAGAAAAGTACAAACCCGACCAGTATAGCTCAATTTTGAGCTTTTTGTTTGGTGGCCTAACTTTCCAAGTAATGGCCTAGGAAACTCAAAACATAAATTTTTGAATTCAACTCGCCGAGACCTTTCGAATGAGTATAATCATGACTAGTCTAGCTCAATTTTGAAAATTGGGTCAGAGACGCAGGCGCTCTCGTTTCTTTGCGCTCTATTCTCCTAGCTTCAAAGCGCTTTATCTCTGAAACCAGAAGAGCTGGAATTTTGCTGCAAGAGATAAAGTTGTGTAGAATTTCAAGCTCTATAAGAAGGTGTTAATTTTATCTGAAAAAATCTGATTTCAGGATCACGTGTTCACTCTGACCATTGTATTCGGCTGCCTCACTTTCTTATTTGCTTGTTTTTCCTTTTGGGAAGCTGACGTTTTCGTCCCATATATTAAGGCTCATAACGTCATTTTGAGAGAAAACGGAAAAGAAGAAATTGATCATAACGCTTTTGTCTATCACTCACTTTCTGCACTCTGTGTGGTAAGGAAAGGGGGGGGGGGGGGGGGGTTGTATAAAGCTTCAAAGTAACCTATGAGTTAAATTTCAGCTACTTACATTTGGTCTTCTGTTTTTATCGCTTTCATTAGATTCCCCAACCAAATTGGTTCTCTTCATTTGTATTATTTGGCCGATCCTAACATTATGTCTCATTGGTTCTTTCATGTATAGAATTTATGCTATACTTGATTATACAGTAAGCGGCGAAGGGATTGTTCTTGCAGATATCATTAGATGTGAGTTTTTTTTTGAGTTTTTTTGTAGTTACAACTCTTAACAGACCCTTTGTATATTCTGGCTGCCACCTGTGCTATTCACAACCTGGCTTCAATCTACTGCATCGTTCTGCTTATTTGCTTGGTGTAAGTATTTTTTTTGGAAAATTTGGAAAATTTTTACATGAGCTTACAGGCCTTGAAATTCTATACATTTTTGCTTTTTGAACCAAATCTCTAGCTCACCTGGTTTCCGAGATACAGCGCTTTGAAGTGGGGCGGCTAGATCGCAGAGAAACGAGAGCGCCTGCGTCTCTCATCCGAAATTTCAAAATTTAGCTAGACTAGTCATGATTATACTCATTCGAAAGGTCTCGGCGAGCTGATTTCGAAAATATAAGTTTTGAGTTTCCTAGGCCACTACTTGGAAAGTTAGGCCACCGAACAAAATATTTCAAAATGGAGCTAGACTAGCCAACTTTCCTAAATTGTCTCAATCAGCCTGAAACGACTTCATTTCCATACCATTTTCAGCTGCAAACGTGAGGAAAAAACCATTTACGAAGACGAAAACCCAGATTAAATTTGAATGATTTGTGATGAATGAATGCTTTTGAATTGAATTTTTTTACGCATTTTTTGAGTTTGGCAGCAACAATTTATTGATTAATTTGAACTACACGTGAAAAATCGAAATTTCAAAAAATTCTCAAAAATTATCATTTTCCCGCCAAGATTTTTACGTGGCACCTTACTCCAATTTCCTTTTTTCCTCTATTTATCGATCGGAAATTGAGAACAAAATCAGTTCTGATTCGAAAGAAGAATCTTCCTCAAAGAAAGAACAAGTTGAAACAAGATGGGCGCGTGTGATAAGCCGGATTTGTCCGAAAGGGTGATGTGTTGTCCAGGAAAGGTTAGTTATTTTTTTTGGGGAGGGATTTAGGAGGGAAGGGGTTAGACTGAAATTGTAGAGCTAAAAATTTGGATCATTTTTGTTTTTTGAATCGAGTTCACTTTTTGTTCCAGAGATAAAGCGCTTGCGAGGTTAGAGTGCAGAGAAACGAGAGTGCCTGCGTCTCTAGCCGGAATTTCAAAATGGAGCTAAATCGAGCTTGTTTGTACTTTTCTGAATCGTCATGACGAGATGAGTATGTTGAAGCTAATTTTCAGTCATTTGGGCGGTCATTTTGAGTGAAAAACTCGAGAATGATAAAGTTCTAAGAATTTTTTTTTGAAAATGGTATCAGTTTTTAGATGAAGTTGTAGCCCTTGAAATTCTGTACATATTCGTTTGTTGAACCGTTTCCTTAGCACTTCTAGTACTTGAGTTACACCGCTTTGAAACCTAGAAGCTAGAGCGCAGAGAAACTAGACACTCTCGCTTCTCTGCGTTCTCCCCTCTTTAGCGCGCCTACCTTTGAATGGATGTATCTCGGGAACTAAAAGAGCTAGGAAATCGATTCAAAAAAGAAAAATGCCCCAAATTTTTTGCTCTTTCTCCATGTCTTATTCATTTTTCTGTCCAGATTCAACTGATTGTCCTTGGCGTGATCTTCTTCGTCTTCTCTCTCGCCTCCGCTGGTGTTCTCTACTGGCAAGTCTCGGCCTATAGTAACGAGTAAGTGAGGAATTATTTTTTCAGCCGAACTTTGAAATTTTTTAGGGTCGGCTCTAATCCAGATGATGTCAAGGGAATGTATTTTTATATGGTGATTCCTGTGTGTATGGTAAGCCAGATAACTTTTGAAAGTTTTTTTTCCTTGAAACATAATTTTCAGCTTTTGTCCGCAATGTGTCTGATGGCTATGCTCAAAATCAATCCTAAAATGTGTCTCATGATTTGTATCGGTTGGCCAGTGCTCTCTTCTGCCTTACCTGGCTACATGATGTACATATCGTATGAAGGCTACCAAAGATTGATCGAATCGAAATTGATCAACGCCGTTGGATTTCAAAGTACTTATCTCAGTAAGATTGTTTCAACTTATCTTCACAACTAATGTCATTAATTTCAGACATTTTCTATGTTGTCACTGGCAGTTCTGCTGTTTATATCATCGCTTCCATCTACTTCATCATGTTGCTTGTTTGCTTGGGGTGAGTTGGGATTTTGAATTTTTTGGGAATATGTTTACATGGGCTTATAGCTCTTAAAATCCTAATCTTTTTTGCCTTCTGAACCAAGTCTCTAGCTCGCTTGGTTCCGGAGTTACAGTTCATCAAAGTCAGGAGGCAAGAGCGCAGAGAAACGAGAGTGCCTGCGTCTCTCGTCCAAATTTCAAAATAGAGCTAGACTAGGGATGATTATACTCATTCGAAAGGTCTCACCGAGCTGGATTCAAAAATTCAAGTTTTGAGTTTCATAGGCCACTATTTGAAAAGTTAGGCCACCAAACCAAAAAATTTCAAAATATGGCTTGTTTGTACTTTTCTGAATGGTCTCAACATGGTGAACACAATGATACTAGTTTCAAATCAATAACACTGGTTACCACTTTTTTTTTAGATGCTGTGATCGTGCTGGAGCCGGACAGGAGAAGGACGATTTGTACAGATTGGAAAGCGATAATCGCGATGAGTCGCAGTCGTCTTCAAAGAGTCGTCTTGAATGATACTTGATGAATAAAAGAAGTTTTTTTTTGATTTTTTGACTTTTTGTGCCTTTTTTATCGAAAGAAATACCTCCCATGGTTTATTTTCGTTTCCCAAACATTATTGCATAAAAAGTGGTAAAAAAAGTGAATCAAACTTTCTCGAATAAACAAATATTGTTCCCCATAAAAATAACACTTTTTTTCTCAGATGTGGCCAGAAAGCTAAAAAAGAACCTGTTTAAAAACAGCTCTTTTAACGGGAAGTTTCTTTTTCAAAGTTTTTTTTTTGGATAGAAATGAAAATTTGCGATATTTGGGGTGACCCCCAAACCTTGACTTCTGACCACGAATTTCCAATTCGAAGAACTATAAAATTTGAGTTGGATGCAACTACAAACGATTTGGAAGAGGTTACCAAGAAGATTGATATTGGGATTATAAGGACGTGAGTTTCAAAAAAGTCTTCAAGTTTTTACTTTTCGATTTTTGAGAGCTTGAAATGAACTAGTTGTAAAACGCACAAAATTTGAAAAAATAAATCAAATTTTTTTTTTTGTAAAAAAATCCGTTCAAAAGAGGACTATAGTCGCTTACATCAAGAATTGTTTCTGCTTTCAAATTCTACGCTGATAACGTATTTCAGAGTGATTGTGCTTAAAAATCGCACTAAGTCGTTCTGAAAAATCGTATAAAACACAGATACCGCTCTAATGACCGTGTCCTCCTGGCCTAGGAATCCCATCGCGTAGTCTGAGGGGACAACGTGGCCAGAGAGTTCACATGTGATTCGTAGGCCTTCTGGCCCTTCTCGATCTACAAGGTGAGATCCCTAGGCCATGAAGTCAAGGCCATTAAAGCGGTATGTGTACTTCGCGGTTCAGAGCGATTTTCAAGCAAAATCGCTATGAAAATTGTGTTCAGCGTAGAATTTTGAAGAAGAAACAATGCTTGATGTGAGCGAGTTAGTCCAAATTTGAGTTAAAAAAATAGATTTTTTTTTCCAGAACTACCACATTCCTCGTATCAAAAGGTCATCTTATCACAAAACTATCTTGCGAAAAGAAACCAACTTGGCCCAATGAGTTCTATCCAATGCATGCAGTCCTTCAAGTGTCCTTCCGTCTAGCTTACGATGTTCTTCCCGGTCCAACATTTCAATTTGATAGTTGTTCCAAGTCCAAATATGTGAAAGAGATGACACTTTTCAATTGGAATGAGATGAAAAAAAACCGGAATTTTGCGGAAAGTGGGAAGATTCATTTGGAAATGGAAGTTGCTGTTTTGAAGGAGACTGTTCGGCAAAAACATGATTTCAACTCGCTTACATCGAGTTGTATTTACGTTTACACCTTGTTGGCAGGTAAAAAAAAAGCTATTTACGATTAGTCGTACGGGCGCTGCGCAATATGCGCTCCACCGCACTCATTGCTTAGAGATTTTCCACTTTCGTAGTAAAATTTTTTTTTCCAAAATATTTAAAATTATATTTTTTGGAGTGAGAAACACTTTTATAATATTTTCTATAAAAATTGAAAAAAAAATTGGGTGACCAAACCAAGAGTTTCTCTGAGCCATTCATCAACTGAATGTGAGCACAAAATTTTATTTGAAAAAAAAACTATGCCTCAATGAATTCGGCGCTCGATCGACATTCCACGAACTTGAGATGACTCCGGACAGTGTAGACCAGAGTTGTACGAAAGTGAAAATTTCCTAGACGGAAGTCGGAAGTCGGATGTGGGAAGTGGGGGATGGAAAATCTCACAGAATTGTTTAAAATTGCGAAAATTTCCGAATTTCTGATTGTTTTACCTGCTTTTCCTGTGTTTTTTTGGCCCAGTTTCACTGAATCACTCCGAATTCCGGAAAACTTTTCCATTCTAGAACTTCCGACTTCCGTCGAAAATTTGGTTTTAACACGGAAGTCGGAAATCGGAATTCCGTCCAGCTCTGGTCTAGACCATTTCCTTTCATAATCAACTACCATTCATTCAGTGCTGACCTGTGGGTTATTGGTTGGCGTGTTGAGTGAACCGCCAAGAAAACTAAATTGGATTTTCACCCATTCCGCTGTCATACCGGTGATCTACTCCTTTTGGCTTATCCCGTTTCTTCTGAAAGTTGGAGTGAAGTTTCTCAATCAAAAGTTTGCCAAGGATAAAAGAGCAAAATGCTGGAATACAATGCTAGTTGGATTCGGTTCTATTTTCTTATTCTCCATTGTTGCTAGATCATCATTTTCTTGCCTAGATTCAGTAAGAGTTTCGAAGCTTTTAATGTGATTTATTTTAACTTCCAGGGGACACAACTACGAGAAGCGGCACAATTTCATTCTTTATGCTTTTCCACTTGCATAATGATATTATCATATATCTGTTTTATCAGAGGAATGCAATATAAAGTTCAACTAAAAAATCACACAGATCCTGTGCAATGGCTCATAGTGCTCTTCCACTGTATCGCCTCAATTCTAACTTCAATATTTGCCTCAAATCCAGGCCGTTTGGTCGTCCTACAAGCACTTTATTTCTGGATCAGTGTAGCAAGTATGATCGATTTCGTGAAAGTTGCGCGAGGCCAATTCAAAGTTTTGTATCGTGGATTTCAAGAGTTGGATGATGAAGGGTAAGGATACTTGACTCAACTTTCTCGGTAAACCTCTAAAACTTCTGTTCGTCTCCCTCGCAATTGGCAAAAAAACAAATTGTTGGCAGTTGTGAGAGAGTTGTGCGAAAGTTGCGAGAAGTGCTGGAAAAAGTTGTTATTTGGTGACAACTTGCTGGAGCATTTGCCACAACTTCCTCGCAAAAGTTGTAGCCCTTTACAACTTTTTTCAGCAATTCTTGCAACTTTGGCACAACTCTCTCACAACTGCCAACAATGTGTTTTTTTGCAGATCGTGAGGGAGGCGAGCCGAAGTTGTATGGGTTTTAAGCTGAAGTTTACTGATTCCTTGGATATTCGTGAGCCTCTTTTTTGGGATCCGGATAAATATAGCAGACCATTAAAAAAATAGAGCAGACCATCAAATCAAAAAATAATGATAAAATTTTTCTTGCAGCGAAGAAATAGCCATTGTGGAAGCACCACGAGAGAACTCACCGGAACTTGACGTCGAGTTAGAGAAAGTTGAGCAACCCGCGCCGTTGCCCAATGAACTTCCATGTTATGTTTTTAAATCATAATAATCTTCACTTTTTAAAAATCCCTTATAACCTTTCATTTTTGAATCCATCCATTGTTCAAAAAAAATGCTTGTTTTCTAGGCAATGGGACTCCAAATAAAGGTTATGAGGAAATCGGACTTTCTAAAAATATCATCTTATAATTATTTGATCTCTTGTTTTCTCTATTTGCGCCTAGAAGCCGCCAAACTTTTGCCCAGAAGGTGGCAGCAACATTCAATTTGTTCTGTATTAGTCATATTTTTTCTCTCCTTTTCTCTTCTCTTCATACAGAGAAGCTGCGTGCGTCCCGCGTCGTAATTCCCCTTTTTCTCTGCGCTTCTCCTTTACTTTTCTATCTCTTTCTATCCCTTTCGTACCATTCGTTCCCCTTATTTTCATTTTGCATTGTATCGGTGAGGCCGTTTTTGATTATGGCCTATTTTTTTAAAATATATTTTTCTGAATATCTATTTGCTATATTGACAAGCTGAGTGATAAAAAATGCTTTCTCAGGTAATTTTAAGCGTCGAATTCGAATTTTTAAACATAATTTCTTTTTTCAAGTTCAAAATTTTGCGGTCGCAAAAAAATAATAGAACAGTTTTTAAAAAAGTTCCAAAAAAAAATAAATTATTATCAAACAATTCAGGCACGGGACTCACTGGAATCGTCTTTTTTACATAAAAAACTTTTATTTTTATTTTTATTAGTCTTCCGAAATGATGAGCAACCGCGCCCCACTGAAATTTTGAAAAAAAACACAATCAAAAAACAATTTTCCACGAGGTGGGATCGAACCCGTGACCTTCTGATAGCAAGTCTTTGAAAATCCACTAGACCAGAACTACTCCTTTTCAAAACCCCTCATGATGGTATCAAAACTTCAGAAATATCATAACGAATCTTAATTTTTGCCTGACAAGAGCTGAAAATGGCTAAAAATTTTGAAATACAAAAAAGTAAAACAAATTGCCACTAGGTGGAATTGAACCCGTGACCTTCTGATCCAAACATAACCCATTAAATCCCACTACACCAAAAGTGTACTTTTTTCAAAACCCCGCGATATGGGTATCAAAATTTCGGAAATTTCATGGGGAATCTGAATTTTTGTATGAGAATAAATAAAATTATGATTTTTTTTCAGAAACCATGCCCAAAGTCATCGAGTCCTTCCAACATCAAGGAGACGGTTTCCCGCCGGGAGCCTCTCTACGAGACCAGGACTCGGCGGCCCCAAGAACAGAACTCTGGGTGAGCGAGTAGAGAACGTTCTTGAGGAAGTAGAACTCGCTCGCCACAGGGCTGAGGGAACATCCCAAGGTTCTCCTCCACTAAAGATCCCAAAAGGATCTTACCAACAATCAGCTCGGGATCCTTCAAGATCCAGAAACCAGTCTGGATCCCACCCAACCAAAGACCCGACTGGCGCTCCATCCATGAAGAGCGTCGTCGTGGTCCCCAAACAGGCTAAACGCCCGTCAAGAAGACTATGTCACCAGGACTACGAGTCACAAAGCTGGACCAGAAAATGTTGTTTCTGTGCCAAAAAACACAAGAGTGACTTGTGTGGAAACGTCACCACACAAGTCGAACGCCATCAGCTCGCTGAAAAGGAGCATATCTGCAAGATATGCCTCTCAGTCGGCAGTGCCAAGCACCGCTGTCAAGTCGACAAGATATGTCGCTACTGTTTAAGAAGTGGACATGCAGAGGCCTTCTGCCCTCACCCCATCAACCGAAAGGCGAAAGTCATTACTCGAGCCGACAACATGGACCTAAAGGTCAATCTTGAAGTTGAAGCCGAGCCACCGCTCAGCCGAAACGCAGCGGACAACGACGACGACGAGCGGGAGGAATTGGACTACGAGGAGGACGACGTCATGGACGAGGAGGAGGATGATCGCTTGTCAGACATTCTCTAGCGGATCACCTCCCCTCTCCTTCTCTCATTGGTGAGAGTGATCGCCACTTGTGGCTAGATCCTCTCACCCATCTTCGTTCACTCATCAATGCACCTGCGCCCCAAATGGGCAGATAATTTCATCACCCTTTCCTCAATTCACTGAAAATTAATTATCCCCCCTCAATCATCGTCTCCCCCGGAGTATACACAATTTGTGTATTACTTCTAACTCATTCCCTTTCCTAATTGTCACATTCTATCTCTCCTTTTCCTCAATTATTATGATTCATCATTCCCCATCGAGAGAGAACAGTCTCCCTCCTCCCTCCTTCTATCTGTGCAGCTCCGCCCCTTTCTCCTCTCACCTCTTGAGCCTTCCTCATTCTTCCCCATTGTGTTGGTCACAGACAGTGACCACCTTTTTCCTCTTCTTTTTTTTTTAATATTCTTAACTTTTGTATATAAACGGTTTAATTACCCAAGTTTGAGGTCCTCCGCTCGCATAGCTCACATCACACTTGTTCACACACACTCTCAGCTTGCTAATTCTCCTGAATTGGCAAGTTCCATCTCTCTGAGGGATTCCCCACTCGGAATACCTCTACCCTTCACTTCCAGGAGTCATTCCTTACAGGAATAACTCCAACCCAACCGAGATTCTTTTCTCCCCGAGAAAGAATCTCAAAGCTAATCGTTCCACCCAAAAAATTATTATATAATAATTATCTTAGCTTGATCAACTTTCCCATTCATCGACCCGCGAGGCAAGCTGTTCACCCTGAACCCTCTTGATAGTGCTGGAATAAAATTCCACACACCAACCTAATAACTTCAGCCTTTTCGAGATTATCTCTCACGAAATTTTGTCAGATCTGTTTCAAGCCTTTGGTTTCATAAATTCCTTGTAAATCTACAAATCATTTTTCTTAGGAATTCCAGACAACTATTGACTGTGTCTCTCCTGAAACTGTAAGACAACGCAATAACACATTGTGTTTGTTATTACAACAACAAGCCTCCTTCTTTCAATATATTTGAAAGAGAGGTCATCTACTGTTTGAAGAGAAAAATTTATCTCTCAAACAATTCTCTTCTACGTCGTCTTGGCAAAAAAGAAGCCGACTATCTCTCGTGAGAGCGTGAGTCACCCAAAAAGACTGTAAAAATATCTCTCCAAAATATCCTTGTCGTCAGCAATCGAAAAGTCGGTTAGAAACCTCAGCAGTTTATACTTGTAGGGGCCGTATTTGAGTATACAACAAGGGTTCGATTTCAAGTATTCAAGTTTCTGAGCAAAATCATGAAACATTAAAAAGTTCTGCCGAATTAGGCATCTTTCCTAACGGGTAAAAATCTTTCAGATTTGTCCTGAGATTTCACAACGGTCGAAAAATCCGAAATACTTGGCCAGAATTGAAACGTTGGGCCAAGTTAGAATCAAATATATAGAAAATGCAAAGGTAAATAAAATGGATCAGAAACGCCCAAAGGGGAATAACTGCTGGTCAAAGTACGACTATCGAAGGGTTACACAGGCACTATGAGAGAATGTAGACTCTCTGTACATTGAAAAGAAGCGAAAAAGGGAAGAGAAGCAATAGGGAACCAGTGCGAAAAAGATTCAAGGTGTTACCAACAAAGCGATAAGAATAGCGAATTTTCAAGGTAAGGCCGTTACATACATTTTCAGAATTTTAGTCGAACACCCATTGGAGCACGACCGAGAGAAACCGGAGGATGGTCTATCAAATCGGCAACAGGAGAAATCGATAGAGAATCGACACCTCACAAAAGCTTGTAAGTCTCTTGCATGGACTTGCGAAGAGATTCAAGAGAATCTCAACGGTTATAAGGCCTTGGACCTACCGTCAGCCATAGAAGACATCAGAGCAGACTACAAAACGTTGGAGGGCTCGATCGACAGAGCCAGCAAGATGATGGCTACTCTGAATCCGTTTCAGATAGAATCGTCGCTTCCACCAAAACAGACGACGTTGCCCAAAAAGCTCCTCACAAATCTTGAGATCATCATGGACCGTCACGACAGAGCAGTGGTACCACAAAACCAACCTTTCTTTCATTCGGTCCCCATCAATTTTTTCCACTATTTTTTTTTAATATATTTCTGTACTCTTCTATCCTTTCTGATCCGGAGAGAACAGTCTCCCTCTGTCTCTCCGTCTATCTTTCTAAAGAGACTCCGCCTCTTTCTCTTTTCACTTTTGAGCTTCTTCATTCTTTCCCTTATTGTTTGCCACAATAGTGATCATTTTTGCCTTTTCTTCCTTTCATATGTTCTTTGTTATTTTTTTTATTGTCATAACTCTGTATACAGATAAAAAGTTTGATTACAGTTCATACGGTGCCCGCTCCATATGCGCTCTACTGCACTCAGTACTTCGAGATTTCACACTTTCGTCGCCAAATTGCATTTTTCAAAATAGTTAAAATGATGTTTTTCGTGATAAGCATTTTTATGACATTTTCGGAGAAAATTAAAAAAAAATTTGGTGACCAAAATCAGAATTTCAGAGAGCCATTTTTCAACTGAGTGCAGTACAGCGCATATGGAGCGGGCACCGTATGAACTGTACCCTAAATTTTAGGTTTTCTTTTTTTTCAAAATGCTCAGTTATTGTTTTCAGGAGACTAGGGCTCGATTCAATTGGATGGAGAATCGTTTTGTTTCAAATAATGAATTTTTTAGATTTATTCAAACCAATATGGCAAAAAATAGTTTTAGGTAGAAAAAATCCAAATAAAAACAGATAGGGTTGCGTATAGACAGGTTAGGAGAGGTAATTTGGGTGAACTATCAAAAAGAAGTTTAAAGAATATTATAGAATAAATGAAAAAGGATAACTACAGTAGCCAAATCACTGGTAGGTACAAATAAATATAATGATCATGCTAGAGAAAATTTTACAGAAATAGGACACAAATTTTTGGAATTACAGGATGGCCCATAATTACGGGCACTACTTCAAGTTACTATTACTCCAAAACTAAAACTTCAAATTAGCTGAAATCATGCAAAACGATTAATAGATGTCTAAAGATAAGACATCAAAAAAAATTTTCCGAATCCGTCACTTTTCGTTTCCACGAGACAGTGACGACTTCATATGTGGACATCAGCTGTGGCACGCGCATAATTGCGGGAAAGTTGCACTCGGTGCAGAGCCATTTGAAATTTTTACAAGCTCAATTTTGTTCTGTATTATCCTTAGACCATCCTCTTGAAGTTTACGAAAGGAAAAGTCCATGGGATAACATTTAGCTGAGAGAGGATGCAATATGTCCACACAAAAAATATGGCTTTGCACCACCAATAAACCGACTTTTTGAGAATAAAGCGCGATTGGTCACAGAATGACCCCGAATCGTGTCCAAATCAATGAATTTAGTTGAAAAAGATAAAATATTTACATTTTATTTCTCAATGTGCTGCTCTCTGATAGAGTTTCTGGTGAATTCATCGCTTTTTCATCATTTTTTGATATTTCAACAAATGATGTTACGCTGATATTTTGAGCAGCTTGAGAAAGAAAATTTTTACTCCAAATACTAGTTTGATGACTCTGAATAACTACTTTATTGATTTAGAAGTCATACTAACTGTTAGCCGAGAACTATCCTTTGTTAGAAGCCGTTCCCTTAAAATGCCGCACCATGCGTGCCATTCAGAGGATTTTAGAGGGAAAATTCCCGGATACTATCTAATGCCACTGCCTTCAAACATGTCCTATTGAGCTGAAACTTTCAGAAATATTAAATAACAATCCAAATACCAGATTTTTAAAGTATAGAGCCATCAGAAATTTGTAGACATATTGCACCATCACTATCTGTCTAGTGCCCGTAATTATGGGCCACCCTGTATATACAAGGTGGAAAATAAAATATATATTTACAAGGTGGCTCAAAACTACGGGATAGATAGCGATGTTAAAAAATGTGTTTGACGGGTTTTGATGGTTCTGTCCTTCTATTAGGGTGGTCGGAAAGTTTTTGTGAACTTTTGATTTTTCTCCCATTTGAGAATGACAAGGAGCATTGACAAAAGGGTAACTGCATATTGTATATAGAAAGTCAAAATATCTGTTAGTGATACTCAGACCTTTTTCTCGCCCCTCTCCTGTTATCACTGGGCTCGTGTTCCGAAGGCTTTCAAATGGCTCTGACATTTTCATTAATTTCTCACTTCTTATTACTCGATGTTACTTCACTCATGGCGGGTTTTATGAAGGACATTGTCCTTCACAAAACCCATAACAGACATAAATGTGCTCAGTTGAAAAGTTTTGAGATATCGATGAAAGAACAAAAATTACTATTTTGCCATGGTGATAGCTACGGGAAGAGGATCGATTCCAATTTTTTGGTGAAATGTCACAAACAACAGTACCTACCTATAGCAGCATTAAAACCTCCCAGAACAATCTTGGAGGAGCGAAAAATATTAGTCATGAACACTATCCCAAATTTTCCACATTTTTCCTACCTCAAAACTGACCTCATGTTGCAAAACTCATGAAATATCTCGAGACTAAGTTTAAGTAGATTGTTCTTATTTGACCTTTTAACTCTCCGAATAGTGGCTTTTCTTCATTTGATTTTTCTCGCAATAAGATCTTCGTCTAAAGCAACAAGGGATCCAAACTCACCCTACAGTCGGAAAATAGACCACTTTCTGTTTCCAATTCTAGACACTCGCGTTTTGAAAGAGAGAACCCCTAATTTTGGATATCAAATAGCAGTCTTACTAGTTCAAAAATAATCATCAAATCATAACCTTGGACTGCTTCTTGTTCGTATAAAATCAAAACCAAAAGTTCACAAAAACTTTCCGACCACCCTAATAAAAATTATATATGCCTGACATGTATTGCTTCCGGAATGTGCTCCCTGGATTCCAGATTTTATAGGGGCAAAAGTTAGGCCTAGGGATGGGTAAAATAACCCTCTAGTCAAAAATTTGACAAATTGATTTTTTATCGATTTATTGATTTTTTTCACTTTTACCAGTTTTCTGGCCGTAGCTCTTTCAATTTTGAAGATTTTTTCAAAGTTAAAAAACAAATATGTAGAACAAAATGTGCTCCAACTTTATGCTCACTGCACAAATATATTTGGAGCACGTTGAAGAGCCCAAATTTTGCTCCGAAGTAGAGTCGAAAAAATCAAAAACGTTGAATCGTCATGAACTTTAGAAGTTAAGTTTGGCACTTGACTTAATGCTTATTGTCAAAATTTTAAAAAATTTCACTGATAAAATTTTGAGAAAATTGAGTTCAAAATATATTTCTGTAATTTTGGGTTTTCAAAATCAAAATTTCAAAAAAGTGGTGTTAGTAAATCTTGTAGCCCGTGAAAAAACGCATCATTTCGTTTTTTGACCATCCCAAAATATTGAGTTTGAACCGAGTTGAGTAGGGTTGAAACCTTGATCCCATACCCGATCTGACAGAATTTGCTATTATGGTCAACTCTTCAACCCTACTCAACTCGGTTCAAACTCAATATTTTGGGATGGTCAAAAAACGAAAAGATGCGTTTTTTCACGGGCTACAAGATTTACTAACACCACTTTTATCGGTGAAATTTTTTAAAATTTTGACAGTAAGCATTAAGTCAAGTGTCAAACTTAATTTCAAAAGTTCATGACAATTCAACGTTTTTGATTTTTTCGACTCCACTTTGGAGCAAAATTTGGGCTCTTCAACGTGCTCCAAATATATTTGTGCAGTGAGCATAAAGTTGGAGCACATTTTGTTCTACATATTTGTTTTTTAACTTTGAAAAAATCTTCAAAATTGAGAGAGCTACGGCCAGAAAACTGATAAAAAAGAAAAAAAATCAATAAATCGATAAAAAATCAATTTGTCAAATTTTTGACTAGAGGGTTATTTTACCCATCTCTAGGCCTAACTTTTGCCCCCATAAAATCTGGAATCCAGGGAGCACATTCCGGAAGCAATACATGTGAGCATATTTTAAAACAAAAGTGAGCTTGTAGAGAAATAAAATTGCTCCGTGCCTCATGAAATGACGATTTTTCATGTCGTGGTGATAGCGGGGATAAAAAAAGTGGCGGATTCGAACGATTATTTCTGGTTTCTTTCGAGTTTATCAACCATTTTGTATGATTTCAGCTGTTTTGCTTTACTTGACGTGAAGCAGAGACTTGAAATAGTGCCCGTAAATTACGCGAATGCCCTAAGCCTCCATTTAATGTGATCCACGACTTCTTTTTTGAACTCTTCAGAAGGTATTTCTTTGAACGAATCTTCATTCTGGAGCTCTTCGAGCTCATTCAGACTTTCGACGTCGTTGTAACACGCTTCCTGAAGAGAAGCGATAGTAACTTTTTTCTGTTTTTTTTCTTACTAAGAGTCGCTCCAATTTATATTCGAAGACATGTCGTAAATAGTATCCAAGAAAGTGCATATTCATATCTTTCACTCTTGATATCAAAACTTCCTCGATTTTGTTCATGACAGTGTGTACTGAGAAATCAAAAGCGACATCCATCTCATCAAAGTCGGATTCTTCTGAAATGTTGGGTTATTGTATATACGCAATTCTTTGCGCGGCCGCGGCCGATGGCAGAGAGAACTCAACTACTCCCGAAGTCTCGACCTATTGCTTCATTATCAGAAATATTTCGATTCTAAAATAGAAAAGAACTTGATTTTCAGCGAAAATGGGCGTTTTCCATACTTTTTTGCAATCAAGAGGAAAATTGAAGGAGGACTGTAGTCACTTTTTTCTTTGTTACTTGTTTATTTGTTCCTGCTGCTTCCATTGCTCATAAATGAGTCACTCAAAAATTGCGCTCAAAATCGCGTGTTACAAATTGGTGGCCATTGCCGTCTCCACAGCGCGGGGTTTTTTTCTCTATACTTTATGCTTTCATTTCGTTCATTTTTCGCGTGTTTTTGTTACGAACCTTCAATCTTCATCTAGTTGAACATGTAAAACGTTTGAGAAAAGCAAGAAATATTAAGGAAAGAACACCGCGCTGCGAAATTCTTAGCCAGACGGCCGGCCCACCAATCTGTAACACGCGACTTTGAGTGATTCATTTGAGAGCAATCAGCAGGAAAAAATAAACAAGTAACAGAAAAATGTGACTACAATCATTCTTCGCAAAAAACTATGAAAAACACCCATTTTTGCTGGGCATCAAGGTCTTTCCTATTTTTTATTGTATTGTGATGGATTGGAATTGAAAGGTTTCTGATTGTGAAACAATAGGCCCCAATTCCAGAATTTCGGGGGTTGCCGATTTCTCTCCGCCATCGGCTACAAAAGAAACGGTTTCGACCGCGCAAAGGATTGGGTAATATAAAAAATGAACGGTTTATCTTACTACTGAAATTTGCTGGATGATATATTTGGGTTAAAATATAACCAAAGTGACGGGGAAGCCCATTATTGAACCTAACGACATCACTTTGACAAGCATAGGGCCCGAAGAACATGTTTTTGAAGTAGGTAGAAGCATTGGCTAGCACCTTCAATTGATCGATTATTAATTGGTCCTTTCTAACCAATTACTTACCTGCTTGCTGACTGTATAAGTTTCTCCTGTATTCGAATCATAAAGCTTCACAATATCCATCGGATCCTTATACGCGGGAGAGACATCAGTTTCTTCATGATCCAATGGCAATATTGCTCGTGCTATGTCAAGTATATCATCACGAGATGCTGCTTAAAAAACACGTTTCAGAAACCATTATTATCTGCCCCCCTCTCCCTCTCTCTCTCTTTTTGAATATAAAAAGTACAAACAGGAAACCAAAATTAAAAGGGCGGAGCTCATGTAGAAATAAATTGAAGTCATTTTTTGTCCGAAATTTTGTTACGGAAATGGTTCCTCTTGGAATTTTTTTTTCAAGAGATATGTAGCAAATCTCTGTGGGGAGATGCAATACGATTTACTAACCCATCTGAAACACATGACAAGAGTTATATTGTTCCCACAAACCTTCATCCAGGGTGTCTTCCTCAAAGGCATTCAACTGTGGTACGTAATCTTGGGCGACCCACTTCAGCATTTTCAGTTCCTTATCTATGAAATTTCTGTCCATCTGACGATAACATCTCCTGAATCCTCCCTTAGACCCAAAAAGCTTCGAAGTTGACAATAGTCGCAGAAAAGTCTGTTTACTTGAGCCAGAAAAATCGCAGTCATAAATGAGCATCAGGAATAAGTTGACGTCATATGGGTCAACTACTTGAGAGCTTCCATGGGTCTGTAAAACAAACATCATCAAATCAATAGTAAGCAGCTAAACCGTCTTAAACGCATCAAGAATAAGTCCAATGATGTTCTTGAAGTCCAGCTCATTTGGGTTATGATGTCCAGCTAAATAGTTCGAGAACCAAGCAGAATTGTGAGCCAGCAACTGAAATTTTTTTTAGTTTCCGAGAATCCTAAAAAAAGATCCACTCACATTCTTTGTCACTTTATGTGGACTCCAATCAAGAATCAAAAACTGGTCAGTCATTGTCAATATTTTGAGTGATTTCTCGAAGGCGAGCCAAGCATTGCTCTTGAAAAAAAACGTCGCCCGGAATAGAAGCTCATAGTTTTTAATTTCTTTGTTCTTTCCCGGTTGAAACAGCTTTTTCGGGTCTTTGAATGAAAACTGAACTGAATTATCGGTGATTGAAAAGTATCCTTTGATAAGGTATGAGCAATCGAAGCGGTTTCGACCAATGAGGATAACGTCAGCTTGAGGGAACTTCGTCCATGAGAGACTGAGAGCCGAACCGATGCGAACATTAAAACGGCCCGAAACACGTTCCATTGATACTTTGCTAGAATAGGAAAATATTGATAATAAAGTTCATAAGTTTTCAAAGAAATACCATCGTTTTCCATCTAATACTATGTCGTCTAATTCCGTTTCGTAAGGAAAAAACCAATTCGAATGAACATTTCTCATATGGATCTTACATTCCACTTTTTCCTCTCTCCAACTCTAAAAATAAACAAAATCCAAAAAATGATGGTTGTAAACTTTCAAACTTGCCTTAACATCCTTTATTCTTTTTTCCAAATCGCATAATTGGTCGATATCATCTTCGCTTGGCTTATCAAAACGGAAATACCTGTTTAATTGTTTTCCTTTCATCAGACTCATTTCCCATTCAACATGTATCTTCCCTGCTCGAACGTAACCATTATCCATCAATTCTTCCCATTGTATTTTTTGCGGATTTCTTAGTACTGATCCGTTCGGCAGGCTAATAGCATCCAGATTCCAAGTGCAATCATATTTGTTCTTGGTTCTATCGGCACCGATCAACTTTACCCGACACAATACTAAATCCGGGTCGAATCGTTTCCTGCCATAGTTGCGACGCATATGCAAGAATAAGCGTAGCTCATGCTTATTGGGACCAACTTTGTACTTACGGATATATAGGTGACTAAAAAATTGTTGATTCTATTGAGAAAAGTTATAGTTACCTACAAAGTGAAATGGCTTATATGAAACTGCTCCCAATGGCCGTCAGTGTCCAGCTTCTTTACATCGTCGATTTTGAAATTCAGCTTACGCCGGATTGGAAAAATCAATTTGGATACTGCCGAATTCATTGGAAACGACTGGAAATGGAAAGACGAATGGCGACGAGAAGACTGTAATAATACTATTTAAATAGGCAATTTTAAGAGTAGCAAGAGTGAGCAAGGAAGTTCGTAAACGAAATGGAAGTGCTTACGCAAGAAAATCTAAGACCACAAATTGATTTTTTTCCTGTGTCTCTCACACTTTTATATTATACTTTTTGACCTGATAACAAAACGTAAGCTTTCTCTATCAGCAGTAACATTTCAGTATGACTAACACATACAACGACTTTCAGGCAAAGAGAGTAGAAATCGATGAGACACAGTGTCTGATAAAGAAGAAGTGGAAGTTCAGCTTTTGAATCGGGTTGTTACGTCAATTAAAGAGAAAAGCAGCACACCACAAACTACGTACAATTTAGCAGCGAAAAAAAAATTGAGTCACATTTTTTTCGATTGTGAGAATCTTGTAGAGTTGGAGCAAATTTTTGGCTGTCATGGAGTAAAAAGGACTCTTGAGAAAAAAAAAGACTTTGCCTGAAAAAAGAGACTTTAGCCCAAGAGTGGCAAGAATACGCGTCGGAAACTTGCGCTGAACGGAAAACCATTCATTTGTTCATTATTTCCATTTTACAACTACTCAATTTGACTCGAACAGATAATCTGATTAACTGACTATTTTCCAGGCTTACTCTGAAAGCTTACCTCTGAAAACCTACTCTGAAAGCTTACCTCTGAAAACCTACCACTAGCCGCCCAGAGGGCGGCGTGAGCGAACTTGAGCAAATAATGACTGAATTAAGATTTGAAAAGACCGTGAGCTCTGGAGAGGTGAGGGCAAGATTGGGAATATTCCGGGTTCTCAAAGATAAAATTCCAGGCGGCTAGTGGTAGGTTTTCAGAGCCTAAGCCTGAAAAAAGTCAATTAATCAGATTATCAGTTTGAGTCGAATTGATTAGTTGGAAAATGGAAAAAACGAAAAAATGAATGGTTTTCCGTTCAGCGCAAGTTTCCGACGCGTATTCTTGCCTCTTGGGCTAAAGTCTCTTTTTTCGAGTAAAGTCCTTTTTTTGAGGTAAAGTCCTCTTTTTCCGGTAAAGTCCCTTTTATCCCATGACAGCCAAATATTTTTTTCCCTTCTAGAAGTTTGAGCACTTGGAGGCATTTTCAGTAGTTTTCATCCAAAACTTCAAGTTCCTCATGAAATATCTGAAGTTTTGATACCCATATTGAGGGGTGTTGCAGTAGGTGCAATTTTAGTCTAGTGGATTTTCAGTTTTTTGCTAAGGATCAGAAGGTCCTGCGTTCAATTCCACCCTGTGGCAAATCTTTCTGTTTTTGTTGTATTCAAGTTCTAACTAGGGAACCACCAGAAATGTCCGTGAGCTTTTGCTTAGTGAAATATACCATTCGATAGCTGAGAACACGTTGTTCATTAACAGGGTGGCTTTTAAGTTTGGACAACAGCGAAATCGACTATATCTCAGCGAAAAGGAATGCCACTTAGATGAAATTTGTCAGAAATGTTCTTCAATGTCTATAAATTAGTAATCAAGAAGAATTTTTAGAATTATTAAACTTCGTCTGTGGTGGTGGGCAAAAGAAGTCAGTAGCAGCGATGGGTGTAGGCACGCAGCTATCAGTTCGATGACTGGCTTCACAAACCAGTCAGTTTTCATTTATAGGACTCCAAAATTGAATGAGATCTTGTAAATTATCTGGTCTGTAAGATCCCGAATGATGAAATCAGTCGGATACGGTTTCAACTCAAAATTGGAGAGTTTTGGCCTTTCGAAAAAACAACAACACAATAGCGACTTACTGCTATTTTTGGAACTAAGGTTGCGGTGGATTGTTTAAACTTTTCACAACCTCTAATACACTTTTTTCAACGTCATTTACAACTGGCGGAAGTAGTTTTATCTTTCTGGATGTTATCCGTTCGGATCAAACGCCTCTCTTTCAAGAACTTCATACAACTTCACCACTAGATCTTATTATACTAGTGGGTAGAGTACTGCTTCGATAGAATATTTTTTTTCAAAAGCTATTACTTAAAAGTGCTTATGACCTCTCTAGAATAGGCTTTTATCGTTTTCAGAACATTACATCCCTATAATGGAAGCTTGTTAAAGCTCAAAACGAAGTTGTCAAGAACTCGCTACATCGCGTGCCTTCTTGGATGTTTTCGATTTTAGCGCGCCCGATACAGACTGTTCTCCTAATTTTCAAACTTTTCCTATTGAGCTCAAATTTTGTTTTCGAATTAATATCAATATATCCTTTCGAAAAAATAAGTGACAGCCCATAAGAAAGTTTTTGACAGGCTCGGGATAGCGCTGAACTTTTGAAAAAGTGTTGTCCAAACTTAAAAGCCACCCTGTATCTGTAATCAGTTTTTGCCGAAGGGACCTAGTTTTCACGTTATTCGGGTCAGAAGTTTTGGTCCGATTATCCCCGTGACCTCTCCCCTCCCTCTTTTCTCTGTAGGAAATTTGAAAATTATAAAAAATTGATGAAAATAAACACGTGAAAGTTAGAAATGTGTTCTCCTTTTGAACCTGTTGAAAAGCTTGGCAGAATGGATTAGGGGATAAAAGGGATGGTTGCAAATAACAACTGTGGTTCAATTCCTCTCCTAGAAATATTCTTTTTGTTTTTTGAGCAAACCTGGGAATCGGTAAACGAAGCATGGGAGAGGTCACGGGGATAATCGGACCAAAACTTCTGACCCGAATAACGTGAAAACTAGGTCCCTTCGGCAAAAACTGATTACAGATAAATGAACAACGTGTTCTCAGCTATCGAATGGTATATTTCACTAAGCAAAAGCTCACGGACATTTCTGGTGGTTCCCTAGTAAGCATACATTCTAAACGTTTATTCGAAAATATCATGCCGAAAATAATTATTAATTAGAAAAATAATTCTCCGAGTTGGTTGAGTATAGTTGATATAGGAGAGGTATAAATTTTGAATGAACTGCGAAAAAGAAAACAAATATTGGGATACTGTAATCACTGAAAAGCCAAAATAAGTATGGAACCATTGGAAAAATTGAAATGAAAAAATCAGATATAGGACCTGAAAAAAAAAGTATAAATATTATGATAATCATAGGGATAAAGGCTGAAATAACTGATATTTCTAATATAGCTGATATGAATGTTATCACTGATATTACTGATATGACTAACGTAGCTGCTATGGATTCAACCTACCATGAAACATCATATACCGTAACCTCTTCCCGTTCGAAATTATACGTAACACTTCTTGGCCGACTAGCCATCCGCCTATTATTAGTGTCCAGATCTCCAAGCTCCAAACCACCGAGAAAAGCAATTGTGAAATCCATGGAACTAACCGCAAAACCGAAAAAATAAAAAATATGATGGCCAATCCCCCAATAGGACCATACAGGTGGAACTGCATGAGCGTGGTAGGCTCCAACTCCAATTAGGAGGACCAAGTGGAAAAGAATGAAAAAGACAATGGTTTTTGGGAATTTTTTGTAGGGAATGTAGCATTTTGGACAATTTTTGATGACTAAACAGGAGATGAGAAGTGAGAGAGCACTGCAGATAAAGGTCATTGGAATAGTGTTCTGAAAATAAAATTTTAACTCTTTTTTTTGAAAATTTCGTGTTTCAAATAGTCCAAAAACCCCTGGGGAAAAAAGTAAAAAAGATTTGTCTCTAGGTGGAGTCGAACCCTGGTCTTCAGATTCTCAACCATCCCTCATACCCACTACACCAAAAATGCATTTTTTTTTCAAACCCCCTCAATATGGGTATCAAAATTTTGGAAATTTAATGGGGAATCTGATTCTCCATATGGGAACCTTCGAAAATCAAAAACTAAAAAATTTCAGATTTTGCTTCCAGTGATCTTTAGAAGTGATTTCATTTTGTTTACCACAAAATTTTCTAAGAAAAAAATTTTAGAACCGCAATTATTTTTTTCTTTTAAGAGAAATGAGAGGCTTGGTGTCATTTTGGAATTTTTTTTCTAAGAATTCTTGAAGGTTCGCCCACGGGTTTGACCAGAAGTTTGATCAAATTCTGGTCAAACATCTGAAAAAAACAGGGCTTAAGATGAGCTTATTATCACTGATGTGACTGACATAATAGAAAGAAGTGATTTAACTGAAATGACTAAATTAGTTGATATCACTAATATTAGTAGTGCGGTTTATATCACTGGAATGGATATTACTGATTAACTGATTTAATAGAAAAAACTGATATAACTAATTTAGAAAACATAGTTCAAATCACTGATATTATTTATACCGATAGTGTGGTTTATACCACTGATATAGTTACTATCACTGGAATGGCTACTATCACTGATATAGCTTATATCCTTAGTATGGCTGTTATGGCTTGTATTTTCAACGTTACTGATATGATAGAAATGTCTGAGTTGGCTGATTTAGCTGGTATCACATATATGACTAACACTACTACTAAGGCTGATCTCACAGTCAAGGGTACTATAGCTGATATGGCTATAGCACTGATATTACTGATATCACTAGCATGGCTGTTATGGCCTATATGTTGGACGTTTCTGATATGACTAAATGGCTTGTTTGGCTGATTTAGCTGATATCACTGACATGGCTACTAACACTGATATGGCCATCAACACTGATCTGACAAAAAAGTATAATAGGACTGATATTACGGACATGACTCATATCAGTGATATCAGTGATATCTATATTACCACTGATATAGCTGATATCTCTTATTTGGCTAATTTTGCTCATATGACTAATATGACTGACATCACTGATACCACTGATATTTCTAACATCTTTTTTGCCCAAACTCACCACCATATCCTCCATTGTCCTGAAATATCCAGATATTACAAAATACATTCCAATCACTGATATCAGTCCAGTACCAACCAGAATACAGCGATGAGCCACTTTATAATCATCCAATTGCTCATATTTAGACGATCTCCATGGCAAAAATTTTTTGATCAAAAAGTTCGCGGGGAAAAGTATCCCCCCTAGAGCAATGGTGATTGGAAAAACTTTTCGAATTTTTCCAGAACTTTCGAAAAATCCATAAATAAGAAATCCAAATATGCCAATAATAGTGAAAATGTACAAAATTTGGCATCTTAGAGTAAGTGATCCGATGTTTAGGACCTTTTTGAAATGGGGCTGCATGGCTCCCCTGAGAAAAGTACAAGAAAAAATTTACGAAAAAAAAGAACTGAAAAATGGGCGGAGCTTATAAAACCCTCAATTTTCAAAAATGATGAAATTGAACTAAATATTTGGTAAACAAGAAAGACAACATTTAGGCTGAATGCCAAAAAGGACCAAGGCCCCATTTTCAGATTTTGGAATTTTCAGAAGTTCTAATATGGAAATTCGAATTCCCTATGAAATTTCTGAAATTTCGATACCCATATTGAGGGGTTTTGAGAAAAAATGCATTTTTGGTGTAGTGGATAACAGTAATGGTTGAGAATCTGAAGGCCAGGGTTCGAGTCCACATGGTGGCAAATCTTTTTGTTTTTTTGTTTTTGCTTTTTGGGCAAATTTGATGAAAAATCTTCAAATTTGTTCAAAATAGTTCATGTCAAATGTCAAAAAATATTATGCTCTGACTCAATATTCATGCACCAAAAAGTTAAATATAAGACCTGAAAATCATTTTTTTAATCTGAATTTTTTCGGACCATAACCTACCGTGAAACATCGCCATCATACCGTACCGCGACTGGAACTCTGGCCAACCGTCTATTAGATTGCTCATCACCAAGCTCCACCTTCTCAAAAAGTGCAAACTGAGAGTCCAAATAGCTTGGAGCATAGGCAAAAATACAGAATAAATGCTGAAGAATCGCGTGCGCCAAAAGTTTAAGATTAGAATATTTCCAAACGAAACAGTATAAAATGACAACTTGGAGAAGGAAGTATGGAAGGATGTACATCCACAATGGTTTGTACTTTATGTAGCATTTTGGACTTTTTTGAATATTGATAGTGGTAAAAATGAGAGATAGAGCACTGAAAGCGAAGCACGTAGGGATGGCGTTCTGGAAAACAATGAAACTGAAAAAACAAAAAAGAATTGCCAGTAGGTGGAATTGAACCCGGGTCTACCGTTTACTAGTCATCAATGTTATCCACTAGACTAAATATCATTTTCTCGTTATCTAGGAGTCTTCTAACTATAGTACAAAAAAACAAAAATTTTATCAATAGGTGGGCTCGAACCCTGGTCTACCGATTACTAGTCATCACTGTTACCCATTACCCCAAAAATGAACTTCTCACAAAACCCCTCAATATGGGTATCAAAATTTCAGAAATTTCATGGGGAATCTGATTTTCCTTATGGGAGCCTCCAAAAATCCAAAATCCAAAATTTCAGATTTTGCTTCCAGTGATCTTTGAGTTGTTTTTATAAGAACTCTTAAAAACGCTCAACCCCATAAATACTTTTTTTGTTGGTCGAAATTTCGAAAATGTTAGTTTGTACTTCAAATTCTTGGCATTCGGCGGCCAAAAGTCATTCTATACAAAAACCAAAAAGACTTGCCACCATGTGGACTTGAACCCTGGTCTTCAGATTCCCAACAACCACTTTTACCCACTACACCAAAAATGCACTTTTCTCAAAACCCCTCAATATGGGTATCAAAATTTCAGAAATTCCACGGGGAACCTGAATTTCCACATGAAACCCCTTGAAACTCACCATCATTTCATCTTTTTTTCGTATATAAGCAAATACCACAGTAAAACCTCCACAAACAAAGACTGCAAATGAGCAAGTGCCTAACGATTTCCAAGCTTTTGCATGGTCATTTTCATATTTGTAGTACACTTTCCATGGGAAAGTACGACGAAGAATGAAGTAGGTTAATGGAATTAGAGCAATTAGAATAAACATGGCAGGGGCAATTTTTTGAAATTCTTTGGAATTGGTATAGTACCCATAGAGAAATAAGCCAAGACTTGCGAAAACCATTAGGACATTGAGAATTTGGCATTTTATGGAGAAGCAATTCACATGGTTTATAAAAGCCCACATGGCTGAAACCAATGAAAACAGAATTCGACTTTGCCTATAAAAAAAGGGCGGAGCTTCAAAAACAATTGCAAAAATGAACCTTTGGAAATTTTGGATAGCTCCTTGATCAAATGATTTTTGATCTCCACAAAACTTCTAGAAGGAAAAAATCTTATGATCAACCCCTCAATTTTGAAAATGAGGGGTTGAAAAAAATTTTTTTGAGAAGAAATTCAAAAATTTCTTAGAAAACCGCGGTAAACAACCTTTCTATGAAATCATAATGAAAGTCCATATTGACCAGAATCAAGTTTTGGGAAAGAAGTATTTTTTAGGACTTCTCATATGTAAAATCAGATTCCCCATGAAATTTCTGAAATTTTGATACCCATATTGAGGGGTTTTGAGAAAAGTGCAGTTTTGGTGCAGTGGATAACAGTGATGGCTGAGAATCTGGAAACCAGGGTTCAAGTCAACCAGATGGCAAAACTTTTTGTTTTTTGTTTGGATATGAATTTTATCATTTTTAAATAAAAATTAGTGGAATCTGAAATTTTGAACAAAAAAGAGCTGGAAAGTTTCGGAAAATAATTTTCAGATCTGAAAAGCAAAACAGAATTTTCCATATTGGGGTTTGAGGAACGTGCTCTTTTGGTATTGTGGCTAACAGTGATTGCTGAAAATCTGAAGACCAGGGTTTGATTCCACCTAGATTCAATATTTTTGAATTTTTTTCCGCGAGAGATTTTTGCATTTTAGAGCAGCAAATTAAGTAAAAAGACTGAAAGTTCAAATAAAAATGTTTTTTAGAAGATTTGTTTCATTGCTCGTCATTCCTTTTTCTTTTTATAATATTTCGAAATTTACTTTCAGATTTTTTCTCCACATCACTTCTATTTACCACTACTTACATAATTAGTACCTTCCATAACTCGTGAGTGTCTTATTAATCACATATCTCTAGCCTACAGAGACTATGTGACTATGAGAGAAAGCTTTTTGAAGCTCCGCCCACTTACGGCTCATTCCAACTTTTTTCTTTTCTTTATCAGAGTTATCAGCCATGTTTAAGAGAATAGTTGAAAAAACCCGAAACACTTTTACCGCCACGGCGATATGTCAGATGTTAGGCTTTCCCGTTGTTATTATCATCTATTTTGTGATGTTTTTGGTGAGACCAGAAGATTACAAAAAATTGTGGATTCCAAATGTTGTGGCTTGGATTACTGTACCAGGTGTTTCTGCTTTGATTTGGTCTTTGGCCAGTTTAATCAATAAAATGTGTCGAGATGAGTGGAAAAAAGCTAGAGCTTTGCTATTGATTATCACTGGATTCTCATCTATTGTTCCGGCTATCATGTTTCCTTGGTATTATTCAGAAAATGCATTGAACATTGTGAGTTTGTAGAAATAAATTGTCAGTAGGTGGAATCGAACTTTGATCTTCGGATTACTTGTCATTTTTGTTTACCACTGGACCAAAAAACACCCTTTTTAACGTTTTTCATCATTTACAATTTTCATAAACACGAAGTTAAAAAAAAACAAAAAGGTTTGCCAGTAGGTAGACTCGAACCTGGGACCTTCTGAACGGTGCCCATCACTGTTAGCCACTAAACCAAAAATTCTTTTTTCTCAAAATCCTATCAATATGGGTATCAAAACTTTGCAAATTTTATGGGGAATCTGAATTTCAGTATAAGGGCTTCTAAAAAGCTCCCTATCTAAGATTCAGGTTCTGGTCCTTATAGTTTTTCATTAGGACTTTTCTTTTAATAGAAAGTTGTTTACCAAAGTTTTCAGTTGGTTAGAGTTTTTTATAAATTATTTTTGAAAAAAAGTGCGAAAATTCAAAATAGAAAAAAATTAGCGGTTTGCCACCAGGTGGAATCGAACTTTGGTCGACCGATTACTCAATTTTTTTTTTTTGAAAACATGACATTTTCGTGTTTTCAGAACATTTTCCATATCTGAACCCTGTTAAATTCTTAAATAACAAATTAAAACAAAATCACACTAGGTGGACTCGAACCCTGGTCTACCGATTATTAGTCATCACTCTTAACCACTAGACCAAAAGTGGTTTTTTTTTTCAAAACCCCTCAAATGGGTACCAAAACTTCTCAAATTTCATGGAGAATCTGAATTTTCCCATGAAAACCCTTCAAAATCAACAAATTGCAGGAAGTCCTCCTTCTCGGTCTGGCAACTTTCCTATATCCCCCATTGTTCACTGCCATTTTCTACGCTCACACTCCCAATTGCTACATAGACTATCGTCGTTACTGGAAGCACTGTTTTGCTATATTGGCCATTCATGTTGTGCTCCTACTCATCGCAATCGCTTATTCAGCTATTTTTCTTCCAAGTTCTTATCCTGCTACTCCGGCATCAGGTCATATGAGTTACTTTTTGATCTACCAACCGGCAAATATTGACTTTTGGATCCTTTTGAACGGTGGCTTGGTCCTGGGAATCGAAGGGGATCACCCAATCCAACAAGAAGGCCAAGAAATGCAAGTCCAGGTTCTGGACGTTCATAACATCGAGGACGAGGATTTTCCTCGGCCAACTAACAAGCACTCTTGTGAAATGTGTTTCCTGGTAAAGGCTTCTCAAAGGGGGTGTGGCCATATTGTGTGTGGACAGTGCGTGGATAATTTTATGATGACTACTTTGAATGTTGGACACGCATGCCCACTTTGTGAAGTGGTCAAAACTTTTAAGAGTGAGTTTGTGGGAGGGGAAAGGGGCGGGGCCTGTCTGAAAAAAAATTATGAGAAATTTTTTTTCAGATTTGTCCGATATCCCAAGTAATTCCCAAGTAACAAATAATGGTAATGTAATTGAGGTGGATCTTGGAGTTCCCGAAGAGCCTGGACCTAGGTAAGTCCGCTAGAACTCTACTTGGGGCTTGAGGGATTTCCAGATGTTTTAAGGCAAAAAATCAGATTCTCCATGAAATTTCTGAAGTTTTGATACCCATAGGGTTTTGAGAAAAGTACATTTTTGGTGTAGTGGATAACAGTGATGGTTGAGAATCTGATGACCAGGGTTCGAGTCCACCTGGTGGGAAAATTTTTGTTTTTTTTAATACAGTATCCTCCCGTTGTATCACGCCAGAAATTCTGACTTTTCGTGAAATTTTTTAATGTTTGGCGAAAATTTATATGGTTTTTGATTTTCGAAAAAAAAAATTACATGACAAATCGAAAGAAAAAGTTCTTTTAAGAAAAAAATTTAAAAAAAAGGCTCAATTACAGAAATAATGGGTTGAAAATTTTTGGCCAATTCAGAAAAAAAATTTCTCAGAAAAACTTGGTAAACAACCTTTTTATGAAATCATACTGAAAGTCCACTTGGACCAAAACCAGATTTTGTGATCGAGCGATTTTGAGATGTTCTCATACCAAAATTCAGATTCCTCATGAAATTTCTGAAATTTTGATACCCATATTGAGGGGTTTTGAGAAAAGTGTATTTTTGGTGTAGTGGATAACAGTTATGATTGAGAATCAGAAGGTGCGGGGTTCGAGTCCGCCTACCGGAATTTCTTTTTGGTTTTTCTCCGAATCAAAACTAGGCCCCTCCTAACCATGAAAAAACACAAAAAGTCAAAAATTATCTTCCAGTGAGCCTCCTATCTACTGCAAACTATGCACGGATCGTATCATAAACCGGGACCTTAGCTTCATTCCTCTGAAAGAGTGTGGACATAACGTGTGCAAGCCTTGTATGGAGCAACATCCGGAAAAGACACCAGGATCCTATCCATGCCCATTCTGCAAGCTTACGGGCGTTTTGAATGGTAAGATTTAGCTGTTTTGCTCAACTTGCCAGCCGTTCCCAGAAATTTTTGTCGTGTTTAAGCTATATTCTGCCGGTTTTTTTTTGTCATTTTTTTTACCTTTTCAGCTATTGTCTGTCAAATTTCCTACTTTCTATTTTCAGGAAAAGGAAGCAAAAAGACGAAAGCAAAGGCCAAAGCGCAACTCGACGAGGTTATGAGTGAGGGACATGGAAGCAAGATTACTGTGAAATGGCCTACATTGGAAGCTTATGAAAATCAACAAAAAGATAAAAAAGACGAGCAAGAATAATTATTTTTGTGATTTGAACTATTTATTTGGGTTTTGTATAATACATAATAAACTGAGATTGAACAACAAAAAATTGTCAAAAATTGTCAAAAATTGTCAAAAATTGAAAAAAAAATCGAAAAAAAAAGGTGGAAAATTCATCAGAAAAGTATCAGAAAGACCCCATAAATTCAAAAAACAAAGCAAAAAAAATAACGCAAAAAAGACAAATTCCTATAAAATTCAATTTATGCATTATTCAATTTATGGAACTTTCTTAAAAATTTTCGGAATTTTGACTTTTTCAGCCCGTCCCATATGAAAATTCAGACTCCCCATAAAATTCCTGAAGTTTTGATACCCATATCGCCAGGTTTTGAAAAAAGTGCCCATTTAGACTAGTGGTTAACAGTGATGTTTGAGAATCTGAAGGCCAGGGGTTCGATTCCAGCTGGTGGCAAATTTTTTTGTTTTTGTTTTAGATTCATTTTCAGAGGCGAATGCACATAAATTACAGATTTATTTCAATTTTCACAAATTTTTGAACATATAATATAAAAATGATGCTATTCCATCCATTGCACTGTGCGCTCGGCAGGGGTTTCGGGGGATTCGGAGGTTTTGGGGGTTTCAGGGGACCTGAAAGTTAAAATTTAAAATAATTTTTTTTATTCAAAAAAAAAAAAAAGGACCAACCCTTGCCCATTACCATCCTCAATATGTACAGGAGAAGCCGGCACAGGCTCCAAACTTGGTGAAGTCCATCTCGTCATTACCGTAATCGTTCCCTCATCCAGCCCGTTTTCAGATTTATTAAAAATCCCAATATTTCCATGATTTATGTTAACATCCGGCCAAGTTTCTGCTTTTTGCACTTTTACACTCTCCAAATCCACTTTTTTGGCGGCAAATTTGAAATTTTCCAAAAATCCTTTGATTCCAAAACTTTGAATTTTTTCTTTATCCTCTCTTAATTTCAAATCCCCGCTCAAAATTTTCCAAATTTCTACCGTACTCGAAGTACACATCGTGTAAAATACCACGTGGCACAATAGGATTACTGTAGTTTTTCCCCAAGTTTTGAGCTCAAAAGTTAGGCTGGAATAGGCAAAAAGGGCTATGAGGATTACGGTGTTGGCCAGGATTAGGAGCCAGGAGGGTTTGTCGTTAAGGGAATAAGTGATTTGATAGTCCAAATTGAATTGATTAACGAATAGGAGGCCAAATATGATAGCGGTAATGATGAAGACATTGAGGGAGTAGAAGATGATCTGGAAAAAGTTGAATTAGGGAGGAAAACTTGTTCTGGAAGAAAAATGTTGTGAAAAAAAATGAAGAAATATTTTAAACGGTTTGTTTCAACTTGGAATTTCGAGAATTATTAGTCAAAAATTCAGCAAAATTTTAAACTTATTGGTTTTTTTCCGTTCTTACAGGAAATTTTTTTTTAGAAAAACAACTGTGGACTATTTTTATCTGAAAATATCATCAGTCAAAAATTTTTCAAAAAAAAACTTTTAAAAAAAATTTCAGCCAGCTTTTTTCCCGAGCCGTTGTTTTTTTTGTTGCGATTTTATGCAAATTTTTGAGTTGGTGAAAAACTGAAACTTTCCAATATTCCGATATTTTGGGCCAGAAAGTAGATCAAAAGTTTCAAAAAAGTATGTTTTCAGAAAAAAAAATTGAGAATTTTCCAAAAAAAAAACCAAAACGTAGAATTTTGGCCTTACAATTTTCAGTCCGAAACCTTTTTTTCAAAAAAAAAATTACAAGAAATTGTTTGGGCTTTTTTATGATCCAAAAATTTTTTTCTAATTGAAAAAAAAATTTCTCTTCAATTTCTCAATTTTACTGTCACAAATTTCCTTTAAATCGCCATTTTCAGTGTATTTTTTCCAAAAAATTTTTTTCAAATAAAGAATTTTCCGGTTCTACAAGCCATTTATGACCCAATTTTCATATTAAAAAAAAAACAAATTTTCCAACTCACAAATTCCTCCATTTCCACAAAATAAACCAAAACTCTCGGTGCAATTCCACAAATCAATATTCCAATCAGTCCAATCAACACTTCATTTCGACACTGATCCCCTGGTCCAAGGTCCCTTTGAAGCCATCGGATCAGTGATTTTAGGAGAGAAGTTCCTCCAAAAATCAATAATCCAGAGATCAGAATGGCTAATAATAGTGTCCAATCATCGATGGTGAATTGCCAAAAAATAATCGATATTAGATTTCCCGTTAGGTAGGTGATAACAGATAATAGATAGATGAATAGGTACAGGGAGGTGTAACAGGAAAATCGAATTTCATCGATTTTTGGCATTTTTCAAGGCAAAAATGGGGTTTTTAGGCCTAAAAAAGACCGAAATCGATAGAAAATAGTAGAAAAAGGACCGTTTTCCGGTGGTTTTTGGGCTAATAACTGTCCATAAACGACAAAGAACGGTGAGGGATTAGAGATGGAAAGACGCAGATATACAGAGCACTATAGATGGTCAAAGGAGATAAGACTGTTGAGAGTGGTCCCCCGGTGATTGATTGGGGGTGAGAAGAGAGAGGGGAGAGGGAAAGATAGAGATCACATCTTTTAGCCTCTTCAATTAGGTATACAATGATGGATACCAGACGGTTTCCATCGCTTCCCGCCTCAACCGCCTGGCTTCCGCTTGGGAACGCAATTTTTACTATGTGCATAGATAGCACAGAGCTTATCAGTGATCTTATCAAAAACAGAAAAGACGGGCGTCATCACGTCAGCATTCTCTATCGATCAGTCAAAATTTTATGAGAATCGGTTCAGTAGGAGCTTAGCTAGGGCGGCTGACAGACAGACAAACATACACACGGAAAACCTATGGTAATAATAGGGAAGGTGGCAGATTTTGAAGGTTTTGAGACAAGGTAGAAAAAATGTTTTCAAAATTTCAAAAAAAAAAGTTCTTTCTTCGAACTTTTTTTCCCAGTTTGGACGTATTTTTGCAAATTCCTAGTTTATCAACCCGTACTTTGTCATGATTTCAATTTGAGTGAATTCATAATAAAAATGGAATTAGTATGAAAAAAATTGTTATTGAAAATGAAGATTTTCGGATTTTGATGGTGGAAATTTATTTTTGTATTTCGGAAATTTTTTTAAACCAAAGGTTTATATTATTAGATATTAATGTTTAAAAGTAATAATCCGTGAATCGCTAAAACGACTTCTGCTGGCACGGATTCTCGACCAACAGAGGCGAAATTTATCGTTCTTCCCTCCTTGTTTTGGAAAATATGCAAGAAGCGTTCAGATTTTGTCATCGGGAAGTACCAGATAGTCCGTGTAAAATTCGTGATGTAAGGTTCACCCATCAAAACGTTGAGATTTTCGTCGATTGTAGATTCGACATATTGAATTTGAAACTTTTCGAGATTTGTCGAGATGATGAGCTCCTGAATTAAGAAGAAGTTATTTTGTGTCTGTCAAAATAGTATTTTAGTTACAGGTTATCAAAAAATTCTCGCCATTTCTATGCAAAAATAAATAATTCACCTTTTTCAAATAATTCATATCCTCTGTGGCAATTGTTTCCACTCGAATAACTGCTTTCTCAAAATGACAAATACTCATTTCCTGGATAGGTGTTGAAATGATCAGTCCGTGCATAATCAAATGCTTTGCGTTTTTCCATTGCTTCAAGCGACAAACTTGGTCCAGAGTTACACTTTGTCTAGCTTCATAATATTTCTGATCATATGGAAACACATGAATATTTTCTAAATAATCAGCATCTAGGTGTGGTAAAATTTGAAGAATTCCCTCTTGATTCACCGTCACCATACTAAGCGATTTAACTCGAAGAGGTTTTGCTCTTGACTGCAGAGCTTTTTCGAATCGATCATAAAATTTTGACAAATACTCGACAGATCGAAGTCTTTTGCCATCCTGGCTACCCAGCCTAAGCTCTTGCAAACAATAATTTTGATTTTGCAAGAGCAACGTGAATCTTTGAATCACATCTCTTGACGTAAAGGACATTTCTGAATCATGGTTTCGAAGTTCGATATATGTGGAAATAACCTCTCCAAATCCGATTTCGTACGTGTCTATATATGGGTCCGGTTTAATGTAGTCTACACAATTACGAATGATTGGGGCGGTTTTTCGAAGACGTTGACTGAAAATTTTTAGAATTTTAAGTATAAAATTGACCAAATACTCACATGTGAAAACATTCAAGGTTTTCTAGAATTGATTTCATTATAACTTCATTGCCGAGTACTTTCAACCCAAGCCAATCGGGCATCTTTGAGTTCTTCGATTTCACGGGTTCCGGGCCTTCTAGATTGAAACCAAGGAGGTGACCAGAAGATGATTCTCCTTCTAGCAACTGATTCAAAGTAAAAAATTGACCTAAATCACACGCAATGATCTCTTTGTAACAAATTATAACTCTTTCAAACGTGGAAGAATGTTGAAGAATCTGGAAGAATCTTGTTACATTCTGATTTTCCAGAACAGGTTTGATCGGAAAAACATTTTTGGAAAATCGGAAAATAAAATAACTTTCCAAAAAGTAATTTCAGAAAATCGGATATCCGAATTTTTTTCCGACAAAAAAACTCGGAAAACTCGGAAAACCTTGGAAACTTTTCAAAACTTGCTTTTTCGTTACATTTTCCACTTGAAAGTGGACGAATTGATGATTTCCTATTACAAAACGGACTGAAGGTAGTCTTTTGAACTAAAAAATCGCTAATTTTGTAGAAAAATTGTTTGATGAAAGCACTAGGTAAAATTAAATCTGTCAACTTTCTTTTTGATTTTCCGAAAAGTAAGGTCGGAAAATTCTCCGACGGAAAAATTTCCCGATTTATATTTTCGGAAATTTTTCAGATTAATTTTCTCGGAAAGTTTTCCGTCGGAAAAGTTTTCCGAAAAAAGTCGGAAAATCGGAAAATTCGGAATTTCCGTTTTCCGACTCCGACCAACCTTGGGCCCGACCCGGCCCGGCTCGGCACGCTCCGGGTCGCCGGGCTTTGCCGGGTCGACCCGGACTTGACAAGTCTGCTTGCCACGTACATAATTGCAAAAAATAAGTAAGTCCGATTCCGCGAAAATTTACATTATTTTACGTAAAAATTGAAAAAAAATTGCGAATATTTCAAAAATCTTACCGCTTTCAAAGATTCCAATGTTTCCATTGAAACCATATTTAGATGAATTTCCAAATGCAATCGACACCCTTCATTCCATTGAACCAACGGCAAAAAACCATTGAAATTCACAGTCTGTTCATCGCCCAATTCAAGAGTCACATGTTCCAAAACTTCCGGATTCAACAATTGTATAATTTCAACTGAACTTTCGATATCAGTGAAATCGAAACGAACAGCAGCAACACTAAGTTTCTCTCTTCTCGCTTCCAAAACTTCCGTAAAAAATTCGTAAATCAAACTTGGAATCGAACCAAAAAAAGACAATCTGTGTAGCTTCTTTTTCTGATCCATCAAAAAACATCGAAAATCTTCACAAAACACTGAGACGTAATGCTCGTCGACTAGCAAATCCTTGTTGCTTTGCTCATACTCAACCAGTGTTCTTTCTCCAGACTTTTTGTATTCAATATTGTGACCTTTAGTGCATTGAACCCGATTGGCCAACCTAACTTCGAGAATGATTCGTTCCCTTTTGTATTTCACATATAATCCCGGAATCCGAGACCTTTGCTTTTCAGAAAACCATTGAAATGCGTGGGGCATATTTTGACAAAATGGACTGAAATTTTGAAAATTGAAGCAAAAAAGATAACTTGTGATGCTTCTGAAATGCCTCGCCTTGCGAGCTTTTCAACGACTATAGTGCCAATAGTTAGACTCCTTCTAGATAAGAATTTTTCAATAGTCAGAAGTTTGAGAGAGGTGTAATTATTGACTCGTTGAAAACCTCGGAAAGTATTTCGAAAGTATTAAAATCAAGTCAAATGTGGCTTTAGTCACTTTTTGAAAACTCGACAATTTTAATGGAAATTTAAGAATGAGAAAAAAAAATAAGAAAAAATTGTTGTTTTACTTTCTCCGTCTCTTCTTTATTTTCAGTGTCTTCTTCTTACTGATAAGAATGATGAAATTGACAGAAGAAGAAATGTTTGATCAAATAGAGAATTCCAATCGAGGGGAGTTATCACTTTTTATTAATTTCGTAGTGATTTTTAATTTTTTGTGACTCTGATAAAATTTCTGTTTTTTTCCTATTGAGAATAGCTAAAAATTTTTTGTGAAATCACTCCTTAGATTCAAGAAAAAACGGATAACATTGCAAAACATTTTGACGCTCTCAAAAAAAGGATCATTCATTTTTCAACTGTTTTATGAATAAAAATTTATTACAGTAACACAGAAAATTTCAAAAAAAAAAACCTGCAAAAAATTAAAATTATTTATCCTTCATATTATCCACAATATCCATCATACCATAGTTCTTTGGTAGCAAGTTTGCTGGTCCTGAACTTTCAATTTAAAGCTAAAATTTTTTCTGAGCCTGTACCTTTAACTACCGTAACCATTTGACAAAACGGGCAAACAAGGTATTTATTGTTACTAATATTTAGCAGATGGTCTGCACACCACTCGCAGATAGTGTGTCCACATTCTTTGAGAATTCGAGGAACTTGGGTTTCAGAATATTCCAGAAGGCAGATTTTGCATTCGATTCTGAAAAAAAAAGTGCCAAAATATAGACATTTTGGGATCAAAACATAGAAATTTCCGAAAAGGCCACAGTAACCCAGGCAACGGTGAAAATTCTCGATTGAAAGTATTATCAATCGGCTCTGCTCATCAAGGGTTTTTATATGAGTATAATCATGAATAGGTTTGAAACACTTTGAAATTTCGGACCTACATGCGCCTTCAAACTACAGTAATCCGGTCCAAAAATTATGAAAATAAAATTTTCGAAATCAGCTCATTAAAAGCTTTGATATGAGTATGATCATGACTAGGTTTAAACTAAGTTGAAATTTTAGGTCCATATGCGCCTTTAAACTACAGTAATCCAAGTAATTCGCAGCGAGACCCAACCTGTTAAAAAACTGTTCATGATTATACTTGTTTGAAAGGTCTCGACGAGCCGAGTTCAAAAATCTTGTTTATTTCAAGCTGGGGTCAAAGCGGAATGGGTTACGGTAGTTTTAAATTTTTCGTAGTGGGACCCGAAATCAATTTTTCTCAAATTCTTGGGTGACCTAGTCATAATTATACTTTTTTGAAAGGTCTTAACAAGCTGATTTCGAAAAATCACTTTTCATTGGGTTTACTGTAGTTCCTACTCACTTCTGATCAGCCTTCTCTCCAACTTGTTCCACTCTTGGCTGCAACGGATGAACCTGAGCATTTCCCATGATTCCCAAATTTTGATGATTCTCCACTGGCGGATTTTTCACCCGAATTTCTCCCTTCACAACTCGACAAATATCATGAAAAGTGATGCAGCAATTGAAGAAAAATACCACTTGACAGGCGATAATTGCTACAGTATCCTTTGTCTCGGTGTAGGCTGTACCAACTCTTGATAGGGCTATCAGAACGATGATATGAACAAAAATTCCAAAATTCATGAATGCTGTAGACTTCTGGAGGTACAGTACCTCGCATGGAAGATCTTCAATGTATTGGAAAAAGATCACTGTGATTGAGATGGTGCAGATGATGAACATTGACCAGAAAGCCTGAAAAATGAAAATTTCAAAAATTATTGAGCAAAGAAATTGAGTTTATTTGTTCAAAACCGTCAAAATGAGTTGAAACATTTAAAGCTACAATAACCCGGCCTACGGTAGAAATTTTTAATCCAAATAGTCATCAATCGACTCAGCTCATCAAGAACTTTCATTTGAGTATAATCATGCCTGGGTTTGGAGTATTTTCCAATTTCAGGCCTCTATGCGCCTTTAAACTACAGTAACCCGGCAAATTTCGTGGCAAAAACCAACTTATTTCAAACCTGGTCATGATTATATTCATTCGAAAGGTCTATTTGCGCTGATTTTGAAAATGGCGATTATTTCGCATTCGGACTAAAACTGGGTGGGTTACTGTAGTTCTAGTGTTTTCGTGGTGGGACCCAAAAACTTTAAATTTTTAAAACCTAGTCATGATTATACTTATTCGAAAGGCTTTGACATGTTGATTACAAAAATCTAACTCAATTCAAAATCAGGCAGAAACTGTATGAGTTACAGTAATTTTCGAGTTTTCGTGGCGGGACCCGATGAACGAAATTTCTTCCGAACCCATTCATGATTATACTCATTTGAAAGCTATTGACGCACTAAGTTCAAAAAATTAGTTTATGATCGGATTACTGTAGTTTTACACCTACCAAGACCCTATAAACTCACATGAAAATCATATCCAATCCACAGGACCAACAACTTGGGTACCCATCCAATTACATAAACCCAACCCAACCCAAACAGCATCAAATTTTTGCATTTTCTCAATTGCTTAGCTTTAGCCACTTTATGAGCACACCAGAATATCGACCTGATGATTCGAAACGTCATTCCAATTATCATACAAGTACAAAAAGTGCCGCCCGCGTACAAAAAGTTACTGTAGGCCAGCTCGGCGAATACCAGGTACAGTATCCCAAAAGCTACGAGCAGCAGGGAGAAGACTCCGTGATAGTTGCAATAGAATGTGGAGATGCAGTTGTAATCGGCACCCCAGATGTTGACCATTTTGGGAAGGAAGAGGAGTAGTAGGAGGAGTTGAACGAGAAGGACTGGAAAAGGAAAAACTTTGGTCTAAATTGCGACAAAAGTGACTAAAATGTCTGTCTGAAGAAAAGTTTGGAGACCCAAAATAGGAAAAAAAAAAGAATGAAATTTCAAAAAATCAAGATCATGTTTATGTCTCAAAATTTTGCTTAGGGATTCTACTATAGGCTCAAAAGTTTTATTTAGGCCCATTTGTAGGCCGAAACTACGACTAAAACTTCAATTTTTGACTAAAAAGTGGAATTTGAGGCCAAAATTTGAAAATGTTGGTCTCCAGAATTATTTTTGGGCCAGATTTGATTCTATGGGCCGAATCGGATTGTCAGGACCAATTTTCAGGCCCAAACAAGACTTTTTGAGACTAACTGACAGCGAGGACACGTTTGTCCAAATATATTAGATTCAAAAAATACTTGGGTCCAAAAAACCCAAAAATTATGGCCTAGGAAAAATTTTGGGATTTTTAGGCTTTTTAGGCCACGAGACTTTTTCAGGCCTAAAAATCATTTTGCAGCCCAAATCTTAGACTTATGGCCTAAAAATACAACTTTTGGCCCATGATTGTAGCCTCGAAAATGATTGATTTTGGGCCTTCTCCGGCCGTTTCAAGCTTTTTTCGGACAATTATTCATGTTAACCTGAAGAGTCATGAGGAGGTAAAAAAGATGAGCAATTTCCCAAAAAAAAAATTGAAAAAAATTTCAAATTAGGCCCAAAAAATTGTTCTAACTTTGAACGAACCATATTTCCTTACAAGCTGTTCTAGGCTTCTCTTATCCATTCCAGACCTATTTTCAACGGATTTTCAGACCAATTTCAAGAAACACTAGAAACAAAATTGAATTAAAATTTAGACCCAAAAAAGGGGTTGTGATTCCATAGGAATGGGCTGTTTTGGCCCTTTTTCAGATAGATTCTCGAAAAAAAATTTCAACATACACCACTAATAAGTAAACGAAAATGAGGCGCATGCTTTCAGAAGAAAAGAATCAAGCTTGTTCAAGAAAAACCTCTTCGCCTCCTCTTCCTCCCTTGGCTCAAGAACTGCCTAGCAACCGACCCCTTGCTGACTGCTTGAAGAAGAAGAAGAAAAGAGTATTGGTATTAAGAAAAGAAAAGGTAAGCCCTCCTTCTCTCTTCTGAAGAAGGGAAGAAGTAAGAGGAAGGCGGAGAAAGAGGGGAGACGGGTGTGTAGACGTGGAGAAGAGCCATGTGATAATAGGCTTGAAAAGGGGGGGGGGGGACTGATGAAGAAGAAAGGGACGCGTCTTGAGAGGGGATTAAGAGAAGAGGATGTTGATGAGGTAGGTTGGGTTGTATATGAAAAGAGTGGAAATGAGGTTACTACTTTATGATGGGAAAATAATGAAGCTCTGAGCTAAAAAATAATGCGTTGATAAGGCCAAAACAAGACAAAAAAGATTTTTTTTAAGTTGGCTAAAAAAGAAACGTTGCAGGATTACGTCAACTTGAATATCTCAGGTAGATTGTTAGATATCAAAAAATGATCAACTAACAAAATATTTGTCATAAAATTTTTCACATTTTAATAATTGATCACATTTTTGTACCTCATTCTCTGGGTTTGATACACAGGTTGGCATTTTTAATTGGTCAAATTTGTTGAAACTTTGAAAAATAGTGGGAAAGCTTAAAAATAGGTGACGTCTTGAAGGGCTTAAAGAAGAACTGAACTCACTTTTTTATTATCAATTTCGACGTTTTTTTTTCATCCTAATTTCATTTTTCATTATGAATTCATACAAAAATCTGTCTAAGCGGTACAAAACTGAGTTTGAAAGTATGGCCGAGTACACATTAATGGCCTAGAAACTGACAAGTAAGCCCTTTTTTTCGTTTTCTAGGTCATCAATCTGTACTCGACCATGCTTTTCAAGCTCTGTTTTGTAATGTTTAGAAAGATTTTTGAGTCTATTTATGATAAAAAATGGGATTAGAATGAAAAAACACATCGGAATTGATGATGAAACACTATCAGAATGGGGAAATAATGAAGTTGATAAAAAATGTTGGAATTTTTTTGGGCCAATTTAAAATTCCGTCATCAAAAAAATCAGAATAGTTACAAAAAATATTATACAAAAAGACATTTTCTATGGCATAATTTTCAGAAAGTTCAGAAAAATATCATAAAACTTAAAATAGATATTATGGCAATTGACGTCTTGAAGGGATTAAGGGAATATAAATGTTGATGAGGTTGGACTATGAAAAGGGTACAAAACGAGGTAAAACGGCGTATTATATGTAGTACTTTGGAATGAAACAAGTATGAAATTTGTCTAGAAAGAAAAAAGACGTCTTGATTTGGAACAAGTTTTGCACCTGAATGCTCCTATTTATGAAAATTGATTAGAGCAATCTGATAGTTTTTTAGTGTTCAACGAAACAATAAAATCTTTGGCCAAAAAATATTTTCAACCAAATTTTTCAAAATCTTTCAAAAATCTGAAAATTTTTTCGATTTCAAAACTGAAATTTGTGTGCTCGATTCCATTCAATTTTTTCTATTCTCACAATATCCAAAAAATTATTTTCAGCAAATTTTTTTCGAAAACTGACTTTTTGAAAAGTTTAGGCTGTGATTTTCGAAATGAGTCAGAATGAATTAATTCAGCTCAAATGTGATTTTCGTTTGTTCAAAGATATGAGAAATTTGGGCTAAAAAATAATAAAATATTTACCTAAAAATATTTTTCAGATCAAAACCTATTTTTCAATGACAACTTTCGTAAAAAACTACCGTAACCCATCTAATTTTTTGTTTTTCCCCTTTTTCTTTGTCATAAAATTATAGGCTAGCCTAAAATTGGTTTTTCTCTTTTTACGAAAAAAAAATTATCGGTTTCAAGGAGAAAATGGCATCAAAGCTGAATAACAATAACAAGGAAAAGCTTGTTAGGTGACGAATAAAATAATTTTGGGATTGAAAAAAAAGTGGGGCTACTGTAGTTTGGTTATGGTATGTTAAAAAAAAATTTGGGTTACTGTAGCAAAAAATTTTATTAACATTATTTCTTTCAAAATCAAATTATATCTATGATAGCATAGTTCTTGGCAAGTAGACTGGCGGGACCTGAAAAACTTTTTATTGAGTTACTGTAATTTAAAAAAAAGTATAAGTTTTGGGGATTACTGTAGTTTAAAAAATTCCAAACTTGGGGGATTACTGTAGTTTCAAAAAAAAATTCAAATTCTGGGGACTACTGTAACCAAAAAAAAATACCGTACCTCGAACTACAGTAATCTTTTGACAAAATGGGCACAGTAAGAATTGGCCATTTTTTGATTCCAATAGTTGATTGGCACAATTTTCACAAATTGTGTGTCCACACTCTTTTAGGATTCGGGGGATACGGTAGGTGTCGTTGTATTCGGACATGCAAATTTTGCATTCCAGTCTGAAAATTTGGGTTACTGTAGCACAATGTAGTCCGGTATCCTATGGTACCTACAGTATCCTATGGTGTCCTATGGTATCCTATGGTATCCTATGGTATCCTATGGTATCCTATAGTGTCCTATGGTATCCTATAGTGTCCTATGGTATCCTATGGTATCCTATGGTAGTCCTATAGTGTCCTATGGTATCCTATAGTGTCCTATGGTATCCTATAGTGTCCTATGGTATCCTATGGTATTCTATGAAATCCTATGGTATCCTATGGTAGTCCTATAGTGTCCTATGGTAGTCCTATAGTGTCCTATGGTATCCTATAGTGTCCTATGGTATCCTATAGTATTCTATGGTAGTCCTATAGTGTCCTATGGTAGTCCTATAGTGTCCTATGGTATCCTATAGTGTCCTATGGTATCCTATAGTATTCTATGGTAGTCCTATAGTGTCCTATGGTATCCTATAGTGTCCTATGGTATCCTATGGTATCCTATGGTAGTCCTATAGTGTCCTATGGTATCCTATAGTGTCCTATGGTATCCTATAGTGTCCTATGGTATCCTATGGTATTCTATGAAATCCTATGGTATCCTATGGTAGTCCTATAGTGTCCTATGGTAGTCCTATAGTGTCCTATGGTATCCTATAGTGTCCTATGGTATCCTATAGTATTCTATGGTAGTCCTATAGTGTCCTATGGTAGTCCTATAGTGTCCTATGGTATCCTATAGTGTCCTATGGTATCCTATAGTATTCTATGAAATCCTATGGTATCCTATGGTAGTCCTATAGTGTCCTATGGTATCCTATAGTGTCCTATGGTATCCTATAGTATTCTATGAAATCCTATGGTATCCTATGGTAGTCCTATAGTGTCCTATGGTAGTCCTATAGTGTCCTATGGTATCCTATAGTGTCCTATGGTATCCTATAGTATTCTATGGTAGCCTATAGTATACTATGGTGTCCTATGGTATCCGATGGTATCCCATGGTATCCTACGGTATCCTATGTTGTCCTATTGTATTCTATGGTAGCCTACGGTATTCTATGGTATTCTATGGTAGCCTATGGTATACTATGGTATCCTATGGTATCCTATGGTAGCCTACTGTACCTGGTCCTACAGTACCTTGTTCTATGGTACCTAAGCTCACCTCGGATCAGCATCCTCTGAACTCCGTTCCAAAACTACCGTACTCGGCTCCGAAACAACTCGGGGTACGGTAACAACCATTTGCAATTCTGTTGTCTGCTCCAAAAGCTCAAAATTCGATGTCCAAATTCCGTGGAATTCCATGGAAGTTGCAAAACAAACAACAAAGTAGATCAAATTGCAATTCCTGATTTTCGAATTTCTGAAGTAAATTTCTCCAATTAATACAGTAGCCAGTAGGATAATCGCATGTAGAATTATCATAATATAAATTGGAATTTTCTTGTATTGATAGATAATTAGACATTTTTCGCTATTTTTGTGGCGTGTCATGTTGACAAAATGCGTGTAGAAATAGAGAATTGTAATGAGGGAGACGTTGTTGGTATAGCGGTAAATCTGAATATGAAAAATTTTTTTCTGGATATTATTCCTCGATTTTTTCCTAATTTGAATGCAAATTTTTTTCTAAATTCAGGTTTCAAAACATTTTTTAAAATTTATTTTTTAAACTCTTTGTTTTTGTTTTTGCAAAAGAGCTTTTTGGGTTCTGAAACTGATTTCATAAAAAATAAAAATTTTGTAATTTCAATGTATGTTTTCATAAAATTTAGAGAATTATACATGTACATTTATGAAAAAAAAAGTTTTCTTTTTCAAAATTCCAAAATTTTTTGATCTGCTTTTCATGGTTATAGGTATACTGAAATTATTATAGTCAGTGAAAAACACAGAACTTTTTTGGAAACCAAAAAAAAGTCAATACTAAACTTTCAGTTCAAAAAGTTATGCTATTTGCTGAAATTGAGAAATTTTTCAAATTTCGGAATTGTTGATTTTTGAATTTTTGAAAGTGTGGAAAAAAATTTCAAAATATTTTTTTCCATTGTGAAAAAGTGTATATAAACTCCACACCGGTTCTCTGCATTGGTAGGAAGTTGCACCCCAATGCTAAAAATTTTCATACTCAGTTATGTACCATTTCCCTAAAAAACACTCGCCCAAATGTTGATTTTTTGAGGTACGCAGCGAAATCATCAATTTAGCATTAGAGCGCGCTTTCCTACCCATGCAGGAAACCTGTGTGAGAGTCAGTATTTCTCAATTCGCAAACAATTTCGAAACCGACCAAAGACCGAGGTTTGAAAATACCCACAACTCGGAATTTCAGAACAAAATATTTTTCCAGAAAAAAAATTTGAAAAATGTTTATTATTTTATCCGATTTTTCAAATTTTACACTCACCAATTCATACTTCGCCACCATAAAAACCACAATTCTTGGCACAAATCCAGCCACCGTGCTCACTCCCAATCCAATCAGAATCATAGTTTTCCATAATTTCAGCGGCTCATTTTTGAATTTTTTCTCGACCCAATTTTCGATTACGGTACAAATCCAACAAATAAAAAGGAAGTTCAGAAAAGAGACTCCGGCTATTTGAAAGTCTTGGATACTGATTTTATCATCAAATAAAAAATGGATTAAGCCCAATATCAGTGATATCAGGAAATAAAGTAAATAAATTGCGATGATAACATCCAGGCATTTAAGAGAATCATTATTCATCAAAATACGGAGAAAAAAGCGGAAGAAATTAAGAAATTTCGGGTTGTTTTAATATGAAAACTGTTATCAGCACATTGGAAAATGATATCACTGATAAGAGCTTATTTTTGGTCTGTGACGAAACAGAAAAGTAGCCTTTGAAGACCATTTTTCTTTGTATATAGTTTGAAATAAAAAAAACTAGAGAAAAAAAACCAACCTATGCGCCCTCAAGTTTTTCGTAAATCTACAGTACCTGGTGAATTTCCAGCCGAGACCCATTAAAAAAAAAGATATTTAGTGTTTTAAGAGCTTTGAATTGAGTATAATCCCGACCTAGTTTCAAAAAAATGGGTTTGATCTACCTATGCGTCTTCAAACTTATGGCGGGACCTGAATTTCGGGTCAAAGTTAAAAATTTTCCAAGTCTGTCGTTATTTTAGTTTGTATGAGTAATCAAAAAATCAACTGAAAAGAGGTGAAGAACAACTGAATCCAAAAAAGGCTGAAAATTTATTGCAAATTGGCTGGAATTTAAATAAAATTTGGATGAAAATTGGCTAGGAATTGGATGAAATTTGTATAAAAATTGGTTGCAAATTGGATAGAAATTGGATGAAAATTGGATGAAAATTGAATAAAAATTGGATAAAAATTGGATAAAAATAAAAATCTGTTGCAAGTTGGCTGAAAATTGGATGAAAATTGGATGAAAATTGGATGAAAATTGGAAAAAATTTGGATGGAAATTGGATGAAAATTGGAGGAAAATCGTCTGAAAATTGAATGAAAATTAGATAAAATTTGGATGAAAATTGGATGAAAACCATCTGAAAATTGGATGAAAATTGGATGAAAATTGGCTAGGAATTGGCTTAAAACAGCTCAGATTAGGATGAAAACAGGCCAAAATAGGCTCATTACAAACTTTTTAAAAAAACATTTTCTTTGCCCAAAATATTCATTTTACAAAAATGTTAACCCAAAAAAATTCGAAAAAAAATTAAATTCTGTAAATATTCTTCATTTCCTCCATCATCTCAATAACAGTAATGTTCTTTGGCAGCAAGTTGGCTTTTCCTGAAATACAGTATACCTACAGTAACCCCTTTTCATTCTACAGTAATCCCCTACCATTGACTACGGTCACTTTTTGACAGAATGGACAGAAGAGGTGTTGACCGTTGTTCAATAGTTTATCGGCACATTTCTCACAAATTGTGTGACCACATTCTTTGAGCATTCGGGGAGTTTTGGAAGAATTACTGTAGTCTTCGCGACAGTTTTTGCATTGGAGTCTGGAAAAATTTTGGTTTTTTGGGACTGGAAAAGCTTAATGTAAGCCAAAAAACAACCAAAAGTTTATAACTCACCTCGTTTCAGACTCTCTATCAGCCACCATAGGCTGTGGTCCAGGAACAGCCAATTTTTCCGTCTGTCCTCCATTTTCCATAATCAATGGATTCCAGAATCCACCGCCCAAATTGTTCAAAATTGGAACATTTCCAGAAACTTGAGCTACAGTCTCAGGGTAGATCAATCTGATATTTCCATTCCAAACTTGGACAAATTCCATTGAACACGCCGTACAAATTGCGGACAAAAGTAATTGGGTCCACAATTTTCCGGTAAAATCGTTATAGTAGGCATAGGATGTTGCGATTTTTACAGTAACCAGCATAACAAAGAAATTGATGGCCAAGACGATCCATGTACGTTTGTCTGTCCTACTGTAGGTCACCTCGCACTGAAGCTTGCTCTTTAGAATGAAGAGAGCCCAGTAAAGAGGGATGATGGGGAGACAGACGAAGAAGGTGTACCAGTAGGCCTGAAATCCAGATTGTGGGACTTATTTTTTGAGGCTTTTTAGGCTTTTTAGGCTTAGGCTTCGGCTTGTGGCCCCAGGCTTAGGCGAATGGTCCCAGGATTAGGCTTATGGTCTCAGGCTTAGGCTTATGGTCCCAAGCTTAGGCTTATGGTCTCAGGCTTAGGCTTATAGTCCCAGGCATAGGCTTATGGTCCCAGGCTTAGGCTGATGGTCCCAGGCATAGGCTTGTGGTCCTAGGTTTTGGCTTATGGTCCTAGGCTTAGGGTTATGGCCCTAGGCTCAGGCTGGTGGTCCTAGGCTCAGGATTATGATCCCAGGTTTGGGCTTATGGTCCCAAGGTTTGGGCTTATGGTCCTTGTTGTCTCATCGTGATCCGGAAAAAATTGTCCATCAAAAATCAATAAAACTTGGGCTAAAAACGCCTAAAGAGCCGGTGAATGAAACTCTTGAAATTCAATTTTCAGATTGTAAATTTGTGCATTTTAGGTCCGTAGTCTGGTCTCAAAATGAGCTTAAAGGTGCTCATTTTTGGTCCTGAACCCCGATCTCAAGCCGCACTAGGGCTGAAAATGAAGATTAGGGCCTAAAGGGGGGTCAATTTGCAGGCCCGAAACTCGATTTTGAGTCTCTTTCTGGTCTAAAAATTGAAAACTCTTGGCTCAAGTTTATGATATTTTAGCTCGAAACCCAAATTGTATTGCTGAAAAATTTCGGGTTCATGAAGCTGTTTTTGGGCTTTTTAAATTAATTCTACTAATTTTTGAGAACTCTTTTTTCCGAAACCCAAATTGTTTTTCTTAATCAACTTTTGGTCCCTTTTTTCAAGCCCAAAAAACCTGTTTTTCGGTCCGAAACCCAAATTCAGTTTGGTGCTCAAAAATGTAATTTGGATCCAAATTCTTACTTCACGGCAAAATTGATTTATGTTAGACTAAAATCCTCAAACCTACAGCACCAAAATCCCATTTTAAGCTCAAAACCCTTATCCTTACCTCATCCTCAATAGGCCACAATAAATCATAGATAAAAACCATAATTCTCGGAATCCATGCGGCAATCAATCCAACTCCAGTTCCAATCAAAATGTTAGTCCGGCATTTCTTCAACAACTCCTCATCATTAGCTCCGGCATCAATTCTACGGAATTTGTAAAGACATTTGGTGATACCGTAACCCACGAACCAGGTGACTACGATGGCTCCTACAGTAGCCAATGATTCCGGATAAAAACTGGAGAATCCAAAGTACAGTACCCCGCAAACGAGAAAAATTGCGGTGCCCAGAGCATGAACCCCATGGATAATGTCCGAAATTGGAAGAGACGAAATCGGGGGAGGTTTGAAATTCATTTTTTTCTGAAATTTTTAAAAAAGTATAATTTTTCAAAGAGGAAATTGGTTGAAAATGAAGACTATCAGTTGTTATCAGTTGAAGGGGAGACGTGGTGTCATGAGGGGTTATTTATCAATTGCAATCATTTTCGGGATAGAAAATACAGTCAGAAAACCAACAAAAAGGTGTGTGATAGTATAGGATGAGTCATAATCAAAAGGGATTAGCCTAGATTTCCCACTTTGAGACAAATTTTTTAATTTTTTTTTTTTTGAAAAATTAGTCCATGTCAAAAATTAGGCCAAAAATTAGGCCCTTGGTGGAATTATCAGCCAAAAACCTGCACAATTTTGGGCCGACTTTAGGCCAATTTCGGGTTAAAGATGTGAGGACCAATTTAAATTTCTGAGGAAATTTCCGACAAAATTAGGCCCCAAGTTTGGTTCTAAAGTTAGGTTTCAACTTAGGATTTGATTATATACTTGAGTTGATTTCAGGCCGATTTTCAAGTTGGTCCAAATGCCAAACCGACACAAGTTGCGACCAACGTTTGGACCAATTTTCAGGCTCAAATTGGTTTAGGAGTTGGACCAAACGCCAAACTGACAAAAGTTGCGACCGAAACTTGGACCAATGTTTGGGCTCAAATTTGGTTTCAAAGTTGGTCCAAATGCCAAACTGACAAAAAGTTGCCACCAATTTTCAGCCTCAAATGTGATTTTAAAGTTGGGCCAAACGCTTTCCTAAATCTAGATTCCAACTCTAGGCTGAACCCGAGAACAAATAATTCTGATCCGGTTTTTTGTGGTTTCATTTGGTCCATAACTACAGTACCATGCCAACTTTCGATTTTAAAAATCAAGTACTATAGTAATCTTTTCTTATGGTTGTACATTGTGCTGGCCAGCCCGACATGTGACACCCCCAGCTTTTCTTATCACTAACGTTGTCATATTTCATAAGAATGGTCAATAGGTTTTTGATGATATTTGCTATCAACGAAGATTATTATGACTGGTCAAAGTCTTTCAGTATTGACTCAAAAGAGAAAAAAGTTTGAGCCAATTTTTTCACTGAAAAAAAATTATCACTGAAAAAAACTGAAATTCGAGGTTCTTGTAGTTTTCAAAGAATGTTCCCCTCTTCATTAAGGATATTTTTTTCCAACCATGAAAGATCAGGATCGCACTTTTCGGATACTCGTTGTTTATAACGCCAATCAATCATATTTTGCAAGTCAATTAGTTGATTATCATATCAATAAAAGATAGAAAAGAACGGCAACACCAGTATCGCTTTGCTGAAAATCAAAATGAAGCTCCTTCTCCTCATTCTTATAGTTTTTGTCTCTTTCGCTTGGCCTTGCTTCGTTGTTTCCGATAGAGATTCTTGCGAATGCTTGGATTTCAATGAATACTATTTTATGAATGGTAGGAAGTGTCTTCTGTTCGCAATAATAACTATGAAGTTCAGACAAGAACAAAACCATCTACGGAAAATATGAAGGATGTTCTTTCTTTGCATCGTGTAATCGTCCCCTACTGTTTGCGTCATGGAAGGGTTCGGAATTTGAAGCACCGCCCTATTCCTTCGATGGTTTTGTAAGTTTAAAGACTGAAGTCACTTTTTTATTTCGTTTCTGGCTCAAGTTGCCGCTTGTGACAGTTTGATGGCCGCGGTCGTCTGGCCGAGAAACCGACAGCGCGGGATCCTTGTAACAAAAACATATAAAGCCCGTCGGATTCCCGGCCAGACGGTTGCGTTCACTTGTCTCTAGCAATTTTTTGTATAAGAAATATAAGCAAGCATGAAATAGTAAACTATAGACAAAAATTGATTTTTTGAAATTTCCACTAAACGGTTCTATGAAAGTGTTTTAGCATATTTTCTCTTATAACAACCCCAACGATGGATTGGTAGGAAATATTGAATATATGTTCGGAATCACCTGTGTGAATGGTTCATGGTTTGCTACAAAATACCCATACGGTATTTATGTTTCTACGCAAGCGCCCGGCTCCCCAGAAGAGCGCCACTACATGGGCTCCCCAGCAGAGTACAACGGGAGGAAGGCAAAGGTTGTTTTCTTCATTTGGTATGTTATGAAACGGGCCAAAACCTTTTCAAGAAACATAACAACATTTTCAGTGATATATAATTTCGTGTTGAGAGGAATGTACTCTGTGTGCTCCGAACGATAATAAGTATTTTTTTGAATTCAAACAAAACTTCTGTGATTTATTTTTTGCATTTTATGTTCCAAATTTATTTTATCTATTTAGTATGTTTGAGAAACAAAAAGAAGACACACAACAACGTTCGGTTCTTTTCAAGTACCGCCGATCACCTGGCAACTTCAAGTAGAACTATGTCTAGACTGGAAATATAACGTACAGCAATAAATAACGAGAGGTCTACCCTCTTTGAAATGTCATTTTTCAACCAAAAAACGACGCGCTGTTTTTTCAAGAACACATTCCGATGTATGGATCCGAGACAACACGTTACAGTCATATGAACATGAATTATCATGCAATAACTGGGAAAACTATCGATTAAGACACCTGTTCATCAGAAATCGGCATCTTTTTTCTGAATTTCAATTGAGGCAGTATTAAAAGTGGAATTTATTTGACCACACGAGAATTTTAGAGGACACTCCTTTCAGATCTACTCAAAGCTGAAAACTATACACGTTTTTAAAACTTATCGGCACAATACTTAAATAAAAACCAAAAAGCCGAGACATCATTCCGTTGTATTCTTTTGGTGAGCCTATTTGGACTTGATCATTGCCGTCTGCCATATAATATTTAATACCGTATGGATATTTTGTTGCAAACCATGAGCCATTAATACAACTTATTCCAAAAATGGAAGCAATATCTCCGGCACTGTGCTGAAATTGTGGACCGAAAATTGGTTATGAGATGAAGGCACTCTCGAGGCAACTCTTTTAAAATTGGACCAACTTTCATTCGGGATCAACCTATTGAACCAAAACTCTTAGATAGTTGCACCCTTACGCTCAATGGCAGTCGAAAACAAAGAATCAACTTTTCCAAATGACTCAAAATTGTTATTTTGACTCCACGATTTTAGTTCCAGAACATTCTCTTACCTGTGTAGCATCAAAGCTGTTGAATGATGGAATGAACTGCAATTTTTTGCATTACAACGTATAGTCCCATGTCGTAACTTACAAAAGCATCTAACAAGGCAGGCGGATTTTCAAATTCCGAGCCTTCCCACGTCGCATATAAATCGGTGAGGCCGCACGTCGCATGAAAGATACATCCGTTTCCTTTTATGTATTGAATTTCTTTTATGTCTTTTATGAACGCTCGTAACTGCGAATGTCTAAGAGAAAAATGAATCACCACCCGCCGAATCGTAAAAATTAATGAAATCTTGACACTCGCAGCTATATCAATGAGATGTAACAAAGCACGACCAGGATAAAGGAACAAAATTAATGAGAATGAACAGAGAGAGATAATCAAAATTATTTTGCAAGTCAATCAGTTCATTATCATATTCAACATGATATAGAAAAAAGACAAAAATCGTAGCGCTTCACTAAAATCGGTATGAAAATTATTTTTCTTCTTCTCATAGCTTTTATTTCGTCCTCTTCGTCCTGTTTTGTTGTTTCTAATAAAGATAATTGTAAATGTGAAGATTTCATCAATTTATACTTTTTTTAGTGGTATGGAAAACTTCTGGTCGCAATTTATAGCATTTTTAAAAATCCAGACACGAGTCGAGTTCAGTATACAAAAGGTGAAGGATGCACCTTTAATGCTACGTGTAATCTTCCACAGGTCTTTGCGTCGTGGGAAGGTTCGCCCTTTGAAAGACCGTCTGATGCTTTTTATGAAGATGGTTATGTTAGTTTTTCATAATTGATAATTACAAAAGTTATAAATTTCGGCACTGTTCCAGAATCGGGGACCGAGTGTCAAAATCGGGGACCGAAAAATCGGGGACCCAGAAACCGGGAACCGAAAAATCGGGGACCCAGAAATCGGGGACCGAAAAACGGGGTACCGAAAAATCGGGGACCGGGAAAAAAACAAAATATTTTTTGAACTCATGGTAAAAACACGAGAACTTTACCCGAAGACTTTTCCGAGTCCACAATCCCACTTAACCCATCAAAAACTAGTATCAGAAGTCTCAACGAGCTAATTACAAAAATTTTGAGTCTTATCAGAAGTTTGTGGTTGAAGATAACTAAGCCTAAAGCTCAGGCTGATACTACTTCAAGCTCCAATGAATTTCCTGATCTTCAGTGAAGGCTTAGGTAATGTGTAGAACATTCCCTGCCTTATACTGCCATGCTACAACTACATTAAATGATATCATAACAGAAGAGCAAATCTTTGTTTGATTCATTCCAAATGTTTCAATTCTTTCTATATATATGTATATATATATATATATATATATATATATATATATTCTTACTATATCATTAAATATTAATATAATTCTTACTATATCATTAAACTTCTTTTTGCTCTCATTCAACTGGGCTCATAGTTTGAACAACCTTGACAAGCTTATTAATACCCTTTTTATTTCGGTCTCCGATTTTTCGGTCCCTCATTTTTCGGTCTCCAATTTCTGGGTCCCCGATTTTTCAGTCCCCGATTTCTCGGTCCCCGATTTTTCGGTCCCCGATTTCTCGGTCCCCGATTTCGACACTCGGTCCCCGATTCTGGAACAGTGCCTAAATTTCAGTATATTTCCTCTTTCATCAGCATCAAAGATGCATTTGTAGAAAATGTTGCCTCGATTTTTGGAATTACTTGTGTGAACGGTTCATGGTTTGCCACAGAATATCCGTACGGTATTGAATATATTATGACGTATAACAATGTGAGCGTCAAAACTGGTTCCGCAAAAGAGTACAAAGGAATAATGTCTCCGGTTGTTGGTTTTTATTGGTATGGTTTGAAACGTGACAAAGAATATCTGAAAAATGTAACAATTTCAGCTATTACTCTTTCTAGCAAGGAGCGTTTTCTAATGATTTCATGTGAAACGTTAATTTGATGCCTAATAAACCACGTACATGTTTCCTAATCTTCAGTAAGATCACTGGACAGATTCTGTGTTTCTGTTTGTCGCCGATCCTAGCGCAGTCCCTAATTCACCGATTATTTTGAATTTTGCATGGATCGATAGAGCCCGTGTCGGAGATGATGCCCGTTTTTCCCCATTCTGATTGAAGCTCTGAGAAGTTATGTGCTATCTATGCATAGAAGTCAGACAGTTGAGGCGCGAAGCGCCAAAAAACCGTCTGGGTTTTATCTTATCATCACTTTTATTTTCCAATATCTCTGTCTTGGTTTCTAATTGAAACTATTCTTCTCTAAGGTTTATTTCCTTCAGTTATACAAATTTTAAACAAAGAAGGCACACAAAACTTTCGGACCCTTTCAAGTATCGCTAATCACCAGGCAACTATTTCAGAAAAAGCTTTGTCTAGTAACATAACGTACAGCCATAAACAACCAGGGGCCGACCCCTCTTGAAGTACCATGTTGCTAAGCACAAAATCGACGCACCGCCTTTCGAGCCTGCTTAAAATTTTCATTCGCAAATTGAGAAGCATCTCACGAGATGCTTGCTGGAAGTTGTGTTCTGTATTTGCTTGTATTCGGACTCGTTGGGGCTGCGCTTGGTGAAAAGAGAGAAGAGTTCGTTGATACTTCTACTCAAGGTGAGTTGCACCAAACATTGCGTTAAGCGTGGTAACTGAGAAAAATAATTTTCAAAAATCAGCATCGATTCGTTTGAACATAAAGTTGCACATTCATAACTTTTGTACAAAACGAATGACGATAATTTTTGTTTTGAACACATGAAAATTTTAGAACATCTTGCATCATGTAACTATTCATAGCTGAAAAGTTCATATTTTTTAGAAAGTTTTTGACACGTTTTTTGCCTAACAAACCAATAGAAAAAAACAAGCGGGGCCTTCTTTCCGTTATATTCCTCTGCTGAACCAATTACGACAACATCATTTACATCTTTTCCCTTATATATAATACCATATGGATATTTCGTGGCAAACCATGAACCATTCACACAAGTAATTCCAAAAATAGATGCCACATCACCGATCAGTGGGACATCAAAGTATTCATATGAGGTAGCATACTAAAAGTGTTTCATTTAGAGTTTAATTTCATGTTAACACTTACGAAACCATTATAAAAAGAAACATCTGGTGTTTCGAAGTCGGAACCTTTCCAAGTCGCATATATTTCGGAACGAAGGCAAGTTGCATTAAAATGACATCCATCTTTTTTTGTGTATTGAACAGGGCTTGTGTCTAATCACTCATAAATAATAGAGAATTAAAATGAAAAAAAAGGATCCTACCCTTGTATGAGTATATACTTAGAAAATCTTGACATTGGCAGTCGGAAACAACGAAGCAAGACCGAGAATAAGAAACGAATATTAGGAGAAGTAGGAAGATGAGCTTCATTATCATCTTTTCTATCTCCCATTGATATGATAATCAACTAATTGACTTGCAAAATGACTTTTGGTGGAATTGGGTTTTGAGGATCTCATTTAGATAAAAACCAAGTTAGAAAACCAAACATGAAATTTCAAACTTGTTTTTTACATTTATACATAGCTCTTCCTTTTGTTTTCCCTTATTTTCCAGCAATTCCGTCCTAATTTGTACTTTCTTCGTCCAGTTATTATGTTTGAAAACGAAAGAAGATACACAAAAACTTTTGGATCCTTTCAAGTACCGGCAATCACCTGGCAACTATTTCAAAAAAGAGATTTGTCTAGTAACATAACGTACAGCCATAAAAAACCAGGGGTCGACCCCATTTCAAGTACCATGTTGCTAAGCACAAAATCGAAGCAACGCCTTTTGAACACACGTTTTCGAGACATGGATGAACATGAGTTAACTCGCAATAACTGTGAGAACTATCGATAGAGAAACCAGTTTATCAGAAATAGACATCAACAAGTTCCACTAGGATAGTTTTAGAAAACGTTTCGTTTTGATCACACGGTCTCAGCACTCAACTACAGAAAATAGCTGAAAAAGACGAATTTCTCAAAAAGTCTTTGGCACGTTTTATAGCATACCAATAGAAGTATAGAATCGGTGACTTTCTTCCGTTATACTCTTCCGAGGAACCAATATTTTCTTTGTCGTCCTTCGTATTATACTCAATGCCGTACGGATATTTTGTAACAAACCATGAGCCGTTCATACATGAAATTCCGAAAATAGAAGCAATGTTTCCCAAAGATGCATTGGTGGTGAGTTTATAAGAAGGAATAAACTGAATCTTGACGACTCATGAAACTATCTAATCAGACTTACAAAACCATCAAAAATATAAGCGTTAGAAGGTCTTTCGATGTCCGAACCTTCCCACAAAGCATATACATCGGTAAGACCACATGTTGTATTGAAGGTACATCCGGCTCCTTTAGTGTATTGAACTTGACTTGTGTCTGAATCATCGTAAATGCTACTAGAAAAAATTTTTTTGAGCATACACAACTTTTGCACTAAACATTTTTTTTCCTGCGAACCACTGATAGTTTTTTATGGAACAACTTCAACTAACTAACTAGTAAAGGTACGAACTCACGAAACCACCTACCATTTGAAGCGTACAAATTGATAAAATCCTGACATTCGCAGCTATTCCTATTAGAAACAACAAAGCAGGACCAAGAAGGATAAGCAAAAATTAGAGAAAGAAAAACTATAATTTTCATTATGATTTGTGGGGAAAGTTCTGTTGGTTAGCCGTTGCTCTCTATCCTGCATTGATATGTTAATCAACTGATTGACTTGCAAATTAACTCATGTAGGGATTTTCTGTTCGTTATTTTCAAAGGGTAAATATGTAGAAAAAAAATTTATAATCTATGAAGACGAACATTAAATTTTGAGTCCTCTTCATAGATTTAGACATTTTACCGATCTGACTTTTTTTTCTTTTTCATTAAGCATTCAGACTCTAATCTCAAATGGTTGATCTATACTATTCACTTTTTCAATGTATCACATCAGTCATACATACGTCTGAATTCGAAACAAAAAAATGTCTTGAATCCTTTCAAGTACTGCCAATCACCTGGCAACTATTTCAGAAAAGGCTTTGTCTAGTAACATAACGCACAGCCATAAAAAACCAGGGGTCGACCCCATTTGAAGTACCATGTTGCTATGCAAAAAGCCGACGCACCGCCTTTCGAGCCAGCTTAAAATTTTCATTCGAAACTGAGAAGCATCTCATGAGATGTTTTTAATCGGCAACTTTCTCTCGATTTTTCTTGCTATTGGGGTATATGCAGCTATGTCTGAAGGCGAGGGTGTTGGAAAGTATGACGGTGTCGAAAGTGAGTTTAGCTACAATGTGCATTCTTGATTACTTTTTTGACGCCTCTGGTAACCAACTATCCTTCCAGTAAACCTTTTGCTCGAAGAAAAGTAATAGACATCACATAATCCAAAGAACCTTTTCAGCCATCTTGACTGGATCAACACGTAGTGCGTCGGCTTCTATCTATTCAAGAACTTGTCCTCTTTCTTCTTGGCTTTCTGAGTCCCTGGATATAACAGTTTTCGACAAAACAATTCACTACGATGGTACCTGCTGCACAGCCAAGTCCTATCGTTTAGTGTCGGAAAATTATCTCACAACACTGCTACCTCCACAAGGTCGAGACGGAGAGCTCCAATTAAAACTAGAACGGCAAAGGGCTTTGACTGAAATGTTGTTCTGTGACTCCGAGGCATGCCCAGGATTGGAGCCAATTTGGGCAAATTGCTCAAGTGAGTTACCTGTTTTTGCTTCGAGAAAATACAAATTGAGAAAAAAATTAATTTACAGAGACGACATCGTCTACCGTTACAACGACGAGTCAAAAAACAGGTTCTTCGGTTTCTACAGGTATGCGACCTAATTTTTTCATGACTCGCATCTCATCAGCTGGTTTTTTCAGATGCTACTATCCATACAACTCAGATTACAACGTCCGGCATGTTTGAAAAATTGATTGAATCGGAAAGCACAACGGCTAGTTCAAGCCCAAGTACAGGAACAGAAAAGACAAGCTCTCCGAGCACGATTAATACAGAAGGTGACTTGGAATTTTTTTATTCATAACTGTTTTTTTTTAACTTTCAGAAGAAAATTCACCATCAACTCCTGTTCACACGACTTCATCCTTGAGTACAACAAGTACGAGTGGCTCTACAAGCCCGAAAGAATCTTCAACAGGACACGAGACCACTTCGGAGACAGGTTACAGTACAACCGCTGGGTCAAAAACGGGTTCATCAAGAGAATATCAAACTACAACAGAAGGGTCTACTAATGCGGGTTCCACCACAACACGGTCAAGTTCGAATGAACCAGGAAGTACTTCAAGAAGCGGGTCGAATGATGGACTGGGCATTGACACAAGTTCGTTCTGAATTTTTCGTACTTCGGATCCATATTTCAAGTTTCAGGTGAAGATTCATCATCATCAACGACTCCAAGCTCGGACTTGTCCACCGACACCTCTACCTCCATCAGTCCTTCCTTGGATGGTTCTACGGTTCCTACAAACACCATATCCTGGACAAGTGAATTCAATATAATTTATGATTTCATAACGAGTACTACTAGTTACGGACAATCTTCGGAAAGCATGAGCACGAAAGCTTTGGAAACTACAGGCTCCTCTCAATCTTCCGAAAGCACGACACTTTCATCGACGGATATCACTCTTGAAAACTCTGAAGCGGCTGAATCAACAGAACTGTCTTCCGAAGTGTCTGGAACCACAACTCCTATTGGAACTCATTTGCCAAGTAGTTCGACCGTTGGAACCGGAGAAATTGAGACGAGCACAACAAGCAAACCGAGCTCCGGACCAGCGACGACCGATCTACTGGATTCTACTGGATCCACTGATGATTCAACTCGGAATCCTACTGGATCAACCTTTGGAATGGATGGAAATAAGGCATCAAGCTCAACAATTGGTTCAAGCTTTGGATCTACAACGATAGATCACATGGATTCTGGTTCTACCAAATCAGCTACGGAACCAATTGGATCCACTGGGACAACTTTCGCAGAAGATGCCTCCTTGTCGGATAAGCCTGGAACGTCTTCTTCCACTAACTCACCAAAACCAGATGCGGATCATCCTGATGAAACAGAAAAACCAGAATCAACTGGATCATCTCATGGAACTACAGGAAGCTCAGTAAGTTTTTCCAAGTTAAAGACGCATAAATACCCGAGTGAGTTATAGGATCCAAGAGAGACTACCGCCGGGAGCTCTTCTGAAAGTCCCTTAGCCTCGTCTGCATACGGAACGATCTCTACATCGCTGAGTTCATCTGGTGGAACATCTGGGTCTGGAAATGCCAATGGATCTCCGACAACTTCGAAGGCCCACGATGAAACAGGACTAACATCTCCTCCAGGAAATGAAGGCTCGACTGTAAGTGTATTATTACATTTCCAGAACTCAATATCAACTTTCAGGTGTCGGAAGCTCATTCTGTATCTGTATCTAAAGCTGAATCTGAGAAAATGAGCTCTGGAGTACCTGCAACTGTAACGGAGGAATCTACAACAAGTGGTACGATGTCGTCAGGAGCCAGTTCAACATCGACAGAAAGTTCTGGAACATCTGAACAATCTGAAACTTCCGGAATGAGCACAACAAAGTCAGAAAGTTCATCCGAAAATCCAACTACAACATTAGTGGCAAACGGGTCTGATGAAGGATCTGTCGGTTCAACAGTCCCATCGTCCGGAGTTCCAACTACAAAGATATCGTCCACTGTTGGAGTTTTTGAGCCGTCTGAAACTGCAGCAACAGAGCAATCTATCACTCCTGCTCACACAAATACATTGTCTGAATCCACTGTCGCAGCTCATGAATCTACAAAGCCTGAATCCTCTTCTACGATTGGAAGTCCGTCGACTCTTTCCACGGAGACCATTCCGTCTACAACAGGAAAATCGAGTGAGTCATCTATTGGAAGCTCGCACTTAATCAAGGAGACCACCGTTGGGGGACCTGTCGGAACTAGCAAACCTTCCGAATCTCCTGTCTCTGGAACTTCTGGGCTTGGAACATCGTCGTCGGTCTCGGGAAACCCATCGAGTTTCAAACCGGCGGACTCGGAACCCAAGACTTCTTCCACTGCTTCTGGATCTTCTCAGACAGGGACCCCAGGCTCAACATCTACGCCGAGCTCGGTCACGACCACCGCTGCATCATCTGTCGGAACTGACAGAGCATCCCGCCCAGGATCCTTGCTCACATCCACTGTTGAAAAATCGGATTCCGGAACAACAAAACCATCTGGAGTTGCAACATCATCGCCGGCCTTGGAAAACCCATCGACAGGCGCAGAATCTTCTACTGTGAAAACTTCTGGAACTGGATCACCAAGCTCCCCTTCTTTGTCAAAGAGTTCATCAGAAGCCACTCCCACAAAAACAACCGGGAATCCTTCTCATTCGTCCCCGATCGCCACGGCCAAAACCACCACATCTGAGCCTGTGAAGACTGTCAAGCCATCACCAACGCCCTCAATCCCGGCACCCACTCAAACCATCGTTTGCCCGCCACTCAGTCTTGATTTGCGCAACACGATCCGACCAACGAAAGCCGAACTCCTTCCCTATTACAAAGCAGGGGACATGATCGTTCATAATTGTAAGAAGTATTATGTATTTGAGAAGGCTGGCCAGCCTTTGAAAATATATAATTGCATGCAAGACGGAACGTGGGCCGGGAAGACGGAAAAGTGTATTGGTGAGTGAAAAAAAAAAGTTTTTTTGTGCTAATCCCATTTTTCACCCTTCGAAAATCACTCTAAACGGTGCAAAACCGTAGCATGGCCGAGTACAGATTGATGGCCTAGGAAGTCGAATCAGATCGCCCACTTGATTCGAATTCTAGGCCATCAATCTGTACTTGGCCGCGATGCCGTTTTGTACCGTTTAGAGGCATTTTTGATTGAAATCATAATGAAAAATGGGGAAAAAGCGATCTCAAAGAAGTTGGCCTTAAAAAATTCCTAAAAATTGAAATTTTCAGAGTCGAGGAAGTACAAATTGGAGTTGTAAAGGAGGATGAATGTTGTGGAATTTTGGATCTCTTGAATAATAAACTTGTTGATAAAAAAAATTTTTTTGAATGTACTTTGTGCTGGCCAGCCGGTGACCCGACATGTGAAACCCTCGTGTTTCTTATCACTGATTCTATCATATTTCAAAAAAAAGTGGTCAGTCCCTCTAATAAAAGAGCCCCTCTAATAAAAGGGTCCCTCTAATAAAAGGGCCCCTCCAATAAAAGGACCCTCAAGAGGCTGCTTGGAACACTAGCAATAGGTGCTCTTCTAATGCAATTTTAAAAGTAGTTTGGCTGAAATAACCTCCTAGTGAAAAATGAGAAAAATTTTATTTTCAAGAAAAAAATCAAAATTTCAAGTTATACAGATTTACAGATAATAACTTGATAGCAGCTTCTAGTCCGAATCATTTTTCCTCCTCTCTGAAAAATTTGTATACTGTAGATTACTGTACTGTTTTTTCCGAATACCTCTCATTCTCTGCCACATGATTGTCCAAATTCGAGAAGACCGGATTTTGAACTCCATCAACATATGCGTATAATGAAACTGGCTCCGTCCTAATCTGTTCCAGGCTTTCTTCATCAATAATTACGGAGAATTCCGCCGTGCACGAGCAGAAAAGAGGCATGAATAGTAGATGAACCAGTTGGATTGTCAACTTATCTTCATAAGTGATAGTAGCAAGAAATCCCATTATAGATGTAATAAAGGTAAGCCATGGAAATAATTCCAAAGAATTATTTTTAACGATACAATAATCTTTTGAAGGTGCAATAATGGCGGTGTAGAGGCGTAAGATTGTCGGTAGGCACGTGAAAATCAGCAAAAAGGTGATCTGAAATTGACTGATAAGGCTGATATGACTAGCAAAATGTTTGACCAGCACGAAATCGGTACCTCTTATATAGTGGCCCTTGTTTCTGACATAGCCCGGAAGTCTCTACTAGACCGGCAGCCTCTAATGGACCGGTATCCATCAGTTGATATTCGAGGGTTTCTCTATAGTGCAATATACAAAAAAAGTCTTAAGCGTGCCCCTAAAACAGGTTTTTTGGTTGTTTTTATTGGGGAAAGGGCGGGGCCGTTATATTGGAGGTGGCCGCTCTCTTGCAGGTTTCACGGCGTGCTGTGAAAACCCCAAAATCGAAAAAAAACACTCACAGCAGTATCATCTGGATACCGATAAATCAGGATCATAGGGACCATCGAGACGATAGCTCCGGCTCCCCATCCAAACAAGAACTTGTTCCGGTACTTTTCCTTTGGTCCACATCCAACGTGAAGCCTTTCCAACCAATGTTCTATTAACCCAATAGTTAAGAATATTAATACCAAAGCCAAAATTATCACAGAACCGGTTAGAATTTTTGGAAAGTCCAAAAACAACGAGACGATGATTCCGGAGAAGGTGAAGATTGGGAAAAAGAATAAGTAAAGAAGTAGAACGCCATCTGGGACAGAATAAATTGGACGGGACATTTTTTTTCGAAATGAAGAAGTCGGCGTGCGTGACGGCAGAATGACAGACCGAATGATATTTATTATCAGTTGAATAATGATATTATGGGGAGAAAAAAAGTAGAAAAAAAAGACAATTTTTGACAGTTTTGACAGCTCGAAAACTGATAAAAATCGGAGAAAAAAGGTTAGCTCCGGTTCAAAAAAAAATAGTCCTGGTGGGTGTAGGCTATAATTGGAGGTACGGAAAACACCAGTTTTTGGTCCGAAATTGGGTCCAAATGCGAATAAAAAATTTGGATTCCTAATTGGACCAATGTTTGGATTCCAGTTTGGTCAGAACCGTAGTTTGGATCTAAATTAGGACTCTGTCTAGCACCCATGTTTGGCCTTTGATTTGGACCCAAATTTGGTTGGGACTTCAATTTGGAGTTTCATTTGGATCATAAGTTGGACCTTAATTTGGACCCTAGTTCAGACCCTAGTTTTGTTTTACACACCCTATTTTACACACTGGCTAGGACCCCGATTTAGACCTTGACCTCAGTTTGCGCCATGGTTTGCACTCTAGTTTGAACCTTCATTTGGTAGTTTGGACCCAAAATTGGACCTTAATTTGGATCTTAATTTGGACCACAACTCGGACTCTAATTTGGACCTTTGTTCGAACCTTAGCTTGTGGATCATACTTTTGGCCTCGAATTCGGACCTCAATTTGAACACAAATTTGGCCCATAGTTTGGACCCAAAGTAGGGTCTTAATTTGGTACCAAAACAAATTTGAAAAAAAAATCGGTTCTTACTTTTGGATCTTAATTTGGACCTTTGGACCCTATTTCCGACCCTAGTTTTAACCCAAGCTTGATGCCTGATTTATGCCTTAGTTTGGACCTTTCAAATAGCTTGAACTCTATTTTTCTCATCATTTTTCACGTAAATCTTCATTAATTGCCCGGTCACACAACACAAATTTTCATATCACTGATAAGAAAAAAAAAGGTCACAATTTCCAACGAACTAGTGCGTCTAGAACTGTGGTGCCGATGTCTGAACACTGGTTTTGGGCAAAAATTCGAATAATTACATTTATTTTACAAAAAATAACGAAACCGAAAATCAGACTTGATAAATATTCTTAGTAGTTGGTAGTTGGTAGGTGGTAGTTGATAGTTGATAGTTGGTAGTTGGTAGTAAACGGACATATGCTTGACCTTTATTTTGCTCATACGACAGAAAAAAATCAATTCAAATTTGATAAATATTCTTCTGCTCGTCCATCATCTCCAAAACAGTGAAGTTCTTTGGAAGCAAGTTGGCTTTTCCTGAAATACAGTATCTCCTACAGTAACCCCATTTCAATCTACAGTAATTCCCTACCATTGACTACGGTCACTTTTTGACAGAATGGACAGAAGAGGTGTTGACCGTTGTCCAATAGATTATCGGCACATTTCTCACAAATTGTGTGGCCACATTCTTTTAGAATTCGAGGAGTTTTGGAAGGATTACTGTAGTCTTCGAAGCAGATTTTGCATTGGAGTCTGAAAATATAGAAATTTGTGGTTGAAAATGTTGTTTTTTGTGAGTTTTCGACCAATATGGGCACCAATTTGGCGAGTTGGAACCAAAAACAGAACAAAAAAATCTTACTTGGAATCGGTTTCTCCCAAAATCTGGGCCACAGATTTGTTGTCCTTCTCTTCATTCTCCAAACGATTTGGATTCAAAAATCCGCTTAATCTCTCCAAAATCCCTACAGAAGTCTCTTGATCCGGATGAATTAATTTCACTTTTCCTTGCCAAACTTGCACAAATTCAATCATACAAGCCGTGCAAATCGCGGAAAATACAACTTGAGCCCAAATGACTTTTTCTATGGATGATGACCAATAAAAGAGCATTCCGAGTCTTATGGTAATAAGAAGAATGAAGAGATTGATGCCAAAAATAATCTATGGTCCTTTTTCTTTTTTGTCGTAGACCACTCTGCAATGTCTTTTGCTTGGCCAGATGAATTGGGTCCAGAAAAAGGGGATAGCTGGGATGGCTAAGAAAATGGAGTACCAGAGGACCTGAAAATGTTAGTTTGGAGCCCGTAGTTATCTTATTTGGAGCCAAACATGGAAACTTATTTAGGGCTCTCTTGGGACCTGAAGATTTACCGTGGTCCAAAGCTAAAAATTTTTCATTACCGGAAAATTTCCGGTGCTCCGCGCGTCAATAGCCTGGGATTCACAAAAATTTTGTTTATTCTCTACTCAAAATAAAAAACCAAAAATAATTGGCGCACCTAGGAATCGAACTCGGATGCTAAATTTAACGAGAACTTTTTTTTACGCCACTACACTACGTCGCCATCGGTGTGTAGTCGAACCGGCGGCGGCCGCTAGCAGCCGACAGTTGACGGGTGCGGGCGTAGGCGTGGAGCATAGTTAGCACAAAGCTGCCTAGAGCTCCAATCAAAAAATAAAAAAGACGGGCATCATCGCGGCCAAATTCTATATCGACCTGTCAAGGTCCCATAAAAATCGGACTTCTAGGAAAGACTCCAGGGTCTCAGGGTTTTTTGTGTTGCTCCCAACTTCTAAGCGGAAAGTTGGCAACTTCTAGGCGGGCGAAAATAAGGCTCTTGCAGCTTTAAAGCGAACCATTTGCGTGTTTTGAGCTGAAATTTAAAGTTGTCGCTTTCTTGGCGAATTTTGACTGCACACAAACGTCTGTCCGGCAAAGTCGCTCAACTCTTCAGAAATTGGCAGTAGAAGTTGGCCCAAAAGTTGGCAACAACACCCGATAAAGTAGGATACATTTACCATGTCCTAAAACCTCTAGAATATTAGGATACTTACCATGTCCTGGATATTCCAATAAATATCACTCGCAAACCAATAAGGACCCGGTGTCCCATAGATACTTCCGGACCTACGGTAATAACCTCCATTTATATGAGAAGGATACCATCTGTAAGATACCATCTGTAACTCGATTCCTCGTTTGACCAGAAGCCAACCGCGGCATAAACCACCAGCCTAGGAATCCATGCAAAAATCAGTGCAAGTCCACTTCCAATCAGTAGATTAGTTCGGCATTTAATCAATAATTCCCCATCATTGATCCCGGCATCAATTTTTTGCCACTTTTGAAGGCAGACAGTGAGCCCGTAGATCAAAAAATAAGTGGCCAAAATGGCACCGCCCAAGACCAATTTCCAGAGTTCAAAAGAGGAAAAAATTAGGAAAAATAGTCCGATGACGAGGAAAATCGGGGCTAATAAAGCGTGGATTCCATGGAAAAGGTCGGGGTTTGTTATGGAGGATAATGGCGGTGGTTTGAATATCATTTCTGGAAAAAATTATTTTTAGAAAATATGAGAAAAATTGATTGAAGTGAGGAGTTAGGGTTATTATCTTATCAGTTGAAAAAGGGGAAAAGCACATAAGACGGGGACGTAACATGACAATTTTTGTGATTTGTAGTTGTTTTTCACCCAAAAAAAAAACGAAAATTCCAAAAAAAATTGTTTTTGAAAAAAAAAATCGAAAAATATACCAGAAAACCAAAAATAAATAAAATCCTTCCCAATTGTTTTTTTCGGAATGTTCGGTGAACTTACCGGTAACTTTCTGTTTCGTCAGAGAATTTACCAAATTACCTGAAAATTTACCGGTAGTTTCTTGGTTTTTCTCAAAATTTACCGGTATTTTACTGGTCTGAAAAGCTACCGGAAATTAATTGGTTTTTCGTTAAATTTACCAAGAAATTTTACTGGAAAATTTGCCGATAAGTCACTTTTTCGTTGATAAATTCAGCAGAAATTTACTGATTTTATCAGTATATTCACCGCTTTTCTACAGATCTATCAGGAAAATTCATTGGGAATTCACCGGTTTATCGGAAATGTAGCGATGAAAAAGTTACCGGTAAATTTTTGTAACTTTTACCGATAAATTTTTGTAACTTTTACCGATAAATTTTTGTAACTTTTACCGATAAATTTACTGGGAAGCTTTCGTTGAAATTTTGCGTTGGAAGAAGTATTATTATATAGAATAAGTATAGAAAATGGAAAGTTAGGGTTTTGTTATCAGTTAGAAATGAGGAGGGTGGAAGGGAAGAGGTGGTCACTTGTCTGTGTGTCAGTTTGTTTGTTTTAAAGATTTCGATAAAAAATTTGTTTTGGAAACTTTGTGTCCGGATGTTTGAAAATAGCCCAAAATGACTTCAAGAAATTCAAAATTGTTCAAAGAATGAACCAAAGTTCTTTGGAAACAAATTGGCTTTTCCTGAAATACAGTACCTACAGTAATCCCTTTTCAGTCTACAGTAACCCCTTACCATTGACTACGGTCACTTTTTGACAGAATGGACAGAAGAGGTGTTGACCGTTGTTCAATAGATTATCAGCACATTTCTCACAAATTATATGACCACATTCTTTTAGGATTCGAGGAACTGTAGCCTTTGAAGCAAATTTCGAATTGGAATCTGAAAATATTAGATATCGGTGCGGACTAGAATTTCAAACCGGAATATCTCCATTTGGAAGGGTGTTCTTCAGCTAAAGAAAGCTGATTTGGGCTATTTTGAATGTTTACTTTCAGCTGATATACTTTTTGTAGGGAACCCCACACCCCATGTTTCGACCATTCCTTAGTCAGTTTTGTTGGGTCGCGCACACCTCAACAAACAACCCCCCCCCCCCCCCCCCCCCCTCTTTCTCTGAAGGGACGGGTCACCATTATTTTATTTTTTCGATTTTCTAAATGATTTTTTCATTTTCAAAAAAAAATTTCGAAGAAATAATAAATTTCAAACCGCCGCCCTTTCCCTCCATGTCTATTCCCGACATTATTCATGGTATCCACGCTCTAGTGGCTCTATTTTTCATCGTCGGCGGATTACTGTACTGTATTTTTTGCCCATGGAATTCTCTCGAAATTGCCGGCGCCGGTGCCATTTTAGCCACCTATTTGATGATTTATGGGCTCATTTCACGTCTCCAAAAGTGCAAAAATATTGATTCCGGGACAAATGATGAGGTGTTGTTGGAAAGGTGTCGGACTAATCTTCTGATTGGATCTGGACTTGGACTAATTGCCGGATGGTTTCCAAGATTAGTTGTTTACGCAGCGATGACTCTTATTCCATATGATACAGGGGTAAGTTTTTTGGTTTGGACCAAAAGCGACTAGTTTTTTTCGAAATTTTTTGAATTTTCAAGTTTATGAACCTCAAAAAAATATTCCTGTAATTGAAGCCCACTACAAAAAATACCGGAAATTTTCTATATTTGCTGAAAAAATTCATCTTTTCAGATTAAAAATTCTAAGAACTTTCTATTTTCTGTCTTCCGATTTCCGTTTTTTAAATGTTTCTGAATTCCGATTTCCGTCGTTTGAAAAAAAAAGTAAAAAAAGACGGGCATCATCGCGGTTAAGGCTTCCATTCAACGGGGAATTCAGTCGGCCGCGTCGTCCGTGAGCCGCGTCAGCCGTCTGTGACTTACATGTAATGCTTCCGGAATGTGCTCCCTCGATTCTAGATTTTATGGGGGCAAAAGTTAGGCCTAGGGATGGGTAAAATAACCCTCTAGTCAAAAATTTGACAAATTGATTTTTTATCGATTTATTGATTTTTTTCACTTTTACCAGTTTTCTGACCCTAGCTCTGTCAATTTTGAAGATTTTTCCAAAGTTAAAAAACGAAATTGTAGAACAAAATGTGCTCCAACTTAATACTCATTGCACAAAAAAATTTGGAGCACGTTGAAGAGCCCAAATTTTGCTCCAAAGTGGAGTCGAAAAAATCGAAAATGTTGAATCGTCATGAACTTTCGAAGTTAAGTTTGGCACTCAAATTAATGCTTATTGTCAAATTTTCAAAAAATTTCACCGATAATATTTTGAGAAAATTGAGTTCAAAATATATTTTTGTAATTTTCGGGTTTTCAAAATCAAATTTTCAAAAAAGTTGTGTTAATAAATCTTGTAGCCCGTAAAAAGATGCATCTTTTCGTTTTTTGACCATCTCAAAATAATGAGGTTGAACTGAGTTAAGTGTGTTTGAAGCTCTGGCCCCAAACCCAATCTGACAGAACTTGCTTGTATGGTCAACATTTCAAACACACTTAACTCAGTTCAAACTCATTATTTTGAGATGGTCAAAAAACGAAAAGATGCGTCTTTTTACGGGCTACAAGATTTACTAGCACCACTTTTTTGAAATTTTGATTTTGAAAATCCGAAAATTACAAAAATATATTTTGAACTCAATTTTCTCAAAATATTATCGGTGAAATTTTTTGAAAATTTGACAATAAGCATTAATTTGAGTGCCAAACTTAACTTCAAAAGTTCATGACGATTCAACATTTTTGATTTTTTCGACTCCACTTTGGAGCAAAATTTGGGCTCTTCAACGTGCTCCAAATTTTTTTGTGCAGTAAGTATTAAGTTGGAACACATTTTGTTCTACAATTTCGTTTTTTAACTTTGGAAAAATCTTCAAAATTGACAGAGCTAGGGTCAGAAAACTGGTAAAAGTGAAAAAAATCAATAAATCGATAAAAAATCAATTTGTCAAATTTTTGACTAGAGGGTTATTTTACCCATCCCAAGGCCTAACTTTTGCCCCCATAAAATCTAGAATCGAGGGAGCACATTCCGGAAGCATTACATGTTAGCGTGTCCGCGATTGCGTACGCTACCCGCAATTTGACGAGCGATTTTTATTTTATTTTCTATCTTCTTATAACTGTTTGAAAACTGAATGAATTATGCAATTTTTGAGTGTTTTTATAATAACTACATGAAAGTTCGGTAACATGAAGAAAAAGTATACTGTGCTCGTCATTTAAAATGTCTGGGTACGCAACCACGCTCACGCAACTAATGCAGACGGCTGGCGTGTGACAAGTGGAAAGAAAACCTTCGATATGACTGAAAATAGCAGCCAACATAATTCGAGCTCGCCAAAAATCCATCATTTCAGATTCTCTGGTGCTGCATTTTCATGACCATCCCACTTATTCCTCTATTCTGGACTCAATTCATTTGGACTAGCAAACGACACTGCCGAGTGGTCTACAAAATGAGGGAAGCTCAACCATGGCTCATTTTAGCATTCAACTTTTTCCTTCTTATGAAGATGTTCGGGATGCATGACCATTATAGAGACCGGGAAACGAAAAAAATTTATTGGACCCAAGTTATATTTTTCCCAATTTGTACAGCTTGTATGATTGAATTTGTCCAAGTTTGGCAAGGAAAATTGGAGTTGACACATCCGGAACCGGAATGTTCTGGAAATGTTCTGATCTTGGAGAAAAATGCGGAATTTGCAATCCCGAATAAATTGAAAAATGGAGCAGTTGAGAATGAGAGATCTGTGGCTCAGATTTTGGGAGAGACAGATTTGAGGTGGGTTCAAAGTGAGATTCGGAACTTTTTTTCGGGGAGAAAATTTAACAAAATGTTTCCTGGTCTTAACTGGATAAAACTCCCAAAAAATGGTCTAAATTAGACTTTCCGACCCAAAAAACCAATATTTTCAGATTCCAATGCAAAATCTGTCACGAGGACTACAGTAATCCTTCCAAAACTCCCCGAATTCTGAAAGAATGTGGTCACACAATTTGTGAGAAATGTGCCGATAATCTATTGAACAACGGTCAACACCTCTTCTGTCCATTCTGTCAAAAAGTGACCGTAGTCGGGGATTACTGTAGTTTGAAAGAGGGTTACTGTAGGAGATACTGTATTTCAGGAAAAGCCAACTTGCTTCCAAAGAACTTTGCTGTGCTGGAGATGATGGAATAGCAATGAAATATAATATATTGGGATTTTTTAATATAAAAACTTTCTTTTATTTTTTCTAATTTCATATTACATCTTCACTAAAAAACAGTTTCAAAAAAAAAACTTTACAATTATTTTTAGTCCCGAACATTAAAAAAAACCGATTTCGACTAGCCATTCTCACTTTCTCTCAGCGTTTAGGGCGAAAGTTCTCAAAAACATTTTCTCAAAAATTCCATTTTCAGTCTAAATAAACAGATTTTAAATTTATTCATGCACACTTGAACAAATAACAACACCACTCTAACAAGGGAACGTGTAAGGAGACGTTTCACTATTTTCTTGCAGCTGATAACAGTTCAAAACTGATTTTTTTTTCATTTTTAAATACTATTTTGTAAAAATGCCTCCGCAAATACCCCGGACCTCGCCAACGGAATCCATGCTCTGGTGGTTGCAGTTTTCATTGTCGGCGGATTGCGGTACCTCCTTTTTTCTGACACTCGAACCATTCTGATCACTTATTCATTGATAAATAATCATTTGTACGAATCAGTTTGTTTCACACATTTTGAAAAATTCATTTTGGAAATTTTGCGCCCGTATTGTTCTGGATGTCCGAAAACAATCTGAACAGTTTCAAACTTTTTTGTATAAAGTTTCAGAATGTTAAAATCCCGTTTTGATTAGAGATAGCACGGCTATTGTGACTTTTTTTAAACACATTTCCAAAAAATAGTATTTCGAAATCTTTAAAATAAACATTGCAGACTGACTCTCCTCGATGTGACTGATAAGAACTTTTCATTTTCAATACTTTTTCCATTTTACTTTTCTTCCAACACAATTTCCTTTCGCTAATTTTCTGAAAGTACACTCTTTCAGAAAAACATGATTTTCAAACCCCCGCCCCTTTCCTCCATATCTATCCCGGACCTCGTTCAAGGAATTCACGCTCTGGTGGTTCCATTTTTCATCTTTAGCGGATTACTGTACCTTCTTTTCGCCTATTTTCAAATTTGGAATTTGGCACTGGCCGGCGTTATCATTATCACATGGTTATTGATTTATGGATTGATTGCCTGCCTTCAAAAGTGCCGCAAAATTAATGCCGGGATCAATGATGGTGAATTATTGATCAAATGCCGGACTAATCTTTTGATTGGAACTGGACTTGGACTATTTGTTGCATGGATTCCAAGATTGGTGATTTATCCGGCGGCTGGTTTCTTTTCATGGGGTGTTGGTGTTTACTTACCGTTTGGTTTGGGTTACAATTGGTTGAATATACAAGAAATGGTAAGTACGGTTTTTGGCTGTGTACCAGAATAGGGGTCCCTTAATTTTCTTGGGGTCCCTAAAAAAATCCAAGGGTCCCGAAAAATTAAAGGGATCCGTGGCACTTTCTCAGGGGTTTACGGGTCCCTGAAGTTTTCAAAGGGTCTTTTTTTTCTTGAAGTTTTTTGTTTTGTTTCTGGCGTTATACTTCTGAAGGAATGCCAGGGACCCATTTGATTTTTCAGGACCATGGAATGTTTCTGACTGATAACAAACTGTTTCCCGGCGCTTTGCTCAAAAAAAAACACCAGTTGGTTCTGTCTTAGTTTAGAGGTCCCATGAGAGAAAAAGGTCGCGTCAAAAATAAAAAGTGACATCAGAAAAAGGTCGCACGATAAAATAAAGATCGTGGGACCCTTTTTCTGATGGGACCTTTTTTCTCATGAGACTTCTTCTTATGGGACCTTTTTTTTCTCATGGGACTTTTTTTTCTCATAGGACCTTTTTTTTCTCATGGGACCTTTTTTCTTATGGGACCTTTTTTCTTATGGGACCTTTTTTTCATGGGACCTTTTTTTCTCATAGGACCTTTTTTTTCTGATGGGACCTTTTTTCTGATGGGACCTTTTTTCTGATGGGACCTTTTTTCTGATGGGACCTTTTATTCTTGATAGGACCTTTTTTTTTCATGGGACCTCTCAACTAGGACAGACCCCACCAGTGTGCTTTCAAAATTTTAAGCGGTAGAAAAAAGCCATGGCAGTATTTGCCTCAAAAAGCTAATGGGAAAATGAAGATTTGACCGGTTAACTTTCTGATTAATTTGGCGACAATTTTTTAAAAACTTTACTGGTAAATTAAGCCCGATTTCTTCAATTTCAGATCCTCTGGTACACTATTTTTTTGGCCATCCCCACTATTCCCCTACTGTGGACCCAGTTCATCTGGCCAAGCAAACGACACTGCCGAGTGGTCTACGACAAAAAAGAAAAAGGACCATGGATAATTTTGGGTATCAATGTTTTCCTTCTTTTGCTCTCTACAAAACTCGGAGTGCTCTTTTCATGGAGTTCTAGAGACAATGTTGTCTGGACTCAGGTTGCATTTTCTGCAATTTGCACAGCTTGTATGATCGAATTTGTACAAGTTTGGAAAGGAAAAGTGAAATTGGTTTATCCGGATCAAGAATCTTCTGGAAATGTTCCATTTCTGGAAAAATTGAGCGGATTTTTGAATCCAAATCATTTGGAAAATGGAGTTCAGGAAGAGAAACCAGTGGTGGCCAAAAATTTGGGAGAGTCTGTTTTGAGGTGAGTGACCAAAAATATAGATTTGGACAAATCTTTTGGTCCAAAACTGGGCCCAAGTGAACAACTATAGCCTAAAATCTCGAATATTCAGATTCCAATGCGAAAACTGTCACGAGGACTACAGTAATCCATCCAAAACTCCTCGAATGCTCAAAGAATGTGGTCATACAATTTGTGAGAAATGTGCTGATAATCTATTGAACAACGGTCAACACCTCTTCTGTCCATTCTGTCAAAAAGTGACCGTAGTCAATGGTAGGGGGTTACTGTAGATTGAAAATGGGTTACTGTAGACATACTGTATTTCAGGAAAGGCCAACTTGCTTCCAAAGAACTTCACTGTTTTGGAGATGATGGACGAGCAGAAGAATATTTATCAAGTTTGAATTGATTTTTTCCTGTTGTATGTGCAAAATAAAAGTTAAACATATGTCCGTTTACTACCAACTACCAAATACCAAATACCAAATACCAAATACCAACTACCAACTACCAAATTCCAACTACCTAATACCAACTACCAAACAACTACCAACTACCAACTACCAAATTCTAACTAACAACTACCAACTACCAACTACCAGATACCAACTTCCAATTTCCAACTACCAACTACCAACTACCAACTACCAAACAACTACCAACTACCAACTACCAAATTCCAACTACCAAATACCAACTACCAAACAACTACCAACTACCAACTACCAAATTCCAACTACCTAATACCAACTACCAAACAACTACCATCTACCAACTACCAAATTCCAACTACCTAATACCAACTACCAAACAACTACCAACTACCAACTACCAAATTCTAACTAACAACTACCAACTACCAACTACCAGATACCAACTTCCAATTCCCAACTTCCAACTACCAACTACCAACCAATTACCAACCAACGTTCCACCAACTTTTTGATCAAGTCAGCTTGTCAATTTTTTTGTAAAATAAATTTTTTGAGCCCAAAATAACATTTTTTGGTTCTTCATACAATTTTTGGACATAGAAAACCCTCATATAAGGCCTGTGACCAAACCAAATCATTTGACCTTCCTAATTTTTGGAACATTGTTTTTTTCTCTAAATCTCTTCTCCGCCACCCCTTTTTTTTCTGCCATTTTTTTCATTTTACCCCATTCCTCTCAAAAAAAAATGAAAATACGGATGAGTTTTCTTGAATATATTTATATAAACTACATTATATGTTTTCTTGGCCTATTTAGCTCAGGCCTAGTCCGATGCTTCATCAGAGATGACGTCACTACTGACGTCTACAAATATTCACTAATTATTGTTTTGGCTTGGATTCTTTTGGAAGTTTTGGGAGTTGTTGTGGAAAAGATATTCAAATATTTGATGATGAAAAGAACGGAAAACGGATTTTGTGCCAGAAAATATGGGGCGTGGTCGATTGGAATTGGTCTGGTGGCATGCATCATTTTTGGGTTTGCACCGAGGATTTTGGTCCTTTTTGTCGGGAAAAAAGAGAATGTAAGTTGAATTTTCGGAGGATCCGGGCTGTCAAAAATATTTTTTTGTCGAATTCTGGGTGCTACCCCTAATCAGAACCGGACGAATCAGAACTGATCGATTAAGAACTGATCGGGTAAGAACTGGACGAATCAGAACTTACCCTATTCGAACCGACCGTCTAAGAATTGCCCCGGTAAAGAAAACCTGAAGTTTTGAACTGAAAGGCAAAGACTGGGCTTCAAAATGAACTGAAAAACACATTTTTAGTCCGAAAATGGTCCGAAAAACTTATGATAGGACCAAGAAACTTATTCTCAGTACAGACCTTCGTTTTTAAGGTTTTGGTCCCTTTTGGTCTATTAAGGGTATTTATAGCCTCATCTTGTATTGAATCCAATTTCGTTTAAAAATTTTAAAGTTTTTTCTTCGTTTTTGCCTCCTCTAACATCGTTCGAACTATTTCTACAGTAACCCAAACTCTTTGTTTTCCACCTTTTTTTCGGCAAAAAAAGACGAAAACGAAGATAGAAAAACGGTTTCTCCTCTATTCCTTATCTGATCAAAACCTACTTGTTTGTTGGCATTGAAATGAAAAACGGTCGGTCCAACCAAAAAAAAAAGAAAAATTCGAGAGATACACATAATTGATGATTGATAGGTGGTGGTCTAGAGTGTTCTTACGGTCAAAATTGTCCGAAAGAAAAAGAGAAAATAACGAATAAAAAAAAGCCATGAGAAAGTGGGGATTTTTGAACTTATTTTTAGGGATTTCAAAATTGGAGATTGAATGCTTCCTCAAAAAAAGTGTCATTTTTTCTGGAGTTTTGACCTGAACATTGTGAAAATCTTAGTTTTTAGTATAGAAAAATATAGAAGAAATTGGTCCAAAATTGACTTTTTTGGGTTTTTTTTACTGAAAAAAGTATTTCTTTCGAGCTGAAATGGGGTAAATTTTTGAAAAATTTATCGATAAATTTCCATTCTTCTACAGTAAGCATTCGGCGAAAAAAAAAAACAACGAAACTCCGAAATTACGGTTTAGTAGATTTACCGGTAAGTTTTCAAAAATTTACAAGACCCGGTAAATTTTCGAAAAATATACCAGTAAATTCATAAAAATTTTCTGGTGAATTCTAAAGATCCTATAGTGAGCTTCCGGGAAAAAACAACTCGGCTTCGGAACTACGCTAGTGCGCCTTGTTTAACCGATTTACTAGTAAATTTTCGAAAAAATATACCGGTAATTTTTTGAAAATTTACCGGTATTTTTTTTGTTTTTTTGACCATTTTAACCAATTCACTTGCATGACCGGAGAAAAAAAATTTTCAGAATTTCAAGCTCACACTCTGCATCCCCCTCTATGGGATTATCTCCTGGTACACCCGATTTTGTATTCCCTATCGAGGAAATTTCTACTTCCGCTGGTCAAAATGCTCCCTGGTTTTCTGGTTTATCGCTTTTTTAAATATCATTCTTCTTATCACTTCAATGAGAATCGCGAATGCTTTGGGACATAATTTTGAGCAATTTCTGATTTTCCAAATTTTTTACACCTTGATTTGTATCCCGTCTTCTTTGCAACTTTGGCTTTTGGTCCAAAACAAATGGAAATTCTACGGCGACAGATTTGTAGATCCAACCCCATTCCATGAAATCGTTAGAAAAACAGATCTTGCAATTATGTCACGGATGTTCAAACATTTTGGAGGATGCTCTCATTATGATGTACATGGAAAGTTGTGCGATGAAGATGAAAAGTTGTATGTTTTTGAAACTTTTTAAAAATGACCAAGATATTATAGGGAAATTTACCGAAAATAAAATTTATTCACTGCAAATTTACCGGGAAAAGCTTGATAATTTCTTCAAAAAATTTCCGGGAAGTTTTCAAAATTTATCGGTGAAACTATCAAAAAAATTACCAAGAAAAAAAACTTTCCGGTAAATTTTTGCAGAGTTAAACAAAATATCAAAGATCAAAAGTAATTTACCGAAATTTTTTGGCAAACCTTCCAGAAAAAGTTCAGAAAAGTTGCCAATTTCTTTTTCTTTTCCGGAAAATTTACCGTAAACTTTAACCAAAAATTTTTGATAAATTTTTTTTGGTGGCTTTCCGATAAAATTAATTCCCCGGTAAATCGTTTTGAAATTCACCGATAAAAAGTAATTTACTGGTAAATTTTTCGGAAAAATACCAAAAAAATTAGTTTCCCGGTAAATTTTTTGTAAATCAAACAAAATATTACAGTTAGAAAGTAATTTACCGGAAATCTTTTGGTAAAAATTTGGAAAATTTTCCAGAAAACGGTCGGAAAAACTATCAGATTTTTTTTATTTTTCCGTAAAATTTACCGGAAAGTCTAACGGAAAATGTTCGGTTAATTATTTTTCGTTGATTTTCCGGTTAATTTACTCAAAATTTACCGATAAAAAGTCATTTAGCGGTAAACTTAGAAGAGAAATTACCAAAAAAATTAGTTTCCCGGTAAAGTTTTGGTGAATTAAATAAAATATTACAGATAAAAAATAATTTAACGAAAAAATTTGGTGAAATTTCAGCAAATTTTCCAGAAAACGGTTGAAAGAAGTTATCAATTTTTTTAACTTTTCAGCAAAATTTACCGATAAGTTTAACGGAAAACGTTCTATAAATTTTTTTTTCTGGTGGTTTTCCGATAAATTTCAGTAAAAAATTTTCCGGTAAATCGTTTTTAAATTCACCGATAAAAAGTAATACAGTGCGTTTCATAATTATAAAGCCACCCTCATTTTTTCACGTCACGTGTTTTTCTGAGTTTTTTGACACTTGCCGTTACGAAAATCGAATTCAGCATCGAAAGTTACATATGTCCTAAAATTTGTAAACCGATATCTCAAAAACCTGATCTCCGGCACACAGGACACTGGAAAATGGCCTTCTGCAACCGTTTCATAATTATAAAGCCACTCCCCTGCGCTCAGCTTTTTACCCAAAATACTAAATTTCTATGACTAATAATGAGTACTATTGAGTCTGGAGACACCATACTGAATAAACAAAAAGGTTTTGAAATCGTCTCGATCGATGAAAATGGCCTGGAACTCTCTTCCAGGCCCTGTGTGCCCGAGTCATCAGATATGGGTGCCTGGCACTCTTCAATGAGCCGGGAATTGTTCCAAACGTTTTCGAAACAGGTCTGAGTAACATCCAGATAGTTTTTGTAAATTTTGGAACCACGTCGTCATTCCCGCGCACGCGGAAATCGGGTAACAGGCCATCAACCTGTAGAGACTGGAGAGGTCATGGTGAATAACATTGAATGATGGCTGGAAAACCAAACAATATCGACTCAAGTTTTGATGTCAGAGATGCCAAAGTCTTGTGAAGTTCTTTTAACATCCGGAGAAGCTCCAATTATTCCTGCTAGGAGCCCAGGAGAATTCTAAGTTCCGTTGGGGTTACATTTTCAAGTCTCTCTGATGTCTTTTTTCAAAATGTTAATCAAAAAGTAGGTCAGCAAGTTTGGATTTGCTCCTCACATCTCGAACATGATTTTCATGAATCAATAGAGCAAATTTGACTGACTTTTATCATCCCACATTAGTTTTCTCTTCAGCTGTGAACAGAGGGCAAAGTGAGAGCAACTGATGTGTGGGTTTCCAGATGTTGTATCCTTCCGATGGCCCTCTTTTCATAGGCACGAGTATTTGAGTTGATGCAAAGTGCTTCCGATGAACTCTGCCATCTCTGACAGTAAAACTTGAGTCGATATTGTTTGGTTTTCCAGCCATCATTCAATGTTATTCACCATGACCTCTCCAGTCTCTACAGGTTGATGGCATGTTACCCGAATTCCGCGTGCGCGGGGATGACGACGTGGTTCCAAAATTTACAAAAACTATCTGGATGTTACTCAGACCTGTTTCGAAAACGTTTGGAACAATTCCCGGCTCATTGAAGAGTGCCAGGCACCCATATCTGATGACTCGGGCACACAGGGCCTGGAAGAGAGTTCCAGGCCATTTTCATCGATCGAGACGATTTCAAAACCTTTTTGTTTATTCAGTATGGTGTCTCCAGACTCAATAGTACTCATTATTAGTCATAGAAATTTAGTATTTTGGGTAAAAAGCTGAGCGCAGGGGAGTGGCTTTATAATTATGAAACGGTTGCAGAAGGCCATTTTCCAGTGTCCTGTGTGCCGGAGATCAGGTTTTTGAGATATCGGTTTACAAATTTTAGGACATATGTAACTTTCGATGCTGAATTCGATTTTCGTAACGGCAAGTGTCAAAAAACCCAGAAAAACACGTGACGTGAAAAAATGAGGGTGGCTTTATAATTATGAAACGCACTGTATACTGGTAAATTTTCGTTTTTCTTAAATCAAGTTTGCTGCTAAATTCACCGGTAAATTTTTGAAATTTACCTATATGAAGTAGTTTACCAATAAATTTTGCAAGTTCACCGACAAAAAATAATTTACCGAAAAATTTATCGGAAAAAATGCCGAAAAAAAAGTTTACCGATATATTTCCGGTAATTCTGGCAATAATTCTAATTTTCAGCCTCATTACAAACAGTGTTGTTGAATATTGTGGACATCGTTTCTGTAGAACTTGCACAGCGAAAGAGCTGAAAAAAGAAGAGGAAGGACCCATTAGCTGCCCAATTTGTCACGAAATGAAAAAAATGAGAAGTAGGGTCAAAAAATGAAATTGAGAATTTTTTTTTCGAAATTTTTTTCAGAATCCGCTGAAATATCCCCCAAAAATTCGACTGTCTTGAATATTATGTTTGACGAAAGAGAAATTGACAAAGAGAATTACAAAAGTGTTCCTCAATCGGATTCGGATTCAGATGATGAGAAGTCTGGAACTTACACGTGTGACTTGGATTCGGATTTTTAGAATCTCTTTTTTTTTTGTTGAGTTTTTTTAAAAGTTGAACCGGACCCTAAACATATATCTCATACTTTTCCAATCTTGATTCATTGCTTATGATTTTAATGATAAGTTCAGATTTTTATGATTTTAGGTTATAATAATAAAGTTCAGTGATTCGCAAATTTGAAAATATAAATCATTAAAAAAATAAAATTAAAGTTCAGTTGTTTGGTCCCTGGCGTGTTCCTCGATGATGTCTAGGACTGTGAAGTTCTTTGGGAGTAGTTTAGCCGGGCCTGAAAATATACATGGTTTGAAACTCTATTAAAACTGCACCTCTAATTTAATAGCACTCAGATAACCGCTCCTGAAACTATTGAGGGACGACTCCTGGTATACTGGCACCTTTAATAGTATAGCACCTCTCAGAAACCGGCATCGAAGTTTGAATGATACGTGGGCATGCCGTTTTTAAAGGGGTTTTGAAGGTCTTAATCATTTCTACAGTAACCCCCCCCCCCCCCCTTCCACCCCTTATCTTATCTCTCGAGATTTTCTTTTTCATATCTATGTTCCAACGGAAAATAAGGAAAAAGTCCCAAAGTATGTTTCCATTCTCTTATCCGATATTAAATCGTTGGCATTGAAATGAAAAACAGTCGGTCGGCGTTAAAAAAAAAGAAGATAAAATTCGAGAGATACACATAATCGATGATTGATAGGTATGGTCTAAGAACGCCGGACAACCTTTCGTTCAGTATCTTTTGGTCGTTTTTCTACATTTCAATGCCACACAACTAGTTTTGCCAAAAATTAGGTCAAGCTCCCCACAAAATTTTGCTGAAACGAAACTAAAAGGCTTTGAAACATTGAACATCCCTAATAGAGTGGCATGCTCAATTAGCTGGCATCGAGAAACTACCTTAAAACGAGCTGAAACTGACTAAATTTTTAGCTGGAACCGTTAAAAAATTGGTGGCTAAACCTATGACTGGAACCGCCTGAAACATGGCGGGGAGTTTGAGTTATTTTAGTTAAAGCCGGAAAAAACTAGATCTAAAATTGGCTGGGACTGGTCAAAAAACAGCTAAAACTTGACTAAGATTTGACAAAATGCTCACCTTTCACCAATGTCACAGTTTGACAAAAGGAGCACGTCAAGAATTGTTTTTGATTCTTCTTCAACAACTCATCAGCACATTTTTCACAAATTGTGTGACCACATTCTTTCAGAGATCGGGGAATACGGTAGGTCTCGTTGTATGGGAATCGGCAGATTTTGCAGTCCAGCCTGAAAAATTTTGGATAAAATGTGCATGGAACTAGGCTGAAACTGTCTGAAACTTGTCTTAACTATCTGAACCTGAAGCAAATTTTTAAAAAATAGGCTGATTTAATCTAACTTGGACTGTCTGGAAATATGCCAAAAGGTCTTGAACCAGGCCTATGATGTTAAAAAATCGACTAAAATTAGACCAAAACTTACTTTGAGACTATAGTGTTTAGTTCCGTTGCTTCAATTCTCTGGTTAGCAGCATTCTGACTCTCTTCGTTCGCTCTTACCACCACTTCCAATTCTGCCTGAACAAGCTTCATTTTTCCTCGATAAACATACGAAAAATTAATGCTCGTCATGGCACAGATCAAGAAAAAACTAGCGTTGCATATCATTGAGAACAGTGCTGGTCCCCTTTTTTGATAAGTGCCGGCTATCCAAATACTAGCAATCAACAGAAGTACATGGGCGAGGACGAGAAGCCAGGAGTTTGTGTCGTTCCATTTTCGGACTATTTTGCATTTTTCGGTTAATCCGACGATGAAAAAAATGAAAAAGATTTGGATTGCACCGAGGCAAACGTAGATTGTATACCAGATCCAGAGCTGAAGAAAGGGTTTTTGAACAGAACATTTAAAAGGCTTCATTAGTCGTACGGGCGATGCGTAAGTGCAGTGGAGCTCACATTGCGCAGCGCCCGTACGACTACTATCATTTTGGACCAAAAGGATACGGAAAAAAACCCGAAATCATAAAAAGTTGCGTAAAAACGGCTGGAATTGAGTTTTAGTGTTCAAAATTGGGTTTCAGTCCAAAAAATACCGTATAAGCCGACCTTTACGTTCAGAAAAAGGTATACATTTTTAGAATAACCGTGAAGACTGTATTACAAAAGCCCCGAAAGTCCCTTAGTGAGTGTTGGGGGACCGAAAAAACCAAAAAAAAGTTTCGCTTAAGCTTTAAAAAAAGCCAGACTCACCGATTCATATACTGATATCAAAAAAACCAAGACTCTCGGTAAAAACCCAAAGAAAGTACACCATCCATATCCCGTCATCAAAAAATCTCGAAATTTTGCCACATCGTCCATTTGATGCCGATTTTCCCAGTGAAGAGAACATAATATTTTGAAACTTTCTTTACAAAGAATGAAGAGTAAAAACCAAGATCCAATGATAAATCCAGCATTCCGATACTCTGCTGACGTTACATTTGCACCAAATATAAAACGATAAAGACCATAGATAATAGCTATGAGTAGGGCAGAAAAATAGCAAATGAATATACTTTCAGAGCAATCGGGATCCTTTTTCTCGGGCATGTTTTTTGTGAGGAATGATGATTTTATTTTTCAAAATGAGAGGATGCTCTGACTGAGAGATTTAGAGAAAAACGGTACAGAAATGTTTTTTATTTCATGAGAAAAATTGAAGCTGGAAATCATAGAGTGAGCAAGGAATGATAAAGGATGAATCATAGGAATTCAATTAAATAAAGTGAATTTTAGGAAAAAAAAGAGAGATTTGATATAGTCTATGAATCATATTTTTCTATTAAACCGGCATGCCGTTTTGTTAGAGGTTGTCGCTTTTTCGAGAAAAAAAATTTGAAAAAAGGCTTTTCCAATTGTTTTTCGAAACTTATTCCGAAAACTTATTCCAAATATTGTCTGTAATCAAATCTCATTTTCCGCAATTTGCACGGTTTGTATGACTGAATTTGTACAAGTTTGGCAAGGAAAAGTGAAATTGGTATATCTGGATCAAGAATCTTCTGGAAATGTTCCATTTCTGAAGAAACTGAGTGGATTTTTGAATCCAAATCATTTGGAAATTGGAAATCAGAAAAAATAGATTTGGAAACATTGGTCCAAAAAAAAATTTGGACAAATTTTTGCGTCTAAAACTAGGCCCAAATAAACAATTATGACTTAAAATCCCGAGTTTTCAGACTCGAATGCAAAATTTCAAGGCATTTTCAAAGCTGAAAATATCACAGATTGCTTTCATCAAAAATTTTTTTATCATTTCCCCAATATCTCTCTCCTCCGACATTCCTTGCTCACTCTAAACCCGTGAGCCACCACGATCATCTTTCATCTCTTCCATTTCCCAAAACTTTTCAATATAAAAGTCTCCTTTCTCTCTCTCTCTCTCTCAATTTTTCAGACCATTTTTTCCCAGAAAAATGGCTGAAGAAGAGAAACATTATTTTCCAGAGAGTATATTCTGCATTTATTGTTTAGCCTTAGTGATTGCCGTTATCGATGGCCTATGGCGTCTTTTCGAGCCCAAATCTACCTCTGAAGACTATCTAAATGCCGGGCTTATTCTTATTTCTTGGATTCTCTTCATCATTATTATCTGTAGAACCGAGCGTATTGTTCAGCCTTACCAACGGACTAAAAGCTCGGACCACAAGAATCGATGCAGAATTTTTTTGTTGTTTCTGCTTGGAGCGACTTTATTTTTTGGATTTGTTCCCAGGATTTTGATACTTTTTATGAAGACGACTGACGGGGTGAGTATAGTGTTTTTTTAACATTAAAGGTGGCGGGACATGAAAAAATTGAAATAGTAGTTACTTATCTATTATGAATAATGGACCATTCTAAACTTATATGTGAAGTCCGGATAATCGTAACTAGTAAGAAGGGAAAGTTATCACATACTCTAGATTTTGAGCTCGAGACGCAGGTTCATAGGCGACATGAAAGGGCGGCCGCGTTTTGGTCCCTGTGGCTCAGCCGGTAACACGCGCAGCCTCCAATCGATACGGTAGCTAAGTTCGACCCTTTCGATGGTAATAGTTTTTTATTTTCTTGAAAATGTCCAAAATTTAGGAATTAGTGTATACACCACATCTTACGACAAAATGCATACAAAGTCTACAAAAAAGTCTACAAAGCTTTCATGTCTCCCCACCTTTAAGCTAATAACTACCGGCAAATTTATTAGCAAAAGTTAGGAAAATTTACCGGAGTTTTACCATTTTGTCGGAAAATTTATCGGTATCTCGAAGCATCGTTGCTCTATTTTTTCTCAATTTGAAACCGAGAACCGGTTTTAAAAGGTATTTATTTTATCTGTAAATTTTCCAAAATCATCAGTAAATTTTCGCTATATTTTTCGAAATTATCGGTAAATTCTTCGAAATTATCGGTAAATTTTCAGAAATTATTGGTAAATGTTTCTTTTTCTTGGTAAATTTTCTGAAACTTTGAGTTACCGTAATTCTTACCGGTAAAAGAAAATACCGTAAAAATGTCGGTAAATTTTTCAAAAATAAAAATTCAAAAATTTTTTTTCAGATTTGGCTCTGGAATTTTATCTATGTATCGCTTGGCGCCGTAGTTATTTTCTATGGGACCAGTACGTATGGTTTACTATTGTTCTACAAGATTAATCGGACCAGAAAGGATGCTCACTCCTGGATCATTATTCTTTCTCACGCCTTACTTTTTTTTTTACTCTTCCTGGATAATTGATGACTGCTATGAGCGCGAAGACCGAAAGTTTTCAATTCTGTTGTGCCAATTTTGTTTTGCACCGATTTGTGCCGTTGCAAATATCGATTTTTGGTATGTTTGGAGAGGAAAAGTCAAGAAGCAGGGAGAGAAGGAGGATTTGGAAATAGGGACTACTAATTGGTTAGAGAGGTGAGCAAATTTTTTTTGAATTTTTCAAAATTTGGGTTTTTCGAGAAAATCTTGCCTTGCGAGAAATTTTTTGGTAAAAAAATGTTTTTTGAAAAATCTTCTATTCTTCGCAAGTATTTGCAAAAGGTTTTTGAAAAAGTGACCCGATGTATTGTGTATCCATAATTCTTTGCGCGGTCGCGGGCATTTTCCTCATGGCCGAGTTTTGAAATCGTTCGGCCACCTCCGAATTTCTCAAATTGAGGCCCGTTGGGGGAGACATCATTTATCACCGATTTCTTTCATTTTCCGACCTTTTTTCTGTATTTTTTTGCTTTAGAAATATTCAAATATGAATTTATCAAGACGAGAAGTAAAAAATAATTGGATTTTTTGGCGAAATCACTACGAAATAGCTTTTTTCATTTTCCCCACATTGCAAGAAAATCGAAAAAACGAAAAAAATCCAGTTATTTTTTACTTCTAGTCTTGATAAATTCATATTTAAATATTTCTAAAGCAAAAAAATACAGAAAAAAGGTCGAAAAATGATAGAAATCAGTGATAAACGATGTCTCCCCCAACGGGCCTCAATTTGAGAAATTCGGAGGTGGCCGAACGATTTCAAAACTCGGCCATGAGGAAAATGCCCGCGACCGCGCAAAGAATTATGGATACACAATATTTCGAAATAATGAAAACAAAATTTAGCCAAAAAAAAACTAATTTGGAATCTGGAATAATGTCCCAAGAAAGTGGTACAAGTAATTCAATTTGATGAATTTGACTTTTCTGAATACGAAATTTTTCAGTCAGAAATGTCCGAAATCAGTCCGAAAAACAGTCCGAAATCAGTTCCAAATAGGTGAAAAATCGGTTCCAAATTGGTCAAAAATTTTTAGTCAAAAATTTTTGAAAATTTTTTTACTCAAAATGAATTGTTTTGGCTCAAAAAACTTGTTTTTGGAACTGATAGTCTTAGTTTGAGCTCATTGCTCCGAGCATTTTTATCTTATTCTGGAACCGGATTCAAGTTTCAAAAAAACATTATTTGGTCCAGAATGATTTTTATTTTCGGAAAAGCCTCAAGAAAATTTTTGTAAAAGACGAAAAATAAGTTCAATTACAATCGATTTTACTGATTAGAGACGCCCGCGTCGGCCCGCCTCGGAGTTTGAAAATTTTTAAATTTTGGCGCAAGTTTTCCTGGGTCGTTTCACTCAAAAAGCGATCAGATCAGACATAGGCCAAAAAAGTAAAAAAAAAAACCGCGAAAAAAATTTTCAAAAAAAAAAACTTGAAGAAAAAAATATTTTGCCCTGAACCCAGCGCCGAGCCAGGCCGGGTCGGTAGAAATTTCTCCAGCGGCCCGGCCCGGCCTATGACAAATCTGAAAAAAAAAACATCGAAAAATTTTTTAAATCAAATTTCAGATTCGAGTGCACAATCTGCGTAACATCATTCAATAAAACCGGAAAAACACCAAGGATGCTAAAAGAGTGTGGACACACAATTTGTGAAGAATGTGCCAATGAACTTTTGAAGAAAAATCAGAGAAAACACCTGCTTTGCCCATTCTGCCAAACGATAACCGTGGTGAAAGGTATGGGTTTTTTTTTTCAAATTTTTTTTTCATTTTTTAAAAAATTTCAGGACCAGCTAGCCTTCTTCCGAAAAACTACTTCATTGTGGGAATGATGGATGGCAAATTTCAAAGACCACGAAAATAGCTTTATTATCGATAATACTAAAATTCCAATACAATATTGATTTATTCTGAAGCCCAATTTTCCAAATTTTCCATTAGTCCCAACACTGCATAATTCTTGAAAAGTGTATTTGCCGGACCTAAAAAAACTTTTTCAAAAATGGTTGCCTACCTTTTACTGTGTTCACAGCTCTACAACTCGGGCATTTGATATATTTTCCATCAGTTTCTCTTATCAGATTATCAGCACATCCCTCGCATACAGTATGCCCACATTCTTTTAGAATCCGAGGGATTTTGGTTTCAGAATATTCCAATTTACGAATGGGGCATTCGATTCTGAAAAAAACGTGGGTTAGATTGGTCAAAATCAGTCGGAATCAGTTCAAAATCAGTTTTGACAGAAATGTTTCGTGGGAAAAATTGATGCTGGAAATCATAGGGTGAGCAAGGAATGATAAAGGATGAATCACTAGGGATTCAATTTAATAAAGTAAATTCAGAAAAAAAAAGCGATTTGAAAGAATCTGTGAATCACATTGTTCAGATCAGGGCTGTGCATAGACGAAAATTTTTACCGTTCCGGTAAATCTGTAAAACCAAGTTACAAAAAATTTACCGAAACGGTAAAACAGTAAATCTGCTTTTTCAGACCTTTTTTCAGACCGGTATAACCGGTAAAATCGGAAAACCTGTAAATCTATTGAAAACAAGCTAATTTGTTGTCAAAAATGAAAAATATAAAATTTAACGAATTTACCGAAAAGTTGAAAAAATTTTTACCGGTGCACACCGGTGATCTTGAAACAATTTACCGTTTACCGGTTCGGTAAAGTTTTACCGAAAAAAGTTCGGTAAATCGGTAAAACCGGTAAAACGGTAAACGGTAATTCCCAACCCTGGTTCAGATAGTGGGAAAATTTTGCCAGGAACCAAAAAACTCTGTTTCACCGACATGTCGCTATGTTAGGGGGTGTCGTTCAATGGTGATTTTAAAAAAAGAAATGGGCTCCAGCGTGCCTTATCGAAAAAATGTTTTTTGCTAAACTGACGACAAAGTGACCGGAAAAATTCCCTGGGAAATTATCGGGAAATTTCGGGGAAAAAAATAAATTCTCCGGAAAATTTGCCGCAAAATCCGCTCAAACCATGCACTCCGGCGTTATTTCGGAGCATCGTCGCCAAGTGTTTTCTTTTAATTTCGCGCCAAAAAGCTACTGGAATATTTGAAAATTTTCCGGAAAATATTCCGGAAAAAACAACTCAGATTTACCGGAAAAATGTCTCAAGTCTTCCTTCCGGAATACAGTAATCTGAGCCGAAATTCTGTACTTTCTTAAATGTTTAGACTCCGCCCCTTTTTTACGGCAGACGAAGTTGGTTATGATTCTTACTTTCAGAAGGACCGAAATGATTATCTTGGTCCGGGAGTTTTTTAGGCCAGAAATTTCATTTTCTAGCCCAGAGTATATCCCAAACCGGAGCTGCACAGAATTCCGACTTCCGACTTCCGACTTCCGACTTCCGTCTAAGACATTTTAATTCCGACTTCCGACTTCCGTTTTAAAACGAAATTTTAAACGGAAGTCGGAAGTTCTAGAATGGAAAAAATTTTCCGGAATTCGATGTAAATTCAGTGAAATTAGGTCAAAAAAGACGGGAAAAGTAGGTTAAACTATCAAAATTTCGAAAATTTGCGCAATTTTCGACAATTTTGGAAGATTTTCTACCTCCGACTTCCGACTTCCGTCTAGAAAAACTTTATTCCGACTTCCGACTTCCGTCTAAGGAATTCCAGTTCCGACTTCCGACTTCCGTCTAAGGAATTCCAGTTCCGATTTCCGACTTTCGACTTCCGTCAAAGAAAACTTTACTTATTAAAAAAAACTCTTCTTGAAACACCCGACCCAAACCCGATTCTCTTATTAAAAAAAAACTCTTCTTGATAAGTTCCAGAAAAAAAATCGATTTTTCCCAATATTTTTCTTAGACCCAAAATTTCACAACAAATTTCCGATGAGGCCGAACCCGTTGACCTACTTTCAAAATATTTTCTTTCTCTCTCTCTCTCCGCCTCTTTCTATCCCATTTTTGCCAATCTCCGTTTCATTCTCATTTTCCCCTCGATCACCAAAAATGATTGCGACCTCTTCACCTTTCAAAAAAATCATGGCAATCTATTTTCTATTATTTATTGGCCTAATCGGATACGGTCTTTTCCGGATCTTCATCAAAGAAAATGTGACTATTGAAGTCTACAAATATTCTGCCTACATTTTAATCTCCTGGTATTTCATCGACTTCACAAAGGATGTTGCTAAAGAGATACTTAAGTTTATTCATAAACAATCTGCTGTCAAAACGGATCCATGCAAATATAATTATCGAGCCATGCTTTTGGGCCTTGCCGGGTGTATTTTCTTTGGGTTTTTGCCAAGGATTCTCGTGTTTTTTGTTGTCGGAAATGAAATGGTGAGTGAAAATTTTGTTTTTTTGGGCCAGGGGTCTGGTCTGAAGATGGCCCAAAAATATTGTTGCCAGTGAAAAGAATTGGGGGTCTGAAAATCAAACAAAATAGAATTGGGGTGCAAATCCTAAGTACAATTCCAAAATAATTTAGGCCTAAAAAAAGGCCCAAATAGTTTTGCCTTAAATTAAGGTCGAATTTAGTCGACGACCTAAATATAGGGTTTAGGCCTGAAAAAAAAAACAAAACTAGTCTTGGGCTATGAAATAAGTCAGAACCAGAATCAGACCTTGATCAGGCCTAAAATGGTCTCAAGACTAAGCCTAAAGCCTAAGCCTAAGCCTAAATCTAGGCTTAAAACCGCTTCGGGCATAAAACCAAGCCGAAAACAGTCTCAGGCATAAGCACAGGCCTGAACCAGTTTTTGGCGTGGATTAAGGGAGGTCTGAAAATAGTCTTGAAATAGTCTTAGACCAGAAATCAGCTTTAAAAGGCCGAACGTCCGGCGCCGGGCCGATTCTCGGGCCCAAATGGCATTGACCCCATTTTTCGCCTGCCCAGAGAACGCCAAACCCTCTTATCCATCATCAATTATCTCTCGACTTTTTCCTTTTTTTTTCGACCGCCCGACCGTTTTTAATTTCAATGCCAAACGAATAGGTTTTGTATGAGATAAGAAGAAAATAGAAACTGGTTTTTTTCTTTTTTTTTTTTAAATTTTTTTCCGCTCTTTTTTTTCGGAGAAGAGGAATGGTTTCTAGGCCATGGCGCGGAGTTCTAGATCTTGACGCGGATTTCTAGGCCGTGACGCGGATTTCTAGGCCATGAAACGGATTTCTAGGCCGTGACGCAGATTTCTAGGCAATAAAGCGGATTTCCAGGCCACGACGCAGGTTCCTAGGCCAGCACGTGGATTTCTAGGCTATCACGCGGATTCCTAGGGCATTACGCGAATTCCTACGCCATGACGCGGATTTTTAAACCACAGCTATTTGCCAAACAAATAATTTTTAAATTTAGATTTGAAAATTCATTTCTAAATTTTAAATTTAATTATACAATTTTAAATTTAAATTTAAAAATATTCCAGCTCTACCTGCTCACCTGCTGTGTTCCCTTTTATGGAGCCATCAGTTGGTACTCAAGTTTTTGTTCGTCCCGCATTAAAAAATTCTTATTTTTTATCCAATGGACCGCATTTCCCACCTGCCTCATCATCTTCATTAACATCTTTCTGTTCTTCATCTCAATTTGGATAGCCTCAGAGTTGACAACCGGCCAAGAATTCAAAGATATCGTCCAAATTCAAGTCTTTTATTCTGTGATTTGTCTATTCGCTTGTCTGGAATTCTACACTTTCTGTGTGGACAATTTAGCCTACGATCTCGATGATTTCAGTCGTTTCGGTGATTTTCATACTCTTTTGAGAAATGATACAATGAAAGAAATGTGTAAATATTCGGATTGGGCGCGTTCGGCACTAGAAGAAGCTGATGAGGAGCATGGCACTCCGTGAGTTTTTTTTTTTTTGAAAATTTTGTTTAATGGACCAATACCGCTTAAGACATAGGCACCCCTTATAGAGCGGTATCCCTAGCAGACTAGCACCTCTAATATAACGGCATTTTTCATAAAACGGCACTCATAAACTCTCGGAAGTCTCAATAAACCGGCATCCTTTGCAGGACGGAACCCTTCCTAGGCCCTTTATAGACGGCACTTTTTCTAGGTTCCTTAAAGACTCTAATAGACGGGCACCTCCTAAACCGTTATTTTTATTAGACTCATACCTGCAATATAGCGGCGCCCCTAACAGACCGAGAACCCTGATGGACTGGCACTCCTGGTAGACAGCCTTCCCTAATATACCGACACCCCTTGAAGACTGGTACCTCTTATAGACCGGCAACCAATACCTACCGGATACCAGAGCTGGGCGGAATTCCGACTTCCGACTTCCGACTTCCGCCTAAGAAATTTTACTTCCGATTTCCGTTTTGGAACCGAAATTTTGGCGGAAGTCGGAATATGGAATAGGGAAAATATTGAAAAAATTCGCTAGATTCTGAGTGAAATGAAGCTCAGAAATTTGTTGGAAGTAGTTAAAAACATGTGAAAATCGATAAATTTTTCGACTTTTCGCTCATTTTCGATAAATTAGACTAATTTTTGCTCTCGGATTCCGACTTCCGACTTCCATCTTCCGCCTTCCCCCGCTTTTTTTCACTTCCGACTTCCGACTTCCGACTTCCGACTTCCGTTTTGAAAATTTTAATTTCCGCTCAGCTCTGTCGGATACCCTGATAGAATGGCACTTTTCATAGCCCGGCACCCCTAGTAGGTCAGCATCCCTACCTAGCATCCCTAATATAACGGCACCGCTGATAGAATGTTACTCCTAATAAACCGGCAGCCCTCATTGACCAGCACCCCTCTTATAGCGGCGCCTCTAATAAACGGGCACCTAGACAGAGATAACTTGAGCAATAAAGCAGCATGCCGGTTTATTAGAGGTTTTATGAATTATTCCAAGCGAATAAAAATTGGACTTTGAAATAAAAATTTCGAAAATTTTGGCCTTTCTGAACCATTTTCGGCATTCCAACCAGTTTTTGGCCGGAAATTGAATGCTACAAAAAAAATATTTGCAGATATGAATGCTCAATTTGTGTGAGCCGCTACGACCAAATCAACAAAATCCCCCGGATTTTAAAAGAGTGTGGTCACACAATTTGTGAAGAATGTGCCGATGAGTTGTTGGAAGAAAGCACTGGACAACACTTGTTCTGCCCGTTTTGTAAGGCTGTGACATTGGTGAAAGGTAGGTTTCTTGGTTTTTTTTTGTTGGATTCAAAACCGGACGAATCAGAACTGCTCGAATAAAAACTGGCCAAATCAGAACTGTACCTTATAGGAACTGCCCGGATAAGAACTGGCACTACTTTGCTGCAATGGCCTGCAAGCAGTGGAAAATGCCCAAATATAGAATAGTTCTTATCGGGTGCAGTTCTTAAACGGTCGGTTCTTATAAGGGACAGTTTTGATTCGTCCAGAGTTCTGATTTGGGGCAGTTCTAATTTGTCCAGTTTTGACTTGGGGTAGTCTCATTTTTTCCAGATGATGCCGATGAACTTCCCAAAAACTTTACAATCTTGGATTTGATGAATGATGAGGTGCGTCAGAAGCGCTTGCAAGCCCCGATTGAAGAAGAAAAAGTGGAAGACGAGAAAATGGAAGTGTAAACGTTTTTTGTTAAAATTTTTTATTTTATTTGCTGAACCGGAATCGAAAATTTTTTACCTCATGTTTAAAAATATTTTAATAAAAATAGTTTTAAAAAAATTAAAAAATCGATTAGTGTCCCAAATTTTTCATCAATTCCAACACCGCGAAATTTATGAAAAGCGTGTTTGCCGGACCTGAAATAAATTTTTTTTTTCAAAAAAAAAAGAATTTCCCCCACCTTTTACTGTGCTCACAACACTACAACTTGGGCATTTTATGTATTTTCCATCAGTTTCGCGTATCAGGTTATCAGCACATCCCTCGCATACAGTATCCCCACATTCTTTCAGTATCCGAGGGATTTTGGTTTCTGAATATTCCAATTTGCAGATTGGGCATTCGATTCTGGAAAAAAAGAGGGTTAGGGTGGTAAAACTCCTTAGGAAGCGGTTAAAATCAGTTCAAAATCAATCCAAAATCAGTTAGAAATTGGTCGAAATTCGTTCAAATTCAGTTCCAAATAAGTTCCAATTTGGTCAAAATCATTCCAAAATCAGTTACAAATTGGTCAAAATTTGTTCAAATTCAGTCCCGAATTGGTCAAAAATCAGTTTCAAATTGGTCAATATTAGTTCCAAATCGGTCTAAATTAGTTCAAAACCAGTTCCAAACCTACCTCGGAACCGCCTTCAAAAACGCCTCTTCTTTCTCCAATTCCTCTTGACTTTTCACTTTTTTCTCATAAGCTCCGCCCAACAAAACCACAGCCAAATCCACGAAACAAACCATTGATAAAACCGTAAAAGCTACTTGAAAAATGATAATCATTTCCTGTTCGATCTTATCCGTATAACACATTGATATCCGAATTGAAGTCATTAACCCCAGAATATTGAAAATAATTGCAGTTGATATGATTGGATTGTGATTGATATAGTCCAAATTGCAGGATTTTCGGAAACCATAGACGAAGAGATAGTAGAAAGTGAGGACAGTGAGAAGGGATTTGGATTGGGAGAGGATGATGTTCTGAAAAAATGAGACATTTCGGAATAAAAAGGCACAATAAAAAATTATATAATTATTTTTGACCAACTCAAAATTTGGACCAACTCGCAATTTGCACCAACTCGAGATGTGGACCAACTCAACATTTGGACCAACTCAAAACTTGGACCAACTTATTATTTGGACCAACTTAAAATTTGGACGAACATAAAATTTGTACCAACTTATTATTTGGACCAACTCAAAATTTGGACCAACTTAAAATTTGTACCAACTTAAAATTTGGACCAACTCAAAATTTGGACCAACTTAAAATTTGGACCAACTCGCAATTTGCACCAACTCGAGATGTGGACCAACTCAACATTTGGACCAACTCAAAATTTGGACTAACTCGCAATTTGCACCAACTCGAGATGTGGACCAACTCAACATTTAGACCAACTCAAAACTTGGACCAACTTATTTTTTGGACCAACTCGAAATTTGGACAAACTCACAATTTGGACCGACTCAAAATTTGGAACAACTCGAAATTTGGACCAACTCAAAATTTGGACAAACTCACAATTTGGACCGACTCAAAATTTGGAACAACTCACCGAAACATCTAGTCCAGTATAAAAAACCAATATTCGCGGGACCAAACTTGATAAAAAACATCCGCCAAGTCCAATTGCCAACTTGATTTGACATTGTCTCAATTGGCCAACTTGAAACCTTTCAAAACAGTATAAAACTGCCAATTTCAACAGGAAAATTGATAAGGGAATGACGAAAAATGAGCCAATGAAGCTTCCAATTTGGAATTTGGTGATAACTTGAAATTCCGGCGTCATCCAAGACTTGAAAATGAGAATAAAAATTGATGCAACTGCGAAATTAGCCAAGAAAAAAGCAAATCCATGGTGAATCCAATCATTGATAGAGGCTTCATTAGTCCAAATTGGAGTTTTTGGTTCCTTGATTTTTACAATTTCTTCCAATTCTTCAGGAGTTGTTAGCCGATACTCTCCCAATGGAATCAATACAAAATCAATTGAACATCCTGCACTGATAGCTACATACAGAAGGCAGCCCAAGATTATCGCTGGCCAAAATGCTTCGTCTTCTCTGCTGGTAATTTTGGAACTGACGTGAAAAGCAAGTATTAGAAATATAATGAAATGAACAATCAATGATATTATGGATACAATTTGGCATCGAGAAAAAACAATTTGTTTGATTATTCTTCCTTCGCGATAAAGAAAAATAAAGGAAACATTGCAATGGCGTTGAGTGGAGGTATAATTGTGTTGGAGATAGTCTGGAGAGAAAAAAATTGGAAAATTGGCGAGAAACTGCCTGAAACTAGGTCAAAGTGTCTAAAAAATAGGTAGGTTAAAAAATAGCACAAAACTATATGAACTAGGTTAATCAAACTGGCTTTCAAAAAGGCTTAGGCTTAGGCTTTACTGGCCGCAAGTAGGCTGGACAAACTGTCTGTAACTAGTAGTTTGCAGTCCAGCGAGACAATTCTCGCTATTCTCGTTTTGTCTCGCAATTGTCTCGTCTCGGGCTTGTTTCGGCTTGGTTCGCAAAATGATCGTCTTGTCTCGTTCTCGCAAAAGATCGTTTTTGTCTCGGATCGCAATTTCTAGTTCTCGAAATTTCTCGTGAAATGCTCGTCGATCGCGTGAACTACACTATTTTCTGGTCAAAAGTTACTCATTAAAAAAAATGAACTTTTTCGTGGATTTTTATTTTTTGATAAAATTATTCCACGATCATTTTTTTCAACCTTTTTTTGCCTGTGCAAAACTGTATTTTACGCGATCGGCGAGCATTACGAGAAATTTCGATCCTTTTACGAGAAATGAAAATTGCGAGAATTTGCGAGAACGAGAAATTGCGATCCGGGACAAAAACGATCTTTTCCGTGAACGAGACGAGACGGTCATTTTGCGAGACAAGCCGAGACGAGGCTCGTGAATACTGTAGCGAGTCTCGCGAAATTTCTCGTGCTCGACGAGCATCAATGCTCGCGAGACGGTACACTAGTAACTAGGCTAAATCTAGTATTAAACTAAACAGAAACTAAGCGAAATGTAGGCTAAACTGACCGTAACTATGTGATTAAAACTGATCTAACAATAGGCTAAACAAGGTTTGGGCTTAGGCTTAAACTGAGCTAAAAACGTTCTTAATATAGGTTAAAACTATAACTGTTTGTAAATAGTAGTACACCGTTTCGTGAGCATTAATGCTCGTCGAGCGCGAGTAATTTTGCGAATCTCGCTACAGTATTTACGAGTCTCGTCTCGCCTTGTCTTGCGGAATGATCGTCCACGAGACAAGCCGAGACGGTTGCGAGACAAGACGAGAATTGTGAGAAATCTCTCGCTGCACGGCACACTAATAAATAAGCTCAAATTAGGAAAAAATTGCCTAACATATTCAAAAATAGCCTAAAAACTCACGAAAAATTCAACTTCGATGGAGAAAAAGCAACACAACGTGATCCATGTGAATATCAAAACTCCACCAAATCCAATCAACAAATTCGCTTTACATTTTTCCAATTTACTTGTTCCAAGCCACTTGAGCAGCCTTTCCAGACCTGATTTCAGTAAAAAGCCTAATCCAAGACATAATAATAAAGATCCAAAGAAATTAGCTGTCAATTTCCAATTTTCAAAAGTATTTTCGGAAAAATATGCACAATAAAAAAGAGCGACGAAGATGAATGAGAATAGATTAGGAAGGCAAAATGATAGAGTAACGGTGCCGATGGAAGTGGGGAACTCATTTTCGATGCCCATTTTTGTGAGAGGGGGGGGGGGGGGAAGGGGAAAGAGAGAGAGAGGGAGAGAGAGAGAGAGAGAGAAAGGCGGGGGGGGGGGGGGGGGGGGGCTTAATTAACAAGGACCATCTGCTCATGGTGACCCCCATCGCCATCTGCCGATCCTTCTTAGCCCTCTCCCTCTTGGTGACCCTTTTTCATACTATTCAGGAGGCTACCCTTTTCATTGATTATCATAGTTTTTGAGCTTAAGCTTGCTTCGAGCAATTTAATCTTGAAAAAGTCTTTGCAAAATAAAAAAATGAATTGAACCCGAACTGAACATATCGTTGTACTAACCCTGTCAAAATCATCTGATTCTCGTCAAAATTAATCGAAAATGACAAATAGAGCACGCTGATAACGAGATTAGAGTCTTCTTCTCGAGAAAAAAAGTTCTCGAGAACTTTTTGAGAACTTTCTCGAGACGTCTCGTTTTCTCGTGCGATTTTCGATAATTCTCATTGTCTCGAGAAAAATTTCCAAAATGTTTTCTCATTTTGATCAAGTTTTTTTTGAAATCGCAATTTCTGTTGGAATGTACTCTAGAGCTCATTATTATCGATAATTTTAACATTTCTGCCGGTTTCACGGTGATTTAAAAAAAAAATTTTCAACTCTCGAAAAAATTCTCAAGCAATTCTCGAAAAATTCAAAAGAAGTCTCGAGAACTTTCAAGTTTTCTCGAGAATTCCTCGAGAATTGTCGGGAAACTAGCGATAATTCCTCGACAAAGTTCTCGAGGATTTCTCGAGAAAAATTTCTCGTCTGCAAATACTGCTCAGAATCTTTATTGGAAAAACATTTCTGGAAAAAAATGTTTTTGAGCATGCTTCGTCTCAGATTTGAAAAAAAACTTTCTTTAATTTAGTTTCTGCTAGTATAACAGTTCTTTTTCTTTTTTCCAATTTTCATTTGTCTTTAACCCAACAAAACCAAAATCTTTTTCATTTTCAGGCCCTCGACCTCAGGACTATGATCCGTTTTTCCAACAGGAATGACTCCACAGACGACTCCAGAAAAGACACGTCAAAGACTCCTGTTATTATCGGGTTGCTCTCCTGTCTAACTCTTATTTTTGGAGTCTTGTTTTCATTGGGCAAGGACCCTCTTCTCAAAACCACTTATTTCGACATTTTTTTGAATTTGTTAGCTGTTGGAGCCACTTGTTTGGTCCTTTTTGGAGTTATCATTGCGCTGAAACAATTTTCACTGAAATTTTATAAGAAAAAGAAGTATGGAGAGTATGAAAAGAGCAGGAATGATGTGTTGATTGGCTTCGGTTTGATTTTCATTTGTGGATTTTGTCTAAGGACTTCAGTCTTTTTTCAAGAGCCAACCAGTTTTGTGAGTTTTTTGAAAGGGTGCTATCCCTAATCAGAGCTGGACGAATCAGAACCGACCGTTTAAGAACTGTCCCGGTTAAGAACTTTTCAAATGCTCGTATTTGGGCACTTTTCACTGCTTGCAGGCCATTGCAGCAAAGTTATGTCAGTTCTCATTCGGGCAGTTCTCATAAGGTACATTTCTAATTCAGGCAGTTCTGATGCGTCCAGTTCTGATTCGTCCAGTTCTTTTTCGACCAGTTCTAATTCGTCCAGTTCTGATTCGTCCAGTTCTGATATTTATTTCATCCCAATTCCATTTTTCATCAAGAATTCACTCAAAAATCACTCTAAACAGTACAACTTGAAGGCATGACCGAGTAAAGTTTGATGGCCTAGAAAATTCCTTTTGGATTCTAGGTCATCAATCATTTTTGTACCATTCCGAGTGATTTTTAAGTGAATGAGTGAAATAGAGATGAAAAAACACGTCGAAATGGGGGTATGCCAAATCAGAACTTTACCGTATCAGAACCGTGCCTCGAATCATAAATATTATTTCACGTGGAGTAGTTCTAATAAGGGACAGTTCTGACTCGGCGTACCCTCGTCGAAATTTATTTAAAAAAATGTTTTTTTTCCAGAATATCAGCATTGGAACCATTATCTACCCATTTCTGTGTCTTCTAATCCTCCATTTCTTCCTAAAAACTCTCCATTCCTACGTCACACACAGCGAAAATCAGCTGAAAATTTACTTTATCGGAACCATTTTCCACATTGGCTCAGTGGCCCTTACCACCAGAATTTGCACTTTACTTGGAATGAATCCACAGATTCCAGAAGCAAAAAGTACCCTGATTGGTATGAGTCAATTTGGATACGGTATGTATTGTGCGATGAGTTCCATGGAGTTGGCGGTGGTTTGGAGTGGAGGATTGAAGAAAATCCAAAGGGATTATGAGGATGAGCCGGAGCCAACTGGAAACTCTGGAGATGTGGTTGTTCCACTTATAGAGCAGAGTGGACCAAAGTGAGTTTTGGAGCTTAAAAGTTTGGAATCTTTGGATTTGGAAAGTTTGGAAAAATTTGGAAATTTGGAATCAAATTTTGTTCCAACTGGAACAACTCGAGCTTCTAGAACTGATTTTTTGACCAATATACTGGTTTTGAGCTTATTTTTCAGACTGAATCTCTGTTTTCGTCCAATTTCTGGTCTGCGGCCAAAAATACAATCTCATAAAGACCAAAACTCACTGAATTTGACAACATTTTCGAACTATGGCCAAATAGTGACCTAGGAATCTTACGGTCGGAACCTAGAAATTCAATGGTTGTGGCCTGGGAGACCAATAGTCCGAGAAGACAAAAATACCTAGATAATTCAACGACGATTTCTAGGCCATCTCGTTTTTTTGGGACTGCGTAGTAGGATTCCTAGTCCACGGCCATTTTTAGGCACATTTTTTTCAATTTTCGAGTATTTTTAAAAGTTGAAAAACATAATTCTAGATGAAAATACGCCAAATTTAAGACGGGGCAACCAATAACTAGATAGTCAAAAACAAGCAGATTTTCATGAAATTAACTTCAATTTGGATCAAAAATTGGTAACAGTTGATTTGGAATCGGCTCAAATTTGGTCCAAAATTGGCTGGAAGTTGGAACAAAGTTGTTTGGCAACAACTATTCCAAACTTTTTTCCACATTGTTCAAACAATTTGGACTTGTGACCAAACTGTTTGGCCAACTTCTCTTTTTCTAGAATTGACTGCAAATCTTGCCACCGCGACTATAATTCCACCACCCGAATCCCTCGGATCCTCACAGAATGTGGTCATACAATATGCCAAAAATGTGCCATGAATCTTCTGAATCGAAAAACCTCCGGTCTTCTTTTCTGCCCTTTCTGTGAAGAAGCCACAGCAATTAATGGTAAGAGGATTACTGTAGTTTTAAAATTTTGGCTCTAGTCCAAAATCCAGGTACGAAAATCAAAATGGAGGTGTATAAAAGAATGGAGGTGCTTTGGGAAAATGGAGGTGTTTTGTAAAAAAGGAGGTGCGAAAAAAAATAAAGAGGTGCAAAGAAAAAACAAAGGTGTTTTGAAAAAATAAAGGTGTAATGGAAAATAAGGAGGTGCAATGAAAAAATGAAGGTGCATTGGAGGGTTCGTCCCAAAGACTTTTAAGAAATCAAAACTTCTGTCAGTTTTTCAACTTTTCACGTAAAGTATAAGTACTAAAATTTCGATTGATAACTGTTCCATACCATAACCCTTCATCCCTACCGAAGAGACTATTACTTTATTCATGACAATTATCACTTTTTTTTCTCCGTTTTTCCGTTCTAATCGTTTTTGTTTGAACACAATCAGCACTTCTTCAATTGAATTTTAACATGTTTTATTCAGTTATATTGAAAGGAAGATTATTTTGAAAAAATATTGTATTGAATCTTTAAAAAATATGGAGAGAGTATAAAGTAAGATAATTAGAAATGCGCATTCAATTATGAAACAGTATACCACCTAGAAGGTAAGGCATTAGAAAGAGGTCAAGTGACAAAATGTGACGCTGTTTCAAAATAGATGACCGAAGCTCAAGCTAACAAACAATGGGCTCATAATCAGAGTCAGTAGTATCTAAAATTCATTCACTCGAAAGCTTAGGTTCTTTAAAACGGGGTCCATTCTTTTTAAATTTTGGACAGATTCGTTGTTTCATGGATCTTGAGACCTGTTTTTTCTCAGGACCAGTCACCTTTGATGAGACCATGACAGTCTCCGACTGTGAGACCAGTCTTCTTGGGACTTGTCATACTTTTTGGATCCTCTATTCTTGGAAGTCAATAAAAATCTTCGGTCCTCTATTTTTTTAGCTTTGGTCTGCACTTGGTTTTTTGCTCATTTTGTAGCAAAGGGTGTGAATTACAAAATTGTCAACTACACCTACTATCGGTTTGAAAAAAACTACATTTCAGAAGGGGCCGGAGTCAGATGAAACCTGTACTTTTGCAGTTAGAAGGCGTAGTATCTTCAGAAAACAGAATATGACCCGGTCCTCACTGGTTTGAAAGTACTGTGCGGAGGCTTTCTCGTCCGAGTCTCGAAAACCGTGTTAAGTTGAGTATTGAATACAAAAAAATTGTCAACTAACAAAATGAGCAATAGTTCTTGTTGATAAACATTTTGTCACTTCAGCTCTTTCTAATGCCTTACCTTCTAGATGGTATACTGTTTCATAATTGAATGCGCATTTCTAATTATCTTACTTTATACTCTCTCAATATTTTTTGAAGATTCAATTCAATATTTTTTCAATATGATTTTCCGGCTCTTTAAGGCTTTCCTGGTCCCAAGGCCAAAAAGACTGGTCCCGAGAAAAAAGACTAGTTCCGAAAAAGTGATAAGGCTGGTCCCAATAATAAAACTATACAAAATGTTTTCTTAGAACTTATTGGGAGCAAAATGAGTTCAGGATCTAATCTTTTGTTAATTTTTTTTATGACTCCGAATTTATTGATGCTTTGGCTTTGGTCAAATAGAATGAACTTGAGCTGAAAAAAAGGGCGTATTATAAAAACCAACAGTACCTAAAATTCATTCATTTGAAGGCTTAGGCACCCCCAAAGCGCGTATTATTCTAGAGGAAAATGATTACAGGTCGGGAAAATAGTGAGTGCCTAAATTAATGTATTACTGATTATGATCTGGATCCGTGGATCTTGGGACCAGTCTTTTCTAGAGCCTTTGGGACCAGTCTCTTGGGACCTGTCTTATCTTAGGACCAGTCTCCTCCGATGGGACCTGTCTCTTTTGACATCACTCTTCTTTTGGGACCAGCCTTCGTCCATGGGACCAGTCTTAATTTTCTGGGGCCCGTCTTTTTTTTCTGGGACCAGTCTTATTTTTGGGACCAGTTAAGCCGTAAAGAGCCGATTTTCCTTTCAATATTATTCAATAAAACATGTGAAAATTCATATGAAGAAGTGCTAATTGATTTAATAAAAAACGATCAGAACTGAAAAACGGAGGAAAAAAAGTGATGTTAATTGACTTGAATTCCTTACCATAACCCTTCAATTCCTTACCATAACCCTTCATCCCCACCTCTTCGGTAGGGATGAAGGGTTATGGTAAGGAACAGTTATCAATCGAAATTTCAGTACTTATACTTTACGTGAAACGTTGAAAAACTCACTGAAATAAGGTCATTGGGACGAAACCTCCAATGCACCTCCATTGCACCTCCTCCATTTTCGTTGCACCTCCTTATTTTCCATTACACCTCCATTTTTACAAAACACCTTTATTTTTTCTTTGCACCTCTATATTTTTTTTCGCACCTCCTTTTTTTCAAAACACCTCCATTTTCTCAAAGCACCTCCATTTTATTTTTCGCACCTCTATTTTTTTGAATCCACCTGGATTTTGGACTAGAGCCAAAATTTTTGATAAAGAAAAGTTTCAGGAGCTGCCTCCAAGTTAGCCATGAATCATGTTGTAATGGATTTTGTGAATGAAGTCGTGGAGAAAAAATCGATGAGAAATCAATGAAATTTATTTGAACAAAATCAATTTTTATCAATGAAATCGTGAATTATTTCCAAAACCGAGTAGTTTTTAAGCAACTTTTCTGCAGTACCTTAAATAAAATCTTATTTTTAGAGAAAAAAAAATGCAAAAAATTGTATGTACCTTTAACAGGAGTTACAGTTTGGCAAGTTGGACAGCCTAAATATTGTCCGGAAGTCTGTTTGAGTTTGTTATTTGCACACCGTTCGCATACAGTATGACCACAGTATTTCAAAATTCTGGGAATTTTGGTTTCAGAATAGGCCATATTGCAGTCTGGACAGTGGATTCTGAAATATTTGTGGTTTGGCTGAAACTAGGCTGAAGTTGTCTGAATTTAAGCTAAAACTTCCAGAAACTAGACTGATATTTTTAAAAAAATTAAGTTAAAATTAGGCTAAAACTAGAATGAAATTAAACTGAAACTAGGCTTTAGCTGTCCAAAAATGGCATGAAAATAGGCTAGAACCAGGCGGAAAACTAGGCCAAAACAAAGCCGAAAATAGACCAAAAACAAGGTGAAGCTAGGTCGAAGCAAGGCCAAAATCAAGCTAGAACTAAGATAAAACTAGGCTAATATCAGGTTAGAACTAAGCCATATGCCAAAAACAGGTTGAAACTAGGCAAAAAAAGGCCAAAATCAGGCCAACATCAGGCAAAGATTAGGCTAAAATTTTTGTAATTCAGGCCAAAAGTAGGCCAAAAATAGGCCAAAATGAGGCTAGAACCACGCTTAAACTAGGCCAAAGTCAAACCAGAACTAGGCTAAAACTAGACAAAACCCAGGCTGAAAGTAGGCCAAAACTAGGCTAAAACTGTGGCAAAACATCTTTTAACTCACTTTGGAATTTGTTTCGACACTTTTCTGACGTTTCGAACTTCCTCCGTTTTAACCACTGTTACCAATTTCACATCCTCTTCGACTTTCTTCGTATAAACTCCGCCCATCAAAACCACAATCAAATCCATCGAACTCAATGTTGTCAAAAAGAAAAATACCGCTTGAGAAACCATTATAATTTCTCTTTCAACAGAGTTTTCATAGAATGTAGATTGACGGAATGAAGCCAAAAGGCCGAAAAAGTTGATAAGGATTATGATAATTATTGGTTTGATGTTGCTGGCATAGTTCAAGTTATGAGTTTTGCGGAATCCAAATATGAAAAGGTAGTAGATCAGGCAAGCAATAAATATCGGCACAAATAAGACGGAGCAGAGGATCTGAAACGAAAAATTTGGATTTTTAAGGTTCAAAATGGGTTTTTGGGCCAAAATTGTTTTTAAAACGGACCATAAAATGGTAAAAGGGACTACAAAAGGGTACTAAAAGAAGTTTGAAAGGGGACTAAAAAAGACTAAAAGGGTGCTGAAAAGAGTCTAGAACGGGGCTGGAAGTGGTCGAAAAGGGCGCTGAGAAGGGTTTGAAAGGGCGCTAAAAAGGGTCTAAAAGGGGGCTAAAAAAAGTCTAAAAAGGCCTAAAAAGGGGTTAAAAACGGCCTAAGGGCGGTCTAAAAAGAGTATATTAAGGACCTGAATGAGGAATAAAAACGACCTAAATGGGGACTAAAAAGAACCCAAAAGCGGGCTGAAAAGGATCAAAAAGGGGGCTAAAAAAGGTCTAAAAAGGTATCAAAAAAAGGATAGAAGTGCGTAATAAAGAGCGCAAAAGGGAGCTGAAACGGTGCTACCAGGGGCTAGAAAGGGGGTAAAATGGCTAAAGGGGGGCTCAACGGAGCAGAGTGGAGCGGAATTTTGCTTTCCGCCTTCCGCATTCCGCTTTCTGTTCACATTTTATTCATTCCGCCTTCCGCCTTTTCAAAAACCCGTTTCCGCTCCACTCTGTAACGGAGGCTTAAAAGGGTGTAAAAGGGGGTTAAAAAGGGTCTTAAAGGGGGCTAAAAGGGTACCAGGAGGGACCAGAGAATAGATTTTTTAAAAAGTTAAAAGAGACTAGAAAGGGGCTAAAGATCTGATTTTGAACGTGAAATGTAAGCCCGAAAGCCCGATGTTCAGGGTTCAAAAAGTCGATTTCCGGCCAAAACAAAACTGTTGTTCGAAAAAGTTTTTTTGGTCCTTAACCAGACCAAAATGGACTTTTGAAGCCCAAACCTTAAAAATTTTGTCACAATTGGCTCTTAAACTCACCGGTACATCCAATCCAACGTGATAAACTGCAACTCTCGAGAACAAACTTGTCAAAAGACATCCTCCAAATCCAACTGCCAAGTTTATATTGCACTGTCTCAACTTGCTAGGATTGAACCATTTGTGGCAGTGAAAAATAATCAATTTTAGCAGACCAAGGACCCCGAAGACGATTAGAACGGAGCCGGTTATCAACTTGATGCTCAGAAAAGCTTCTGGTGTCCAGGGTTGGAAAACTATGTAGAAAATGGCAGAAGTCCCGATTAAGCTCGTCAAAAACGAGTAAAAATAGAGGCAGGCATCAGTGCAAGAGGGTTCACTTGTTTCCTTACTGATGGCTTGTTTATTTTCAGATTCTTCAATCAAATCCCGCCTGCTTTGACATGTTTCCTTGACTCCGCCCATTAAAATTGTCAAAATATCAATTGTACTTGCAGCACATGGAAATGAAATGACCAATTGAAATGGGAATAATAGGTGAATCTGCTCTTCGGACTTGTCAGCGAAACTGCATCGGACTGTTATCACCATTATGATAAAATGGGCAATTGATGCAATTATTGTGTGAGGGATTACATTGGAATAGTCTAGATGTTGGATGATTTTGCGTTGATTGATGAAAAACATGAGAACCATCATGATATAAACGGCAAATGAGATGAGGAGTATGGGAGCGATTTTCTGGAAAAAAAAACAATTTTTATTGATGTTTTTGGGTAGTTTAACAGGTTCTGAGTCCGATGGTTTCATTAATCTTCAATTTTCGTGGTTGTTTTCAAACTGTAGAAGACAGCCAAAAATCTGGCCGAAAGATCATTTAATTGAAGGAATGCTCGACGAGACCTACATAAGAAGAACCTAAAACTTTATGAGCGTACTACATTGACCCTGCTGAATCCATTTCTAAAGCCAGTTTAGTTTGATCGGCTTTTTCGTTTTTTCAGACTTTTCAGACTTTTCCAGGTCTTCGCAGTCTCACATTTCATTGAGTTCGTATACGCCCTCCGGCAGCCAATCGGACGAAACTGGCTTCAGAAATGAAATCAAGAGGGTCAATGTTCCCTACAGACAAATTTTCAGCTCGTTCTAAGTAGGTCTCGTCAAACATTTCCCTAGTAAGCTTAAGCTTTACTTAGGCAAAGAAAACGTACCAAAACTAGTCTTATATGGAATCGCGTAAACCGGTGAAAAAAATTTTTGCGAGACTAGAGCTGAGCCCAAAGTCGGTTCTGTTGTTTTTCTCAATCTGTCTAAGAAACTTAGAAAAATAAAAATAAAACTTCTGAAACTAGACTGAAACTGTCTAAAGCTTGGCTGAAGGTGTCTGACAATAAGCTAAAACTGCCCGAAATTCAAAAATAAACCAATTGAAACTAGGCCGTGTTGTCTGAAGTTCAGCTTACCTACTTAGAACTAGGTTGGTACCCCCTACGCTAAAACTGGCTGAAAATATGGCCAAACTCACATGTTGATTCCACTCGACATAAAAAATCAAAAACCTCGGAACCATTGAACTGATGAAAATTCCACCAAATCCAATCAGTAAATCCACTTTGCATTGTGCAATTTCACTAGTTCCGTACTTCTTATAAACCAATCCCAGAACCCATTTCAACAGTGAAAGTGCTCCAAAAATCGATAAAACTGCGCCAAAAATGATAGCGGAAGCTGTCCAATCTTCATTTGGAGATGGTTTGATAAAAATGATATGGAATGATATGAAAGCAGTGTATCCAATGTAAAAATAAAAGATGAAAAAGAGGGAAAAAAGAGTGGCAGAGATGGTAGGGAGAAAAATCATTTGGGAAAGGGACGGGAAGGGGTCCGAAAGGACCAAGATAGTGTGTGAGGGCCAACAGTAAAGAGAGGGGGGGTCTGGTATGAGGGTTTCACCTCATGCGGGGAAGAACCATCTGCTCACCAGGGGGCTAAACGGACCACCCTTCTTTTCTCTACCAACAGGCCAAGCAACCACACCACCACACCACCACACCATCTCCCCCCCCCCCCCCCCCCCCCCCTTTGCCCCGCGCAAAAAAAAAACCAAAAAAAGACAATGTTCACCCAGAAATTCCGCCAAAAACTGGCCAAAAAATGGCAGAAAAAACAAATCAACCCAAGCTTCGCCACCGATTTCATCATTTTTCTTTTTTTATATGCTACGGTAACTATGGGACCCTTGGCTCTTATAATCCTACCATTTGCCCCTGTCCCCTTCTCTATTTACTTGATTATTTTCGGGACTATCCTGGCTATATTTGGAGTTTTAGCCCTGATTTTTGGAGTTTTCACAGCTTTGAGATATTTTTTGGACAAAATTTATGAGAAGTTTGAAGTTGAAGATTATGACCAATGCAAATATGATGTGCTAATTGGTCTGGGGATTATGACAATTTGCGGATTGGTACCAAGGATTTTGGTTTATTTTGTGGAACCAAGTTTGTTGGTGAGTGTTGTTTTGAGTTTTTTCCAAAATAGTGCCTCCTGAGAATAGAATAAAGCTGGCTGAAACTAGAATAAACCTATCTAATACAAAGTCCTGGCCAGCGTGCCCTTCTCGTAAAATTCCGTTTAATTTACCGGTAAAATTTATCGGAAAAATATCCGGAAAAAGTTCGGTAAATTTGTCAAACTTTTTCCGATAAATTTTCTTTTTCGGTGAATTTTCCAGAAAATTTCCAAATTTTTTCAGTAGTTTCTTGGCCGAAATTACGCTATGACGCATTGTTTAGCGGAATTTTTTCGGAAAAAAAATTATCGGAAAATTTTTCGCAGATTTTCTGGAAAACTTGCCGAATTTTTAACGGCAAGTTTTTTTTCAATTCTCGGGAAATAAATATGTTCGGGTAATTTACCAATACCTTTTTTTTTTGGTAAGGCACCCAATATGTCGGACAAAAACGGTTGTCGGTACCAGGCCAAACTTGAGAAGTTGGTCAAATTGTTGTCTACTGCTGAAAAAATAAATTTTGGGCAAGAAATTTCAAAGTCGGCACCGTGCCAACGACCGCCTCCTGAAAACGCAACTGCGGCGCGCAATTTTTGCAACTATCCCACACACATTTCTGTTTCCAGGTTTTTGTTGTTTTTGATGAAAAAGAGTATAACTTTCTACTTTTATGATGCAGTTGCGTTTTTAGGGGGCGGTCGTTTTCACGGTGCCAACTTTGAAATTCCTTGCCCAAACTTCATTTTTTCAACAGTATATCCATACCGAACTGTCTGAAACAAGACTGAATCATCCAAAAGGAGACTAAACTGTTCAAATCTTCGTTCCAGCTTCTCTACTACTCTGCCATCATATACCCTCTCACCTGGTTCATGCTTCACTTTTTCTTCTTTCTGGAAATGGACGTCACCTATCAAATTGACCCAACATCCGGTACCACAATCTTCTTCGGCGGCCTAATCTTTCACATACTGCTTCTAATTGGGACTATCAGAATTGGAACTTTTTATACTGTTGATGACATCAAGGCTTTGATTATAACATGCCAAGTTTGGTTTGGAATATTCTTCGGGACAAGTTCCACAGAGTTTTTACTTGTTTTGAGTAGCGGTTTGGTTTCAATACAAAATAATAAGGTTGAGTTGAAATCTGTGAAAGTTGTGAAGTCGATTCCAGAAGTTGAGGAAAGGGAAATTGTCCCAAAGTGAGTTTTAGAAGGGTTTTCAGTGGTTTTGAATTAAATCGGAGGGTTCTGAAAGGGGTATGCCGTTCCAGAACCGTGTCCCAAATCAGAACTGGCACGGCTCTGATCAGAGACAGTTCTGATACGGGACAGCTCTGATTTGGCACACCCCCTTCCAGCGCGTCCCGAAACCCTCTTAGCAGTTCTAAAACGTTTAAACATGGAATTTCTGAACAGTTTTCACTAATTTCAAGAAGATGTAAATATCTCTGAAACGTTTCTATAACGTCCCAAGTATTTCTAGAATGTCCCAAACAGTTCCGGAACGTCCTAAGCAGTTCTGTAACATTCTAAAGAGTTCCGGAACGTCCTAAACAGTTCCGGAAAGTCCTGAACAGTTCCGGAACGTCTTTAACAGTTCTGTGACGTCCTAAACAGTTGCGGAACCTCCTTAACAATTCCGGATCGCTCTAAACAGTTGCGGAACGTCCTAAACAGTTCTATACCGTCCCCAATAGTTCTAAAACGTCTCAAATCACTTTTTTTCAGAATCGAGTGCAAAATCTGTCTTTTGGAATATTCCAATACCCAAATCCCCCGAATCCTGACAGAATGTGGACATACAGTATGCCAAACATGTGCTGATAACATCCTGAAAAAAGGCAACGGACGCGTATTGAAATGCCCATTTTGTCAAGTGATTACTGTAGCTAATGGTAGGTTACTGTAGTTTACGGTAGCGGATAAATGCGTACTATTTCAGGACCAGCTCAAAACTTGGCCAGAAATTATGCAGTTTGGAATTTTATTCAAGAAGTCGAAAAGAATTAAATTTATCGTTTTGTTTTTTGATTTAATATAATCTTTTTTGAAGTAAAAATTTACAAAAAAAATAAAATTAAAAAAAAACCTCTAATAATGATTTGGTTACTGTAGCGAAGGATGGGTTACTGTAGGTTTTGATTTCTTCTCAATCTCAATGATGTAACTCCACACAGCGCGGTTCAGAGCCAACGCATGAGCCTGACCTGAAATTTTTATTTTATTTTTTAGTGCAATTTTTGAAATTCCTACAGTATCCTCTTACCATTAACCGCTGTGACAACTTGACAAAATGGGCAGAATATAAGACGTCCGTCGTTTTGATTTAAAAGATTAGCCGCACACTTTTGGCATATTGTATGTCCACATTCTGTGAGGATCCGAGGAATTCGGTAGGTTGTGGAATAGTTGTGGAGACATATTTTGCAATCGATTCTGGAAAAAAAATTTGGATTTTTTTTTTGGTTTTTCAGGGCAAGAAAAAATTTTAGGGAGCTCTGGATAATTTGGTTGGTTTGGCTTTTGAAAAATTGGACCAAGACAAAGTTTGGGCCAAAAAATGGAATTTTTGCCCGAACCAGGACTGGGCAACTGCTTTCAACTCGAACAATTTGTTTTTCAACTCGAACAATTTAAACAATTTGTTTGGTCAAACATTTTTTGAAAAATTTTTCCTAACAACTTATTTGGTGAAATTTTTTCTGATATTTCAATCCAAACAAATTGTTTGACCAAATATTATTTAGAAAAATCAAACATATTCAAAAAAGATTTCAAGCTCTAAGTTTCCAAAAATGGGTTTGACCAATTTTTTGACCAATTCGGCCAATTTTCCAGATTTTTTCACTCAAAATTTGTAAAATTTACGAGAGTTCTGATTTTTGAGAAATATCAAACAATTTGTTCCAAACAATTTGTTCGACCCCAAAAAGTCAAACAATATTTTCAAACAACTTCTTTTGGTTCAAAATTTCCAAATAGTTGTTTGTACCAGAATTGTTTGGTTTATCACCAAATAACAAACAATTCAAAAAATTAAACAAACAACTTGCTCAGTCCGAACAAAAACTATGAATAAAAGTATACAAGTCAAAAGTGTGGCTCTGTGCCAGGCTTTATGACCAAAAACATGATATTTGTTCTGGAAATTCGGAACATATTTTGGTATCAACTCAATTTTTTGTAAACATAAGGGCTTAAAGATTATCTGAAAGTTTTTTGTATGATTTGAAAAAAAACTCACTTTGGCATAATCCGAGCAATCGGCATAACAGAATCCGTGTTTCTCAAAACTCCCAATTCTTCTCCACCTTCTTCTTCATATCTATATGTCTGTTTCTCCAACCCTCCACTCCAAACTATCATAAACTCGATGGAACTTAAAGTACAGAGAATTCCGTATCCAACTTGACAGAAACCTATCAACATATTCCTAGTACGATCCACTTCTCGAGGGCAAACAATGACTAGAATCCGTAGAGAAGCTATCAAAATGAGAATGTGGACGGTTAGCATTGTAATTATCAATTTTGGGTTTGGAATTAGTTCATAGCCTCTGGTAAAAGCAAGTTGGAAGAGGAGCATTGTAAGAAAACAAGTGATTGGATAGGTGATAAGTGAGTAGAAAGACATCTGGAAGAAATAATGTTTCGTCCTGTGAGTCTCTTGTCTCGACAAGACCGAGGGTCTTCGAGTTTCGCGAAAATTCAACGGAGACCCGTCTCGTCTCGGCTGTCAATTTTGTCTCGTCTCGTCCAAAACAACATTGACCCAGAAGAGTCGAGACGAGTCGAGACGAGACAAGAACGAAACGTTTCGAGACTCGCGAGACACGAGACTTGCCATGAAATTCTCGAGTTCATACTAATATTGAGTGAAATTCACTGATTTTTCCATATTTTTGGTCAATTTTTAGTTCCAAAAAAGTTATAGGCCGCTGAAGTTCCCGAGAAAAAATACCAGTTTTTGTCCAGAATAGAGTTTGGTCCCGTGAGACTCGTGTCTCGACGAGACCGAGAACCTCGCCGAGGTTCTTGAGAATTCAACCGAGACTCGTCCTGTCTCGAGTCTTCTCGTCTAGGCGTGTCTCAATTTTCTCCTCTCGTTCGAGAAAATCGAGGCGAGACGAGACCGAGACCGAGACAATAAAGAAACGAAATCGAAACACGCCGAGATGAGAAGAACCGAGACATTGACCGAGACGAGACGAGACAAAACAAGATCAAAACGAGACAAAATCTTTAGTCCAATTTTTTAATTAAAAAATCAAATATTCACCTGAGAATAATACTCGGGCGTCGTGAAAAAAGTTAAAATCCTTGGAACAAATCCAAATATAAAAATAATCCCGAATCCAATCAACACATCCAATTTGGCTTTCTCATATGCTCCAAACTTCCTCATTTTGTGAATAATCATCGTTACAATCTTCAGAATACCAAGTATTCCAAAAATCAGAAGACAAGATCCCAGAACTACCAGAACATCTACAATGACATCGTGGTAAGTCCTGCCGCCGGCTTCTTTCGAAAAAAGAAGCATAGTTCCAATAAATAAGGAAAAGCCCGAGAGAAGTCCACCGAAAATGCAGGTGAACATGTTGTATTCTGAAAAATTGACAGATATTCGGTTGGGGCCAAAAGTAAAGGCTCTGACGATTGCTTTGAATATTTTTTCGAGCCAAAAAACTCTAAATATATACCAAAAAGAATGTGTTTTTTGTCCAAAACTTGAGTTCGGGTCTTCAATAATTCCCAGTAGAATTGATTCAAAGCAAAAAAAAGTTATATTTCAGGGTCGTAAATTCAATTAGGTTGAAAAAGGTTAAAAGTGGGCCGAAATGAAAGTGTTCAAAAAATTTATTGGTCCGGAGAAGAGTATTTAAAAGGACCATGAACAGTCTAGAGACTAGAATAAAACTAGAATACAAAACCAGTTTTCAGGTTGAAAAATGTTTCTGGAAACTGAAAAACCTTTTTTTAGGACTGAAAATTCCAAAAAGGCTGTCTTGTCACGGGCCGGGGTCTAGGTAAAACATGTTTTTTTCGGAACATTTTTTTCGCGCTTTTTTTCTACCTTTTGGGCTATGTTTTCAAGAAGGAAATTTAGATCGATTTTTAAGTAAAAATACCCGGGCAAAGTTTTGAAATCGGTCTTAAAATCGAGAAAAACATGCTGGAAAAAAACAAAAATTTTTGAGCCCGGGTCGGAGACTTTTTCATCAGCCCGGATTTTTGACAAGTCTGGTTTACAAGTTGAAAAATGCTTTCAAAAAGCAGAAAAACAAGCTAAAACGCTCAAAAATCAGTCAAAATCAGGAAGAAACAGGCCGAAACCTGATTTTCGGGGCCAAACATGGACTAGAAAATCCGTTTTTTCAGACTCAAAAATTCAAAAACGTTGGGGCCAAATAAAAGATTAATTTCGTTTTTTGTTTTAGATTGTTAAAAATGAAAAATCGAAAAATAAATTGATAGAAGAAAAATAAAACAGGAATCGAGAACTGAAGGTCAGCCGGTCAGCCGGCTAAGAAGGAACAGCAGATGGTAAGGTCCAGCGTGGTCACCACCAAGAGCAGATGGTCCTTATTAATTAAACCCCTCCTCGCTTTTCTCTCTCTTTCTCTCTCTCTCTCTCTCTCTCTCTCTCTCTCTCTCTCTCTCTCTCTCTCTCTCTCTCTCTCTCTCTCTCTCTCTCTTCATTTTGCTGCTTCCTCCTACCCCGTCCCCTTTTCATACCATTTCCATCTTCCCTCCTTCTAAATGGTCCTGGACCTATTCATAAATTCTTTTCCCCATTCTCTCACCCTCATACTTTTCTCTCGACTTCTTGCGGCTGGAATTCTCTGTATTTTTTTCGCCGCCTTTTACACAGTCTATATTTCCCCCTTGACCGCTGATTATTTGATCACCGCTGTGATTATTTTTGGAGCATGCCTACTCATTTTTTGTCTACTTTTAATTCTGAAGTTGGTGGTCCGTTTGGTCCACAAAAAATACGAAATGAACGAACTTTTGAAGTGTAAACTGGACGCGTTGATTGGTTATGGAGGAATTGTATTTGTATCGTTGATTGCAACTTTTGCAGTGTTTCCTTTCAAAATGGATAAATTTGTGAGTTTTTTCAAATTTTTTTTTGGGGAACGAAACTGGAGTAAAATAGACCAAAAAGCAGGGCTGGGCAACTGTTTTCAACAATTTGTTTGGCCAAAAGTTATTTGAAAAATTTTTCCAAACAATTTATTTGGTCAAATAATGTTTGATACTTCAATCCTAACAAGTTGTTCGACCAAATATTGTTTGAAAAAGTTATCCAAACAACCAAACATATTCAAGCCAACTTTTCAAGCTCTACATTTCCAAACATTACTAGAAATTACGTTTGAATTCAGTGTTCTTTACTCTAAATTCGTTCAACACAAAACTTTGCTTCTGTCAGTTTTTTGGAAAAAAATCGACCAATTTTCACAGATTTTCCACTCAAAAATTGCAAAACTTACGAGAATTTTATCTCCCACTAAAGTTTGAAAAATATCGAAAAATTTATTCCAAACAATTTGTTTGACTCCAAAAAGTCAAACAATATTTTCAAACAATTTGTTTGGTTCAGAAGTTTCAAACAATTATTTCAAACTAAATCTTTTGGTTTATAAACAAATAACAAACAATCCAAACGAACAAAAAAAAACAATTTGCCCAGCTCTGCCAAATTGGTTAACGTATTTTTCATCCTAATTTTATTTTCTACCATGAATACACTCAAAAATCACTCGAAACCGATTTGTGAAAGAGTTGTGCGAAAGTTGCGAGAGGTGCTGGAGAAAGTTGTGTGAACTTTTGGGCGAAAGTTGTGCCAAATGCTCGAAAAGTTTGTGGTTTGGTGACAACTTTCTACAGCATTTGGCACAACTTTCTCACAAAAGTTGTAGCACAAACAACTTTTTCCAACAATTCTCGCAACTTTTGCAAAACTTACTCACAACTGCCGACAATTTGGTTTTTTGGTGGCGAAAGTTGTAAAAAAAAGTTGTTTGAAACCTGGCAACTCCAAAGTTCACCTGATTCCCTTTCAGACCGCCACCATCTGCCTTTCAATCCCTTGTATCACAGTTCTGTTCTTAATGTTGATGTTCGTTTATGGAACCGGCAAATGTATAAGTGGTGTATACTATCCAATGAATAAATCTCCAATTTGGATTTCACTTGTACTTCATGCAATTTCGTTCATAATTTGTCCAATTTTGGACTATCGGTGGGAAGGGCACAAAACCCCACAGCAAGAAACTGAAGAATCTACAAAAATCGGACTTCACATGGCATTTTTATTTTCGAGTACCTTGTGTTCTATGGATTTTTTCGGGATTTTGATGGATGGATTTTCGGAGACAGATGATAGGGAAAAAGCTAAATTTGAAGAACCGAAAATCAGCGTGGAAACCAAAAATTCCTCATTTAATGACCTCATTATTCATTTTTTCGGGTTTTTTGTGGTCCATCTTGCAGTTTTCTCCACGTTCTTCCTCATTTTTAAGCCGTGGATGCCGGAAAATCAAATTGCCGCCAAAGTTATAATTGGGTCATTTATAACTCTCACCCTGGTTTTGGGTATATTGAAATTGGCCTTATTCTACTGCTACAAACTTTTTGGAACTGGGCAATTGAGACAGTGTAATATCAATTTGGTAATTGGATTTGGCGGATGCTTTTTGTCAAGTTTGGCACCGAGGATTTTGTTTTTTTATACTGGATTGGATTTCTTGGTGAGTTTTTTTTAATATTTGGCCTAAAAATTTGATTTTTTGACTCTAATTGTGGGCTATCATTGAAAGTTTTGATTTTAACAGTTTAGCCCTGGACCCTGGAAAAAACATTCCTCACATCTAGAACTAGAAAGTCCAGGACCCTAATTCTCATTCCGGGAAGAAAAACAATAATCATTCTTATATATAAAAAGCCAGCGGGGTATGTCTGTCCGTCTGTCCCAATGTTCGCACTTTTTTGAGAAAGAGTAAAGAGATTTGGCCACAAAAGGGTTTGAACTCTACCCTTGCGATCGACCGCCGCGCGCTCACCCACTGCGCCATCGGACCACGAAAACTTCAGGGCCTGTTTGCCTACAGGTGTCGACGAGTTTTCAGCTCTATGAGCGGCGTAGCCGCGACCAGTGAAAAAAGTGAGAAGCGCAGCGACGAACAGTATAGACCAGCCTGTTGGAGCGCCGTAAGCGCGAAAAGCAGGCTGGTTTAAAATATTTATTTTTCTGAGTTGGATTCCGCCCAAAAAGTTGGATTTTAACCAAAAAGTTGGATTTTGGACCAAAAAGTTGGATTTCGCCCAAAAAGTTGGATTTCGCCCAAAAAGTTGGATTTTAACCAAAAAGTTGGATTTTGGACCAAAAAGTTGGATTTTAACCAAAAAGTTGGATTTCGACCAAAAAGTTGGATTTCAACCAAAAAGTTGGATTTCGACCAAAAAGTTGGATTTCGCCCAAAAAGTTGGATTTTAACCAAAAAGTTGGATTTTGGACCAAAAAGTTGGATTTTAACCAAAAAGTTGGATTTCGACCAAAAAGTTGGATTTCAACCAAAAAGTTGGATTTCAACCAAAAAGTTGGATTTCAACCAAAAAGTTGGATTTCGAACAAAAAGTTGGAATACGACCAAAAAGTTGGATTTCAACCAAAAAGTTGGATTTCGAACAAAAAGTTGGAATACGACCAAAAAGTTGGATTTTGAACTATAAACATATCCTGGACCACGAGTTTCATTCTGGCGCTAAAAGTCAAATTTCGAAGCTATTTTAGCACAATATTAAAAAAAAAACTTTCCAGAACATCATCCTCTCCCAATCCATACCCCTTCTCACTGCCCTCACTTTCTACTATCTCTTTGTCTATGGGTTCCGAAAAACATGCAATTTGGACTATACCAATCATAATTCAATCATATCAACTGCAATTATTATCAATATTTTGGGACTAATGACTGCAATTCGGATATCAATGTGTTATACTGATAAGATTGAAATGGAAATAATTATCATTTCTCAAGCTGTTTTCATGATATTATCAACGGCTAGTTTGGTAGATTTGGCAGTGGTTTTGGTGGGCGGAGCTTATGAGAAAAAAGTGAAAAGTCAAGAGGAATTGGAGAAAGAAGAAACATTTTTGAAGGCTATTCCAAGGTAGGTCAAAACTGATTTTAAACTGATTTTGAACTGGTTTTGGACTTATTTCCACCAAATTGGAACTGAATTTGGACCAATTTGGTACTGATTTTGACCAATTTGGAAATGATTACTTTCAGAATCGAATGCCCAACATGCAAATTGGAATATTCTGAAACCAAAATTCCTCGAATTCTGAAAGAATGTGGGGATAGTGTATGCGAAGAGTGTGCTGATAACCTGATAAGGGAAACTGGTGGAAAGTATATAAAATGCCCAAGTTGTCGAGCCGTGAGCCTGGTGAAAGGTAGGTTTGAATCAAAATGTTTTGAAAATTTTGAAATCTTCAAGACTTTTTCAGGGATGGCTAATACCCTAGCCAAGAACTATGCAGCATTGGAACTGATTCAGAATGAATAATAACTCATTTTTTCCATTATTTTTATTGCACAAAAATAAAAAAAATTATCTTAATTCGTTTAAATAAATTCAGTTTTTACTGACAAAATCTTAAACTATATCGATAATTGAGTAGTTCTTGGACAGTTTATCATCATCACCTGAAAGATTTGATCTTAGAAAAAATGCAAAAAATATAATGCACCTTTAACATGAGTTACAGTTTGGCAAGTTGGACAGACTAAATATTGTTCAGAGTTGGCACGTTGTATTTGGCAAGTTGGATAGGTTAAATATTGTCCAAAATTGGAAAGTTGGACCGGAATTGGCAAGTAGGATCGGAATCGGCAAGTTGGATCTGGCAAGTTTGGCAAGCTAAATATTGACAAGAATTCTGTTTGAGCTTGTTATTTGCACAGCGTTCGCATACAATATGACCACATTCTTTCAAAATTCTGAGAATTTTGGTTTCAGAATAGGCCATATTGCAGTCTAGACAGTGGAGTCTGTTCAAAATTAGGCTAAGACTGTCAAGTAAAGCTGTTTGATAAGACGAAATGCGAATAAATATTAATTTATTGAGGAAAAGCTTCTTCGAATAAAGGGCGTTAAAAACCTCAATTGCTCGGTAAACCCCTACAACTTCCGCCCACCTCCCTCACAACCGGCAAAGACCGACATTGTCGGCAGTTGTGAGAGAGTTGTGCGAAAGTTGCGAAAACCGCTGGAGAAAGTTGTGAAGTGCTACAACTTTTTTGCGAAAGTTGTGCCAAATGCTAGAGAAAGTTGTCACCAAATCCTAACTTTTTCCAGCATTTGGCACAACTTTCGCACAAAAGTTGTAGCATTTCTTGCAACTTTCGCACAACTCTCTCACAACTGCCAACAAAGTGGTTTTGGTCGGTTGTGAGGGAGGCGGGCAGAAGTTGTAGGGGTTTAGAAGTTCACCAATGGAACTAGAATATTACAGTAAGGTACTAACTAGTAAGTAACCTAGATAGCGAGTGTGGCGTTTTCTATTCATAACACTTCTCAATCAAGCTCCTCCCCCTTTTTCTCCTCCCATAAATCAAACTCCTCCCATTAGTTTATTTTTCTATCACTCTCGCTCTATTTCCGATCCCATAAACACTTCTAGCCCATAAACCCCTTTGTCGGCCGCCAAAAATTTCGGAGCGTTTACCATCTTATATTATAAACAAATTCTTTTGGCTTCCCTTGGTTGAAAGGAGACAGTCAAAAGGGAGAAGATAAAGATCGGCTTTTAGAAGGAGGAGGAGGGGGAAGAGCTGCCGACCAATCAGAAGCGTTGTTTATGATATATGATTGTAAACGCTCCGACTTATTGATGACAAGAGATGTAACTCATTTCTAGCTCATAAACTCTTTTTGAAACTATCGGCCGCCAAAAATTTCGGAGCATTTACAATCATTTATTATAAAACAACTCGTCTAACTGGTCTTTGGCGGCCGACAGTTCATAAAGGAGTTTCTGGGCTAGAAACATTTATACAGATGGGATCAAAAACAGAAAACCTTTTTATTGACCGACGCTTTTTTGCAAACCAATTTCCCATTTTTGAGCACAGGAACTTCTGAAACAAAACATTCTCAGAACCATACTTGCAATTTTTAGATTTGGAGTTTTTGGGCTCAAAATTGCATCCGAAATATAGCAAATACTCTACAGTAACCCACGGAACAGAATGAAAATAATCAAGAAATTATGAAAAATTTATTCGAATAACAAAGAGAATCATTTCTTCAAATTCCTCACAAAGTCCGAAACGAGATGATTCTTGGCCAATAGTCGAGCAGGTCCTGAAACGACTTTTTTCATTTCAGAGCTTCCGTACAGTAATCCCATCCTACCATTAGATACTGTAATTGCTTGACAATATGGGCACTGTAACATCCGTCCATTAATCTTGTTCAAAAGATTATCAGCACACTTTTGGCATATTGTGTGTCCACACTCAGTTAGAACTCGTGGGATTAGGGTGTCGGAATAATCCAGAAGACAAATTTTGCACTCGATTCTTTAAAAAAGGGTGTGATTAGGGCTATATGAGACGTTCTAGAACTATTAAGGGCGTTCTAGAACTATTCAGAGCGTCTTAGAACTATTCGGGGCGTTTTAGAACCATGCAGGGGTTTCCAGAACCATTCAGGGCGTTCTAGAGCTATTCAGGGCGGTGTAGAACTATTCATGGCGTTCTAGAACTGTCCAGAGCGTTCTAAAACTATTCAGGATGTTCTAACAACTGTTCCAATCTCGTTTCAAAACCCCTTTTTGAAACTGTTCTAGAAATTTGGACGTTTTTGAAGTATACAAATCGTTCTGGAACATTCTGAACCGGTTCAAAACGTTTCCAAACTATCGAAAATGCTTCAAATTTGCTCAGCCTTGCTTTAGAAACATTCACACCATTTTAGAACCATTCAAAACATTTCAGAATTTTCTAAAACTCACTTCAATCCAGATTCGTGCTCCTCTATCACTGGATCTGCTGCCGCTGGCTCGACAACCCTCACCGCTTTCTTCCCATTTTTCGGAGACAGCGCACCACCCAAAATCAGAAAAAATTCGATGCTACTCGATGCGCAAAAAACTCCGAGTCCAATTTGACTCAATATTATCATCGCCCGAGTCTCCGCAAAATTGATTCCAATTATGATGGATACTATGAGTAATATGAAATTAAAGATTAAGACGCCTCCAATGACGGCTTCATGAGTAATCGGGTTCATTTTGTTGGTGATAGCTGTGTCGGGAAAAAAGAGAATGTTGAAGATGAGGCAGGTGAATGGGAAAATGATTAACGGGTAGTTGAGGAGCTGAAAAAAAAAATTTGTTTAGACAGTTCGGCCTACTTTCAGTCAGTTTTTGCCAACTAAGGGATGCTCAAAATGGGTTCCAAAAGTTCCGCTTAGCTTTTGGGTAGTTTAAGCTTGTCCTAATCTTGCCACCTCAGCCCAGATTTGGACAGATCCGCCCTACTTTTTTGATATTGTAACCTAGAAAGCTTGGTCAGCATAGGCAGTTAGACTCCGCCTACTTTCAGGCAATGGGTCCTGTCTCGGCACACAGTAATCCTGATCATATTTTTTCGGTTTTGAAACCGTTTGAATGAGCTTGTCCGGATTTTGACTACTTTGAGTTTTCAGAGTGTCTATGCGCCTTCAAATCAGATACAGTAACCCCGATAGCTTTTCGTGGTGAGACTCAATTTTGTAGACAGATTGGCTTATTTTCTTACATTTTCCAAAAATTTAACCTTGTTCTAGACAGTTTAAAACTCAATTCAGGTAGTTACAGCCCGTTTTCAGATTGTTCGGCCTATTTTGAATACTGTTAGGCTTAGGCTGCTGGAGCTTTTTTTGACATTTTTTCAAAATCTTCACAATATTCCAAAAAAAAAATTTCAATCAACTCACATATAAATCCCTTTCCAAAAAATACACCATAATCCTCGGAAAAATGCTCAACACAGAAATCGCACCGAGTCCAATCAACACATCGCACTCGCATTGTTCGAATTCTCCAATTTCGAACTTCTCGTATAAATACTCCGTGAATCGTTTCAAAAGAGAAACCAGACAAAAGATCAATAAACATATTACCAGATCACCAATCGTAAACAAAATACCAGTAATATAATCTTGAAGCGAAAATTCAGCGAGAAAGACTAAAAGAATCAGGGCACCAGATACAGATGCCAAAAGTGTTGAGAGGCCAAGGATACATTCAGTGACAGAGAAAGGCTCAAAATCTTCCAGTCTATTTTTGAGTTTTTGTTTGGTTTTTGGGGTTAATAGCATCTTGTGGTGAGGTGGAGGAGGTAAAATTGTCCTAGTGGGTGAGGGGGCTGGTTGGTCCGGCCCTTTCTCAGCTACAGATGACGTCATAAGGGGCAGGTGGTAGGTACACACAATCTAATCTCAAATAGACCGGCGGGCAGAACGATTGCCATACAATGCATGTAGAACGTTTGAAGACAATAATTTTTTGAATTAAAAAAAAGTTGGACCAACAGATAAGTTGACCCGAAAAGTTGCACCAAAAGTAGGACGAAAGTTTTCAACGAATTTTCAAAACGTGAATTTAAAAAAAAAACGAGAAAATTCTGAAATTTGGGAGTTGGAATTCCGTTGGATCAAAGTTGGCCTAAGTTGAACTTATGGTTGGATCAAAGTGGACCCAATTGAACTAATAGTTGGACAAAAATTTGGATACAAATTGAACCAAAAGTAGGGCCAGAATTTGCACCGAGACTGGACGAAACTTTGAAACCATAAATTTACAAAAAATGGAAAACCTCCGAAATTTGGAATTTGGAGTTCGAAATTCCGTTGGATCATAGTTGAATTGAAAATTGGATCGAAGTTGAAATTGGAAATTTGGAATCTGGAATCCCGTCCAAGTCTAATAAGCATGAAAACTTTGTCCCTATCGTTTTTAGAACAAAAAAAATGATCAAACCTTTTCTTTGGTCCTGACTTGATGCAATTTCTGGTCAATTCATGTTCCAGCTTTTTGAGATGGTCTTGTTTTTTGGTCCTATTTTTCCTTCACTTTATACAGTTTACCTAGGCCCATATTTGTTCTGTCTACTTTCCGACCTACACGTTTTTGGACCGTCATTTCTCCACCCTCTTTGCCCTTCTCTAATAGACTATCTCTATCTGGCAGCTGGCCAAGTCTTCCTGCGCAGGTGGTGACGTCACACAGGCCAGACCGTTCTCTTCCCCCCGCCAGTACCATTTCTTTCCCCCAAAAAGAAAAATGAACGACGATTACCCTGCGCCGGCTTGCGCCAGTCTACTGGGCTTGGTAGTCATTTTGTGCTGCAATATTCTTGGTACTGCCGTGATTATAACTCACACTTTTGTTTTTGAACCATCACCAACTGCGGATTTCAAAGCGGCTGGCATCGTTTTCGGAGCCACTTTATTCTTTTATGGAGCTTTGTCTCTTCTGAAAAGGGAGATTGGTCTATATCATGAGAGACATGGAACTGATGAAGTTTCAAAATGTAAATTAAGTCTTTTGATTGCATTTGGAGGTCAATTGGCTAGTCTGATCATCTTTAGAATTTCGTTTTACTATCTCGAATATAATCCATATGTGAGTTTTTTCATATTTTTGAAAGCAGTTTGGACTAGTTTGGGCTATGTCCAAAGAGTCCTAATTAGTCAAATTTGGAAAAATCTGAAACAACTGGGTTTTTTTTCACAGTTTTTGTCATTTTGGCCTTTTTAGATTTTTCAAGACCCAATTTTTGAACTCAATTTGCCTGAGTATTAGGTATTTTTTCATTCTAATTTTATTTTTCATTATAAAGTTTTTAGTTCAAAACCACTCTAAACTGTATAAAATGGCGTTCGAAGCGTGGCCGAGTGCAGAAAACTGTCGGATTCTAGGCCATCAGTCTACTCGGCCATACTTACAAATGCCGTCTTGTACGGTTTTCAGTGACTTTTGAGTGAATTCATTAGGAAAAATTGAATTGCGATGAAAAAATTACTTCTTAATTATTAATAACAAATATGAGTTCGGTCCTTTTAAGCTAGGCTAAGACTTTCGGCAAAAAACTATAAAAATAAACTCATTTTGGCTTCAAAATTTCATTTCAACCAGAAAAGTTGGACTAAAGTTGGATCAAAAGTTTGATTAAAAGTTGGTCCAATGTTTGATCACAAAATTGGACTATTAGTTTGACCAAAAGTGAGACCAATAGTAGGACCAGAATTTGGACCCCTAATTTGACCAAAAGTTAATCCAATAATTCCGCCTTAACCTTGTTCAGACCAAAAATCTTGTATCAATTTTTTTTCCAGACATTCGCCACTATCGCATTCTCTCATTTCGCGTTTTCTATTATTCTAAACGCCAAGTTTCTCTATGGACAAAACAAAATCATCGAGTATTTGGACTACTCGAAATCAATTCCCCATACCATCATCTCTTCGATTGCTCATCTTATTCTTATGGTCATATCCATCAAAATGACATCGGCCTTCACAGAAAATAATGTCGATTATTGCGTTCATATGGGGACTATCCAAATTATGTATTCAATGCCATGTGCCACAAGTACTTCGGATATTTTGACACTTTTGTGGGGCGGAGTCAAGATTAGAAATGAGAGGATGGATGAAGCTCATCCACAGAGCAAGGAGACCAGTGATACCTCTTTCAGTGATGTCACAATGTATTTTTACACTGCTTTGACAATTTTATCAGTGATCTCATTTATCATTTTTGCTCTTTTCAAGCCCCAAAACCCGGATTTGTTTTTGATGACGGCAACTTTAGTTGGCTCAAGTTTGGCGGCGATTTTGGTCCGAATGGCACTACAAAAGTCAGTTTCAAATTTTTTTAAAAAGTTCCAAACTCAAAAATTGGATCAATGCCAAATCAAATTGATTGTGGGACTTGGAGGATGCTCATTGTGCAGTTTGGTCGCGAGAGTTTCCGTTTTCTTTGTGGTGCAGAATGTTCCGGTGAGTGATTGGTCTGATAAAACGCGGATATAAAAGCAAGTTGGGCTTGAAAGTTGGATGGAATGTTGACCAAAAAGTTGGACCAAAAGTTGGACCAATAAAGACTCAAAAAGTTGCACCGATAGTTGGATCAAAAGTAGGGCAGAAAATAAGACTGAAAATTGGTCCAATAGTTAGTTCAAAAGTTGGACCAAAAGTTGGACCAATAGCCGTACTAATAGTTGAATGAAAAGTTGGTCGAATAGTTTTCACCAAAAGTTTGGACCAATTGTTGAACCAAAAGTTGGGCAGAAAGTAAGGCTGAAAATTGGTCCATTGGTTCAAAAGTTGGACTAAACAATTGAATTTAAAGTTGGACCAAAAGTTGTCTCAATAGCTAGATTGAAAGTTGGTCCAACAAGTTGACTCAATTGTTGAGACAAAAGTTGGACCAGTAGTTGGATAAGTAGTTGGTCCAAAAAATGGACCGATAATTGGACTAAAAAATTGGACCAGTAGGTGGACCAACAGTCGGACCAAGAGTTGGACAAAAAGTTGGATCAAAAGTTGGACCAGTAGTTGGAACAGGGTTAGACCAAAAGAGACAAAAACTCTGGTTCAGACCAAAAAATTTGTATCAAACTTTTTTTTTTAGATCCTAGTCTCATTGCAATTTGTGCCCCTATTCGCTTCCTGCGTTCTCTACTTCCAATTCATTTGTGGATTTCGTAAGACTCACAATTTGGACTACATCAACAACCTTCCCTTAATCTGGACTGTAATTGGATCCAATGTTCTTACTTTTCTGGTCTCTTGCCGAATCGCGAGGTACACAGGAGATTTTCTGGAACAGGAGATTATTATGCTTTGTCAATTCATATTCTGCTTCCTGACAGCAGTTAGTTCAATTGATTTGGCTGTGGTTTTGAACGGAGGACTTTATACCAGAAAAGAGGTACAAGCTGATGTGAATTTGGGAGTGGTTCAAACTGTTCAAAAAGTCAAAAAAGTTGAAAAAGTGCAAATGCCGCCAAAACCTATTCCAAGGTGAGTAAACTGATTTTTTTTTTGAGGTGGATTAAACGGGTCTGGACAATTTTTTGTGAAATTTACCGGTAAACCTTCGTTGAATTTAATGGTAAAACTTTGTTGGATTTATCGGTAAATTTTCGTTAAACATACCGGTAAACCTTTTTGAATTTACCGATAAAGTTCTGTTCAATTTACCGATAAAATTTTTTTTAATGTACCGGTAAATCTTCTCGAATATATCGGTAAAATTTTTTTAAATGTACCGGTAAAATTTTGCTAAATTTACCTGTAAATTTCTGGAGAATTTACAGGTATAATTTCGTTAAATTTATCGGTAAATTTTTGTTGAATTGATTGGTAAATTTTTGTTGAAATTACCGGTAAATTTTTTGATGAATTCACCGGTATATTTATCGATTAATCTTCCAGTAAATTTTCGGTGAATTCACCGGTAAAATTTGTAGTTCGTTTTTTGTGTCGAATTTTCAAAAAATTCGAGATACAATGCTCCCGGAATTCCGCGAGGGTGCATTGTTTAACACATTTACAATTAATCTATGGCTATTGGACTAGACTAATTTTATACTTTCTTAGTTAATTTTTCACAATTTTGAAGCCCAAACCACATTGTTTTCAGAGTCCTCTGTCCAATCTGCAAATCGGAACTTTCTGAAACAAAAACTCCCCGAATTCTAAAAGAATGTGGGCATACTGTATGCGAAGATTGTGCGGACGAACAATTACAGAGGAGAAAGTTCATTTGTTGTCCAACTTGTTACAATATTACCATGCCGAAAGGTAAGTCATAAGAAAGAAAAAATTTAGATCAAAAAATTTATGTTTTACAGGCAGCGCAAATCTCCTTGTCAAAAACTATGCAGCATTGGATATAATTCAAGATATTCAGGATGCCAAGAAATAAATGTTTCATTTTGTTATTATAAATTTGATTGATTTCTTCATTGTGCCAAATCAATGTGAAGAAAAATTTGTGGAATTTTAAAATCGTTCAATTTTTATCAATATTTTCATGGATCAAATCCAAAACTGTGTAATTCTTGGGCATCAACTCTGCAGTGCCTGAAAATTGTATTTACAAAAAATTGGTATATTTCCAAAAAAAGCTACGAACTTTTTACCAAAGTGATAATTTGGCAAGTTGGACAGGTCAAATATTGTCCAGAAGTCTGTTCAAGCTTGTTGTTAGCACATGGTTCGCATACAGTATGCCCACATTCTTTTAGGATCCGGGGAGTTTTGGTTTCGGAATATTCCAGATTGCAGGTTGGGCAGTGGAATCTGTAATTTGTGGCATAGTTTGAACTGTCCGGAACCAAGCTAAACGGTTTAAGGCTAAAACTAGGCTGAAACTGTCTAAAATTAGGTTTGAACGGTTCAAAATCAAGGCAAAACTGTCGTAAATCGGGCAGAACCGTCCAATATTAGGCGTAAAATGTCTAACAGTTGTCAGAAACCGTTAAAAACCAAGTTAACACCGTCTAAAATTAGCCCGCAACTATCTGAAAGTGGGCTAAAACTAAGCTACAACTAGGCTAAAACAAGGCTAAAACAAGGCTGAAATTAGGCTAAAACTGTCTGAAACTAGGCCCTTATTAGTTCAAACAATCCAAAAACAACTCACTTCATTTCTAACTTTGGCTCCAATTTAACCAAAACTTTCTCCACAACTTTTTCCGCCTTCACCAATTCCAATCCCTCTTCCACCTTCACTGCTCTTGTGTAAACCCCACCCATCAAAACCACGCCCAAATCAATTGAACTAAACAACATCGGGAGCCCAAACACGAATTGAGAAACCATAATAATCTCCCTCTCCATCAAATCCTCGGAGAATCTTCCCAATCGGAGGGAAGCCAAAAGACCAATAAAGTTGGCTATGGACATAACCGAGATAGTTGTGATATTGTTGGCATAGTTTAAATTATGGGTCTTACGGAATCCATGAACAAATTGATAGTAGAGAATGCAAGCAGCAAGGAGGGGTATGAATTGGGAGATGCATAGGGCCTGAAATATCGGAATTTTGGAGTCCAATACCGAAATAAACAGTGTTCTGTCAGGAAACGGACCAAAAACTTCCCTCTCCCAAAAATTACTTTTTTTGGACCAATTTTGCAAAATTTCGAACAAATTTGAGTTTTTTTTTTCAAAATTATTTCATAGTTTTCAGTCAAACCGGAATTTTTTGGGGATCAAATATTGATCTTTGAAACCAATTTTGACTTATTTTTTTCCAAAATTTATGGACCAAGTCTGTATATTTAGGACAAACTCAGTGGATTAAAAGTGAGTTTTCTAAACCGAAATTTAATATTTCTTACCAAACTTTTCGATTTTGGCTAGAGTTTGTTATTTTCCAACCAAATTGAGCTTATAGGGACCAAGTTTGAATTTTTAAGCTTTTTCTGGAGCCAACTTTGGAAAAAACTGCCAATTTTGAACCAACTTTGTCAAAGTCTTGGTTTTGGACCAATTTTGCATTTTAAACAAATTTTTGAAAACAAAACAGAATTCGACAAACTATGAATAATTTGGACTAAACTTGGAAAGAATTTTAATTATTTGGTTCAAATTGGAACAACTTCTCAAGTTGGAATTTTTTTGGATCACTCACCGTAACCTCCTTGGCCACAAAATAAACCAAAATTCTCGAGATCAAACTGCATAATGTACATCCACCAAATCCAATGACCAACTTGATCCGGCATTGGTTCAAATTATCCACTTTGAATTTTTCAAAAGTTTTGGAAATTCTCCATTTCACAACCAAAAGCAGCCCGATCACAGTCAAACTTGAGCCAATAATAACCATAGCGGCGGTTTTAATTCTAAGAGTCCAGGGCTCGGAAATCATGAAAAACAAGCCAGAAATGGCTAATAAAACTGTCAAAAATGTAAAACAATACATTGTAACATCGGTGAGAAAGGGTTCATTGGTCTCCTTTGTAACCCTTTTCCAATTTCGAGCTTCAGCCATTTTTTGACGTTTTCTTTCACTTGTAACCTTGACTCCGCCCCATAAAAGTGTCAAAATATCGGTCGTACTTGTGGCGCAGGAAATCGAATAAAGTACTTGTACGCCCCAAAAAAGCGACTGCTCATGCTCATTTTTATAGCTAAAACCCGATCTGAGAGTTATAACCATTATGATAAAATAGATGATTGAAGTGATGATAGTATGAGGGATTGTTTTGGAATAATCCAAATACTCGATTATTCTGCTTTGGCCATAGTGAAACGTGAAGATTATCATAATTGAAAAAATTAGTTGAGTGAGAAGGATCGGAGCGACAGCCTGAAAAAAAAATTTCGGTCAAAACATCGAGTTGAGCCTTGATGGCCTAGAAACTCAAAACTAGGCCATTAAACCAAGATTTTTGAGCTTAGCCCGTCAAAACCTTTCATTTGAATATAGTCATGACTAGTCTAGCTCTGTTCTCGATTTTCTTTGTTGGTGGCCTAACTTTTCACATGATGGCCTAGAAATCTTAGAACCCAAAATATTGAACTCAGCTTGTCGAGACCTTCGAAACGAGTATAATCATGACTAGTCTAGCTCAAGTTTGAAATTTGGGTTAGAGACGCAGGCACTCTCGTTTCTTTGGGCTCTAACCCAAAAACTTCAAAATGAAGCTGGACTAGTCATGGTTATACTTGTTTGGAAGGTTTTCGCGAGGCGAACTCAGAAATTCTAAAGATAGGATTTCTAGGCCACTGTAGAAAAAGTTAGGCCACCAGAAGAGACCCAGACGCCCTCGTTTCTCTGCACTCTGACACGAAACTTCAAAGTTGAGCTGGACTAGTCATGATTATACTCATTTGGAAGCTCTCGGCAAGCTTAATACAATAATTCAGGATTGGTGGCCTAAATTTGGGTTTCTAGGCCACCTTCAGACCTAAAAGCCATTTTTCCCACATTTCGAGCAAATTCAGCCATTTTTAAAAAGATTTCTCTCATTAATTCAAAACTGATAAGCCAATTCCTACCAGTTTTGGTCGATCTCTCATAAAAATTGTTTCTAATTGGCCTAAAAACTGTCCAAACCCCAAAACAAAACTCACATATTGATCAAATTGAAAAGAAAACAGCCAAAATCGGACAATCGTTTGGCTAATCAAATCCAAGCCAAATCCAATCAAAAGGTTCAATTTGCATTGCCAAATTTCACCAGTCCCAAGCTTCTTATGTGCCCAAGAAAGTATCCATTTTACCAGTAAAAGAGCTAGAAAGAGCAGTGAAGATGCTCCAAAAACGATGCCAGCCGCTCGCCAATCTTTTTCCGGGCAGGGTTTTACAAAAACCAAATGGAGTGTGATAAACAAAATGTAGAGGAGACTATACGTATAAACTGAAAGCTGACCAAATAAGCTGGCACACACCGTGAACGGAAATTCCGGGTCCATTTTTAGTGGGGAGGGGGGGGGGGGTTCGGTTTGGTTCGAATGGAATGACGGGGTGACAAGAAGAGGGAAGGAAAGAGGGCTTGGTCCGGACCAGCTGTGGAACATCTGCCCCTGGGTGAGGTCACCTATTGCGCAGTAGGACCAGACCACCCCTTTGGCCAGACGGACCATACCCCCCCCCCCCCTCTCCCTTTCTCCTTTTTTCCTACCATCTAATCCTTCCAAAAAATGTTGTTCTCCCCGAAATTTCGAGAAAAATTGAACAAAAAGTTGAACAGTTCTCGCGAGAAGTACATTGGCACAGAAGTTCTCCTTTTAGCATGCCTAATGAACGAATCGATGATTGGCTTTTTTGGATTTTTTGTCCTCATTTTTGCCCCTGTCCCTTTAAAAGTCTATGGTATTATTGGCATTTTCACAATTACTGATCTTGCAATTTGTTCTATTATTTTTGGTTTCGTGGCTTTTTTGAAACGGCTCACTGAAAAAATGTACGAAAGATATGGAATTGGAGAATATGACCAATGCGAGTGCGATGCGTTAATTGGATTTGGAACAATTTTTGTTTTTTCAATTGTTCCAAGGCTTTTGGTGTATTTTTTGGAGCCGAGTTATTATGTGAGTTGGTTTACAGATAGTCCCGTGCAATATCCTTATTGGACCAAAATTTTTCAAATTATGCCAATCTTTTGCAATTTGCGCAACTTACGTGGTTGGAAATTAGCCGGATTGTGGCTAATGCAAACTAATTTGGCCAAAAATTGTATAGTTATAATCAGTGTGCCTTACCGATAAAATTACGTAAAATTTACCAAAATATCAATCAAAAAAAAAATACCGGTAAATTTTCCTGGAGCTATTCTGGTGAAAAATTTCGGTAAGTTTCCCCAAAAATTTTCCAGTAAATTAACCGGGAATACTTTTCGAACAATTTCGCTTACCGGTAAAAAATGTTTGTTAGGCTACGTCCTTATTAATTTCAACTAATTTTCGACTGACCAAAAAGCTGCTTCAAGTCGGTCTTAACCATGATTGAACCGCTTTGACGGTCCGAAAATAAATAGGATTAGGTGGAGAGAGCTCCATAATGTTCTAACAGGGATCACAGCCAATTCTGGATGTCCAAAACTAATGCTTGAAACCCTAATGCTTGAAACCCAACCTACCGGCAAGTTCCGATAAATTTTCCGAAAAACAAAAAATTTATTGGAAAATTTTTCGGTAAATTTGTCGGCAGTTTATTGAAACACCCGTTCACCGGTACAAATTTTTTGGGTAAGGCACACTGCTTGAAATTATACTCAACTATTGTTTATTTTTGCTCGTGAGCAAGCGCGCCCCACTAGACTCAGTACTTCAATTTTTCTCACTTTCGCCGAATGAAGTTTTTTTGGTGAATTTTCCGGTTTTCGCAAGAAAAACACCTATTCTAAAGATTTTTTCACCGAAAAAAGAAAATTTTTTGAATGGAAATTTTTCTTTTTTTCTATGTTTTTGATCAGATTTAGGTCGAAGTGAGGGCTGAAAGTGTTATTTTTAATCGAAAAATGCATATTTCAATTGGTAATAGTCAAAAAATGACAGAAATAGGTGTTTTTTCAGCGAAAATCGGAAATATATCCAAAAAACTCATTTGGCGAAACTGAAAAATATTTTTCAAAAAAAATGAACTGAGTCTAGTGGGGCGCGCTTGCTCATGAAAAAAAATACTATATCTAAAACTGCTTCTAAAACGACCTCCAAAACCCCTAATCCCCCTTTTTCCAGCTCTGGAACTACCCCGCTATTATCCATCCATTCATTTGCATCATCTTCTACATCTTTTTCTTGCCCGACTTGGGTGTAACCTACGAATTGAATCCAAAAACTCATAGAATCCTTATTGGCGGTTTCGTTGTCTTCCATATTCTACTAATTATTGCCACAATTCGAATTGGAGCGTTCTATCCAGAGGATAAGAAGAAAGTGATGATTATAGCGAGCCAAGTCTGGTTTGGTGCGTTCTCTGCGTCAAGTTGCATCGAGTTTTTGACGGTTTTAAACGGGGGATTGGTCCCGATGAAAGAGAATAGAGGAATAATAGGAACGGTAAATGTAGTGAAGCCAAGTGTTGTGGTTCCAGTTGAAGAGGAGAGGAAAAGTGGTCCAAAGTGAGTTTTTTTTGGGGGTAGATTGGAGGTTGAGGGTTCTAGAACTATCAAAGACGTTCTACAACTATCAAAACAGAGCTATAACCGGTCAGAACTTTTCAGAAGAAAGTTATATAGCTGCTCTGACCGGTTCTAGAGCTGTTTTGGTAGTTTTAAAACTTCTAAGATACTTCTAAAACGTCTTTCATAGTTTTAGAACATTCTAAATAGTTGTAGAGCGTATTGTATAGTTCCAGAGGTGCTACCCCGCATTAGCACCGGCCCGCATTAGCACTATCGTGCGCGCGCGCTAACATTATCACAAGGAGCGCGGCTATTTTTCTGATATCTAAATTCAAAAGTATATAAATTGTAGAGAAAAAATTCTCTATCGCATGGTATATATTGTGCTTAGGTTTCTGTGAGAATTCTGTTCGAAAAAAGCAAGAAAACAAAAAGTTTGAATAAAAACGTTTTTTGCTGTTTTCGCTACGATATATGCAGAAACCCTAAGCACAATATATACCATTCGATAGCGATTTTTTTTTCTCTACAATTTATATATTTTTGAATTCAGATATCAGAAAAATAGCCGCGCTCCTTGTGATAATTTCAGAGCGCGCGCACGATAGTGCTAATGCGGGCAGTTTTAATGCGTCCAGTGCTGATGCCGCGTTCCAGAACGTCTTTGATAGTTCTAGAAGGGCTTTCTTAGTTCTAGAACGTCTTAGATGGTTCTAGAGCGTCCCAGCTCGTCCTAGAACGTTCTTTTTTTCCTTTTTGAGATTTTCCAGCTCTATAATCCGTTTTTTTTTCAGAATCGAGTGCAAAATCTGTCTTCTGGAGTACTCCTCTACCCTAATCCCTCGGATTCTGATTGAATGTGGGCATACAGTATGCGAAAAATGTGCTGACAATCTTCTGAAGCAAAATCAAGGGAAACTTCTATCGTGCCCGTTTTGCCAAGCTGTAACTGTATTGAATGGTAACGCTTTTCTGATGAATATCGTGGAAACTTTATTAGTAGTGCATGCACCACTATTAGAGGGACACTTTTATTGAAAGGGCACTACTAATACAGTTTTTACAGTGAGTGTTTTCATCTAAAAAAAATAAATTTTCAGGAAAACCAGCAAGGAATTTGCCCAGCAATCGTGCTGTTTTGGATGCTATCAAGAAGAAATAATTCACTTTTTTGTTTTTTTTCAAATTCCACTTTATTCGAATTAATAAAATCTGAAGTTCACAATTTTATCAGTAATAATATCAGTAAAAGTCTGATTTTCAAAAAAAAAACGTTGATTTTCCATTATTATTATTTCTGCGTCACATACTCCAGAACATCATGATTTTTTGGCAGCCTCTTTACGGATCCTGAAACAAAACATTTTGTTGAGCTACAGTACCTCAAATTACAGTAACCCCCTACCGTTCACCGCTGTAACCATCTGACAGAATGGGCAGAGCAGAAGGCTTCCATGATTCTTTTTCAGAAGGTTTCCAGCACAGATTTCGCAAATTGTGTGACCACATTCAGTTAGGATTCGAGGAACAATGTCCGCGCAATACTCCAGGAGACATATTTTGCACTCGATTCTGGAAAATGGGAACATGACGTTTTACAACTATCTGAGACGTTTCATAACCAGTTAAAACTGTCACCAGGACGTTCTAGAACTGTTCAAATCATTTTAGAACTATTAAAGGCGTTTTGAACTCGGGTTTTTTTTTTAATTTCAAATTCCGTTGCAGTTTTTTATCTTGATCATTTTCTTTCACTACGACAACACTCAAAAATCACTGTAAACGGTAGAAAAAGGCGTTTGAAAAAATCACACAGTACAGGTTGATGGCCTAGGATCCGACAAGTGTCCGCCTTGCGCGCGCTTTTTTTCAAATTTCTAGGCCGTGAACCCGTACGCGGCCCTGCCTTCAAACGCCATTTACTACCGTTTAGAGTGATTTTTGAGTGTAGTCGTAGTGAAAGAAAATGATAAGAATAAAAAATTGTATCAGAATTTGAAATTAAAAACCGCGATTTTAGTCCTCCTTTAAATACGTTCTACAACCACTTTGGTATGTTCTAGAACTGCAAAGAATTTTCCAGGTACTTTTAAGAGTCGCTCTAGAAGTGTTTAGAAAAAACTGTAAAAAAATCTAAACGGGTATTCTAGAGCTGATTGAGACAGTCTAAAACATTTTCAGTTGTTTCAGAACTCTGAAAAACGTTTGACAACTGTTCAGGACAGTATGACTTCTTTTAGGACGTTTTGAAACTTGGACTTTCTAGAATTATTTTTCATTGTTCTGGAACTATCTACATTGTTCTGATGCTATTTAGAACGTTTTAGAACTATCAAAAACAATAGAAAACTACTGAGGACAGTTTACAATTTTGGAACTTTCGACGCCTATTCCGAAATTTCCAGAACTAGCTGAGACACTCAGGAACTATTTGGAACGTTTTGAAACTCACCTCGTCTCCTCATCTTCCTTCGGTTCCATCATAATCATAGTATAGCCACCAACTTTTTTCGAGACTTCACCTTCTAGAACTTTCTTTTTTGGTCTCAAAAAATCTCTCAAAACCATAATAAATTCCGTGGAACTACTTCCAGATAATATTCCGAGAAAAACTTGCGAAATTCCGATCATCGCGGAAATTTTGTCATCCGCATAAAAAGTGGAAATTCTACAGGCTGCCAAAATTAGAGTTATATTGGACAAAACCATTGCCAAAATAAATAGAAATAAGTCAGGTTGTCCGTATGGTTTATAGGAGTTATGGAGTTCTGTGACGAAGAATTGATAAATGATAGCAGATGTGATTGGGTAGATCAAAAAGCAATAAATAAGGATCTGAAAAAATTTCTTAATTTAAATTTAAAAAATTTGGTAAAATAATATATTTGGAAAAACCAATTTATTAATAAATTATCTAGAAATTTATCGGGAAACTTTTCCGTTAAATCTATCCAAAAATTTATCGGTAAATATTAATCGCGATAACTTTTTATCAATAAAATCACTAAATAGTTGCGGAATTTCGGAGTGTCGTTGTTAACTTTTCCCGTTTGTTTTTTGAAAAATTTACCGAAAAATTTTCCGGTAAACTGACCGAAAAAATATATCGCAGACTTGTAAGAAACTTTTTTTCAATAAATTCTCCGGTAAACTTTTGGTAAATTTACCGAATCTGTTTCGGTAAAATTTTTTCGGTAAATCCGCAAAACAAAGAACAAATTTACCTAAATATCATCAAAAATACCGAAACTAATACCGAAAAAAATTCCGGTAATTTTCCAGTTTATCGGAAGATTTTTTTGCAAAATCCGCTGAGACCAGTTCACTAAAAATTTACCAAAGATTTTTTCGGAAGAACCTGGGAAGAAAGTTATCGGAGAATTATCGGAGAATGTCCGAAAAAAAATCAAAATAATTTATCGGAAAATTTTCCGAGTTCTAAACAATACGCACTTGCGTCATTTTGGAGCATTGTTATTCAGTTTTTATGCAACATGAGGCTGCTGAGGCATGTTCCAGGAAAACTTACCAAACTTTTACCGGTAAATTTTACGGTAAATGTATTGGAACATTTTCCGATAAGTTTATAAGATTTTTATTTTCCCACGGACGTTACTTCTGACCAAAAAATGTGTTTTAAATATGTAAATTTTTCAGTAAATGTATCGGACAAAATGTTTCCGGTATATTTTTGGGTAGATTTATCGGTAAATTTCTGAGAGAAGAAAAAACAAAAAAAAACCTCTCTCTCTACCCAAAGTTTCCAAAAAACTCACATTATCATTCCGTTCCATAAAAAACACCATAAATCTGGGAACAATTCCTCCAAGCGAAATCAGTCCAAGTCCAATCAGCGTATCATATTTACATCGCTCACTCCATTGAACTCCGATTGTTTCGTAAATTCCATTAATCCCTTTTCTCAAGTAGTTCAAAATTCCAAAGTTGAATCCACAAATAATAAAAACCGCGATGGATATTTTCAGGGCTTTCAGGCACCCATCGAATTCGGAAGGTACAAATAATAGGCCAAAAATTACGGCAAGGAATCCAAAAGAACCGTAGAAAACTATTAGAAAAAGAAAGAGAAGTAGAAAGCACGCTGTATTTATAATAAATTCATCTTTTTTCAATTGTCGGTCCATATTTTTCTTGTAGACTTTCTTTTTTTTTTGTTGTGGACTGGCCAAGAGAAGAGTGATTAGGCAGATGGTCCGTCAGTCTCGGGGGGTCAAAAAAAGTGACAGGTGGTCGGGCAGGTGACGTCATAGGAAAAAGGACCAATAAGGACCCTCCAACCTGCTTCCCTTATTCAACAAAACTATGTGTCTCCAAGAATTTCCCTTCTCCCACTCTCTTATTATCATTGCAATCTATTCATTTTTTGTCAGCTTCACTCTTTTTATTGTCTTTTTTGATATCAATTTTCAAAGAGAGATCACCAAAGATGATTTGCCAACCCTTTTTATAACTTTCGGATTTTGTTTATTGATTTTACTAATTTGTAAAATACTAAAATGGAAAATATTGCCTTTGATCCATAAAAAATGGGAATTGGATGAAGTTGTACGATGCAAATTGGACTTGTTGATTGGATTTGGAGGAATTATTGCGAGTTGTTCGATACCAAAAATTGTTATGCTCAATGTGGAATGGGATAGATATGTGAGTTTTTTTTTTTTGGAAAATTTTGTTCTAAAAATATTTCGTTAGAAATCACGATCCGGTAAGTAATTGGACTAGACCAACTGATTGACATTTGTCTTAAAGGAGGACTGAACTCGGATTTTTTTATTCCAAATTCTGATGCAGTTTTTTATTCTGATCATTTTCTTTCACTACGACTACACTCAAAAACCACTCTAAACGGGTGAAAACGACGTTTGAAAGAAGCACGCAATACAGAGTGATGGCCTAGGATCCGACAAGTTTGCGCCTTGCGCGCGCTTTTTTTCAAATTCCTAGGTCGTGAACCTGTACGCGGCCATGCCTTCAAACGCCTTTTTCACCCGTTTAGAGGGATTTTTGAATGTAGTCGTAGTGAAAGAAAATGATCAGAATAAAAAACTGCATCAGAAATTGAAATAAAAAAACCCGAGTTCAGTCCTCCTTTAACTGTGACTCAATAAAAAATCTTGACTAAATTTGAGACAAGCTTTTTGGAAAAAAATTTCTAATCCAGTTCGGAATGGGGGTATTGGCACCAAAAAGTTATTTTATGAAAAAAAAAAGAATTCGAACCCGCAGCTTTTTTGAGACCAAAAACTAAGGTTTACACGATGGATTTTACACAAAAATTGAGCCAAAACCGACGACTATTTAGCCAATAAATTGAAAAAAAGTTAATGAAATGCCAAAAAATAAACGTTCGGACCAAAACCTTAATTGACGGTAGGACGTTTCTGAACCATGTCCCTTATCAAAACTGTCCCATGCCAGAACTGTCTCGTTTCAGAACCTTACTCTTTTTTATCCCTGTCTCGTAACATAACTTTGCCGGATAAGAACTGAAAATATTATTTTCATACGAAATGGTTCCGATACGGGACAGTTCAGAAAAAAAGCCAGTTCTAGTATGAACACAGTTGTGACAAGAGAAAAGTTCTGGAACGACATACCACCCATAAAAACCGACTCAAAAACTCAATTTCTTTCCAGACTTCCTTCCCAATCTTCACCATCCCCTATTTCTGCTTAGCACTATTCCCCCTTCAATTTCATCATGGCCGTGGCCGAGTCATCCAATCATTGGATAATGAACTCGCTCCAACTCTCTACTCGTATTTGGCTCAATTCATCCTTCTAATTCCTACAGTAAGATACAGTATGCCAGTTGGAGAAGAACAGAAAACCCCAACTATATTATTACAATGTGTGTTTTCGCTGATTTTGGCTGGAAGTTGCGCGGATTTTTGGGCAGTTTTAGGCGGGAATTTTGAATTGAGAAACTTCGAGAGCTTAGCGGCCATGGATGCTCGAGAAGAGCCCTCTGTGAGCGAGGAGACTCATGAGGACACTTTCAACGACATTGTTTTATATTCCTATTCATTTTTTGCCGCTTTAGTCGGCATTTGTTCCATTTCTTTCCTTTTTATAGTGGATTGGACTCCAGAATTTCAAGACACTTTAACAATTGTTATCGCTTGGTTTGGAATGATAGGCCACGTTTTTGGATGTATCAAACTATTGGTTTTGCATACTTTTCGATCGAATAATACTGGAGTTTTGCAACGGAATCGGATCAATTTGTTCATTGGATTTGGAGGATGCGTTTTGTCAAGTTTGGTGGCAAGGGTTTTGGTTTATTTTGTTGGATTTGATTATAAGGTGAGTTTTTTTGGGTTTTTGGACCAAAATTTAGTATTTTGAACCCCGAGAATAATTTTGTGACCTGAAAATTACAAAAATGTCTGGAGAAGTCCTAAAATGGTGTAAAAGATCCTAAATGGCCCAAAAGGTCCAAAAATGGGCCAAAAGAATTTGTAGATGGTCCAAAAAGTCCCGAAATTGTCCAAAACGTTCTAAAAATATTCAAATTATTAAAAAAAAATGGTCCAAAATTTTCAAAAAATGGTCGAAAGGGTTTTAAAAATAGCTTAAAAAACTGGTATCAAACACCCTAAGAATCGTCCGAAATAACCTAAAATCGATCCTAAAGATCCTTAAAAGGTCCGAAATGTTTTGAAAAATGATTCAAAAAATTGTCCAGAAAGTTTTAAAAATGGTCCAAAAGATTTTATAAATGATCCGACAAGTCTTGGTCCTCGGGGTCCTAAAAACGGTTCAAAAGGTTCTAGAGAGGTCCAAAACAAAAGTGATAGTCTCAAAAGGCCCTTAGTGGCCCTAAAGATCCTAAAAGGGTTCAAAAAGTACTTAGAAGGCCCAAGAGGTCCAAAATAATTTGAATCCAAGTTCAAAACTTGTGGACCGGAAAAATCTACTCAGAATCATAAAATAGTGTCTAGTGCTGAAAAAATTCAAAAAAACCCATTTCCAGAACCTCTACATCTCCCAAATCATACCCCTTATCACTGCCATCTCCTTCTACTATCTGTTCATTTGTGGATTCCGAAAAACATGCAATTTGGACTACGCCAACAACTGGAAACTTATTTTGAAAGTTGTTTGGTACAACTTTCTTATGTTTCTGATTTCAATCCGCATTGGAATATGTTACGAGGATCAGGTCTATAGGGAGATCATATTGGCTTCACAATGTTCTTATTTTATGCTTCTGACCGTTAGTATGGTGGATTTTGGTGTGGTTTGGAAGGATGGTGTTTATATGAATGGAAAAGAATATGACCCAGTTAGAAACAAGAAAGTTGAGAAGAAAGTGGCATTGAAGAAAAGGTAAGTGGCTTATTGTTGGTTTTATGGAATGGCAACCTGTGTGCATAGGGTCGCAAACCCCGCCTATTTTTGCAACCCGCCGCACGCACAGGGTTGCCGATACTTCCTCGCATGCCTCGCAGCTATTTTTTCTCATTGCCTTGACTTGCTACCAGCAGGCGCAACCTTCATGTAGATTTACGAGAATTTAAAGGTACATGCGCATCGGCAACCCCGTGCGCACAGTTTTTCTAATCGTAAAAAATGAAACTCCTAGCAAGTTTTTGTGTACAAACAACATAATTATTATGGAAATCCGAAAAAAAATTTTGGTTTTGTATCACCGAAAAATAGATAGCAGTTTTTCCGTGTGGCAGTGTTGCAAAACGCCTTTTTAGTGGGCGGGGCGTCACAAAAGTGCGACGCAGTTAGTCGAGGTTTATATTTTCTATTCCGACGTATTCCGACGTATTCCGACGTATTTTCTTAGGCCACCAATCTGTATTCGGCCAGGCCCCCAAGGGCCATTTTCTACGGTTTAGAGGAGTTTTTGAGTGAATTCATGATGAAAAATGATATACCGTAAAATCTGTAATAGAAGGACAGCCTCCAATAGAAGCACACCTGTAATAGAAGGACACCCAAATAGAGGGGTTGAAAAATAGAAGGACATGTCCCTCTATTACAGATTTTACGGTAAATGTCAGTTTAGCTCACGCCAAAACCGACTTTTTTCCAGATTGGAATGCAAAATCTGCAAATCAGACTATTCCGAAGCAAAAATTCCCCGGATCCTTCGAGAATGCGGGCATACGGTATGCGAGGAGTGTCTAAACATCAATCTGGAGACAAATAAATATATAATTTGCCCAACTTGTCGGGTTGTTACCGTAGTTAAAGGTAAGCCACGCCCATTTCTGGCTCTGGATTCTCAAGAAAAAAAATAAATTTTAGGTCCGGCCAGTACTCTTGCCAAGAATTATACAATTTTGGACGCGGTTCATTGATTAAAAAAAATGTATTTATTCCAAGTTTTGTAAATTAATAAAAAAGTTGTTTTTCACATTTTCTGAAAAACCGAGATCGCATGATTCTTGGATAACTTTTGAGCGGGTTGACCTAAAAAATCTTTTTTTTTTCAATAAAATTTTTCCCTCTGAACTTACCATTCATCGCAGTGGGTTCCTGACAAAATGGGCAAATTAGAACACGCCCATAATTTTTTTTCAGCAGGTTTTCAGCACATTTTTGGCATACTGTATGTCCGCATCCAGTTAAAACTCGTGGGATTAGGGTGTCCGAATAGTTTTGGAGGCAGATTTTACAATCGATTCTGGAAGTTGATAGTTGGTAGGTTTTTGAACAGTTTGGGAATTTGAACTGCTAGGCAGTATGCTCTAGAAATGTTCAGGAGGTTACAGACCCTAGTGGGAGCATTCTAGAAAAAATCTGGAGTAGTGTTCAGGGCCTTTTTAATCTAGTCAAAACGCGTTCAAACTCTTTTGGACGTTTTAGAACTATTCAAACCGTTTCAGAACGGTTTTTGGAAACTTTTCAGAATATTCTGAAACTTTGTTCGGTCTGTGACATCGTAAGCCAACTAGAAATATTCTAAACCTTTCCAAAACGCTCCGGAGCTGTTGAGGACATTTTAAAACGACCTGGGCCCTTCCAGAACTTTTTTTTCCATTTTCTGGAGCTCTGTAGGGCTTCCTACGTACCGTTCTAAAACTATTCAGAACTTTCTAGAACTAAAAAAACGTTTTGGACGTTTCAGAACTATTTGAAGGCCCTGAAACGGTTTGGAATATTTCTAACCGTTCCAGAACATTTCGGAACTATTGTTTGCATTTTTAAACTATTGAAAACGTTCTAGAACTAGTCGGGACGGTCTAGAACTATATTGGACTTTTCATAACTACCAAAAACGCTCTAGGACTAATCTAGACGCTCTGTAACTCTCTAGGACGTTTTAGAACTATTTGAGACACCCTAGAACTTTTCAATACATGAAAACCTATCAAAACCCTATCAAAACTCACTTGATATCATCATCTTCTTCGTCCTCTGACTCCACCGCAGTGACACCACAACTTCCCTCATTTCCAACTTCCAAATCTTTCTTTCTAAGACCCAAAATGTCTTTTAAAACCAAAGCGAATTCCGTTGAACTTGTCTCCGGAAGGCATGTAAACCATATTTGAGTGATCAAAATATGATCAGACCTCTCTCCTTTCGGATAGAAAAATGAGGCTCGAATCCCGACGACAGTCAAGAAAACATGTGAAAGAATCATTCCGATTAAAAGTAGGAAAGAATCATCCTCAATTTTTGGTTTATATGCATAGTATAGGTCCTGAGCAAAAAATGCGTAGAAAATGAGACAGGTGGTTGGGTAGACGACGAGGCCGTAGTATGTTAGCTGAAAAAGTTAGAAGGTGATTTTTTTGAAGGAGGACTAAACTCACTTAAATTAAACATTGTTTCTGTTTTGAAATTCTACGCTGATTACGATTTTTATAGTGATTTTGTTCAAAAATCGCTCTAAACCGCGAAAATTGTCTTAAAAAATCGTAAAAAATACAGATACCCCTTTAATGACCGTGGCCTCCTGGCCTAGGAATCCCACCGTATAGTCCGAGAGGACAAGAATGCCTAGGAATCACAGATAAAATCTCTAGGCCGCGTTGTCCTCTCGGACTACACGGTGGGATTCCTAGGCCAGGAGGCCACGGTCATTAAAGGGGTATCTGTATTTTTTACGATTTTTTAAGACAATTTTCGCGGTTTAGAGCGATTTTTGAGCAAAATCACTACAAAAATCGTGATCAGCGTAGAATTTTAAAACAGAAACAATGTTTAATTCAAGTGAGTTTAGTCCTCCTTTAAGCAAGGGTTCTAGCTCATTTTTTGTCAACATTTTGGCCAATTCTCAAAACATCCAAATTCTAACAGGGAAAATCAAAAAGATATGCTTTTTTTCTATGTAGTTGGTTTGTTCTGGCGGTCTAGAAAAGTGTCAGCAACCAACGTAATTTTTGAGAAGAAAAATGATCGACTTTTAGCCTTTTCTAGTCAAAATTGTTGTCCGAATTTCAGAAAAACGGTTTTTTTTCTAATTACTTTTGTACTGATGGGTTAAAAATTATGAACACGCCCTACTTAGAGAAAGCTCGGTTGTAGCCTAATTTTTGTGTATTTCCAGCCAAACTTTGGGCCAAACTTCAGAGTTTTCATAGTCTAGTCGGGTTTGGTCTCTTTTGAACTGTCTCGGTTAGCTGAGTTTGAAGTAATATGTATGAACAAGGTCTGATATGAGAAAAGCCGATTTTCAGCGGATTTTTTGCAAAATTATGTTCCAATTTTCAAAACCACCATAGCCGGTAAACTTTTTCATTCAAATTCCATTTTTCATCAGGAAATCACTCGAAAACCACTCTAAACGCAACGTTTCGAAGCCTGACTCAGTACATATCGATGGCCTAGAATCCGACAATTGGTGCTTTCAGGCGTGTTTTTTTTTCCAATTTTCTATCAACCTGCACGCGTCCATGATTTCAAACGTCAAAAATTTTTTCAAAAAAAAAACTCACATAATCTCCAGGCTCATAGTAAAACACCAAAATCCTCGGAACAAATCCACAAATCGCAATTGCTCCGAGACCAATCAACACCTCGTATTTGACCCTCTCTCTTTTCTCAACTCCAATTTTTTCGAAAATCCGCCATGTCAATAATTTCAAAGCCGCCACACCACATAAAATCACTGTGCAAACGATCAAAAGTTTCAGTGAAATTGTCCAAAGAGCATGAAATTTTTCAGGTTCCATTTCTTGAAAACATAGGGACAGAAGAGCTAAAAGGGCGGCCATTACAGTAATCCCAAAAAAGTACAGTATCACATATCCAGTGTTGATGGGGAAGTCTTCCTTGAGCTCGGTTGGAGTTGAATACTTGATTGAATGATGTCGACGCATTTTGGTATTGAAAAAATAATTTTTTGTGAATCTTTTTTTGCCCGAGAAGGGGCCAGTTGGCATAATCGTAGTCCGGACAGAAGAAAAACCTGAAAAAAAAAAATCGAAATCAGGAAAAATTTTAATTAATTTTTGTTTTGGAAAAGAGAAAAAAGTTAATGAACTTTCGGAAAATTTACTCATTAAAAAGCTGAAATTTTTTCAATGAAAACTAGTTGGCTGAAAACCACCGTTAAAATCATAACTTCGTAAAAAAAATTGTGACCAAAAATTTTTCGAAAAAAATTGGGGCAAAACTTTTAAAAAAGTTTCTGCCCAAAAGACGTCAACGTCGACAGGGGTATAGGCCGGCTGGTGGACCGTCCCAACCAGAGGGAGGGGGGGGGGGGGGTCCCTAGGACCGTTTTAGGGGTCAAATGTGTGGTGGCAGATGGTAGGGGGCACAATTCCCTCTGGGTGATCCGAGGCCCCCTAAGGAGACCACCAAGCATCCGTACAGTCCCCTTGGGAGGGAGACTCAGACAAAACGACGTATCTCCGAATGGGCCGGACCACCTTCCCTCCGTCAGAGGGCCACCTGCCGTCCAGAGCCCCGGCCGCTCGGATCCTTCCTGCGCGGGCCGGACCACCCTCTCCCCGTGAGGATGGCCACCCTAGGAGGACCTCTTTGCCGCCCCTGTAGGCCTCCCCTTTTGGACGACCACCGTCCGAACGTCTCAGCGGCCGCACCACCCTCGCCTAAGAGAGGACCACCTGCCGCATGGTCCATCCTTGTGAGAACCGGACCACCCCCCCCCCCCCTCCTCTCTTCTCTGGACGTTCAATTACTCACTGTCCCCAGCCCCTTCCCCCTTGGTTTTTATCCACCTTTTCACATTCAAAAAAAATGGGACACGTCGAGGAATTCACCATTTCCCAGACTTTTGTTATCATCGAAATGCTTTTTATGTTCGCCGGCACCTATATCGTTATGGATAGTTTTTTGCCCGAAACACATGAATACTCCTGGGACGATGCCCCCATCGCCCTTATCACATCCGCTATTTGCCTACTGATTTTCGGAGCTTTTTGTGTGATAAAATGGAAAATTTTACCTTCGACCCATAAGAAATGGGAAATGAATGAAGTTGAGCGATGTAAATTGGACTTGTTGGTCGGATTTGGCGGATTTTTCACGTGTTCGATGATACCGAAAATTTTAATGTTTGTGACGGGTTGGAATCGATTTGTGAGTTTTATTTCTGCAAAAAAGATGGAAAAATTGCTGGGTTTTTGGATCGTCCAACAAATGCGTCCCACAATGTCCAACAAAGCTTTTTGATTCAAAGTTGGCTAAAAGTTGAAGCAAAGTTGTTTGGTATTTGGCCAGCAATTTGTCCAAACGTTTTCCAATTTGTTCAAACGATTTTAACTTGTGACCAACCTGTCCGCGTGTGGCCAAACCAAACGTTTCTGAAAATTGGTTTTCGAAAACAGTGTATTTTTGAGCCAAAAATTGAACAAATCTTTTGGGACAAAGCTTCTGGGTCAGAAAAAAAGACCTTCGACTGGTAACACCAATTGGGACCAAAAAATTAGGCCAGAATGTTTTGCCAAACGCATTTTTTTGGTCGATTTGGTAAGAAATGCTAGCACGAAAAACTGTTTTTTGATTCAAAAAAAGAGCTTTGGACCAAAAAAAGGACTAAACCCCATTTCGGGTTCAAAAAGGTTTAAAAAACGTGTTCCAGATCCAATGTTTATCAAAATTATTTCCAATTGACTTTCTAGAAAATTTTTTGGATACTTCCAGCAGGAAAAAGTCAGAAATTTTATCGAAATCACAAAAAATTCGAAGAAATAGTGTCAGTTTTGCATTTTTTTTTGGATCCAGGCCGACGGACCGTATGAACTGATCCCCTGAAAACCAAAAAAAAACCCAAATTTGAAAAAAATGTCTTATTTCAGATCATAATCTTCCCCGCCTTCTTCTCCTTTTCCCTGATCTTCTTCTTCTTTCAATATGGCCAAGGCAGAACAATCAAAAAACTTGATGACAAAAAAGATATTTACACCTACCGCATGGTTTTTTCATTTGGTGCTCAATTCCTTTTCCTCATCCCAACAATAAGATATGATGGTCCATTTGAATCAGAAGATCGAAAATATTTCGCCATCATGTTCCATATCATATTTTCGGTGATCTGCGCCGTTAGCGCCCCTGAACTTTTAGCAGTGTTAGCCGAGGAATTTGAGCTAAGAAGTGCTGAAAGTCGAGCGAAACTAGAAGAGAAAGATGCATCAAGGAAGAAACCTACAGTAACCCATTTGGACAATGCCAACGATATTTTTATGTACTGCTACACATTTTTTGCCGTTTTGGCCACTATTTTTGCCGGTTTTCATGGGTTTTTGACCCCTTGGAACTCTGAAATCATTTGGAAAATTGGGATTTCTTGTGTGATTGTTGGCGGACTCCTAATCATGTTAAAATTGGCAGTTTTATTGTGTTTCGGACTTTTTGGAATTGAAAATTTGGGCAAATGTCGGGCCAAATTGGTTATTGGACTTGGCGGATGTGTGTTGTCAGGATTGGTTGCGAGGATTTCAATTTTCTATATTGAATTGGATTATTTGGTGAGTTTTTGGCCAATTAAGTAGATTTAGATCCAAAAATACAAAAATACGACTCATGATCCAAATATCAAAATTTGGACCAAAAAAACGTCCAAACAACTATCTTTGGTCCAAAATTGTTTGAAAATCCAAATCGTTCGTATAGCAAATTGTTCGATTGCCCAATTTATTTGAGTAACAAATTGTTCGAAAACCAAATTGTTCAAAAATCCAAATTGTTCGAAAACAACAATTTTGGGCTTTTGGACAAAAATTCATTTTTGAGCCTAGTTTGTCTAAAACCCGTTTTTTTCCTAATTAAGTGGCTCAAGTTAAGTCCAAGACCAACAAAATGAAAAGTTTGGACCAAAATTTGTTTATGGAACCGTAATATATGGAACTGACAGTATAATTTTACCCGATATTTATTTCAGAACCTCTTCCTCTCCCAATATTTACCCCTTATCACCGCCATCTCCTTCTTTCACCTGTTTATCTGTGGCTTCCGAAAAACGTGCAATTTGAACTACGCCAACAATTCGAAGTCTGTTTATACTTTAATTGGAGTCCACATCATCACTTTTTTAATATCACTTCGCCTTGAAATGTCTTATCAGGACCAAGTCCATAGAGAAGTTATCGTGGCTTCACAAATCTTTTTTTTTGGTCTTTTGACAACAAGTACTGTGGATTTGGTTGTGGTTTTGTTGGATGGGTTGTATGCACATGGAGAGAGTTTTGAGCGAGTTAAGGCCAAGAAAATGGAGAAGAAAATTGAGAAAAAAAGATCGGTTTTGAAGAAGCAGAGGTGAGTGATTTTAACAGTTCGAGAATCCAAATTGTTCGAAGACCAAATTGTTCGAAAGCCAAATTGTTCAAAAACCAATTTGTTCGAGAACCAAATTGTTCAAAAACCAAATTTGTTCGAAAACCAAATTGTTTGACTATCAAATTGTTTGATTATCAAACTGTTCGAAAACCTAATTGTTTGATTATCAATTTTTTTGACTATCAAACTGTTCGGAAACCAACTTGTTCCCTTTGTCTGAAACGGTTTTTTTTCTCAGATTGGAATGCCCAACCTGCAAATTGGACTATTCCGATGCCAAAACTCCGCGGATCCTTCGAGAATGCGGGCATACAGTATGCGAGGGGTGTATCAACAGTAAGCTAGGTGCAAATAAGTTTATCACTTGCCCGACTTGCTTTGTTGTTACTGTTATCAGTGGTGAGTATACTAAGCCAACCCCGTCTAAAAATCAGATTTCAGGCTCGGCGAGCAGTCTTGCAAAAAATTACTCGGTTCTGGATGTTGTTGAGCAAATTACAAACAAAATTTGAGCCAAAAATTTATTAAATTTCAAAAAAATAAAGTTATTATTTCTTCATCGCATTCACAATATCCAATACAGCCTGATTTCTAGCCAAAAGATTTGCTGGTCCTGAAATTAAACATAATTGAGACTTTTTCAATATATTTGATCTACCATTCACTGCTGTGATTCCTTGACAGAATGGGCACATCAAAAATCTTTTGGAGTTGTTTTTGAGAAGTTCATTTGCACAATTTTCACAAACTGTGTGTCCACAATCGGTCAGCACTCGAGGAACAATGATGTCGGAATAGTCACGGAGGCAGATTTTGCATTCGATTCTGGAAAAAGGGATATTTTTAAGCTAAATACCAAAAAATTTTGGCCAAACTCAAAGTTTAGCCACCAGCCAAAACCGTTTGAACAAATTGGAGAAAGTTTTGACCAAATTTTGGTCAACTTCAGTTCAACTTGAAGCCAACTTTGGACCAATTTTTTGTCAATTCCAAGTTAATTATGACTGATTTTTTTTCGAACTTCTGGCCAACTCAATCCCAAATTTGAATCAACTTTTAAAAATCTAGAGGCTAACTTCATCCCAACTTAGAGCTAATGTCGAACCAACAGATGTCAACTTTAAGCCAACATCAAGCAATCGTTTGGTCAATTTACAAAAAATTAGAACCAATTCTAGACCGCTTTTTGGCCAACTGGAACAACTTTGTGACCAAACAACTTCAGACGATTGCCAACTTTGAGCCAAATTGAAGCCAACTTCAAATCCAACTTTTAAACAAATTGAAGCCAACTTCAAATCCAACTTTTGAACAAATTGAAGCCAACTTCAAATCCAACTTTTAAACAAATTGAAGCCAACTCCAAGGCAAACCAACTTCAGGCCAAACTTTTGTAAAATTTTTTGAAAAAACTTACCTTGCATCGTTCTCCTTCTCTTTTTCTTCCGTCACTTCCGACATTTCTTCCGGCACCCAACCATTCTTATAATACATTAAATCAACCAGAAAATGCATATAATACGTTGAAAATGTTCCGCAAAAAACGGTGAACCAAAACTGATAGTTCATAAATGTGTCCGATTTTTCTGGATCCTCATAAATATACGAAAGAGGTATGAGAAGCAATATATGGATGATAGCCATATAAAAAGTGATAAGATTTCCGTTGAAATTGGGTTCCTTTTTGTATGCAAGTCCAAAATCGAGAAGAAAGAATAGAAATAAATAAATACACGTGATTGGGTAGATGAAAAAACTGTAGCACTTGAACTGAAAAAATAATAAAAAATTGCTTACCGTAAAAACTGTAATGGAAGATCCTCTTCAATAGAAGAGCACTGCAACCGAGGTTTTTAGTATTCAAAGTGACCAATGTTTTGAATTTTTGTACATGAAATCCCGAAAATTTCTGCTGAAGGCCCGTGTGATATAATCGGAAAATTTTTTCGATAATCCGCTAAACAATGCGCACTAGTGTAATTTTGGAGCATCGTTACATCGGTGTTTTTTAAAATTATTTTTGTGCCAAAAATCATTGGACAAAATTGGAAATTTTTCGGAAAATTCATCGTAAATTTTTTTTGATCCGGTGAAAATCGGTAGAGAAATCGAAGTTTCTTATGAAAAATTACCAGAATTTTTCCTTCAAATAAACAGGTACATTCAAAGAAATTTTACCGTTAAATTTGACGAAATTTTACCGGTAAATTTGGTAAAATTTTACCGGTAAATTTGACGAAATTTTACCGGTAAATTAAATTTGACGAAATTTTACCGTTAAATTTGACGAAATTTTACCGGTAAATTTGGTAAAATTTTACCGGTAAATTTGACGAAATTTTACCGGTAAATTAAATTTGACGAAATTTTACCGGTAAGTCAAATTTGACGAAATTTTACCGGTAAATTTAATGAAATTTTACCGGTAAATTTGACAAAATTTTACCGGTAAATTTGACAAAATTTTACCGGTAAATTTGACGAAATTTTACCGGTAAATTTGACAAAATTTTACCGGTAAATTTGACGAAATTTTACCGGTAAATTAAATTTGACAAAATTTTACCGGTAAATTTAATAAAATTTTAACGGTAAATTTGACGAAATTGTACCGGTAAATTTGACGAAATTTTACCGGTAAATTAAATTAAATTTTACCGGATTTGTAAAATATACTTGAAGAACATTCTAATTCTTTCCAAAAGTTCCCAAAAATTTCATCAAAAGTAAACTGAAAAATAAACTCACACAGATATCAGGTTCCACAAAAAATACCAAAATCCTAGAAGCATATCCCAGAGCCAGCATCATTCCAAATCCAATATTGATATCACAAATGCACTGATAATAGTTTCCAATTCCAATTATTTCATAAATCTTTTCTATGGACAATTTAAAAATGACTACAGCTACTAGAGAAATGACACAAGCTGTTACGGTAGCTATTGAAATTAAAATGTAACTATAGAATTCCCCAAGAGATGAAATTCTGAAGCAAATGTGACCAATTGTTCCAACAAATACCATGCACATTGCAAAAACACAATACAAGTACAAAAGGGCTATGATACCTCCGTATTCCAAATTATCAATTATGATCTTCCGGCCCACTTCTGAGAATATTCTGGACAGCGACATTTTCTAAAAATCAATTTTAAAATAGTCCGAGTTAAAATAAAAATATGAAATCAAATTAAGTAGCTCCCTTGAGGATACCAAAAAATCAGACGGTTTTGGATGTTGTCGAACAAATTACAAAACAAAATTTGAGCAAAAATTTATTGAATTTTTAAAAAATTATTATTCCTTAATCGCGTTCACCATATCCAACACAGCTTGATTTCTGGCCAAAAGGTTTGCTGGTCCTGAAATTAAAAGTTTTTTTTTGAAATCATTTTTGATCTACCATTAACAGCGGTGATCTCTTGGCAGAATGGGCACATCAAAAACCTTTTGAAATTATTTCTAAGAAGCTCATTTGCACAATCATCACAGATTGTGTGTCCACACTCGGTCAGAACTCGAGGAATAAGGTTGTCGGAATAGTCACGGAGGCAGATTTTGCATTCGATTCTGGTAAAAAAAAGGATCATTTTCACAGCAATTACCAAAAATGTTGGCCAAACCGTCAGATTGGCTTGAAGTCTTTTTTCAATTGAACTAATTGGAAAAAGTTTGGATTAATTGTTGGCCAAATACCAAACAACTTCGCTCCAACTTTCGGTCAACTTTGGACCAACTATGATCCAATTTTTTCCAAATGGAGGCCATCTTCAAACCAATTTTTCGGGATAACTATAAAGGAAATTGTGACCAAATTCAAGCCATTTAGGCCAACTGCAACAACTTTAAAACAACTTCGATCCATTTGTAGATGATCTTTAAACCAACTTCAATTCAACTTCAGACCAATTTTGAGCCAACTTGAGAACGATTTTGAGCTACCTACAAGTCTTTTCGAACCAAATCCATGACAGCTTTGAACAAAGCGAAAGACAAATTAGACCCACTTTTGAGCCGTTATTAGATGATCTTTGAGCTAATTTCAAGCCCAATTGAGGCCAACTTTAGGCCAACTTCAAGACAACTCTGCGCCAAATTTTATCCAACTGCCGTCCACTTTTTGGCTGACCAAATTTAAGCTAATTTTAAGCCAACTTCAGGCCAAATTGTCAAAGAAATGATAAAACTCACTTTGTATCATTATCCACCTCCTTTTCCACATAGACTACTTTCTCGACCAGTTTTATCACACTTTCCTGCCCCAAAACCTTTTTGTAGTATATCAAATCAACCAAAAATTGCATATAAACGATTGAAAATGGTCCGCGGAACACAAAGAACCACATCTGATAACACATAATTCTATCAAACTTTTTTTTATCCTGATCCTCAAAGGCAATTGAACAAGCCATGAGAATTAGCCCATAAGTGACAGCCATGCCCATACTGATGGGAGCTTCGTTGAAGTTTGGATCCTTCTTGTAGATGACTCCATAGTCGAGAAGAAAGAATAGGAAGAAGAAAATGCTTGTGATTGGGTAAATTATGAAACTGTAGCAGTTGAACTGAAAAAAAAAGATTACAAGAGCCCCTTTATTAGAAAGGCCCATTTAATGGAAGAACTTTGCGATTTGGGTATTTTCGACTTGAAGTTGTCAGTTTTTTTAGTTTTCGTACATAAAATCCCGAGAATTTGTGCTCAGATAAATCCGCTAAACAATGCGCACTAGCGTAATTTCGGAGCATCGTTGCTCGGGTTTTTTTTGAATCGTGCGGCAAAGTAACCACTGGAAAAATGGGAAATTGTCTGGTTCAACGAGCTCATTTCGGAAAATTTAACAACGTTTTTCCGTTTTTCCGATAAATTTTCCGGAAATATTTTGAATTTACGGAAACCGGAAATCGGAAATCGGAAAAGTTTTCAAAATTCGGAAACCGGAGAACGGAAACCGGAAACCGGAGAACGGAAACCGGAAAATGGAAACCGGAAACAGGAGAACGGAAACCGGAGAACGGAAACCGGAAACCGGAAAATGGAAAACGTAAATTTCGTAGGATTTCCAACGGAATCTGGAAAAACTGAACTATTTCAATAAAAACAATTTCCCGGTATTTTTCGTAATATTGTTGAGTGAAAATCTGTTTAAAAAAAAACTTTAAAAATGTCTATTTTTTGGGAAACCATGCGAAAATTTCGGAAAACGGAACTTGGTTTCAAATTTCGGAAAACGGCTAATGGAACTTCATGGAGCTCAAGAATAGAACTCCCAAAACGTTTAGTCCCAGAAATTTTTTTTCAGAACGTCCCAAAAATTTTAAAAAACTGAAAAAAAAAATTTACTCACATAGACATCAGGCTCCACAAAAAACAGCCGAATTGCTGGTGCATATCCCAGAGCCAGAACAACTCCGAATCCAATATTGATATCACAAATGCACTGATAATAACTTTTCATTGCAAATGTTCCGTAAATTTTTTGTGTGCACCACTTCAGAATCACCACGACAACTAGAGGTATGGCACATCCCGGCACGGTGAATAAAACAGTGAGAAATTGATAGAGCTGTTCAAGAGTAGAAATTTCAAAACAGAGGGACGTGATTGCAAAAAGAATTCCGAAGGGCACCAATATAAAACAATAAACGCCAAAAACAAGTACGATAAATAAAGTGCTCAAGTCTAGAACATTGTTGAAAATGTCGAGTTTCCTCTTCGCATCTGAGAATATTTTGGGCAGTGACATTGTCTGAAAAATAAAAGTTTTGATTCGAAGAAAGTCTGAATTTTGGAATAGTCAGCCTCAAAAGGGTTCGAACCAGAGTTGTACGGAATTGATTTTTTTTTGATTCCGGAATTCGAAATCCGGAATCCGGAATGACTTTCGAAACTACGGAATCCGGAATCCGTAATTCGGAATCAGGAATGACTTGTGAAACTACGAAATCCGGAATCCGGAATCCGGAATGACTTTCGAAACTACGGAATCCGGAAACCGGAATGACTTTCGAAACTGCGAAATCCGGATTTCGGAAAGGACTCGTTTTTTAGAAAATGAAAGTGAGTTGAAATGGAATGATATCAGTTTTTGCGGAATACGTACTGGATGGATTTTTTCAGTTTCGGAATTCGGAATCCGGAAGGACTTTCAAAAACGCAAAACCCGGACTTCGGATCTCAGAATGAATTGTTTTTTAATTACGGAGTTCGGAATCCGGAATGTTTTTTTTTGATGAGGTTTAAAGCCTTCGTTTTGCGGGATACGGAAAACGGAAATCGGAATGAAATTCAGTTTCTCGGAATCCGTAATACGGAATCCGGAATCCGTAATCCGGAATCCGAAATAACAAAAAACTCCCGAGTACGAAATCCGAGTTGTGTTCAACTGTGCCGCACGTGATCAATTCCAAAATTTCTAAAAAGTCGAATTAGTCCAAATATGTCCAAACCATCCCAAACTAGATAACAATCACCTCCAATGACGTGGCAAAAATCAATATTACACGTTTACCCGCCAAGACCCATACACGGACACGCAACGTGGCAGATGACGTCATAGGCCAATGGGCAATTACTGTCTTCACCATTAGCCCAACCTCTGTCCCCTCTCTCACTCCATCATTATTTGTATAATGACCCAATACGATGAACACCCCTGGGCCCAAAGTCTCTATTTTTTGAACTTCTTTCTGTTTTTATTCCTCTGTTCCAATATCATCGAATTTTTAAGCAATGATATAGCGCCCACCAGTGACTTGACGGCGTTTTTCGCCGTTTTCGGCGGTTTTTTTGTGATTTTTGGAGCAATTTTCGTTTTGAAATGGGCTCTGAGAAAAGATGGAATTAGAGAAATTGAACAATGTAAACGGGATTTGTTGATTGGATTTGGTGGAATTGTAGTCAGTTCATTGATACCGAGAATTGGACTCAGTGTTGTGGAATACAATCGAGTTGTAAGTCGTTTTTTTCAAATTTCCCAAGTTGTAGATTTTCCAAAAAAAAGTGGCATTCTTCCTTTTTGCTAAAGGATCTACAAAAAAGTTGACCACAAATTTCGAACTTACTGGAAAGTTGAAGTTACCAGAAAAGTTGGATTTTACAAACGAATGGGAATTTTCGAAAGTTGTGAAATTACAAAAAAAATTGAAATTTCTCTGATAAATTGGAATTTCCACAATTTTTCGAAAAAGTTGGTTTTACCAAAAAAGTTGCAGTTTTCAAAAAGTTTGAACTTTTTCAAAAAAGTTGGACTCTTCAAAAAAGTTGGCTTTAGTAAAAGTTGGATTTTCCAACAAAAATTGGATTTTACAAAAAATTTTGAATTTTTGAATCCAAAAAATATTGAATTTTCTAAATACGTTGAATTTACCAAAAAAGTTGGTTTTACCAAAAGAGTTGAACTATACAAAAAAGTTGCATTTTCGAAAAAAGTTAGAATTTCCAGAAAAGTTGTATTTTCCAAGAAAGTGGGATTCTCCAAAAAAGTGGGATTTACCAAAAGAATCGAATTTTCCAAAAAAGTTGGATATACCAAAAAGTTGGACTTTCCAAAATTTTGAAAACTGCCAAACTGTCTTGAACTCGGCTTAAAAGTTTTCAATTTTCAGATGCTAATTCCCCTCGTCATCCTCCCAGTCATCGCTATGCTCTTGTTTTATTATCAGTTTATCTTTAACCGTGGCCGAATAATCGAAAGCCTGAACTACGACTTTTCTTTCTCCAGGTGTATCAAAACAATTGTTGGCAGTTTGATTCTGATGATTGCACAACTCAAATACAATGGAATTTACTTAGAAATTTCGAGTCAAATCATTTGTACAAATCTCCTACAAATCCTATTTGCAATTCCATCAACTGCAAGTGCAATTGATTTTTTGACAGTTTTGGCCAATGAATTTGATATGAGATCGGCTGAAAGTCGGGCTATAATGGATTCTGGAGCTCATATCAAACCTAAGATTAGTGCGGAAACCAGCCTACCTTTTACCCATGACGTCACAATGTTCTGCTACATGTTTCTAGCCGGCTCATTGACTTTTGCGGCTCTTTTTATTCAATTTTTCATAGGCGCTGCCGAATTCAATTGGCCATCTTTAATTGCATTTGGTGTAGGCATCATTTCCCTTGTTAAAATGTTGAAAAAATCAGTTTTGGGTTGCTTTGAACGAAATGAAACGACCAAGAATGAGCAATGCGAGATTAATTCGATGATTGGACTTGCAGGATCTTTATCTATAGGATTTTGTGGAAGCATTGGAGTGTTTTTTGAGGAAATTAATGCGGCGGTAAGTTCTTTGGCCTAAAATTGGTTTTCATTTGAAAAATTCATTTGGTCCTTTTTGGTCCTTACTTTTGATCTTTAATAGAGACATGTTTGTTCGGCTTAATTTGGACTGGAAAATTTCAAATTTTTTTTTGGTCTCCAATAGTGTCCCTTGAAGAAATTCACCGGAAAAATTTTGGCGCGAAATTCGAAAAACATTGAGCAACGATGCTCCGGAATTACGCTAGTGGTGCATTGTTTAGCGGATTTACCAAAAAATTTTAAATTAACCGGTAAATTTTCCGAACACAATTTTCCAAACGACCGTTTACCGGTAAGAAGTTGCTTCTGTACTACTATTTTTGTAGTTTGTAGTCAAAACTTTCCAAAAATCCAATTACAGATTCAGCTCATCGAGATCTTTGGTTTGAGTCATTTTGAAAATTTTGGGTCTCGCCACGAGTTTAAAGGCGCATAACCTCGAAATTTTCAATATCGACCAAACATGGTCGTGGTTGTACTTTTCTGAACCGTTGTGATGTGCTGAATTCGAATTTTCGGGTTTGAAATCGGAATGACCGAAATTGAACATTTTGTAGTTTGTAGCCAGAGAATTCTAAATTTTTACTAATTTACCTATTCCAGGCTATCTCCTTCATCATATTTATCACGCTTATCACTTCAATCTCTTTATATTATCATTTCATACTTGGATTCCGAAAAACTCACAATTTGGACTATGTCAACAACGAGAATTCAATATTAATCGTAATCCTAATCGATATCATTTTATTCTTTATTTCCATTAAAATTGGAATTTGTTATGAGGATCAAATTGCTCAGAAAGTCATTTGTGTTACTCAATTATTTTTCTTTGCCTTGACGACCAGCAGTTCAGTGGATTTGGCAGTGGTTCTGATGGGCGGAGTCTATTTGAAGAAAGGAAATGGGAAGTTGGTACAAACAAACACTGTGGTTCGGCAAGTCCCAGTCAACCCTAAACCAAAATCTTTTCCAAAGTGAGTTTTAGTTGGTTTCAAGCAATTTGTTTGGTTGGCCGAGAAGAAATGCGTTAACGCGAATCAGCATATTTCAGCTAGATTTAAGGATACCAAAAAGTGTTCAACTAACAAAACGTTGATCATAAAATTTGGCACATTTTACCTATTGACAACTTTTTTGTATCTTCAATTCCAGCTGAGATATACAGCTTCGAAAAAAAGTACCCTTAAACTTGTTCAAAGTTGTCCAAACATGGTATAGAGTTAGCTGAAACTTGTTCAAAGTTGTCCAAACTTGGCAAAAAGCTGACTGAAAATTATTCAAAGTTGTCCGAAATTGTCATAAAGTTGGCTGAAATTTGCTCAAAGTTGTTCAAAGTTGGCATAGAGTTGGCTGTAAGTTGTTCCGATCATTTAAAAAGATTTCCGAACTTTATTGGAAATTTGAAAACTTAGAGCCTCGTTTTTGACCGCTTGGCCTAATTTCCAGACAGCTCCACCATTTGCTTTGAACTTTTTTTCTTCGCCGATGGAATTTGAGACTATTCCAAACTTTTTTCATTATTTTCACCAATTCTTCCGTTCCCACCAACCTTTATCTCTACTTTTTTCCAGAATCCTCTGTCCAGACTGCAAATTGGAATACTCGGACACCAAAACCCCCCGGATTCTGAAAGCATGTGGGCATACTGTATGCGAGGGATGTGCTGATAATCAAATCAAGTGGAACAAGTACATTTCATGCCCAACTTGTTGGACTGTCATGGTGGTCAAAGGTCCTGCAAGCACCCTTGTCAAAAACTATACATTGTTGGACGCTATTCATGAAATGAGAAACATCAACTAATTCATTTGTATTGAATGATAATTATGATTTGTTGATAAAAATTTTCACAATTTTCCTTCGATTTCCTGTATTAAATCAAGAGCCGCATAGTTTTAATGGAGTATGCTAGCATTTCCTAGAATTTTTTTTTACTTTCCGTTTTTTCAAATTTTTTACTCACCTCTCACTGCTAGAACTATGAAAGTCGTTCTAGAACTATAAATGACGTTCTAGAACCATCAAAAACGTTCTAGAACTTTCAAAACAGCTCTATAACCGGTCAGAGCTTTTCAAAAAAAAATTGATCAGGCTATAGAGCTGCTCTGACCAGTTTTGGGTTGCTATAATAGTTCTTGAACATCTTTAATAGTTCTAGAACGTCATTGATAGTTCTAGAACGTCATTGATAGTTATAGAACGTTATTGATAGTTCTAGAACGTTATTGATAGTTCTAGAACGTTATTGATAGTTTTAGAACGTCGTAGCCCGTCCTAGAACGTTTCTCAAAGTTACTGATGCGAAAAGTGTGGTTCAAATGAAGTGTTCGGTAAAGTGTGAAAGAAATTTTTGTCAAATTTTGAAAAGCAATTAAAAATCTAAGTCAATGTATGAATTGTATAAAATTTTCAAAGTAAAATTATTATTGTTTTAGCATTCTCGCTATATACAAGACATCCTCATTTTTGGTCAGCAATTTAGCAGCTCCTGGAAAATTTTTTGAATTAAAAAAAATTTTCTATTTTTTTTCATGTCTCACCATTAACAGCTGTAATTCCTTGGCAGAATGGGCACACCAAAAACCTTTTGAAGTTATTTTTGAGAAGTTCATCAGCACAATGTTCACAAATTGTGTGTCCACATTCAGTCAACACTCGAGGCATACGGCTGTCAGAATAGTCACGAAGGCAGATTTTGCATTCGATTCTGCAAAAAAAGGGGAATTTTTAGGTTTTTTACTTAAAAGGTTTGGACAAAAAACTGACGGTTTGGTCGCAAATCAAAATCGTTTGAACAAATTGGAAAAAAAATTTGGACCAACTTTCGTCCAACTTTAGTTCAACTTAATGTCAATTTTGAGCCAACTTGGAGACAACTTCCGGCCAACCTTGGGCCAACTCTTAGCCAATTTCAAGCCAACTATGATCCAATTTTTTCCAACTTAGGGTCAACTGCGATTCAACTTTTTGCCAACTTTAGGCCAACTAAAAATCAATTCTGAAATCAACTTCTAGCAAACGATAGGGAATTCTTGCTAGCTCCATTTCAACTCGGAGCAAATTTCGAGCCAATAAAAGTCAACTTTCGGCCAATTTCCAACAACTTTAAACCAATTCTAAACCGCTTTTAGACGACTAGCAGGCCAACTTTTGGTCAACGTCAAAACAACTTGAGACGATCATTGAGCCAATTTTGAGCCAAATAAAGGCCAACTTCCGGTTATTTTTTGACTGACAAAGTTTCGGCAAAGTTTTAGTCAACTTCAGACCAAATCGTCGAAAAAAATAATATAACTCACCTGGCATCATTGTCTACCTTCGTTTCCACATAAACCACTTTCTCGACAACATTTACCATAACCTCCTGCGCCAAACCATTCTTATAACACACCAAATCAATCAAAAAATGCACATAAACTGTTGAAAATGCTCCACAGACAACTGTGAACCACATTTGATAAATCAAAATATTGCCAAACAATTCGTGACTCCCATAAATGATTGCATAAGCTACGAGAATTAACCCATGAGTGAAAACCATAACCACATCGATGGGAACTTCGTTGAAATTCGGCTCTCTTTTGTAGGTAATTCCATAGTCGAGAAGAAAGAATAGAGTGAAGAAAATGCATGTGATTGGGTAGATAATGAAGCAGTAGCAGCGGAACTGAAAACATAATAATATGGATATCGAAATCTTTAACTGAATTTCTGTGAGGAAGTATTAGCCTAGCAGGCCAACTTTGCCAACACAACTAGCAAGCCAACTTTGGGCCAACCGGAACAACTTTGTGGCCAACGTCAAAACAACTTTGGACGATCATTGAGCGAACTTTGAGCCAAATTAAATCCAACTCCCGACCACTTTTTGACTGTCCGAATTCGGGCTAATTTCAAGCCAACTTCAGACCAAACTGTGTTCAGAGGTCCCATAAAAAAAGGTCCCATCGAAAATAAAAAAGGCTCTATCATAAAAAAGGTCCCATCGAAAAAAAGGTCCTTTCAGAAAAAAGGTCCCAAGATTAAATAAAGGTCCCAAAATGCTCCCATGACAAATTGTTACCCCTAATCAGAACTGGACAAATCAGAACTGGCCGTTATATAAACCGACCGTTTAAGAACTGCCCCGGATAAGAACTTTTCAAATGCACGTGTTTGGGCACTTTTCACTGCTTGCAGGCCATTGCAACAAATTAGTTTCAGTTCTCATCTGGGCAGTTTTAATTTGTCCAGAGTTCTGATTGAGGCAGTTCTGATTTGCCCGTTCTTATTCGACCAGTTCCCATTTAACCGGTTCTGATTCATTTGGTTTTGATTCGTCCAGTTCTGATTAGGGATAGCACCCATGTTGTCATGGGACTTTTTTCCGTTGGGACCTTTTTTATGTGACCTTTTATTTTTGATGACACCTTTTTTCCTTGGGACCTCTAAAAACGGTTGCTGCTGGTTCCGGAATGGTAAAAGTTCTAGAACTTCCTGCGCAGTTTCAGAACGGCCTAAATGTTGGTAGAATTCAAGAAACTAAAAAAAAAGACTTACATTGAAATCACGCTCCACAAAAAACACCAAAATCCGCTGAGCATATCCCAGAACCAGCATCACTCCAAATCCAATATTGATATTACAAATGCACTGATAATAGCTTCCAATTCCAATAAGTTGATAAATTTTTTCTAGGATCCATTTCAAAATGATTACAATCGCTAGAGAAAGTAAACATTTTGTTCCGATATCCATTACGGTAGATAGGGAGTTAAAAATGAAATTATATAAATCTTCAAACGAAGCAATTTGCAATAAAAATATTGTTCCAAAAAATGTAGCGAACATCGTCAGAGCAAAATAAAATGAAAAAACAAATCCCAACAGCAAAAGGCTCGGTTCTTCATTATCGAAGTGGATGTCAAGTTTTCGATTTGCATCTGAGAATAGTTTCAATAGTGACATTGCCTGCAAAAAAATTTAATATAAGTTGTGATTTTTCAACGAATTAATTTTAAAAGAAGCTTAACGGTTGAATCGTTGAGCCTGATATGAGGCAAGTTGGCTTAGCCCGTCTATTTGTCAGTATGTCTGCTTGTCGCCGACCCTGGAGCCTTTCCTAGAAATCCAATCTCATTGGAACCTTGACAGGTCGATACAGAATTTCCCCCCGATGATGACCGTCTTTTTTATTTTTTGATTGGAGCTCTGGGAAGCTCTGTGGTTATGCCTATCTATGCTCCAAGCGTAAGCCCCGCCACCCGTCAACTGTCGGCTGCTAGATTCACTCATTTTAGGGAGTTTGGTGCCGCCGCCGGTTCAAATACAGATTGTTGATGGCGTAGTGCAGTGGTGTAAAAAAAATTTTCGATAAATTCAGCATCCGAGTTCGATTCCTCTATGGGCCAAATATTTTTGGTTTTTCATTTTTCGTAGAAATTGATCAAAATTTTTGGGAAATTTTGGAAAAAAAAGACTGTTGAAGCGCTTAGGCCCCCACTGTTTCAGCCAAAATTTTTTGCAGTTTTCGCGTTGTTCTCAACATTTTTAGAGTGGTTTCAGACGGTTTGGGCTAGCTTGAGCAGGATATAGTCAAAAGGGATCAAAAATGTGAGAAGCTTCATTGAATGTGGAGAAAAAATTGAAATGGCATTTAAAAAGTTCGAAAGAAATGAAACTTTCCCAGTTGAGCGCACAAAAAATTTCGAAAAAAAAAGTTTGAAAAATCCCCGCCTGTCTCCAAAATTCGACTCAGTCCAGGTCAGTCAAAACCTATTTGGACCAGCCTGGAAGGCCAGAAAAAAAAGGGGGGGGGTTAGAGTGGCCCAAACGACGTGGCAACAAATCAATATTCCACTTTTACCCGCCAAAACCCCCACACACTGACGTGCAACGTGGCAGATGACGTCATAGACCTCACGACAATTAGTCGTTTACCATTAACCTCTCATCTCTCCTCGGTCATTCGTTACCCAATGACCCAATACAGTGAATACCCCAACAAGGCCCAAAGTTTTGAATTCTGCGGACTTTTCTTCGTGTCTTTTTTCTCTATTTTTTCTGTCGTCGCTTTTTTCGCCAATGACTTAGCGCCCATCGATACCTTAACGGCGGTTTTCGTCGTTTTTGTGGGATTTTTTTTTGTTCTTGGAGCATTGTTTGGAATATGGTGTCTGAGAAAAGAGGGAATGGATAAAATTGAGCAATCCAAACGAGATTTGTTAATTGGATTTGGTGGAATTGCGGTTTGTTCGATGATACCGAGAATTGGACTAAGTTTTGTGGACTACAATCGAGTTGTGAGTTGTTTTTTTTTTCAATTTTTCAAATAGTTTAATCAGCCAAAAAAGTAGCATTTAAAAATTTTACAAAAAAAGTTTCAAAAAAAAGTTGGTTTTACCAAAAGAGTTGAATTTTCCAAATGAATTCAAAATTCCAAAAGATTTGAATTCCCCAGAAAGTTGGTTTTACCAAACTAGTTGTATTTGCCAAAAAAGTTGTATTCTCCAAAAAAGTTGGTTTCACCAAAAAAAAGTTGGTCTTACCAGACTTGTCAAAATCCAGGCCGGCTCGCAAAAACCCAGCAGTCCGTGCCGGTCCGATGAAAAATTCTCCGGCCCGACCCGGCCCGGTCGGCCCGGATTTGAATATTCTTGAATTTTGAAGCACGTTTTTACCGATTTTCAGCTCTATATCGAAACTTTTCCTGGGTCTTTTTACTCAAAAATAGATCAGAATTTCCTTCCTGAAAACATAGACCAAAAAACTAGAAAAAACCGCTAAAAAAGTTTGTCAAAAAAAAAACCTGAAAAAACATGTTTTGCTCTGACCCTCGGGCCGGGCCGGTGAACTCTCTGAAAAAAAGCCCGGCCCGGCCCGTGACAAATATGGTTTTTACCAAAAAAGTTGAGATTTCCAAAAAAGTTGGTTTTACCAACAAAAGTTGAATTAACCAAAAAAAAATTGAATTTCCCAAAATTTCGAAATGGCACCGCCCAAACTAGGCTAAACCTTCGATTTTTCAGATAATAATTCCTCTCGTCACCCTCCCAATCATTGCCATGTTCTTAATTCAAAAGCTATTTATCTGTGGCTGTGGCCGAGTTATCAAGAGTCTAAACTACGAGGAATTTTCCAACAGGAATGTCATAATAATAATCGGCAGTCTTTTTCTGGAATTTTTGACATTCAAATACAATGGGTCTCACATGGAAATGACGGGTCAATTAATTCAAACCAACTTTCTACAAATTCTATTTACATTTTTATCAACTGCTTGTGCAGTTGATTTTTTAACAGTTCTAGCCAATGAATTTGATATTAGAACAGCTGAAAGTCGGGCTATAATGGCATCTGGAGCTCATATTAGACGTCAGAAAAGTGTGGAAACCAGTGAGCCTTCTTCCCATGATCTCATAATGTTTTGCTATATGTTACTAGCCGTCTCATCAACATTTTCGGCTCTTTTCATCCAATTTTACATAGGAAATGTCAAATTTAATTGGCCACTTTTAATTGCATCCGGTTTTGCAACAATTTCAATTATTCATTTGTTGAGAAAAATAGTTTTGGACTATTTTGAACGGAACGGAATGACCAAGAATGAGCAATGCGAGTTTAACTTGAAGATTGGACTTGGAGTATCTTTAGCTATGGGATTTTGTGGAAGCATTGGAGTTTTTTTCGTGGAAACTAATGTTGATGTGAGTTTTTAATGTTTTAAATTGGTGTTTTATCGAAAAATAGCTTTTGGTCCTTTTTGGGCCTAGATAATATCAAGATGAAAAAGCTTTTTTTCTGCTTAATTTAGACTATAAAATTCATAGTTCTGTTTTCTTGGTCCTTACCAGTGCCCCTTAAAGGTTAAATTCCGTTAAATATGCCAAAATTTTGGGGCGAAATTGAAAAACATGAAGCAACGATGCTCCAAAATTACGCTAGTAGGGCATTGTTTAGCGGGTTTACCTAGAAGGTTTTTTTGATAAACCGGTAGATTATCAATAAAATTACCGGAAAATTTTCCTAGCTTTTCTCGAAAAATTTACCGGTAATTTTTTTTTCGATAAATTTGTCAATAATTTATCGAAATTACCGGGAAAGTTATTTTTACCCTACTATTTTTGTAGTTTGTAGTCAAAATTTTCCGAAAATTCCATTTTTGGATTCAGCTTATCGAGGCCTTTGATTTGAATATAATCATGACTAGGTTCGATGCATTCTTAAAATTACAGGTCTTGACACGAATTTGAAGGCTCATAGCCTCGAAAATTTTCAAAATAGTCCAAACACGGTCGTGATCGTACTCTTTTGAACCGCGTTGAAGCGCTGAATGCGAATTTTTGGGTCTGGAATTGGAATGACTTGAACTTTTTGTAGTTTGTAGCCAGAGAATTATAAATTTTTACTAATTTACCTATTCCAGACCATCTCCTTCATCATATTTATCACGCTTATCACTTCTATCACTTTATACTATCATTTCATCCTCGGATTCCGAAAAACTCACAATTTGGACTACGTCAACACCGAGGATTCAATATCAATCGTAATCCTAATCAATATCATTTTATTCCTCATTTCAATTCGAATTGGAATGTGTTATGAGGATCAAATTGCTCAGAAAGTCATTTGTGTTACTCAATTATTTTTCTTTGCCTTGACGACCAGCAGTTCAGTGGATTTGACAGTTGTTCTGATGGGCGGAGTCTATCTGAAGAGAGGGAACGAGAAGTTGGTGCAAACCAAAACTGTGGTTAGAGAAGTTCTAGTCAAATCTGAACCAAAATCTTTTCCAATGTGAGTTTTTGGTAGTTTCAACCAATTCAGTTGGTTGACCGGAAAGGAATGCGCGCCAAAAATGCACGCAAATTTACATATCTCAGCTAGAGTGAGCGATATCAAGAAGTGATCAACTAACAGAATGTTGATTATAAAATTTGGCACATTTTACCAATTTACAACTTTTTTTGTATCTTCAACTCCAGTCGAGAATCGGAAAAAAAGTTTACGTAAAGTTGTTCCGAGTTGTCCGAATTGGCGTGAATTTGGCTAAAAGTAGTTAAAAATTGCGTAAACTTGGCATAGAGTTGGCTGAAAGTTGGTGCGAAAATTTGGAAAGATTTTCAAATTCATCTGAAATTTTGAAAGCTTTGCCTTATTTCCAGACAACTTTACCCTTTGCTTTAAACTTTTGCATCATTTTTACTTCACCTATGGAACGAACGACTTTTCTGTCCCCACCAACCAAAATCTCTACTTTTTTCAGAATTGTCTGCCCAGGCTGCAAATTGGAATACTCCGACACTAAAACTCCCCGAATTCTAAAAGGATGTGGACATACTGTATGCGAGGGATGTGCTGATAACCAAATCAAGAACAACAAATACATTTCTTGCCCAACTTGTTGGACTGTTCTAGTTGTCAAAGGCCCGGCAAGCACCCTTGTTAAGAACTATTCATTGTTGGACGCTATTCAAGAAACGAAGGGATGAATAATTGTTTATTGAAAACTTTTATTCCTTATTTCAAAATGTCATATTTTCTATGGAATAATTCAACTAAAATTATGTTTTGTTCATCTTTTTAGCAAGATCCAATACATCCCGATTCATTGGCAAAAGTTGGGCGTCTCCTGGAATTTTAACTAGTTACCGTAGTAAAAACTGTATTAGTAGTGCATGCACCACTATTTTTTAGTCTTTTCTTCCGGAGGGCACTACTATTAGAGTGGCACCATTATTTTTCGATAACTTTTTTTTCAATTTTTAACTTTAACTTGTGAAAAACGGCAAAAATAACTACAGTTTTCATGTAGTTTTCAGTCCAACCTCTATTAAAGGGGCACTACTAATACAGTTTTCACAGTAATCATTCTTTTCTAACTGTTTTCTAACGACTCACCATTCACTGCTGTAATCCCCTGGCAAAATGGGCAGACTAGAAATCGTTTAGAATTTTTTTTGAGAAATTCATCCGCACAATTTTCACAAATTGTATGTCCACACTCGGTTAAAATTCGAGGGATAATGGTGTCGGAATAGTCAAGATAGCAGATTTTGCATTCGATTCTGAAAAAAGGTAGAAGAAGTTTAGATTAATTAGGGAAAAATGAGGTATTTTTTCTGAAATCAGGCTAAAAATCTTAAAAATTCAATGAAAATAAACCTGAAAAAGCCGTGCTTAAAAAAAGAGTGGTTTTATCAATGAGTTTCTAAGATCTTACAGTAGTTTTTTTTTTGTTTCAAAACGTTTTTGGAATTTAGCTACGACACTCCGAAATAACGCTCATGCGCAGTTTTTACCCACTTTATAAGGTGACTTCACCGAACTTTTTTGCTTTAGAAATACTTAAATATCTAGAAAAGAAAAAAAATTCCAGTCCTTTTTTATTTTTCGGTTTGATAAATTCATATTTAAATATTTCTAAAGCAAAAAAATGAAAAAAATAGGTCGAAAAATGAAAAAAATCAGTGATAAACGATGTCTCTCTCAACGGGCCTCAATTTGAGAATTTCGAAGGTGGCCGACCCTTTTTCAAACTCGGCCATGAGGAAAATGCCCGCGACCGCGCAAAAAATTTTGGATACACAAGAAAAGTTACAACTTTACTTAAAAATTTCCAAAACTCTCTCAAATTTTCAATTTTTTTTCACGATTTTCTCAGCGGTTTCGAGATGTCAAGGAGCTAAAAAATTAGAGTAAAAACATTCGAAAAAATCTCACCTCGGCTCATTTTCCTCCTTCTTTTTTTCCTCGAAAACCATACAAATCCACCTTTGAAAAAGTTCAATCCCATTTTTGAAATACAAAAAATCAATCCAAAAAAGAGCCAAATCGGTTGAAATAGCTCCACAGAAGAATAACAGCAAAAATTGAGTAGCGAAAATCAACGATTGTTTCTCTTCTTCCTCGTAAAATGTGCCAATTCTCATTGAAACCAGGAAAACGAATGCATAAGTGAAAGTCATTCCTATACAAATAAGAAAGTTATCAAAGTTTTCGCTTTTTTTGTAAATCATTCCATAGTCCGGAAGGAAAAATAGGTAGAGAACTGCACATATGAAGGTAAAGATGATACCAATGTAACACCAAAAATGAAACTGAAATAGAAAGTTAATAATCTTTCTAGAACAGTCTAGGAAAATTGGCACTGTTCCAGAATCGGGGACCGAAATATCGGGGACCGGTATGAAAGGGATAAACAGAAGTTTGTCAAGGAGAATCAAACTATGAGCCCAGTTATAGAATGAAAGCAAAAAGAGGTTTAATGATATAATAAGATACGGGACACTAGTTTGGAATGAATCACACAAAGATTTGTTCTTTTGTTATCATATCATTCCATGTAGTCGTAGCAGTGCAGTATAAGACAAGGAATGTTCTACACATTACCTAAGCCTTTACTGAAAATCAGAAAATCAGTAAATTCATTAGGGCTTGAAATAGTTTCAGCCTGAGCTTTAGGTTTCGTCATATTCAACCACAAATTTCTGATAAGACTCAAAAATTTTGTGACTAGCTCGTTGAGACTACTGGTACTAGTTCTTGATGAGTTCAGTGGGATTGTGGGCTTGGAAAAAATCTTCAGGTACAGTTCCCATGTTTTTACCATGAGTTCGAAAAAGATGTTGATTTTTTCCCGGTCCCCGATTTTTCGGTCCCCGATTTTGACACTCGGTCGTCGATTTTGGAACAGTGCCGAAAAATTTTGGCCGTTTCGGGAAGTTCCGAAAAGTTTAACTACCGTAAAACCTCTAATAAAGCGGCAGTTCGCACGGGATTTCACTACCTCTTCAGGAAGGCCGCACTATCACTGGGGACCGTTATATTGGAGGGGCCGCTCGGAATTTCAATACCCGATTTTATATCAAAGACTACTTCTGATATTCGAAACAGTACGGTATTACACCATGAATTAGCCATCAAAAACTTCATTTCTGAGCAAAGGCCGTTCTATTTGAGGGGTCGTTCTGATACAGGGCCGCTCAATTAAATTATTACAGGTTTTACGGTATAAAGGGTGTTGATATTCAACTGTTCTCAAGGACAGCCTGGAGGGTTTTAGAACGTTTTGGAAAGTTCTAGAACGAATTTCACCAAAAAAATCATAAATGATTTTCTGGCTAGTTCTAAAACAATCGGAATGATTCTGAGAGCCTTACCGGCCAAGGCCTCTTAGATTTACCGATAAGTTTATCGACAAGTTTCGGGCCCGGGCTGAAAAATTTTGAACTAAAAAGAAAGATTTTTTCCAGATTTTTTCCCGATTTTCAGCCCGATTTCGAAACTTCTCCAGGATCTTTTTATTTAAAAATTGATCAAAATTTCCTTCTGGACGACATAAGCCAAATTATTGGGTGAAAAACAGCAAAAACAATTAAAAAAAAAAATTTTTTTTTGCGGTTTTTTTTTCGACTTTTTGGCCTATGCTAAAGAAGGAAAATTTGATCGGTTAAAAAAAACACCCTGGAAAAGTTTCGAAATTGGGCTGAAATTTTCAAACCCGGGCCGACCGGGCCGTGCCGGACGGGGCCGATAGAAATTTCTTTAGCGGCCCGGCCCAGCCCGGCACATGACAATTCTTTTTTTTAGAATTCTAAAAACGTCCCGAGCTTCAGAACATAATTTAACCTGAAATAACAACTCACATAAAAATTGCCATCCACAAAATACACCGTTGTTCCGGAAACGAATCCGCAAAGTAACATCACTCCAAGTCCAATATTGATATCACAAATGCACTGATAATAGCTTCCAATTCCAAGTTTCTCGTAAAATTTGTCTGTAGTCCACTTTAAAATGCTTACGATGGCCAGAATAAGCACACAAACTGTGAAAACAATGAGTGAACAACCAATGACAGTAAGCCTCATATAGATAGATTCTGGAGTAGCATTATCAAAATAGAAGATAATTAGCGCAGTGAATCCGGCAATCATCATGTTAAAAAAATATAAAGACAGAACAACTTCGATTCCTAATGAGTCAGCTTCCTTTGTTCTCAACCTGTTACAGAGTTTCCGCCACTGTCTTGGAAGCATTGAGGCTAGCAGGGTCTGAAAAATGAAAATTTTCGAAAAAATAGTTTTGCGAATTAATAGCCTCGCAAAATAATGAGCAACGGCGCCCTAGTGGAGCTGATATTTAAGGGGATTTATTCCATTCGGCCGAATATTCAGCCGCGCCGTCCGCCGACCGGCCGCAGCCAGCCGTTTGTGTGTGCCTTAGCTTCGGCGTGATTACGTACTCGACCCACTGTTTGACGACACTATTTGACGACCCATTCGCAACATTTTCTATCAAATTAATCCTCAAAAACTGAAAAATTCATGATACTTTAATGGTCTTTAATGGTAAACATGTGACTTAATAATTATTATTGCTTTATTTTTCTTTTATAGAGCTTAAATCGCAAAATAATGTCAAAAAGAAGTTGCTGCTCGTCATTTAAAATGCCTTGGGTACGCAATCACGCTCACGCCAATAATGCAGACGACTGGCGCGGCTGAGAGCGGCTGAAACGGCTAGCCGACGGCTGGCGGCCGAATAACTGCACAGCCGGGTGGAAGCCTTACTGATATTTTTTGAAATTTTTTCAATTGTCAGCGAATGGATTTTTAAGGAGATATATATTCTTTTCCTCGCCTATTTGCGCTGATTCCTTTGCTCATGAAGAAATTGCTCTTAAATCTCTCTGAAGCCGACAAATTGCGCCCAAAATCGCGCGTTACAGGTTGGCCGCGGCCGTCTGGCCGAGTATTCTACAGTGCGGGCCCGTTTTCTTTATGTTTTTTATTCACAAAAACAAAATACTGGCGAGAAATATAGAGAAGACCGCCCGCACTGTAGAATACTCGGCCAGACGGCCGCGGCCAACAACCTGTAACGCGCGATTTTGGACGCAATTTGTGCGCTTCAGAGCGATTTTTGAGCGATTTCTTTATAAGCAATGAAATCAGCACGAAAAAATAAACAAGAAACAAAAATTAAAAAATGTGACTATAGTCCTTCTTTAACTATGTGAAAAATTCTCTTTTTTTTTCGCTGAAAATGGCAGTTTCAGCTCTCTTTTCTGGCTAGATCTAGTTGTAACGTGCGGGATAGTTGCAAAAATTGCGCGCCGCAGTTGTGTTTTCAGGGGGAGGTTGTTGGCTTGGTGCCAAGTTGTAAAATTTCTTGCCCAAACTTTATTTTTTCAACAGTAAAGTAGTGAAAAATAGAAGATCGGAAGTCTAGAATCGAACTTTAAATAACGTAATGAGGACAGATCAATGAACTTATTTTCTATAAAAGTATTTTTTGGAAATTTTGAAAGTTTTGAAAAATTCCGATTTACAAAACGCAAATTCGCCAGCGGTGGTCCAAAAAAAGAAGGGTTTGGATGACCCTTATAACGGGTAACGTGGCAAAATCAATATGCCACGTTGGAAGCCAACACACACACAAACAGACGTAACGTGGCAGATAATGTTTGCCTTTCTCAGATGACGTCATAGGCCAAAAGACCACGATGTCCACTCTTTCTTCCCCTTATTAGTCTGTATAATGGCCGCCTCAAACGAGTACCCTGATTCGACAAGTCTTGCTTTTTTATTTCTATTTTATTTTTTTAGTTTGCCCCTTATCACGGTCTGGTTTTTCTATTTTGAAATATCACCTACAGAGGATCTGACAGCGTTTTTCGCCCTCTTCCCGGCCATTTTACTCATTCACGGAATCGTTTTGGCCATAAAATGGGCGGTCCGTTTGAGAAATAAAAAGTATGAAGCGGATGAAGTTACGCAATGTAAATGGGATTTGTTAACTGGATTTGGTGGTATTACGATAAGTTCGATGGTGCCACAAATTGGACTAAGTTTTGTGGAATCGAATCGAGTTGTGAGTGTTTTTTTTTCAGGCTTTTTAGACTTTCCGGGCCGGGCCGGTAACGGCGCGAAATGGAAAATTTTGCTGTTCACTTGGAATTTTTTCCTCAAAAAACGAAAAATAAGACTTGCTGCGGGTCGGGCCGAGCAGGCCGGGCTGATGGAGAAATTTCTACCGGCCCGGCCTGAGTTGGGGAAGACCAACTTTTTTTTTCGCTTTTTTGATCCACTTTTTTGGTATATGTTTCTAGTTTGGTCTAAAAATTGGAAGATTTGAACCAACAACTGAATAGGTTAAACCAACTTTCCAAAAATATTGGACATTTTCAAAAAGTTTGGTCCAATCTTCAAGTCCAAGTTCGAAAAGTTTGGACCAATTTTCAAAAACATTTTGACTCTATTTTTTCAACAACTTTCAAAGACTTGCGTCCAACCTATTTGGTTGAACCAACTTAGACTTTTTTCACAGAGGTTGAACCAATTTTCGGAAGGTTTTTTCTAACTTCAAACAGTTTGGACCAACTAATTTGGGCCAACTTTCCAACTTCCAATACCTAAAAAACTCCCTGTGGCCCAATTTTTGGAGCTTCTAATGAAACAGGAAGCATATTTTCCTCTTGGATCCAAAACTGGATCCAAAACTTTTTCGGCCTTAATAATTCCAAAATGCTCCAAAAAACTCCAATCTTTCTGCATCCTTGGTTCCAATCGGCCACTAATCAACGCACAGAAAATTTTCTCAAAAATTCAAAATTTTTAGACTCGGACCGGCCCGAATTTAACCAAGTCTGTCTAAAACTGAATTCACACTATTTTTAGATACTAATCCTTATGTTCATTCTCCCAATAATTGCCATGAGGACCATCTCAAACCGATTTCTCTACGACCGTGGACGAATAATTGAATCTCTAACCTACAAACAATCCGGCTGGATAATTTCCAAAACAATAACTTCACACGTTGTTCTATTCATCATGACAGGCATATACAACTTTATTTATATTGAAGGAGAGGATGCCAGAGTATGTATAACCGCCCATCAATTTTTATTTGCAATTCCCTCTATTACAAGCACCATTGACTTTTTGCAAGTTTTGGATGATGAATTTGATGTTCGAACGGCGGAAAGTAAAGCTTTAATGGTTCCCAAACCACCTGAAGATTGTATGGAACTTGGCCAAGATTGGCCCGAAGACGTCACAATGTTTTGTTATATTTTCATGGCTGCATTATTGACTTTTTTTGCCATAGTCCTCCCAATTTTTGTGCCAAATTTTGAAATTCCCTGGTTACTGTTGATTTGCTGTAGCCTGATTGCTATCATATCAGTCAATAAATTTGAAATAATAGTTTGGGAACTTTTTCAAATGTTCAAAACGGAAAGTTTCAACCGATGTCGAATCAAATTATTGATTGGCTTTGGAGGATGTATACTATGCGGGATTATTCCGAGAATTTTGATTTATTTCGTCAGTTTGAATATGCAGGTGAGTCTTAAATCCATAATTCCAAAAAAACAAACAAAGTTCAAAAAAATTGTTTGTCCTACAACGTTTCTTGTGGCATAAAGGTTTTTTTCGACATCAAATGTTTTTGTAGGCCATAATTAAGTTTTCGGTTTGAATCGGACCAAAAAAGTTTTCGTAACAAAATGCATAAATTTCAAATTCAACTGTTAAAAAAAAATAAAGTTTGGGCAAGGAATTTCAAAGTTGGCACCGTGCCAACGACCGCCCCTGAAAACGCAACTGCGGCGCCCACTTTTTGCAACTATCCCGCACAGTGTTTTGTTTCTAGGTTTTTGCTGTTTTCGATGAAAAAGAGTTTCAGTCTTTTTGTTGACACGAAAACAGCCAGCTTGAAATTGATCCAATAATCGGCTTTAGTCTCTACAAGAAATTCAATGTGATATTTGTGGCTAAATTCTGAAATTTGGGCCAATTCACTTTCGAAATCTCTTTTTATTTTCATTTTTTGGTTTTTTTTAGACCGAAAGGTTGATTTCCGGCTAAAAAGTGGTATCTTGCTCGATCCCGGGTTTCAGACCGGGATAGGCCTATTAGAAATTTTTCGGACCAAAAAGGGCTTTTTTGAACCATTCAACTTTGGTTTCTAGTTCCAAATATTTCTTACATTTCGAAAACCTGAAACTTATGGCCTAGTCTGAAATTCAACTTGCAGTTCAGAACCAGTTTTCAGTCCAAAAACAGTCAAAGTTGTTTTACATGTTGGGCCGCCCCAAATTTCTTCAAACATTCTTTTCCAGACTTTAACCATCACGATATTCATCCCACTTTTCACTGCTTTTGCATTCTATTATTATTTTATTTATGGATTCCGAAAAACCCACAATTTGGACTACATCAACAATGTTTATTCGGCATTCATTATCATTATGATTAACATTATTTTCCTTCTTATTTCAATTCGCATCGGAATGTTCTGCAAAGAAGAAAAAGTTGACGAAGAAATTGTAATCCTTACTCAGTTATTCTTTTTCTTTTTGATGTGCTCCAGTTCGGTGGATTTGAGAATCATTTTAAAAGGAGGACTTTATTTGAAAAAGGGAGTTTGTCAGTTGAAGGAAACGAAGGCAGATGTTCAAAGCATTCCGATGAAATCCGGAAAAAATTCGATGCCAAAGTGAGTTGAAGCTAGTTTTAGAAAGGCTTTTAGACAGCTTAAAGGGGGGAGGGGGGGTCCAAGCTAAATTCAACTTCTGCTCAAAATACTCTTTAGAGGTGGGAAAATACACCCCTGAAACAACTAAGCTTAAAACGAAAAGAAAAAATTTTTGTAGTCGTTCGAAAATAAAATATTTTTTGTACTCCACGTGGACAAAATTTTTTTTGGAAATCGTTTTTTTTTCTGGTTTTTCTTGAATTGTTCTCTGATAACAAAATTTGAATAACACAAAAGTATGTTTCCGACCCGAAAAATTCATTTAAAAACCAGAAAAAAACGATTTCCAAAAAAAAAATTTTGTCCACGTGGAGTACAAAAAATATTTCATTTTATTTTCGAACGACTACAAAAAACTTTTTCTTTTCGTTTTAAGCTTAAATGTTTTAGGGGTGTATTTTCCCACTTCTAAAGAGTGTTCAAGCAAAAGTTGATTTTAACTTTCCCCCCCCCCCCCCCTTTAAGCTCAGTTTTAGCTCAATTTTTGCCTACTTTTCGACTCTTTTAACCCATTTTCAGACTTTTATTATCTGCTTACGTTGGCCCAGTTTCAGACAACTTAATATTAATTCGCCTTGAATATGAATAGTTGGCCGAAAGTTGCGCTAGAGTTGTTTCGAATTGATCGAAGTTGGCTATAAGTTGGTCCAAACAATAATCTATTTTAGAAAGTCTAATCTTAAAAATGGCTTGAAGTTCACTTAAAGTTGTTCAAAGTTTTCCAAACTTGGCATAAAGTTGGCTGAAAGTTGGAATATGTTTCTAATTTTTTTTTGATTTTTTGAAAATTTGAAAATCTCTAATTTTTTCAGAATCCTCTGCCCAGCTTGCAAATGGGAGTATTCTGACAACAAAACTCCCCGGATTCTAAAAGGATGCGGGCATACTGTATGTGAGGGATGTGTTGATAGGCAAATCAAAAAGAATAAATACATTTCATGCCCAACTTGTTGGACTGTTCTGGTTGTCAAAGGTACTGCAAGCACCCTTGTCAAGAATTTTTCATTGTTGGACGCTATTCATGAAATAAGAAACATCAACTAATTTATTTAGAATGAAGGATAATTATTAGTGTGCCGCCCAGCGAGACAATTCTCACAATTATCTTTTTGTCTCGCAATCGTCTCGCCTCGGGCTTGTCTCGGCTTGTCTCGCAAAGTGATCGTCTCGTCTCGTTCTCGCAAAAGATCGTTTTTGTCCCGGATCGCTATTTCTTGTTCTCGCAAATTTCTGCGATCCGGGACAAAAACGATCTTTTGCGAGAACGAGACGAGACGATCACTTTGCGAGACAAGCAGAGATGAGACTCCTAAACACTGTAGCGAGACTTGCAAAATTTCTCGTGCTCGACGAGCATCAATGCTCGCGAGACGGTACACTAATAATTATGATTTATCGATAAAGTTTTCACAATTTTTGTTCAATTTCCTGAATCAAATCAAGTGCCGCGTAGTTTTTATGAAGCATGCTAGCAGTTCCTGGAATTCTTCGTACTTTTCCGTTTTTTTTTTAAATTTTTCACTCACCTCTCACTGCCGTGGCCTTATAACAGATAGGGCAACTTATATACTTGATTGCTTCGAGTTTGGCATCAGCACATGGCTCGCATAGAGTGTGTCCACATTCTTCGAGAATTCTCGGAATTTTCTCATCGGAATATTCCATTTTGCAGGTTGGGCATTTGATTCTGGAATGTTTGAAATAGTTGGGACCGGTCTAAAGACAGCTGCCCCCTAACAAGTTGATTAAAGCCGTTTTGAATTTGAAAAAGGATACACAACTTTGTATCTGATTAAAGCCTAGACCCGTCTTGTTAGGAGCTGAAAAAGTCAGTCACGTGGACGAGCATTCTCCTTTGCGGGGAAAACTCGGCCACTTTCTAACTTGTCAAAATGGGGTCACGTCGCCAAAAAGTGACCGAAATTTTTTTTCATTTTAGCGGTGGATTGGCACTATTTTGTCAGAATTAATGGAGCGTGCTTTCTACAAAACTGAATTTTTTGTGGTTTTGTGTGAATTAACGCGACTCTAGGTCCAACTGAAACTAATCCAGTTAAAGGAGAACTGTAATCACATTTTATTGCAAGTTTTGTTCCAGGTTTATTTCTCTTTGCTGATTTCATCGCTTATAAAAATCGCTCAAATATCGCTTTGAAAATTGCGCTCAAAATCGCGCGTTACAGTCTCGCGGTCGTCTGGCCGAGAATCTGACATCGCGAGGCTGTTTTCGTAACGAAACTCCAATCTTCTTATATTTTAGCATGTGAAACGAATGAGTCAAGCGAAAAAATAGAGAAAACGGCCCCGCGTTGTCGGATTCTCGGCCAGCTTTCTCTACCCCGCGATTTTGGACGCAATTTGTGCGCTTCAGAGCGATTTTTAGACAATTTCTTCATGAAAAATGGAATCAGCATAGCGAAATAAGCTAAAAACAAAAAAAGTTTTATAAACACGAAAAATTTTCATACCTCGCAATTGGTTTTTCTGTTTGCACTTCCTCAACTTCTCCTGTTTGCTCGATGTTTGGCAATTGAACAAAGTCCACATTTTCTTTTCTTTTGTACACGCCGCCCATCAAAACTACACCGAAATCCACCGTACTGGAAGCACATATGAAGGAAAAAACGATTTGAGAAATGATAATCAACTCGATTTCTCCTCTATCCTCATACAATAACGCAAGACGAATTGTGGCGATAAACGCCAAAATGTTAACAATGATAGTACTGGTTATGAGGGATGTATTGTTAACATAATCCAAGTTCAATGTTTTTCGAAAACCAAAGATGAATAGATAGTAGACAAAGCAAGCGGTGAAGAGGGGGAGGAATTGAGAGTTGCAGATGTTCTAAAAGTGAAAAATGGGGGATTTTGAAAAAAAAATTTCAAATTTTTATAAATTTGGAAAATCAAAAATTCAAACTCTGTCTTTTACAATAGTTCAATCGACGTCAGAACTTCACGATATAACATTTTTTGATTTCGGAAACAGGAAAACGGAAAATGGAAAACATATTTTTCTACGGAAGACAAAAAATTGAATTTTTTCAATAAAATTGGAACTTTTCCGGTTTTTTTCGCACTTTCTTTGAGTGATTGGCTGTTCAAAACTGTCAAAAGTTACAATTTTTTCCGTAAAATATATGAAAACTCCGGAAAATGAAAAACGAAAGTTGTAGAAAGTTTTTCAATGCCGAAAACGGAAAACGGAAAACGGAAAACGGAAACCGGAAAACGAAAAACGGAATACGGAAAACGGAATACGGAAAGGGGAAATCGGATTTCTCTTTTAAGATTGTTTAGCCGATGTTCAGAAACAGAGCTTCACGGAGTTCCGTTTTCCATTTTTCGGAATCGATCAACTTTTGCCGGTTACCGCTTTCCGTTTCCGTATTCCGGGATTTGCGTTGAATTTCCGAAAGAAATTGGAAGGAATTTAGAATCAACAGCTTTTCCCTCGAAAAAAAGCGCGAAAAATAGTTGGATTGCCAAGTTGGAAATCCTACAAAATTTTTGTATTCTGTAAAAATATCTTTTTTCCGTTTTCCGAATTCGGAAAAAGTTTTACAGTTTCCGAGTTCCGTTTTCCGAACATTTTTGATATTTCCGGATTTTATTTTTCGTTTTCTAAAAACAGAAAATGTTGCTCCGTCAAGATCTGTTCAGAAATGATAGTAAGATAAAAACTCACCGTCAGATCAAGTCCAACATAGAAAATTGCGATTCTTGGAACTATTCCGCATATGACACATCCTAAAAGTCCAATCCTCAACTTGATATGGTCATTATTCCCAAAAAACAACAAAAGACCCATTTTGATAAGCCACAGCACTCCAGCAACAGCTACACATGCCTCAATGATAACTTCAAACATAGACTGAATCTCTTGGGTCCATGGTGTAAAAACGAGATAAAACAAGGAGGAAATGAATATCAAGCCGGTTAAAAATGTGTAGCAGTAAAAGATAATATCATTTCCAGAAGGTAGATCAGTTTCCTTGCTTCGATATGGTGCGTTTACAGTATCCCGGTAGGCGGGGCTTGTCACAACCAAATTATTATTGAAAACCACCAAAAAATCGGCTGAACTACAAGTGCAGATGGCTGCGAGCACAATTTGAAATATGACAATTCCGTCGCGTTCTTTCTCGTCTAAATGCGAGTTACTGTATCTTACTGTAGCGACCAGTAGGATGAAATTGAGTATAGTTGAAATGACTATTTCCAGAGCCGTGTTTTCATAGTTGAAAGATTCGATGAAGCGGCCAGAACCATAGATGAATAGGTAGAAAAAGATGACAAATAAGGAGAAGGAGATGGTGATGGTTTTGACGGTAGTCTGGAAACATAAGGAATGAAAAACTTTGTTCCAGTAAAGAAAATGCTACCTCTAATCAGAACTGCCCCCGAATCAAAACTCAAAGACGTGCATTTCAAAAGTTCTTATTCGGCGCAGTTCTCAAGCGGTTGGTTCTTATAAGGGCCAGTTCTGATTATTCCGGTTTTCATTCGTCCAATGCTGATTCGAGACAGTTCTGATTAGAGGAAGCACAAAACATACGAGTCCGGACCAGACATGAGCGGAAGGAAAAATTTTGAATCCGAATGACGGAAGACGGAAGTCGGAACAGTTTTTGAAAACTCGGAAGACCGAAGACGGAAGTCGGAAAAAATTTCAAAATTCAGGAAGACGGAAGACGGAAGGCGGAATTGTATCAAACTTCTATTCAACTTCTATTTTGTTTTTCGGAAATTTTCGTCCTGAGAAAATTGTTTGAAATTGTTCAATTGTTTGGTTTTTTTTTTCAAACAATATTTGGTCAAACAATTTACTTGGATTGAAATATCAAACAATGTTTGACCAAATGAATTGTTTGGAAACGAAATTCAAATAATGTTTGACCAAAGAAAAGGACGATGAAAGGGCAAAGAACATAACTTTAAGCTTAGAAAATGGTGAAAATAATCCAATCGTCAACTTGTTGGATTCTCGGCTAGCAATCTGGCTGCTTTTCAAAACCATTTTTGCAATAGGTTTTTTAAAATTAAGTACCATCAACCTTGGTATCATCGAGCTGATAGCAATTCCTGCGAAACCAATCAACAAGTCCAATTTACATTTTCCAACATCATCTCCGCTTTCAATCTTTCTGTGTGCCAAACATTTTGCCAGGTCCACAAACTCATAAAAAACAAGACTGATTCTAAAACTGATAGCTACAGTAATCCAATGATCGGTGGTCAAAGTGGGCGGGGACTTGTAGTCAAATACGAGAATTCCAATGAAAACAACCAAGTATATTGAAATAAATGGTAGGACGGCGAGGGTGAGGGAGAAGAAGAACTGGTTGCGGGGGTCCATAGAGGGGAAAATGGTCCTCATCCGTATCTTCCCCGCCTTATTTTACCCCTGTGACGTCACCTGCTACTTAATGACAGGACCATCTGCCAGGGCCTCCTGCAGTCCACCCCATCGTTTATTTTGCCCTCAGTCCACCTTTCCAAATGTTTCCCGAACTGCTACGCAAATTTTTCTTATGGGATGAACGATTGGAAAAACAGGGAAAAAACAATTGCGGAACTGAGACAATCCTTCTTTTTTACTGTGTCTTTGTTCTTATCGCTCTTTTTTGTGGACTTTTCACCCTATGCTTTTTTGAATTCTCTACAGAACATTTTATCATTATTATCATCCATTTTTTGGCATTCATCGCGACATGTGTTGTCATTTTTGGGCTTATCACCATTTTGAAATATTCTACGGAGAAATTTTACCTAAAATTGGGAATCGAAGAATTTGAGAAGAGCAAATGTGATATTTTGATTGGCCTTCGAGCCATTATGATTTTGGCGCTGATACCGAAGATGTTGATGTTTTTTGTGGAGCCTGGTAAATATGTGAGTCAGTTTTACTGTTTGAAATTGGGGGGTAAACAAATTCGGGCCAACTTTATGCCAAATTGAACCAAATTTGAATTAACTTTATGCCAAATTGAACCAAATTCGATTCAACTTTATGCCAAATTGAACCAAATTTGATTCAACTTTATGCCAAACTGGCCCAAATTTGATTCAACTTTATGCCAACTTGAACCAAACTTGAACCACTTGAACCAACTTTATGCCAAATTGAACCAAATTTAAGTCAACTTTATGCCAACTTGGCGCAAGTTTCAAGGCGTGTAACGCTATTTTTAGTCCAATTTAAAGTCAAATTAAGACAAATCTGTACCAAACTGGCAAAAATCTTCTAAAAATTTTCAGATTATATACTATGGAGGCGTCATTTACCCTGTCACATGCATCCTTCTCTATTTCTTCTACGTTTTAGACCTTGGAGTTACCTGTAAATTGGATACAAAAACACATAGACCAATCATTGGATCGATGGCAATTTTTCATTTCATTCTACTGATAGCAACGATTAGAATGGCAATCTTCAAATTTGGGTTATTGGATAAGGTTTCTGTTATGTTTCTTATCCAATGTTGGTTTGGCATACCTTTTGGCTCGAGTTCTACAGAGATTTTGATTATTTTGAATGGCGGATTGGTGAGGTTGAACGAGGAAAAAAAGGAGATTGAAACAATTGAGAAGGAGCTTGTGGTCCTTGGGATAAGCCGAGAGGAAAAGGAGAAGAAATTGAAGTGAGTTTAAGATTATCTTATTATTCTAATATAGAATTCTGCGTGTGATCCAAATTTGGGCCAACTTCAAGCCAAATTGGTTCAAACTCGGGCCAACTTCAAGCCGAATTGGACCAAATATGATTCAACTTTATGCCAAATCAAACCAGGTTTGATCCAACTTTATGCCAACTTGAACCAAATTTGGTTCAACTTTATGCCAAACTGAACCAAATTTGAGTCAACTTTATGCCAAATTGAACCAAATTTGATTCAACTTTATGCCAAATTAAACCAAATTTGAGTCAAATTTATGCCAGCTTTTTTCAATTTTACCTCAGACAATATCGACCCTACTGAATCTATTTCTGAAGTCAGTTTGGCGGAGCCCCGGAAATTGTCTGATTTCTTCTCTAGAAACATTTGGAACGTTCCAGAACTATCCTTATCATTCAGAACCACTTAAAAATTAATATACAAAATTCAAAAAAGAAATTTATCAAAAAATTTTTCATTTGCAGAATCGAGTGCAAAATCTGTCTTCTGAACTACTCCACTGTCCTAATCCCTCGAATCTTGACGAAATGCGGACACACATTATGCCAAAAATGTGCAGAGAATCTTCTGAAAGCCACCTACGGACAGGTCATCTTCTGCCCATTTTGCCAAGTGGTCACTCCGTTAAATGGTAAAGAATTGGCTATATTTTGGCGGAATATTGTGGTTTTTTTCAGGTCGAAAAGCGGATACATTGAAGAAAAACTTTATTATTTCGGATTTTATTGGGAATAAATAAATTTTATTTTGAATTGTTCTCCTCCAACTCTTGAACCAATTCCAGAGCCGCGTAGTTTTTGTGGAGTGTGTTTGCCGGACCTGAAAATTCTCTTTTCCTTTTTAATTTGACACTTTTTTTTACACTTTTACCTCTGATTGCGGTGACAGTCTTGCAAATTGGACATGAAATATAGTGATTCTTCTTGAGTTGGCTATCCGCACAAGTTTCACATACAGTATGCCCACATCCTTTCAGAATCCGGGGAGTTTTGGTGTCAGAATATTCCAATTTGCATATAGGGCACTCGATTCTGGAAAACTGTTTGAAATAATGTGAATAACTAATTGAAACCGTTTTAATCCGCTCAAAACCTAATTCAAAACCATTTTCTTACCTTGGAAACGGCTTCCTTGGCGGAGCGTCAACTACAACCTTCGGTACTTCCGGAACAACTTTCACAGTCTTCAATGGCACAGAATTCCGAGCCACTATTTCTTTTTTCAAGTAGACTCCTCCGTTCCAAACCACAGCCAAATCCACAGAACTTGAAGCGGTCAAAAAACAAAAAACGAATTGAACAAGTGAAATCCATCCTCGAGCCTCGGAGCAAATCGCCCAGCGGAGTGTAGCCATGAACAAAAATATATTAACCAGGACCGTAATGGTTATAAGTTTTCTGTTGTTTGTATAGTTCAAATTGCAGATTTTTCGGAATCCAAAAATGAAGAGATAGTAGCAGGTGCAAGTCGAGAGCAGGGAGAAAAAAGTGATGGAGAAGTAGTGCTGAAATAAGGTTTGGGTGGAAAAAATTGGAAAAAAAATGATTACAGTAGTTGAGAACAACTGCAGTCGGGGCAGGACCCTAAACGTTTCTTCTTCAAACCGAGCTGCTCAGCCATTTTGATTTTCGAACAATTTGGTTTTTGAACAATTTGGATTTTCGAACAATTTGGATTTTCGAACAATTTGATTTTCGAACAATTTGGTTTTCGAACAATTTGATTTTCGAACAGTTCGGTTTTCGAACAATTTGGATTTCGAACAATTTGGACTTCGAACAATTTGAATTTTCGAACAATTTGTTTTTGAACAATTTGAATTTTCAAACAATTTGGTTTTCGAACAATTTGTTTTGCAAACAATTTGGTTTTCGAACAACTTGTTTTTCGAGCAATTTGTTTTTCAAAAATTTGGATTTTCGAACAATTTGGTTTTCTAACAATGTGGTTTTTGAAAAATTTGGCTCCAAAAAAAAGAATGTTCGGACAGTTTTGGAATGACCTAAAACTCACCGAAAAGTCCGATCCAACAACGAAAACCAAAACACGTGGAACTATCGAAAACAACAGACATCCTCCGAGTCCAATCAGCAAATTCGCACGACAATTCATAAACTTTTCAGCTTGATACCGACGAGAAGTGGCCCATTTCAACAACCCAATTATACCAAAAATCAGTGTAGAGGACCCGATAATTGTGAATATCACATTCTTGATTTCCGGGGTAAAAGGCTTGAAAATAAGGAAAATGATAGAAAAGGCTATCATCAAAACTGTGATAATAGTATAGGAATATAGGAAAATGTCATTGCAAGAAGGCAAATTGGTCTCTTTGCTAACTGGGAGCTCCTTTGCTTCAGCTCTATTTTGGTTGGTCCAATCACTTGGAGCCGTTAATCCATCCATTAAAACCGTCAGAAAATCTGGCAAACTTGAGGCAGACATCAGACCAAAAATCGAATGTAAAGCGATAATTCCATTTCGTTTTTTTTCATCTTCACAAGTCATTATGCAATACTTTACGTTTATAACATACAGTATGAACTGGATTATTGTAGATGAAATCCAGTGCGGGATGGAATTGGAGAAGTCCAAATGCTCGACGGTTTTGCCAGTTCCGTTGAGAAAAAGCATGGAGAAAATGAGAAAAGCGGTGAGTGGGATGGCGAGAAGCGTGGATACGGTCTGAAAAAGTTGTTGGGTATGGTCCAAATCAGTGTGCGGTAAAACTCCGCTAAATTTATCGGAAAATATATCGGTAAAATTCTAGGAAAAAAAGTATCTAAATTTACCGAACTTTTTGGCGCGAAATTTGGAAAAAACCGAGCAACGATGCTCGAAAAATACTCTCGTTTACCGGATTTTCCGTAAAATTTACCAAACAGAAAAGTTTTTCGATAATTTTTTTTTGGAAAATTTCCGACGGGACTTTCCAGAACCGTGTCCCGTATCAGAACCGTACCCCATATCATAACTGTTCCATGCCAGAATTATTTTCAAGTGGGGAATTTTGATGTTCTTATATGGGACAGTTCTGATGCAGTACAGTTCTAATATGGTCACAGTTTTGATACGGGACAATTCTAGTAAGGGACAGTTCTAGTAAGGGAAAGTTCTAGTAAGGGAAAGTTCTAGTAAGGGAAAGTTCTAGTAAGGGACAGTTCTAGTAAGGGACAGTTCTAACAAGGGACAGTTCTAGTAAGGGACAGTTCTAGTAAGGGACAGTTCTAGTAAGGGACAGTTCTAGTAAGGGACAGTTCTAGTAAGCGACAGTTCTAGTAAGGGACAGTTCTAGTAAGCGACAGTTCTAGTAAGGGACAGTTCTAGTAAGGGAAAGTTCTAGTAAGGGACAGTTCTAGTAAGGGACAGTTCTAGTAAGGGACAGTTCTAGTAAGGGACAGTTCTAGTAAGCGACAGTTCTAGTAAGGGACAGTTCTAGTAAGGGACAGTTCTAGTAAGGGACAGTTCTAAAACGGCATACCGCCTTCCGATGCCGAGACCAAAAATCGACTTTAGAAGGCCTAAAAATTGAGCTAGAAAACGAAAAATTGTTTGAAAATACACGCCAATTTTTGGACAGACAATCTTTTTTTTTTGATTTTCAGACTTAAGCTTATAGACCAAATTGGCTAAAACTGGACCAAACTTTTTAGAAAAAAAAATGCTTTTCTGAAAACTGAGGTTTGAGCCAAACTGTGCTCTGTCCAGCTTCACGCCTTACATTAGTCTTTGATTTCCGGAAAACGGGGAAAAAACTCACCAGTGGTGTCAGTTCGACATAAAACAAGAAAATCCTTGGGATCACCGAGACGATGAAAATCCCTCCAAATCCGATTGCCAAGTCCCACTTGCATCGTCTCATTTCGCTGATCTCAAACTTTCCATGAGCTTTATTCAACGCCCATTTTACCAGGCCACAAATTGCCAAAATAAACAAACCAGATCCAAGAATGATACCGGGAATTTTCAAGTGCTCCGGATCAGTGATTGGCACAAAAATGATGACGAGTAGAGCCAAAAGATAGGCGCAAGCGGTGACAAAGTTGTAGAGAACGAGGAAAACGGATGATGCAGAAAATGTGAAATGAAAAGCCATGGTTTTTTGTGGGCGTAAAAGTAGAGTAGGGTTTGCAGGTTAAAACGTGGCAAACGATTGGCCTAGAGGTGAGGGGAGGAGGTTGGTCCGTGGCTGTTTAGGTGTCCGGGGCTAAAGGGTAATACGTGGCAAAAGATTGGTCTGTGGCTGTCGGAGTGTCCGGGGCCGTAGGCTAATGCGTGGCAAGTGTTGGTCCGTGGGGGTGTGGTGGTGTGGCCCTGATGACGTCGCATGCCACGTAGTGGGGTGTCATACCATCTGCTGCCCACCACACACCATAGGCATTTGTTGCGCAGGACACCCCTACTCACCTTTGCCGCACACCACTCTCTCTCTCTCACCATCTCTTAGCCCGACTCATTACGGACCAGGCTATTCATCTTCAAAAAAAAAATGAACGAATCTGGCCCTAGTTTTGGCACAGAACTCATTTTAATGTTCTATATTACTGTTTTGGCCTGGGCCGCATTCGTCGGCTTCTTTGCTCTTATATTCAAGGATATCACCGCGGAAGGATATGCTCAAATTGGAATCACCTTAACTGTCATTTTGCTCATTTGTGGACTAATCCTTGGTGTTCTGGCTCTTCTGAAATTGGGCATGAAAAAGATCTACGAGAAGTTAGGGGTCAAGCCCGGCAAACAATTTGAATGTGATGTCCTAATTGGATTGGGATTAATCGCTATGGGTGGATATGTGCCGAGAATTGTGATGTATTTTATTGAGCCGAGTTTGAATGTGAGTTTGTCTCGGAATTCGGCGAAAAAAAAATCTGAAAATGCGGGAAAATTTGTTTTGAAAATGACTTATTTGAAAAACAAATTCCAAGATAATAAAGTTTTGAATGGTTTGAAAATTTTGAAATTTTTTTGAAAAAAAATGGGTTTTTTGCAGACTTGTCAACATCCGGGCCGGGTCGATGAAAAATCTCCGGCCCGGCCCGGCCCGGTCGGCCCGGGTTTGAAAATTTTTGATATTTGAAGCACGTTTTTCCCGATTTTCCGCCCTATTTCGAAACTTTTCCTGGGTCATTTTACTCAAAATTTTCGAAAAAAAAAACTTGAAGAAAACATGTTTTGCCCCGGGCCGGTAGAAATTTCTCCAACGACCCGGCCCGTGACAAGTCTGGGTTTTTGGAAATTTCTGGATTTCTAACCAGATTTAGGTCAAAAAGAAGGCTGAAAACGTTATTTTCAGTCGAAAAATAAATATTTCAGATGATTATAGTCGAAAAATAGGCGTTTTTTTCACTGAAAATCGGAACTATCCCCAAAAAACTCATTCGATGAAACTAGAATTTCAAAAAATCTTCCTGAGTTGAGCGGGGCCCGATTGCTGCAAATTTTGGGAAGTCCAAATAGGATTTTTAGGAAAAAACTTAGAAAAAACTTAACATTTTATCGAAATCGTGTCAAAAAATGACACCGGAAATTTTCCAAATTTTTGATATTCCGGTCTGAGGAGCCAAGGCAATTTTCAGTCATTTTCAGACTCACCAATTAATCCCAACAATTTTCAGTACGTCTATTACGCCGCCATCATCTACCCACTTGCTTGCCTTATGATCTACTTAATCTTTCTCTGCAACTCTTCGTGGAACTCTTTCTCTTTAACTGCAAACCCCTATGGTTTTCTTATCGCTATTCTGGCAACGCTTAACATTTTATCAATGTTAATTCCAACTGGAATAGCGTTTCCGGAAGCCAAAGTGGAAAACGATTTCAGACCTGCTATGCTAGTCTATAGTCATATGTTTCTTGGTATTATTTGTACATCTAGTTCTATTGAGTTTTTTATGGTGCTGAGCGGAGGGATGGATAAAGTTAAAAACAAGAAGTTGGAATCTGTGAAAGTTGTAAAGCCAGACGTTGTAGAGGTGAAAGCTTCGGAGGTGAAGGCAATCGGTCCAAAGTAAGTTAAGAACCAAAGATTTGGTGCACTCTTTACTTAAAATGAAAAACAAAAAATTTTTGGCCCACCGAGGAATCGAACTCGGATCCTGAAATTACCGGAATTTTTTTTACACCACTACACTACGTCGGGGGCAAATGAACCGGCGACGGCGACAGAAAATTCTTTAAAAAAAGGAGAAATATGGAAGCCGACAATGGCGGGGGCGGGGCTTAGGCGGCCCAAACTTTTTGGACAATTTTTCGAACCTTTTAAAAGTTGTTCCGAACTTTTTGGGATTTGAACCAAACTTCTTGAAATTTGTATCAAATTTTCCCAAAGTTGATCCAAACCTTTTGATTTTTAGACCAAACTTTTTGGACATTGACCAACTTTTTTGTATGTCGGTCTCAATTTTTTGAAAGTTGGTTCAGCATTTCCAAAAGTCAGACCTTTTCGAAAATTGGACCAAAAAGGTTGGGCCAAACTCCTTGAAATTTGGTTCAATTTTTTGGAAGTTGGTCCAAATTTGTTGAAAGTTGGGTCACTGTTTTCAAATTTTTTCAACATTGTTTCAGAATCGAGTGCAACATATGTCTTCTGGAATATTCCGACACCCTGATTCCAAGAATGTTGACAGAATGCGGACATACCTTATGCCAAAAGTGTGCGCAAAATCTTTTGAACAAAAACAACGGGCTTCTGTTTTGCCCATTTTGTCAAGTTATCACAGCGGTTAATGGTAGGTCAAAAACACAATTGGTGGCCAATTGAGACAAATCGGCTCAGATTTAGCCTAGTTTAAGCCATTTTTTGGCTGCACATGAAATATAGAATTTTTCCAGGAACCGCTGCAACGTTGCCCAAGAATCATATCATTTCCGATTTTCTGAACGGAATCAAGCAGAATTAAAGTTTCTGGGAATTTTCTTTTTTTTTGGAAGATAAGATTTTCGCTTTCTTATAATGATTTATTTGAAGAATAAAGAAAGAATAATTGATTGATTTAGAATAGTTGATCGGATGACAAATGGGGAGAAAAGATACCAAATGAGCTTTAGCCAACTACTGTATTCGGTTCAGAGGGCGTCGAGTTTCCAGAAGAGATAGAAGGCGTCGCTTGATGACAAAGTCATTTCTTCCCAATTTCTATCAGAAAATCCGAAATAACATGGTTCTTTTTTAACAGAAAAGCCGATCCTGAAAAAAAAACCGTTCAGGAAATAATTATTCTCAATTCTTACCATTTACAGCCGTTATTGTTTGACAAAACGGACAAGGCATGACTTTGTTCTTGGCCAAAAGATTGTTAACACATTTCTCGCACAATGTATGTCCACAATCTGTCAGAATTCGGGGGATGACAGTGTCAGAGTATTCCAGAAGACATATCTTGCACTCGATTCGGAAACAAGGTTGGAAAAATTTGGAAAAAAGTTAATCCAACTTTCAAAAAGTTTGGTCCAACTTCCAACAAATTGAACCAAATTGCAAAGAGTTTGGCCCAACTTTTTGGTTTAACTTCCGAAAAGTTTTAGCTGAATTCTGGAAAGGTTGAACCTAACTTTAAAAAATTTAAACCGAATAAATTTCGAGGAAGTTTTACCTTCAACTGCCTTTCCAGTTAAATAAACATATCAAAAAGACTCTAGTTTGTTAAATTTATCCAACATAAGCTCCGCCCCCTTTACATAACTCCCTCTTTATATCAGAAATGGCTCATTTTTCTCGCGAAAAAAATTTTTTTTCATTTTCAGACCTTTTTCGAGACGTTTGAGCCATCACAAATAACTTTTTTCAGTTTCCTTCAACACATTTTTTCTTCGAATTTTTTCCCTCAATATCACAGCAAAAATAAGATTTTTTGAAAAAATGTTCTTAAATCCATATAATATACACGTTTCTCTTTTGAAAATCTGAAAGACACACTGAAAATTCCTCATTCGTCGCGAAGTTCAGTGCGAAATTTCCAATTCTTTAGTGAATTCTTCGATTTTTTTTTTGAATTTTTTTGAACATTTTTTTAAAATGATCACTTTTTACTTTTCAAAATCACGAAAATTAGTTATTTTTTGCTTTTTCTCCAAGAAAATCGGCTTAAAACTGCCAAAAATCTGTGAAAAAAATTTTTATTCCAAAAATTTTCATTATGGTACGGTTTACACCTGTGCAAACACCGTCACGACGAAATGCACACCCGCTGCTTTTCGAAACTTTTCGAAAAACTTTTTGCGCTTTTCCCAAAATTTTTTTGCGATTTTTTCGAGTTTTCAACCGATTTTTTCGCGGTTTTTTGCATAATTAATTATTTCGAAAGGATTTTCAGTGAGAAACTGGAAAAAACTGTGATTTTTCCTTCATAAATCTGTATTTTTGCAAAAATTTAGGCCCATAATTTATTTTTCAGGCGAAATTGGTTTTTTTGTGCGGTTTTCCGCTTGGAAATCACCGGATATCGATTTAAATTGAAAGAAAACCGCCGAAAAAGCATTAAAAATCTTGATTTTCGATTTGAAAATTGCCCTGTGAAAATTAGCTTTTTTTGACCTACAATTGCATATTTTCCGGCTTTTTTGGTCATTTTCTCCTCTAAAACCACTTCGAAACTCATTTTTCAGGTCAAAAAGTCCATTTTTTTGGAAAATTAAATGAAAAAAGTCCATTTTCAATGGGGAAAATCGAGTTTTTTCCTGGATTTTCGCATCGATAAACGTTCTGAATCAGTTGAAGTTTAAGAGAAAATAACCCAGAAAACGCGTGGAAATTTACTTTTTTGGGCAGAAATTCCATGTGTTTTCGCCAAGTTTCCCGGCTTTTCTCCTTAAAAATCACTACAAAATCAAAATTTTGAGTCTAAAACTTCAATTTTTGGAAAATTTTCTAGAGAAATCTCCATTTTTCCATGTTTTCCGCTAGAAAACCACTCCGATTTCGTTGGAAAACTAGAAAAAAATTCTATTTTTCAGCGATTTCCACTGTTTTTCGCCCAATTTCCTCGTTTTTTTTCGTGATTTTCACCACTTTTTTTTCTCCAAAGTTCACTCAAAAGTTTAGATTACAGCGAAAAATTCAATTTCGAGACAAAAATCCCTAAAAATAACCACTCTACCATGAAAAACCCCCAAATATAGTGACTTTTTAGCGAAAACTCACGACTTCCCGCTCAATTTCCTCGTTTTTCGTCAATTTCTCGTTAATTTACCCTCTAAAACCCTTTAAAACCCATTTTTTCCAGAAAAAGATGTCCTTCGACGACATCGGCTGGTCGGCAGAAAACCAGGAGTCGCTTCTTAATTTCCTCAAGGAAGAGGCGAAAGTGGCTGAAAAGCTCGTAGAATCCACGTATTTCCCAACAAAATTCAAGGAATTGGTGCAAACCGAACAGACGAGATATCAAATTGCGCTCAGAATCAATAAAATCAAGGAGAATATCGAGGAATTAGAGGGTTTCGACGAGGAGCTCAAGCAGAAGATGTGCCTCATGTTGGGCGTTGAGAGAGTGCCAAAGTGAGATTTAGTGGAGAAAAACGCGGAACATTTGTGATTTTGGCGAGAAAAATCGATGAAAATAGCGGAAAAATAGTCGAAATTTGACATTTTTGGTCGAAAAACCCTGGAATTTTGACAATTTCCCGCTGAAAAAGGGCCAAATAAGACCAAAAATTGCCAATTTTCAGCCGAACTCATCATTTTGGTTGAAGAAAAATGGAATTTCGACTAATTTTCACGTCTAAAAGCGATAGATTACCCAACAAGCATTCAAAAGTTTGAGTTTTCCAGGAATTTGGCACTTTTTCTTGGAAAAACCAGGATTTTCACGATTTTCGGCTGGAAAAAACCGCGAAAAACGCCCAAAAATCGTTATGTGTTACTAGTTTTGGTATTTTTTGTTCGAAAAACCTGGTGTTTCGGTCATTTTTCAGTTCTAATTTGCTGAAAAACCGCCAAAAGTGCTTTTTTGGTCAAAAACCACAACATTTTTCAACATTTCCTCTATAAAATTCAAATTTTCATCCCCAATTTTCCCATTTTTCAGACCACAGGTGGTCGAGGAAGGGCCGAAGATTGTGGAGTTGGAGAACGACGAAGACAAGGAAGAGGTGGATGATGAAGAAGAGGAGGAGGAAGAGGAGCATCAAGAAGACGAGGAAGAAGGCGACGAGGAGAACGATACGGTTAGGAATTGGATCGAAAATTTGTGGAGAAATGAAGGAATTTGATGGGGGAAATTAAGATTTTCAGCCGTTTTCACGCCCAAGATACTGGTGGAGATTTTGTCCGAAAATTCGGACGAAATCGCTTAAGAAAAATGCCGAGATTCGGGGGAAAATGAGCATTTTTGCCTATTTAGCCGTGTTTTTCGGCTGTTTTTTCAGCCTTTTCGGCCATTCGCAAAGCTAAAAAAGGAAAATTTGCAAGAAATAGGCTGAAAATTTTCAGATTTTGGAATTTTTCTGAAAAGAGCCCAAAATAATCTAGCGTATTGGAAGCAATTCGCCCAGAAATAAGCGTGAAAACCCTGAAAAATCGATGATTTTCTCCGAAATTCGAACCAAACCCCCACCCTAAAAACCCTCCTAATTCTCAATTTTTGCAGACCGTCGGCTCTCAAAATCAGATTGAGCATCAAATGATGCAGTTTTTGAGCAAAAAAGTGGCCGAAGTCGACACTTTCATCACTGACGTCTCTTTCTTCGCGGAATTCAAAGCAGCGACTGGAATCGTCGAAAGTACGACTCGTTTGCGTGAACGGTAAGTGGATTTTGAAGGGAAATTAAAGAAATCGGGGAAAAGCTTAAAAATTTCAACATTTTTGGCTTAAATTTCTGAAAAATTCCGATATTTCAGCCGGAAATTTCCAGAAGTTCATTAAAAAATAATGGAAATTATTGGAAAAATCTGGAAACTTCAAGAGAAATTAGCGAAATTTTTTTTCCTAATAATCATTTGATTTTCCCACCAAAAAACCCGCCCTTTTTTCAGCTATCTGCTCGTCAAGGACCAAATCCACTTTGACAAAGAGTTTGACAGGAATACTCGCGCAAAAATGATGTACTACACGAAGGCCAAAATAAACGAGCAGGTTCTCGATGAGTAAGTTTTTGAGGGAAAAGCCAGGAGAAAATACGAGGAAAAAATCGGAAAAAAATTCTAAAAGAACCAAACCCCAACCGGCCGGAGCCTCCAATTAGAACGGCACCCCTGACGGGGCAGGTTTTCCAACAGATTGGAATTTTTATTTGAACGACACCTCGAACGGATTGAGATCCTCTAATAAAGCGGCACCCGTATCCTTAATAGAAGCCCTCTAATAGACCCGGGACTCCCTAATAGAATGGCACCAAAGGTCATGTTAAAATAGAACATTTATCAAAAGGGCACCCCTAGAAAAGTCGACAGTCTACTAGAGGGAATTTTCAGCGATTTTCAGACAAAGAAACGGTCTGTAATTGTTCCAACCTATGAACATGGTTCATTTTCGGCCGAAATTTTCCGTTTTTAAAAGGGATTTCAAAGCAAATTCGACGTTTTTGAATGGTTTTTGGGGCGCTATTAAAGTTGGGGGGGGGGGGGGGGGGCACTCGATTTTGGGGGGCGGGGCTTGACTGGGGTACTGTACTTAAGGGGCGGGGCTTGGTTGGGTTACTGTACCTGAGGGGCGGGGCTTAGCTGGGTTACTGTACCTGAGGGTCGGCACCACCAAAAAAAAAATTTTTTTCCGATTTTTTTGCCACGCAGTTGCATTTTCGATGCTAAATATGCATTTTAAAATCTATTTGCAGTCATTTTGAGTTTTTCAGAAATGCCTAAGCCTCTTTTGTAGATTGAAATTTTTTTTGAAAAATTTAAAAGTTCATGAAAAATAACAGTTTAATCAACAAAAAATTAAAATTTTTGAAACCTCGACCTTTAAAAGAGGCTTAGGCATATCTGGAAGAGTCCAGATGACTGAAAATAGATTCTAAAATGCATATTTAGCATCGAAAATGCAACTGCGTGGCAAAAAAATAAAAAAATATATACAACAAAAAAAAATTTTTTTTTGGTGGTGCCGACCCTCAGGTACAGTAACCCAGCTAAGCCCCGACCCTCAGTTACAGTAACCCCCCCCCCCCCCCCCCCCCCCCCCCCCCCCCAACTTTAATTGCACCGTTTTTGGGCGTTGAATTCTACTCGAATTCTACTATTTTAGACTGCAATTCCAGCCATTTTCTCTCTGTTTTCCACCCCGAAATTCCCCATTTTTGCAGGATTCGTGCATGGGCCACCATTGAGGTCGACGATAAAAATCGACTTGTGAATTACAAGTCGAAGGATGGAACCTTTGAATTGGGTAACGCAAACCGAAAGAAGAAGGCGTCGTCGTACAAGCCGAAGACACCGAAACAGGAGCCAGTCGACGTGGAGGAATCTGAAGGAGAGCCAGAGGCAGAAGACGTTGGCGATGAAGAGGAGAAGGAGGATGATGACGAAGATGTTCAAGTCGTCAAGAAGATTCCGAAGAAGGAAATTAAGAAAGAGATCAAGAAAGAAGTCGTCGAGAAGGTTCAGAAGAAGAATCCAAAGAAGAAAAGATCGTATTATGTGGATGATGAGAATGACGATGAGGAGGAAGAGGAGGAGGAGGGCTATCCCATTCCGATGTCCGTCTCCAGAAGCGGAAGAGTGTACGATTTTCATGTTTTATGACCCTGAAAACGGGCGAAAATTGGTCTTTTTTGCCTCAGAATTGCCTGAAACAGTCCCGAAATATGGATTTTCAGACACTTTCAGTACAGAAATTAGGAAAAAGTCTGATTTTCAGTCTTAATTCGGTTGGAAAGCGGTTAATATGACTACCCGAAGATTTGGTTTCCGACAAAATTTTGTGCTAAAAACTACCGAAAAATTTCATTTCGGCCGTTTTTGTCCCATAAAATTTCGCTAAAAGTGAGGCGAAGATTGAAAAGCTCCCTATTAGAAGGGCATGTTTTATGCCTTGTTTCAGTTTAAAAATTGTGTTCCATCGTGAAACCTGTAATAGAAGGGCATCCCTGGGTAGAGATCGACACCTCTTCCAGAAGAGCACCCCCAAATTAAAGCCTTATTTCACAACCAGAAACATAGCGGGATGCACTTGTATTAGAGGTTTCGGCACATTTTCCCGGGGAGAAAAAGCTCAAAATCCGCCTTTTCGAATCATTTTTAAACTCCAAAACAAACCAAAAACTTTTTCCCACTGAAAACCCTTCTTAACTCCGTCCTTTTTCCAGCCAAAAGCCTCGTCTCTCATACGGATCCACTTTGAATCTGGAGAAAGTTGGCGATAAGAGAAAGGCCAAAAGTGGTCTCGTCGCGACGCCACGTGCTTCTTCGAAACGTGCCAAACATCAAGATGAGGAGGAGGAGGACGACGCTGCTACTGCGTCCTCGTCATCGTCGAAGAAGAAGAAGGAGACAGCTCCAAAGAAAGCTGTGGCCAAGAAGAGAGGGTTAGTGGGTCGAGAGGCTGAAAATTGCCGAAAACCCTGTATTAGAAGAGCATTCTAAGGGTGAAAAAGCTGGAAATAGCTAAAATTAAAGGTCGAAAATTTTTGAAAATGACAAAAACCTGTATTAAAAGAGCCCTTAACAGGCGGTTCGGTGCGAATTCTGTCATTTTCAGCCGGAATTTCAACTGCCAATTATCGTTTTCAGCCACAAAACCACAATTTTGTGCCTGAAATGAGTCTTTTCCTGACCGCAAAGCTTTTTTTTCACCCGGAAATTGAGGTTTTTAATGCCAAAAAGTAATAAAGTTGGCCATTTTTTCAGGCGAATTTTTGCTGAAAATCCCTTTTTTCGGCATTTCCATTTGTTTTCTGAGGGCGGTTACATTGTGAATGGAGAGGGAAAAAAATTCAAATTTGAACATGAAATTCTACATTTTTGAAAAATTGGTCCCAATATTCGAATTTTCCGACTAATCTCGCCTGAAAATTCTATTCCTTGACATAAAAATCGTCATTTCCTCCGAATTCCTCCCAAAACTTCCTCAAATTGTTCACTTTTTCAGTCGCCCACCGAAGTCTGGTACTCCAGCTGCTTCTGCTGTCGCCAGAGCTCCAACTACCACCACCAACAACACGAATGCAATTGATGGAAAGACGTTCCTCAACTCATTCCACGCATTCATTCATGATATCTACTCGCCACATCTCGTGGAACTTGAACGCAAAATTGATGACGTTTTGGAGGATGAGGAGGATTATGTAAGCGAATTATCGGGGGAAAAATCGGCAATTTTCTCAGTTTTTTTCCAAAACTTTTCAACTAAAAATGCAAAAAATTGTCCGAAATTTCTGAATTTCGGAAAAAAATATATGGAGAAAATTTCGAGGAATTCTGAAAGTTCGAAAAGATTTTGAAGAGAAACCGGAAATTGTTGATTCGAAAACGTTCGAAAATTTTCAGAAAAAAAAAATTTCCAAAATCTAAAATTTGGGGAAAAAATTTCGAAAAAAAATCCTAATTTTCGAAGATTCGCAAGTTTTTTTTCTAATTTAGTTTCAAAAAAAAATTTTGAAAAACGGCTTTTTGAGTTTAAAAAAATCCCTGAAAAAGCTGAAATTTTCAGAATTTTTCCCAGACCGGAAAAATTTTCGTATTTTTTTTGCTAATATTTTTCGGTGGGTTTCGTAAATTCCGGAAAACCAAATTTTTAAAAAACCTCCAGTAACATCGAAAAATTTTTCAAAAATTCACTAAAACCGCCTAATTTTCCAGGAAATCCCGATGAAGAAGCTCGCCGTCATGCTCACCGCCACATTCGACATCATCAAACAATGATAATTTTGCACATTAAACCAGCGCATTCTTTTGCCTTCTCACCCTTTTTGTTATATTGTACGCCCCCCCCCCCGCCCACATCTCTTTTTACTACGGGATAATGATTTCCTAACAATTTTTTTTATCTGACCCCATACACACAAATACATCACACCGACTTTTTTGTATTAATAAATGCAATTGTGTTTTTTTTTTGGAATTTTTTTCAGATTGCAGAAATTTCAGGAAAACTACAAAGACTACAGCCAACACTCCGGAAAAATGAGGGGAGAAGTAAAAACAAACGGAAGATAGTGGCCTAGAAAATCAAAACTAGGCCACCAAAGTGAACAAGATTTTAGATCAAGAAAATTGGACAGCTACCGTAGTCCGATAAACTTCCACTCGAGACCTAAACTCCAAAAATTTAATTTCCTTTTCTTGGTGGCCTAGGAAATCATTTACTAGGCCACCATGTGAAAAGTTAGGCCGTCAAACGGAACATTTCGAAATTGAGCTAGACTAGTCGTGATTATACTCTTTTGAAAGCTCTCGACGAGCTGAGTTCAAAAATCAAGATTTGGTGGCCTAGTTTTGGTTTTCTAGGCCACCAAACTCTCCGAAGTTGATAACTCGAGAACAATAGAAGCTACAAAGAAACTTTAAACTACAAAAATGTTCAGAATTTCAGGCACTATCTTTGTAGAGTTTTTTTAGTGGCCTAACTTTTTTCAGTGTAGCCTAGGAAATCATTTTCTAGGCCATCGTGTGAAAAGTTAGGCCAGAAAACAACAAATTTAAAAAATTGAGAAAACTCGGAAAACTAATCGAAAAATTTACCGGAAAAACTACCGGTAAGTTTATTTTGAAATTTACCGGAAAATTGATCGGAAAGACTTCCCGGAAAGATTATCGGGAAACTTATTTAAAAAAATTTCCTGAAAACTCAAAATAATTTTTCCGGAAAACTCAACATAATTTTTCCGGTAAGGCACACTGGTTTGTAGTTTGAATTTTTGTAGTTTGTAGTCTACAACATCCGCTTTTTGTGTTGCTCAGCACATCCGGGGCTTTATTTAACTCCACTGAAGGGAGTTTTTGACGATGATTATGAGGAATAGTTATTGGAATTGTTTCTTTTGCTACCTTGTTTTGTTGATTTTTATAAAAGTTTGAAAGAAAAATCTATAAATAATCGTTTATTCATTTTCAAATCCAAAATAATCGAGTTTTTTTATTTCTTTTTTTCTTTTCCAATTCCAATTCCAGCCTTTTTAGTTGTATTCGGGGTCGAGGATGTGCATGATGAACAGAAACACATGAGAAGCCACAATCTCGACGTCGATTGTCTGTAATAGATCGTCTCTCAAAAAAATTTGGTTGAAAATTTTTACCGCCATCGATCCTTTCTTCTTGGCCAATGTGGCTAGTTTGCTTCCTACGAATCGTTCTTCTAGGTGGAACTTCTTCAGGACTCCCAGGAGCCCTTCGCCCAACTTCCAACAGAGAAGCGCCGGTTGTGGATCCACTCGACTTGAAGCAATTTTCGGGCACAATTCGAATTCATTTCACATACTTTGGATTTTCTTGGATTGAAATGAGCGCTTTTCTCCTTCACAGTTTGGGCAAGTTCTTGGCACTTTGGCACATCAAACTTTAGAAGCATTTTGGAGAACTCCTTGCAAACTGCTTCAACTTCCAAAGCTTCCACCTCCCCCCATTTCTGCTTTAATTTTTCCAATTCAATTACGAGATCCCTCTTCGGCGGCATTCGGTCTGGAAATATGAACAAATTATTGAGAACTGAAGTGTGCCATACCGAAAAATTTTTTACCGGTAAACGGGTGTTTTGATAAATTGTCGACAAATTTACCGGAAAAATTCACCGGAAAATTATCGGAAAATTACCGGAAAAAAGAAAAATTTCCGAGAATTTTCCGAAAAAGGAGACTTTGAAAAATTTTCCAAACTTTTTCCGAAAAATTTTCCGGAAAATTTCCAATTTTTTCTAGTGGATTTTTAGAGCAACGATGCTCCGGAATTACGCTAAAGCGCATTGTTTAGCGGATTTTCCGGAAAATTTTCCGATAAACCGGAAAATTATCGGAAAATTTTCCGAACATTTTCCGGAAAATTTTTCGGAAAATTCTCGGAAATTTTTCTTTTTTCCGGTAATTTTCCGATAATTTTCCGGTGAATTTTTCCGGTAAATTTGTCGACAATTTATCAAAACACCCGTTTACCGGTAAAAATTTTTTCGGTATGGCACACTGGTGGTGCCCTCCCTAATAATGGTGCCCCTTTATTAGGAGTACCCCCTAATAGAAGTGCCCTTTTAATAGAAGTGCTCCCTCCCCTAATAATGGTGCCCCTCTAATAATGCCCCTCCCCTAATAATGGTGCCCTTTTATTAGGAGTACCCCCTAATAAAGGTGCCCTTTCAAACTTTATACACTTTGAATTCTCGCAGAACCCACACTTCTTTCCGCTTCCGCCCCCACACGCTCTCCTTTTGAAGATAGTCAAAAGTAGGATAGTGTCAAATTATTTCCAATGTTAAACTCACCTCCATAAAGCATCACATAACCAGGCTTCACCGCCTTCTTTTCCATTTCATTTCGAACAGTCACTTTTTCTGGGTTCTCATCCTTTTCCGGATTCTTATCCTTTTCCGGATTCTTATCCTTTTCCGGATTCTTATCCTTCATACGTTGTGCATTTTCTGTAAAAGTGAATATAGTAACAGTAGTGAGAGTTCGTTTTCAAGTCAAATCTAGAGAAAAACTTTGTACATTCGGACCCCCCCCCCCCCCCCCCCCCCCCCTCTAATACATTTGCCCCTGGCTGGAATTTTAAGAAAGCCAAAGAGGCCACTAGATCAGGCAGATAGATCTTCAAAGATTCGATTCCTCCATACTCGAGATTTTCCGGGCCGGCCCGGCCGATGGAAAATCTCTCCGGCCTGGATTCAAAAAATTTTGAAAAATTGGGGTCGTTTTTTCAGTTTTTTTTTCGGTGTTTATGATGAAATTTCTGACTTTTTTTTACTGAAAATATCCAAAATTTTCTATAGAAAACCACTCCAACAGTTATCGAAAAAAAGACGAAAAAAACATCTTTTTTTTTCAGTGCACAAAAATTTTGACCCCCCTCAGAGCCGGGCCGGGCCGGGCCGGTAGAAATTTTTCAGTCGGCCCGGCGCGGCCCGGCCCATCACAAGTATGGATTCCTCGATTTGGACACCCTCTTTTTTACAGCCCTTTTCCACCACTTTTCGACTCCAAGCTTACCAGCATCCGAAGTGATCTTTCCTGTTTGCTTAGACATTGTTGAATACAGACTCGAACGGTAAGATGTGATCAAAATTCAATTGAGAAATGATCAATTTTCCTTCAGATTCAGAACACTGATAAGAATTGTGATAAAAAAAAGAATCAGGATGTCACGTGGAGGTTAATAGTTCTTGGGAAATGAAAAAACAATAGAAATTGACGGGGGTTTCTCAAAAAGATTTCACGAGACAAAAAACTCGAATTCCACGTGGCACCCCAGAAACCAAATCCCCATGACATTCCACGTTTCCCAATAAACCGCCCATGTTCTTAGATCTTTATCGATTATTCTTTGTTTTTTCGTTGGATCGTTGTTGACAACTTCTGACTTTCTTGATTTTTTAAGCGGTTAGTTGGAATAAGTACAGATAGTTTCTTCTCCGCGAAATGTTTCGATTTCAGAATAGGATTTATCAAAATGACGAAGATGTCGTGGATTGGATTCAGCTCGAAAAAGGAGGGAATTCAAAGAAGATTCGATGGTTCAGAGGGCCCATCTCAATAGAGAAATCGCCTTATTTTGGCCAGACTTGTCCAAAACCCGGGCCGGGCCGGGCCGGTGGACAATTTCTCCGGCCCGGCCCGGCCCGGTCGGCCCGGGTTTGAAAATTTTTAATTTTTGGAGCACGTTTTTCCCGTTTTTCAGCCCTTTTTTGGTACTTTTCCTGGGTCTTTTTACTCAAAAATCGATCAGAATTTCCTCCCTGAAAACATAGGCCAAAAAAAGAGAAAAAAACCGCGAAAAAAAAATTTTCGAAAAAAAAACCTGAAGAAAACATGTTTTGCCTTAAACCCCGGGCCGACCGGGCCGGGCCGGGCCGGTAGAAAATCCTCCGCCGGCCCGGCCCGGCCCGCGACAAGTCTGATTTTGGCCCATTTTCAAGGATACTTATGGATTTTGGGACACTATTGTTAGAGTTGCGTTTGGAGCGCATTTTCAGTGTTCGCTATTCAAAATGGTGAGTCCTATGTGTTTATTTGGTGCTACCCTTAAGAGGAACTATCTCTAAGGTGGAGACTTCCACTGGCACAAAAACAAAAACTTATTTCGATCGAAATGATTGGTTGATAGTATGTACCCATAGGTAAAGTATTTCCAAAAAAAGATACCACCAAGTTCATGTGACGTCATCACCCTGAGATAAAGCTGAAATACGGATTTTCAGTCCGAAAAGTGCACTTTTTTTCAACTTTGAGATAAGTTTTTGAAATTTTTGGGAGGTTATTTAGCAAGTTTAGAGCACAAATCCTTAAAAAAGTAATGGGAAAATTCATTGATTCTAGATTGTGAACTCCAATTCGGCTAAAAGTTGAAATTGAGGTCTCAAACTTCGTCAGACGGCATTTTATGACGAATTCTTCAAGAAAATCAAATTTTCAAAGAAAAAACATTTTTTCATTTTTTTCCAAAAATAAATTTTCATAAGGGGAGACCCTTATGTGTTTTTCGGAAAATCGTCCATAGCAAATTTGAGTCCTCGAAATTCGGTATGGTCCAAGAGACTTTTTGTAGGAAATTACATGGGGAATCAGAAAAAATAGTTTCTAACTACCCGGACTGTGGAAAATTTTTGAGAAAAATCATAAAAAACCTTAAATTTTTTTTTGAAAAACATGTTTCCAGTAGCTAAAGCTGGCTGAAAATTGTTGTGCATGTGCTCTAAACTTGCTAAATAACCTCCCAAAAATTTCAAAAACTTATCTCAAAGTTGAAAAAAAGTGCACTTTTCGGACTGAAAATCCGTATTTCAGCTTTATCTCAGGGTGATGACGTCACATGAACTTGGTGGTATCTTTTTTTGGAAATACTTTACCTATGGGTAAATACTATTAATCAATCATTTGAATCGAGATAAGTTTTTGTTTTTGTGCCAAGGCCTAGTGCAAAAAGTCTCGTTCTTAGAAATTGTTCCTCTTAATCAGAACTGTCTCTAAACAGAACTATGGACGAAGCAGAACCGAACGAATCGGAACTGATCGTTTGAGAACTGTCCCGTATAAAGACTTTTCAAGTGCTCGTACTTGGGCACTTTTTCCGGTTCTAATTCGTCCAATTCTTATCAGGGGTATCGTCGTTTTTATAAAACTGCTACCTCGGTGTTCACACAGAAAATCTCGACAGCCGAGTCACATTTTTGCAACCCGCCGCACGGTTTTTTGCAAGAGTGCGGCACGAAGTTTCCCCTTTTTTTAATCGTAAATTATGGAATTCCTAGCAAGTTTTCATGTACAAAAGACATGATAAGAGATTCATTTCAGTCCTTAAATTGCAAAAATAATCATGGAAGTATAAAAAAGTTTTCGGGAATCATGTTTTGTATCAGGGAAAAATAAATAGCAGTTTTTCCGTGCGGCAAAGTTGCGTAACGCCCACATTTCTGTCAGTGGGAGGAGTCTCGGGAAACTGAGGCGCAGTTCGTCGAGGTAGCAATTTTTTTAAAGCACCGTTTGTTTCCCCACAAATTTCAAAAGATTTCACGAGACAAAACCCTCGAAATCCACGTGGCACCCCAGAAACAAAACCCCCATGACATTCCACGTTTCCCAATAAACCGCCCATGTTTTCAGAGTCTTCTCGATTGTTTCTCGTGGCTTTTTTTGTCGTTCGATCGTTGTTGACAACTTCTGGAGCTACCCACGCCTTCCAAATGGCCTTTTATTTTCAGTTTTTTTAAAGCGGTTAGTTAGAATAAGAACAAATAGTTTCTTCTCCGCCAAAAGTTTCAATTTCAGAATGGGATTTATCAAAATGAAGATGTTTTCGTTGATTGGATTCAGCTGGAAAAAGGAGAAACTTGAAGAAGAATCGATGGGTCAGAAGAAACCTCTCAATAACAAATTGGGCTCATTTTTTATGGATTATTTTTATTGAAGAACAGGAAATTTTATGAAGAATTATGAAGGATCGATAGCTCTTAAAAAGCATATAAAAATAAGGAAGACTCGATGGCTCAATATTCTTCTTTTTGTATACCTACGGTTAGTTTGATAAGAACAGATAGTTTCTTCTCCGTGCCCTTTTCATGATTTCAGATTCTTATCTTATCGATTTGAATATCGATTTGTTTTCAGAGATTTCTCGATTACTTTTTGTGGCTTTGTTTTATTATTGGACCGCCATAGACAACTTCTCGTCTCTTCTCGTCTTTTGTCTCTCGTTTGGTAGGCTGTTAGACCGTCATGGATGTGCCCCTGTGGAGCTATATACACCAGAGTTGCACGGAAATGAAAATTTCCTAGACGGAAGTCGGAAGTCGGAAGTCGGAAGTAGAAATCCTTATACGGAAGTCGGAAGTCGGAATTAAATTTTTCTAGACGGAAGTCGGAAGTGAAAAAATCGCCGGAATTCGGAAGTTGGAGGTGGAAAATCTCCCAAAGTTGTCAAAAATTGCGAAAATTTTCAAATTTTTGATAGTTTAACCTACTTTTCCCGTGTTTTTTGGCCTAATTTCACTGAATTTACTTCGATTTCCGAAAACTTTTTTCCGTTCTAAAACTTCCGACTTCCGTCTAAAATTTGGTCTCAAAACGGAAGTCGGAAGTCGGAATCAAAATTCCTTAGACGGAAGTCGGAAGTCGGAAGACGGAATTGACATTTCTTAGACGGAAGTCGGAAGTCGGAAGTCGGAAGACGGAAGTGAAAAAACACCCGGAAGTCGGAAGTCGGAAGTCGGAAGTCGGAATTCCGTGCAACTCTGATATACACTTTCAAATGACCTTCTTTCTCCTGATTTCTCAGAGCGGTTAGTTAGAATAAGAACAGATAGTTTCTTCTCCGCCAAATGTTTCAATTTCAGAATGGGATTTATCAAAATGAAGAAGATGCCGTTGATTGGATTTAGCTAGAAAAGGATCCTGTGGAGGAAGATTCGATGGCTCAGGAACAATGCTGTCAAATATTGGCGGCCGGCTGCGGTCGGCCGTGAAAAGCCGCGACTTTCCCACGACTTTCCCACGGCTTTTTCGGCTTTTCATAAAATTTGATAGCAAATTGTAACTTTTTGTTTCGATTATCTCCTCCAAATCTTCTCCGCCAAATATTTCAATTTCAGAATAGGATTTATCAAAATGAAGACGTTGTCGCTAACTGGATGGACAAGATGCCAACTTTTAGTCCATTCTCGTGGCCTGTTTTTATTGAAGAACAAGAAATTTTATGGAGAATTATGGGGAATCGATGGTTCAAAAAAAAAAAGAAGATGAACTTGACAAACTCTCCGAAGCTGATAACTCGAGAACTATAGAAGCTACAAAGAAACTGTAAACTGCAAAAATGTTCAGAATTTCAGGCACTATCTTTGTAGGGTGTTCTTAGTGCCCTAACCTCTTTCAGTATGGATATCATTTTCTCGGTCACGGTGAGAAAAGTTAGGCCGTCAAACAGAAAATTTCAAAAATTAAGCTATCATAGTCATAGTTATACTCTTTTGAAAGGTCGACAAGTTGAGTCCAAAAACCGAGGTTTGGTGGCCTATTTTCGGGCTTCTAGGCCGCTGTTTTGTTAGAATTTCAATATATTTGTTTAGTCTGAAAACAGAATTTTTGTATTTTTCACTCTCAACATTAATTTGCACAATCTTTGTTCTGTACTACAGTGCGCGTCATAAGTATAGCACACCCCTAGATCCCTCGTTGGCCTTTTTTTCAGTGTGGCCTGAGAAATAATTTCCTAGGCCACCATGTGAAAAGTTGGTCCACCAAGCGAAAAATTTCAAAAATTGAGCTAGAGTAGTCATGATTATAATCATTTCAAAGGTCTCGACGAGCTGAGTCCAAAAATCGAGGTTTGATGGCCTAGTTTTGGTTTTCTAAGCCACTCAACTCTCCGAAGTTGATAACTCGAGAACTACAGAAGCTACAAAGAAACTGAAAACTGCAAAAATCTTCAGAATTTCAGGCACTCTCTTTCTAAGATTTTTTTGGTGGTCTAACTTTTTTCAGTATGGCGTTTTATTTGACAGGAAAAAACATGTTTTTCAATTCGAAAATGTTTTCTCATATTTTTTCAGCTAATTTTTTTATGTGTGTGAATGGAAGAAGTTTTGTAGTTTTTGTAGTTTTTGTAGTCTTTTTGTCCAAATAGCCTTGTGGTAGCAGAAATACCTCTATTACAGGAGCATGGTTAAGGTTACTTTTGTTTTCAGAGAAACAATTTTCACCTGTCTTTGTGCCGATTTAATGGAGGTGCCCTTCTATTAGAGGCTGCCGTTTTATTTTTCCAATTGCTTTTTCAAAATTCAACTTTGACTCGCAATTGACCAATGCCGGTCAAGTCGGGGTGCCGTTCTATTAGGGAATGCCGAGAAAGCAGATTTTTCCGAAGTTCGGCTATCGGAGGTTCCTAGGCCAGCAATATCTAACCCCGGATAGGTCCTAAAATTTACAAAAACGTATTTGCAGTCTTTGTCTAGTCATTTTCACGCCCAAATTTTTGATTAAATTTCTGTTTTTTTCAAAAAAAGAACTCCACGTGTCCCTTTTATTTTCTTTGAAAAAACGCCTGACCCCGGCCGCCCGTTTCCACGTTACCCTATTCCAAATTTCCACGAGGGCGGGGTCAGATTTGTCATCAAAACTATCAGTACCGTCTCTCATCGATTCGAAAATCAATCGATATTCTGACTGTTTGTCTCTTCGTTTCGTGGAAACAAAAAAAGGAAATCGAAGCGATTCGAAGCGACAACAACACGCTGATCAATATGCAGCGAATGCTCTTATCGATGACCATATTGGTCTTGGCTATTTCAGGTGAGTATTACGGTAGGCTACAAAAACTACAAACTAAAAAAAAACGGGGGAAATTTTGGTGAAAACCCGAAGTTTTTAGCTGGAAAAGGGCCAAAGTTACGGTTTTCGCATTTTTTGTAAATTTTATAGTTTTTGTAGTTTTTGTAGTCTTTGTAGTGAATGGCTAGTTGAGCTCCGCTCATTTTTTCGCTCCACATCTTTTCTGAAATTAGGCTCCGCCCACTTTTCGAATCGGCGCACTGAAAATTAGCTCCGCCCACTTAATTCCAGAAATTTTTTGAGAATCTAGTTTGTAACCTGACAAGCTCCGCCTCTTTCAAAAAATCTGGCTGTAGTTTTTGTAGTCAACTTCTTCATTTTCCAGCCACACCTCTTCCGGACCCGCCGATACCTCATCCGCCGGACCAAACCTCTAATGATTATAAAGGTACGTTTTGTAGACTTTGTAGTCTTTGTAGTTTTTGTAGCCAATCCATTTTTTTGCAGAATTCGTCCCGAAAATCAATCTGGAACAAGTACTGATGAGGCATGCTAGAGCTGTTCATTTTGGTAAGTTTAGTTTTGAATTTTTACCGATTTATTGATTTTTTTTCCTTTTCAGAACCGTCCTTCAAAACCTCATCTGAAATTGCAGTTCCACGTGTCAAAAGGGCGCCAAATGGTTAGTTTTCCCCCCACTCCCTCCTCCCCCTCCACTGAAGCCCACTGCTGCTTTGTTATATGCCTACCGCCCCACTGTCGTCAAGTGGATGTGTGGCGCAGGCGGGTCTGCTCCTGTCACAGATCGTTCGCGTCCGGTCCGTTACGGGTGCACAGGACGTCGTAAAGCACCCAAATCGGTATCGAAAACGACGCGTAAACGGATTGATTACGACGCTTGGATAGTAGCGCAGCGTCGTATGCGAACAGTACTCAACTGAGCAGAATACCAAGCCGTTTGCGAACCCAAAATACGAAATAGTTTGCCAACAAGTTTTCGCAAAAAGCGTCGGAACGGATACCAAACGGATCCGTAACGACTCTTCACCCGTAACCGGTCGACTCGCGAACTATCTGTGGTCCGCCAATCAGTAGACCCGGGTTCGACTCCCTTTGTGGTTAAAAATCTTTTCGCTTTTTTTCTTTTTCACTAATTCTCCTGTTTCCAGCTGCCTTCACCGAACTCCATGATCGAACCTCCAAATTGGCTCGTGTCGTCACTGCTGTTACCCTTTACAATGGTCTTGTGGAAAATACCGTTCCAAGAGATACCGCTATTGCTGAGCTGATGAACGTCAAGCCGAGCAGTTTGGCTGATCTGGAGGGATTTGATCAGGCGAAAGTGAACGGATTCGTCAACCAGTTGAAAGCAGTCCCGAAACTTACTGACACTTCTAAAGACCTGGAGACTTACCTTGCCGTTATCCACACCATCCGTGCAAAGTATTCTGAGATCAAAGGCCGGACACAATTTCCTGATGCAGCCGCCTTTGGTGGAGTGAAAGATTTGGAGACGTTGGATCTTAGCGCTTTTGCTGGGATCACCTTGTCTGGAATGGAGTCCTCTTTAAAATCCTCTGATCCTGCTACCATCTCCACACTGAAAACGAGTTTGGAAAACATTGCCAAATCTGCTCAATCTGCTATGACAACGATTGATGATAAGAAGATTCTAGACATGATTAGCTCATTGGACTCTTTTCACGATTTCGCTAATCTCATGAAAATGTATGATGACTCGGAATGCGCAAAAATCCGGAGTACGAAGAAAGAAGAACCACCTGCCATGAAGACCATTGTGGATAATCTAGCCAAGCTTCAACAAGGATCGATAGTATCTTCAATGAGTTCAATGATAAATTCTCGCACCGGAACGATGTCAATTGATCGAAAAGTTGCATCAGGATTCACAGATGGCTTCTTGGATTTGATTCGATTGGATAGTGATGTGAAAGATTCATGGGTACAGTCATCAATTGGTCCTCATGTCTCTGTGGATAAAGTGACAGACCTGAGTGGTCTACAAGCTGTAATGGTAACCCTCGATGCACAATGGAAAAGTGCCAGCGATAGTAAGATTCAAGGATCACTTCAAACTGCCGCTTCTATGGAATCCAAATTTGGAACCTTTCCCAGCGCATCGAGTTCATTGGACACTATCGTCGGTCACCTCAAAACCCTCCCATCTTTTGGAGCCAATACGGTAACACGCGACATGCTGGCAATGAGCGCAGCAATTTGGAATTTGAAGAAGAAGGTCCTGGCTCTTAGTGAAATTTCAAAAATAAGTCAACAGCATTCTTCTGATATAGCAGCATTGGATGCAGCCATCCCGACTACTCTGGGCCCCATCCAAACACTTGTCAGTAAGATTGGAACTCACATTGAAACAATTGAAAATGATCCAAAATTGGCTGATGTCGTTAAAGAAGTCACTAAAGATGCCACTCCTGTTACGGACTTTTCAATCTTTGCGGTCGAATACAAGAATGTTTTTGAGTACTTCGATGGCGCTGATGCAAAGTTTGATGAAGTCGCTGCTTCGGCTCGTCTCATTATCGAGCTTCGCAAGTCAAATTCTGATCCTGAATTTTACAACAATATCAACAAGGCCGCCAAATCAATTGAACAGTCAAAGCCATTGTTGGTTGCAGTGCAGACGGCTTTTAACAAATTGAAGGTGAGTCTAAAACTTTTCATTAAAAGCGCGCTCCACGTCCATCGTGATGCGAGAAGGCGGGGGGCAAGGTTGTGAATACCCTCTGCTCCTCTATCGCTTATCAGTGCCGTAGCCTAGTGGAGAAGAGGCTTGGCTGCCGTGCAGGTGGTCGATGGTTCGAACCCTGCCTGTTCGGTTCTCTTTTAACTTTTTTTTCTGAAAACTTTGAGATTCTAATAGAGCGCGTTTAAAAATAAATAAACTTTTCTTATCAATATTTTTCATTTTTCAGGCAACACCTTCTGCTGAAATGAGGGAGCTGAAGCGACTCGAAGCACTCCAGCCTTATTCGAAACCACTTGGTGACTCGGCCACTGTTTTGTATTTGGTGGAAAATGCGCTTGGCAAGAAGAATGAGCTAATGGATTTTGTAAGCGATGGTCATTTTGTGGAAGAGGGTGTCCAACTACTGCCAAGAGAAAAAATTGGTCGAAAGGAGATTATTGCTTTGTGGCAAGGATTCAGTTTAGTTAGTCAAAGAACGTTGGCACTAATCTCGCAACTTGAGAGCCTATACAATGCGATAAAGACACCAACTGATGACTCCCTTGTCGAATACGGTCCCATTTTGGAGACTTTTGGAGGACTTCCAGACGTCCAATTAGATGTGGACAGGAGATTGTTGGCTGTGGACCAACTCGATTCTATTCTGGACGATTCCACGGCCAACAAAGCTGTGAAGCAAAAATTGCAAGCGTTGAAACAAACTCTGCAGAGTCTCCAATCTCTGGATTTGTCATTCGCAAAACACTCGTCATCACTGTCAGGAATGAGCACCACGATGGCCGAGATTTCCAAGGTTTTTGCTAGTACTGCTCCGGCGGCTCCGATCAAAAAAACAAATCCGATGAAGAAGGGAAGTACGATGCAATATTTTGACGAAGCACGAAAATATTCTTTCCCAAGTGACCGAAAGGCTTCCACTGGAGGAAGTCAATATTATGCCATTTCTTCGCCAAATTACAAGACTCTTTGGAATGAATTTCAACGAAAAGCCACCCCTTGTAATCGAATCTCTTACACTTCTAAATACTTCGACATGTTGCTGTATGCGGCCATTTTGTCATCCTTTTTCTGTGCAATTCTCCTGATTTTATGGGCAGACTTCTTCTTTGCAGAAAGCGAAACAGACCCGAAAAAAGAAGATGACGTGCCCAAAACAAAAGGAAGAATACAGAAGAGGAGAAAGAAGAAAAGCATAAATTTTTACACATGAAGTGCACTAATTATTGTTATAGTGAGAATTTTTGTTCTTTTTTTGATAATGAAGATATAACTTGTAAAATTTGGTGCTACCTCTAATCAGAACCGGACATATGAGAACTGACCCTTATAAGAACCGTTCGTTTAAGAACTACCTCGGATAAGAACCTTTCAAAGGCTCGTATTCGGGCACTTTCTACTAATTGCAGGCCATTGCAGCAAAGTAGTGTCTGTTCTCATCTGGGCAGTTTTGATAAGGTACAGTTCTTATTCGTCCAGTTCTAATTCGGGGTAGTGACTGTGCCATCGTATTGGGATTTTTTCCAGATTTTAGAAGTTTTGAGAAAACTACAAAGAGTACAACCTTCGAAAAAATGTAGCGATGAAGTCGAAAAACAGAAGTTGGCGGCCTAGAAAACCAAAACTAGGCCACCAAATTGAGAAAATTGAAGTCGAGGAAATTTGAAAAGCTAATGCAGTACTCCCAACCTCCGCTCGTGATCTTAACTTCAAAAATTTCATTTTTTAATGGCCTAAATGTTTTCATTATGGCTCGGTTTTACGATTTTTCCGAGAACAAGGAGAAAAATTATAAAAATTGTGAAGAGAAAAATGAAAAAATGAGATGGTAATACGTCACGAGAATAGTAGTTGGGTCGTTTATAAAATTGAAGTACATCCCAATGATACTTATAATTACCCCGAAATTTGTTATAAAAATGCTAGATAAAAAGTTGCAACTGTTCGGATTTAGTTCCATTTTTTTGTAAATTTAGAACGGCAGATTTATCGATTTTTGCCTAAGACCAAAGAGAAGGGGGGGGGGGGGGGCGATATTTGAAAATGGATGCTGAAGAGGAAAGATAGGAAAGGATAGGAAAGCGCGCTCCAATGATAAAAAGTTTAATACTCAGTTTCGCCCTCAAAATTCGGTTTGAAAAAACTCGCCCCAAATTGAGGTACGCAGCGAAACTATCAATTTATCATTAGAGCGCGCTTTCCTACCCTCGCTTTCAACCCATGTGAAGACAAACTGTTCATTGTGTTTTTTTTTTACTTTTTTTTAATTGCTAAGATCCAGAAAGACTGCAAAAGCTACAACCAATACTCCGGGAATAAAAACAGAAGTTGGCGGACTAGAAAAACCTATACTAGGTCGCCAAACTGAAAAATCTCTGGAATAAAATGACAGATTCAACAAAAAAAAATTTACCGTAATCCCATCATCGTCCACTACTTTTAAACTATTCAAAACCCAGAATACCCGGAGTTTCACTTTTTGGTTTGGTGGCCTAAGACCACACATGATGGCCTAGGAAGTTTGATCCACTGGTTTTTGAATGCAACCCGCTAAGACAGTTCAGAAATACATCGTCAATGACTATTGATCTGATGATCATGACCATCCTGGCTCAATTTTGAAATTTCTAGGTTTTTTGTTTTTTTTTTTAACCTACCGTAACCCAAGGGTTTCGTGGCGAGACCCAACTTGAAGCAAACCTAGGCTTGTTCATACTCAAATGAAATATCTCGGCGAGTCGTGTTCAACAAACTGGGTTTTGAGTTTCCTAGGCCGCCGACGGAGAAGTTTGGCCATCAAAACGTTCTGAGGCTTCTATCTCTGGAGCTACGGTAGTTTGAGCAAAACTAAAAACTGCAAAACTGCTCAGAATTTTGAGCTCTATCTGCTGGAAGTTCTAGTTTTTTTTTCAGTTTGTTTGCTACAAAAATCAAAAATCAAATATTTATTCATACAAGTATTCACGTGTTCAAGTATTCACGTATGTCGATAAAATTCCATTTGTTCAATGTTGTTTCTGTGCAAAAATCGCCGGAGATCTTTGTTATCCCCAATCATATTAAACTGTCCTCCACCTCTAGCACGTTTCTCAACATGGGATCTTGGATTTGTCGAGGCACTCAATTCATCGTCGAAATTAATTGAAGGTAAACGTCGTGAAACTGGAGGGTGCCGGGAGTCCACCTCGTTTTCTTGATAGACAACAAAAGCTTGTCGCGTGCTGGCCAATTCGTCTTTCGTAGCTTCAACAGCAGTATCACCATCAGATTCAACATCAGAATCATCTTCGTCATCATCTTCGTCATCAGCCCTCGTCGACTTCACCCAACCAAATACATATGCGAATCCTCTTCTTATCAATCTAACAAAAGCTTGTCCGGTGGGGGTAACTCCATCTTTTGCAGCTTGAGAATCATCAGAATCATCAGAGCCATCAGAGTCGTCAGCATCGTCAGAATCATCAGAATCAACGTCAGTAGCTTCAATAGCAGTTTCCAAACCAGAATCATCTTTTGCAGCTTCAACATCAAAATCATCTTTGTCTTCTTTTTTCTTATCAGGTTTAAGTTTGTATCCATATTCCAACAATCTCTCAAGAAAATCAATAAGCGACAAGAACCAAGCAAGGGGGCTAAAAATGCATTCGCGATTTTCCAGTCCAGCTTTCGCACGATCGGGTAACATGTTTTCGATTGACTTGACACATATCAACGTGTCGTCTTCGTTCTGATCCTCCATATATTCTTCCTTCCGAATACGCTTTCGCCTTTTAGCCTTGTTTTTGGAATTCTGGAAATCAAAATTGAATAATTTTTCAGACTAATTTTTTTTAAGTCTCCAAACTATTTCGTGGCTTAACTTTTCCCATAGTGGCCTAAAAAACTCAAAATTAGGATTTTCCGAATCAACTTGCCGAGACCTTTCATTTGAGTATAAACAAGCCTAGGTTTGTTTCAAGTTGGGTCCCGCCACGAAAACTTGGGGTTACTGTAGATGTTTGGGGCGAAAACGAACAATTTTCAAAATACAGCTAGACTACTCGTGATTATACTCATTCGAAAGGTCTCGACCAGGCGAATTCGAAAATTTTAGTTGTATGGGTCTTGAGTGGAATTTGATTACGGTAGCTTTCTTGCAATCAAAATCTGGGCTACAAGAAAACTACAAACTACAGATGAATTCTATTTTTCATTTAAAATTTATGAAAATCTCACCGCTTTATTCTGTTCCTCTTTGTTCAATGCTTCCTTTTGTCTAGCTTCTTTCGCCTCGAGAGCTTCCAAATCGATTGGATCGTCTTCCTGAGTAGAATTCACTCGTAATGTTTTTGACGAGACGGAAGCATCCTTGTTTTTCTTATTTTTAGCAGCGGATTTCTGCTTTTCGGATTGTTTCGATGGGGGAACAGCAGTGTATGTTGACTTATTAGCGGTGTTATCAGCGGTGCTCTTAGCCTGATTGGACTTTCCGCCTGCCTTTCCGTCTCCCTTCTTATCCGAACCCTTTCCTTTTTGGTTGTTGTCATTTGACTTTGACTTTTTCGGATTGTTATCTTTCGGCGTCGGCTTGTTCGTCACCTTTTTTCCCGCATCTTTCGTTCCTTCATTGAGAGTCGAGACAGAAGTGGATCCAGTAGTAGTTTTAGTACCATCATTAGGATCCGGGTCCGGCTTCGGGTCCGGCTTAGGCTTTTTGAGCTTTTTGAATAGAACTCCCGAAACAATCGCAATGACACAAAAACCACCAACACCGATACAAGTGAGGGTATATTCATTCCTGAAAAGATAAAACTGAACAGACAAACAACTACAAAATCCACTCACTTCCACTCAAAACCACCCTTTGCCGCAGTCGCTTCTTCCGTACTAGTTTCCATTGCTCCATTAAAATATGCCATCGTACTTCCCTTCTTCGGAGCCACCTTTTTGATCGGAGCCGCCGGCGGAGCAGTACTAGCAAAAACCTTGGAAATTTCGGCCGTCGTGGTGCTCATTCCTGACAGTGATGACGAGTGTTTTGCGAATGACAAATCCAGAGATTGCAGATTTTCCAGTGTCACTTTTAACGAATCAAACTTCGCTTTTGAAGATGCATCTGCATTGGCGAGAGCGGTAACCGCAATCAATCTTCTGCGCACGTCCAAATCCACGTCATCTAAGCCTTGAAGACTTTCCAGATTGGGCCCAAGCGATTCTAGTTTATCATTCGCCAGAGTCATCAGTCCACTCATTCGCATTTCAATATCTGCCAATAATTTCGACGTCTTCTGACTGATCTGATGAAAGCCATTCCAGTTGGTCTTCACCACACTCATTACGGCAGGAGTGTAAGCATTTACATCAACCTCCGAAATTATGTGGCCTCTGCTTACAAAATCCAACAAATCTTTCTTCTTGCCGATCGTTTTCTCCATCAAAGACAAAACAGTGGCGGAGTCACCAAGTGGTTTTGAATAAGGCTGGAGTGCTTCGAGTCGCTTCAGCTGGCTCATATCAGCAGAAGGTGTAGCCTGAAAAAAAGCAAAATGTTAATAAGAAAAGTGTATTTGTTTTCAAATGCGCTCTACTGAAACCCTACAGTTTTCAGATGAAAAGAAAAAAACTACACATCCCGGGATTGAACCAGCGACTACCTCCCATCACTATAGCCGTGGAGCGCGCTTTTAATCAATATCAGGCTCGGACGGGAAAACATTTTCGGAAAACGTTCGGAGTTTTTCCGACTTCGACCAACCCTGATCAATAGTTTCAGACTCACTTTTAAATTATCAAAAGCCGTCTGCACTGCAACCAACAATGGCTTTGACTGTTCAATTGATGTGGCAGCCTTGTCGATATTGCTGTAGAATTCAGGATCAGCGCTCAACTTCCGAAGCTTCATGGCAAGTTCAGCTGCAGCGGCAACCTCCATTGGATCTTTGGTCAAACTTTTGAAGTAATCAAACGTCGCAATGTAACTCTTCATCTCATTCTTAAAATCGGTGACGATCGAATCATCCGCCATCACGGTCTTGACAACTTCGTCTAACTTCAGATCATTTTTGATCGCACTGACATGAGAGTCAATGTTCCCAACCATTGCCTGAACTGCCCTAATCGCTCCCGGGTGAGATGAGTCAAGCTGCGCGATATCCGTCGCCAATTTTTCGGTCAGCTCAAAAGTTTGCTCCAAGGCCAAAACTTTCTTCTTTATTTTCCAAATATTTTGGCTCATAGTTTTTGTTGCTGCTTTTTTGTTACCCATAGGAACACCCGGATGCTTTTTGAGCAGAGCGACGATCTCGTCTAAAGAATTCGAAGAGCTTGGAAACGTCCCAAAAACATTTTCAATCGATGCTGCTTTGGCCAAAGAGTCGCGGATAGATGGTGTACCAGCAGTATTCCATTCGCCATCAAGGTTACTCATCTCAGCCTCCAGACTAGACAGTGATGTCAGCTTGTTCAGGGAAACATGAGGGCCAACAACTCCAAGAACCCATGAGTCTTTCATGTCATTGTCCAACTTCTTCAAATCGAGAAATCCATTTGAAAATCCTGATGTAGCCAATCGATTGATGGAAGCCTTGGCATGTTGAGAATTGATCACAGAACTCATCGAAGAGATGACAGAGCCCTTCACAAATTGTTCCAAACTAGTAAATGTTGATTTCAATGAATCGATTTGTGGCGGCTTTACATCAAGGATTGTTGCGCAATCCTCATAAGTTTCCATGAGTTGAGCAAATGCATGGAGAGCGTCTAAATCATTGAGCATCGTCGAAATTCCTTTTCCATTTACGATAGCATGCGCATTCTTGGCGGAAGTGGCAAGAGCGTCAAGAGAGTTTTTGGCATTTGCCAATGAAGCATCTGATCCTTCTGTCAGCCATGCATTCACATCACTCGATGAAAAACTATCGAAGACTTTCAAGTCTAGTGTCTTCAGCTCATCGATAACACTAAATTTGGCTTTGTCCGGGAAGTTATTGAAGTCGCCAATCTTTGTGTATGTCTCCTTTATATTTTGGATGCCGGCCAGTGCCCTTTCCAGTTCTACAGATTCTTTTTTCAACGTCCCGACAGCGGTTCGCAAGTTATTAACGAATCCATCCACGCTTCCTTTATCGAATCCTTCCAGATCAGTCAAACTGCTCGGTTCGACGTTCATAAGCTCAGCAATAGCGGTATCCCTCGAAACGTTTTTGTTCACAAGACCATTGTAGAGGGTAACAGCAGTGACGACTCGAGATAGTTTGGAAATGCGATCATGGAGTTCGGTGAAGGCAGCTGGAAATAAAAGGATTGGTGAAAGGAAAAAATTAGAAAAGGTTTTCGACTAAAGGGGGTTCGAACCCGGGCCTATAAATTGGCTTACAAGCGCACACCCGACTGCGCCAGACGGCCGCTCGTTAACAGGGTAGCGGCGGGCGTATAAGAAACCAGCAGTCGGCGAACGCGGCGGGGGAGGAGAAATGAGTAAAAAACTAACCATTTGGCGCCCGTTTGACACGTGGGACTGCAATTTCAGATGAGGTTTTGAAGGACGGTTCTGAAAAGGAAAAAATCAATAAATCGATAACCCAAATAAATTGAACTTACCAAAAAGAACAGCTCTAGCTTTCCTCATCAGTACTTGTTCCAGATTGATTTTCGGGACAAATTCTGCAAAAAATCGAATTGCTACAAAAACTACAAAAACTACAGAAACTACAAAACGTACCCTTAGAATCATAAGAGGTTGGGCCCGGCGGATGAGGTATCGGCAGGTCCGGGAGAGGTGCGGCTGAAAAATGGAACAGTTGACTGCAAAGACAACAAAGACTACAAAGACTACAAAAGCTATGAAAGCTTCGAAAACTACAAAAACCGTAGGTTTGGTTTCTTTGCAGCTCAAAACTTCAGGGCTTCACCAAAAACTCCCCAATTTTTGTAATTTGCAGTTTTTGTAACCACTCGACGACGGAAGAGCGGTAGGCATATAAGAAAGCGGCAGTGGGCGCGGGTGAATTGGGAGAAGGGAGCCGGGGAAAAACTAACCATTTGGCGCCCGTTTGACACGTGGAACTTCAATTTCAGATGAGGTTTTGAAGAACGGTTCTGAAAAGAAAAAAAAAGTCAATAATTGTTAAAAATCGAAAAATTGAACTTACCAAAAAGAAAACTTCTAACATGCCTCATCAGTAATAGTTCCAGATCAACTTTCGGGACGATTCCTGCAAAAAATGGGTTGACTACAAAAACTACAAAAGCTACAGAGACTACAAAACGCACCTTTATAACCATAGAAGTTTCGGCTCGGCGGATGAGGTATCGGGGGGTCCGGAAGACGAGTGGCTGGAAAATGGAACGGTTGACTGCAAAGACTGCAAAGACTACAAAGGCTACAGAAACTACAGAAACTACAAAAACCACAATTTTTGCCTCTGGCTGGAAGCGAAAAACTTCAGATTTTCACCAAAAATTCCCCCGTTTTTTTGTAGTTTGTAGTTTTTGTAGCCTACCGTACTACTTACTTGAAATAGCCAAGACCAATATGGTCATCCATAAGAGCAGTAGCTGCATATTGAGCAGCGTGTTGTTGTCGCTTCGAATCGTTTCGATTTCCTTTTTGTTTTTGTTTCTACGAGACGAAGAGACAAACAATCAGAATATCGATTGATTTTCGAATCGATGAGAGACGGTACTGATAGTTTTGATGACAAATCTGACCCCGCCCTCGTGGCAATTTGGAGTAGGGTAACGTGGAAACGGGCGGCCGGGGTCAGGCGTTTTTTCCACAAGAAAATAAAAAGGACACGTGGAAATTTTTCCGAAAAAATTGAAAATTTATTTTTTTAACCCACGTAAATATAGCTACAAAGACTACAAAAACGTGCGAATTTCGAGACTGCTCTTGAAAACTCTGTTTTTTTCTGTCATTTTTTTGCTCATAGCTGGCCTAGAAGCCTCCTATGGTTCTAGAGTTTTCGGCGGCCTAGCTTCTCCCTCGGTGGCCTAGGAAACTCAAAATTTCGCTTTTCGAATTCAACTAGCCGAGAGCTTTCATTTGAGTATAAACAAGCCTAGGTTTGCTTCAAATTGGGTCTCACCAAGAAAACCTTTGGGTTACTGTAGAAGTTTTGGCGCGAAAACCGAAAAAATTCAGAATAGAGATGAAATATTGATGACTATATTCATTTGAAAGGTCTTGACAAGCTGAGTTCAAAAATGCCGGTTTAGTGGCCTAGTTTCCGAATTTTAGGCCACCAACTTCATAACCTAATAACTCAAAAAATACAGGCGCTAGAGGGAAGCTACAAACTACAAACAACTCCAAAAATTCCAAACATTTATTTCAAAAAGACTTCAAAAAGTTCACTCGATACTTTTGACACCGACCATTGTCTCATCCTCATCTTGGTCCTCCATATATGACTCTCTTCTTCTGAAATTTCAAAATTTTCCGAAAAAAAAGTGGGCGGAGCTTACGGGACGATGATACGACGGGCGGTTTTCATGTTGCTCTTTTCCTTGGCTGAAATTTTTTACAACAAAAACTACAAAAAAGCTACAGTAACCCCACCGGTACTTGGCTCTTTCGACAATTTTCTTCTCGACGGCTCCTGCGTCTTGACATTGGATACGGTAAGTGGTTGAGATTTCTCTGGGGGTTCAGAATTTTGAGTTGGCTCTAGCGAAGCTTCTTTTGTATCACGACGGAGCGATTTTATAGGGGTTTCCGTAGTTGGCGTTGTTGTAGTATTTGTAGTCTCTTTAGGAGGCTGAAAATACGGAGTTCACCCTCCAGGTTTTAGTGGCCTAACTTTTCCCTACGTGGCCTAGGAAATTCAAAACCCAGATTTTCGGAATCAGCTCGCCGAGACCTTCCATTTGAGTATAAACAAGCCCAGGTTTGCTTCAAGTTGGGTCTCACCACAAAAACCCTAGGTTACTGTAGATTTTTGGCGCGAAAACCAAAAAATTTCAAAATAGAGCCAGACTAGTCATGATCATACTCATATGAAAGGTCTCGATGAGCTGAATTCGAAATTTTTGGTTTAATGGCCGAGTTTTGGGTTTCTAGGCCACGAAATCCAAATTACCTCAATTTTCGTATACTTTTTCATCCTTTTTTTCTTTTCCGCCTCCACTTCTCTTCTTCTTTTCCGTGCATTTTGAGAATTTGGATATTGTCCTCCAAAATTATTCTTTTTCGGCTTACAGTATGCCAGTGGAAACGATAATATCATTGTGATGGTAAGGCAGAAAAATATCATATTCATAAATCTAAAATTGTAGATTGTAGTATTTGTAGTTTGTAGTGGGAGGAAACTTACGAGAATTTCCGATTGAAAAAATCCGACTGAAATGAATTTTTTTCGGATTTTGAAAAGGGTTTATATAGGGATAAAAATGTTTTGAAAACAGTTTTTTGTGGGGCACGTAGTGTTTTTTGGAATTTCAGATTTTCAGATTTTTCTAGATTTGAAATCAAGATAAGAAAAAAATAAATTCATTTCTAGTTTCCAGAGTTTCGAAGTTTCTAGGAATAAATGGGAAAGTTTGGTTCCTCCAAAAATTCAAAAATTGAAAGCCGAGCACAAAATGCTCCTGTCAATATTGCTCCAAACCCTTCGAAAACAAAATTTTTGAATTCAGCTTGTCGAGACCGTTCAAAAAAACATAATCATGACTAGTCTAGCTCTATTTTGAAAATTTTCCGTTTTCGCGCCAAAAAAGCTACAGTAACCCAAGGTTTTCCAGGCGGGACCCAACTTGAAGCAAACCTAGCCTTGTTCATACTCAAATGAAAGCACTGGGCGAGGCGGATTCGAAAATCGAGGTTTTGAGATTCCTAGGCCATCGAGGAAAAAGTTCGGCCACCGATGTTAGGTCCAGCCCTCAAACTAGGATAGTCAAAGCAAAAACTATAAATCGCAAAAGTGATCAGAAAGCTCTATACAAAAATTTTATTGATTTCTAGTCATCAAAGAATCCGATTCTCACAACGATTGATCACATTGCAATAGTGCTTGCTCCACTTGTGGTTCCACTTCCAGTGGTACCTCCTCCGGTCGTTCCCATAGTCGATGCACCGCCTGTCGTGGCTCCCATCGTGTTACCCGTGGCTCCGGTGGCTACAGTCTCCATGGCAGCTGTGGTGGCACCAAAACCGATTCCAGTGATACCTCCAGTGGTTCCCGAGGCGTCGCAACCATATCGTTTGTACATTCCACGGTACCTGGGAAAAGGGGACTAAATTTACAAAAAATGTTTTTGCTATTTCGTCGAGTCGTCAGACTAGAAATATTTGGTGGCCTAACTTTTTGCATGATGGCCTAGAAAACTCAAATCACATAATTTTGAAATCAACTCGCCGAGACCTTTCCTTTGAGTATAAACAAGCCAAGGTTTGTTTCAGGTTGGGTCGCACCACGAAAACCCTGGGTTACTGTAACTGTTTCGGCGGGAAAATCAAAAATTCTAGAAGTTAAGCTAGACTAGTCATGATTATACTCATTTGAAAGGTCTTGGCGAGCTGAAGTCAAAAATTCAGGCTTGATGGCCTAGTTTTGGGTTTCTAGACCATGGCTTTATAACTCGAAAACTAAAAGAGCTACAACAAAACTACAAATTACAAAAATGCTCAGAATTTCAAGGTCTATCTTCCCCAAACAATAGTTTTCCCATTTTCCATATTCAAAAACCCACCAGACTCCAAAAACGGTGCGTCTCAACAAATAGAAGAGTCCTCCACCAATACCAAGTGACAACAAAGTTCCAATGACGAAGCCCAAATAAATTCCCCAAGTCCACCATTTTCCTTCCGAATAAACCGCTTTCGATGCAGCTTCATCTTCGGCGACGAGGCTAAGAGCTCCGGCTTCTGGAATGATTCTCGGCGCGGCTGGAGTCGTCGATGGAATCAAATTTTGCACTTTTTCTGCTTCTGGGGTTAACGTCGTGGCTTCTGCTGTTGGTCCATTGATTGGTTGTCCTTGTTGATTGAAAGTTGTTCCTTTAACAACTTTAGTTGGATCCTCAGCCAGCGTTTTTCCGAGATGGATTTGCTGAAAAATACATTTATTGATTTGGTGGCCGAACTTTTTGTAATGATGGCCTAGAAAACTTAAAAACAAATTTTTTGAATTGAGCTCGCCGAGACCTTCCATATGAGTATAAACAAGCCCTGGTTTGCTTAATTCACGGTCCCACCACGAAAAGCTGGAGTTACTGTATTTTTTTAGGTGCGAAAAAAAAAAGAAATTTCCGAATTGAGCTACACTAGTCATGATTATACTTCTCTGAACCGGGTTGATTAGCTAAATTCGAATACAATAGTTGCATGGGTCTCGAAGCGAAAACTAGTTGGTTACTGTAGAAAATTTTGTTGCAAGACCCACAATAACCGCATATTCAGAATCAGCACGTTGAGACGGTTTAGAAAAGTATAATCATGATTAGTCTAGCTCAAGTTTGACATATTTTGGATTTTCGCGCCAAAAACTACAGTAACCATGAGGTTTTCGTGGTGGGACCCAACTTGAAGCAAACATAGGCATGATTATACTCAAATGAAAGCACTCGGCGAGCTGATTTTGAAAAACTGGGTCGCGTGGCCTAGTTTTGGTTTTCTAGGCCACAAGCAAGTGGTCTTGTTGATAGCTCATTTTGAAGCTCTAAACCCGCCAAAACTCACCTTCGAGAAAATTCCAGCCTTCGGGAATAAACATTTATCCGAAGGGAACAAGAAAGTAAGTAGAGACGCATCCATCTCACTGTAACCACCAGAATCACTAGTCACCACTTCACGATGATCGTTTCCAAAGTAAAATTCGCCGAAAATCTTCGATTTATCTTTTGATTCGACTCCATACCCAAATTCGATAGGGACCAAGAAAGCTTCATCATGATGTTGGCTCATGAGCTCAATCACCGAGCCACGCCCCTTTTTGCCCCAGACAATGACTCCCGATTTGAAGAGCACATCAATGGTAAAATCTGGAGCACACGTCGGGATTACGGTATCAACATGGAAATCTTTGGCGTTGAAGCAAATTCGGAACGAGCTGCACTCCTTGGCGTTCACATAAATCATCGACTTGTACGAGGCCTGGTTCATTGTGATTTTGACTACAGTACCCTGGTCGCATGTCGTGTCACATTGAGTATAGGTTACGGTAGGTGCTGTCGGATGTGGAAACACGAAAGGGACACGTTCCAGACTTTCGGCTTTCTGGAAAATTTGAAAATTTTTTTGGGAATTTTTTTTCCGAAAATGGGAAATTCATAATATTGAGATTTCTAGCTTTAAAATGAGCCCCATATTGACCATATTCGCTCGAAAAATTTTTAGTTTCTAGTATTTTAGATGCGTCGCGGTCATGCGTCGCGTGTCCGAATATCCAAAGCTAACGGAACATAGGCAATATGGGGCTCATTTCAAAGCTCTCGAGCTCAAGAATCCGAATTTCTCAACCAATTTCATTTCCTAACCTCATCCTCAAAGAAGAATGTTCTCGCATTGATCGTCTCCTCTCCGGCCTTCAACCATCTCGGAATTTGAGCATAATTTTGCGACGTGGCCGTGTCTTCAAATCTTTTTTTCAATTGCTGATTCATTCCATAGCAGTTTCCTTCGTTGGCAATGAGGTATTTTCCTGGGGTTTGCTGGAAAAATTGTTTTTTTTTCTTTCGAAAAATTTGAAATTGAAGTTGGCGGCCTAGAAACCCAAAACTAGGCCTCCAAACCAAAACATTTGAGTTTAGCTCGTTGAGACCTTTCAAATAAGTATAATCATGACTAGTCTAGCTCCATTTTGAAACTCTCAGCATTTCGCGCCAAAAAACCTACAGTAACCGAAAGAAATCGTGGTGAGACCCAACTTAAAGCAAACCTGGGTTTGTTTATACTCAAACGAAAGGTCTTGGCGAGTTGATTTCGAAAATATGGGTTTAGAGATTTCTAGGCCACTATAGAGAAAGTTAGGCCACCAAGAAACTTTTGAGCCTGATAACTCAGAAACTAAAAACTATAAAGCCAAAACTTACCCCGGCAAATTGTACTGTCTTTGCTTCACAAGTTTGCAATGTTGGATCTTCCGGTTGTGGCGCCTTAGACAGTCCAGGGTATTTGGTGCCATCAGTATTTGCGGTTCTAGCCATATCCGTGTCCTTAGCCAAAGCATCCGTTCCAGAACATTCCAACAGTTCGCATTCTTGTTTGAAATCACGCGTAAATTTGTCAAAAGTGACCGCGTCTTTTGATACAGTAATCCGATTCGGTGTGGGATCACATGTGACAAAAACTTCGACAGAAGTGCCAGTGATTGCCTCGTTCAGATTGGATACTGTAGATTTGCCGCATTTCGTGAAGGCGTCATGGAAAGAGCCAAATGGTTTTGGCGGAAACGGACGGGCGGTCTGGGGCTCGCCGGCTCCGATTGGCACATTTATGGGGTAGTAGGAGGGTCCAGCGGGAGGAGGAGGAGGCGGAGGAGGAGTAAGAACGGGTACAGGAGTTGTTGCCGGCGTCAATGGAGTTGGATTTGTTAGAGGAGTTGTTGCCAACGGCGGCCCAGGAGTTGGATTTCCTTTGATATTCGGAATAGAAATGGAGAGAAGGATGAAGAGAAGGAGCTGCAAGCTCGATGTGAACTTTGGAGCTAAAAAAATAGAAAATTAAAGTCCGAAAACCCAGAAATTCAGAATCGTGAGCTTAATAGCTTCCAAATAAGCACCATATTGTTTATAATCCCTGATTTTAAGTTTTGGGCACGCGACGCACGACCGCGACGCGCTTGAAAGACTAAGGAACTGAAGCGAATTTAGGCTCATTTTGGAGCTGAAAAATTGAAAAAAGTCGATTTTGGGACACTCGGGATGAGATTTTCTTATTTTCCGATTAGAATTTCCAGAAAAAAATTTTTTCCGGAAAATTATTTTTGGGCTTGTTTTGAAAATCGGAGTTCTAGACTTTGAAAACTAGAAAAATACACTACAGTGACTACAAAAACTACAAACTACAAAAGCTACAAACTACAAAAACTACAAACTACAAGAGCAACAAAGTTCTTTCAAAAATGCTCGGAGCTCATCTATAGAAAAAGAGCTGAAAATTGTGCAAAATTGAATCAAAATCGGCTCGAAAAAAGGGGCAGGGTTCAATTCCAAGAGAGTGGGCGGAGCTAAAACTAGTCAAACTAATATCAGCCTTACCAAGAAAACTACAGACTACATTCTCAGGTTCTCTCCGAATAAAGTGGGCGGAGCTTAAATTTTGCGGCGACATTGGAAAAAATGGGCGGAGCTAATTAGTTGCTCGCTACAAGAACTACAAAGGGTACAAAAATTGGAAAATTAAATTTAGCGAGAAAAAACCGCGAGGCCGTATTTTCTCTTCAAAATTTCACTCAAAATTTAAAATTTCGCGCCAAAAAGGAGAAAGGTGCGGTGGAGCGCACTTGCTGACTTGTGCAAGTTGTCGGTTTTTTTTGAAGCCCCGGAGTTTTCTGATTGCCAAAAACACAAAGACTACAAAAATGACGAAGACTACAAAGACTACAAAAACTACAACGACTACAAAAACTACAACGACTACAAAAACTAGAAAGTGCTTCCGTATTTCTACACAAGGGGACAAAAGTCGCATTTTAAATCCCCCGTGAAATTAAGAATTATTGGATATTATATTATTGGGGACACGCGAAGGATGACCTCTGTTTTCTTTTTCTTCTTTCGCGGCATTCATTATTCGATTTGCAAACGACATGCAAGCGTTCTAGCTAAAATTTTTCCGGGTGAGTCAAACCCATGCGCTCTGGATAGGGCTTTGAAACAGGGATCCCGGGAGCTTGCTGGCGCCTAGAAGTAAGCATAGTGCCAGGGAAAAGGGGACACCTTCAAACAAGGATCCCGGGAGCTTGCTGGCGCCTAGAAGTAAGCATAGTGCCAGGGAAAAGGGGACAACTTCAAACAAGGATCCCGGGTGCTTGCTGGCGCCTAGAAGCGTTATTTTTCTCGAAATCTCAAAATTTCAAATACTTTTCGAAGCTCAGGCTTTGGTTTGCGCAAGCAGCACCGCCAGTGGGTGCAACTTCTTTTGTTGATTTCAAAAAGTTCTAAACTTCCTTTCGAAAATTTGGGGAAGTTGTTTGAAGAAATGAAAATTTACCCGCTTAGCAGAGTCTACTGTCAAAAAACTAGAACACGTGTACTTAACTGCACTGAACGATCAAGAAAAAACGTGAAAACCTTGTTAGAAGAAAATGCGACTTTTGTCCCCCTGTGTAGAAATAATTTTGCGTAACTAGAAAAGCTATAATAGCAGCAACTCTGGTCCCGTCCAAGCTAAATATTTCCGATTTGAATCAATATTTTTAGACTTCTGTGTTGCGCTTCCAAAACTACAGAGACTACAAAGACTACAACAACTACAAAGACTACAAAGACTACAAAACGCCTTATTACCTGTCATTGAAGATTCTGCTTGACTTCTTGATCTTCCCACAAAATTTGTCGTTCGATCGATATCCAAAGCGAAGAAGAGTGTGGAATAAATTTGATTTTTACCGAGTGGAAGAAGGCCCGTCGTGGATAATTTATTGATTTTTTGATGAAAACAAAAAAGGGGAGGGGTCACGGGAAAAAAATTAATTTGGCGGAAAAAACTTTTTTTTTGAAAAATTTCATTTTTTCACGCGAATTTTTTTGATTTTTGGGGGGATTTTATGAGTTCTTAAAGGTTTTTGGCAGAAAAGAAAGGCTGAAAAAACTACAAAAACTACACAAATAATTTATTTTCGAAAAATAAAAGCAAAAAAGAAAAAAAATTCAAATTAAATCCGATCGCGTCGTCCAATTGTCTTTTTGCATTCCGGACACTTGTGATCAATGTCCATAAAGCATTTACACCAGAAACAAAGGACCAAACATGGCACAAAAAGACACGCGATGAAGAGCACAAAATTGAGCATTCCACATGATGATTCGGTGTAAGTGGTGACGATTTTCTGGAAAAAAATGGGGTTAAAAGGGGTAAATTAGAGGGAGCTGGGCTGGAAAAAAAACTAGAAAAAGCTGGAACACTTTTCTTGGAAATTTTTTTCAAAAACTGAAAATTTGGTTCCGATTTGTTAAAATTTGAATTTTTGAGCCTTTGGGCACGCGACGCACGACCGCGACGCATTCGAAAAGCTAGGAAACTAGCAATTTTTGCAGCAAATATAAGCAACATGGGGCTCTCTTTGAAACTAGAAGGTTCAGAAAATCAAAATTATTTTTTTGGGATGCGGATTTTGAAGTTTTTACTTGAATTTCAGATGTTTTCTCTTTCAAAATGGTTTCTGGGCCCAAAACCTTGAAAATGAGCTCAATTTCGCCTAAAATTTGTCAAAGTTCAGCTTTTGGACACGCAACGCACGACCGCGACGCGTGTGAAAATATAAAAAACCAAAAATTTCGTAGCAAATTTAGGCTTTAGGGGGCTCATTTTGAATCTAAAAAAAACTCACAAGTTCAAAATTTTCGGTTTTTCGAGTACATTTTGAACTACGAAAAAAAATTTCAGAAACTGAAGATTCCAAAAACCCAAAGTTTTGATCCTTTTCCAAACAATATAAAAAATTTCCCCAAAAAAAACCCACCTTACAATCCTTACAATACTCCTGATACGGTACCTTGTGAGCCACATATTTTGGCTCATCCGCCTTCGTACAGCTCTCCAAGTTCAACATTTTCAATTCTATTCTCGACGGAAAAGAGAATAGAAATGAAGAAAATGGGAATAGAAAATTTATGAGGCAGATCGAAATTTTATGTCTTTTTTCCTTCTTTGAGACGCTCATTTTTAATGAAATTTCGAATTGGAAAATGTCAAAAAAATGATTGAGAATATATATGTGGGAGGACTACTGTAGGAGGCGTGGGCGGGAGGATGGATTTTGAAACAAATCATTTTTTTTGCGATATTTTTCAGAGAAAAAACCTGTTCAAAGTCTTATTCCTGAGCTTTTTAGCTTCCAAATGGACAATGCTCTTGATTTTCAAGTTTTTCGGACGCGTTGCGGTCGTGCGTCGCGTGTCCAAAAACCAAAGTTGTTCAAAATCCAAAATTTTCCAAAATCCAAAATTGACAGTAATCAAAATTTGTTCGAACCCGAAATATTTCAACATCCAAAATTGTTGAAAATCCAAATTGTCAAAAATCCAAAATTGTCAAAAATCCAAAATTGTCAAAAATCCAAAATTGCCCAAAATCCAAAAATTGCTCAGAATCCAAATTGTCCAAAATCCAAATTGTTCAAAATTCAAAATTGTCCAAAACCAAAAGTTGTCCACAGCCAAAAACTGTCCAAAATCCAAAAATGTCCAAAATCCGAAATTGTCAAAAACACAAAATTGTTCAAAATCCAAAACTATTCAAAATCCAAATTGTCCGAAATCCAAAAGTGTCCAGAATTGTTCAAAGTTGTCCAAAAATTCACCGAAAATTATCAATTAATTTAAAAACTCAAATTTTTGATTAAAATATTTATTCGTTCAATGTTCACTTTTTTCTTTTTTTTCACAAAAATAATATTTTCAAAACATGGAGAATATATAGGACGAATCGTATCAAATTTACACAAATCAAAAGAAAAACGCCGGTCTAGAAAAAGCTAGCCTAACACTCCATGGCCTAACTTTTTCTAGGCCACAAAAACTATTATCTTCTCTTATATGAAAGAATCGTCGAGCATCGCGGGCAAGCGTGTCTCGAGTCCTTAAATCCATCCAAACAGAAGCAGCAGAGAAGTGGAAAGAAGACGAAGAGACCCAAAAAGAGCATTGTCCACGAACAGAATCCCATTGTGCGTTCGACATTGGTGACGACGTTTTGCTGGAAATTTTGTAGTTTGTAGTCGGTTAAAGTAAAAAATTCGGAATCCTGAGGTTTTTAGCTTCAAAATGAGCCCCATATTGCATATATTCGGAAAAATTTTAGGGTCTCTAGACGTTCGGACGCGTCGCGGTCGTGCGTCGCGTGTCCGAGTTTCAATGTATGAAAAAATTTAAAATCCCCGAGGTTCCTAGCTTCAAAATGAGCCCAATTTTGCTTTTCTTCGCTCGAAAAATTTTGGCTCTCTAGTTTTTCAGACGCGTCGCGGTCGTGCGTCGCGTGCTCGAATTTTCAAAATTGAAGAATTATAAGCAATATGGGGCTCGTTTCAAAGCTAATTTGCTCAGGAACTCAAATTTTTGAAAAAAAAATTTTTTTATTTTTTTTTCGACTCCACTAAACTAGAGATCCAAAAAAACCACCTGCCCACAAATAACAACCACCTGAAAAACAATTTCCACCTGCCTATATTTTCAGGCTTAAACAAAATCAGGCCTAAATAATGCAAATGCGCTCTATTGACAAAAACTTACATTGCAATGTGGACAGAACTCAGTGTATGGATCGAATGATGGTGCCATTTTGGCGTTGGCCTGGACGATGATGATTTCCTGTGGTTGTTGGACGACATAGATCTAAAAAAAAAAGAAAATGAGTTTTGCGGCCCAACTTTTTCAATGGCAGCCTAGAAAGTGCACTTTTTGAAATCAAAAAGTCAAGGCCTTTCAAACAAGTGTAATCATGACTAGTCTAGCTCAATTATGATTGGTGGCCTAACTTTTCACATGGTGGCCTAACTTTTCTCATGATGACCTAGGAGTTGTGAAACCTTGATTTTCAAACTCAGCTCGACGAGCTCTTCCACAAGAGTATAATCACGACTAGTCTAGCTCTTTTTTTTTAAATTTGGGTTTCGCGCCAAAACACCTACAGTATCCTCAAGTTTTCGTAGCAGGACCCAACTTCTAGAAAACCTGGGCTTGTTTATACTCAAGTGAAAGGTCTTAGCTAGCTGAGTTCAAAAATCAATGCCTTGAGTTACTTAGGCCAGCAAGGGAAACGTTAGGCCACCAAAACTCTTGTGAGCTCTAGCCAAACAACTCAACAACTAGGGTAGCTACAAGAAAAGTATAAACTACGAAAATGCTCAGAGTTTTGTTCTCTATGTTTCTGAGGTTCTAGTTTTTGTAGTTTTTGTAGCCTTTGTAGCCTAGTCTTACCGGTTGATTTGGCTGTCCTTGCTGTGGCATTGGCATCTGTTGTGGTGGATAGACGACGTTTGGCACGGGAACCCCTCCAGCAGCCTCAGCATACGCTGGTGGAGCCTGGGGATATCCTGGAGCTGATGGCTTCGAGTCCATTTTGATGAGAAAAAAGCTGGAAAGAAAATGAGTTGTGGAGAGCGGAAATTGGATTTTCGAGAAGGAAATGGGCGAAAAAATGTTGAAGCCGGTTAATCCGAAATGAGCAACATAGTGCCTATCTAAATTTTTTGGGTTTTTTCTGTTTTTTGGGTGCGTCGCGGTCATGCGTCGCGTGTCCTTGTTTATTCAATTCAGTCCAAATGAGCCAAAATAAAAACTGTCATAACAACTTAGCCTAGACAATTAGCCAGCTTGAGCCAGTCATCTAAAACGAGAAAAAAAAAACGTTTTTCTAGTTCTTTAAGCGCGTCGCGGTTAAGCGTCGCGTGTCCGATTTTCTTAAATGTTGACGGATTTTAACGTAATATGGAGCTCATTTTGAAATTGAAAGAGTGAAAAATTCGAATGAAGCGGTACTTTTTTGGAGTTTTGGAGGAAATTCGAAAAATTTTGAATTTCGAACAAAAAATTAAGGTTCCAAAGCAGTTTTCATCTCCCCGAAATTGCTCAAAAAGTCAAGAAATGAATTGAAATAGTCAGTAATAAATAGCCTATCAGCGAGCTTAAGTGGGGTACCCCAAATTAGAACTGAGCGATTCAGAACTGTCCCGAATCAGAATTCTGGACGGATCAGAACCAGACGAATCACAACTGCTTGAATCATAAATGTCCCATATTAGAACTGCCCGAATGAGAACTGACTCAACTTTGCTGCAATGGCCTGCAAGCAGTGAAAAGTGCCCAAATACGAGCATTTGAAAAGTTCTTATCCGGGGCAGTTCTCAAATGGTCGGTTCTTATAAGGGTCAGTTCTAATTTGTCCAAAGTTCTGATTTGGGATAATTCTGGTTAGGGGTAGCGCCAAAAAGACTATGCTAACGAGCCTGAGCCAGCTTAAGCTCCAGTCACCTAAAGCGTAAAAAAAGTTGGTGAGAAATGAAAAATGCCAGAGTCGTCAACAGAGAGCCTTTCTCCCATAGCAACCGAAGCACGCCCCCTTCTTCTTCTCTTCTGATATCATATCCGATATCAGAAGGTTGGCTGCTTGACGGCGGAAGGCCATATGATTAAATTTCACATGATTGGAACCAAAAGAGCTTGAGAGCCGGAGCCGACTAGTTGTTATTATTCGAGAATGAATGTCAAGAATTGGGGGAGTGGAAGGGAATTTTGATTATGGGTTAGTGGTTTTTAGGGGGGGGGGGGGGGGGGGGGGCGTGAAGAGGGTGATGTGGTATCAAACTAGAGATTTTTTGATGTTTTGAAGGGAAGGAAAAAGTGATGTGTGGATGAAAATTATAGAAATCTTGAAATTTTCCAGATAATTTTTTTGGAAAAAATATTCAAAGCTATTTCTATCTGGCTTAAATTAGCAGAAAAAATAGGCCTCAGCTGCTCTAAACAAACTTTTTTCAACCAGAGTGTGCTTGAACCGGCCTACGATAAAAATTGTCAATTTTCTTTTTCGATTTTTCTTCTGAACTTTTGAGCCAGCTAAACTTTTCAGCTGTTAGCCAGGTGTTTAGCCTTGTCAAAAACGTTTGAGAAGCTTGGCTCCGCCCCTTTCTCTCATATAGCAAGAATGTTGGAAGCTGTGAAAGAAATTGTTTTCGAACTTTTCAAAAAATCATAAATTTTCAATTCCAGTAATAAGCGGGAAATTTTTTCTTTATTAAGGACTGAAAGAAGTGTTACATGTGCTAAGAAGTGCAAAAATATGGGTAAAACAAATGTTATTTGCTCAACCTAATACTAAGGAAATATTATTCGAAGAATTCGAAATCCCGAGAAAACTTTTTTTCGAGTTTTTGGAACTTTTTGAAAATTGTAGGCTCCATTCCAAAAATGGGGGGGGGGGGGGGGGGGCGTATCAGGACTGTCCCATTCCAGAACTGTGCCAAATCAGAACTGTCCCGTATCAGAACCACTTGACGTGAAATAATAGTTCTGATGCGGGACACGGTTCTGATAAGGGGCACTTCTGATTCGGGTAAGTTCAAAAATAACAAAAAAACAAAAAAAACAAAAAAAAAATTTTTCTTTCAAAATCCGAAAATATTGGTCATCTTGAATTTCGATTTAATCTAGGTATACTGAGAAATCAGAAAAAAAAACCAAAAAAAATTTTTTCCCAAATTTTACATTTTATTTTCTCATCGTAAAGAATGGGAAAACTAAACAGTCATAGGCCATCGACAATAGAACACAACTGTTACATTTTGTGAAACAAATTTTACAATTTCTTACTTTTCCCCTTCTATAAGAAACAAAGAGGGATGGGAACAAGTGGGAGAGGGGGGGGGCATGTCAAGGTTAAGATGGTGAAATCATGAGGAAGACCAGAAGAGACCAAAATGAGAGAGAGAGAGAGAGGTTAGAGACGCAGAGAAAAAATGAAATTCCATTTTTATGACCATATTCCCCCTAGAAACATGAGTCAAATATCAGTGTGAGTCATGGTCATCTAAAATGAGGAATAGACCAAAAAAAGTTCAAAAAAAGTGCAAAAATGTTGCTCAAAGACTAGAGAAAAGGTTTGATTTGGTCCCATAAGACAAATAAATAGAGAAAAAAAAATAGAGAACAATAGTGTGGCATGCCGCTGTAATAGATTGTTAAGCTGATTAGAATACTTGTTTTCTTTTCAAGTTTTCAAATTTTGATTTTCAAACTGATGGTAGATCAAAAGTTTTCAAATTTATGGTAGATCAAAGATTTCAAATTGATGGTAGGTGGAGATAATTTATGGTAGATCAAAAGCTTTCAAATTGATGGCAGATCTAAAGAATTAATGGTAGATCAAAAGTTTTCAAATCGATAATAGATCAAGATTTTTAAACTGATGGTAGATCAAAATAATTAATGGTAGATCAAAAGTTTTCGAAAGTAGATCAAAATTTCAGGTTTATGAGACAATTCCGATATCAGAATTATCAGATGATATTACTTTTAATCATAGGCTCTACTCAAACTATCAGTTGATATCAGTACTGCTATAGCCTATAATCAAACTAATGGTAGATCAAAAAAAGTTATGAAGTCAACAATTTTTCTAATCAAAAAGTATTTTTTTTCTCCCTCAAATCCAATTTCATATCAGTCAATATCAGTATATTTTTCTCACAATCACAAAACAAGCTAATGGTAGATCAAATCAAAAAATTGTATTACCTGAAAAATTAGTTTATGTTGATATCAAATAATATCAGTATATGAATTTCAATAACTGCGCTATAGCCCATAGGATATAATCAAAAACTAATGGTAGATCAAAAAAAAATTCCAAAAAAAGTTCCCAAAAATCAAAAAAAAATTCAATCAAAAAATTCTCGGTAGATCAAATTTTAAAAAAGTTATTCCATGAAAAAAAAAGTTGGTATTAGTTGATATACAATCAAAACTGATGGTAGATCAAAAAAGGTTATGAAATCAAACTTTTTTTCTCTCCTTTCACACAAATCCAATTTCATAATGCTCTCACGAAAAAAATATGATTATACATGGTTACCAAGGGCGACACAAACATATCAGCAGGTGTCATAGAATAGAGGGAAAGGCTAAACGACATAAAAGGGCTTCGCATTGAAAAATAGAGACAAGAGAAAATGAAGAGGTGCAGAGAAAAAGAGAAAAGAAGGAGAAAAAAGGTGATTCGTGGTCGGGGGGAGAAATCGGCAAAAGATTATGTGAAAGGGAGAATGGAGAATGGGAGAGGAGAGATGGGAAGATAGAGAAACTGTGAATTTTTGGTTTTTTAGGTATGTTTAGGCTGGCTTAGGCTTCTCAGGCTTTTCAGGCTTTCTAGGTTTTTAAGCTTTTTAGGCGTTTTGGACTTTTTAGGTTTCTTAGGCTTTTTGGGATTTTGAGTCTTGTTTGGCTGGCTTAGGCTGGTTTAGGCTGGCTTAGGCTGGCTTAGGCTGGCTTAGGCTGGCTTAGGCTGGCTTAGGCTGGCTTAGGCTGGCTTAGGCTGGCTTAGGCTGGCTTAGGCTGGCTTAGGATGACTAAAACCTGAATAAAGTGGATAAATGACAAAAAATCCGCATTTTTTAAAACAATCAGCATTTGGACAATCTAGCCTAATCCCGTTTGTTGATGAGTTGGACGACAGAATTCAAGTGATTCATTAACGACATTTGACCGACCCCCTCTCTCTTCTATACTTGACACCATCGGCTGAAGTGTCTGTTAATGAGCCGGAGGGTGGGTGGCTAGACGGATGGATAATGAATACTATTGTTTTGACATGTTAAGATCCTTTATTGGAATGGTTAGGATTCGTTTCAAATCATACGAAAAAAATAATAATAAGATGGACAAATTTAAATTTACTGATTTACCAAGTATGACGGGTTGCCGGATAAATGGAAACTTTGAATTTGTTCAGAAAGTGGGCGTGGCTCTATATGAAATTTTTTCACTTTATGGTGTTTCGGTTCAGAATGTTCAGAGTGTAAGGGTGTTCGGTTTTTTTTTAATTCAGCGAGCTTTTGATATTTTTGAGCTTTTTCGATTTTTTTCATTTTAATCCTAGAAGTGCCCCAAGTTCTGGAAATTTTTTGGGTTTTTCAGACAAAAAAATCTGACATTTTTAAGAAAAATCATAAGTTCTACACTTCAGCATTGATTGCATAGGGAAAATCTCATCGAAAATTAACAAAAAAAAAATTTTTTCCCCAAAAAACTCAAAATTTAGCAGAAAGTGAGAACCGTGAGAAAAAAGGATTAGTAGCCAAAAACCTTTTTTTCGAATTTTTGAATATTTCATATTTTTCCCACGAATGATCACTTTTCTGCAAAAAATATGGGTCACTTGTCACGTTTTTGGGTGTAGCAACGACAGCAAAGACTACAAAGACTACAAAAACTACAAAAACTACAGGAACCACAATAACTACAAAGACCACAAACTTGGATCCAAAATAACTCCTTCAAATAAAAAGAAAGCTAATAAAATTTTCGGGAGAAGACGTCATCAGAAATTCAAGGGAGCGTTGCTCCCTTACATCAATACGTGACATGAAACTAAATTAAATGTTTCGAGAAAAAAAAATTATTTTGGACTTTTTTTTGGGAAGTTCAAAAAACTCATTGGAAAAAAATTCAAAAAAATTTCTTCTGAAATTTTTTGAAAAAACTTGCACTTGGAAGTAAAATTTCGGGTTGGAAGTAAAAATTTCGAAAAAAAAGTTTCAAAATTTTATTTAATGTGGGCAAATATGTACATTTTTATCGTCAACAACAAACTAACCATGACTCATAAAAATGATACCACAAGAAAAAACGGTTAAGAGATACGTCACGAAAAGTGTGCTTTTTGGAAAAAAAATTCAAAAAAATAAAAATTTGTTAGGTTGGAGCCAGACGGACCAGGCTAGCGTTTGAAGTTCTTTTAAAAATTGAAAAAGAGGTTTTTTTCCCAAAAAATACTCTCTTTATTGGAGCCAAAAAAATATAAATTGAGCTTAAAAAGAGTGAAAAAAAAACCGTTAAAAAATTAGTTTTCGCCTAAAATAATTTTTCTCTGGGAACCAAAACGGACCCCAAAAAAGTAGAAAAAATGAAAAAAAGTCAAAAAATATCAAATTTCGCTATTGCAAGGACCACCTGGTCCCAATTGGTCCCAACTATAGTAATTTTTTCAAATTTTCGAAATATTTCCAAAAAAAGTAGTATCAGAAAGCCAAAAAGTGAAAATAAGAAAAAGAGAAGGAAAAGCACGGATGCTATGCAAACAAAAACCAAAAGAACAGAGGCTAGGTACATAGACATAAAAATAAACACGGGCAAAGAAACCGGAAATGATATCATCATTTTTTGGTCTTTTTTCCGAAAAAAAAAGTTTTTTTTTTCGGGAAAAATCGATTTGAAACCTAAAGAATTGAATTCAGAGGACCAAGACGGTTCAGAAAAGTATAAACATGAATAGTCTAGGCTTGTTTTGAAAATCCTATGCTTGGTGGCCTAACTTTCCAAATGGTGGCCTAAGAAAGTCCAAACTTCAATTTTTGTATTCAGCGCAAAAATACCTTTCAAATGAATATAATCATGACTAGTCTATCTCCAATCTGTTTGGTGGCCTAACTTTTCAAATGGTGGCCTAGGAAAGCCGAAATTTGAATTTTTGAATTCAGCGCAACAAGACCTTTCAAATAAGTATATCATGACTAGTTTAGCTCATTTTTGGGTTTTCCCGCCAAAAAACCTACAGTACCCTCAAGTTTTCGTGGCAGGACCCAACTTTGAACAAAGCAGAGCTTGTTTATACTCAAATGAAAAGTCTCAGTGAGCGAATTTCAAAAAATCAAGTTTTGAGTTTCCAGGCCACCAAGAAAAAAGTTAGGCCGCCGAAACTTTTGGAAACGCTAATAAGTCTAATAACTCAAAAACTTCTGGAGCAACAGCAAAACTACAAACTACAAAAATTCTCAGAACTTTTTGCTTTACCTTTCCTACTTTCTAGTTTCTGTGTTTTTCTTTACTGTAGTTTTCGTATTTTTGTAGCTGTCTTTGTAGTCTTTGTAGTTTTCGCAGTCTTTGTAGTTTTTGTAGTCTTTCGAGATAATTTGGTACCGCATCATTTGGAAAGCCAGCTGAATTTGCGTTGCGCTCTATCTATTTTTTAGAGCGAATTTCAAACTTTTGAAAAAAAAATTTATTAACAGCAAAATAAAATTATAAATTAAACCAGCTCTTTCGACAATTTCGTAGTGAGAGCAATGACATTTCCGTTGCTGCCTCATGAACCTTCTTTGTTGTTGCATAAAATGTCTCCAAAAATCGATCGATATCCTTTTTTTCCAAATTTTTTGGCGCGAAATCAATTCTTTCATATTCTCGTTTGTAATTTGCCGGATCGCTGGCACATTTTTCTCCAAATAAGTCACAGCCGTATCGATATTGTGCTCGTAAAAAAATTTGCCATCGGAGCTTCTCATCGGCGATTTTGGAAATTTTAATTCAAAGTATTCCATTGTAGATGCTGACTCCAACTCGTTATCGGTAGGTCCGGCATCACTAAAATTTTGCCATGGTCCTAATTTTGGCATATGGAGTACGGTACGAAGCTCCTGAAGGCCTATTGTTGTCATGGATTCTTCTAGAAGAATCCGAAGCATCATTCTGATATATCCATGTTTGAAAGTGTTGCCGGCCATTTGTTTCATTTCTTTTTCAGATAGACAAGTTGTGGAAATGTTGGCCAGGTCTTGTTCAAGGGGTGTCGATGTGGAGTTGAGGGGCTCTGAAATTTGAAAAAAGTTGTGATAAAAGTCTATATTTACTCTGCTTTTTGATCATGCATGTCGAAACTTTAAAGAAAAAATGTTTACCAACTTATCGTTTTACGATTTTTTAGATTTTTTTTCAAAATTCTCAGAAAAAAAGGATAAGAAATCCCTGAAAATTTAAAGTCCTGATCTTATTGAAAATGTTTCATTTGGGGCGCGTCGCGGTCGTGCGGCGCGTATTTGAATCTCACTGTTGACGGCATTATTGGACTCAAAGCTAGTGAGCCCCAGAGCTCGAATTTTAAAATTTCAGAGCAATAATTTTGGTTTTGATGAGAAATTTCTGGTATTTTAGAAAATTTTGGAGTTTTTAAAAAATGAATTGAGAAAAGTCTTGCTTCACACTCTAAAATTCGCACTCTGGAGCTTTTGAGCATCAAATTGAGCTTCGTAACGGCTATAATCGTATTGGTTTAAGCTGTGGACACGCGACGACGCTTCCGAAAAACTGAAAAGCATATATTTGGAGCCAATAAAGCCAATTTTTAGCTCATTTTTGAAATAAGAATTTCAGAAAATGACAGTAAATTGAAGCACTGGGTTTTTTCCAGAACAATTCCTGTATTTTTATAGATTTTTTGAGGCCAGCTTGAGTTAGTGTTTTCAAAGCTAGCTTCATCATTTTTGGACTCATTTTGAAGTTTATTTTGATATAAATCTTTTTTTTGCGGTATTTCTTTAATTTACCAGCTTGGAACGACGGTGCAAAAAGAAAGGAAACAATCAAAAGGATCCACATTCTGAAAAAAAAATAAAAAACTCCCTAAATTAAGTACAAAAAATCCTCGAGAAATTATGAAAAATAAAGGAATCGAGGTTAAGAGGCAAGTAAATAACAGCAGAAATAAGATATCGCCACTTTTATCTCTCTAACTTGTCCCCAATTCCGGACCGAAAGTGAAAATATAACCTTGGGTTTATGATCAGTTATTCGTAAGAATTTTTCATTTGCAAAAATTTGTTTGAATGAGAATTAAAAACCATCAAATGGTAAAGCTTGAAATTTGGAACATTTTTGTAGTTTGTAGTTTTCTTGTACCTTTTGTATTTTTCGAGTTATTAGGCTCTTAAGTTAAGGTGGGCTAGAGTGCAGAGAAACGAGAGTGCCTGCGTCTCTGGCCAAAAAGGGGCCGGGCTTACAACAGCTCTCAGCAAGCTGAATTCATAAATCCCAGTTTTAGGATTCCTAGGCCACCAAAAGTTAGGCCACCCAAAGAAAAAAAAAACAAAAATTCAAAAGTGAGAATTTTTCATTCATTGATTGCTACTACACAAAAAAGAGTTTCATCTCCTTTGAGCTTAAGCCTTTGGTGGCTCGGCAGATCCAAACAATCCATAGACAAGAGCCTTCGAGAAGAGAAACGAGGCGACGAGAAGGATTTGGTACATGTGGATCTGAAAATTTGAGATTTTTGAGGCAAAAATTGGGCTCAGCGCGGTGTTTTGGCCCGGGAAATTAATTTTGGGGAGATTTGAAGCAAGTGTCGTAAGGTCAGGTGTTTGGTACGCAAGCACCGTGGTGACTGCAGACTAGACACCGAACCTTACGACACTTGCTCCGAAATTTCTGAAAATTGACGCTCCGGGGTGAAAAGCCATGGGGAATCTAAATCCGACTCCTAAACTCACTCTGCTTGGAGCGTTCAAGTTCTTGAAAGCAATCTGAAGAAGGGCTCCAGATGCTCCACTGTAGAGTGCGGCGAGCAAAAAGTACGAGAACGACAAGGCTCCAGACACGAGACCAAACACCAATTGGACACCAAAAGCAGCTCCGACAGCTCCACCAAGAAGTGGGACATGGGCGGTGCCAACTTGTCCGGCAACCAACGGATAGGCAAAAGCAATGACCAGTGGAGTGATGAAGCCAAGTGGTTGTCCACTCAAATAAGTGTACGAAATCGAGTGTCCCATCAAAATTCCCTGAGTCAGTGCCAACAAAAGCAACTGGAATCGGGTGCCCGACTGGGATCCATCCTCACCATTCAACTGATAAGCGGCAAGGGCAGGCAAGATCATCGTGGCCAAAATGGCGGCACCGGCACGTCCAATAAAGATGCCAAAGATTGGCGAGAGCACATATCCACCAATAATTGAGGCGATGCCGGCTCCCAAGAGCAAGATTGACGACCATCCGAAGATTTCGACAACCGATGAAGTTGGAAGGCCAATTGGGGATTGAGTCTCCTGAAGGGCTTGGATGAGCTCCTGAGTCTGTGGTTGGATTTGAGACTGGAGTTGTTGGAGTTGGGCGGGGCCTTCTTGTTGGAGAGCCGCGGCACGTTGGCGGAGACCTGGAAAACGTTTATTGGAATTTTGTTCGACAACTGGGCTCGGAGACTCTGTTCCAGAGCTCTGTAGCTTCAAAATGAGCCCCATATTGCCTATAATTCGTCGATTTTGATTTTCGAGCACGCGACGCACGACCGCGACGCGCTCGAGAGAAAAGCGGGCTTTGGAAGGATTATAGCCAGTATGGGGCTTATTTTGAAGCTAGAAGGCTCAGGATTTGAAAATTTTGGAGCAAAAATTAAATTTTTTTTTTGGAATTTTTTTTCGAAACCCTGAAATTTTTGCTCCGGAGCCCACAAGCTTTGAAATGAGCCCCATAGTGTCAACAATCCTTCAACTTCAAAATTTGAACACGCGCTGCACGACCGCGACGCGACCAACGGAATTTTTTTCTTGAAGCTAATATGGGGCTTATTCTGAAGCTCCTGACCGTCGGAGCACGAATTATAGGACCGATGACCAAAAAGGACCAAAAAGGACCAAAGGGCCAGGACCGGATTTTTTCCAAAACGCACCTTCAGCGGCTTGCTGAATATCCTGCACATAGTTGGCATAGGTCTTGGTGACGAATGCGATCGAAGCGTCCTCCTGTCCGGCTCCAGGGGCTCCGCCCATTTGAGATGCTCCACCGGCTCCTGGTGCTCCGGATCCTCCATCAACTGGTGGTGCTCCTCCAGCGGCTGGTGCTCCGGCGTCCACGGGTGGTGCTCCGGCGGCTTCTGGAGCTCCGGCAGCGACGGCGGCTCCACCATCCATTGGGGGTTGTTGTCCTGCGTCGGCCATTTCTCTTTCTATTTGATGTTCACCAAAAATGGGAGTGCTGCAAAGGGGCAGGGTTTGGTCGGGAAAAGTGGGCGGAGCTTGAGCTTACCTGAAGTTTTCCAACTCGGGTCGAGTAAGAATCAAATATTGAGGGTTCTCTTTGATTTTTGCTCCTTTTATACCGCCCGAATCGCATAGATTTGGGGCAGAGATAACGGTGCCACGTGGGGCGACACGTGACAAAAATGATGACAAATTGCGAATTTATTGATTGGAAAAAACTTGTAAACAAAGAAAAAACAAAGTGTTCACGTGGAAAATTATTATTTTTTACAGTTTTTTTTTGGAATTTTTTCTTTTTTTGGAAGCAATTTTTGCGTCGAAAAGGGTTAAAAGTAGTTTTAAAATAAGACAAAATCTCGAAAATTTAAAATTCGCGCCAAAAACGTGCGGTGAAGCGCACTTTCTCTTTTTGCACTATTTTTTGTTTCAAAGACTACAAACACTACAAAAACTACAAAACTACAAAACTACAATTTTTTCAAAAATAATTTGCGATGAAAAAGCTACACTTATTGTATGGTTTTGAGTATTGACTGATACCCAAGTCGCTTGAAGTGAAAATACAATGACTACAAAAACTACAATAACTACAAAACACTACAAACACTATAAACACTACAAAAACTACAAAGACTACAAAAACTACAAAGACTACAAATGCTACATTAAATTGAGATCATGAATTTTGAAAATTAGAATTTTGAAAATTTCAAACTTCCGAAACGAAATTTGTGTACAAACATATTTAAATCAAAATTCTCAAAATCAAAAGTTTTTATTGAATTTTTTTTTTGAGAAGTCTAAAATTGAAACAAAACCTGTAATAGAGTTACCCTTGTAAAACTTCATCATGATTGTGCTCTGGCGGACCAGCCAACCCGGCCACTTCGCCCCTGATTTCAAAAAATTGAGAAATTGGGAACATTTTCTCAAATTTTTATGTGATTTTGATGAAAATTTTGATTTTTCCCTACTAGAAATATCCACAATTTTCTCTAGAAAACGATTCCTCCAGTTATCGTAAAAAAAAATTTCATTGAAAAAATGTTGACCCCTTCAGAGACCAGGCCTGACCTTCAGACATTTTCCGACCCGGCCCAGCCCGGTCCATATGGATTTCTTAACTAACCACAAAAAAAGTCAAATCCAGAAAATCAAGTTTCCCGCCAAAACCCGCTTTTCCCATATCAATTTCATTCTCGATCACACCCATCTGATCTAATGTTCTTCTTCCACATAAACGTTGATTGAGTCATCATCCCTTTCTGTTCCCAAAGACGTCTTCATTGAAGAAGACGTCAACGTCTTTTTCATCTTCTTCTCCATCAACTTGTCTGTGTCCATCCTAGTGTCAATAGTGACCGCAATCCGTCACCAGTAAAAAAGAGAGAAAAAAGGAGAAGGAGAAGGTGGGTAAATTGTGTGTTGAAAAGAGAAATTGGGCATGGCCTACTTTTCAAAAAAAGAGGGTGTCTCTCTTGTCTCCCTTCTCGACGTACTCGAGAAAAAAAAATAGGAAATAGAGATGTCTTTATCGGTTTCGTCAAGGTTGGGTAGAGGTAGGAAGATAGGCATTGTTGGGAGAATATAGGCCTAAAGTTAGGCCTAAATTTAGGCCTAAATTTTGAATTTGGGTTTTTCGGCCTAACCTTAGTCCTGAAGGCCTATATTCACAAGGCTTGTCAGGCTTTTTAGACTTGGAAAATAAGTAATTAGGTAGGTATAGGCCCCATCACTTTTTCTCGATCTCTACAAGTTATAGGCTTTTCTGGCCTCCCATTTCAGACTGAATAGGCCTTTTTTGAGCCTGGTGTCAGGTTTTTTAGTTTTGGCTTTCAGACATTTCGAAGTCCTTAGGCTTTTCGGGTCTTCTATTTTAGGACATTTAAAGTTTTTCAGGCCTGCCGAGTGAAGCCAAGGCAATTTTTTACTATTTCAAGGCCTCTTAGGCTTTTCATTTAGACTTTTCACCTTGAAACTTTGGTATCGTAAAGCTAGGAATTCATAAGATTTTTTAGGCATTCAAAATAACGCTTTAAGCTTTTCCGGTCCATTTGTTTTTGAGATCCTTAGGACTTTTTTCTGGCTATTTTTAAGAGAACTTTTTTTTGGAATTTGGAAAATTTCAAACTTTTCAGCTGGATTGTAAGCCTTTTCTGGGTTTTTCTTCAAGTTTTTCAGGAAACTTTAGGCCTGTTTTAGGTTTTCCAATAGCCTTTTTTTGTGACTTTCAGGCCTTTCAGTGTGGGCCTAGAAAAATTTTTGCCGTGATTTATAATAATATGAATATGGCTGTGAATATAGGTTTTTAAGTCTTATCACTTAAAAATTTTCCGGATTTTCAAGCGTTGGCTTCGTAGGTGATTTTTAGGCTTTCCAGGCTCGCCAGGTTGTGCCTAAAAAAGCTGTGAAGATAGGCATTTCAGGCTTATCTTTCAGGTCTTTTTCGAGGTGAAAATTATTGAAGTTTCCCAAACGTTCGCTAAATTTCTTTTTTTTTTCTTTTTTTTTCCATCAACAGATTTTACGCCCTTTTCAACATTCTTATTTACTATCCTTCTCTCCCTCCCTTCTTTTCCACTTCAATCGAGGGGAACGGCGCCATTTATATCTTCATTTTCATTCGTCTCCTTCTTTTTTTTCTCGATTTAATCGAGATTTTATGGCGATGAGAACACATACACACAAGTGTATGAAGATAGATGGACAAAAATGAAGATGTCTTCTTGATTTAGTAGATTTTTTCTCTGGGAAATTTTTGGCGGTTTTTTGAAAAATTTTCGAACCGAACTTCTTAGAAGACAGTCATTTGAAACTGCTAGAAACTGCTGGAAGACCAGAATATGTTTCAAGAGAAAGGTTTCAGGATAACTTTTTGGAGCATTTGAAAAAGCTTTTTGAAAATTGTTCATTCTCAAAATTGAATTTTGTTAAATTATTCCTAGCTTTCATTAAAATTTCTAAAAAAAATTTCATTACAAATATTTTTTCCAATTTTCCGAAATTACCTAATTGACCAGTAAAATTAGGAAATCAGGTCGTCCATCAGCAACTTTTTCTCTCCTTTTTTCTCTTCATTTAGACTAGTATATAAGGAAGAAGGGAGTGTGTGATCTAATTACCTTTTTCACAAATTTTCCTATCATCATTTTGGCGTTTTTTCTTCTTTTTGGAAGTAAATTTGAGGCTGAACAGACCATAAAATTCGTCAAATTAACACAAAATATTACTCATCCAAGCTATTTATAGACCAAGCTAGTTATAGTTCCGTAAAGGCTTGGTGTAAGAGATAAAAATTGCCAAATTTTCTTTTTTTTCAAATTTCAAAATTCGTCAAAGAGAATCTGATCCAATATGCTTCGAAATGAACTCCACAATGGTTATATTCCCTTCATTTTCAAATTTTGGGCACGCGACACCCGACCGCGACGCACCAGAAAGAAAAAACCCATTATTCTCCAAACTTGGACATTTCGGCTCAGAACTCACGATTTTTTTTGAGCCGTTTAGCTTGGAAATGGGCCTCATATTGTCTATAATCCACTAACTTTGAGTTTTTGGACACGCGACGCATGATTGCGACGCGTCCGAAAAACTAGACATAGCCAATTTTGACGCTCATTTTGAAGCGGGCACTTTGTAAATTCGGATTTTTCAAGTTTTTATTCAATCCTACGTTTTGACACCCGTTTTTCTCCTACTCAAACCCCCAAAATGTCTTTTTTTCCAGTAATTATGACTCCATTATTCCTTCTTCTATCGATATGCCCAGTAATCTCCGCCGAATTCCGTCAATCAGTCTTCGAAACGTCGAATCGATCAGAAGGGGATAAGATTATTTTAACGGCACACGGAATGGGCATTGATGATGTGAATCGGGTCATTATTCCGGGTAAGTTGGGGTCAGAAATTTTGGAAAAAAAGGTATTTTAGAGGCTAAAAATGGGCTAAGTAGGCTGGAAAAATGGTCAGACACAAATTTTAAAAAAGATTCAGTTAGAATTTTTTTTGAAAACTAAAAAAAAATATGTTGTAATTCAAGCTTCCGGAAATAAGAATTCAAATTTTTGACATTTTCAGCTTTGAAGCAAGCCCCAAATTGACTATGATCCGCGATTTTAAATTTTTAAACACGCGTCCCACAACCGCGACGCGTCCAAAAAACTAGAAATCTTAGGATTTTTAGTAGCGATTATAAGCAAATTGGGGATCATTTTGACGCTAAATAATTGTAGAACGAGAAAAATTATCCAAACAAGCCAAATTCTGTTGAGAAAGTCCTTCAAACTAGTCTGAACTAGTCTAAAAAGCCCAAAAAAATTTTTAAACCTCTGTTTTTTTCCAGTCACCAATGGCCGTATTCCACCACTTCCATGTGTCACCTCCAACGCTGGTACCCATCCCCATGGATCCACATTTACCAAAAATAATTTCCATTATACTTGCAAAAATGGAACAGCTGAAGTTGTTGGTAAGTCAAATCTACAAGAAAAAAAGGGGAAATCGCAAAAAAAAAAACACTGGAAATTTTTTTGAAATAGTGAAAATTGAACACCTGGATCGGAACGAGCTCTAAATTTCAGCCAGGCGAACATTTGGAAATTTCCCGATAGTCCCATTCCCCGCGGAGATATGACCCCTTGAAGTTTGGGGCGAGAGCGCAGACGACCAGACACTCTCGTCGTCTGCGCTCTCGCCTCAAACTTTGAAAGGTTCTAACTCGCCGCAGAATAGAGCTGTTAAAAAATTTTCAAATCTTTTTCGACCTTAAATTTTCAGCTCTACAAAACTAGACTATTTTCAGCCTGCCTCGCCGATGACGGATCAGTCATCCAATTGGGACGCACTTTTGTTCGAAGTGGAATGAAACATTTCTGTAATATTCAAGGAGACAATGTGACATACAAACAGGAGAGTATGTGCTATGAAAATGGAATGCATTATAATGTCGGGGACTCGTTCCGAAATGGATCTTTCAAGTTGACTTGCAGAGAACAAGGAATTTATGTGGAAGGTGAGTATGTGTTTTGAGTTTCGAAAAAGTTCTGGACTGAAAAGTTAGAAAAAAAAATTTTCCAGCCGAATTTAGGCGGAGAGTAGGTTTCTGAATTTAAAAAATTTGGTTTTTACCGCCTGCTTTTCTAGTCTTTCTAGCATTTTTTGAACCTTTCTGGTCTTTTTTGTCTTTTTTGGACCCTGATGGGCCTTTTTGAACCTTTTTGGGCCTATTCAGACCTTTTTGGACTTTTTTGGGCCTTTTTTAGTTTTTTTTTAGCTTTTTGGGCCTTTTTGGATTTTTTGGACCTTTCGGATCTTTTTGGTCCTTATTGGCTCTTTGTGGACCCATTTGGATTTTTTGGGTTTTTTTAGACCAAAAAATTTGAAAATACGGCCAATTTGAAAAAAATTTGACTAAAATTTTGAAAAATATTTTTCAAGCCTCGCAAAATCAGCATAAGAGTAGTGAAAAAATTATGAAAAAAACAAAGTTTTTTCAAAATTTTCGGCCTAAAAAGCCTATTTGAGCCTAAAAAAGCCAATTTCAGCATAAACAAACCTATTCCAGGCTGCTACATGCAAAACAGTTTCGGTGATCTTCTGATGGCCGGCGAGTCGCGTATCGAGAATGGGAAGCGTCACGAGTGTGAGATTATTGGTCCAGGAAAAATTAGATATGTTGTCAAAAGTGAGTTTTTTAGGCTTTTTAGGCCATTCTTAGGCCCGTACAAGCTCGAAAATGGTTTACTTTGGGCTCAAAGTGGACCCGAAACCCCTATCATTCTTATATATAAAAAGCCAGAGGGGTATGTCCGTTGCTTTGTCGGGATGTGCGCAGTTTTTTGAGGAAGGGTAAAGAGAATTGGCCACAACAAAAGTCGAACCTGCCGCCTTGCGTGCGTTGGCCGACCGCGCACCCGACTGCGCCACCGGACCACGAAACCTTGGCAGCCTGTTTGCCTATAGGTGTCGGTGGTTTTCATAGTTATGGAGCGGCGTAGCCGCGACCCGTGAAAAAGTGAGGAGCGCAGCGACGATCAGTATAAAGAAGCCTGTTGGAGCGCCGTAGGCGCGAAAATCAGGCTGGTTTTTCAAAAAATTTGCTTGAATTTTCCAGTTTCTCACCCCCAAAGTTCAAAATTTCCCTGAAACAGTCACAAGATTCTTCCGCTCACTTTGGCCACCAAGTAGTCCATCCTTATCACTTAATTTAAAGGGTTTAAGATGCACCAAAAATGTGCATTTCTTATCTGTACTGATAAAAGTGGTCAGGTGTAATGTGTGTCGAAATTTCGGCAACATTTGAAATTTTGCTTTTCGGTGATCTTTGGGCTGTTGAAAGGAAGTTTCGAGCAGAAGATGAGCTCATCAGAGCAAAAGTCAAACTTTTTTGAAAAAAAGTTGGGTCAAAAGCGTAAAATTTAAAAAAAAATCAAATTCGTGCCGAAAAGTTTTGAATCATAAAAATTTTGAAACGAGATTTTGAGACTGTTCCCAACATTTCGGGCTTAAAAAATTGAAAAAAAAACTTTGAAAACTTCAGAGCTGAAAATTGGGTTTGAAAAAAATTAAGAAAATTTCTTTTTTGAAATTTTAGGCCAGATTTTTCAGGATAAATTTTGGGCCGAATTTCTAGAGGAGATTTTTAGGCCTATTTTCTGTTCCCAATTTTTCAGGTTAAATTTTCCGGTCAAATGTTAGGCCAAAATTTTTGGACCAGATTTTTGAGCCAAGTTTGTAGGCCAGATTTTTTAGACCAAATTTTTTGTCCGGATTAGTCAATTTTTTCCAATTTTCAGTGTTGGGATGCGTTCACGAGGGTCAACAATACAGTACTGGACAAATGTGGACCCATCAACACGTCAGATATCAGTGCAAGAATGATGGTACCCTCTTGGTTTTGGGTAAGTTTTTGTAGTTTTTGTAGTTTTAAGTTTGTATTCTTTGTAGTTTGTAGTTTCGAGCCTCTGTGGTATTTGAAAAAGATTCACGGGTTTTTTTTTTGGAAAAAATTTTATCAAAAAAATGCTCTTCCGTGTCACGGAAAAATGTGCCAGATTACTGTAGTCATGAGTTTTTGGAAAAAAGTGATAATTTCCGAAATTTTTTTCTTGACCATGTGACTGATATGATTAGGAATATACTGCTACACAAAGTATAAAAATTTTCGATTTTTTTTCCAAAAATGACCAGAAACTCAAAAAATTTAGAAAACTGAATAGAAAAAGCTTTAAAAAAATAAAAAATGTGAAAAACAAAAAAAGAAAAAAATTTTCCACCATAGGGGTTCGAACCCCTGACCTTTAGATCCATGACAGCGCTCTACCCTATTGCGCCACTTGGCTACCCTGCAATATTTTTTTGATTTTCAGGTTGCTTGGATGAAGGACTTTTTATCGAGCTGGGTCGGGATCTTCTGATGGACGGAATGGCCCACAGATGCTATCAAGTCAATACTACAGTATTCTACCATAAGTGAGTTCTGGTGGCCTAGGTTTTGTTGGGGGATGACCTAGGTTTTTGAGTGTGGCCTAATTTTTTCTGTTGGCTTCATTTTCTCTGATGGCCTGACTTTCTGAAATGACCGAACTTTCTATGATGGTCTAACTTTCTCTGACGGCCTAACTTTCTCTTGTGGACTAACTTTCTCTGTTATGATGGCCTAGCTCTTTTGATGGCCAAATACTTTTTGATGGCCTAACTCACTTTGATGGCCTAATTTTCTCTCATGGCCTAACTTTCTCTAGTTTCCTGGCATAACTTTCTTTGATGGCCTATTTTTCCCCATTCCCTAATTTTTTTTCCAGAACCTTCTAAATCCTTTTTTAAAAAGTGCTTCTCCTCTTCTTCCCACTCCTTTTTCCTCCATTTCCATAGAATGCTCTTTTTGTTTTTTTGCCCTTTTTCTATTTCTTTTTTTTTTTGGTCTACGTTCTGAATTAGAGTTGTTTTTCCTAGAAATTCTGGCTATAATTGAAAAAGACGTCAAGGGCATTTTTTTTAGAATTTGAGTTTTGATTCGAGTACTTTTTAGGCCAGAAAAGTTAGGCCGTTGCAGAAAGTTAGGCCATCAGAGTAAATTAGGCCATCAAAGAAAATCAGGCCACTAAAAAAAATTAGGCCATGAGAGAAAGTTAGGCCATGAGAGAAAAGCAGGCCTCAGAGAAAGTTAGGCCATCAAAGATAGTTAGGCCATCAGAGAAAGTTAGGCCATCAGAGAAAGTTAGGCCATCAGAGAAAGTTAGGCCATCAAAAAAAGCTAGGCCATCAGAAAAAGTTAGGCTATTGGAGAAAATTGTGCCACAAATCTTGAAAAAATTAGGCCAAGAATCTATAGAAAATTAGGCCATCTCTGGACAAAGTTAGTCCCTCAAAACAGCCTTTTCTCCTAAAAATCCTTTATCTTAGACAGTAAAAACCAAGTTTTGAACGATCATCATCATCTCTTTTTTTTCCGTAGTTTTATCTATCCTTAACCAGAAATCACACGTGTGTGTTCAGTTCATTCGAATGATCACAGAATTCGGTGATCACTGATATGGAAAAAAAAGTTTATAGAAAAAGTTTTGTAGTTGTGAAAAAAAAGGAGATTTTGAGGTTACTGTAAATATTAATAATGTTTCGAAAACAAGTAAAATTCAAGCGCCTGAAAAAAAAATTCTGAAAAAAAACTCGGGTATCTTGGGTTACTGTAAATGTTTTTCTGTTTTTTTTTGAATTGGAAAATTGGTAGATCAATTTTCCGTTTTTTTTTTTTGAAGTTTTGAAAAATATCCTCTACTCAATTTTTTAGAAAAAATGTTGAAAAATTAAAAAAAAAAACTTTTTTGAGTTCAGTTTTTTTTGTCTCATGTACTTTTATTAAAATTTTTTTTCGAATTTTTTGGGCCCAAACCTGTCTGAACCAGCCTAACCCAGCCTAACCGAGCCTAAGAAACCTTTAATTTCCAGATTCGCCTGCGAGAGATCTTCCCTAGCCGAGTGCGTGTCCCAATCAATGCAACGCCGTTTCCGAAGACATCAGGAGCGCAGAATGGTGGCCTAGAACTTTTCGATGGCCTAACTTTTTCTTTCATTTTTTTTCTTCCACGTGTACACCAAACATTTTCCGGAATAATAACTGGTTTATTAATATATATTCTATTCGTTCGATCAATAATAATAAATACTATTTTTTGGTTTGAGATTTGAAATGGACGATGATAATAAGGGGGACCCGTGAAAAAATCGAAGAAAAAAAGAGAAATTGGGTTACTGTAGGTACAGTAATCTAGGCTCTGGATCTCTGGACATCCATATTTCGGCGTGGACGTGCCACGCCACGTGACAGCTTCGTGCAAAGGACGTAGCTCTTGTTTTTGGTGTAGTAGTCGGTGAGGTCGACGAGATTTCTGGAAGAATAAAGGTTGGTTTAGGTAGGTTTTTTAGGTTTTTAAGGCCTGTAAGGCCCACTTAGGTAGGTTTAGAATGGTGTAACTTGAACCGTAAAAGGCTTTTGGTTCGAGGCAAAAAAAAACTATGAAATGCCTTGGAAAATAGCTTGAAACGCCTCAAAAAAGTTTTCTTGAGACCAAAAAAAGCCCAAGAAAGGCCTTAAACGCCTAAAACTCAAAAACTCTCTCTAGGCAATCTCAAAAATCCAGGAAAGGAAAGGCTGAAACTCCCAAAAGTCGAAAATTGAAGTTTTTGGCTTTTCAGGCCTTTAAATAGGGTTGTAAATATGCCTTTCAGAACTCTAAAAATGCTGTTTTAGGCCATTCAGGCTTGTAAATAGGCTGATTCAGGTCTTTTTAGACCTATTCAAACACATCTTGCCTTGTTCGAAAACTTAGGTTTCGAAAAGGCCTAAAAGTACCTAAAACCCAGAAATTGGAGTTGTAGGCGCTTCAGGCTGGTCAGGTTGGTCAAAACTGTCCAAGGCTTTTCTAGACCTTCTAGAACTATTTCAGGCATTTCATAGGCGTTTTTAGGCCTTTTCAGGCTTTATTAGGCCCTCCCAACGCCCTAATCCCCCCGTCCAAACTCACTTAAATGATCGATCAATATCCAAACGGAAAGCAATTGATCCATTCTTCTTATGATAATGCATAATTGTCAAATGCTCGACTTTCCTTCCTTTCCAAATCGATAGCACATATTTTCCGCGGAAAAACGAGATTAAAAATGAGGCCTCATGAAATCCATCGGACATTAGAATTCTCTCGGCGGATTTTGGATCAATATCGACAAAATACCAGGATTGAGCTCTGTGGATATCGTCCAATTTGATTTTTGACAGTTCCTCTGCACTATTTGAACGTTTTGCCGGCAGATTTTCAGCTTTTTTCGGCTGAAATTCTATTGGAGAATCATCAAAATGAGCTGGAAGTGAGGATGTAGTGGGCGTGGCTCCAAAATCCATTTCCATGAAATCTGACTCGAAAGCAGAGGGTTGTGATGGATTGGTGACCAGGTCACCGGTAGACAGACTACGGTATTGTTTGTCACTGAAAAGAATTTTTTTTGAAAATCCGAATTTTTTTCTCAATATCAGATTCCTGAAGCTTGAAATCTAAGCTTCAAAATGAGCCCCATATTGCCTATGTTTGCTTTGGAGCTCTCTATTTTTTTCGGCGCGTCGCGGTCGTGCGTCGCGTGTCCGAAATTTTGATTATAGGCAATATGGGGCTCATTTCAAAGCTAGAAGGCTCAGGAATTCAAGTTTTGAGGTGTAGAACCTTGATTTTGAAATTTTTATTCAATTTTTCCCAAAAAAAATTAGGTCCGAAAGTTTTTTTTTCAAGTTTTCAAAATTTCGGTTTATATTCTAAAATTAGGCTGAAAAATTGATATTTTAAGACTTTGTAAGCAAAAAATCTGAAAAAAAAACTCACGATTTTATAGAGCTGGTCCAATTTCTGAACTGGTCGATCAGGGCCGAAAATCGGCGGCGTTGAATTAGAATAGTCATTTTCTGAAACACAACAAACCTTTAATACAAGGGCATAGAATAAAAAATTAAACCAAAAAAAGAAGTTCAAGACTACACTAGAGACCCAACCAAACCACAAGAAAAAGTGACTAGAAAAACCAAAAGGGAAGAAGGGGGTGGGAAAGGAAAAGTGGGCGGAGCCTGATTTTGGGGGAGAGGCACGTGTGAGAGAAAAAGAGGGAGAAGAGAGGCAGCTGATAACGGAAAGATAAGATTGAGAAAATGGGGGGTTGATCGAACTTTGACGTAATGGACGATTTCGGCGAAATTCGGATTGGGCCTAAAAAAGTTTTTTTTTTTTCGGAAAACAATTTTTGAAAATCCCGAAGAAAAAATCTGAAAATGGCTGAAAATAGTGGGAAAATTTGAATTTGTGACAATTTCAGCTTTAAAATGCGCCCCATAATGCATATTTTCCGCCAGTTTTGAAATTTCAGACACGCGACGCATGACCGCGACGCGCCTGAAAAATAAGAAAATCAAAACGGAATATAAGCAATATGGGGCTTATTTTGAAGCTAAAAGGCTCAGAACCTCAAATTTATCAGTTACCAGAAGAAAATTCAGACATTTTTCTTGAAAATCTTGCACAATTTCCGAAAAGTTGAAAGTTAAAACACCATATATATATATATAAGGCCATTATCAGTACTGATAAGAAACTAGTTGCCTCCAAATTTTTGGTCTTACTATACTAAAAAGAAGACCTACGTCAAAGGGTCATTTTTCAAAAAAAAAGTGAATGGGACTAGAAAAAAAAAGAGGAAGGAAAAGGGAGGGGAACACCCGTCCATCAAGACACAAGACATGCAATTTGAATTGAAAAATGAAGGAGAAAAAACAGGAATTTTAGATGAGAAAAAAAATGAAAAAGGGAGGTCTTGGGCTAAGCGGAAGTAGGCGGAATCGGCTGAAATTGACAACAAATTGGCTGAAATTTGGTTAGAATACACTAAAATTCATCGGAGAATAGGCTAAAAATAAGTTTTATATTGGACTGAAAATTTAGCTACAACAGCTTTGAAAAGGCCTAGAACGAGCCTGAAATAGGCCTGAAAAGCATCGAAATAAAATGGAACAGGCTTAACTTTATTGGGTCCTAAATAGGCCTAGAATGAGCCTAAGCCTAGCCCGAAGTAAAGCCTAAAACAAGTTTGGATTAAGCCTGAAGTTAGCCTAAGACTAGCCTTAAACTAACCTAAAATGAGCCTCGAAAGGGCCTGAAATTAGTCTGAATCGAGCTCCAACTGTGCCTAAATCAAACCTAAGCCAATCATCAAAAAAGCTTAGGCTTAGGCTCAAAATAAGCCCAAAGCATGTCTGAAACCAAACCTCAGCCAAGCCTCAAAAAGGCTCAGGCTTAGGCTTGAAATAAGGCAAAACTATGCCTAGACCAAGCCTGAGGCAAGCCTCGAGCGAGCCGGAAAATAGCCTAAAATGAGCCCAAAAAATGCCTGAAATCAGCTCGAATTGAGCCCTAGCCAAGCCTAATCCATGCTTAAATCAAGCCTGAGCCAAGCCACAAAAAGGCTTAGACTTAGGCTTATAAATCCCTGGCCATGCTTAAGTCTAAGCCTCAAAACTCTAAATTTTCAGAAAACTAGAGTAAAAAATTTTCAGCTAAAAATAGGCGAAAAAATTGCTACTATACGAAAAAAAAGAAGAGGAGGAAGCGTGTCGGAATAGTGAGTAGGCTAACTTCATTACTAGAAGAAAAAATAAGAGGGGAATGTTAGGAGGCTGAAAAACTAGAGAAAAAAAGAGAGAGATAAGAGAGGTCAGAGAACACGACGGAAGAGAACAATGTACTTTTCCGAAGGCGGCGGACATTCTGAAGGAAGAAGGAGGAGGACAGGAAAAGGGCATTTGGTCACTTTTCTTCTTCTTCATCACGTCAGATTCGAAAAAGAGATAGGAGGAGGAGAGATGGCTAGAGAAAAATTGTGGGAATTTTTTTTTCGAAATTTTTTTTCTAAAATAAAATTCTGATAATTTTTGTATTTTACAGTATGGTGATAGCTCCACTAGTTGAGGAGATACCTACAGTGCTCCACAAAAGTTTAACCTCACCCCCCTGTTTTCCGGTATCTCGAGAACGGTAAGAGATACGGGAAAGCTTCCAACTGACAAAATGCTCCAAATGTTTAGTTATTATGATCCCCAGAAGCTCAGGCAACAAAAATAAAAAGCTGGAAAAATATTGAAGTTTTTGTGAAAAAACACTTTTGGCGATCCACAAAAGTTTAACCTCACCCTGAAAAAACGATGAAAAAAGGGGAGTCTTGTGAAACTTGACTCATAACTTGGTTCACAAACGTTTTGGTGAAAAATTTTCAATTACAAAGTTGTTTCAAATTTTATTTTCTACAACTTTTTAGTTGACCAATTTTTAATCAAACCCTTGGCTGTCGAGGTACCGCCCTTTTAAAGTTGGTTGTTTTTTCTGGTGAGTTTGATTGCGTATCTCGTTGGTAGGTACAGTAATCAAAAAGTGGTCAACTGAAAAAATGTTCTTTGGACATTGTTTCATAACATCCAATTGATTTTCAACCTGAAAAAATGTTTTTATTCATAATGGGTATCGATATCTGAAATTTGGCGCAATTTGCACTTTTTTCCAATTTTAGGCCTAATTGTCATGTTGTTTGAGTGCTCATAACTCGCTTGAAAATGAATTTGAAAAAATGTTGTCAACATAAGAAATGTTTTAAATAATCAGATGAGCAACTTTTTAGTTAAACACTTTTGTATATCTCCCCTGTCTGGGAAGTTAGTCACCCAAGAGTGTGCTCCATTTTTGGAAACAATTGAAAATGGGTTTGGCTCTTGAGGCAAGAGCCTGTTCAAGGTGAATTCCATGCACACCAGTTTTTCTGATATCCATATACGTTCCCTGAATAAATTCAAACAATTTTATCATCAACCACTGCTTTGGCTCCACTGAGAACTCGTCAGTTAGTATCACAAGGACAATCAACAAAGTCACTTATGCAAAAAGTGTTTGATTAGCAGTGGTTGATGATAAAATTGTTTGAATTTATTCAGGGAACGTATCTGGATATCAGAAAAACTGGTGTGCATGGAATTCACATTGAACAGGCTCTTGCCTCAAGTGCCAAACCCATTTTCAATTGTTTCCAAAAATGGAGCACACTCTTGGGTGACTAACTTCCCAGACAGGGGAGATATACAAAAGTGTTTAACTAAAAAGTTGCTCATCTGATTATTTAAAACATTTCTTATGTTGACAACATTTTTTCAAATTCATTTTCAAGCGAGTTATGAGCACTCAAACAACATGACAATTAGGCCTAAAATTGGAAAAAAGTGCAAATTGCGCCAAATTTCAGATATCGATACCCATTATGAATAAAAACATTTTTTCAGGTTGAAAATCAATTGGATGTTATGAAACAATGTCCAAAGAACATTTTTTCAGTTGACCACTTTTTGATTACTGTACCTACCAACGAGATACGCGATCAAACTCACCAGAAAAAACAACCAACTTTAAAAGGGCGGTACCTCGACAGCAAAGGGCTTGATTAAAAAGTGGTCAACTAAAAAGTTGTAGGAAATAGAATTTGAAACAACTTTGTAATTGAAAGTTTTTCACCAAAACGTTTGTGAACCAAGTTATGAGTCAAGTTTCACAAGACTCCCCTTTTTTCATCGTTTTTTCAGGGTGAGGTTAAACTTTTGTGGATCGCCAAAAGTGTTTTTTCACAAAAACTTCAATATTTTTCCAGCTTTTTATTTTTGTTGCCTGAGCTTCTGGGGATCATAATAACTAAACATTTGGAGCATTTTGTCAGTTGGAAGCTTTCTCGTAACTCTTACCGTTCTCGAGATACTGGAAAACAGGGGGGTGAGGTTAAACTTTTGTGGAGCACTGTAGTTAAGAGAGTAATGTGAGAGCGCAGACAGTTAAACACTCTCGTTTCTCTGCGCTTTAGCGTTAGGGCTTTCAAAGTCCTCTAACTACCCAGTAAATGGAGCTATCCAAGCTGTTTCAAATGGCAAGATAGAAAATTTTTTAGTTTTATAACATGGGCTTAGATTCGGACTATTTTGAAGATTTTTGTTTGGTGGCCTAACTTTCCATATGATGGCATAGGAAACCCAAAATTTCAATTTTTGAATTTAGCTCATTGAGACCTTTCAAATGAGTATAATCATGACTAGCCCTTCTCAATTTTGAAAACTCGGTTAGAGACGCAGGCACTCTCGTTTCTCTGCACTCTAACCCGAAATTTCAAATAGAGCTAGACTGTCCATGATTATACTCATTTGAAAGGTCTCAATGAGCTGGATTTGGAATTTCAAGTTTGCTGGCCTAGTTTTGGTTTTCTAGGCCACCAAGTTCTTGTTACTACAAAACTTCCGTTTGGTAAATTTTCGTCCACGTGAAGAACACCATAAACCTCTAAAAGAAAAGTCATTGCCTAATAGTAAAGTGAACACAATTTAATCGGTGGTCTCTTCAATTTTCTTTCTCATGACAATTCAGAAAGAAACTAGAGATTAGAAAATTGGCATCGTGCCAGACTAAAAATAAGGAATGAAAAAAGATAGAAAAAAGAGAGGAGAACATGGAAAAGACCAGCAAGTAGTAAACTCGTGACTAGTAAAAAGATAGGGAGAAGGAGTGAGAGTGGAGAAGGAAAAATGATGGTAAATAAGAAAATTGGAAGTAGAAAAAACAAACAAATGGGTTGGAACAATTTTTAAAATAAGGAATAAGGTTTGCAATCACTAAAAATAGTTATAAAACTGGTTGAAACAAACTAAAAAAGGGCTAAGAACATGCTGAAGATGAACTTAGAGCGCACCGTAAATCTACCCGAAATCCCGTAAATCTACACAAAGCGTTTTGTGAAGCTGCAGTATCCGGCGTAATACATCGACGAGGAGATCTTCCATTCTACAGTAAGCTCCGTCTTAAATCTACACAAAGTCCCGTAAATCGACACAGCGTTTATTGGGAATACAGTACACCCCGTAAATCTACCCCAAATCCCGTAAATCTACACAAAACATATTGTGAAGCTACAGTATCCGGTGTAAATCCACAAGTAATTTTTCAGTAATCCCCGACTGATTTCAACTTCCGTAAATCGACAAAAGATTCTTTTTTTCTACAGTAAGCTCCGTCGTAAATCTACACAAAGTCTCGTAAATCGACACAAAGTTTATTAGGGATACAGTAGGCCCCGTAAATCTACACCAAGCTCCGTAAATCTACAGTAATAGTCTATCTAATTGCAACCTATCATATATCTACAGTTACAGTTTGTCTTTCTACAGTAACCTCTCGTAAATCTACACCAAGCCCCGTAAATCTACACCAGACCTCCCACAACGAAAACGACCTGTTTTCAAAAGGTGATTTTTGTCAAAATCGTACAAAAATGATCTCTGAATTTGCAAATTAAAATATCTTTTCCCTCCTGTCTATGACCTACTTGCCTTTTGGACATTTCAGGTTTTAAACCGAAAAATTTCTAGATACATAAATGAAATTTTTTTGAATTGACTAATTTGAAGCGATCTATGTTTTGGACCAATTTTGTCAATTTTGTAAAAAAAAAGCCATATCTCAGATTAAATTTTTTCCCAAGATTAAAAAAATTTTCTCCAAAAAATGTGACTAAAACTTTAAAAATGAATTGGAAACAACTAATCTATGAGCCGCGTATTGGCCTTTTGGAAACAACCAAATTGGTTTCTAAAAATAGCCGGGCAAAAAGGTGCAGCTGACCACAAAATGGTGTTTTAAAATGACTAAATTTGGGCTTCAGGGGATGAAAAATTGGGCTGAAAATGGGCTGGAAACTTCCCAAAATGGCTTCACAACTTTCCGTGGCCTGGAAATCCCACTGTGTAGTGCGAGAGGACAAGATGGCCTAGAAAATTTCCTAGGCCATTCCGGCTCTAACGGCAAAACTTGATGTTTCAAGCACGAATTTTTCTTAATCCCGTAATCCTTCTGGATCTGAATCCTACAGATTAAAATTTTCAGATTTTTTTCAGAAATCCTAAAAAAAATCCCTTAAAACTACATTGGTAATATGACCAAGATTCGAATCCTTAAGAATCGAAGATCTTTCCAAAAAATAAATATGGTCATGAGGAACTTTTTGACCTTCTTTTTATTTGGAAAACAAGACCAGAAAACATGAAAACAACACGAATAATGGGGGATGATTTATATGCTAGTTGGGTGGTCTTAGGCCTCTTTTCGTAGGTTTATTTGGGGGTTTTTAGGCTTTTTAGGCGTCCTAAGTCCAGCAAATTAGGCATGTAAAAGGAAAAGCCTAGTAAAGGCTCTGTCTCAGGAGAAAAGTTCAAGATTATAGGCACCGTTCGAGGTTTTTCAGGATTTTTTTTACTATTTAGTTTCTAGATAAAGCTACTTAGGTCTAAGTAGGCTTAGGCTCGGGCTTTTTAGGCCCCTTTTTCAAACCGCTTTAGGCTTAGGATTAGGCTCTCCAGGCCCCTTTTTCAAACCATTTTAGGTTTGGGCTTACATTTAGGCTTTTCAGGCACCCCTTTCAAAGCATTTTAGGCTTAGACTTAGGCTTTTTAGGCCTTTTTCAAACATTCTTAGGCCTTTTTAACCAGGAAATTCAGTAATATGAGAATAAGATGGATGACTAATATTCGGAGGCCTCTACACATATAAGGAAGCGGAGGAGGACTAGTTAAGATATACATTTTCAATGCGGAAATTGGAAAAATAAGAAGGAAATAAGGTGACAAAAAGAGAAGGGAAAGATAATAAGGGGGAAGTGAAAAATGTCATTTTTAGAAAAAAAAAATTTTTTTTGAAATTTTTTTTTTAGAATTTTTGGGGAAGGTATAATCTAACAAAGGAAATTATAGGTATTTTTCTTTATTTTTGAGAAAAAAATTTTTTTTTTCTGAAAATGTTTAATTATGGCTGAAAAATAGATCTAGGCTTTAATGTTAGCTGAAATTGGAAAAAAAAATTCAGACTTTTTTTTCAGATTTAATTTCAAAAAAAAGCACAGAACACCCACAAATGAAAAAAGTGAAGATTCAATAATAAAAAAGTGTCTAGACAGTCCTTTTCTTTTCAAAAAAAAAACATGTTTTATTGGAAATTTTTTATTAGAATTTTCAGATTTATCCAGAACTTTCTCCAGATTTTTCTAGCTTAAATATAGAAGAAAGGCTAAAAACTATTCGCGAAAAAGATGTCTTATAAAAGATTTTTTCAGAAATTTCTACAGATTTCGAAGCCAAAATCAAGAAAAAATGGCTTAAACAATCCAAAGTTTTTAGCTTTTATACCCAAATTACATCATTCAATGAAACAAAAGAATAGTGTAAGGGGGTTACTATGGATGATGAAATTTTTTTTGAAAAAAAATGTTTCTTCCAAAAATTTTTTGAACACTGACTGAAGGCTAAAAACTGAATAAAAACTAATATTAGAAATAAAAAACTTGGAAAAAATTTGAAAATTTCTGAAAATTTACAAAAAAAATTTCCATGACTAGCACTGAAAACTGACTAAAACTAAAGTTTGTACGAATATTAGATTAGAAATTTCTGATAAAATAATTTTTTTTTTCTTCATATCAGATTAGATTAACACCTGCGTGCACTTTCCGTCAGTGATGGAATTGAGGGCTTCTGACTACTAATACCTTCTTACTAAGAAGCCTTTGATCTTTTTTTGAGAGAGGACTAAAAAGAGTTTTTGAGAAAGTGTACGTGACTTATCAGGATAAGAAGTGGGAAGAAAAATGTTTCGATGAACCGAATAAAAAAAAATTTTGGGAAAAATTTTTTCGGGATCGGGGTTCAGTCAAGGTTTGTGGTGGTGCTGAAATTAATGGACAGTGCTGAAATTTCAGGTTTCTAGGAATTTTAAAAGAAATTTATGCTGAAAATTTTAAAAAAATACTGAAATTTGTGATAAAGCTAAGGCTTGAAAAATTGCTAGTGCTGAAATTTTCAGAAAAAATTGTGTCCAAAAAACAACTTTTTTTTGAAATTTTTCACACTCAAATTCCACAAACTACCGTAATCCTTGAGGTCACTGTAGCTCCCCTAACAATAATTGAAAGCGCTACAGTATCCCCGGATTATTGTAACTCTGAAAAAAAACGAAAATTTCAGAAAAATTTCAAATTTCAAATTTTTCAAAAAAACTTAATTCTGACAATATTCTGAAGTTTAATTCAAAACTAGGCTGAAAATACCAACTACCAACTTTAACAATCTTTTGTTACAATTTCGAAAAAACCACAATTTTCGGAATTTCAAATTTTCAGAATTTTCAAAAAAAATTGATTTGTGCCAAATGATTTGATAGTTTCCCAATCATAATTCCAATAAATTTTTAAAATTTGTAAAAATTTTCAAAATTTGGCTCAACTTGTATCAATGATCCAATTTTCATAGAACCAGAATTTCCAATTTCCAAAAGTGGCACCAAAAAAAAGTAAAGTTAATCCAGGATTCAAAATGTGGATTGACTAATCCCGGATATTTGAATTTAGGTCAAAGAGGCAGTACTAATCCCTAAGCTTAAGCTTATGAGCAACTATACGAAATCATATGATATTATCATCAGTTATCAGTGATAAGATGAAGAGCCAGAAAGGCGTCAAAGCGGAACGAAAAAAGGGGATTAGGGGGCAAATGGATCTATCATCTTTTTATACCCTTTATCTATCTTTTTCAGCTGACTTGATAAAATGACGAAGGGATATTTTTAGTGTCTAGACCGTCATATTACCACGCCATTCTTACAGCTTTTTCTTTTTTTTACAGACATACCACATGGAAAATGTTTAGATTTTTCAGATTCTTCCAGAAACAGATGATCGGAGGAAGGGTGGGAGATGAGTCAGTTTTTAGATTGAATTTTTGGAAAAAATGGGTTTGGAGGTGTTTGGGAAGGTCAAAATAGTTTGTAAAAAAGAAAAAAAGAAATTAGCCACAGCGGGGGGGGGGGGGGGGTGTGAACTCGCGAGCCAAGATTGGTGGACGGGGCCACTGCCACTGCGCCAAAAAGGTACACTTGGCGTCGAGGGCGCAGGTTACATATTAAAAAAAAAAGATTGATGGCTATGGAAAGTTAGGCCAAGGAATTTTCTTGCGTTTGGTGGCCTAGAAAACCACCTCTTCGAAAAAGTTCGGCTATGGAACCCAGGGCTATGAAAAACTCCAAGTTCCGGTTTTGTGTTAACATCACCTCTGGGAAAAGTTAGGCTAGGCTGTCAACTCACTTAAAGTGGCCTGGAAATATCATTTTTGCAAAAGTTCGGCCATGAATATCATGTTCCAATTTTTGCCATTTTTGTAAACGTGAAATTTCTAAAAACTACGTCATGAAATACGCCGGGAATGAACACAAAAATTTTGGACAAATGGTCGAATGTAGCCTAGAAAAAACTAGGATTGAGAAAGTTAGGCCGCCAAAATTGGAAGTACGTGACCTATAGTCAAATTTTGAGAAAGTTAGGCTATGAATCTCGGTAAAGTTTTGCCACAAAAAAAGTTAGGTCATCAAGATAAGTTAGGCCACGCACCTAAGAAAAAGTGGCCATCAAGCAAACTTAGGCCATCAGGCAAAGTTAGGCCATCAAAAACAATTAGGTCACCTTAAAATCCCAGGCCAGAAAACCGACAACATTTTTTTATGATTTCCATCCCATCCTATCATCATTCGACATTTCAAAAGTACGCCATGTTCATTTTTTCATCTCTGATCTCTTAAGTTTTCCTCTTATCTCTTTTCTCACCCCTTTTGAAATTGTCGTTTGCCGTCATGATGTCCATTACAATTGTCCAGAAGGTCAACATTTTCGAAATGTTTCGTAACTCTCTTTTCATTTAATGGGAGGGAGATAGGAGGGGAAAGAGGGGTTCTTTGAATTGGGGGAGGTGAGTCATGGCGAAAGATTTTTGAAAAAAGTTTTGAAAAAGGACCAAAAATGGCCTGAAACACCTTGCAAGAGGGCCTGAAAAGACCAAAAAATGACCTAAAAAAGGTCTGACAAGATCTAAAAATCATCTGGAAAAATTCCTGAAAGGACCTAAAAATCACTTGGAAGTAGGCCTAAAAAAAGACCTGAAATCCCTTCAAAAAATGCACTAAAAGCCAAAAGAATCATGAAAATCCACTGAAAAAGACCTAAAAAAAAAGAAAAGGCCTTCGGCCAATTAGGCCAATTAGTCTTCAAAACGGGTATGAAAAAACTGCATAAAAATCATGAAAAAGGGCCTGAAAGTCCTCAAAAATGGCCTGAAAAGGCCTAAAAACGACCTCACAGGTCTGAAAACCCGATCCAAAAACCATTTTTTCGTGGCAAATGTCTGCACAAAGAGCAAACACAAGTCGTGTCTTTTCAACTTTTTGAGTTTTGCTGACCAAACCATGAAACACAGAAAGTGAGCAAACATAGACAGTTTTAACATGGGAACTCTCTCTTTTTTTTTTGAACAGGTAGGTCAAAAGATCGAAAGATCAAACTCGGGTCTCGACACGGAAAAGTGGGGTTACTGTAGGTTTAAAGGCGCACCGGCAATCTGAGCCGGCTTGATAAGATGATTCTAATTATACCTTCAGAAGTTATCTGTATAAAAAAATAAATGTTGAAAAAAAAATTTTGGGTCATGCTATTTTTGGCGCAAAAATCCAAAAATTATATCTCAAACATTTCTAAAATTAACCAACATGCAATAATCTAATTTAATTCAATTTTGTTCCTTCCCATTCTCGTCTCGATGTTGCATGAATAATTTATTGCGACACCCTCTCTCCATCTTCTCACCGCCAAGACTAAAGACTATATTCTTCTTTCTTCTTCTTCATCATCTTCATCGCCCATCGGCTTCTTTGAAAAGAAGAAGACGGAAGTTCTCTTCTCAAAAGTCGCAATTCTGACATTATCATTGTGATATAGTGATGGATTACAAAACCCCTTGGAAGTTTAAGGAATTCGGGGGACCAGCGTCTGGTGATAAGATTATGGAGAAGACAGAAGGTTTTGCACGTTTCTTACAGGAAACGTTATGTAGACTTGGGGGAAATTTCTGGAAATTGGCAGGAAAATTGTGCATCCGGAGGTTTTAGTCTATACCAGAGCTGGGCGGAATTCCGACTTCCGACTTCCGACTTCCGTTTTGGAACGGAAATTATGGCGGAAGTCGGAAATGTGGAACAGGGAAAATATTGTAAAAATTTGCAAGATTTTGGGGGAAACGAAGGCCAGAAACTCGTTGGAAGTAGTTAAAAACATGCGAAAATCTATACATTTTCCGCGTTTACGCTCATTTTCGACAGATTAGAACAGTTTTTGTTCTCGGATTCCGACTTCCGACTTCCGACTTCCGACTTCCGACTTCCGACTTCCGACTTCCGACATCCGACTTCCGTTTAAAAAATTTTCAGTTCCGCCCAGCTCTGGTTTTTACCTAAAATTTCAAAAGTTCCATAACAAGTTGTAAGTTTTATGATGAAAATCTAAAACTCTATAATGATCCAGAAATGGTAGAAAGGAACCATGGACTTTTTGAAATTGAAGAAAAAAGTGGGCCAGCTCAAAAAAAGGAAACTTCGAAGAAAGACGTTTTGAAAGCACTGAAACAAACTAAAGCATACTTTCAAGTGAGCCATAATTACATACCCCTCTTCTGCTGAAATGTACATAAATTTCATCGAAATAGCGCTTATTTCAAGGAATGAATTTTGTTGGAAAACTCGATTTCAAGGGGCTCAATAATGGTGTTTAGCAGTATGTAGACAACCAATTTCGGGATTTTTTTTCTTCAGAAATCTCCATGACTGAAATTTTCAGAATGAAAGTAAAGAATACCCAAACTAGTAGGGGCACTATAAAACTTGACAGAATACAATTCAAAAATAAAAAATTCCAAAATAAAAAAAAAGAATCCCTCTTCCACATTTGTATTGCTCAAATGTCGGTCGAGACCAGCTAAAGTGGCCTGTAACCGTTTCATTTCAATGATTCCTCTACCGGACGACAGCAAAAACTCAGAATAATGAACTTGTTTGCAATTCTGGTCCGAGTTAAATTAGTCTATAATGTCGGTTGGAACATTGTCAAAGTCTGAGGAAATCTATTTTTCTTGTGAGCACAAAACTTTCAAGTTTCGATGTGCCTGACAATGGTAAAAACAGTAATTCAAAGTTTATGGGTCAGTTCCACAGAAATGAACTTCCGAATAACGCTGGGAACCCCCAAAATTTCCCTAAATTTTCAAAAAAAAATTCTTCAAAGGTTCAAATGGTCTAAAACCTTCTTTATCTCTTCCCTTTCATCATTTCCACTACCTCACATGATTCTCCCAACGATTTTCCCCAACGATTAATTTCCACGGAAAGGGCAGAACTGTTTAATGAGGACGGCAACTCTCTGTCACATGGATGCACTTTTCCGTTTTGAAGATTCTCTTCTCACGCACTTTTTGACGTGCTTCATGCGGAAAAAGGTTAGAATAAGAGAGAAGATTTATCTCTTTTCTTCTTTTTCTTTCATTGTCGGATAAGATGTATTAAAGTGGGAATGTACTATTGTACTGTACTTGATAAGATACCGTTGGAAAATGGGGACGGTCAGGGGGGGGGGGGGGGGCAAACGGATGGGAAACCGTGAGAAAATTCGAGAAGAAATGAATGATCGGTTGAATGAAAAAGAGAGGGGATCGGGACTTTAAAATCGAAAGATGACTATGGTAGGTTTAGACATCGGAGGAGTGCCATATTAGCCGATCTGAAAAAAAATCAAGAAAAAAAATCAATCGTCGCATATCCTTTGAGGACTAGCTATAGCTCTAAATAGCAGACGAAAAGGGATATCGATGTCATCTAATTTTTCAGAACTAACCTGACTCGCTAAACCCATGTCTGAATGACGAGCGACGAGGGTTACTTTTTAAAATGAGCCAGCAAAGCCATCCATTATCTAAAAGATAGGTAATCCAAAACAAATACCTACTATGAATCCAGATTACAGAGCGAAACGTTCGAGTGGCTGTCATAGAGATCTCAACTGTCTTTTCGATGCACTATAAAACTTCATCGTCGGCTGGCTACCACAACAGAAACTATACCAACTAGGGGATGACAAGCTTTCATCATGACCTAACACTATAGGCTCGGATATTACAAAGTTTTCATGACACAGCCATTGTAAATAATCTAAGAACCATAGTCTAAAAAGCAACAGTGGATATCTTCCGCCCATCTACAGTACGATTCTCAACTGCCATTGGACGACTTATCATTGTGAATCGTTTGAACAGACTACGGATTACCGTATCGTGTGAGTGTCGATCGAGAATGGAATCGTGGATTTTAAAGCTGGAAAACTGCTAGGCTGCTCAACGAACTACGGCGGTAGGAAGTAACAATGGTGTGCACTTAGCTCCCTTGAACAAAAAAGCTCGTCACTTATCATAGCAATAAATATTCGCTGATCGGTTTCTCTCATTTTTGATGTGATCACGATGTGAAAATCGTGTTTAAGATGCAAATTTTTGAGAAATTTCCGACAACATATTGTACTATAAACTATATTCTTAGGGAAAAAAGTTTCCAAATATTCCGTCAGAAACGAGAACACTGACTTTGAAACGCAGCTGGCGCCAGTGTGACATGTTAATTTCCATTCAAATCTTATGCGCAACAATTACAGTCAAAAACCGTAGTAAAACCGTAGTTTGCAGTTCTTTGACCATAAACTTTTTTCGCGCCGCAGAAAAATGAACTGAAGTCGTGGCCAGGGACTTCGCCTTTAACCGAACCTTCACCACTTCGTGAACGAATAATAGAGGACCTACTCTGGATTTTTTGGACTCTCTCGCATGTTTTTTTTTGGTTTCAATGTGGCATTTGAATTTCACGAACTTATTATTTGTTTTCCTTTCATTGGACATTTCAGCCTGTTTCAGACCATCGCAGCCCTCCATCGTTCTATTCATTAAGACCTTTTTTAGGTCGGTTCAGCCCAGCCTAGGCTACACTTTCTCGTATCAGCTTCCATCTTTTTTTTCTGATGTGTCACCCCTCTCATCAGTGATCAATGACCCACCCATCTGATCTTATTCCTCCCTTCAATCATAGGTCAATCAATCATTTCCTGTTCATTGTTCTTATCACCACTGAAAAGAAGCTTCTAGAGAGTGATGATGCTGATCACCAATTATTTAAATTTACAAAACCGGTCTCTTAACTGATGTCACCGCTCTTCTTCTTTTTATTCTTCGACCCCATCTCTTTTCTTTCTCATACATCATCAGGAAAAAGAAGAAAAGAAGAGAAGAAGAAGACGTTGAAATTAGAGAAGATACGGAGAGGTTTGTCAACGACAAAGTGATCAAGAAAAAGGAGGAAGAAGCAGAGGAAACTGATAAGAGGGAAGAAGAAAGGAACATGATGGGGACTTTCAGGGAAAAGTTTTGGGTTTTTCTTTGGAAAAAAAAACACTATGTCAGTTTTGCAGAGCTCAAAATTACAGTTAATTGGTCCTTTTTTGAGACTTCCCTCCCCCTCAAAAGTGCCTAACAGCGGGAGAAAATGTAGACTACAAAAACTACGACAACTGAAATACAGTCCTTGTAGCTTTTGTAGTTTAGGCTTTGATGGCCTAGATAACCAAAACTAGGCTGCCAAACCCAAATTTTTGGACTCCGCTCGTCGAGGCCTTCCATTTGAGTATAATAATGACCAGCCTAGCTCAGATTTGAAAATTTCTACTCGGTGGCCTAACTTTTCACGTGGTGGCCTAGGAAATCCAATAACTGAATTTTTGATTTCAGCACTTGAAGACAGTTCAGAAAAGTATAATCATGGCTAGTCTAGCTCAATTTTCAAAGTTCGGGGTCAGAGTGCAGAGAAACGAGAGTGCCTGCGTCTCTGACCCGATTTTCAAAATTGAGCTAGACTACTCATGATTATACTCATTTTGAAGGTCTCAATGAGCCGATTCCAAAAATGTTGACTTCATGGATTTGTCCGAAAAATTGATTGGGTTACGGTAGTTTTTGGGGCGAGACCCACATCGAAGCAAGCCTAGTCATGATTATATTCATTCAAACAGTCTTGACTTGCTAGTTTTTCAAAATTTGAGTTCTGAGTTTCCTAGGCCATCCTATGGAAAGTTGACCACCAATTGGAAAATGACTCACTTTTCTCATCCAACCACAGATTTTGAGCTTCATTGGTTCAACTTCTCTTGGCAGTTTAAACTGAAATGCAAAATTTTTTTCAAGAAATTACTTCCAAAAAAGGTTTCTCATGAAAAAAATAAACTGAACTCTGCTTGAAAGCTCCAAGAATGTGCCTATTATATGTACATATCACCCCCCCCCCCTTTCCACCCTTAAGACCACCCTTAATTAGCTCGCAGAGCACCTGATATGGGGATAAGGGTAAACAGGCAGAAAAAAATGAGGAAACGTCATATGAATGCCGATATTTTGATCCCGGAACTCGGAAAAACAATTTTGCACAAAAAATTTTTTTCTCACGTGAAATTACAAAAATCGAAAAAAAAAATTCAAAAAAAAAATAATTTGCCCCAGAAAAAATTTTATTCCAATCATTTCCTAAAGTTTTATTTGTGGCAAAATAATATGTGTTTTTGTCGAAGGAAAACAAATAGTAAGGTGAGTGGTAAAGTGGGCGGATTCTAAAAAGGGACCAAAAATAAAGGCGCGAGTTTTGTAGATCAAAAAAATTGAGCTAGAATTCCATTTTGAAGTTATTTGATAGCGCTATTAGCATGCGAGTTACGAAGGTTTTGAAGTTGAGGTTAGAGCACAGAGAAACGAGAGTGTCTGGCTGTCTGCGCTCCCTAATTTATCACGTTGACCGCCTGGGAGTGGCGCAGACTTTTAGACACTCTCGTTTCTCTGCGCTCTCGCCCAAACTTCTCAGGGCAATAACTCGGCTGAAAATGATGCTATCGAAAAATTTCCAAGAGGAAACCTGGCTGAAAATTTCAGCTCTACAAGGTGCGCCTAGTTTCTCACCTGGGGCTTCAAATTCAAACCCGACAGGCTAAAGTTTGGAAAAAGCTAGAGCCAAATGGACCAGTCCATATTGTAGGGCTAAAAAATTTGCAGTGGATTATCATTTGGTAGTTTTTCAAATGCTCCATTATGAGCAGAGTTACAGATAGGCAAATCAAAAACGAGAGAGAAAGAGAGCGCAGACAGTTAGACACTCTCGTTTCTCTGCGCTCTCTCACCTCTCGCTCTCTGACCTTCTATGCGCTCTAACTCCTCTCAAAACGAACCGAATTCAAAATTTCAAAACCCGCTTTTCCAGGAAGACGGTATCGAATCAAGTGGAAGAGGTGGTGGCAGTGGAAAACAGTATCGTGATCAACCGATGGCCGCTCCACAACAAGTTGGCACACCAAAACAACAGGCTCCGCCCCAATTACGTGGTGGCGCTCCGCCCACACCAAACAAAGAGAAGCAACAAATGGATAATAAAAAGGGAAAGAAAAGTACACCGAGGGATAATCGGATGAGCAAGAAACGCGCTAAAAGTTGGTTTAGGCCGGGGTTGTGAAATTTTTTCTGGAAATTTTCAAATTTTTCTTTAGTTTTTTGTGGATTTCAGTGAATTTTGAAAAAATTTCAGACAAAAAATTTTTTCTGAAATTGTTTTTCTGTAATTTTTAGTCGAAAATATTTGGCTGAAATTTTCTGAAATTTTATAAACTTCAACAAAAATTATGCTTTAGTGTCTGAAGTTGTTGGTTTCAGGCAGTTTCAGACAAATCTGAAAAAAAAATTCAAAAAAAAAAATTTTTTTTTCAATTTTCAGTTCTAATTTTTTTGCAGTATTTCTCTGAAACTCAAAAATAAAAAAAATTTATGTTAAAAAATTTTCAAAATTTTTTAAATTTAAAAAAACCCAAAATTTTTCATTTCAGGACCCCGAGAGGACGACACCATTTCCAATGTAAGTTTCCTTCGCCTTTCTTTTTTTCCGTTTTTTCAACTTTTTTTTCAAATTTTTCAAATTCCCGCCTAATTCATTCCAGATTCCCGAAGAGATGCCCGATATGGAGATAATTCGTGAGCACACCGAACCATTCTACACTGATGAGCAATTGATGTAGAAAAAAGAGAGAAAAAGAAGACAAATTGATAAGAAATACTTGATCTACATTCTACTTGGCATAAAACCATTTTTCACTTTTCCACCAGTTTTTGTTTGAAAAATTTCCAAATAATAATTTCGACTGGAAAAATTTCAGATCAATTTTTTTTAGCTTTCCGCGCTCAGAAACTCTTTCATTTCTGTTAGTTTTGGTATTTTGGAGTACTCTAAACGCTCTTTTTTCAATTTTTCAGACCAAAAAAATTTTCTGAAATTTTATTTTCAGACTAGGTTTATGGTACTACCCTCAATCAGAGTACTACCCCTAATCCCTAAATTTCTGATTCATCCAGAACAGTTCTTAAGCGGTCGGTTCTGATTCGTCCAGTTCTGACTCGTCCAAAATTCTAATTTGGGGCAGTTCCGAAATTTTTCAGAAAAAAAAATTTCAGCCAAAAAACTTTTTTTCTTGAATTCCATTTTCAGCCTGAATTAATTTGAGAATATTCCTAAAATTTCATTTGGAATTTTCCGGAACCAATTTTTTTAATGACTTTTTCAGGTTAACTTCTTAACCTAAAAGGCCCATCTTTACCGGTTTTCGGGCCACAGAATAGAAAAATTCAGTCATTTTTTCCTCCTTTTTCCCTCATTTTCTCTGTAATTCCCATGTTCCCAATATTCTGCAAAACATGTCATGTTCTATGTAATCTGTTCCAAAAAAAGAAAGAAAATAAAAATAATTATTATTTCGAGAGTATGCCACCGGGTGCGCGGGCGGGACAGGCGTCACGCACCATCAATCACTTTCATTGTCAACCGGGAGAGAGGTGGTGGCATCCGGATTTTCCTACTTTTTTTTCGGATTTTTGTTAGGGTTATGTGATGTGGATAGTGTCAGAAAATATTCAAAACTTTTGACTTTCTGGAGTTTTCTGAAAACAAAAATTCTGGAAAAAAATTTTTATTTGAAATTTTATCTGACGTCTTCTGAATTCCAAACTTTGAATCCATGTTCCCCACCATTATAATTTTTCTTTTTCTTACCGTACCCCTGAAATCCTACTGTAATTCCTACCCTCCACCATACCCTCTGGACCACCAACACCATCAGGACCCTTACAACCACGTGGCACAAGAGCTCCAGAATATTCATGATGACGTGGCAAATCAATATCAAAACCACGTGGGAAATTATTTGGATCAAGGGTATCCGACAGGGCCGCCACCACCGCAAGCGGTGCCCGAATATCAGGTTGGTCTCAAAACGAGAACTACAGTAATTTTGTAGTTTGTAGTCCACAAAATTTCAAACGTATTTTTTTGAATTCAGCTTGTTGCGACCTTTCAAAAGAGCATAATAATCATTAGTCTGGGCCAACTTTGATACGTTTTATTTGGTGACCTAACTTTTCATATGGTGGCCTAGAAAACTCAAAACTAAAAATTTTGAATTCAGCTTGCCGAGAGCTTTCAAATGAGTATATTCATGACTAGTCTAGCTCAATTTTGAAGCTTTAGTGAGAGGCAGAGAAACTAGAGTGCCTGCGTCTCTAGCCCGAAACTCAAAATTTAGCTAGACTAGTCATGATTGTACTCATTTGGAAGATCTCAATGAGCTGAATTCAAAAATTAAAATTTCGGATTTCCTAGGCCATCGTTTGGAATGTTAGGCCATCAAAAAACTACAAACTTTCCAGGACCGCCACCAATATCAACAGGATCAGCACCATCAGCAGTACCAACACGAACCCTCACCTTCTGCTGCTTCCTGCCTCTCCAGAATCCGCCTAGCTGCCTCATTCGATCCTCTGATATCTTCGAAAATCAATAGGTTTATTGATTCAATGAGGATAGATCGATTGAGGGCTTATGTTTGTGAAAGAGTGAGTTTTTTTATTCGAAAAATATCTAGCTAATTCTAAGTATGAAATTCGAAAACAGTTTGCGAAGGCCTTCAAAATGAGTATGAACAAGCCTAGGTTTGGAAAAAAATTGGGTCTCGACACGAAAACTTAGGGTTACTGTAATTCAAAGGTGCATCACATCCGAGGTTTTGTTGTGTTCTGAATCAGCTCATCGAGACCTTTCAGAAAAGTATAATCATGACTAGTTTAGCTCATTTTAGGAATTTCCCGACTTTTTACCTACAGTACTCCCAGTTTTTCGTGGCGGGACCCAAATAGCATCAAGACTAGTCATGATTATACTCAAATTGAAGGTCCCCATGAGCTGAATTGAAAGAAACTAGTCTCGATAGATAAAGACTACTGTAGCCAGGGTTACGGTAGTTTTCGTGGTGGGGTTACGTTTATGCTCGTTTTGAAGCTCTCGCAGCGCTGATTTCAGGGGTTTTAAAACCAAACATTTATGAAAATTTGCAGACCGCGTTTTTCTGCGATGAGCACCAACAAAAAGAGGTGGGCGATTTGTTCCATCAATATGATAAGTCAATTGAAATCATCGATCAAGTCCGCCATCAGTTGACTTCTACCGAAAAAGACCAATTGAATATGATGGAAAATCTGAATGATACCCTGGCGGAGCAGGCGTTTTTCACTTATAAATTTCATGTGAGTCCTGAGGTCTGGAGAAATTTCCGACTTAAAAGTTATTTTCAGCAATTAAACCCGGTGGATTTGGCTGTTTTGACATCGGCAAAGACGTCGCTAACTGCTGCTCTATCTGCCACGCCCCCAGATGGAGCTCTGAGCAAAGCTATGGGCTCTTTTAGCCCTCAAGACTTAGAAAGGCTAGCTGTGAGTTTTTGATTTTGGAAAACTGGAATAAAGGGGAGCGAGGCTACCAAAACAAGCCATAGGTAGATATAGCAAATTCTCAAAAATGCCCGGGTCCCGGCACGAAAAGATACAGTAATCTTTCAAATTTTGGTCTTGATTTTTTTGAAAACTGTAAATTTGGATTCAGCTCGTCAAGAGCTTTAATTTGATTATAATCATGGTTAGGTTTGGAGAAATTTGAAAAAAAAAGTTGGGTCCCACCACGAAAGTTACCGTAACCTGAGCCAAGCTCACCCAAACCTTTTGAATTTTATAAATTTGAATTCAAAACTTCTAGTCCTCCAAAATAGGTAAAATCATGAATAGGTTCCAAAAACTTCTTTGAAAATCCATAGCAATAGTTGAGTCCCGCCACGAAAACTACCGTAACCCTGCCAAATTTTATCCAACTTTTTCAAAATTGACAATTCTAGAATCAGCCCATCAAGAGCTTCAAAATGAGTATAATCACGGCCAGGTTTAGAAGGAGTTTGGGTCTCGCCAAGAAAATCCCGGGGGTTACTGTAGGAAAAATGGCGGGAAAATTGAAAAATAGGCTAGTCTAGGCTTGATTATACTCATTTGAAAGGTCTCAATGAGCTGGATCCGAAAATGACGATTATGGGATGGTCATGTGTCTTTGAATTACAGTAATCCCTGACTTTTCTTGTTGAGACCCAAAGTTTTTCAAACTTTTCCATTCTTAGCTCCACATTCTCCAATTTCCAGACTCTTCCAGTTAACCATTTGCCAGAAGAAGTTCGAAGTCACTTGGCACGATGCCAGATCACTGCTCCAGAAGTCGTCCACGACACCGTCGCCTTCTTGTTATCAGTGATGGGATCCAAGCAGAATAATACATAGAAATTTGGAATTTTTGAGTCAATTTTTCGTAGAATATCAAATTTATAAATAATAAAAAAGATTCCGTAGTTTAAAGCACAAAGAAAAAATACATGTAAAATTGAAGAAAAAAAAAAACGAAAAGAAGTGAGGGAATCACATATAAATAGCGGGAGGGGGAATAGATGGGAGATGTGTATACATTGGAAAATTTTGAGACTGGAAAAGGGAAAAAATGGGGAACAAAGGGGTTTGGAGGCTGAAAATTCTAGAAAAATTGACTTTTTAGGGCGGGAAAATGATTTTTTGAAAAATTTTTGGTTTTATTTCGGAATTTTTTTTTCAGAAAACAGTGGAAGGTATCGTGGAAAAAAAATTTCAGTTTAATCGCGAAAAAGTAGGATAATCTGAAAATTTTGAATTAAAGAAAACCGAGAAAAAAAGAATTTCCCCATGTTTTTTTAATCTGAAAATTGTGAATTTTTGGCTGCAAATCGGAAAAAGCTAATTTTTTCCGGTAGAAGTCGATATTTTCAAAGCCAAATAAAGGGAAAATTCAAAAATTTTCCAGTGGAAAATTATTTTCCCGATTTTTAGATTTTTTTTCAAATTATAAAAAAAGGAAAGGAAATCAGTTGTTGAATATCGGAAAAAATTTTTAGAAACAAAATTCGAAAAAAAGAAAAAAATTTTTGAAAAATTTTATTTTTTCAATTTTTCCGATGAAAGTTTCAGAAGAAAAAAATTTGCTGGAAAAATTTATTTATTCGAAAAAAGTCAAAAAATTTTTCCAAAGTTTTTTTCAAAAAAAAAACCGATTTTCACCAATTTTTATCATTTTTTTCCGAATTCAGTGTTAAATAGGGGGAATTTCAAAGAAAAATCATTTTTTTCAAATTTTCAGAAAAAACTTTCCAAAAAAAAGTCAATTTTCCACACCAATTTTCAGCATTTTCTCGACTCAAAAATTCTAAAGATTAACACCCTGTCCAACGAGTCCCTTATCCATGAAACGTCTTCGCGAGAAGCAGAGCCACCATTTGGATGCTCTTTCCGATGGTTCAGGGAATGCCAAATCACAGAGACGTGAGCCCAATTCTTGACGAATTTGTTGAAGATATGCACGCATTTCATCCTCATCTTGTTTTGTGGGTGGTCGTTTGTACATATTATTCAATGGAAAACTACTCTCGCCCGGGATTGGAAGTTGATGACTCAGAGCCAATGCATTCAGATCCTTTTGACCAGCAATCTTGTTGGGGCTCTGAAAAATGAAGTAAAGAGGTTGGGCGGGTATTTGAAATTTTTTCTAATTTTTTGAAGTAATTTGAGACCAGTATTAGATGAAAACTGCGGTTCCCTAGCTTCAGCGGAATAAGTTTCGAAAATGGTTAGGCGGGAATTTGAATTTTTTTGAAAAAGATTTTGGGCCAAAATTCAGGGAAAACGGTAAGTAGCCTGTAGCCTTGCTACGCCAATTGAGATTGAGCGGGAAATCGGTTTTTTTTAAAGAGCAACGGTTTTTGAGTAAAAAATTACAGAACTTCTTGTTGGAACTCTGAAAAAGAAGAAAGAGGTTGGGCGGGAATTTGAAATTTTGAATTAATTCGGTTCAAATCTTTCAAAAATGAAGGGTTTCAGTAAAAATTTGAGAGATTCCGGAAATTTTTTTGTAAAAAGTAGCAATTTTTGAGTAAACCATTCGAGAATTTGTGGTTTGGGTTCGGAAAAATAGAGAGCGAGGTTGGGCAGTAATTCAAAAAAAAAAGTTTTCGATTTGAAATATTTGGTCCAAATAGGTAGCTTTTTTTTATGAAAATTAGGCGGGAATTCGAAAATTTGGGGAAAAAAAGTAGGAAGAACATTCAACAAAACGTGGTTTTTGGCATCGAGGTACCAACTTCAAATACAAGATGGCCTAGAAATTTCACCTGAAACTTCTCGTCCATCTCGTTCTCTCGGACTACACGGTGAGCCATTAATAAACGCTAGTCGTTCCCCCTAAAAGCTGAAATCCCACCGAGGGGATGGCCTAGAATCTGAACGGCCGAACTTCTAGGCCACCACCGATTAAGCCGATGACCTAGAAACTTCACATGCCACTGTGAGGGCTAGAACCATGCATGCCGTAAGAGTGCGCTGAACACCCCGCGATATTTCCTAGGAAAAAGAAAAAATCACGGGCGCGGAGTAAAAAGATAGGGTTTCACACGTTAAAAAAGGAGATACGCAGAGAAAAGGCGCAGGTTAGAAAACGATTGGGTTTCGCAGCGAAGAGCTGTTTTGGCGTAAATAAAATGTTTTGGCGTTGTTTTGGCGTAAACAACATTGTCAAAACATGTTTGTTGCGCCAAAACATTTTATTTACGCCAAAACAGCTCTTCGCTGCGAAACCCAATCGTTTTCTAACCTGCGCCTTTTCTCTGCGTATCTCCTTTTTTAACGTGTGAAACCCTATCTTTTTACTCCGCGCCCGTGATTTTTTGCTACCGTAGAGCACCCAAAGCGCCCTCCTCTCGGCATGTTTGGCTAGAACGAATCAATTTTTGACCATTTTCAGTCCGATTTTCCTTATTATTAACCTTTTGAAGTTTGCGAAGGCACTCGGTGATGTAGAAGATCAAATAGATCATTGTTCGATCGGCGGCTCCCTTGATCTCAAATTCGCGGAAGAAGATGTTCGGTTTGAAGTAGCTGAGAGCCTCGTCGATGATGTCCTCTTGATTGGTTTCTGAAAGAAGCGGGAAATTGGATTTTGCAAAGATTTTTGGCGGGAAATGTAGGGAATTCAATTTTTATAATTTTTCCGAACGTGGTGGTTTTTGGTCCATTTAGAGCCTACATGCCGAAATTTTAGACTTTTTGACGATTTTTTAATTAAAAAACTCAATTTTTCATGAATTTTCATCTCAAAATTAGTTTTTGTTGATTTTCCCAAAATTTCCGCTCTTTTCCTCTCCACTTACGAGGCGCCGGTCCCTTGTAATTGGTACGAATCGGTAGTTTTCCCATATTCGTGTTTCCCAGTGGCAACACTTTGATTTCCGTGTCGAATTTCGAGTGATACGCTGGCATTGTTTTACCTGTAAAACGGGAAAATTTTGGGGGAAAATGGGAATTTTCGAGAGGAAAGAAAGTAAGAGAAAATAGCGAAAAATTAGTTGAAAATCGGAGAAAACAGAGTCATTTTTGACAGAAAAATTTAAGATTTTTTTAAGCTAAAAAAGTCGAAAATCGACGGAAATCTCGAAAAATTTTGATTTTAAAGAGAAGATTGGCGAAAATCTTGAAAAATAGCGAAAATTGAAGGAAAGCGACAATATTATGACGAAAAACCGAAATGTTCAGCGTTCTTGATACGAAATCGGATTTTTTTCTAAATTTTCGTTCCAAAAACACAAAAAAATGACTAAAAAATGCTGAAAACTCCGAGAAAAATAAAAAATCACAAGGAGAAAGTTCGTAACCCAAGGAAAACAATTTTAAAAAAATGAAACTTTCGGTTTTTTTCTGTAAAAAATTGAAAAATATGGTATTTTTATCCTAAATGTCAGGATTTTTTCCGAAAATTTTATCTGAAAAATTGAGATTTTCGATCTCCTAAAGTTCGAAGAAAAGCGGAAAATAAGTGGAAAAAAGGGCATTTTTGGTGAAATGTTTTCGGATTTTTGACTCAAAATGGAAGAAAAAAATTTTTTTTTGTATTTTTTGCTACATTTTTTGTTGAAAATAACTAAAAATCGATGAGAAAATGCTGAAAACTCTGAAAAAATTAAATAAAGAAAAAATGAAAGAAATCAAAGGGAACAATTTCGTAACCCAATGTTAGCTAGTGACTCATCGAAATAAAAAAATTGGCGGGAAGAAATGAATTCAATTTTTTTTTCGAAAAAAAAATTATAAAAAAATAGGTAGAAAACTACATGAGTGAGACAAGAACATTATGACAAAAAGCGAAATGAGTGGGGAGGAAAAAAAAGAAATATAACACAGGAAAATCGGAAAATGGGGGAGAAAAATATCACAGAAAACGAGGAGAATTAGAGAAAAAGAGGGGAAATTCGGGGGTGTTTCTACAGTGGAAAAAAAGCGAAAAATGTGATTTTTAAGGATTTTTTTCAATGAAAAATTGGTGGAAAAGGGAGGAAAGGGACTTTTTGAGGGTTTTTACAAGAAAAATCAGATTTTCAGGAAAAAAAAATCGAAGTTTTGAATATTGCACGATTTTTATTGATTCTTTGAGAGGTTTTTGTTAGAAAACTTGCGAAAATTTCAGTTTTTAGAGTAGAATTTATCTCAATTTCTAAGCTTTTCAGTCATTTTTCACGGAATTTTTTTCATTTTTCACAAATCGGTCTTTTTCGAAAAAAAAATTTTTTTGACAATTTTTAAAACTCCCAATTTTTCCTTTTTTTTTCAAAATTTTCCTAGAACTTTCAGCCATTTTTTTCATCTGAAAATTCCCATATTCCACCATTTTGGGACGCCAAAAAATCCTACTCTTTTCCCTCTTTTTTCTGTGTCTGCTCAATTTGTTCAATAAAACTTTGTTTCGATAATTTGATATAATCGATAGGGGTGATTGTGAGCAGTGAGACCCATTGACCAAGTGATTTGAAATTGTCGGCGGCAAAATAGAAACTTCGACTCGTTCTGAAAAAAAATAGAGAAGTTAAGGGAAAAAACTTGTTGGAAAAAAGGGGAACGAGGCTGAAATTTGGCTGAAAATCATGAAAGAGACTGAAAATGGAATATTTTTTTCCAAAAAAAAAGTTTTAAAATTTTTTTCAGCTTTTTCGGATGGATTTTTTTCTTCGCTTTTCAGCCAGTTTTGAGCATTTTCAGACATTTTGTATTCAAAAATCCTAAAAACCGTAAAATTATTGGCTTTTTTTGGATTATTAGATGGCAGGGAAATTATTTTAGCTAAAAATTTGAAATTTCCCATTTTTCGGGTATTTTTTTCAGCGGTCTCGAAAGTTGCTTTTCAGCAATTTTTCAGAAATTTCAAACAATTATTTCCGAAATTTTAATATTTTTTCAGATTTTTCAGCCTTTTTTCAACTAATTTACCCTCTCTCTCTCTGAAAATTGCTTACGATTTAAAATTAATGACAAAAGTGAAGTCTTTTCCGATTTGATTCTCATCACACAATTCAATGAAACAATCTTCGATGATTAGTAGAAGGAATGGTGGTTCAGTGGATGACGTTGAGGAGCCATCTTCTTCTTGTTTATTGTACACTATTAACATATTCGCCTTCAGAACACCCCAACCCGCACGCCATTGGAAGTCCTGGAATATGAGAAATATGGAGGAGTTTGGGAGGGAAAATTTGGGATTTTTTGTCGGACTAGGCCAGTTTTCAGGCTTTCCTGGCCTTACAGCCCGGGTTCTAAGGATTGCCAGACCTTTAAAGCCGGGCCAATAGGTTTTTACAGGACTTTTTCAGCTCGTTTTTTGGGCTTTTCAATGGGCCTTCAGTCCGATTTTGAGGCTTTTCAGGCCTTTTTCAATTCTGCTGATGATTAAATTCAGAATGGTAGCATGTCCTGGTCCCGCTCAAGCTCAAAGAGATAATTTGGACTTTTAAGGATTTGTTGGAGGGGAAATTTTGAGATTTTTAGTGGAAGATCATGACTTTTTGCGTAAAATTTTGCGTGTTTTTAAGGAAGAAAAATCCCAAAATTTCAGGATGAATAAGTGATTTTCAGCCTCCAAATGAAGCTTTTTCATCAGAAATCTTCTGGATTTTCGTGCCGGATTTGTGGATGAACACGAGATTTTTATAGTTGCTTTGGCCAAAAGAATCGTACAGACTCGTACAAATGACCGCGGCCTAGGAATTGATGGTGAACTTTCTAGGCCATGGTTCGCTTATATGCCACTCCTCGACATTTTTGAACATTGATAACCATGAACTATGATGATCAATGTTTGACAAAGATAAGGATGGGAACTGGTTTGGGAAGGTCAATTCCGACAGTTTCTATCATTGTTTTTCCGACCAGAATCTTTTGTCTTCTTTTTTTTTCTGAAAAGTTGAAAATCTGAGCTCTTTTCAATGCAGAAAGTGTTGCAAAATTTGCAAAATGCAGAGAAAAACTACAGGATGACCAAGGTCTCAAGTCTTACTGAGCACTTGACAGTTGTTGTTTTCCATCCCATTGTGCTCCTAAGAAAAGCATTTAGAACGATGATGATCAAAGGGTCATGTATCTGAGGCTCTGATGAAAAACAACCATTGGCTCCTTCGAGTCAGGTGCTCTTTTTATCCGTGTCTGCGGATTGGGATTGATAGAGGTCAAACCTCTATCAATCTGATGGAAGGTGGTGCCATCCACCGTCCCCAAGCACACATAACAACTGCTCTTTTTGATAAAAACTGGACAAAATCTTCTCGAGATTGTCAGTCTTTTTGAGCTTTCGGTTGGTCTTTTTAGCCAATTTTCGATGTATTTGAGATGGTTTTGGCCGGATTTTAAGCTAGCTAAAGCTATTTCATTTAGTTTTTTTTTTGGGTTGAATTAGCAAGAAACAGACAGTCCATTCTGATTTTCAAGGCGTTTCTAGGCCCTTCAAGAGGCAATTTTTGAGCTGGTTCAGGTCTCTTAGACTAGTCCTTGAGCTGATTTCTCAAGGGTAGATTTGAGCCTCTTTCAGCTGTTTTTTGCTTGTTCTCGACGATTTTTAGGCCTATTCAAAGGCTGATCCGTGGCAGTTGAGGCCGGATTTAGAGATATTCCATGTCTTTTGTTCAAGTCATTTCGATAATATTTTGTGTGCAAATTCGAGCTGCTTTCAGCTATTTTCAGCTGGTTTTGAGCTTTTTTGAGCTGATTCCGAGGGACAGTACGTTTCAGAACCAGACCTCACTTTTGAACTTTTACTGAGTTCGAGCTGTTTTCAGGCTTTCCAGTTTTTCGAAACTTTTTCGATACTGACTATTTTATTTGAATTTACCCAGACTTTCCCTGTTTTTTCTTCCAATTTTCAAAATCACGAAATCCTCACCTGTCTCAATTGCAGAGGACCCGCGAACCGCCTCTCAAACGTCGGATCGGCACCCAATCGAAACAAGGAATTCGCGTTGGCCAGCATTTTGGGGCGAGGAGGGGCTGAAAATGAAGATGGTTTTGGTCTTGTTGGTATTGGCTTTGGCCATTGGAGGAGAGGCTTTTGAGAGGAAGGTAAGCGAGAAATAGGAGGAATTTAGGGCAAAAATGGAGGTTTTTAGGCGAAATTTGGGGTTTTCGAGGTCAGAATCAATGAAATTTGATTAAAAAAATCCGAATTTCGTCATTTTTTGCACAAGAGATGTGAAAAATCTAATTTTCCCACCAAAATCCCATAAGTTTCCTTTTCAGTACACCGTCTGCCAACAATCCACTGGCGATTTGTACCACTACAAAGAGGGCCGTAAAAATGCCGATGATTTGTGCGGAAAGCGTCTTGCGACGGCTTATTTCCATGATGAAGTCAACCAAACCGGGTAAGCACATAATGAGTCACACGGCTGAGCGGGAAGACCACCAGGCAGTGTTTGCCGATGGGAAAATCGATAAAATCGGAGGGGAGAATGGGTTTTAGGAGAAAAAAAAAGAGAGAATAAGGGATTTTTGAAATGATTTTGGAGATTTTAGACTAATTTTATGCTCAGAAGAAAACTTTGATAATTTCGAAAAAAATTTTTTTTTTGAAAATTATTAAAAAGGGGCCGAAACTGGTAATTTTTTTTCTTTTAAAATAACAATTCTTTTTTTATAAAGCAGCTATTTTCAAATTTTAGGTTGAAAATCGGAAAAATTCAAGAAAAAAAATTTTTCCAAAAAAATTTTTTTTTGAATTTTTTTATTTTTTATAAATTTCCAGGATTTTAGCAAAAAATAACGATCTTCAATTTTTTAGATGGGCTTTCCTTGAAGTCGATGTCATTAGTCCAAAGATTCCCCACTATCTTCAGGGATATGCCGCCGGATTTGCTGAGGGTTGGTTCTTGGCTAAAAATTTCAGAATTTTTTGGTTAAAATATTGTGAAAAGTTTTTTTATTGATTTTTTTTTGATTTTTAGCAGGAAAAATTAGAAAAAACCTAGAAAAATCGAGTTTTTCTGACAATTTTCTCTGAGTTTGTGATTTCAGCTAAAAATTATGATTTTTCATCGGTTTTTTGCCTAAAAGCATGAAATTTTATTAATTTTTACATAAAAATCATGAAAAAACACCTAAAAACCAAGAAAATCCGGCAAAATGAACGTTTTTCCGCTTTATCGGCACGAAGAAGCAATAAATAAAGTGGTGTCGATTTACGATAAACAACGCGCGCCAGTCGGAATTTCGGAGTGTCGTTGCAAAGAAGTGACGTCATCAGTGAATAGAAAGCAGGAAAAATAGCGAAAAAACTGTATTTTTAAGGAATAAATAAGGAAAAAAGTTGAAAAAAATTATAAGAGAAAAGTGGAAACAAAAAAATCTCAACAGAGCGCATTTGCAGGCCGTGCTACCCGCCACATGATCGACCTGCACATAGTGAATACAGTAACCGGTTACTGTGACGGTGCTAAACATTTCTGTGATGAGTTGGGCGAATTTATGTTGGATAATTTGAAGTGGATGGAGATGGAAATTAAGGTGGGGTTTAGGCCTTTTTGGTCTGGAAAAGGGCTTTAAAGCCCTAAATTGAGCCATTGATAGGGCTAAATTAGGGCTTTTCAGGCCTGAATGAGAGCCTATTCTTCACGTTTTCAGGCCTAAAAAGGTGAAAAATAGGCCAAAATAGGCCCTGAAAAAACCCTTTTTTAGCCTAAAAAGCCTAAAAAAGCCCAAAAAATTTCCAGACAAATCCAGAAGACGAGTATTGGCAACAAGTCAACTTGACCCTTAACCAGTTGTTCGGATTGATTCATGGTTATGAAAATAAGCTGGGAGCCAGAATCGATTATAAGGAAATTGCAGTCCACCCAATTTTGTGAGTTTGGAAAAAGGCCTGAAGAGCCTAAAAATGGGCCTGAAACGCCTAGAAATAAGCCTGAAAAGTCCAAATATGGGCCTGAAAAGCCTTAAAATAGGTCTAAAAAGCTTAAAAAGGGTCTGAAAAGCCTAAAAATTGGGCCTGGAATGCCGAACAATGGGCCTAAAAAATCTTTGAAATAGACCTAAAGGACATGAAAATAGGCCTAGCCTAGGCCAACTCTAAAAAGTCCTGAAAAGTTTAAAAAACCATACTACAAGCCTAATCATTCCCATTTTCAGCATGATCCAACTAGCCGGAGACCTTGAGGACTTGGCCCTGAAATTCAAAAAGCCTGAAAACCCGAAAAAAGTCTTCTCCGGACCAGGCCATTGCTCAGCTTTGGTCAAACTTTTGCCCGATAATCAAGATATTTTGTTCTCCCATGTCACGTGGACTTCCTACGGTGCTATGCTTAGAATCAATAAAAAATACTCGTTCAAGACTGGGGATCCGGGACAAGTGTACTCGTTTTCTAGTTATCCAGGTGAGATTTTTTTGCTTGGTGGCCTAACTTTTCACATAATGGCCTAGGAAACTCGAACCTAAATTATTCAAAACCAGCTCGTGAAGACCTTTTGAATGAGTATAATCATGACTATTCTTGTTTTATTTTGAAGATTGGGTTAGAGACGCAGGCATTCACGTTTCTCTGCACTCTAACCCAAATTTCGAAATTGAGCTAGACTAGTCGTGACAATACTTGTTTGAAAGGTCTTGACTAGCTGAATTCAAATTTTTAGGTTTCGTTAGTTTTGGTTTTCTAGGCCGCCACTTGATAGTCTAATAACTCATAAACTAGACGAGCTAGCGAAAAGTTTTCAACTAGAAAATTGCTCCAAATCTCATTTTCAGCTTCCATCACCTCCACCGACGACTTCATTCTGACCTCTGCCAAGCTTGCAATTCTGGAGACTACAATCGGAAATTACAATGAGAAGTCTCTCGACCTCATCACCCCAAATACCGTACTTACATGGATTCGTGCTGAAATTGCTCATCGTACTGCCAGCTCTGGTCTTCAATGGGCCGAGGCTTTTGGAAGACATAATAGTGGAACCTATAATAATGAATGGGTTGTGGTGGATTATAAGCAGTTCCATAGAGGAAAGGAAGTGCAACCAGAGACTGGAATTATTCATGTTGTCGAGCAAATGCCGTGAGTTGTGGCCTAGAAGCCCAAAACTAGGCCACCGGACAACAAATTCAGTTTGGTGACCTAACTTTTCATATGGTGGCCTAGGAAACCCAAAACCCTAATTTTTGAATCCAGCTCGTCGAGACCTTCCAAAAGAGTATATTCATGGCTAGGCCCCACCCACTTTCAAATTCGGGGCTAGAGCGCAGAGTAACGAGAGTGCCTGCGTCTCTAACCAAAGCTTCGAAATTGAGCTAGGCTAGTCATGATTATACTCATTCGGAAGGTCTCGACGAGCTGATCCCAAATATTTTAGTTTTGAGTTTCCTAGGCCACCATGGGAAAAGTTAGGCCACCGAACAAAAATCTTTTCCAGAGGCCACATTGTTCATTCTGACAAGACCGCCCATCTGTTCCGTACCACCTATTGGCCAGGATACAATCAGCCATACTACAAACAAATCATTCGCCTCTCTGATACTGATAAAATGGTCGAGAAATTCGGTGACTGGTATAGCTATGATAAGACCCCAAGAGCATTGATCTTCGCTAGAGATCATGTCAACGTCAAGGATATGGACTCAATGATTTCATTGATGAGATCTAATAATTATAAGAAGGACCCACTTTCGAAATGTGACTGTAATCCACCGTATTCCGCTGAGAACGCTATCGCTTGCCGGTCTGATTTGAACCCGGTCAATGGAACTTATCCCTTCAGAGTAGGTTTTGTGGAGTATACAAATCTAGACCACGTTTTGGGCGTTTTTTGATAGCGCGAGGAAGATTTAAACTTGTGGCCTGGTTTTCTGAAACTGGTGGCCTAGAAAATCAAAACCAGGCCACCAAACCAAGAAATACGAAATCAGCTCATCGAGACCTTCCAAATAAGTATAATCATGACCAGTCTAGCTCTGTTTTGAATATTGGGTCAGAGACGCAGGCACTCTCGTTTCTCTGACTCTAAAAAAATTTCAAAATTGAGATAGCGAAGTCGTGGTTATACTCAAATCAAAGCTCTTGACGGGCTGAGTTCAAAAATTTGGGTTTGGTGGCCTAGTTTTAAGTTTCTAGGCCACCAGGTCCTATCTTGCCCGGTAGTAGAGTTATGGAAAAACTTCAAATTGAAGGTCTGGCTAAATTTCTGAGCTCTACTCGATACAACTGTTTCCTGCTCAAAAATTGCATTTTTTTCAGTCTCTCGGCTTCCGTGACCATGGAGCTATCGATGTCAAGGTTACCAACTCCAAGCTCATCAATACCCTTCAGTTCACTGCTGTTTCTGGACCACCAGGAGGTGTCAATAAAGACGTCCCAATTTTCGATTGGAAAACTAGTCCACTGAAAGACAAAGTGCCACATTGGGGACAACCGGATAAGTGGAAGTGAGTACAAAAAAAAATTCGGAAATTTTTTTTTTCAAAAAATATTTGAATTTTTTCAGCTTCGCGCCAGTAACCTATAAATGGAGAAAAACATCTCAACACATTCATCATATTCACGAGAAGCTTCAGAAAGAGATGGCGGGAATTTGAATTTTTTGAACATTTTTTATAAAAATTATGATTTTATAATAAATATTTTCGCATTTTTTCCCACCCATCAGACCATCAGAGATCATATCACACCCTTTAGATAGTTTTTTAGTGTATGAATTGTTCCGCATATCCCTCCTCCTCTGTCTTAAAACAGGAAATAATGTTGTTTTATGCCATAGGAGGCATGCCATCTTTACAGCTTTTTTTATTTCATACATACAATTGGCTAGAGGAAGTGATTGTATTTGTTTCAGTTTTTGGTGGCCTAATTTTTGTTAGTTTTGGATTTCTAGGCCAGCAGAGCTTTTTTCTTCGATAGTTCATTCTCTTTGCTCACTCTCTCTGCCCCTAGATTTAAAGGTTTTTTTTGTTTTCTAGGCCAAGTTTTTCCATGGCTCAACAAATTTTTTTGGATTTCCAGGCCATATCATTCCGTGACCGAACTTTTATCTGATTTTCTAGGCCATGGTAGAAGTTTGTAAATTTCCGCTCAAGTGACAAACAAAACAATTTTAGGCTATGACAAAGGTCCAAAACCAGCCAAAACATACGGATTTCCGTGATCTTAGGTGTGCCCGTAGCCTAGCTTTTGGTCAATATGGCCTAGGAAAGCTAAAAATGATCTCATAAATAATTTTGGTCAATTTAGCTATTGATGTATAGACAAAATATGGTAGCCGAAGTTTCCAGTATTTTGATTTTCTGGGCCACCGAAGGTAATGTTTTTCATGGCTTCATTTTTTCTGTCGACCTAACTTTTTCTAGGTTTAGGGCCTAACTTTCTCATTGTGGTCTAACTTTTTTTTAGATCCAACTTTTCCTTGGTTGGATACTTTTCCTTGGCCTAAGTTTCTCTTCATGGCCTGACTTTTTTGCTGGGCTAATTTTTTCTTGATGGCCTAACTTTCCCTGATCAGAGAAGCTTCCCATGAACCATCAAAACATCAGGAATCATCATAATTGCCTATACTTTCCCCTCCTTCTTCAATCCGAATGACCTTAATCCGTCAATTCTCCCTCGGTGTGACGCTTCTTCTTCCCATCCAGACGTTCTCCTCCCCTTTATACTATTTCCGTCTCATAAAACTTTTCTCATCATTTTCACTTATGTCCCTTTAAAAAGTAATAACCGTAACCCAATGGACCGAGAATTTTCTTCTTCTCTTTTCCTTTGATTTTTTCTCTTGGATCGAAAAAAATCGGTTTGGATCTCTCTATCCTGGAACAAGTTTTATCTTCTATTGTCTTTTGTTGTCTGTCTCTCACTCTCTAAGTTCTTGATTGTATTCCTTTCTCGTGATAATTGCTGTTATCCGTGAGGACTTTTCGTGATTTTCGCAATTTTCCAAATTTGGGAAATTTTTTGAATTTTTTTTTGGCTCTCAAACTTTCAATTTACCAGACTACAAAAACTACAAAAACTACAAACTACAAAATATTGAGACAAAAATTCTGATCATTTTTGTAGTTTATAGTTTCTTTGTAGTTTTTGTTGTTTTTGAGTTAGTGGACTTTGAAACTACTGGCCTAGAAAACCAAAAGAAAAACCTACAGTAATCCCGGGTTTTCGTGGCGGGACCCAACTTGAAACAAACCTGGGCTTGTTTATACCAGAGTTGTACGGAATTCCGGATTCCGGATTCCGAATTCCGTATTCCGGGGTTTTTTTTCATTCCGTATTCCGAATTCCGGATTCCGATAAATTGGATTTAATTCCGGATTCCGTTTTCCGGATTCCGCAAAATGAAATTCTATTCCGCTACAACTCAAAATTTTCAAGTCAAGAAAAATAGCAAAATTATGGAGAATATTTGAGCGATATTTTGGTATTCAATGCTTCTAGCATGAAACTGCTTCAAAAGTGCACTGAAAAACGGATCCAAACTACTTTTGGGGCTCAATCGCTGTTTTAAGCTTTGAATCTCGCAAAGCCAATCATTCCGGATTCCGAATTCCGTATTCCGGGAAAAAAGAGATTATTCCGAATTCCGGATTCCGGATTCCGTAGAATCAAAGCTCATTCCGGATTCCGGATTCCGAATTCCGGAATCGATAATATCCATTCCGTACAACTCTGGTTTATACTCATATGAATGGTCCCAGTAAGCTGAATTCAAATATCCTAGTTTGGAGTTTTCTAGGCCATCCAGCGAAAAGTTAGGCCACCATTAGAAATTAAAAATGTTTAAAAAAAATTAAAAAACTTCGAGTTTTGTAAAAACTAAGTCTTAAATTTTTGCACCCAGGAAAATTTCTGTTTTTCTCTATTCCTCTTCCATTAATCATTTCTCCTTGCGCAGAAGGCAATCCACAAATGACTTTGTTTCGTTGTCTCCCTTTTCTCCATCTCATCCCGATTTATGCCATCCTGTCCGAATAATGGCAAGGTGTTAAAATTGCGGTGTGAAAATGTTCTCAAAACTTTTAATTCAAAGATCCGAATTGAAAACATAGACATTTTAAAGACCCATAATGATGATTTATGACTTTTCTTCTTCATTCTTCCGTGATTTTCCTATTCATCTTTGGAGAGGGAATGCACTCATCAGCAACAATTTCCACTTTATGTCAATGGACTTTTTGGACGGTCTGGCGTAACCACTAGACGGATGAACAGAACTTTTTTTTTCTGTTGGCCCAAGTTTCTCTGGTGGCCTAGAAATAAAAACTAGATTATTGAACCAAAATATTTGAAATCAGCTTGCCAAGGGCTTTCAAATGAATATAATCATGACTTATTTTGAAATTTTGGATTCGGTGGCCTAACTTTTCAATGATGGCCTAGAAACATCAAAACAAAAAAAAATTTTTGGTTTCACTTTGTCGAGAGCTTTCGTTTGAGTATAGTCATGACCAGTCTGGCTCTATTTTGAAATGTTTTAAGTTCATGCGCCTTTAAATCTACAGTATCCCCTGGATTTAGCTGTGGGACCCAACTTGAAGCAAACCTGGTCATGATTATACTCGTTTGAAAGCTCTTGACAAGCTGAGTTCAAAAATTTCAATGTGGCGGCCTAGTTTTGAGTTTCTAGGCCGCCAGGAATATTTTCAATGTTTAGAAGCTAATAACTCAAAAACTAGGGGTGCTAGCGAAAAAGTTTCTGCTACAAAAATGTTCCAAATTTAATTTTTCATTTTTCCTAGGCTTTTATTTTGAAAATTTTTTGCACCCAAAACAGGCTGATCCACCAAACAAGTACCTTGTTATGCAAATAACCTTCCTCCTCCTGCGGATGGCTAATGAAGTGAAAATGGGGGAAAAAGAAGATACATACAGGTTTCCCTTTTCATCATCATCATCATCAACAGACATTGGAATGACTTCAGAGGAGAGGGGGGCGGCTAACAAATGAAACGCCACACGTCGAGATTAGAATCTGTGGAAAAAAGAGAAGGGAGGAAGGGGATATATGCCATTCTTGTACGACAGCTGTTTTAGCGGCGTTTTTTTTTGAATTTTTAAGGGTTTAGACTACAAAAACTACAAAAACTACAAAAAATAGAAAGCTTGAAGCTGCAAACATTTTTGTAGTTTGTAGTATTTTTGTAATTTTTTTGACTACAAAAAATAAAAAAAAACTATAAAATACAAGAAATAGAGCATGAGATTCTTTATAGTTTTTGTAGTTTTAGAGTTATTAGGCTCTGAATTCAATGGCCTAGAAAACCGAAACCAGGCCATCAAAATGTTTTTCTGAATTACAGTAGCCTTGTGTACTTCTTACGTCATTTGAAGATCTCACCTAATCTCGCTGTAAATATCTATAAAACACGCGACTTTACGGTTGGGTTGAAGTATTTATTACTACGATGTTTATTACAGTATTCCTCCCGTTTTCTCATTTTCCCGTAACCGTTCTCACTTCTTCACTTTTAGTTAGCTGCTATTTGAATTGTCTTGTTGGAACCGCTGGGTTCTAAGCTATTTTATTTCCGAACGTTCAAAAAATACCTATTGTTTGTTTCTTCCAACTTTCCTCCGGAATTTTGTGAATCTTATCCGTCTTATATCCTGACACTTGTCATTTTCAAGTCTCAACTCTAAATTTCGGGTCCCACACCGAAAAGCTACCGTAACCTCTTCAATTTTCGCCCTTTTTCTATGGAACTACCAAATCTAAAATCAGCTCGCGAAGACCTTTCAAACAAGTCTAATCGTGACTAGTCTAGCTCGGTTTTGAAAATTCAGGTTAGAGTGCAGAGAAACGAGAGTGCCTGCGTCTCTAACCCGAACTTCAAAATTGAGCTAGACCAGTCATTATTATACTCTTCTAAAAGGTCTTGACGATCTGAGTTCGAAAAAATGGGTTTCGCGGCCTAGTTTTGGGTTTCTAGGCCACCAAGTAGGTTTTTGAGAAATATTAGCCTATTTTATTTTTTTTATTTTTTTCGAAATCGTAATGACTCAAAAACTAAGATAGCTAGGAAAAAACTAAAAAAGCCATTCTCTTTTTTTTTTGTTCTCTTTTTTGTTTGGATCGTATTCTAAGCCAAAAAATTTATTGAATTTTAGTTTGAAGGAAAAAAGTTGGCGGGACTTTTGAAATTTGGTTGCAAATATGAACCAAACCTTCTAAAGTCCAAGACCAATGTACCTTTAACCATCAAACCAAAACAACACACACCAATTATTAATCATATCCAAATCCTCTTCTTCCAAAAAGACAATCACCTACCCCCCCCCCCCCCCCTTTTAATCTCTTTTTCTCTGCTCTCTCTTATCTTCCTTTATCCATTGGGTCTCTCTAATGTTGTAGCCTATCCTTTCCTCCTCTCAAGCCTTGTTAGTCATTTCCAATTCTTAGACCGGTCTCTCCATTTCTTGTCCCTCTCTATGTTCTAACAACAACAGCTTCATCCCTTGTAAGAGACGTCTCTGTTTCTTCTTCTTCCCATCGTTACGTCATCAAGGTTCTTTCCCCGACTTTTTAGGGTCTCTAGATGCCATTTAGGCTTGATCAACCTACCAAAGATCTCAACGAAACAGTCTTATGTATAGCCATTTCTTTAGTGATTTTCGTATAGTTTTTTGATTTACAAAAAAAAGGTTTGGGATTTTCCCAATTATGAAATTTTGAAATTCAACTTAGTTTTTTTTGTTGGCAGTTTGGTTTTTTTAAACTTTCTTAAAAATTCTCTCCAAAATTTCAGAACTTTTCTTCTTGGTTCAAACGTTTTTTGAATTTTCTCCATTGGCCATGCGCCTTTAAACCTACAGTAATCTCAACAATTTTTTTCCCAAGCCACATATTTCTGCCAATTTCTAATAAATTCCTTTTTTTTCCAATTTTTTCACAGTATCCTTTTTAATTTGGTTTAGACTATCTTTGAAATTTGGAACTCTATCATGCGCCTTTAAACTTACAGTAATAAAAATTCTCATCTCGTCTTTTTTTTCTTAATTTCTTTTACCTGAATGTCTTCATTTCTGGTCAGATAACAATTTTTCTGTTTTTTCTTGATGTAAATTTCGAGTTTTTTTTTTCATTTTCGTGATGAGACCCTTAAAATCCTCATTTTTGCTTCCAGCTCGCCCCTACAGTTCAGAAAAGTATAATCATGACTATTCTAGCTCAATTCTGAAATTTCAGGTTAGATTCAGAGAAACGAGAGTGCCTGCGTCTCTAACCCAATTTTCGAAATTGAGCTAGACTAGTCATGATTACACTCAATTTAAAGGTCTTGACGAGCTGAATTGGAAAATACAGATTGCCAAGGTCTCACCACGAAAATAACTGGGTTACTGTAGTAAAATTCAAAATTGTGCTACCCTAGTTCTGATGATACTCATTTTAGCACTCTCGATGTGCTGAATTCAAAAATTTTCTTTTTAAACTTTATTTATATAAACTTTTTTTTAAATTTCAGATTTGTTTCGCACAAATGAAAAAAGGATGAACGAGACGGTATGGTTGGATAGGGTATTTTCGAACACGTCACTTGGACATCGGCTATTGGAACGGTAACTTTTTTTGTTGGAAATTTCCAAATAAATATTTTTTCAGACTAACTCTGACAAACCTTCGGCACGCCTTCTATCTCATTTCTCCATATGAGACTACTGTAAGAACAGTGGATGAGGTTCCGAATTATAACGCAGAAGTGTCCGCGTGGTGGCTGGTATTTTTGACGGCCGAGTTTTTCATTTTATTTATTTCCGGCCATGAGGATCGATTTGCATTGAATGATTCCATCACTTCAATATGTGCTGGAATGTTGAGTCAGTGTTTTAAGTGAGTTTTTTCTTGGTTAGACAAATCTCTTCTCCAACAGTACTTCAGCACACGATTTTATTCTCAAACTTGGGTAATTAAACCTTACAAAATAATACATTAAAAAGAAAGAGGAAAGTTATAAAATATATAAACAAAGAAAAAAGGCAAGCAGCCTTGCTTGCTGTAAAATGTTGAATGTATGACAGACTGTCTGTCGGATAGATTGATAAAAGAATGTGGGGCGGGGATTTTGGAGCAAAGATAACGGATAAGAATGTTGTGGGTGTGATAAAGAATTTCCGGCATTCTATTAATCATACTCGAATCGAGTACATTGGTGGCCTAGTTTTTCGATGGTGGCCTAGATTCCCAAAGGTGGCCTAATTTTCAAAGCCTAGTTTTTCAAAGATGGCCTAGCTTTCTCTATGCCTCTTTTTTTTACTTTGGTGATCCCGTGACCAAGAATGGGAACCTAACTTCCTATCTGTCCCCTATTTTTGAAAGGAGGCCTAGGAATCTCTGAATGGCCTAATTTCTTTTAGATAGGTGGCCGAACTTTTTATCTAGGACCTAACGTTTTTTGATGACCTACCTTTTTAGATTTGGTGGCCGAGCAGTTGCAATCTTCCTCTACGTAATAGTCTGGGACAACTGGCGGATATTGGAATTACCCTGGGATTCCCCATGGACATGGATATTCTGCTTGTTTTTCCAAGACTTTATGTACTATTTGGGACATCGGGCGGTGCATGGTAAGTGGGTACAAACTACAAACTACAAACTAAAAACTACAAACTACAAACTACAAAATATAGAAAATTCAATTAGAATCATTTTTGTCTTTTGGACCGTTTGGCTAGCTCCGTTGGTTCCCGAGTTGTAGTCCTTTTAGAATTTCGGTTAGAGCGCAGACCACCAGACACTCTGGTTTCTCTGCGCTCTCTGCGCTCTCTACCCGAAACTTTGAAGGCTTATAACTCAGGGCTCCATGAAGCTAGAGAAATCCTCCAAAAAGCAAAAATGGTCTAAAATTTCCCAAATTTCTAGATTTTCAGACCAAATTTTTTTTCAGAAGCCGGTTTCTTCTGGGGTCTCCACACAATCCATCATAGTTCTGAGTACTATAATTTCTCAACGGCACTCCGACAAGCCGCGATTCAAGATGCCGGTTTGGCCATCTACGATTGTCTACAAGCCTTTTTCATACCGCCTCCAATTTTTCTGGTGCATCGATATTTTTCGGAAATTTTCCAGTTTATTATGCATACTTCGGTGAGCTTTTTGGATTTTTTTCAAAGAAAAAAATATTTTTTCGAGTTTCAGTTGGTCGACACCATGGGCCCGCTTGGTCTTGTCTTCAATACCCCTTCACATCATCGGGTACATCATGGCCGAAATCCATATTGTATCGATAGGAATTATGGAGGAGTATTTATTATTTGGGATAAAGTAAGTGTTTGAACCAAATACCATGCAGAAATTTCAAAAAACGTTCAAAAAAGGATGGGTTTTTCAATATTTTCGAAAATTCAAGAATTAACTTTCTACCGTAACCCAGCCAATTTCGCTGCGAGACCCTTTAAAACAACTTTTTCGAAATCAGCTCCTCAAGACCTTCGGTTTGAGTATAATCATGACTAGTCTAGCTCAATTCTGAAAATGTTAGTTTTTCGCGCCAAAAAAAACTACAGTAACCCTATAATTTCGTGTCAAGACCCAACTTGAAGCTGAAATGTACATGATTATACTCAAAAGAAAGGTCTCCGCAAGCTGAGTTTGGATGTCTTAGTTTCATTTGATTAGAATCATGTTGACACATGCTACGGTAGTTTTCGTGGTGGGACCCAATTTTAAAAAAAGCTAGGCATGATTATACTCAAATGAAAGCTCTTGTTGAGCTAATCTCAAAATTCTAATTTTCATAGGAATAGAACAAAAAATGACCGGGTTACTGTAGTTTTCTTGATGAGACACAAACTTTTTTTTGGGTTTGCTCATTTTTAACCGTTTTTTGCGCTTTTTTTCAAATTTTCAAGTTAAAAACTTTTTTTTCAGATGTTCAACACATTCGAACCAGAACGTCCCGAGGACCCTCCCATCTATGGTCTCATCACAAATGAGAACTCTTTCAATCAAATTTATCTCCAATTTCACACTCTTTGGGACCTCCTAATCTTCAAAGGATGGACTAAAGACCGTAAAGGAGAACCCGTTTTCCCGGGAATCATCAACAAAATCAAAGCTACAGTATACCCTCCGGGGTGGTTCCCCGGGGTCCCAGTGACCCCATTTTTCCATTGGATGTCTATGGTAGACCCCGCCCACAAGGTGCCGGAGCCAAAAAAGCCTGTAATTAAGTACGGTCCACCGGCTCGGATCCTTGTGAAAGTCTATGTTGCCGTGTCGTTTGTACTGCTTTTGGCCATATTTTTCCATTTTGAATATGATCGAAATCATTTGAGCTATTTGGAGTGTACGGTAAAGATTGCCTATTTTGTGTGCACAATGCAATGTTTTGGAGCATTTTTCGATATGAAGTGAGTTGTTTTTTTCTGGAATTTAAGTTGAAAAATGTGTCTTATTTTGCCTGCAGTCGCTCATAAGTTTCCTAGTCTCTTGGACGCGTCGCGGTCGGGCGTCGCGTGCTCGAGAGTCAAAATTGAGGGGTTATAGGCAATGTGGGGCTCATTTTTTAGCTGCTAAGCTCAGAACTACACATTTTGATAATTTTTGATTTAATTTTCAAAAAAAAAATTTTTTTAGAGTTTTTTTTTCGAAAAATGTTTGTGCTTAAGTTTAGAATACCAGTGCGGAAACAAAATTTTCCGTTTCTGAGGTTTTCAGCTTCAAAATGAGCCCCATATTGCCAATGTTCACTTTGAAATTCTGAATTTTTTTGTAGGCGACGCGGTCGTGCGTCGCGTGCTCGAAAGTCGAAATTGAGGGATCATAGGCAAAATAGGGCTCATTTTAAAGCTCATAAGCTCTGAAAGTCAAAATCGGCGTTTTTAGAACGAAATTTCCATAGTTCTACAGTAACCTACCGTAATCCTTTCAGATGGTACGCCCGCTACATTGAAATCCTTCGGTGCTGTGGAGTCCTTGGCTATTACGCTTTCTTGATGTTTGATCATATTGGTGCCGGGACGCATCGATTATTTGTTATTTCTCTACATGTCATGGCGATTTTCTTATGGACAATTGATATTATTGTGGAGGTATGTGACGTTGTTCTTTGGAATGTTGGAACTTTGAAACTTGGAAAAGATTCTTTATGAAATTCGGAATATTTTTGCCTTTTGAAGCGATTTTCTAGCTCTTTTAGTTCTCGAGATATAGCGCTTTCAAGATTTGGCAGAGAGAAAGGGAGAGCGCAGTCCGTTAGACACTCTCGTTTCTCTGCGCTCTCTCCTCTCTCGCCTCTAACTTTCAAAGCCCTATATCTCGGCTCAAAATTGAGCTATAAAAATGGTTCAAAAGACAAAAATTATCAAAAGTTCATTTTCTACATTTTTATCATTTTTATTTCTCAAAAAAAAAAAATATATTAAATTACCAGAAAATCTCAAAGTGCTGCTGCAAACCAAACTCCGTCAACCCCACCAAGGAGGGTGAAGAATTGGAACGAACTGGTGCTACTTCAACAGAAATTGAAACGATCTCGAAAAAAGTTGCATTTTAATTTATTTTTTGTGTGTGCTATGTTTTGCCAGGCTTTTGTGTCAGATTCTAGTCATTCTTTGTGTGTCTTCTAGTTGTTTTAGATTACACCAATAAAAATTTTCTCAGAAAAATGACAGATTTTCAAATTTATTTTGTCAGGACTAATCGTAAGTCTAGCTCAATTTTGAAAATCGGGTCAGAGACGCAGACACTTTCGTTTCTCTGTGCTCTAACCCAAAAAACTGAGCTAGACTTGTCATGATTATACTCAAATGAAAGGTCTTGGCGAGCTGATTTCAAATTTTTTATTTTCAGGCGTCCCGCAACGAATACCGTAAGAGAACGGTAGAAAAATTTAAAAATTTATAACCATCAAATTTTCTTGAAAAACCAAGAATTTATTCGAAATTCACAGATTTGAGAACATATCATAAACAGCATCTTGAGCATCACCTCCCGGCATCGCAGGAAAAAACTTCAAATGAACTAATTCGATAAAACTTTCTTCCTTTTTCCATTCCAAAAGTTCCAGAAAATTATTTGATTTGGGTAAAATTCTGACATTCTTCCTCTTGTAAAAGTTTTTCATAACCTTCAAAACCGATTTTTGACATTCTTCTGAAGTCATTTTTTCCTTTTCTTTGATGATATTCGAAGAATGCAGAATCGATTCCAGTTTTCGAAAGTTTTGATGCAATATGTCGAGTTGCTCTTCTCCATCTTGCTTTGCCAACGGCGATTTTCTCAATTTCTGAAAAAAAATTAGGGTACTACAATGAAAACTGGTCAAATTTAAGAGTTTTCAAAAAACTGGGTCTCACCACGAAAAGTACCGTAATTCGATGTTCATCGATTTTCACAGATCAAAAACTATCTCATTATATTTACCTCGTTGAGACCTTTAAAATGAGTATAATCACGACTGGTCTAGCTCAACTTTGAGATTTGGGTCAGAGACGCAGGCACTCTCGTTTCGCTGCGCTCTAACCCGAAATTTCAAAACTGAACTAGACTAGTCATGGTTATACTCATGTGAAAGCTCTCAAGGAGGCGAATAGAATGATGATATAACTACAAAATCTACAGTATCACGGGCTACGGTACTCTTCGTGATGGAACCTGCTTTGTTAGAGTTTTTGAAAATATAGCCTTGATTATACTCAAATGAAAGGTCTTGGCAAGCTGATTTCAAGAATAAAATTTTCATACGTCTATTCGCAAAATTCCGTGGATTACGGTAAAAATTTGATTTTCTGCTCACCGTAATCTTTTCTTTCATTCCTTGAAACTTATAAAACTTGGAGTCCGCCCCCAAGTCAATACTATTAGCCATTTTTTCTCTGAAGCAGGTTTCCATTTCAAACATATACAATGTCGTTTGTTGATCGATTATTTCGACTTCAGATTTGGAAAAGTCCACAATTTTTCGACAGATTTCAGCAAATGCCAAGACCTTATTATAAATTTTTTCAAATTTTCTGATGAGTCTTTCAATTTCTTCTTGATTTTCAGACGTCTCTCGTTGAAGGATATCTTTTTGATGTTCGATGTGAGCCTGAAAAAAAAATTTTTTTTTGGAAAAACTACCGTAACCCTGCAAATTTTGTGATGAGACCTTTGCAACTTACTTTTTTGAACTCAGCTTGTCAAGATCTTTTAAATGAGTATAATCATGACTGGTTTAGTTCTATTTCGAAATTTTGCAATATTCGCGCCGAAAATCTACAGTACCCCCAGGTTTTCGTGACAAGACCCAACATTGAAGGAATGTGTGCTTGTTTATACTCAAATGGAAGGTCTCAGCGAGCTGGCTCCAAAAAATTAGGTTTCGAGCTTCCTAGGCCAGCAGAGAAAAAGTTAGGCCACCAAAAATTTTAAACCTACCAAAATTAACTCTTCATAAATCTTGGCTTTTTTAAATAATAATTGTATCAATGTTATCAAGATTTTTTCGATATTCCAATGCGTTTGCTTATAGAAACTTCTCAATTGTGGTGAACAATCCATCAAAAACGTGTGATTCTTTTCACGGTTAATGCGATATTTTTCCAAATTTTTTCGCATTTTTCTGATTTCCACAGCGAAAAACTGAGCGATATCATTGCCTTTGCCCGCCAGTTTCAGATAAAACTCCAATTTGAGAACGTCTTCCAAATTTTGCATTCTGCAAATTCAAATTTTTTTTTGTGAAAAAATAATTTTTCAATACTTTGAAATTGGCACCGTATGATGACCCTCATGAGCATCGTATGCACATTCGGAGCAAATTTTTTGCAGATTTGAAAGATCAGATTGGATTCCAGTATCGTCTTGAAAAATGATCCATTTGTCTGTGGATTCCACTTTTTTCAGCAGAGTTCCAGTACAATTTCCACATATTCTTGGAGCTCTTGTGGGTTGGGAGCAATTGGAGCAATCGCTTTTTTGAAGAATCTTCTGGAAGTTTGGATTTGGTGGCCGAACTTTTATTTTATGGCCTAACTTTCCAAAGTGTGGCCTAGACATACCGTAGTTTCAAAGAAAGTCATGACTCAATATTCTCGTATGATCTAACTTCATCTGAGATAGTGGCCGAACTTCTCCGACATGGCCTAACTTTCTCTAGTTTCGCAAACTAGTTTTTTTTGACGTGGTTCAGTTTTTCAGATGGCCTAAGTTTGCCCATGCTCATGACCTAACTTTCCAACTTGTGGCCTAACTTTACCTCCAACTTTTTCTCCAAAAATCCATCTTCCTCGTATTCCAACTCTTCCTCCAAGTCCTCAGTGTACTGTAATGTTATTTCAGAAAGTCCGAGTTCCGAAAAAGAGCTTTCAAATCCACAGAAAGGGCAGTTCAAGTTTGAACTTTTGCTCAAGCAGAGAATACAGATTATATGACCGCATTCGCCTTTAGATGGTACCGCGTTATCGGGATCTGGAAGCAAAAACTACAGTAGCCGAGTAAATTTTGTGATGGGACACAAGAGAATAACTTAGTTGAAATCAGTTTGCCGAGAGCTTTCGAATGAGTATAATCATGACTAGTCCAACTTCATTTTGAAAATTGGGTTAGAGACGCAGGCACTATCGTTTCTCTGATTCTAACCCGAAATTTCAGAATAGAGCTAGACTAGTCATGCTTATACTCATTTGAAAGTTCTCGGCGAGCTGATTCTGATTATGTCATTTTCAAAAAAAATTCAGCTAGGGGTTACGGTACTTTTTGCGGTGGGACCCAACCTTTTGAAACCTAGTCATGATTATACTCAAATTAAAGGTCTTGACGCCCTGAGTTTTAAAATACTTTTTTTTGGATCTTACCACGGAAATTGGTGAATTATGATGTATAGATACTTATCACTTACCAAAAAGTTTGCCACATTCGTAGCATAATAAATTGTGTATAGGTTTTCCCATTTTCCACGTGAAGCAAGTGAAATAGGCACAATGCCTTCTTCTTATCAGTGAGGTGATAAGCACAATTTTCTGTTTGATCAATACTTTTCCATTCCTTTTCACGAAAAAGTAACAAAAAAAGAATCAAGAATGTCTTCACTTGATCCACTATTCTGCCCGCTTTGTCACATTCTTTTTGGTAAGCTTTCAAATGAAATTTTTGGTCATTTCAGTAATCCGAGATACAGAAGTTTTTCAAAATTGAAAATTGCATCATTGAAAACAGCTCGCCGAGAGCTTTCAAATGAATATAATCATGACTAGCCTAGCTCCATTTTGAAATTCTAGTTAGAGACGCAAGCACTCTCGTTTCTCTGCGCTCTAACCCCAAATTTTAAAATGGTCCAAACCTAGGCATGATTATATTTTTTTGAACCGTCTCGACGCGCTGAATTCAAAAATCATAACCAATTTCAATTTTCAGTAGACACTGAAAAAAGACCTCGCCGAGGTGACTGCTCTCACGATGTTTGTGAAACCTGTATTGCCCAAAAAGGAGAAGACACCACTTGTCCAATTTGTGGAAAAATTGAAGCATTTCAGGAGGAAAAATTCAATTGGGCCCTTATTAGTGCTCTGAAAGCATATAAAGAGTTTATTACGCCGATAAATGAGGAGGTTCCAAACGTAAGTTTTAAGACTACCGTAACCCAGACAGTTTCAGTCCATTGGTCTTGAAGTTAAGATTTTTGAATTTAGCTCGTCGAGAGCTTTGATTTGAGTACAGTGCGTTTCACATTTATACGGCCACCCTCATTTTCGACTGTCTTGCTTCAAATTTTTGTTTTTGAGACTCGGCGTTAAAAAAATCGGATTCAGGATCAAAAGTTACGTATATCAAAAGTTACGTATATTAGTTTTTAGGGCAATACCTCAAAAATTGTTCGATCTGTTTTACAAAACCTGAAAATATGCCTTCTGCAACCGTTTCATATTTATACGGCCACTTCATTGAAAAGCCAAATTTTTAAATCGGGTCAAGATCTATTCACTCAAAATGAGTTCTGTACCTTTAATCATACAAAAGAAAGTTTTTCCAAACTATTTTCACTTTTTTCTCCATCTGTGAATCATGCCACGAGGAACTTTGCTCACTGACGCTGAAAAGGCAACTATCCAAGCTTTCAAAACGGCGGGATGGATTAATCGAGCCATTTCTCGTCATCTGAAGAGGTCCAAAGATTGTGTCGATCGTTTTGTCAAATCTCCGAACCCAAAACAGCCATTAAAAAAGACCGGTCCCAGTCCCAAGTCCCTGCTTCGAACACCATGAAATCCTGCAATGACAACAAGAAGGAGCTCAATCTTGCCGTGAGCAAGACAACCATCTGGAGAGCTTTAAAGGAAGATAAAAACATCGTTCGTGAAGTCATGCGTCCAGCACCGAATCTTACTGATCGACATAAAGAGAGATGTCTTGATTTTGCCCGCACCAGAATGACCACCAAATGGGAAACGGTATCACTTAAAGGTTTTTCCGCTCGAAAATGAATAATTTTATTCAGATCATCTTTTCCGACGAAAAAAAGTTCAATCTCGATGGGCCAGACGGCTACAAGTCGTACTGGCATGACCTTCGAAAGGAACGCCTCGTCTTTTCAAAGAGAAACTCTGGAGGCGGCTCTCTTATGGTCTGGGGAGCAATTTCCTCGGCCGGATGTCTTGACCTGGCTTTTGTCTCTTGTCGAATGAATTCCACCGACTATCAGGATGTCCGTAAGAATCATCTTCCGCCCTTCCGTCGTTGTTTCAATCGTCGTCAGTTCACCTCTCAGCAGGACAATGCTGCCATTCATGTCAGTAGATCGACAATGGAGTGGTTTAAATCGAAGAAAATCGACGTTTTGCCATGGCCAGCTTGCTCCCCGGATCTGAATCCCATGGAGAATGTCTGGGGAGAGCTGGTACGTCGTGTTTACCGCCATGGGAAGAAGTATGGGACAGTCGGAGATCTCAAGAAGGCCATTACGGACGAATGGGAACTTCTGGAGCATGAGTTCAAGAATCAGACGACTAAGTATCTTCCAAATCTCTTCAATTCAATGCCAAATCGTATTTATCATGTTGTTTCTTCGAATGGTGCTGCCACCAAGTATTAATTTCTTTCTGTTTTTGTGTTTCTGATGATTTCAATGAAGTGGCCGTATAAATATGAAACGGTTGCAGAAGGCATAATTTCAGGTTTTGTATAACAGATCGAACAATTTTTGAGGTATTGCCCTAAAAACTAACCAACATACGTAACTTTTGATCCTGAATCTGATTTTTATAACGCCGAGTCTCAAAAATGAAAATTTGAAGCAAGACGGTCAAAAATGAGGGTGGCCGTATAAATGTGAAACGCACTGTATAATCAAGACTAGGTTTGGTATGTTTTGAGTTTGCGGGTTAGAGCGCAGTGAAACGAGAGCGCCTGCGTCTCTAACCAAACGCTCAGAATTGAGCTAGACTAGTCATGATTAAACTCAAATGAAAGGTCTCAGCGAGCTGAATCCAAAAATATAAGTTTCATGGGTTTTACCACGAAATTCGCCGGGTTATGGTAGCTACATTTTGAAAAATCAAAATAAGGCTAGACTAGTCATGATTATACTTAAATGGAAGGGTTTGACAAGCTGAATTCGATATTTAAAACTATTTTTTTCAGCCCGATAACTATGACCACTGCTCCAATTGCCCGACACCATTCAGATTTAATCTCATGTTGTGTATAACCTGCTTCATGGCTGCCGGTATATTGGAAAGGCTACCAACTGGACAATTCAGAACGAACATGTTTAATTATAGAACACTCATAGCGAAAACCGTATATTTATGTCCAACATGTGTCCAGAACGGTGCTGAAGGGCACGGGGGTCATGAAGCAATGTCGTTTCATCAAATGAGAATGATTGAAATGGATCCGGAATTTCAGATTTATGCAAATCTTTACAAGGAATCTCATCGAATTAATGTTTTAGCTCAAATAATGCGTGCTCTAGCTCAATAAATTATTATTTTTTCTCTTCCTAGTTGTAACTTTTGTGCACATTATGAATTCCTTATCACTTTGATGATAAGACTTTTGGTTGAATACTCGCCGTTTTTTCTCTAAAGAATGTCTTTGTTGGCTTCGATTTTCTGCCCGCTTTGCCAGATTCCGTATGGTGAGTTCATTGATACGGGTACAGTAATTCGGGATACGATAGGTTTTCAATTTTGAAACCAGTACCATTCGATTTGTCTCAGCAAGACCTTTTAAATGAGTATAATAATGACTGAGGTAGCTCAACTTTCAGTTTCCCCTCTTAAAACTACAGTAACATGAGATACGGTAGTTTTTTCTGTTTTGAAATTAGTATCATTCGATTTGTCTTACTGAGACCTTTCAAATGAGTATACAGGGTGGCTCATAAGTATGGAGACTTTTGTGCTGGTGAACTTTGGCTCTATGCCAACCTGCCAGATCATAAACACGGGATCTAACAGAAAATTTTTAAAGTACAAATAGTGTAGTAACTGCTAATAAGAGTAGGACTCAATATATGATCTCATCTCGAAACTATGGGAGCTTTCTCTCAAAATAAAATCGCAAAAAAACAGGTACTGCGGCGGAGGTCTTTTAACACTGAAATCTCAAAAAGAAAAAGTGCCGGCATCAGGTCACTAGAAGAGCTAACCGAATACCCGTTTTTGTGGACTAATAAACACCCCAGTTGGTCATTTTTGACCACTCAGAACGGTGAGAGACCGCCTCATAAGCTCAGTTTCGAAAACACTGCCAAAAAAATCAAACTTCACTTATTTGGTAACAAGGTTTGGGACCATACTATGGGCTTCATTTTCATCCGGCGGTCTTCTACTTTCAAGTACTTCGAAACTGATGTCCAAACTTACTCGGATCAAATTTTGGAGTCATTTGGTGAGATATATCATCTGCTATACCATGAAGTAGCCATCGATACCTCCGCCGCAGAGGGGGGTCTCGCGGTTACATGTCAGAAGACGTGGAAAGCCGCGGAAACTTCCGATTCCAAAATTTTATTTTCCTAACTATTGCTTAGGATCGTAGCAATCAAAAACTCACCTTGGTTTCTATATTGCTACTCTATTTTTCAAAATATACCCAAAAACAGAAGTCTCCATACTTATGAGCCACCCTGTAATCACGACTAGTCTAGCTCAATTTCGAAAATAGGGTTAGAGACGCAGGCACTCTCGTTTCTCTGCGCTCTAACCCCAAATTTCAAAATGGTCCAATACTAGTCATGAGTATACTTCTCTAAACTGCCTTGACGCGCTGAATTCAAAAATCACAACCATTTTCAATTTCAGGAAACTCACAAAGAAGACCACGACGAGGCGATTGCTCTCACAGTGCCTGTGAAGCTTGCCTCGACAAAAAAGAAAATGATACGACGTGTCCAGTTTGCGGAAAAATTGAAGCTTTCAAGGTGAAAATCTTGAATTACACACTCATTGGAGCACTGAAAACTTTCAAGGAAAAAATGACGGAAAGGAGTTTGAAGGAGGCTTCAAGCAACCCAAAAGTGAGTTTGAAAGTACAGTAACCCGGCGAAACTAGATTGAATGAGGAAAGTATTATTTTTGGACTCGGCTCGTCGAGACCTTTAAAATAAATATAATCATGACTAGGTTTGGCGATTTTGAAAAATCAGGGCTAGAGCGCAGAGAAACAAGAGTGCCTGCGTCTCTGCCCGGAATTTCAAAATTGAGCTAGACTAGTCATGTTTATACTCAAATGAAAGGTCCCGGCAAGCTGATTTCGAAAATCTAAGTATTGAGATTACTAGGCCATTATATGGAAAGTTAGGCCACCGAACCAAAACGGTCAAAATCAAGTTAGACTAGTCATGATTATACTCATTTTGAAGCCCTTGACGAGCTGATTTGGAATTTTCAGACACTAAACTTTGGAACTTGCTCCAACTCCGACTGTACCGAGACCCGAAACCTCAGAATGTGTGTTACCTGCGCCGAGGCTTCTGGTCTAATCGAGAAGATGTCAGATGGAAAATGGCAGTTAAAAGAGGAAAATAAAGCAATACACCTGGCGAAAACAGTGTTTCTTTGCGCTAATTGTATTCTGGAAAATAGAGCCAAAGAGCATTTGGGCCATGAAATTCTGCCATTTTCCGCAATAAATAGGATTGATTTGGACCTGGAGCATTGGTTTTATTTGGCTCAGGCTTATTGTTTGGATGAAAAATACTATGATGAGCTGCAGACAAGTGGATTTTTGCAGACAAAAATTTTGGAATTCAAGCGGGAACTGATCGAATTCGACCTACTTTCCAAGAAGAGACTACAACGATTTGAAGTTCTCGACGTTATTTTGAATATGAAGTTTTTGAAAAATATCGATGTGCATACTGTACCTGCACTTGCAAAAGCTAAAAATGTGGTTTGGCAAAAAGCTCAAGAAACTATCGATCGGTTTTGGAAGGTTCAAGAGAGAACTTTGAGGCTTAGACAAAAGCAAGTGGCTCATTATTTGGATGGATATGGACTTAGACCGGACAAGACGGAAGCTGAGAAAGAAATATGGAAGGAGTTCAAAGGTACAACTTTGGATTTTTGAAATTTGGAATCAGGGGACCAAGAGCTTCAGAACGAATATAATCATGCCTATGTTTTAAAAAACTTTTCCCGCTTTGGGGAATGGTGGCCTAGAAACCCAAAACTAGGCCACCAAACTTATATTTTTGAATTCATCTCGTCGAGACCTTTCATTTGAGCATAATCATGGCTAGTCTAGCTCAATTTCGAATTTTTTTAAACTCAATGCGCCTTTAAACTACAGTACTCCCAGGTCTTCCCGGCGGGACCTAACTTGGAGCAAACCTGGGCATGATTACACTCATTCGAACCGTCTTGACACACTGAATTCGAAAAATATATTTTCAGATCAAATGGCACAAGTCACGAAAATGTTCAACAGCTACAGTATCACCGAATTAACACCAGAAGAATCTGAACAAATCGATGAGGAATTGAAGATGAAACTCGAAACAAAAATGAGAAATTTGGAGCTTTTCGACGAAAAAGACGTCAAAAAACTGCAATTTTTCCGCTACAAAGCCTTGTGTGCCCTTCTAAAAGAGTCATCCGAGGCTACAGATGGCTATCAAGAAAAAGCCAATGTTCAAAATGATAAATCTGGAAAAATGACAGCAGATCGAAAACGGCGATTTGAAAAATCATTCGAAAATTCAGAAAAATCTGTGGAGGACCAGCTCACTATGAGACTGTTTTTGTTTGAAATCACTGAAGAGAGCTTTAAAATCGATAAGATGCTGCTAGAAGCCTTACAAGGCTCCGTGGACTATTTGGAAGCCAGATTACTGTGGTTACTGTACTTTCCGGAAAAAATTGATGATAAATCTGAAGAATCTTTTTATAATATGGTGTTACTTCAACAATTCCCAAAAGGAGACGCTTCTCTGAGACGCGAATTTTCTCTGTCTATGCATATTACTAAATATTAATGAAAAATGTTAGTTTAATAGTTTTTTTTGAAGGATCAAGTGAAAATTTCTGATTTTCAGTCAAAAATTCAGAGATGGCCAAAGTTTTGAAAGGCAGTGGCCTAGAAATCCAAAACTCGGCCACCAAACTCAGATTTTTTAGCTCAGCTTGCCGAGACCTTTCATTTGAATATAATCATGACTAGGTTTGCTTTAGGTTGGGTCTCGCCACGAAATCCTAGGATACTGTAGGTTTTTTGGCGCGAAAGTGGAAAAATGTCAAAATTGCGCTAGACTAGTCGTGATTGTACTCATTTGAAAGGCCGCGGCGAGCTGAAATCAAAAATTTAGGTTTGGGATTTTCTAGGTCATCATGTCGAAAGTTAGGCCACCAACACAAAAACCAAATTGAGTTGGACTAGTGGAAAATTTTAGGCTATTCATTGAAATTCAGGCCAGTCTATTATTACTTTTTGCTGTTGCTATTTGTAGTAAACACTCCCATCCTTATCACTAAAACTGATAACAGACTCTTCCTCTCCTGATTTTTCGCTCGTTTGGAAACTTTATTTTGAAAAAAATAATATTTGATGCATCGTCCCACAGCAGATTATTCCTTATTATGCTTGGAATGCGGAAGCATTTTTGGTATGAAAAAAATTAATTTTTCCAAATATTCCAAGAAAGTTTTTTATCAGACACTACCGAACGCCGACCTATAATTGGTTTTTGTGAGCATGTGATATGCCAGAAATGTGTTTTAAGTCACACAGAAAATTATCATAAATGCTCCATTTGTGGCGATGAAAAAGGGTTTTGGCAGTTTAGAGTATTTCGAAATATCATGGCTTCTGTTAAAGCTTTGGAACGAGAATCGCAATTTGAGGATAACGACTATTTGAAAAATCGGGTTACGGTAGGTATTTTTGAAATCTGCTAAAAATTGTGATATTTTTTGCCTTTTGAAGCATTGTTCTAGGTGTTCTGAGCGCCGAATTACAGCTCTTCAAACTTCCAGGCGAGAGAGCGAGAGAGCGCAGAGAAACGAGATCTGGTTTCTCTGCGCTCTCTCCTGTCTCTCTAATGCGCGTATTTCGGCTAAGAATTGAGCTAGAAGCATGGGTTAAAAGCTGAAAGTATTCAGAATTGAAAGTATTCAGAAATGAAAGTATTCAGAAAGCACGACAACATGGAATTGGAAACTTTTCAAATTTTTTTTCCAGGATTTTGCTTTAACCGGTTGCTCCGAATGTCATCATCGAAAACCTCGAATCTGCTTGGATTGCACACCAAAAGAGGAGATAACGATGAAAAAATTGGAAAACGGAGTGTGGATTATTGATCAATCCATAGGACCCCCAAATTCAAATTTTCGGTGTGCGGATTGTGCTTTCGAGTGCCAGGAAAGTCATGAAACCGTTCAAGTTTCAAGGTGTTTTTTTTTTAATTTTTGTGTTTTTCACATTTTTGAATAATAGATCTCAAAGTTCGGTGTATTTTTGCCTTTTGAACCAAGTTTATAGCTCCATTTAGAGCCGAGATAAACCCCTCCGAAAATGAGAGGCGAGAGCGCAGAGAAACCAGACACTTTCGTTTCTCTGCGCTCTCTCATCTCTCGCTCCAATCTTTGAAGGGCTGTATCTTGGCCATAAATTGAGCTAGGAAGATAGTTTCAAAACCAAAAAGGATCAGAATTTTTTGATCTACAACTTGTTTGCTATTTTTAGAATCCAAAACATTGAAGACATCCTAAAACTGGAATACTTTTTCAATTTCCTCCGCCATGAAGACACTGTTGATTATGTATATGTAATTCATGCCACGAAAAGTGAAGACGAGGTCCAATGGATGCGAAAATTCCTTGATAATAAGGAAAAACTTGATGAAACTTTTTCCATGGAAATGAAAAATTCTTATGATGAATCCAAGAGAAAAATTGATGAAGCACTGGAGAATATTTATAAATTGATGATTAGGGAGAAAATGATTCATCTGGAGCGATTAGAGGTTAGTTCAGTTCTTCGAAATACCGTAATCCGGGATACGGTAGTTTTTCTTATTCAAAATTTGTTGCATTAAATGAAGCTTGTCGAGAGAAAAAATTTGATTTAGAAAATCCTAGGCCACCATGTCAAAAGTTAGGTCACCAATTACATTTTTGTTCCAGCTCTGGATCAATGATCATAAGAAACGCCTAGAAAAAGCGGAAAATCAAAAGGATTGCTCAGAAACTCAACGAGTGCTAGAAAGATTATTAAGGGTGAAAAAGAGGATTCAAGGGTTCACGGAAAATTTTTCGATGGATCTAACACCTGGTGACATTGAGAAAATCGATATGAAAACAACTGGAAAAATGTTGGAATTGGAGAAAAAATATAAAGAACGATTATTTGTTCAAATTGAATTGGAAGAGGTAGATGCGAAATTTCACAAATATCAAGCGTTGTCTAAAGAACTCCAGGTACTTTTTATCTTTCTGGAAAAAAAGGAAATGAAATCTAGAACATTTTTTCTTCTAGGACCATACTTCTATCCTTTCTGGTTCCTGAGATACAGTTCTTTAAAGCTCGAGACGCGAGAGGAGAGAGCGCAGAGAAACGAGAGTGTCTGGTTTCTCTGCGCTCTCGCCTTCCAGCTTTGGGGGCGTTCATCTCGGGTCTAAATTGAGCTAGAAACAGAGTTCAATGGGGGGAAATGGTCGGAATAATAAGATCTTTACTTTGAAAATCTCAAAAAAAAAATTTTGGAAAAAAAACTTTTTTTTCACAGGAAATGAACAGCACTTGGACCAAATTTGAGCCCCAACCAGAAGATCAAAAACTGAAGAAGAAGCTCAAAGAGCTCAAACCCCATATTGAAGAACTAGAAAATCATCCGGAGGCTACAAACTATGAAGATGAGAAGAAGGAGCTAGAAAGGTCTCAAAAATTTTATCAAATGCAATATATGGAGCATATTTTTACGGATGATAAGAAGTTTATGGAGAGATTGGAATGGGAAAAAAGACTTCTTTTTGCAAGATTAATTCATTTAAAATTTTTCCCAGTTGGTCCAGATAGTGACCCTCAAGATATTGTCTATGATCGTTTTTTGAGAGATTGATATAAATCTTTTGCGTTTTTTTCTGTGAGTTTTGTTGTGAGACCCACGAGACCATCTTTTTCGGATTTAGCTCGTTGAGAGCTTTAAAATGAGTATAATCATGACTAGTCTAGCTCAGTTTTGAACATTTGGTCAGAGACACAGGCAATCTCGCTTCTCTGCGATCTGCCCGAACTTTCAAAATTTGAGCTAGACTAGTCATGATTATACTCATTCGAAAGCTCTCGACGAGCTGAGTTTAACCGTAATAGTTTCAGAGCGGTTGGAAAACAACTGGCAGGGTTACGGTACTTTTCGTGGTGGGACCTATTATGTCGCTCCTTATTCTACTGTATTCATATGTTTTATTAAAATTAACAAGCCATAGAAACCGAGAACAGCGCCTCAATTAAATTTTTGTCTCCATCCTCTTCCGTCAAAAATCGTTCGCTGAGAAGTCGACTATAGAGGTGTTGATCCTGGTCAAAATACACAACAGCATCCGGAAAATATCGTTGCCACAAAACTTGTCCTTCTAGGAATTGAAACATCAATTCGAGACTTTGACACCATAACTTATCAATTTTCAGACTTCTTTCAGTCAACTCGAATAAAAATAAACGATGAGCAAGTTGGTCTTCAAGGCTGTCCGAACTTATTGATTCTTCCAATTCGAAATGCCTTTTGTTGAAAAAATCAACGAATTTTTTAATTTCTTCATCCATTTCCATCGAAAGTTTCTTATCTTGTGCGTCTTCCATAATTTGGCGTATCGCTTTATAAATGAAAAATTTTGATTTTTTGGGATCTTCAGAATCAAAGAATTCGAATTTTTTCATATAAGTTGTTAGTTTTTTGTCCATTTCTACGTCTAATTTCACGCCTTCTAAAAAAGACAAGTCCGTGACGTGAAGTTCTCGAAACTGGGTGGCGAGCGAAGGGATTTTGGCTGAAATTTTTGGTTTTTTATTGTTTCATTATTGAGATTCCGTGTGCCTTTAAATTACTTTAAAATAACGATGTTACAGACTTTCAAAGCTCTAAAAACACTTTTACTACCGTAATCCGAGAGTTGTCGTGCTGAAACGCATAAAACCGAAAGATTTGAATCCAGCTGGTCGAGAGCTTTGAAATGAATATAATCATGACTAGTCTAGTTCAAATTTGAAATTTCGGGTGTTTACGCGCCTTTAAAGTTACAGTAATCCCGCGGTTTTCGTGCCGGGACCTGAACTGCGGCAAACATAGTCATGATTATACTCAAATTGAATGCCTCGACGAACTGAATTCGAAAATGTAAGTTTTTTGGGTTTTACAGCGACAGTGACCGGGTTACGGTAGTTTTCCTGGTGAGACCCAACTTGAAAAAGACCTAGTCATGGTTATACTCAAATGAAGGGTTTCGACAAGCATAGATTGAATATTTCATTCTTGAAAAGTTTGGCCCATAGCTAACTGGGTTACGGTAGTTTTCGTGGTGAGGCCCAACAGTAGAATAACCAACCTTTGAACTCCAACCATTCTTCATCCTGACACTCCAAATTGATAGTTGCCATCATTTTCAGATAATAATCCAATTCGGCTTTTTTAGTCCACAATAGCCTTTCTCGAACTTTTGAAATTCGATCGATAATCTTCTTAGCTTTCTCATAAGACGCATCCTTCAACTCGGCAAGCTCCGGAATACTGTAGATATCGACATACCGTATTAATCGTAATTTGAAATGGTCTTCAAGTGGATTCAAATACTTTTTATGTTTGCAAATCAAATTCCATCGAATTTTTTCTTGTTCCGAGCTCAAAATTATCTTTCTGAATACGTTAGAACCATCATTTTGAATGACCACGCCCAATTGCTTTTCGTTTAAGCTTCGCTCCAAAAAAAGAGCATGGATTACATAGTTCCAAAATTCCAGATCCATTTCGACCATGTCCACTTCCTCCAATTTCACATATTTGTGGTCCACATGGTCCGGCGGCTCGTCTAGAATGCAACTTGCACAGAAAAAGGCAAGTTTTGCCAGGTGGAGCATCTTTCTCGGCTCAATAAGCTGAGTTTTTCCGTTTTTGAGCTTCTTGAGAACCCCTAGATTTTCAGCGCAGGTCAGGCAGAGACGCAGCTTTTCGATATGTTCGCGCGCAAGACCGGAGCAGGTGCCATAGTGGAGTTTCTGGAATTTATTAGAATTTCGCTGCGGAGCCATAAAATCACAGTTTTCCCTTCGCGATAAACAAAGTATTTATTCTGACTAGTTTAGTTTCACTTCTAAAAATGTTTGTTTTCGGCCTAACTTCCTAATTGATGGCCTAGTCGAGAGACTCAACATTGAGCAAACATAGTCATGAATATACTCAAATGAAAGGTCTCCATGAGCACAGTTCAAAAAACTGGTTTTCAATAAATGCCAATCAATTTACTGTACCTACTAGTGTACCGTCTCGCGAGAAAATTGTCGCAATTCTCGTTTTGTCTCGCAATCGTCCCGCCTCGGGCTCGTCTCGTCTTGTCTCGCAAAAAGATCGTCTTGTCTCGTTCTCGCAAAAGATCGTTTTTGTCTTGTCTCGCAATTTCTCGTTCTCGCAAATTCTCGCAATTTTCATTTCTCGCAAAAGGATCGCAATTTCTCGGAATGCTCGTCGATCGCGTGAACTACAGTATTTTCTGGCTAAAATTTGCTCATAAAAAATAATTGGGTTTCTTCGTGTATTTTTATTTTTTGATAAAATAACTCCGTGACCATTTTTTTCAACCTTCTTCGCCTGTTCAACACTGTATTCCACGTGATCAACGAGCATTCCGAGAAATTGCGATCTTTTTGCGAGAAATTGCGAGAACGAGAAATTGCGAGACAAGACAAAAACTATCTTTTGCGAGAACGAGACAAGATGATCTTTTTGCGAGACAAGACGAGACGAGACTCGTGAACATGAAAGCAAGACTCGCAGAATTTCTCGCGCTCGACGAGCATCAATGCTCGCGAGACGGTACACTAGTACCTACAGTACCACTCACCACAGGATTCAATGATAACTTTTCCAGTGCCTCCTCAGTTGACTGCTCCTTCATCGTTGGAAGCCATTTTTCCAGTTCGAAATTGTACAAAATCTCCGAAAACGCATTTTCTTTCTCGCACAGCGGACACGTGTCACCTTCCCGGTTTTTGATGCATAGCTGGCAAATTGTGTGACGGCATTTTCCTAGGCGAGGTCTTTTGGAGGTAGCGTCTGGAAAAACGGAAATCAATGTGGAAAAAGTACTTGAAAGTTTGAAATCAGCGCTTCAAGTCCGTCCATTTGAGTATAATAATGACTGAGTTTGCTCCAGGTTGAGTCCCGCGACGAAAACCCGGGGTTACTGTATCTTTAAAAGCGCGTAAACACCCGAAATTTTTAAAACTGATTCAGATTAGTGATTATATGGGTCTTGCCACAAAAAATACCATAAACTACAGTAACTTACCATAAGGCGATTCACAGAGCGGACAAAAAATAGAAAGGATCAATGACATTATCACATATTTGTTACTGGAAAATATTGCGAAAAAGGAAGAAGAGAAACAATTTTCTCATCTCTATTTCTCTTCGTCTCTCCTGCAGGACAACGGAGAAAAACCAATTTGATAAGAATTTTTGCGAAATTTTTCGTCATTTCACAACAACAATGATAAATTTGAACGGATTGCTATGTTTTCAATGCGGAAAGTTATTCGGTTGGTTTTTCTGGATTTTTTGTTTTCTACAGTATCTTTTTGACTTTTGTGGTGAGACCTATGTAATGTACGAATTCAGAATGAGAAGGCCAAGACGGTTCAAAAGAGTATAATCATGCCATGTTTTGCTTTACTTTGAAGCTTCTATATGTTATGCGCCTTTAAAAGTACAGTAACCCGGGAGTTCGCGGCAAGACCCAAATTTCTTCAAACCTAGTCGTGATTATACTCAAATGAAAGGTCTTGACGCGTTGAATTCAATAAAGGCCGTTTTGATATCCAAAAAACTACCGTATCCAGTAGTGTACCGTCTCGCGAGCATTGATGCTCGTCGAGCGCGAGAAATTCTGCGAGTCTTGCTTTCATGTTCACGAGTCTCGTCTCGTCTTGTCTCGCAAAAAGATCGTCTTGTCTCGTTTTCGCAAAAGATAGTTTTTGTCTTGTCTCGCAATTTCTCGTTCTCGCAATTTCTCGCAAAAAGATCGCAATTTCTCGGAATGCTCGTTGATCACGTGGAATACAGTGTTGAACAGGCGAAGAAGGTTAAAAAAAATGGTCACGGAGTTATTTTATCAAAAAATAAAAATACACGAAGAAACCCAATTATTTTTTATGAGCAAATTTTAGCCAGAAAATACTGTAGTTCACGCGATCGACGAGCATTCCGAGAAATTGCGATCCTTTTGCGAGAAATGAAAATTGCGAGACAAGACAAAAACGATCTTTTGCGAGAACGAGACAAGACGATCTTTTTGCGAGACAAGACGAGACGAGCCCGAGGCGGGACGATTGCGAGACAAAACGAGAATTGCGAGAATTTTCTCGCGAGACGGTACACTAGTATCCAGTGTACATTTCGTGGCGAGACCCAATTTTTCACAAACCTAGTCATGATTATACCGAAATAAAAGTCCTTGAAGCGCTGTATTCAAAATTCCAAATTTTTTCGGTTGAAAAACATTTTCAGACCCAGAAGAAGTCATACCAAGTACTGGGATATGCCATCACGTTTGTTGCATATTGTGCCTCGGTGAAAATCCAAAGCTGGACTGCACTTTATGTGGATTTCCAAAATCATTTTTTGATTTTCAAGTTGATGGAACAACTGTGGAATATGTATCTGATTTGGAACGGGAGATAAAATTTGAGAATGAAGGAAATATTGAGAGAAAGTTAGAGGTAAGTTTGGAGAAAGTTAGGCCATCAGAGAAAGTTAGGCCATCAGAGAAAGTAGGCCAACAGAGAAAGTTAGGTCACCAGAGAAAAATAGGCCACCAATAGAGGAGAAGTCAGTCTTTGAGTCTAAAGAGGTCATGTATGGCCGAACTTTTTCTAGGCCCCGAAATGGTTTTCAGAGTCTTCTCCAAGCAACTCTATGCTCTAATTGCAAGCAGACCACAGAAAATCTTTCGCTTTGTGCCTCCTGTGTCGGATTTCATCTCAAAAAACTGGAAAATGACAATTTTATAGTCCAGATTTTCACAAAAGACATTGAAGTTCGAAAATCCCAACTTTTTTGTGAAAGTTGTACCAAAAAGCACGCAGATGGCCACCAAACTGTAGAAATTTCAAGGTAAGCGATGAAAAATTGTTAAAAAACTTTTTTTTTTCAGAATCCGAAACCTCCACGACGTTCTGAAAGTTGACTTTTACAAAGAACAACTTTTAAAACGTGATGCAATTTATGAAAAATACTTCAATTTTTACTCAAAACACGTGGAGGATATGGAAAAAATATTACCATATTTGGAGGATGGTGTTGAGCAAATTTTACCGGGCGCTTCGGAGCAATTGAAGAAAGACTACAAAGAGCATTATGTTAAAGTTAAACAATGTCTGGTGATAGTTGTGAAACTCACATTGAGAGTGATGAGGATTCATCAAGAACAACTTGGGGTAACTTTCGAATTCTCGATTTTTTTTTCAAAACAAAAAATTTGAAATCAGCTCATCAAGAACTTCAATTTGAATATAACAATGTCAAACTTTGCTCTGGGTTGGGTTTCGCCACGAAAATACTACCGTAATCCAGTCAATTTTCGTCAGATCATCTTTTTTTTAGTAAATTCTGAATCAGCTTGTCGAACCCTTTCGTTTGAGTATAATCATGACTAGGTTTGCTTTAAATTGAGTCTCAACACGATATCCGGAGGATACTGTAACTTTAAAACTTTAAAGGCGCATGAACACCCGGTGTTTCATAATAGAGCAAGACTAGTCATGATTATACTCTTTTGAACCTGACTTGCTGGTTCTAAATATAATAATTTCATGAGTCTCCGTATGAAAATTGAGAAGATACGGTAGAAAAATGGGGTCTATATGGGTTAACGGGGGTTTATGAAATTAACGGGGGTTTGGAAAATTAACGGGGGTTTTTCAAAAAGGGTCACCGAAATGTTGGAAAAAGTGTCACGTGCAAGTTTTAAGGCCCTCTATTACAATCTCAAAAGTACCAAGTCTTTCTTTCATAAACCGCCGCTTGTTACATGACAACGAGCGTCCGCACAGCCTCTTTTGTCGGTTTCCCTTTATGTCTTATGGACTCATTTCAAATCTTCTTCTCATTCAGAATACACCGAATCTTTTATGGTACCCTTCCCGTGAGACGACGCTAGCCTTCTAGCCCCACCCACAAGAACGCCCCGTTTTTCCTCCAGATTCATTCCAGTTGTATTCTGTTCATTATTACCTAATTGACTCGACCAGAGCGGTCGGTTCATTTCTCTCTTCTACAGTATTCCCTACCGTATTCCCTACAGTATTCCCTACCAGTGATCGGAGACGGGGCAACAATGGATGATAAGAAACGGATAGAAATCAGGTATGTCATGTGGTGGGGACAATGTTCAAATATGGGTCAGAAATAGGGGATCTATATCAATTATCAAATAGATAGACGTTATCAATCAATAAGCAGTAATTATTTGCGGGGGGTGAGACTGAAAATAGAGGTGTTTTTAGAAAGTTCTTGAGAATTGGCTGAAAATTAGCAGAATTACTATTTGTGACACGGGGAATCCAAGAATCAAAGAAATATTTCTGCTGAAAAATTTCAGAACTTTTTTTCGAGTTTGTTATTAGTCCTCAAATTGATTTGGAAAGATCCTCAAATAGTGTCCCGATCATTTCGAGCCGAGTTCTAATCATTTTTCGTTTCAACTTTTCCTTTCCAGAAATTTCAGACGTATGAAAAAATTGAGTTTTTCGAAAAATCGCTGTGCTTCCAGTTGAAAATTGATTGTGCGTCGTAAAAGTTTGTTCTAAGAAAAGTTTGAGTGGGGACCAAGAAATCATGATAAAACATGAAAGAAATAAACACGGAAATGTCAGACTCCGCCCACTCGGTAGCTCATTTCTTTGGGCGACTCGTCTCGCGTTCTTTTTTTTTTGTACAATTAATTCTAATTTTATTTCATTTTTTCTATTTTTACTTCATTTATTTTGTAATCAAACGTTCGGTGAACGTCCGGTGAACGTCCGGTGAACGTCCGGTGAACGTCCGGTGAACGTCCGGTGAACGTCCGGTGAACGTCCGGTGAACGTCCGGTGAAGGTCCGGTGAAGGTCCGGTGAACGTCCGGTGAACGTCCGGTGAACGTCCGGTGAACGTCCGGTGAACGTCCGGTGAACGTCCGGTGAACACCCGGTGAACACCCGGTGAAGGTCCGGTGAACGTCCGGTGAACGTCCGGTGAACGTCCGGTGAAGGTCCGGTGAAGGTCCGGTGAACGTTCGGTGAACACCCGGTGAAGGTCCGGTGAACGTCCGGTGAAGGTCCGGTGAACGTCCGGTGAACGTCCGGTGAACGTCCGGTGAACGTCCGGTGAACGTCCGGTGAACGTCCGGTGAACATCCGGTGAAGGTCCGGTGAAGGTCCGGTGAACGTCCGGTGAACGTCCGGTGAACGTCCGGTGAACACCCGGTGAAGGTCCGGTGAAGGTCCGGTGAACGTCCGGTGAACACCCGGTGAAGGTCCGGTGAACGTCCGGTGAACGTCCGGTGAACGTCCGGTGAACATCCGGTGAACGTCCGGTGAAGGTCCGGTGAACGTCCGGTGAAGGTCCGGTGAACACCCGGTGAACACCCGGTGAGCGTCCGGTGAACGTCCGGTGAACGTCCGGTGAACGTCCGGTGAAGGTCCGGTGAAGGTCCGGTGAACGTCCGGTGAAAGTCCGGTGAACGTCCGGTGAAGGTCCGGTGAAGGTCCGGTGAACGTCCGGTGAAGGTCCGGTGAACACCCGGTGAAGGTCCGGTGAACGTCCGGTGAACGTCCGGTGAACACCCGGTGAACGTCCGGTGAACGTCCGGTGAACGTCCGGTGAACGTCCGGTGAACGTCCGGTGAACGTCCGGTGAACGTCCGGTGAAGGTCCGGTGAACGTCCGGTGAACGTCCGGTGAAGGTCCGGTGAACATCCGGTGAACGTCCGGTGAACGTCCGGTGAACGTCCGGTGAACGTCCGGTGAAGGTCCGGTGAACACCCGGTGAACACCCGGTGAGCGTCCGGTGAACGTCCGGTGAACGTCCGGTGAACGTCCGGTGAACGTCCGGTGAAGGTCCGGTGAAGGTCCGGTGAACGTCCGGTGAAAGTCCGGTGAACGTCCGGTGAAGGTCCGGTGAAGGTCCGGTGAACGTCCGGTGAACGTTCGGTGAACACCCGGTGAAGGTCCGGTGAACGTCCGGTGAAGGTCCGGTGAACGTCCGGTGAACGTCCGGTGAACGTCCGGTGAACGTCCGGTGAACATCCGGTGAAGGTCCGGTGAAGGTCCGGTGAACGTCCGGTGAACGTCCGGTGAACGTCCGGTGAACACCCGGTGAAGGTCCGGTGAAGGTCCGGTGAAGGTCCGGTGAACACCCGGTGAAGGTCCGGTGAACGTCCGGTGAACGTCCGGTGAACACCCGGTGAACGTCCGGTGAACGTCCGGTGAACGTCCGGTGAACGTCCGGTGAACGTCCGGTGAACGTCCGGTGAACGTCCGGTGAAGGTCCGGTGAACGTCCGGTGAACGTCCGGTGAAGGTCCGGTGAACATCCGGTGAACGTCCGGTGAACGTCCGGTGAACGTCCGGTGAACGTCCGGTGAAGGTCCGGTGAACACCCGGTGAACACCCGGTGAGCGTCCGGTGAACGTCCGGTGAACGTCCGGTGAACGTCCGGTGAACGTCCGGTGAAGGTCCGGTGAAGGTCCGGTGAACGTCCGGTGAAAGTCCGGTGAACGTCCGGTGAAGGTCCGGTGAAGGTCCGGTGAACGTCCGGTGAACGTTCGGTGAACACCCGGTGAAGGTCCGGTGAACGTCCGGTGAAGGTCCGGTGAACGTCCGGTGAACGTCCGGTGAACGTCCGGTGAACGTCCGGTGAACATCCGGTGAAGGTCCGGTGAAGGTCCGGTGAACGTCCGGTGAACGTCCGGTGAACGTCCGGTGAACACCCGGTGAAGGTCCGGTGAAGGTCCGGTGAACGTCCGGTGAACACCCGGTGAAGGTCCGGTGAACGTCCGGTGAACGTCCGGTGAACGTCCGGTGAACATCCGGTGAACGTCCGGTGAACGTCCGGTGAACGTCCGGTGAAGGTCCGGTGAACACCCGGTGAACACCCGGTGAGCGTCCAGTGAACGCCCGGTGAACGTCCGGTGAACGTCCGGTGAACGTCCGGTGAAGGTCCGGTGAAGGTCCGGTGAACGTCCGGTGAAAGTCCGGTGAACGTCCGGTGAAAGTCCGGTGAACGTCCGGTGAAGGTCCGGTGAAGGTCCGGTGAACGTCCGGTGAAGGTCCGGTGAACACCCGGTGAAGGTCCGGTGAACACCCGGTGAACGTCCGGTGAACGTCCGGTGAACGTCCGGTGAACGTCCGGTGAACGTCCGGTGAACGTCCGGTGAACGTCCGGTGAAGGTCCGGTGAACGTCCGGTGAACGTCCGGTGAAGGTCCGGTGAACGTCCGGTGAAGGTCCGGTGAACGTCCGGTGAACGTCCGGTGAAGGTCGGGTGAAGGTCCGGTGAAGGTCCGGTGAAGGTCGGGTGAAGGTCCGGTGAAGGTCCGGTGAACGTCCGGTGAACACCCGGTGAACACCCGGCGAACGTCCCGTGAACGTCCGGTGAACGTCCGGTGAAAGTCCGGTGAACGTCCGGTGAAGGTCCGGTGAACGTCCGGTGAACGTCCGGTGAACGTCCGGTGAAGGTCCGGTGAACACCCGGTGAAGGTCCGGTGAACGTCCGGTGAACACCCGGTGAAGGTCCGGTGAACGTCCGGTGAACGTCCGGTGAACGTCCGGTGAACGTCCGGTGAACGTCCGGTGAACGTCCGGTGAACGTCCGGTGAACGTCCGGTGAACGTCCGGTGAACGTCCGGTGAACGTCCGGTGAACGTCCGGTGAAGGTCCGGTGAACACCCGGTGAACGTCCGGTGAACGTCCGGTGAACGTCCGGTGAAGGTCCGGTGAAAGTCCGGTGAACGTCCGGTGAAGGTCCGGTGAACGTCCGGTGAAGGTCCGGTGAACGTCCGGTGAACGTCCGGTGAACGTCCGCTGAACGTCCGGTGAACGTCCGGTGAACGTCCGGTGAACGTCCGGTGAACGTCCGGTGAACGTCCGGTGAACGTCCGGTGAAGGTCCGGTGAAAGTCCGGTGAACACCCGGTGAAAGTCCGGTGAACGTCCGGTGAACGTCCGGTGAACACCCGGTGAACACCCGGTGAACGTCCGGTGAACGTCCGGTGAACACCCGGTGAACACCCGGTGAACGTCCGGTGAAGGTCCGGTGAACACCCGGTGAAGGTCCGGTGAAGGTCCGGTGAACGTCCGGTGAACGTCCGGTGAACACCCGGTGAAGGTCCGGTGAACGTCCGGTGAACGTCCGGTGAACACCCGGTGAACACCCGGCGAACGTCCCGTGAACGTCCGGTGAACGTCCGGTGAAAGTCCGGTGAACGTCCGGTGAAGGTCCGGTGAACGTCCGGTGAACGTCCGGTGAACGTCCGGTGAAGGTCCGGTGAACGTCCGGTGAACACCCGGTGAAGGTCCGGTGAACACCCGGTGAAGGTCCGGTGAACGTCCGGTGAAGGTCCGGTGAACGTCCGGTGAACGTCCGGTGAACGTCCGGTGAACGTCCGGTGAACGTCCGGTGAACGTCCGGTGAACGTCCGGTGAACGTCCGGTGAACGTCCGGTGAACGTCCGGTGAACGTCCGGTGAACGTCCGGTGAACGTCCGGTGAACGTCCGGTGAACGTCCGGTGAACGTCCGGTGAAGGTCCGGTGAACACCCGGTGAAGGTCCGGTGAACGTCCGGTGAACGTCCGGTGAAGGTCCGGTGAAAGTCCGGTGAACGTCCGGTGAAGGTCCGGTGAACGTCCGGTGAAGGTCCGGTGTACGTCCGGTGAACGTCCGGTGAACGTCCGCTGAACGTCCGGTGAACGTCCGGTGAACGTCCGGTGAACGTCCGGTGAACGTCCGGTGAACGTCCGGTGAACGTCCGGTGAAGGTCCGGTGAAAGTCCGGTGAACACCCGGTGAAAGTCCGGTGAACGTCCGGTGAACGTCCGGTGAACACCCGGTGAACACCCGGTGAACGTCCGGTGAACGTCCGGTGAACACCCGGTGAACACCCGGTGAACGTCCGGTGAAGGTCCGGTGAACACCCGGTGAAGGTCCGGTGAACACCCGGTGAACGTCCGGTGAACGTCCGGTGAACGTCCGGTGAACGTCCGGTGAACGTCCGGTGAACGTCCGGTGAACGTCCGGTGAACGTCCGGTGAACGTCCGGTGAACGTCCGGTGAACGTCCGGTGAACGTCCGGTGAACGTCCGGTGAACGTCCGGTGAACGTCCGGTGAACGTCCGGTGAACGTCCGGTGAACGTCCGGTGAACGTCCGGTGAAGGTCCGGTGAAAGTCCGGTGAACGTCCGGTGAAGGTCCGGTGAACGTCCGGTGAAGGTCCGGTGAAGGTCCGGTGAAGGTCCGGTGAACGTCCGGTGAACGTCCGGTGAACGTCCGGTGAACGTCCGGTGAACGTCCGGTGAACGTCCGGTGAACGTCCGGTGAACGTCCGGTGAAGGTCCGGTGAAAGTCCGGTGAACGTCCGGTGAACGTCCGGTGAACGTCCGGTGAAGGTCCGGTGAAAGTCCGGTGAACACCCGGTGAAAGTCCGGTGAACGTCCGGTGAACGTCCGGTGAACACCCGGTGAACACCCGGTGAACGTCCGGTGAACGTCCGGTGAACACCCGGTGAACGTCCGGTGAAGGTCCGGTGAACACCCGGTGAAGGTCCGGTGAAGGTTCGGTGAACGTCCGGTGAACGTCCGGTGAACGTCCGGTGAACGTCCGGTGAACGTCCGGTGAACGTCCGGTGAACGTCCGGTGAAGGTCCGGTGAAGGTCCGGTGAACGTCCGGTGAAGGTCCGGTGAACACCCGGTGAACGTCCGGTGAACACCCGGTGAAGGTCCGGTGAACGTCCGGTGAACGTCCGGTGAACGTCCGGTGAACGTCCGGTGAACGTCCGGTGAACGTCCGGTGAACGTCCGGTGAAGGTCCGGTGAAGGTCCGGTGAACGTCCGGTGAAGGTCCGGTGAACACCCGGTGAACGTCCGGTGAACGTCCGGTGAACGAAGTGAACATTCACCGGACGTTCATCGGACGTTCACCGGACGTTCACCGGACGTTCACCGGACGTTCACCGGACCTTCACCGGACGTTCACCGGACGTTCACCGGACGTTCACCTGACGTTCACCGGACGTTCACCGGACGTTCACCGGACGTTCACCGGACGTTCACCGGACGTTCACCGGACGTTCACCGGACCTTCACCGGACGTTCACCGGGTGTTCACCGGACGTTCACCGGACCTTCACCGGACGTTCACCGGACCTTCACCGGGTGTTCACCGGACGTTCACCGGACGTTCACCGGACCTTCACCGGGTGTTCACCGGACGTTCACCGGACCTTCACCGGACCTTCACCGGGTGTTCACCGGACGTTCACCGGACGTTCACCGGACTTTCACCGGGTGTTCACCGGACGTTCACCGGACGTTCACCGGACGTTCACCGGACGTTCACCGGGTGTTCATCGGACGTTCACCGGACCTTCACCGGACGTTCATCGGACGTTCACCGGACGTTCACCGGACGTTCACCGGACGTTCACCGGACGTTCACCGGACGTTCACCGGACCTTCACCGGACGTTCACCGGACCTTCACCGGGTGTTCACCGAACGTTCACCGGACCTTCACCGGACCTTCACCGGACGTTCACCGGACGTTCACCGGACCTTCACCGGACGTTCACCGGACCTTCACCGGGTGTTCACCGAACGTTCACCGGACCTTCACCGGACCTTCACCGGACGTTCACCGGACGTTCACCGGACGTTCACCGGACGTTCACCGGGTGTTCACCGGACGTTCACCGGACGTTCACCGGACGTTCACCGGACGTTCACCGGACGTTCACCGGACGTTCACCGGACCTTCACCGGACGTTCACCGGACGTTCACCGGACGTTCACCGGACGTTCACCGGACGTTCACCGAACGTTTGATCACAAAATAAATGAAGTAAAAATAGAAAAAATGAAATAAAATTAGAATTAATTGTACAAAAAAAAAAGAACGCGAGACGAGTCGCCCAAAGAAATGAGCTACCGAGTGGGCGGAGTCTGACATTTCCGTGTTTATTTCTTCCATGTTTTATCATGATTTCTTGGTCCCCACTCAAACTTTTCTTAGAACAAACTTTTACGACGCACAATCAATTTTCAACTGGAAGCACAGCGATTTTTCGAAAAACTCAATTTTTTCATACGTCTGAAATTTCTGGAAAGGAAAAGTTGAAACGAAAAATGATTAGAACTCGGCTCGAAATGATCGGGACACTATTTGAGGATCTTTCCAAATCAATTTGAGGACTAATAACAAACTCGAAAAAAAGTTCTGAAATTTTTCAGCAGAAATATTTCTTTGATTCTTGGATTCCCCGTGTCACAAATAGTAATTCTGCTAATTTTCAGCCAATTCTCAAGAACTTTCTAAAAACACCTCTATTTTCAGTCTCACCCCCCGCAAATAATTACTGCTTATTGATTGATAACGTCTATCTATTTGATAATTGATATAGATCCCCTATTTCTGACCCATATTTGAACATTGTCCCCACCACATGACATACCTGATTTCTATCCGTTTCTTATCATCCATTGTTGCCCCGTCTCCGATCACTGGTAGGGAATACTGTAGGGAATACGGTAGGGAATACTGTAGAAGAGAGAAATGAACCGACCGCTCTGGTCGAGTCAATTAGGTAATAATGAACAGAATACAACTGGAATGAATCTGGAGGAAAAACGGGGCGTTCTTGTGGGTGGGGCTAGAAGGCTAGCGTCGTCTCACGGGAAGGGTACCATAAAAGATTCGGTGTATTCTGAATGAGAAGAAGATTTGAAATGAGTCCATAAGACATAAAGGGAAACCGACAAAAGAGGCTGTGCGGACGCTCGTTGTCATGTAACAAGCGGCGGTTTATGAAAGAAAGACTTGGTACTTTTGAGATTGTAATAGAGGGCCTTAAAACTTGCACGTGACACTTTTTCCAACATTTCGGTGACCCTTTTTGAAAAACCTTCGTTAATTTTCCAAACCCCCGTTAATTTCATAAACCCCCGTTAACCCATATTGACCCGAAAAATGTCGGTATTTTTCGACTTTTTTTTCGAGTGACCAGGTGTCAAAAAAAGCTCAAGCGACTTTTTTTCAGCTCCATATCCTGCCACCTGAAAGCCTACTGAGAAGAATTAAAGACGAAAAAAGGCATAAAATAACTCAAAAATATGTCGCAAGACTGAAAGACATTCACCAGAAGTTTCAAGATTTCCAAAGAATCTACAATAAAAATACCAATTTAACCAGCGAAGATATTAAGGAAATCGATTCAGAAATGACGTCACGGCTTCTGGAATTAGAGGAAAACTACAAAAAACAGCTTTGGCTGAAAGTCAAATTAGAAGAAGGATCGAAATTTCATAAATTTCAAGCCCTGTTGGAGGAGATCAAGGTAATTTTGTATACCAAAAACAAAGAGGTTTCTACAGTAATCCAGGTAGAGACGATGAAATAATTTTTAACTAAGGAATTCGAACTCAGCTTGGTGAGAGCTTCAGTTTGAGTATAATCATGACTATGCTTGCTTGAAGTTGGGTCTCATCGCGAAAACTAGGAGTTACTGTAGTTTAAAGGCGCACAAGGCCTGTAATTCTAGAATAGAGCGAGAATTGTCATGATTATACTCGTTTTAAAGGTCTCGGCAAGCTGAATTCGAGAATAGCATTTGTTAGGCCATCATGTGCAAAGTTAGGCCATCAAATTTCATAAATTTATTTTCAGGACATCAAAACATATGAGAACACACTGCGACCACTTGATGAAGAGATGAAAGAATATCACAAACTGTTTGCAAATCTTGGTTTCATTGACTCAAAAATTGATGAATTGGCGGAAAATAGAGACAGAATGAATTCAGAAGTTTTCAATCATAAAACTGTCGAACTCGAAAAGGGGCGGAGCTTTCTCTGGATGAGAATCGCAGAGATTCATGCAAAATCTGATGAACTGCTTTTGAATAAGATGATTGGGCTTAGAAAGGAGCTTATGGTCGAGTTGATGAAGGTCAAATTTTTCCCGATGGTCCCTGGAGGTGACCCCAAGGATGCTGTTTATAATCGATATTTCGGTTTTGAAAATAATTGAATTTTATTTTTTTTTGTTCCGCTTCAAACTTGGAATTAACTTTTGAAAATTTTTTACCTCATACCTACAGTAACCATGATCCTTACTTCACGAAATTTTGATTTTCGAATTCAGATCGCCAAGGCCTTTCAAATGAGTATAAACATGACTAGTCTAGCTCAATTTTGAAAGTTCGGGCTAGAGTGCAGAGAAACGAGAGTGCCTGCGTCTCTAACCCGAATTTTAAAATAGAGCTATGCTAGTCATGATTATACTAATTTGGAAGGTCTCGACGAGAGAAATTCAAAAATCGAGGTTTCAGAAAACATGGGTTACTGTAGTCTTGGAATTGTCTGAAAGTCTGAAAAAAATTTATTGTTGATTCATACAAAAATGAAAAATCAGAAAATGATAAATTTAGAAGAAAAGTTGAATAAAAGATTATGCAGTCGCTCCAGCCATCATATAGTAGCTCCAGTAGAATAAGCTGAAATTTGTAGTTTGTAGTCTTTGTAGCCTACAGTAACCCACTTGAAAACGATGAAACAGACTGGGAACACCACCCGAGAGTACTTATCAATCAGGTTAACATCTCGAACCCGGAATGATGGTATCACTTTTCGAGCACGCCGACCGACTCCAGATATCGATTGCTTCATGGATACGTTCATACGGGCCAAGGTCATTCGACGTTTTGCTCTGAAAAAAGTTAGGCTTTTCAGGCTTTTCTAGGCTTTATTTGGACTAGTTTGAGCAAGGCTTAAGCTGGCTGAGGCTGGTTTAGGCTGGCTTAGGTTGGCTTAGGCTGGCTTAGGCTGGCTTAGGCTGGCTTAGGCTGGCTTAGGCTGGCTTAGGCTGGCTTAGGCTGGCTTAGGCTGGCTTAGGCTGGCTTAGGCTGGCTTAGGCTGGCTTAGGCTGGCTTAGGCTGGCTTAGGCTGGCTTAGGCTGGCTTAGGCTGGCTTAGGCTGGCTTAGGCTGGCTTAGGCTGGCTTAGGCTGGCTTAGGCTGGCTTAGGCTGGCTTAGGCTGGCTTAGGCTGGCTCAGATTGGCTTAGGCTGGCTTAGACTTAGACCCTTTTCCGCGGAATTTCAGGAATTTTTGGCTCTACCTGGCTGTATGAGACCCTCTCATGTGATGTGTCCGATGATTCAATGAAGCATGTGGCCTTCCTCCTTTCAAAGACGTGGCAGAATATCTTGGATAGTCAGGCGTCTCACTTTCCTCCTCACTTATAGCATTTCCAGACCGACATAATGGGGGAATTGGGGAAGAGGACCGTTTTTTGGGCTTGGAAGTGGTTGCTGGGGCTTCGGTCTGAAATTTTTTTTTCAACTTTTTTTTTGGAATTCTGGACTTTCAAATTACTCAGGTCATAGAACTAAAAATTCTGACCATTTTTGTTTTTTGAACCATTTTTCTAGCTCATCTTACAGCTGAGATATGGCTCTCTGAAAGTTACAGGCTAGAGCACAGAGAAACGAGAGTGCCTGCGTCTCTGACCCTAATTTAAAATTGAGCTAGACTAGTCATGATTATACTCATTTCAAAGGTCTCAGCGAGCTGAGTTCAAAAAATTAGGTTTTGTAGGTCTCACCACGAAACTGACCGGGTTTCGGTAGTTTCAATGATAAAATTCAAAATTATGACAGACTAGTCTTGATTATACTTATTTCAAAGCTCTCAGCGAGCTAAATTCAAAAACTCACATCTCAAAAAATTTGGTCCAAGATTACGGTAGTTATTGTTTTTACAAAAAGTTCAAAAAACTCACATTTTGCCCAGAATTACTGCTACCCATCGCCTCTTCCAATGCTTCTACTCTCCTGTCCTGAGGTTGTGGAACACCCTATAAATCAAATAAGTTTTGTAGTTTGTAGTCCAAAAACCCACATCCATCAATCCGCTTGGGACCCATTTCTGCACATTCACCGCCGACTCGCGGTCCTCTTTATTCGCTCCGTTTACTGGCCATCTGGAATATTTTTTTTGGAAAAAAAAATTAAAAAAAAAAAAAGACTTACTCGTTTCCACCGCCACCTCTTCCACGTTCCCGACCCCAATAGGAATAGTTGACAGCGGCGTACTCCAGAAGAGCTGCGAATACGAAGACGAAGCACATGACCTGGAAAAATAATGAATATTTTTTCTAGAATTTTTTGAGCTCGTGTTGTAGAGCTCGAAATTTAGAGCGTTTTCGTCTTTTGGATTAATTTTCTAGCTCACTTTTGAGCCGAGTTAGAGGCCTCAGAAAAAAGGCTAGCGCGCAGAGAAACCAGACACTTTCGCTTCTCTGCGCTCTCTTGTTCTCTTCTCCGGTACTATGAGGAGTTGTAAGTCGAGAGCCAAATGAGCTAGAAAATTTTTTCAAAAGCCAAACATTATCAGAAGGTTGAGAGCTACAAAAATCGTAGGTAAAATTTTGATTAGTCGAAAAAAAAACTAAGTTTTCCAAAACCTTAAGTTTTGAGAGCTGTTGGAATATCATATCATCTTGTAGATTTCATAATTTGGGACATTTTTGCTTTTTGAACTATTTTTCTAGCTCATCTGGCTGACGAGTTACACGCCCTCAAAGTCTCAGGCGAGGGAAAAGAGAGCGCAGAGAAACGAGAGTGTCTGGCTTGTCTGCGCTCTAGCCTTCTCTTATTAGGCGGCTATCTCGGCTATAAAATGAGCTAGAAACAAGGTTAAAAAAACAAAAATGATTGAAAATTTTTGCTCTTTAACACTGTAAAATAAGATTTCCAATTTTCCAGAAAAAAACTTTCGAAAACCAAAACCCACCAAATAAATATCGATACTCTTCACATAACTAATCCTCGGCAAACTCTGCCTGACACCCGTCGATATCGTAGTCATAGTAAGTACAGTAGTAATTCCCAGTGCGACTCGAGCACTTGTAGCCTCATGATTGATCCAAAACGAGACCCAAGACAGCATTACAATAAGTACACATGGGAGATACGTTTGGAAGATGAAATATCCAACTGATCGCCGCAATTGAAAAACCAGTGATAAGCGTTGATAAGACCCTGTGGCCGTTGATACTATACTATCTTCTGTGTGGAATCCGGTGATGGTGAATTGTGGGACATCGGCTTGTTCCACACCATGGACAGCTAGGGGGTAGTTCCATTTCATAAGGACCTCGGAGGTGGTGTAACCATCTGGAAAATTTAGGTTTGTAAGAGTGAAAAGCCTGAAAATTTGAAAAGAACAGCCTAAAGATACTAAAGCAAAGTCTAATTTAGGCCTGTAGGTCTGTAGGTCTGTAGGTCTGTAGGCCTGTAGGCCTGTAGACTTATAGGTCTACAGACCTATAGGCCTGTAGGTCTGTAGGCCTGTAGGTCTGTAGGTCTGTAGGTCTGTAGGTCTGTAGATCTGTAGGCATGTAGGTATGTAGGCATGTAGGTCTGTAGGTCTGTAGGTCTGTAGGTCTGTAGGCATGTAGGTATGTAGGCATGTAGGTATGTAGGCATGTAGGTCTGTAGGTTTGTAGGCCTGTAGGTCTGTAGGTGCAACTTACACGACTCAATTTCCACAGTACAATTCTGTGAATCCAACGGGAAATTTCTTAAATTCATCGAACAACTCAACGTGGATGTCAACCTCATTCCATAGGCAACTTTTCCATCCACATTTATTCTCAACATTTTGTTTCTTTCCGTCACTTCATGGAGATAGGAATGCTTGTCATTAGCCAGAAACGTGTCCGGAACCCAGATGTTTCTGGAAAAAATTGGGTTGAAATGGGTGAAAAACGAGCCTAAGCTGGCCTAAGCCAGCCTAGACGAGCCTGAAAGGCCTATAAACTCACTGTGAAAATTCTCCGCTCAACGTCATCTCGTCTATGGCGATTTCATTGCTCCACCGTAATCGCTCATCGGTCCAATACTGATGAAGGTACATGGTGAGTGTGTAGTCCTGGAATTAGGCTTTTAGGTGAGCTTATTTCAGGCTTTTCAGGCTTTTTCCTTACCATATCAACTTCCGAAATCGAATCAAATGATGCGATTATGATGTCCATTGTGAGCAGAAGTGCATCTCCTGAAAGACAAAAAATTGCTTCCCTATTTACCATAAAGCCCTCTTGTTTTCTCTCTTGTTTTTGGTCGATGCACCATTTTGGTGGGGGGGGGGGGGGGTGCTGACAGCTCAAGGGGTGATAACTGGTCCTCTGGGGACTCATGAACTCTTTTGGCTCTAAAGTTTCTTGGCGGAAACAAAAAAAGAAGATGAGAAGGAAGTTGTACACAAGAATATGGTCCCGAGGAAATGGAATAAATGATCAGATAGAGAGAGCCAGAATGTTTTAGTGGTTTTTTGTGTTTTATTTTTGGGAGGATGATGATGATCAAGGACCAGAAAATGGTCTAGAAGCGGGAATTTTTGGTGTTTTTGGTCTCAAAACTGAATTAAAATAGGTAATCGTATTGGAAAAGACGGTGGCCTAACTTTTAAGAATTTTCGGGTTTCTAGGCCATCATCAAAAAATATGGTGCGAGTTGAATTCGCTATTCCGGAGGACTAGAAATACTTAGGCCAAGCTGTATGTACACGGCCGACGTGACCTAGTTTCTGAATTGTTTTGGATTTCTAGGGCGCTGTATTTCTAGGCCACCATATCTAGGCGGCGATTTCTAGGGTTATATGGACTAATTGTCTCAAATAGCTCAACCATGGCCTACAATTTATCCTTAATATGACCTAACTTTCTTTTATATGACCTAACTTTCCTCTATATGGCCTAACTTTCCTTTATATGGCCTAACTTTCCATTATATAGCCTAACTTTCTCTCCTAGTCTAGACCCCCTCTTTGCTTCTCATCTGTTAGTCATAGACATTCCTTTTCTTTTTCAAAAAAAGAAACAAAAAGTGTCACTTCCTCCTCCTCCCTTATCCAATTCTTTTACTCTCCGTCTCCTCTTATCTCACACTATTTCCCACATTGATTTCAAAGAATCCCAAAATTCGATTTCTTGTCAAAAAAGGGATTTAGTTTTTTGCTCACTTAGAAAAAACTTTAGTGAAAAAAGGTGAAGTTGGAAAATAAATTAAATGGGATCTGGTCTTTTTTTTTTCGGAAAATTGAATTTAGGTATATACCTTGTGCCCACAACATCCACCCTCTTTTTGGATAATTGAACTTTGGGGGAAAAGTTAGGCCATATATGGGAAAATTAGGTCATCAACGGGAAAGTTAGGCCATCACTGGTAAAGTTAGGATATCTATGGGAAAGTTAGGCCATCTATGGGAAAACTAAGCCATCGATAGGAAAGTTAGACTATCTGTTAAATAGTTAGGCCATTGCGGAAAGCTAGGCGACCAGAGGAATATAGGCCATCAGGAAAACATAAGCCACCTATAATCAAAGTTAGACCACTAGAGAAACATAGGCCACCTATAATACAGGCCACCTACGGAAAGTTAGGCCATCTATGTGAACGTTAGGCCGTCTTGGAAAAGTCAGGCCCCCACTCACCTCCGAATCCAGGCCTGAGCCTAATATCATAGTCGGCCAATAGATCACTCAAAAGTGATGACGCATTAGAGTACATTGTCTGGCTCCGATTGCTCCAATTTGAGCTGATTTGATCCGATGATGGGCTGGAGCTAAAAATAGGGTTTTTAGGCTTTTCAAGCTGGCTTAGGCCCATCTTTTCAGGCTTTTCAGGCCCTACCTTGTCCCATTTTGACAAAAAATCATAGACACCAATAGGAGGGTAATTGAAACATGGAAAATTCGCCAAGTTTTATTTCGACGCATTCTGAAATTGTTTTTGGTTTGAATATCGAAAAATTTATTTTTAAATAAAATGAAATCAGAAAAAAAGAAAGTTCGGACTTATAGAAACTAGAGAAATAGAAATAGAAGCTAGAGAGAAGGGGAAGAAGAACTTGACAAGCTTAGACAGAGAGGGGCGGTCCCAAAGGCTTCCTGACGGGCTCCGGGAGCATCAGAAAAAGAGATAAGGGAAAATGGAGAGACGCAGAGAAAAAGAGAGAAAAGTTTTTGTCTTTTTTTGACTCTTCATGTTGCCAGAGATATGGAGAGGGGGTGGGTGAAGAATATAAGTGTGATGTTTTGTTAAATATGAAAATGGGGGAAGATTGATTTTAGGCTCCTCTAGGCTGGTTTAGGCTGGCTTAGGCTGACCCAGGTCTATTCAGGCCGGTTAAGACGCGTTAAAGGCCCAATAGGAAAAGTTTCTCGAGTTTTTTCAAGGTAGTTTCTAGACCTTTCAGGCAGTTCGCCCTTTGCATTTTTCCAGGCTTTTTTCAGGTTTCTACTAGACCTGTCAAGGCTTTGAAGCCATTTTCAGGCTTTTCGAAGTAGTTTTGGGATGCCTTTTAGCTACTTTTAGGCCCCTCCGAAGCCTTTTTCAGGGTATTCTCAATCATATTTAAACTCTCTTCACTTGACGTTCTTTTTGGACATTTCAGGCATCCTATACCGTACTTTTCATACTGGTTACGGGTTTTTTTCAGATTTTGCAGTTGTTTTCAGGCTTAGGCTTAGGCTTTTCAAACAGTTTTTATGTCGTTTTCATGTGAAATTAAAGGGGGACTAAACTCACTTAAATTAAAAATTGTTTCTGCTTTAAAATTCTACGCTGATCACGATTTTCATAGTGATTTTGCTCAAAAATCGCTCTAAACGGCGAAAATTGTTCTGAAAAATCGTACAAAATACAGATACCCCTATAATGACCGTGGCCTCCTGGCCTAGGAATCCCACCGTGTAGTCCGAGAGGACAAGAAGGCCTAGAGATTCCATCTGTGATTCCTAGGCCTTCTTGTCCTCTCGGACTACACGGGGGGATTCCTAGGCCAGGAGGCCACGGTCATTATAGGGGTATCTGTATTTCTTACGATTTTTCAGAACAATTTTCGCCGTTTAGAGCGATTTTTGAGCAAAATCACTATGAAAATCGTGATCAGCGTAGAATTTTAAAGCAGAAACAATGTTTAATTTAAGTGAGTTTAGTCCTCCTTTAAGCTGTTGTCAGGCATTTTGGACCCTCTTCAGGCTGTTTCAGGCTATTTCAAGCACTTTTTGAGAGAATTTTAGGCTTATCGAACTTCTTCAGGTGCTCCTGGGACAACTACAGACAATTTGATCAAAATTTGAATTTTTTTTATAAATTTTCCAAAAAAATTTCAGGTTTGCACAAAAAATTGGTATAAAAAGCGAGGACGCGCAACCTGGAAAATCAAATTTTACAATTTTGGAAGTTTTTGTAGTTTTCCTTCTCGAAAACTACAAAAGCTACAAAGAAACTACAAACTAATTTTTCACCGTTAGCTCCAATTTTTGCAGAATGTAGTTTTTGTAGCTGAACAATCTTGAAAAAATTCTGCAAAAACAAACACAAAATCATCAGAATTTTAAACTCAAAAAAAAAACCCAAAAACATCCTGAAACTCGAAATTCCACAAGAAAACAAAAGAGAAAATAAGAATAAAACTAAGAATATAAAGAAAATGAAAGAAGAATAATATATGCATTATATTCCCCTCTTCCAACCCATCATAAAAAATGTTTCCTCCCCTGCCAATAATAAAGTCATCAAAAAGGACCAAAAAGGACCAAAAATGAGGGGGGGATAGGGTCCTTTTTTAGAGCCAGGAATAAGGCGGAAAAAGACGAAGAAGAAGATGAAGATGGTTGATTCGAAATTCATGAACAATTCCTTCGTATCTCTTCTGTCTTTTTTCTTATTCCCGTCTCCCTTTTTTTTCTTGTTCCGGGGAATCGGGCTCTTGTGTTTTAGTGTCAATTTTCTCCACTTTTTTCGTAGCCTACGATTGATTTTGGTTTGACACTTTACATAATGGCTTAATTTTCCATATGCTGGCCTAGATTTTTCAAAAAGTTCATTTTTGGACTCAGCTCGCCGAGCCCTTCAACTTGAGTATAATCATGACTAGTTTCGGTAAAATTTTCGTTTCGACTTTCGCCATGCGCCTTTAAATTGGAAACTACAGTAACCAAAAGGTTCAGATTAAGGTTTCTCATGTTTTATACTAGATTTTCCACATTTTGAGCAAAAAAACAATCGAAAACATTAAAAACTAGCCAAATAAAATATTTTCGAAAAAATTCGAATATTCTGAAAAAAAAAACTCACCGTATCTCGAAAAATTTCGTGCCAAGACCCAAAAAACCTGTATTTTTTAACTTATCAAGTCAAGAGCTTTCGAATGAATATAATCATGACTAGGTTCTGAAAATTCAGGATAGAGTGCAGAGAAACGAGCGCGCCTGCGTCTCTGACCCAATTTTCCAGTTTAAGATAGACTAGTCATGATTATTTTCATTTGGAAGGTCTTGGCGAGCTGAATCCAAAGAGGTAAGTTTCAAGGGTTCTATCACGATATTTGCTGGGTTACGGTAGCCTGAAGAAAATAGTTTAAAGGCGCATAGTCATAGACATTATCAAAGTAAAACAAGACTAACTGTGATTATACTCATTTCAAAGATCTTGGCGAGAAAATTTAGAGTTGCGAGGATCTTACAGAAAAGTTGAAGGAGTTACGGTGTTTCACAGTGCCAAGAACTAAAATTTAAAGGCGCATAATTCCTATAGCTTAAAAATTGAGCTAGCTTTGTCATGATTATACTCGAATTGGAGGTCTTGACAAGCTAAGGTCAAAAATAGTAGTTTTGAGGCTCCTAGGCCACCCTTCAAAAAAGCTAGGCCACCAATTCCTCCTTAACTATTTTTATTCAAAAAAAAAGGTTCAAACAATGCAAAAAAGCAAATCCAAAAAAAGAAAAGGAAGAAAAGGGAACACCAAAAAAAAAACAAAAAAAACGAGGATCCTGGTTCTGCTAATTCTGTGGGACCCAATTAGTGTCCGGTGTGGCATGGCATGTCACATACACATATTTTAAGGGACCTTTTTTTGTGGAAGAAGAAGAAGACATAGGAGCAAAAAGAGAGTAGAAGGATGACGGGGATAAGCAAGAAGAAAATGGTGTGACAAACATTCTGGAGGAGGGGGGTGCCTAGGACACCCCCAGGGGGGACTCGGGGGATGGAAAACTGGCCGTCTCTGTCACTTTTGTCTCTTTTCCATGTACATTTTCCATGCTATGCCCTTTGACTTAAGGCGCAGTTTTTTTCAATCCAAAAACCAGATTTTGGTCACATTTTTTATTGACTTTTTTCCCTTTTTCAAAAATTGACTACAAATACTACGAAGTATGAAATATGGGGTTCAAAATTCTGAATATGTTCGTAATTTTAAGTTTTGGTCTAGCTTCTCGAGTTTTCGGGGTGTTAGCAAAATAAAGAGAATGAGATCTGGTGGCCTAGAAAACCAAATCTAGGCCATCAAGCCTGGATTTTTGAGTTCTGTTCGTTCAGACCTTCCAAATGATCATAATCATAATCAGTCTAGCTCAACGTCGAAGTTTGGGTTAGAGACGCAGGCACCCTCGTTTCTCTGCCTTTGACCCAATTTTCAGAGAGCCTAGTCAAGATCATACCCATTTTGAAGAACTTTCTGACCTGATTTATGAAATGTAGATTTCATAGGTGTCACCGCGAAACTCACCGGGTTACTGTAGTTTTCAGTTTGAAGACTGGAATTTAAAGGCACATTGCAATCGAAATTTTCAAAGTGGGCGGAGTCTAGTCATGATTATACTCAAATGAAAGCTCTTGACATGGTAATTTCAAAAATCTCGGTTTTATGGGTCTCACCACGAAATTTCTTGGGTTACTGTAGTTTTTATTTTGAAAACTTGGAGTTTAAAGGCGCATAGCTATCAAAATTTTTAAAGTGGGCGGAGTCTAGTTGTGATTAGAGAATGAGAGGCTCGTGGGTCTCACAACGAAGTTCAGTGGGTTACTGTAGTTCAAGGTATTTTTTTCCCAAAGATTTTCGAGTTTCAAAGCGTAAGAAGGTAGTCAGGAAAACAGATTTTAAAAAAACTAAAAACAAAGAAACTGATCGAAAGTTTCAGGCTCAATTTTTTCTAGTTTTTGTAGTCTTTCAAAGTCCAAAACCGGAGAAAAATTTTCCAAAAATAAAACCCAAAAAATCCAAAAAAAAGAAGACACGAATAAAAGATGGGGAAAGGTGATATCTAAGACATGTAAAACTCTCTAGTATCCATCCCCTCCCCTCTAAATCAATTCTAATGCACTATTTTCTCGTCTTCTTCTTGTCTCCCCTCTTTTTTCCTTAAACGGGAAGGAGCCAATTTCGACGGTGATTGAGAAGAAGGAGAAGAAGACAAAAACGCGTTATTTTCGTTTACATCTCCTTTCTCTCTTGACTACTTTTTTTGTTTGAGTAAGAAGACGCCTACTTCATCAAACAAAATTTCGTTTTCATAGGCCACGCCCACTTTTTGTCGGGCGGTTTTTTTAGTCTTGAAACTTTTTTTTGTAGGTAGGACCTTACATAGTCCTTGGAAGCTATTTCGTGGCCTAGAAAGCCTTGGTGGCCTAATTTTCGTACTTTTCGGATTTCTAGGCCACCAAAATAAAAATTATTTTTTTGTGCGGTCTAGAAAAAGTTAGGTCAAGTTAGCTGTATTTGTAAAGCTATATAGTCAAGCTCTACTTTCAATTAAGCGTGGCCTAGTTCTCAGGAGGTTTTTTGGCTGCTAGGCCATCAAAGTTCACATGGCCTAACTTTCCCCGATGGCCTAACTTTCTCATATGATCTAACTTTCCCTGATGGCCTAACTTTTCCTAATGGCCCAATTTTTCTCTTGGCCAAATTTTCCCTGATGACCTAACTTTTCTGGGACCCTGACCTAATGTTAGCTGGTGGCCTAGCCTTCTCATATGGCCTAACTATCTCTGATGGCCTAACTTTCTCTCATGACCTAACTTTCCAGATGGTGTCCGTTTTCCTTCTACCCATCATTGCCCTGATCCATGGCCACCACTCCCAAGCAGTAATAGATATGAAAAAGCAGAGGTAAGCCTAGGCCTATTTACAGGCCTACAAGCCTAAAATTTTCAGGCTCAACTCGCGAAGTACCACTTACAATCAGACCCTAATTCGGTACACTACAAAAGTGCTAGACACGATTTTATTGAATCAAGACAAGAATTTTAGGCCAGTGAATCCAGGTAAAAAAAAGGGATTGTCAATAGAGCGCATTTGCGATTTTCAGATAATTCTCCACTTCAAGTCGAAGTAGATATATCAGTCAGGTCAATGGGACCAATTTCAGAGCAGAATATGGTAAGTGGGCGGGGCTTAGGCTGGCTTAGGCTGGCTTAGGCTGGCTTAGGCTGACTTAGGCTGACTTAGGCTGACTTAGGCTGGCTTAGGCTGGCTTAGGCTGGCTTAGGATGACTTAGGCTGACTTAGGCTGGCTTAGGCTGGCTTAGGCTGGCTTAGGCCTTAGGCTTTTCTAGGCTTTCTAGGCTTTTCAGGCCATTTTTTCCAGGAATTTTCCCTAGACTGTTATTTCCGTCAAAAATGGCTGGATCGTCGTCTGGCTTTCACTCCAATCAACCCCTCCAAGCCGGAAATTCCATTAGCCAGTAAAATGTTGAAAGATATTTGGGTACCTGATACCTATATCAGAAATGGACGCAAATCTTATCTACATACACTTACAGTACCCAATATACTCTTTAGAGTACGGTCAGATGGTCAGGTGCATGTCTCGCAGAGGTTAGTTTTTGGTCCAAATGTGAAAATTTTGAAATCCTGAGGCTTCTAGCTTTAAAATGAGCCCCATATTGCCTATATTCGGTTTTGGGTCCTCTAGTATTTTGGGCGCGTCGCGGTCGTGCGTCGCGTGCCCCAAAACTCAAAGTTGACGGGTTATAGTCAATATGGGGCTCATTTTGAAGCTAGTGAGCTCAGAAAATCAAATGCTTTAGTTCCAGATCAAAATTTGCAGTTTCCAGATTAACAATCCGCTCTCGGTGTCAAATGTTTCTGAAAAAATTTCCCATGGACACTCAGGCCTGTCCTATTGAAGTTGGCTCACTTGGGTACTTTTCCAAGGACGTCATCTATAGATGGAAAGAGGTGGAATTGGATTCCAAAATGGGAAATATGCTGAGCCAGTATCAAATTTTATCACTATCAAAATCCGAGAGAAATGTGTCGGATTTCCGGTATTCAGATCGAAGTGAGTGAGAAGCCTAAGCCAGCCTAAGCCAGCCTAAAAGCCTATTTTACAGACCTATCCGTCCTGAACGTCTACTTCAAACTTCAGCGTCAACAAGGCTACTACATTCTCCAAATTTACACCCCCTGTACCCTGGTAGTTGTAATGTCTTGGGTCTCTTTTTGGATCAACAAAGAAGCTTCGCCGGCTAGGGTCTCGTTGGGAATTATGACCGTATTGTCTATGTCTACCATTGGATTTGGCCTAAGGACAGATTTGCCAAAAGTTTCCCATTCCACGGCTCTGGATGTTTATATACTGTGAGTTTTCTCCCAAAATTTGAATTGCTGAGCTCACCAGCTTCAAAATGCTCCCTAATTTCGAGTTTCGGAACACGCGTTGCATGCCCGCGACGCGTCCAAAAGTCTAAAAAACGAAATGAGGCCCATTTTTAAACTCTGGAACTCGGAATTTCAGAGCATCAGGTTTCAAGACTAAAATTTCAGATCCTGTTTTGTCTTCTTATTCGCCGCCATGGTAGAATATGCAGTTATCAATTATGCTCAAATTGTGTACATACGGAAACAAGTCAACGATTTGAAGGGGTTGGAACAGAATAGTGCGGTGAGTCGTGGTCTAAGTTTTCATGGCCTAACTTTGTCTGATGGCCTAACTTTTTCAGGTGGCCTAAGTTTCTATGGTGGCCTAACTTTTTATGGTGGCCCAACTTTTTTTTCAGCTTTTATTGGCCTAATTTTCAGAGAGTGGCCTAACTTCTTCTGATGACCTAACTTTCTCTAGTTTCGGGACCGAACTGTCTCTTGTCATATTTGGATGGCCTAACTGGGGATTCTAGGCCACCGATACAACTAGGGTCTAATTTGGGTGTTTGGATCATCAAATCTCAAATGGCTGGAATTGGAATTTTATGCCACCGAAACCTAGATGACCTAACTTTACTTTCCAGGCCCCAGATCTAGGTGGCCTAGCTTGGATTTCTAGGCCACCAAATGTTGAATGACCTAACTCTGTTTCATAGGCCACCAAAACTTATATGGGCTAGTTTGACTTTTTAGGCAACCAAACCTAGACGGCCTAGTTTAGGTTTCTAGGCCACCAAACTTAGGTGGCCTAGCTTGGATTTTTAGGCCACCAACCTACTGACGGCCTAACTTTTTTCTAATTGCCTTAATTTTTTTCCAGATGGGCCAAATGCGAATGTTCACTGCTGGCCTCATGGGTGCTCGGAGGGATACCATCCAAGTCGATGACCTAGCCGTGGCCAAAGAAGAAGCCCGACTGAAAGCAGTTCCATGGTGGAAGAAGTTATTCAATAAGGATGAGCAAGGCAACACTTCAGGTAAAATTTTTCAAATTTTGGAGATACATTTTTGAAGAAAAAAGTTTCAGTGTTCTACCGTATGGCTGTGAAGGCGGCAATTGCCAAGAAAACCTTGAGAAATGGAGATCCAGCTGAGGTTTGGGTTACTGTAGCTGCTTCAGGATTACTGTACTTTTTTTTTAGGTTGTCAACAAAATCGATAATTTCTCCAAGTGGGCGTTCCCTACCCTGTACATCATCTTCAACGTGTTCTACTGGGTCGCATATCTACATTTGATACCCGATGAAATTGATAGTTTACCTAATATTGTGGAAGGATTGTATTAATTTTGTGAATAAAACTCTTTTTTTTCTGGAAATTTATAAAACTACAGTAACCCTGGCATTTCAAGATCTTGATTTTTCGAATCAGCTCGTCGAGATCTTTCTAATGAGCATAATCATGCCTACTCTAGCTCAATTTTGAAACTTGGGTCAGAGACGCAGGCGCTCTCGTTTCTCTGACTCTAACCTGAAAATGCAGAATGCCTGGAACCTAGTCATGATTATACTTATTTGAAAGCTCTCAGCTTGCTGAATTTGAAAATGCAGTTTTCCTGGCCTAGTTTTGGGTTTCTAGGCCACCAAAGCAAAAAAAGACATTTCGAATCAACAATTTTATTTAAAAATAGCACGACAAAAAAAAACACTTTTATCAAATCGTTTCGACGCTTGAAACTCCATCCTCAACTGATTTGAGCTGCTGAACCGGCACACTTGTGAGACGAGCGAATGCTGTAAAATTTGAAAAAGAATTGATTTTCAGTATGAAAATTTAAAAAAAAATTACCTCTTCTTTGAGGACAATCCCTCCCTGTAAAATCTATCTCCGATAATTTCTTGAGTTGAAAATATTCGTGTTCCGGGTCGACATTTTTCCAGAAGAGATTCGATTTTCACATTTGTTTCGGGTTCAAACACCAAATTATTAATGAAGATGACATTGGCCTCCTACGTAATAATTCTAGCAAATCGATCCTCAAAAAAGTCCCCACGATAGAGCTCGACAGGAGAAATTTTGAAACCAAAGCGCTGCATCAAACTGAAAAAAGAGCATTATTTTGAAAAATCTTAACTCTAGACAGTAGTGTGCCGTCCAGCGAGGCTATTCTCGCAATTCTCGTTTTGTCTCGTCTCGCCTCGGGCTCGTCTCGTCTTGTCTCGCTCTCGCGAAAGATCGTTTTTGTCTCGGATCGCACGGGATTAACGATCTTTTGCGAGAACAAGTCGAGACGATCACTTTGCGAGACGAGACGATCGCGAGACAAAACGAGAAGCCCAAGAATCGTCTCACTGTACGGCGTGCTACTAGACAGAAACTTACTTCTCATACATCTCCTTTTGTTTCACTGCAATATTGGCTGGTCCTTCGACGTATTCAATGCCAATAGTCCTTTTTGACATCAGTGAACCCTGCGGCGGCGGCACAACAGACTTGTCCGATGCCCGATCCCATATCCAAGAATGTATGTTCATCTGTCAGTTTCTTCAAAAATTAGCAAAAGTTGTTTGATGAGAGTTTCTCCGTATGTCTGAAATTTTGAATTTGGTTATTTCTTCAAAAAGGGGGGGGGGTCCAATCTTAAATCTAATTTTGCCTGGTGAGATACTCTTTAGAGGTGGGAAAATACACCCCTAAAATATCCAAACTCAAAACGAAAAGGAAAATTTTCAGTAGTCGTTCGCAAGTAAAATAAAATATTTTTGTACTCCACGTGGACAAAATTTTTTTTTCCGGAAATCATTTTTTCAGGTCATTTATGAATTTTTCGGGTCAGAAACATGCCTTTGTCCACGTGGAGTACAAAAATTATTCTATTTTATTTTCGAACGACTACAAAAAATGTTTCTTTTCGTTTGGAACTTAGATATTTTAGGGATGTTTTTTCCCACCTCTAAAGAGTATCTTAGGCAAAACTTGATTTTAGATTGGACCCCGCCTCCATTTAAGAAAAGAAGTAAACTAACCTGATCCTTCTTCTTTTCTCTCCTTTTTCCCAAACCTTTGACGCATTCTACAGACAGATCGTAGGCTGCTTGGAATATCAGAACTTTGAATTCTTGCAATGCCTCCGTTTGCGATTTGGAAGCGAATAGTTTCTTCTTTTCGTTCTCCAGACTTTCGATTTCCTTTTTGATTTCCTCAGTGGGCCATCCGGATTGTTTTGAGATAGCTTTGATGGTAGTGGTAGGACGAGTGGTAACCATAGTTATGTCCAATGTCGTCGGCTAACTCGGACTGAGACTGATCCCTTTGTGTCCTCACTCGCGAGATATTCACAATGTGCAGGGCTAGGAACTCGCACGGCTCAACTACTCTCTGATTATGTGATGACACCACATGCTCAGAGCACGAAATGTACTTGGCGTGGAGGCGACCAGCACATGAGAAGATTATTCCACATGTCAGACACTTGAATGTCAAAGGACACCCAGTCAGGAAGCTGAAATGCGGGAGAGAGTGAGAGAGAGGATGGCTTGAATCCACCAGAGCCAGTTGGCCTGGAAGACTCATTGAAGAGGAGGAAGAGAGAGGATATTGAGACATTCTAAGCGAATGGGTATAAGGACCAACTGAAGAGGCTTGACACACTGCGCTGCGTCTTCCAAGACTCCGCCCCTTCTCTGACGTTTATCTCTCCCGGGAAGCATCCCGTTCAGCGTATTCCCAACAGAATAATATCATTTGAGAGTGCAGTGGAGTCGTAAACCTGTAATAGAGCGGCTCCTTTATTTGAACGGCCTGTATTAGAGCGGCCCCGCTAAAGAGGTAGTGAAGAATAGTGCAGCCGGTAAGTTTTATGGCAAGTCGTAAGTCGTTTATGGTAAGGTTAACGGTAAGGTTTACGGTAAGGTTTACAGTTTACGGTTTACGGTAAGTTGTAAGTCGTGATTCAGATGGGCGGAGTCTTGGCGTCTTATTGTGGGAAAGATTGGAAGATAAGAAAGACGAGCCGCGCGTCCGGAGCACAAAGGGACCACCTGGCAATAAATCTATTTTTTTCGTCACCCTTGTCAGCAGTGGACAGTGTAATGTGTATTAAATTTTCAGACAAAGCAATGACAAGGAAGATGTGTGTGATCGTTTGAATGGAAATGCCCGTAGAACGATGGATTTTTAGGAAACAAAATTTGAAAATCTAGATCTGTGGACTAACTTTCTCTGAATTCATGGCCTAACTTTCTTCTACGACCAAACTTCATTTCGATGACCTAAGTTTAGCCTAATTTGTTTTAAATAATTTTTTTTTTTAATTTTTATGGCCGAACTTTCTCTGACGGCCTAAATTTGTCTAAGCTAACTGATGGACTAAATTTTTCCAAAGTGGCCTAGAATACTCCAAAGTTCGATTTTTGAATTCAGCTTGCCGAGACCTTTTGAAAAAGTACAATCATGACTAATCTAGCTGATTTTTGAAGTTTGGGTCAGAGACGCAGGCACTATCGTTTCTCTGTACTCTAACCCAAACTTCGAATTTGAGCTAGACTAGCCATGATTATACTCTTCTGAAAGGTCTTGGCAATCTGAATCCAATTTTCAGAAAGTCAGAACGAAAACTGTTACGGTAGTTAACAAAAAGGCAGAGCCCAGAGAAACGAGAGTGCCTGCGTCTCTAACCCAAAATTCAAAATGTAGCAAGCTTAGTCATGATTATACTCTTTTGAAAGGTCTTAACGAGACAAGTTCAGAAATCCAAAATTTGAGTTTTCTAGGCCATCATGTGGAAAGTTAGGCCACCAAACTTATTTTATATTAGTTCCGTATAACAGAACGGAAACAATTATATAATTTAATTATTTCTCGGGAACAATTTCTAATAATTGACCTTTTATAGGTCAAAACACAATAAACTTTTTCATCTTGTGGTCCCACCCCTCCCCTATTTAGCTCTTTCCAGGTCACATTATTTCCGCATTTTCATCTTTCTCTTTTATTTATTTTTCTTTTGTTTCTCATTTGGTGTCCGTCCTTTTGTTTCATAAATGATGTCATTTAGAATTTGGTTCCGGAATGTTCTAGTCTAGGGCCTGAAAGTGACATTTAGGATCAAATAAATTCAGGCCGTCAGAGAAGGTTAGGCCACCGAAAGAAAAGTTAGGCTGTTAGATAAAATTAGGCCAAATGAGAAAATTAGGCCATGTATCTGGAGAAAACTAGGCCACAAGAGAAAGTTAGGCCACCAAAAGAAAAGTTAGATCGACAGATGAAGTTAGGTCATATCTGAGAAGTTAGGCCACCGGAGAAAGCTAGGCCGTCAGATAATGTTAGACCATATCTGAAAAAATAGGCCATACCTGAAATGTTAGGCCATCATGTAAAAGTAGGTCACCAGATGAAGATAGGCCATAGCTGAAAAGTTGGGCCACAAGAAAAAGCTAGGCCATATGAGTGAGTTAGGTTATTAATCTATTGAGAGATAGGAGTCCAGAGAAAGTTAGGCCATTAGACAAAGTTAGGCCACCAAAAGAAGAGTTAGGCCACCAAAGGAGAAGCTAGGCCACCAAGTAAAAAATCTAGGCCATACGTCAGAATAATCCCCTTTTCCCTTCTAGTATATTTTTTTTCTCTGGCCAAAAAAAAAGGTGCAAAGTGAAAAAAGTTCTAAATTTAGAATTTCCCTCCTCTGAAATCGTGTTGGGCGGGGTGTCACCTAAGTAAACAATGCATAAAAAAGGATGAAGGAGATTCAATTTTTTTTTCTCGACCGCCTACTCTCTTTTTACTATTTTTCTATTGTTTTCTTGATTTGTGGTCAGGATTTTGTAGTTTGGTGGCCTAACTTTTTCATTATGGCCTAACTTTGTCTGGTGGCCTAATTTTTCAGATTTCCTAGTTTTTTCAGATGACCCAGTTTACTCTAATGGGCTATTTTTCTTTAATGGCCTAGCTTTCTCTAATAGCCTAAACTTCTCTGATGACCTAACTTTCTCTGATAGCCTAACTTTCTCCAGACACGCCACGTGGCATGTAAGCATGTAATACCGTCTTTCTTTTTATGTATTTGTTTTGTTGTTCATAGCCCTCCAGGCTATGAATTTTCAATTTTCCAAAAAATCCAAAGCTAGACAACAATTTTTTTGGAATTCCAAAAACTAGTGAACCAGAACTTTACATTAAAAAGAAAAAAGAGAGATGTTCGTTTTGGAATTTTTTTTGTGCTTTGAGCTTAAGCCTAAGCCAGCCTAAGCCAGCCTAAGCCAGCCTAGGCCAGCCTAAGCCAGCCTAAGCCAGCCTAGGCCAGCCTAAGCCAGCCTAAGCCAGCCTAAGCCAGCCTAGGCCAGCCTAGGCCAGCCTAAGCCAGCCTAAGCCAGCCTAAGCCAGTCTAAGCCAGCCTAAGCCAGCCTAAGCCAGCCTAAACCGACCTGCAGACCTGAACAACCTCTGACGTCATTCTAGGTCCTTCTTTTTGACTTAATTTTTTGGAATCATAGACCTAGACTTCCTAGAACTCCCAGGACATCATTTCTGATACAAAATGATATCAAAATCATTTTTTAAATCAAATTTGAATTTGATCTGTACTAATTGATATGTGGTATCTAGGAAAAGCAAAAAATGTAGTTGTCTAGGGTATAAAAAATGGGAAAAATATGATAAAAACGGCATTTTTAGGCTTTCTGATGGATTCTGGCATTTTAGGCTTTGGCTTAGGCTGGCTTAGGCTGGCTCAGGTTGGCTTAGGCTGGCTTGGGCTGGCTTAGGCTGGCTTAGGCTGGCTTAGGCTGGCTTAGGCTGACTTAGGCTGGCTTAGGCTGGCTTAGGCTGGCTTAGGCTGGCTTAGGCTGGCTTAGGGTGGCTTAGCCTGGCTTAGCCTGGCTTAGTCTGGCTTAGGCTGGCTAAGGCTGGCCTAGGTCCGTTCAGGTTTTTCTATGCTCATTCATGCCCATTCCTCTATTTTTTCCGGCTACAAAAAGTTCAAAAAGTGGCTCTAAACATCACTTTTATCCCCCTTTGAATATGTAGACCTTTAGCCGAACATCATCTTTTTTTTCTGGAGCTTAATCCCTTTTTTATGTTATTCTTTTTTCTTTTTTTTTTTGTTTTTTTTATATTTGAACGTAATTGTGCAGAGCTTCTTTGGGGTCACGTGTCTTTTTGTGATATTTTTTGCTTTTTGACATTTATGGGAAAAAATATGTTAGTAATAATGAATTAATCCTGTTGTTTTAGTCTGGAATGGACTAGGACTGGAGTTTCTGTTTTGGCTTGATCTTGGTTTTTTTCGGTTTTTTTCAGGATTTTTCAGACGAAAAGTTTCAGTCTGTGTTTCTTAGCCATAGACAGCTTTTTTAGCCATAGATAGCTTTTCGGACTTATTTTAGGCATTTTGAGCCCTTTTTGAGCAGAAATGTAGCTTTTTTTTCTGTCAATTTCGACTTTTCAGACAATTTTAGCTCAATTTACAGCAAGCTCTTAGTAGTTTCAGCCGTATTTTCAAAAGTTTTTGAGAAAAATCCGGCTGACAGGAAAAGTTTCATACTGTTTTGAGCCCAGTTTTTCGAATCAAATTTTTTTTTTTTGGAAAAAATTTCAGAATTTTTTACTTTTTTCAGCCTAATTTCAACCAATTTCTAGAGCTTGATATTAAATTTCCGGACACCTAAATTTTGAAAATTTAGATTTTCCCACTATCTCCAGCGATTTTTTTCAAGTTGTGTTGTCAAAATTCTTAGTCAGAAAACTAAGAAAAAAACTACATAGAGACTACAAATACTACAATTAATGAAAACACTACAAAAACTACAAAAAATACAAAGACTACAACTAATATGAAGATACATTTTATGACTCAAAATAGGCCCAAAAAGTACTATTACTAATCTGACTTATTTACGCACATCCGGAATGAGTCCATTTTTTTCCAAATAAGACAAATTTATTATACATATTGGGGGAGGGGGAGGAATTTGAGCCGGATATGAATAGAATTTTATGTATAAAAATATAATCTTGATCTTATTTTCAGAAAAGTTAGTCAGAATTTTTCGAATTTTTTTGATTTTTTTAAAAACTGAAATCAAACAAAAATTAGGCTGCAAGTTGGCTTAAAAATTAGCCTAGAATTTGGCTAAACTGGTCTGAAAGTGAGCCTGCGAGTTGGCCTAATTGGGCTTATAATAAGCCTTAAAATTGGCCTAAATCAGTCTTAAAAATTCAATTTTTGACTGAGAAAAGGCCAATGTTCTCTGGCTCAAAATTGTTTGATTTTCGACTTCCGATCTACCGTAATCCTGATATTCTTTTCCGCGAAATTCGAATAGATTTGAATTGCAAATCGTCTTATTTCGGATTCCCAGACACCCCGCAGTTTATTTAAGTTTCGAGATTTTCATTTTATTTTTGAAATGTTTTTATTTCCGTTTACATCATGTTTGACTCATGGCTCAAGTTTTATTTTGGAAAATTTAGTGGGATTTGTAGTTTTTGTAGTCTACGTAGTATTTGTAGTCTTTGTATTTCATATATTCTTTGTAATCTTTGTAGTCCAAAAAGGATTTCAGGATTTCTACCGTAATCCTTTTTCCCGCCAAAATGTCAAATTCGAAAACTCTCTTTTTTGGAAATTTTTCCCCGAGAAAAAAACCAATTTTCCAAAAGAAAACTTTGTAGTATTTGTAGTCTTCTCAATCTTTATAGCCAAGAATTTCTTATATATGGAAAAATGTTCGATCTTTCCAAAAAAAAACATGAATTCCACATTACTAAATACTACTAATACCCTCTTAACTGACGCACATCCTGCAAAGTGTTTTGTGAAAAATCTGGATAAAAAAATACTTTTTTTGTGTTTTTGGACATTTTCAAATCTACAGTAATCCGGTAGATCAAAAAAAAATTCAAGTTTTCAAATTTTTTCGAGAAAAAAATTCTCAATTTTCGATTTTCATAACTACAGTAACCCGCTGATCTGGAAAAATTGGAACTAGGACTACGAAAACTACAAATACTACTCATACTACAAAGACTACAAAACCTACAAGTACTACATAGACTACAAAGACTACAAATACAACATAGACTACAAAAGCTACAAAAACTACAACTCCTACAATAATAGTATTCAAAGTCGAATATGATGTCAACGGATAAACACTTTTTTTTCAAATTTTTCAAATAAAAATTGTTATAATGACGAATTTTTTTGAATTTTGCTCCCAGACAAAGAAAAGCACTTAATTTTTGATTCCTTATGTCCTTAGCCTTAAATAATCACTTCCTAATTCCCCACATATCACAGTCCGGACACAATCCCCTTTCCCCCTTTCCATTTCCAGAGAAGCGAGAACTTTGTTGTTTTGTGCCACGTCACGTGGCACAAAACAAAAATAAACAAATTTGATCATTATCCCCTAGTGGCGGGGCTAAAACAACCCACTCAAAATGGCAGAGTGGGGAGTGTTTATAAGTTGAGAGATTTGATCAGAAATTTTATTTGGTTCCTTGTTGTTCTTGGATTTTTTGGCGGGCTTGTGAAGTTTGTTGTCAGTTTGCATTTTTTGGTTATTTTTTGGCTTTTTAGGCCCGTTTAGGCCATTTTAGACCCATTTGTGCTCATTCAAGCTCATTTCGGCTTGAGATGGTTGAGGCCCATTTAGGATTGTTGAAGACCATTTTTACTAATTCAGGCCTATTTGAGACCTATTTAGGTACAATTGGATCCTGAGTTTTTTGGGTCCGAATTGGGCACATTCAGGCCTTTCTAGGCCTGTTTAAGGCGCAGTGGACCTAATTAGGCCCAAGCTAGTTCAGGCACGTTACGGTCTGTTTGGGTTTTTTAAAAAGTTCAGTTCAGGCCCATTTAGGCTTATATAGGCCCCTTTAGGCCCAGCTGGGGCCTCTTAGGCTACACTTAGGCCAAACTAGTTTGGGCTCGTTTAGGCTAATTCAGGCCCAATTTTTGGTTTTTTCACTATTAACCTATTCTAGACTTTTTAGGCCCCACTAAGCTCATTTATGCTTATTAGGGCTAGATTTTCTTTTTTCACTTTCAAACAATTTTAGGCTTTTTAGGCTTATTAAGGCTCATTTTTTGGCCTGTTCGCAACTATTTTCTTTTTCAGAAATTATGATGCCATTCTTTTTCTATAATTATTTGTGCTCTCGAAGTCCAAAAACTAGCCGCCGCCGTTTCTAAAAGCATGCTATTGACATCCGGAATAGATTAAGAGAGGAGAAAAAAAAGGGGATCATCTTTTTTTTCAATGGGGAGATAGAAAAAAAAGAATGAAAAAAGTGCTGCTAATTGGATAAAAGTGATGTCATTTTGAAATTTTTTTTCTTTTTTTTTTTTTTTAGTGGGTAGTTTTGTAGTTTTTGTAGTATTTGTAGTTGTTGTAGTCTTTGTATTCATTGTAGTATTTGTAGCCTACTTAGTATTTGTAGTTTCTGTAGTATTTCTCGTCTTTGTAGTGTTTGTAGTCTTTTCAGTCATTGCAGCATTAGTAGTTCTTATAGTCTTACTAGGGAATGGTGTATAAATAGGATGAGCTTTCGCTTAACAAGTGGTACCATTCGAAAGCTTATGTTTAGGGCAACTCATTTCTGCTTTCAGAATTTGCTGAGCTCATCTGAAGACGTCAGAATTCGCATCTGAAATTTCAGTGCTTAAACTCACTGCCACATGAAAATCGCCCCCGCCGTCATCTCATCGCCCTCGCCTCTGTACGATTACAACGGTTGGAAGGCGCAGTGGTTGTGAGGGGGCTTGATAAACTATCGGAGGGGGTTCTGTTCCGCTCCATGACAATTTTTTTGGTTTTCTTCTGCAAGTTTTTCAGAAGCTATAAAATCTGACAGAAGCATTTTTGGATCATACAGATGTGATAACTAGTCATTCTATGAGGTTTCTAATAGTTTTCAATTTTTTCTTGAAAATTTTTTTCTGGAAGTTTTCCACATTTTTCCCACCCAACCCATGGAGATTTTTTTGGACCAAATTTTTTTTCTCGTTTCCACCAAATTTTTATTCAATTTGCACAAAAATGATTAGAAATCAATTTGGGTTATAGCCTTTGAATCGCTTTCGGTGCAAACTGTCTATTTTCTCATGAGTACAAGTCAAAAGAAGTTGATGTTTGGCAGGAATCGAGTACTTTTACCACTTCATCTTCTGATGGTAGTAACCCAAATTGATTTCTAATCATTTTTGTGCAAATTGAATACAAATTTGGTGGAGATGAGAAAAAAATTTTGGTCCAAAAAAATCTCCATGGGTTGGGTGGGAAAAATGTGGAAAACTTCCAGAAAAAAATTTTTAAGAAAAAATTGAAAACTATTAGAAACCTCATAGAATGACTATTAGGTTGGCCGGAAAGAAATGCGCGTTTTTGATTTCTAATGATTTTATTGTAAAAATACTACAAGAGTAATTCAATCTAGAATATATTCTTCATTATTATGGACAACTTGTTGCCAACATTGGCGCAAAGAATGGATGCCCTTCTTGTAGAACTGTGCTGGCTGCGACTCAAAGAAGCCGGCTACCCATTTTTGAATTTCATCAGACATTTTGAACTTTTTATCCACCAAATAAAGCTGCATCGATCGGAATACATGATAATCAGAAGGAGTCAAGTCAGGGCTATATGGCGAATGACGCAAGACTTCCCAACACAATTCCTCGATTTTTTCTTGAGTGACTTTCGCGACATGCGGACGAGCGTTGTCGTGTATTAATTTTGTCGAAGCCGTATTCACACCTTGTCTTTTAATACCATGTCGACCCGATCAGGCTGCTGCTTGTAGACCTCAGCCGTAATCGTTTTGCCATTTTTCATCACCTCAAAATAAACGAGACCTTTACTGTTCCACCAAATATAAATCATCCCTTTTTTTCGTGTAACTCAGGTTTTGGTGTCGGTTTCGGTGTTTTACCTGGGTTCAGCTATTGGCGTTTTTTTGTAACGTTATTATATTGGATCCATTTTTCGCCCGAAGTAAGAATAGTGTCGAAAAAACCGGTGGTTTTGGATCGGGAAAGCGGAATTCCGGAGATAGAGACCCTTGTCGATTTGTTAGCGTCTGATAAATCATGTGGGACCCATTTTCCACATCTGATAACCTTTCCCAAAGCATGAAAATGTGATTCCGTAGTGCTATGAGCACAACCAAATTGCGCTGCCAGATGGCGTGAAGTTTGACATGGATCAAGATCAATGACAGCCTTCAAAGATTCATTGTCCACAACGAAGGGGCGATTGCCATGTGTCTCGTCTTCAAGACTTTCGTCACCGCTCTGGAAGCTCTGAAATTAGCGTCTGCACTGACTCTCAGATAGAGCTTCTTCTCCAAAAAAAACTGAGAGATTACGATGAGCTACAGCCTCTGCTTTCCCTCTTTCAAATCCGTACCTTACGCAAACAAGAACGCGAGTTTTTTGATCCTCCATTTTCTGAACTATTTTTTTTTTTGATAAATAGATGCGATTTCAGTGAAATAAATATAAAACGGTGCATAAATGAACCCTCTTTCATATAGACAAAATTAAGTTGAGCAATATTTTGTTTCGACCGAAATCTGGATCGGCAAGCGGAGCGCGCATTTCTTTCCGGCCAACCTAATAGTTATCACATCTGTATGGTCAAAAAATGCTTCTGACAGATTTTATAGCTTCTGAAAAACTTGCAAAAGAAAACCAAAAAAATTATAGTTTAGTGGTTGTGAGGGGGCTTGATAGTTTATCAAGCCCCCTCACAACCACTGCGCCTTCCAACCGTTGTAATCGTACAGAGGCGAGGGCAATGAGATGACGGCGGGGGCGATTTTCATGTGGCAGTGAGTTTAAGCACTGAAATTTCAGATGCGAATTCTGGTACCACTCGTTAAGCGAAAGCTCATCCTATGTATACACCATTCCCTAGTTAGTAGTCTTTGTAGTCTATATAGTATTTGTAGTCCATTTGGTTTTTTAGTCACAATAGTTTTTGTAGTTTTTGTAGTATTTATAGTCTGTGTAGTCTTTCTAGTTTTTGTAGTCTTTGTAGCCATCATCCCAACCCAAAATACCTTCTTCGACCACCCACATCTTCCACATTTTATGGCTATCCAGAAAATTTTTCCTTTTTCAAAAAAATATTTTTTCCAAGAAAATTAAAATTTTGTAGACGCCCACGGAGCCATTTTAATAGCTCATCTTGCTCTTTTGACCTCCGAATTGGTATTCCGAAAGGCCTAAAAATTGGTTTTTGGAGGTTCAGACACCGAAAAATTTGATGTTTGAAACAGTATGTTTGGAGACTATAAAAACTACAGAGGCTACGAACTACAACTTTTTTGTTGGTTTTTGGTCCTTCAATTTAATTACTTTCTCTCATAACTCATTTATGAAAAAATTTTCATTTTTTCTTTTTTTTTCAAAAATTTTCTGGTCTCAGAATTTAATTAATTTCCCTCATACTAAAGATGAATCGTATAGTTTTGAAATTTATTTTTTGATCCAAAATAAAAAAAAAATTTTTTTTTGTTGATAGAATCATACTTATTTTGAGGACATCTTATAGATTAGTGATGGGAGGACTTATCGCATTAGGAGCCCATTTAGAAGTGGGTCAGAAACTACGATTCGAGGTGTTTACGAGTTTATTCTGGCTCGAAAATAGACAAGAAGCTCAAAAATTCATTTTTTTTTTGAGAATTAAACAATAAACATTGGCGGCCTAGAAATCCGAAACTAGGCCACCAAACCAATCTTTTCAAATTCAGCTTGCCGAGACCTTTCAAATGAGTGTAATCATGACTAGTCTATCTCAATTTTAGAATATTGGGTTAGAGACGCACACTCTCGTTTCTCTGTGCTCTAACCGTTTTGCTAATTACCGTAACCCAACCAGTTTCAGTCCTGACTTTCGGACTTTTAGTTCATTGGATTCAGCTTGCTAAGGCCTTTTAAATAAGTATAAACATGCCTCATTTCTAAATTTTGGGTTAGAGTACAGAGAAACGAGAGTGCCTGCGTCTCTAACCCATTTTTCAAAAATCAGCTAGACTAATCATGATTATACTCGTGTTGAAGGTCTCGGCGAGCTGGTCTCGAAAATCAAAGTTTGGAGTTTTCTAGGTCACCATGGAAAAAGTTAGGCCACCTGCTCATTTCAATCATTTTTCCGTAATTTTTTCATTTTGAAATGAAAAATGTTAATTTTTTCGAAGTTTTTTTGTGTCGGAATTGTTTTAAATTTGTGATTCAGAAAAAAGACCTTTTCTCCGTCAGAATTTCTAAACTCCCACCTCCTCAGTCATAAAAATTCACCTGTCATCTATATATTTTTTCGTATAATTCCGTATATTATTTTTCCTCATTTGGGTGTCATAACACCCACCTGGCTATCCTAGCTGATAAGCTTATATGGGATTTTGATAAGGATTACTGTAGTTATTAGCTTCCTCATATTTTTTGTCAAAATCTGGAAATCAAAAAAAAATTCAAAATTTTTTTTTCGATTTTTTTTAATTCTTCTGTTTTTTTTTCAAGATTTTAAGATTTTGTATTTTTTTTCGGGCTCTTTTGTGGATTTATTGTGGATTTTAGAACTATTGACGTCATTCCCACAAAAAAGTCGCTGAAAAGTCATTCAAGGCTTCCTTCACCGAGATATTGCAGGTGTTCTTGGTCTATCACACACACCCTTTTTGTGATAATCAAAAATTGATAGATTTTTATTAAGACAATGATCAACTTACTGATTTTTTCCAGGTTGTTCTCATTGTGAACCTGTTCTTAGGTCAAACCCCGTAAAAAAGCGCCAAAAATCATGAGTTTTCGAATTTTTTCGATATTTTTTTGAATTTTCCAAATACCGTCACCCGGTCAAATTCGGCCTCGGTTTTTCGAAACAAATATTTTCAGATTCAACTCACTGAGACCTTTCATTTGACTATAATCATGCCTAGGTTCGAAAAATTCTCAAAAATTCCGTTTAAAGGCGCATACCGTAGCCCAGAGAGGCAAAAACTGGAATTCGTGAAATCTAAGCGTGGTTAGACTCAAATGAAAGGTTGCAACTTGCTGATTTCAAATAAATAGTTTTCATAAACTTTAGAAGAAAAATTTCAGGTTTATGGTAGGTTTTGAGAAATTTTGGCTTTTCGAAATTTTTCGAAAATCTGTAACTCTTTCATTTTCCCAGCTTTTTGTTTGGTTTTTGGCTCAAATCGTAGGGCATAAGCTGTGCTTTTCGAGAAAATTATTGTGAGCCAACACGAAAATTTGAAGGGTACTGTAGGTTTAAAGACGCATAGAGGTTATGGTCCTGGAAAAATTGGCGTAGATTCACAGGCTACAGTAACCTGACGAATTTGAAAATAGTACTATGTGCCTTAGCTAGTCGAGACCTTTTAAATGAATTTAATCAAGGTCAGCCTAGCTCAATTTTGAAAATTTTGGTTAGAGTCAGAGAAACGAGAGTGCCTGCGTCTCTAACCAAAACTCAAAATTGAGCTGGACTAGTCATTATTATACTCAATCGGAAGATCTCGATGTGCTGGTTTTCAAAATTGCATTTTTAAAGAACTTGAGAAAAATTTGGCCGGGCTACGGTAGTTTTTAGAGAAAAAAGTTATTTTTATCCATGGCTAATTCTTAAGTCATTTTTTGACTCATTGTTCAAATTCCGAGAAAACAAAAAAACAGCTCAGTTTGAATCTAAATCTATCCTGATCTACAGTAACCTCCCCACGTTTTTTTTCATGATTCATATTCTCAAAAAATTCTCTAATCATGCAAGAAACACCTCTTTAGCCGCATGTCTATCCTTTAATATCGTCATTATGAAAAAATATTTTTTTTGCACAAAAACAAAAGAAAAATTTATCATTTTTAATCAGTGATAGACTTTCAGACACCAGGATCATTGCCCACTTTTTGAGCCATTCTTGTCCTTATTTTCCTGTTTTTTGGACGAAAAAAAAGGAACCCTTAAGCTTAATCCCTTTCTGTTCGCCCTCTCTATAGCACTTCCTTCCGGTTCATCCCGTCATTTTTTGGTCTCATTTTTCTAGAAGATTCTCACGTTTAGTTTTGAAAATCGGAGACTTCTGATTTCCGGACCGGCCCCCCTGTTCGAATCCGTATATAAGTGGGCTGGATGTTTCAGAATTTCGAATTTCAAGAATGTTTTTTTAATCATAGTCTGGTTCATTCTGGTCAAAGGCTAGCTCTAATATTCTAGTTTTCGCAATTTTTCTTCTTTTAATACCAAAGACTATACCGTAGCCCATAGTCCAATGAAACCCTATTTTTCGGAATCAACTTGTCGAGACCTTTCGTTTAAAGGAGGACTGAACTCGAGTTTTTTTATTTCAAATTCTGATGCAGTTTTTCATTCTGATTATTTTCTTTCACTACGACTACACTCAAAAATCACTCTAAACGGTAGAAAAACGCGTTTAAAGGCATGGCCGCGTACAGATTGATGGCCTAGGAATTTGAAAAAAAGCGCGCGCAAGGCGCAAACTTGTCGGATCCTAGGCCATCAACCTGTATTGCGTGCTTCTTTCAAACGCCTTTTTCACCCGTTTAGAGTGATTTTTGAGTGTAGACGTAGTGAAAGAAAATGATCAGAATTGAAAACTGTATCAGAATTTTAAATTAAAAAAACCGAGTTCAGTCCTCCTTCAAGTATAATCATGACTAGGTTAGCTCACTCTCAAACATTCTCGTTATAGCTACCGTAACCCTGTCAATTTCGCGGTGAGACCCTAGAAGCATGAATTTCCAGATTCAGCTCACCGAGCCCTTTGAAATAAGTATAATCATGAATAACCCAGCTCAATTATGAAAAATGGGTTAAAGACGCAGGCGCTCTCGTTTCTCTAGCTCTAACTTTCGAAATTGAGCCAGACTAGCCATGCTTGTACTCATTTAAAAGATCTCAGTGAGCTGATTCCTAAAATATCACTTTCGAAAAATTCAGACTAAAACTGATCAGGTTACGGTAGTTTTAGTTTTTGACAACTTTCGAAACTTTTCAAAAACGCGTAACCTTGCCATTTGCCGTTATTTTTGAGTGATTTTTGGCTTTAATTGTCGGCAAATGCTTGGATAACCCGGAAAAAACAGCTTGGGATAGATTCCGCCACGAAACTCTTTGTGGTTACTGTAGGTTTAATTTCAAAATGGGCAGAGCCTAGGCATGTTTATACTCATTTGAAAGGTCTCGGCAAGCTGATTTCAGTGAAACTAGTTTTGACAAGTTCGGAGCAAAACTTGCCGGGTTACGGTAGATTCTGTCAAGTTTTTCAAAAATCCGTAACTATGCCGGTTTCTGAGGCTTTTTGACGCAAAATATGAGATTAAATTTTGAATGGTGTCTAGTAAAAGTCTATTTTTATTCTTCAATTCAACATTTCCTTATTTTTCCTCTTCTTTTTTCTCCGCCCTCTAATTCAATTATCTCTCTACTATATAGTTCATAAAAACAACATTTCCGTCTTTCAGTACTGGGTCCCCTTCTTCTTCTTCAAAACAAATGCAAATGTGTCCTACAACAATAATTTTCTTGGCTTTTTCTGCCCTTTCATTATTCACAAAATGTACTGATGCAAATATTATATGGAGATATCAGAGGTCTGATGGAGAGCCACAGAGAGATATTGACTTTTCGGAGGTTGGTTTTGGCATCTTAATCAGGCTTTTTAGGCCTCAATAAGAGAAATTAGATCTCTTTAGGCCCTTTTCAGCCTAAATTCGCAATTTTCAGCACACCTGGACTCCATTAGGCCCGGCCCAAATGCAAGATTACTACGGAGCCCAATCTCAGGCTCAACAATCCAGGCCTGAATACGAGAAAGAGCAACAATCGTTTCGGTTTATGGAAGCACCGGTAAGTACAGTATGCTAACAGTAAGACTACAGTAACCTTAATGTGAGCCTGGAATAATGCTACAGTAAGCTGATACCATGACTACAGTAACCAAACATCATTATAACTACAGTAATCTTGGAGTGTCCTAATATCCTGGCTACAGTAATCCTAGCGTATCTACAGTAACATAACATCATAGCTACCGTATTCTTCTAAGTAACTACAGCAGCATTAAGAGTAACTACAGCAGCATTAAGAAACTCTTCATTCTAGCTACAGTAACTTTATCTACAGGAGTTATGCTCTAGAGTAACTGGCCCTATGCCAATAGAAGTCCTACTGTATGAATACGGTATCCTTACAACACCTACAGTAACCCTACCTTAACCATCAGTAACCCTACTCTATACCTACAGTATCCCTACCCTATACCTACCGTATACCTACCGCATTCCTACAGTACCCCTTTTTCAGGTCTCCCTAAGCAATCCGGTCTTCAACGTCTTCTCCAAAATGAGCGATTTATATCGATGGATATCCAACGAAAAGCGATCTCCAGTGTACTACTGAGACTACAATGACTACAAAAACTACAAACTACATTATTTTACGAGTACCGATTTTTTGTCTCTCCCCCATTTTGTCCCCACACTTTGAAAATGCTCTTGTTTTCTCTGGAATTGTGAATTCAAATGAATGATGGTTGTTCAAATAATTTTTTTTTCGAAAACTACAGTAACCTTATTTTCGTTGTGAGACCCATAAAAACTATATTTTTGGAATCAGCTCGTCGCCTGCGTCTCTGACCCCAGTTCGAAAATCAAGCTAAACTAGTCATGATTATACTCAAAAATAGGGTGTCAAAGAGCTGAATTAAAAAATTTAGATTACGTGGCCTAGTTTTGGGTTTCTAGGCCACCAAAATTCACATTATCAAAATCAATAACTTCATATAAAAACAGCACCAGAAAACAAAAAAAAATGCGTACGGGGACGCAGGGAAAGCTCGAAATACTTGAGATTTTCGGAAAAAAAAAGAAAAAAAGTTGAAATGTTTTGGCCATTCAAAAGAAGTCAAAAGAACTTGACTTTACTCTATGAAAAATCGAAAACAAATCGATATGCCCATCAAACTCCAACACTAACATTAGAAACCGACAAATAGGATACAGTAGTTTCTTCTCCTCGAGCGCTTTCGGTGGAACTCAGATCAACCATTTGAATATCCGGAACGACCACAGCTCTCTTTTTTCTCGCTTCCTGTTTTTGAATTAATTTTGTAATCCATTTATCCATAGACGGATAATTGCAAATAAAAATGGATACAATCCAAAGAACAGGACAATAATAAATGTTATAAATAAATTTATCGAATTTCAAATCCTTTTCCGTCGTTATTTTTCTTATCATTAAAAAAATTTGAAACATCTGAAAACAAAAATTTGCTGACGAAAAAGCTCCGGACGTTGATACCAAGAAACATGTGATTATCCAAAATGTGTTTATGAAAACACAACATTTTTCTTTGTCCATCAAACGACCAGTGAAGCGCCATTGGATAGTTAGAACAATCAATAATCCAATACTGATAAAAGCGATAAATGATTGGAAACAATCAAAGTTGATTTCTGTTTGTCCCACTTTGAGAACAATAACGGCTGCAAAATATATTGTGTATCCAAAATTGTTTGCGCGGCTTGCTAAGTCATCTGGAAACCGCGACAAGAGCTATTACTAGCTCTAACGGACCGAAGCTGTGTTAAATAAATTATGGAATCATACCGAAAACGTATCTTTACTATTATTACCACACAGATTCTGTGTGTCTGTGTGTGTGTTTGTCTGTCCGGTATCATAGCGCAGTTCCTAATGTACCGATTTTCATGAATTTTGCATATATTGATAGAGCCCGTGTCGGAGATAATGCCCGTCTTTTCCGCTTTTAGATTGGAGCTCTGAGAAGCTCTGTGCTATCTATGCACATGGCCAAAATCGCGTCACCCCGTGTTTTCCCGGGTGGCAAGAGAGAGGTGGTCGTCTCTCTTTTTGCGTAATGAAGTGGGTCTACAAACGCTGTTAATTTTGGTAATCCGGGAGAAGAGTGACGGTGGAGGCGCAAAGCGCCGAAAACCGTCTGGTTGGAAATTTATCGGAAAAAAGTTCATTACGCGAAAGTTTCCTAAAATTTTCCGAAAAATCCGCTAAACAATGCGCCCTAGCGTCATTTTGGAGCATTGTTACTCCTTGTTGTGTTTTAATCAATTACGCCAAAAATCCACTGGAAAAACTTGAAAACTTTCCGAAAAATCTAGCGAACTCTTTTCGTTAAATTTTCCGGTATCTTAAACGGATTTTCGCCAATAAAGCTCACTCCGAGAGCGTGATCGAAACAATGAAAGAGCATGCTCTTCTAATGCAGTTTTAACCTTACCATGAGAGCTGAGAAGTCTGGATAATAGAAAAAACGGAGCCAGGAAAATGTACACTATTTCTCGATTAATATGAGCATCGAATAATTTACAATACAATGTTTTCACGTTAAAAATGACAAAAATAACTTCCAAAAATACGACAAATAAGAGTATACTGCTTCCGAGATAAACATTGACCGATGCAAAAAAGAGGAGAGCTCCGAATTTTTTTGTGTGCTTTCAGGTAAATAATAGTTGATAATATAGACGGAATTGGAGAGAAATGATAAATACATTAGCACATGGAAGGAAGTCAGTGGACGAAATTGTAAAAACTGGAAAAATGGATTTGTGAGATTTTTGTGTAAAATCTACAAATTTCTAATTTATGTTTCTGGGAAACATAGGCCAAATTAGTAGACAAAAAACCGCGAAAATTAAAAAAAATGCACATACCTTAACAAAAAAAACGCGAAAATTTACCGGAAAATTTTTTCGGGGAATTCGCTAAACAATGCGCGCCAACGGAGCGTCGTTGCAGCGCCGAAAAACTACTGCGGAGTGTCAGAGCGTTCATTTTAAGCAAGCGCGCCCTAAAGATAACTCGAGCTATTTTCCGCGGATACACACGAGTTTCCAGCGAGGGTAGAAAAGCGCGCTCTAATGATAAATTGATAATTTTGCTGCGTATCTCAACTTTCTTTTACCATTAGAGAGCGCTTTCCTACCCTCGCTGGAAACTTGTGTACGGATGTTAAAAAATTAGTTTCTCACTGAATTGAAACATTGCAAATTTTTGAGCTTTTTTGCGCTCACAGGTACTTCAAAACATGAAACAAAAATTAGAACAACTAAAAAATTAGCTAGATTAGTATTTATTCACTAAAAAGTCTGAAGTATAGATTAATAGTTTTGGTAAAATAAAGTTATTTTTTGTATTTTTGGCACTAACAATACTCGTATCTATCGAAAAACCACAAAATTTCATCAAACAACCCCTCGCGTTACTTGAATCATCGGAAATATTAAACTCCGTATCGCGACTTTCGATTTTAACATTGAAGCGCAGCAAATACGAAAAAACTAAAATTTGAATTCCCACTACTTTAGACGATTTCGGTGTGGCGCGCATGCTCAAAATGAACGCTCTGGTACCCCGTGCTTCTGAGAAAAATAGTTTGAGGCGTGGCTTAAAATCGGCTTGCCTCACGGTTTTTCCGATTACTGTAGGTGATATCTTGTAAGAATTTACAACACATTACGGTAGATTTTTTTTTGAAAAATTGAAAAATTGAAAATTTTGGTATGGACTAGACGACCAGCGGTTTTTTGGAGGAAAAAACTCTTTTTACAACTTACCCCATTTTTGTACACTCTGTAAATATATAAAAAGAACAATAGAACCGGTATTAAAACATGAGGAAACAACTGTTTATGCTCATTTTGGAATTCATCAATACCTTCGAGCCAAAGAAATTCCTCGCCATTGTGAACGTAAATTTGCATTTTATAGAATTGAGTGAATGTTTCGAGAAATCTTTCTCCTCTAACAGCAGATGATATTTTTAGTCAGATTGCAGCTGATAGAGGTTTCACACCAGGTGAAAAATACAATTTTCTATTTTTTCACCTAAAAACTTCTGAGAAATCATGAATTCACAAATTTCCAAGTGCCTCTGGAAAAAGCTACAGTACCCTCGTCAATTTTGATCCGAGCTTTTCGAAAATAAAATTTTTGGAATCAGCTCGTAAAGACCTTTCATTCGAATATAATTATGATTGAGCTCCGCCCACTTTGTAACTTTGGGTTAGAGCGCAGAGAAACGAGAATGCCTGCGTCTCTAACCCAATTTTCAAAAATAACCTACTCATGATTATTAGTCATGATTATTCTCAAATTGAAGGTCTCGGAGAGCTGAGTTCGAAAACTTAAGTTTGCTGGCCTGGATTTGGGTTTCTAGGCTACCAAAGTTCCCATTTTTAAAATCAATAACTTCATATAAATAGCACCAGAAAAACAACAAAAAATGCATACAAAAAAGGCAAGAAACCAGAGGAGAAAGCTCGAAATTCCTGAGATTTTCAGAAAAAAATAGGCAAAAATACGCACAAAAAACCGTATCAAAAAATGAGGAATGATGGGATATTAAGAACAGATAATGACTAGAAAAGTTACAAAAAAATTTGAAAAGGGGCGGAGCCAGGAAGGGACGTGGCCTAAATCTCGACTTGTACATATTCTTTTTTCCGCATTTCCACAATTTCACTGAAAATTTCCGTGAGGGGCTCAAACGTCGGAACAATGGGCTGTGGGCGGCGGGAGGCGGTCTGAAAAGTTTGAATTTCGGTGGCCTGGTTTTTCCTATGGTGGCCTAACTTTCTATTTTGATGTCCTAATTTTCTATTTTGGTGGCCTAACTTTTAAATTGTTGGCCTAACTTTCTGTATTGGTGGCCTGACTTTTATGTTGGGTGCCTAATTTTCTATATTGATAGCGTAACTCTCTCAATAGGTGATCTAATTTTCCCAAATGGTGGCCTATCTTTCCCGAATGGTGGCCTAACTTTCACGATTAGTGGCCTAACTTTTCCAATTAGTGGCCTAAGTTTCTCAATTAGTAACCTAACTTTCCCAATAGGTGACCTAACTTTCCCAATTGGTGACCTAACTTTCCCGAATGGTGGCCTAACTTTCACGATTAGTGGCCTAACTTTTCCAATTAGTGGCCTAAGTTTCTCAATTAGTAACCTAACTTTCCCAATAGGTGACCTAACTTTCCCAATTGGTGACCTAACTTTCCAATTTGCTGGCCTAACTTACCGAAAGTGGTTGTCTGAGAAGAGAATGCTGATTTGGAGTGGTCAAACTGATTGGTCCCGGCGGTAGGACGTCCTCGACGCGCGCGTATATGTACTCGTTCATCAGCGAGTCGTATGTCGTATTGGGCCTGAAAAATTTGAGGAGTTTCGGCTTATTCTAGATTTTCAGACGGCCTAAAGGGAAAATTTCGGATTTGAAACTAAAAAATTTTGAATCAGCTTGCCGATACCTTCAAAACGAGTATAATTATGGTTAGTCTATCTCAATTTTGAAAGATAGGTTAGAGACGCGGGCACTCTTGTTTCTCTGACTCTGCCCAAGTTTCAAAATAGAGCTAGAATAGCCATGCTTATACTCAAATGAATGGTCTTGACGTGCTGATCATAAAAACCCTAATTCTGAAAATCCTGGGTGAATACTAACCGGGTTACGGTAGTTTTAAGATTTTCAGATTTTCGAATAGTTTTGAAAATCCGTAACTTTCTCAGATCTTGAGATTTTTTGACGAGATTTGAACTAAAAGGAAAGGCTAGAAGGGAAGAACTTGGGAAATGAATTGAGAAAAGTCTAGACTACAAAAACTACGAAAAACTACAAAAGCTACAAAAAAGGGAGGAAAAGAAAGAAGCAACTTACGGTAGGAAAATACCAAAATTTACTGAAAAAAGAGTTGTATTTTGGGGTAACATGGTCTAAGTAAGTCTGAATAGGTATAAATGCTCTAGATAAGCCTAGATCGGCCCGAAAAGCCTAGAAGCCTAAAAAAGCCTAAAAACGAAGAAAGTCCGAGGAAGCTCTAAAATGGTTTGGAAAAGAACAGTTTAGAGCCCTTTTCTGTTTTGAGCCCAAAAGCCTAGTTGGCTCAGGCTTAAAAAGTTGGGACTGAACAGCTCATATGAGGCCTGAGCAGCCTGAAAGTATCTGAAAAGGCCTAAATAAGCCTTAAAAGCCTAGAATGTTCTGAATTGGCATATGAGGCCTGAGTGGCCCAAAACAAGCCCAAATAGGCAAAAACCTAGTCGGGCCTAAACGGCTCAAATTGGCTTGAACAAGCCTAAGCAGGCACATAACGGCCTAAAAGTGCCTAATTTTTTCTCAAACACCTAAAAGCCTGAAAACGGCCTAATCCTCACCTTATCCTCGGCGGAATCGGATTTGCATTGACTCCAAGTGAGACCAAATAATCAGTGACCGACGAATTAATCGACACATTATCCGGATCAATTCCAGAGTCCATTTGACTTCTGGAGCTTCCACGAATCATCCGAAGAGCATCAGAAGACGTGGAGACAGATGACGTCATTGAATTTGTAGGGTGATGATGATGAACGTCTCCGCTCAAAGTCCTAATTTCACCAGTTTTTACAGAATAAACTTGTTTTTGAAGTGTGGGCTTCTTCTGGGGCAATACTTCTGGATTTATGACGTCTTTTGACTTTTTCTGCTTCTGATTGGACCTTCTTGATTTGCACATGCACACACATATTACCCCTATTAGAAGGGCAAGCAATAGAATTAGAGAGGCAGCCGCGATTTGAACAGGTTTGGAGTGTAAAAGAAGCTTCGGGAGAGCTGGTTGTAGATCAAATGGTCCAATTTCCAGGTATACTGTAGTTTTGGTCTGCTTGGCCGGGCTACTGTAGGCCACTACAGTAATCTGCTCAATGGTCAAGTTGCGACGGGAGGCGAGGGATTTGGAGAGGCGAATCTGTAAGAAAAATGAGTTGGAGAGGCCTGACAGGGCCTAGGATAGGTGTAGGCCAGCCTAAGCCAGCCTAAGCTAGCCTAAAAGGCCTAAAATTGCTTAAAACTCACAATTCCAGTGTCCTCCTCAATTGATACAGTATTCTGACGATCCGAAATCGCATATTTCACAACTCCATGAGCTCCACCATCTTCATCTATAGCCTGCATTTGACCGACGGATTCACCGGCCGACGTGGAAATCGGAATCTGAAAATAGGCTTTTTAGGCTAGGGTTAGGCTGGCTAAGGCTTTTCAGGCCTAATCAGATTATTTTCTTACCTGTAGAGTGTAGGAGGTCTTTGTGAAGACTGGCGCGAATTCGTCTACTGGCTCCACCACAATTTTCAAAGGGACCACTGCGGACCTTCCGTTCCCATCGGAAACAGAAAGGTACATGGAAATCAGGGGCTCTGATTCCCAATCCAAATGACTTTTCAGACGAATTTCTCCGGTTTTGACGTCGATGCTGAGTTTCTGGAAAAAATAATTTTCAAAAAGTTTCAGATTCCCGCCAAACTTTCTGAGAATAATATTTTTGAATTCATCTCGTTGAGACCTTTCATTTGAGTATAATCATGACTAGTCAAGCTAAATTTTGAAGTATGGGCCAGCGACGCAGGCACTCTGGTTTCTCTGACTCTCACACGAAATCTTGAAATTGAGCTAGACCAGTCATGTTTATACTCAAATTAAAGGTCTGGTAAGGCCGGGTTCAAAAATTCAAGTCCTGGGTTTTCTAGGCCATCAAGGGGAAAGTTAGGTCACGAGAAGGAAAATGTCAATGGAAAAAATATCCAAAAAAAAACATACTCCTTGATGCTCCTTTAACGAATACAGTAAACTATTTGTCTTCATTCCAAGTCTATTACTCGCTCGAACCTTCTGGATTACTGTACCAATCGGGGTGTCCTCCAAAACATGTACCTCATAAACAGGCAACACAAAAAAGGGGGCGGAGCCACTCCAGGCGGACATTTTCAATGAAATTTCCACTCGTCCTATGGTACTTTTGTACGGGTGGCCATGATCTCGGGCCTCCACCAAAATAAGCCACGCCCCTTTTGGAAACTCTTCCAACTGAGCATCATTCCACTCGTTCAACTGGATGATTCCAGTATCCGGGTTAAGGATTACGGTATTCAGGTCATTTCCGCTGAGGATACGGTAGCTGACACGCCCATTATCACCGTAATCCTTATCCTGAGCCATTATTTGTCCTATGGTTTGCCCGTGTACCATTGAATCCTTCAACTGTACTTGGTATACTGTAGATGTGAAAATCGGAAAATTGTCATTCTCATCTAGAATTGCCACGTGGCAAACACACGATGACGTCATCGCTCCCATATCATTCTCGATTTCTACAGTAAACTCATAGTGGGCGTGGACCTCACGATCGATGGGTCCCGCCACGAAAAGTCGACCGAATTTATCGATAGAGAATAGTTTGGAGGCTTCCGAGTCCTGAATACGGTAGGTGAATTCGCGAGGTTCTCCGGAGGAAAGATTTCCGATTTGAAGACCGATTTTCGAGTTTTCAAGAATTTCGAATCTGGAAAAATAGGAAGGATTAGGGGAGACTACAAAAAGCACAGAAACTACAAACTACATAATTTTGATTTGAAACTTTGAAAAAATTTGGGTCAGGTAGATCAAAACCTAAAAAAGACCGCGAAATTGTAGAATACAAATATTTTAAGGAATTTTTTTTGAATACTATGTAAACTACAAGAACTGGGAAGCTACAAAAACTACAAGAACTACAAAAACAACAAAGACTACAAAGACTACAAAAATGCAAAAAAATTTAAATGAAAACTTCAGATTTTTCTTAATTATTTGTAGTTTGTAGTCTGAGAACACGATTTCCTAAGATTTCTCAGACTACCAAACTACAAAGTTTTAAAATTTTCAGAAATTTCGAATTTTCAGGATTTATATAAACGGAATTCTCAAAAAAAATCTTCCAATGAAAAAAATGTAGTTTGTATTCTTTGTAGTTTATGTAGTCTTTTTAATTTAAACTCTTGTTGTTTGTAGTCTCCGTGCTTGATCAGAAACCTTTTTCGAAAACTACAAACTACAAAATTTTCGTTTTAAGAAAAATTTTTGGAATTCTTTCAACTTCCAATAAACAAAAACTACGAAATTCGGATTTTTCAAAATTTCGAAAATTTGAACTTTTCTAAACTACAAAAACTACAAAAAACCTCACCTCATCTCCTTTCTTTCAAATCCAGGGCTATCCGTTGGTGCTGTTTCTCCAATTATCACCAACACAGGTACACTCGTCGAAAGAGGTGGGATTCCACTATCAGTAGCAGTTACAGTAACCAGATACCGTTCTCCAGACGGTGGAAGGACCTTCATTGATAAGGAACCATCATCTTGTGATATTTTGAAAATCGATGAAGTTTCTGGTCCCAATGTATAGGAAAGCTTTTGATTTGGTCCTTGGTCCGCGTCCTGAGCCTGAATCTTAGCGAACGGCTCTCCCATAGTTAGATGTGCAGGTGACACTTGGATACTGTAGAGGTCTTTCGTGAACTTTGGCGAGTTATCATTGATATCAGTGACAAAAATAGTGAGGTTACTGTAGACCTCGTGAAGGCCATCTGTGACTTTTATGGAGAGTAGGTGCTCGTCTTGAAGCTCATGATCCAGGGGCCGGGCTAAATGGACCACCCCAGTAAACCGGTCTACTTGGAATGGAGGTACAGTACTCCCGGGATCTTCTAGGGAGTACTGTAGCAAGTCTAGATTGTCTACATCCTTAGCCTGGACAGTGGCGACATAGGACCCAACTTTCAGATTTTCCGGCACCCGCCTAGGCTTAGCCTGAGCAAAACTTGGCCAATTATCATTCAAATTATTGACCCGGACATCAACTCGAGCCATTATCTGAGCCTTCTGGGGACCGTTTATCCCAATTATTTTCAGGTGATACCGGTCCACTATCTCTTTGTCCAGTTCCAGATTGGTCCTTATGACTCCATCGGGGTCTATGGAAAAGGCGGAGTCCAGGTTCCCTTCGACGATACTGTAGGTGATCGGGGAGTCTTCGGTACCGTATGACTCGAGTTTGGACACAAATTGGCCACGTGGCAGACCTTCGTCGATTGTGGAGAGGTAGGTTTGGCGGGAGAAGTCGAGTTGGGGGACGTCTTCGGGGGTTTCTGGAAAAAAAAGAAATTGAATGTTTCGAAAATTTTTCAGTTGTTGTAGTCTTTGTAGTCTTTGTAGTTTTTGTCGACTTTGTATTATTTGTAGTCAATAAATTACAGAAAAATCCGAGGTTTTTTTTCTTTATAACTTGTGTTCTTAGTACCTAATTTTGGGCACTTTCCTTGACTACAAACTACAAAGTTAGAATTTTGGAAGTTTGGAACAATCCGATTTTCGGAAATACCAAAATTTTCATCTTTTCAACCTGGTTACAGACAGCAGACTACAAACTACAAACTTCAAAACCTGTTTTGTAGTTTATAGTTTTTGTAGTCTTTGTAGTCTTTGTAGTTTAACAGGAATCCCCAAAATTTGAAAAAATGACTAGAAATTTCTGCCATTAAGAGCGTAAATTCGCCAGAATTGCCCACTACAAACTATAAAATTATCATAATTTCTCAAAACTTAAATTTCGTAGTTTGTAGTCTAAATTATTGGGAGTCCAAAAATGAAATTTTTTTTTAAATTCCAAAAAATTTCACTAAAAACTCAGAATCTTGTAGTTTGTAGTCTTTGAAATAAACCCAAGACTACAAACTACAAAAGTAGCAAAACTAGAAAAATGGGGAATTCTGTAGTTTGTAGTCTACACCAATCTGTGGTTGAGCCATAGAGCCTACAAACTACAAAATTTCCAGAGAAAAAGTTCGGAGAAAAGTTCTTTTTTTCCAAGATTTTTGTAGTTTGTAGTCAAATTTTCGTAGTCTTTGTAACCAAAACCAACCTTCAACATTGCTCAAAACTTCGATTGTCCTCTCGGAGTACAAACTTGGGCTTCCATGATCCGAAACTCGTATTTTGATTTTCCATGCCTGTTCAGGCTTTTCAGGCCCACCTTTAGGCACACTAGGCCGTCGTCTCAACACCAGAGCTCCAGTCTCTGGGACCACATCTAAAGCCTTTGAAGGATCCTCCAAGAGCTCAAAGCTCATTTTTCCATTTGCTCCAATGTCCATATCTCGAGCCGTAAGCCTAAACAAAACATCCCCGACTTGACTGGATTTATTGATTGATATTTGGGAAGGAGTGTTGATATCAAATTCTGGTCTGTTATCATTTTGATCAGCTACAGTAACCCGAATGGTGCAGGAGTCGTTACGGTTGGCCTCTTGAAGGATGACGACTAGAAGATGTTCTTGAGATGATTCACGGTCTAGAGGGGTGGTGGTGGAAATTTCGCCGGTGATAGGATCAATAATGAATTTGTCCGGGTTTCCTGGAAATAATAAATTTTGGTCAGTGAAATTTTGAAAAAACAAAGTTTTTTTGAAATCGTTCTCCGGCTCAAAACATGAAAGTTCGGATGGTTTATTTGGAGAAGCTCGTAAAAAATTCCAATTTTTGTAGATTTTGTAGTCTACGCGTAAATTTCAAATTCAAAAAAAACCAAAAAAAAAAACATCTTTGAATAAAATTTCAATAAATTTTTTGTGTGACCTAGAGTATAAACTACAAACTACAAACAACAGACTACAAACTACAAACAAAAGACTACAAAATAGCAAAATTTTAAAAAACTATAAATTTTGAAATTTTTTTGATTTGAAAAGCAAGCTCATTCTTTGAAAAAATTTTATCGTTTGTGGTTTAAAACTAAATTTTAAGACTAGAATAAGTACAAAGACTACAAAAACTACAAAAATACAAAAAAAATCGAAATTCTCCAGTTTTATAGTTTGTAGGGTACTCTGGCTCAAAATAGGAAAAAACCGTTCAAAAATGACAAAATGTTTGTTTTTTTTCTGTAGTTTGTAGTTTTGTAGCTTTTGTAGCCCTTACATTTCTTAATTTACAATGCAAGATATTGAAAAAACTGCCAGTTATATTTTTGCGACAAAGTTTTAGTTTGTAGTCAAATTTTTGAAATGCAATTTTCAGATTTTGTAGTTTGTAGTCTACCCACCCTGAAATCTCCATCTCGACTCTTCCGTCATTCCCGTTGCCATAATCCTCTTGAAATTTTTCAGCTCCACATTTTCCTCTACAGTAACCACACCGCAAGATGTCGATGAGATTTTTGGTGGCTCCTGATACGCCGGGGCTACAGTAATCTCCAAAATCATCCAATCAATTTGCTCCGGTTCTTTCTGAGCAGCTACAGTAATTCGATAGGTCCCGCTTGGAATTTGTGCAGTATCCTGGATTACTATAGAGCCTTTCAAGGTGAAATATTGGGTCTGAGGGACCAGTTTAAGCCTTGTTCCTTGGTCTGAAGCAGGTAACTTGAAAACTACAGTACCCTTTGGTGAGTCATACGGTAGTTCTACAGTATCCCTAGGAGACTGGAAATAGTGCCAAAGGCTGGAAGTTCCATTAAAATTGGCTTTGATCAGAATTTTTTGCTCATCAAATTTGGTCAAATCTTCCAAATCCTCGACGCGGACCGTGATAAATTCCGGCAAATTTTCTCCGCTTAAAATCGAAATTTCCCCTGATTTTTCATTGATTTTCAAGGATTCCACTGGATCCGAATAATTTTGGATACTGTAGATCATCTTCGGATTCTGGTCCATATCAATCGCCACCATTCTATGTACCGTATCCCCTTTTCGGAAGCTTGCCGGTAGGATTACTGTAGGCTGGGAGACAATAAACGGAGCGTGGTCATTGACATCTTCGACAGCTACAGTAACCAATAAATTCGTGGTGGGACCCGAGCCAAAAGCCTCGACGATCAGGTGATATTTTGACTTGATATGCCAGTGCAAAGGCTCTATCAGTGTGATATCACCGGTGAATTGATCGATTGCAAAGGTATCAATTTGTGATGGGAATCGATAATTGATTGGATTTGTGGAATCATCGGTGGCGTTTACTGTAGTGATTATGGATCCGGTGGGCGTGTCCTCTCTGATATTGACAGTAAGATGGCGAGTATCGAATTTTGGTTTGTCGGATTTCGAGCGAGTGACCTAGAAAAAAGGAAAAATTATGGAAATTTTGGTACAACAATATCTACAAAACTAAGAATGTCACGAATTTTCGGAAATTATCGAGAAGTTTAAGCATTTTACTTCTACCGTAACCCGGTCAATTTTGACCGTAGTTCAAAAAATTTTTTTTGGATTTTCGAACTCAACTCATCAATACCTTCAATTTGAGTATAAACAAGGCTAGGTTTGGACCAAAAAAGTTTTTTTGACTACGGTATGCGCCTTTAAATCCAAATTTTCAGATTTCTTCAAACTCGGGCCTAATTATACTCAAATATAAAGTCTTGATAAGCTGACTTTAACAGTACCAAAAAATTTCAGATTTGGATTACTGTAGCTCGGGTTATGGTAGTTTTCAATGCTTTCGAAATCTAGGAACTACCGTAACCCGGCTACTCTCTATCTAAACAAAAAACGTTTGGAATAGTTGAACTCGGTTGATGAAGGACCTTCAAACGAATATAATCATGGATAGTATAGCTCAACTTTGGACTTCGGGTCAGAGATGCAGGCAGTCTCTTTTCTCTGGCTCTAACCAAAAATTTCAAAATTTAGCTAGACTAGTCGTGAATATACTCAAATGAAAGGTCTCGACGAGCTGAGTCCAGTATTACTGAAATGATTAAGCTAGGATTACTGTAGCTCGGGTTATGGTACAAAACTAACCTCTAGGTCAACTCTCATCTCATCAGCACTTCCATCCGTCGTATTGAATTTCTCGAAAAAGCAAGTCAAATTGGTTTCCACAGATTTTCCTCTGATTCCTTCGGCCAGGTACAGTACCCCACCAGTCTGGTCCAATTCAAGTGGGCAAGTTCCTTCATTTTTCTTGGAAAATCTATAGAAAACATCAGGAATTTTTTCACCAAGTTTTCCAACTTTCGCTCCAATCGAATTGGTATCACTGATACGGATGATTTCTTCATGGCTGCCGGTTTGACCACTGGCCAAAATCCTTAGCTGGATCGACTTTTGCCGGTCTTGGCGATCATTCAAAATCACGACTAGAGAGTACGGTGGGCGATGGGGTGGGGTCGATATCAGTGATAAGACACCCTGACGGATGGCAAAGTGATTGGAAATTTCGGAGCTTTGGATTTGCCACGTGTGGACTCCAGTGGCATTGATTACAGTAAGCCGGCAGCCAACTTGCCCACCTTGTCCTTGGCCAGGACAGCTTGCCGGAATCTCTATAAACCTGTGCACCGGCTCCTGGACCTTGATCTCTGACTCCGCCCCTTTTGTAATCCTGATTGACACGTGGCAAACCACAGATTTCCTCGGCGTCCCTTGATCTGATACTATCACTGATATCCGTTGATGTTGATCATCAGAAGCGTTCACCAAGCGCCGCAGGTACACGTCCCCATTATTTTTAACGACGAATAGCTCATTTTGCAATTGCGCTCTATAGAGAACAGAGCCATTTAGGCCCTTATCCGGGTCCCCGGCCACGATGGTCCCAATCGATGTGGAAATTGGAGATGAAGCTGGCACCACTATAGGCGTTATCGATAGGCAAGATGGGGGATTATCATTGACATCAAGTACAGTAATCCGGGCGGGGACACTGGAAGATTTTGGGGGCGTTCCCTTGTCCTCAGCTACAATAGTCAGGTCCACATGCCCAATAATTTCTCGATCCAAAGATTTTTTCGAGTAGATTGTCCCGAGCTTCGAATCAATTCCAAAATATTCGGAGCCATTTGTGATACGGTAGGCGACTTGCCCGTTTTCTTGGCTGTCCTTGTCCAGGGCATGCACCTTGCCCACTATGGTTTTTGGGGGTGAATTCTCTTGAATTTCGAGGAAATACGAGGATTTTTCAAATTCCGGCGGGTTGTCATTGACATCGAGGATGTGCAGGAACAGGGTCATGTTGGAGGATTTCGGGGGGATTCCAAGGTCTTGAGCCTTGATTCGGAGCTTATAGGAGCGAATGGTCTCGTAGTCAAAGTGGGCGGGGCTTGAGCCCACGGAGCTCCCGGAGCCCAAGCTAAGCTGACCTGTCCATGGATCTATTTCAATCTGGCTCCCGGGTTGTGAGCTTAAAATCGAATATTTCACTTTTCCATTTTCCTTCTTGTCCTTGTCCCTGGCATGGACCACGTAGAACGGCTCCCCAGGGGGTTGGTCCTCTCTCACCGAGATTTCTACTAGCTTATCACCAAATTCTGGAGCATTATCGTTATGATCATCGATCCTTATCAGCACCTGGGTCTGGTTACTGTACCCGCCGCCTACAGTAGCCTGCACATTCAGGAGTACGGTATCGTGGATATCTGCATCTAGATAGCGGGTCACAAAGATCTTTCCGGTGTCCTCATCAACAGAAAAATAGTGTTCGGGGTCGCCGGAATAAATCGAATATTTGACACGCCCCTCAGAAATCGCCGCCACTGATCCGATAGCGATGCCCGGCAAAATATCCTCCGTAGTCTTGATTTCGTATTTGGATTGAGAAAATTCGGGCGTTTTTGAGTTCTTATCAATGATAGTGATATGGATGTTGGCTGGCGTTTCTGTGGATTGACCTCCTCCGTCTTTGGCGTTGATGACCAGATGGAAACGGCCGAGGAATAGGGCAGTCTGCAAGAAAATTGAGTTTCATTGGGGCTATGCGCCTTTAAACTACGGTAGCTGGCTTGAAAGATTTTCCCAAAAAACTTGTTAGAATAGCTTTATTTTAGGCCAAAATCCACTCAAATATATCAAAAAATAAAAAAAATTTTGAATTTTCGAATATTTTCGAAAACTTTCAATTTTTGGAAAACCAAAATCTACTGTAACTCAGCCAATTTTGCTCCCATTCCCTCAAATTTGATTCCATTGAACTCAGCTCATCGAGACCTTGCAAAAGAGTATAGTCATGACTAGGCTCCGCCCACTTTGAAATATTGGGTTAGAGCGCGCAGAGAAACGAGAATGCCTGCGTCTCTGACCAGATTTTCAAAATTGAGCTAGACTAGTCATGATTATACTCTTTTGAGAGCTCTCGATTAGTTGAGTTGAATGGCTACAAAATGATCAGGACAGGGTTACTGTAGATCGGATTACGGTAGTTTGAAAAAAATTCAAAAAAAAAACAAACCTTCGCAAAAACCTCTCCGGTCATGGAATTGATGGAAAATGATGTGGATTCACTCAAAATTTGATATGCAACCTCTCCAAAAGCTCCAGAATCCAGGTCAGAAGCTGAAACAACAAGAAGAGGTTCTTCCGGTTTTGGTCCTTCACGAATTGTCAGATGGTATTCATTAGGATAGAAAATTGGCCAATTGTCGTTGACATCCTTGAGTCGAATGGAGATTAGTGACGTGGAAGTTTCGGAATCTGAATGTTTCAAAAGTTTTTTGAGAAAAAGTCAATTTTAAGCATAAATAAGAATGTTATAAAAAAAACCAAAATTAGTTTTTTTTTTCGTCGTTACAATTACCGTATCTGTCCGAATTTCTAACCTGACTTTCCAAAAAAAATTATCCAAAACTTTCATGAAACTATTTATTTTGCGGCAAAAACCACCCCATAATCTCGAAAACTAAGAAAGTTATAGATTTTCGAAAAATTTCGAATTGTCCCGAAAAGTGGATATCTGAAAAAGCTACCGTATCCCATTCAGTTTTGACTGTGGTGTGCGCCTTTAAACTAAATATTTGAAATTTTTCCAATCCTAGTCATGATTATACTCAAATTAAAGGTCTTCACGAGAGAATTTTAGAAAAACAAAGGTTTTCGGGTTTCGCCCAAAACTGGGTCGGTTACGGTAGATTTTCCGAAATTCAAAGGCACATGGTGCATCTCAAAATCTGGGAAATTTCTAAACCTAGTCTTGTCTACACTCAAATCAAAGGTATTGGGAAAGGAATTTCGAAAAAACAAAAAATTTCGGGGTTGGCCCAAAACGGACCAAGTTACGGTATCAAAAAGTATGGGCTAGGTAAAATAAAAGAAGAAAATTTTCGAATTTTTTTAACTAATCTCTAATCATTTCTCTGGAGATTTCTCAATGTTCTACTGATATATAATCATCTCTATCTTTTACTCGATATCAGTCAACAACAACCAACCTACTACCCTCTAATTAACCCTCTGGAGACCGTGGTTTCCCTGGCAACAACGTGATCTTTTTTGCTTTTTTTTCATTCTTAGCGAATTTTAGCGTGAATTTCTCTTTTTTATACTCAAATAACGTCGTTTTTCTTGTTAAATTTGCAAAAAAAAAAACGCTATTTTTCTTGAAAATTTTTGCTTTTTTGTCATTTTCTCCTCATTTTTTTTTTCTAAAACCCAGAAAAAATCCCTTTTTCACTTCAATTTTTACATTCTGAAAGCAATTTTTACTTAAATTTCTCTTTTTTTTTCCTTCAAAATCTCTTTTTTTTTTGGGAAATTCGCAAATTTTTTTGCTTTCTTGTCATTTTTATCTCATTTTTACCCAAAAACCCTGACAAATTAGTTTTTCAGACATAAAAACTCACTTGAATTTGTTGCTACCACTGTTGTTTGGTAGCTGGAAGCTTTTTCAAAATCGAACAACTTCTGGATACAAACTGTGCCCGACATTGCGTCGATGGACAGAAACTGAAAAGAAGAAAAAATATGGAAAAGTGAGTAAATGTCTGAAAAAAGCCTAGAGAGGGCCTGAAGGGACCAAAAAGAAGTCAAAAAAATTAGGCCTGAAATAAGCTAAAAAATTGATTCAGGCCTAAAATAGCCTGAAAGAAAGCCTATTTCAGGCCAAAATCAAGCCCAAGCAGCCTAATCTAAGAGGTAATGTATCAGACTAATGTTTGGCTAAAAATCTAAGAATGGTGTAAATTTTTTTCCAAAAAATTGAAAAGGCCTGACACGGCCTAAAATGGCTTGACACAAGTCATAACAAGCCTAAATTTGACAGATTAAATCAAATTCAACCCGGGCCTAATTAAGATTAATAGGCCTGAAATGGTCTAAAATGAGCCTAAATAAGCCTTAATTCAAATGTACAGCCCTAAAATAGTTTGATATCAAAATTCAGTTTTGGGCCCTATTTAGGCCTGAAATAGGCTTTTTAGAAAAACCAAGGTTCATTTAGGCTAATTTTAGGCCTACTTCAGGCACTTTTTCTTTCTGAGAATTTCCAAAAACTGTTGACCTATTTGAATTTGATTTCAGGCCTAATTCAGCCTTAACGAAGACTTGTTTTTCTCAAAATCAGCTTCCATTTTTCAGAGTGTATGCAGCTCGCGAAGGTAGTAGTAGCGAGGGAAAGGCAAGCTGTTGGGAAGGGAAGCCCAACAGCAGGCATGACGCTATTTTCATCGAAAAGGTAAGTCAGGCCGATTTTTAAGGCCTAAACGAGCCTAAAAAGGCTATAAAGCCCTTTTAAAAACACCCCTCAAATGAGGGACAGGCCTCAAATGAGGTTTAAAACAGCCTAAAAAGACCTATTCTTCCTCACCTCATCTTTTCCTCCTTGCATCGAATACCGTATCCTTTTGGAATTTCCACATTGAGAATTATTGGCAACAACCTGAAAAAAATTTGACATTTATAAGAAATTTCGAGAAACATTAAAGTGGGCGGAGCTTATTTAGACAGGTGAAAATGACAAGTTTTGATTGGAAATTTGGGGGTTTGGAGGGGGAGGTGTTAGATTCTTTCATATGTCTTACATTTAGTGCGCCAAACGTTGGGCTAAATTTGGAATTATTTTTTCAATTTTGAGAAAAAATTTTTTGAAAAAAGTTTTTTTGGATACATTTTCTCAATTTTGTGTGATTGTTAAGCATTTTCAGACGTTTTTTGAAATTTCCAAAAAAAATTTTTTTAATAAAAAAAACGTCACTTTTTTGTACTTTTATCATAGTCTAGACATGTCTCAAGTTCCACTATTTTCAGCTTTTTTTCAGTTTTTTTTCTCTAATTTTCGTCACATTTTTCTGAATTTATGTTCCATGGCAAAGTCATGGATTTGGTCCTTTTAGAGGTTTTGGTCCTTTTAGAGGCTTTGGTCCTTTTAGAGGTTTTGGTCCTTTTAGAGGCTTTGGTCCTTTTAGAAATTTTGGTCCTTTTAGAAGTTTTGGTCCTTTTAGAGTTTTTGGTCCCTTTAGAGGATTTGGTCCTTTTAGAGGATTTGGTCCTTTTAGATTTCAAAAAAACCTGATAAAATTGAAAATTTTTTCGATTTTTCTCTCCATATTTTCTATTTTCCCAATTTGTACTTTTGATTTCTGATCCAAACTAGGTTAACCCCCCCCCCCCCTTTCTCATTTGCTTTCTAAGACATTTCCCTCCCGACTTTTCTTAATTAAAGGGAAAACACACAAGGAGGAAAGGGCAGGTGGTCCCCCACCTCCCTCTTTCTCCCAAGGTGGTCCTTATAGCCGAAGGAGGTCGAGTCCAAACTCCAAGTTTCCTATTTCTCAACTTTCTTACTTCATTTAATTTCTCATTTCCTTGCCCTAGACGCTCACTGCCAGTTTCCCACCTTTTCCATACCGAAAAAAAAACTATTTTTTCCTAGACTTTCAGGTTATTTTGAACGATTTCGAAAAGTTCACACAATAATTTTTTCAAGTTTATTCCCAAGGTCACATTCCTACTAACTTTGAATATTTTTAGTTTGTGACCAGCTCTAGCCAAAATGTGGCTTTTTTCAATTATTTCCCCAAAATTCTAGTCCAAGTTTATGATTTGACCAAGATCCATTTCTTGAATTTCAGTCTACTTCTAAAACTTTTTTCCCATTTTACGAAGTTTTCAAAATTAAATTGAATTATTTTACGTCCAACTTAGTGAGCGCAAACGGAGTTTTTACCCCTCAAAAATTGCTCAATGATGTATAAAAAATTAGATTTATGGTCTCAATTGGCTCTGTTGTAGTTTCAAGCATGTATTAAATTTTTAAAAAAGAACAAAAAAAAAACTATTGTAAAATTTGATCTATAAGTTTTGAAATTGAGATTATGATCCTTGGGTCTTGTTACGAGATTTTACAAAACATTTTTATTAATGTTTTGAAACTTTTTTTACGATTATGGTTTACAATCGACCTTTTTTCATTCAATTCCCATTTTTATCATGATTTCCTTCAAAAATCACTCTAAACGATACATAACGAAGTTTACAAGCATGGCCGCGTACAGATTGATGGCCGGCCTAGACCACTTGTCGGATTCTAGGTCATCAATATGTTCTCGGCCATGCTTTCAGACGCCGTTTTTTGCCGTTTAGAGTGTTTTTTGTGTGGACGCATAATATGAAAAATGGGATTAGAATGAAAAAAAAGTCAAATTTTTCCAAATTTCCTCTTTATTCCCTCATTTTTCTCCTAATTCAACTCCAATATTCCACTCTGGCCTTCTGTTCCTTTCCAATTTTTTTTTTCAATTTTCTGCCAAAACTCTCTCCATCGGGCCTTGGCCTTCTGATTATTTCGAGAGGCAGAATGGAGTGTGGAGTAGTTGATATGGCAACCCTTCTTTCTCTCTCTCAGAAGCCAAAAGAATTCAATTCCTGCTTTCCCTTCCTTTTTTTTCGGCTTTTTCTTTTTTTCATTCCCCTGACACCTTTTGTTTTTGTTGTGGATATACACATACTGGATTTTTTGTTTTTTTGCATGCCTTTTTTGAGAAAGAAATATGTTGTTTTTGGCCTAAAATGGGCTTTTTCGTAAGATTTTTGACACAAAAATTGGTCTAAGTGGTCGAAAAAACGTTAAATTTCAAATTTTGGAACTTAAATTTCAAAAAAAAGTTATCCGACAGAATTTTCAGCCTTTTTTTTCGATTTTTGGATAAACTTTTCCGAATTTTACGCTGAATTCTAATAGGCTAATCTTGGAATACGCTCCAATGAAGTGGAAAAAAAGGCAGAAAGCTCCAAAAAAACATGTGGGAGGGGAAGCTTTTAAGAATTTTTTTTTGCAGCCAAAGAATTTTTTTGGTGAAAGTTGTCAGTGAAAATTTTGTAGACTTCGGAAATGTTGAAAATTAGCAAATTTATGCTAAAAATTCCGATTTTTATGCTGAAAATTTCTGAAAATTTCGGATTAAATTTGTCAAGACCTTGAGTATAATCATGACTAGATTTGAATTCTATAATTATAGTTTGTCCTTTTTACGTCACGCGCCTTTAAACCGGAAATTTGAAAATATCAACCAAACCTAGTCATGATTATACTCAAATAAAAGGCCTTGGCGAGCTGATTCTGAAAAAAGGGTTCATATGAGTTTTGAGTAGAAAATGACTGGGTTACTGTAGCTTTTAATTTTTACTTTTTTCGAAATTTCGGAAAATTTCGAAAATCGATAACTTGGTTATTACTGGGGCATTTTTAGTGGATTTTGGCTTGAATTTTTCGAAATTTTTCCCAAAATTTTAAAATTAGAAATAGTTTCTTTCAAAAACTGATCTCTAGCTTGAAATTATCATAGTCTAGACGAAAATCACTTCTAATCACTCTCAAAACCCACGCTTATCACCCCTTAATTACCCCTTCAGTTTCTCCTTAGATGCTCTATTCTCACCTTATCTGCCCACAGTCTAGACACCTACAGTACCAAAGTCCGCCCCTTTTGTGTCTAGATTAAGCTCCGCCCCTTTTCACCATTCTTCCCTTTTTTCTTAATAAAAAATCCCACAAAATCTCCCAAAATGTTGCGCGAAATCGCATTGAAACTTCGAAAACTTCCGAGAAAAGTTATCGATATGGTAGGTACAGTCGCCATTCAGGATTACTGTGGTTTTTTTTAAGTTACTGTAGCCGAAATTGCAGATCACCCAACCTGCTGAACAAATGTGCAGTCATGTGTTTCCGGCACTTTATCTCAACTTGGGCACTGAGATGATGTATGTGTTGGATCAACGGCTCAGAGTACAGAAGGAGGTGAGTTTTGAAATTTTTAGACCAGAAAATAAGTAAAAAAGAAGGCCAGGGCGGTTCAGAAAAGTATAAAAATGGTAGGGAAAAATTTTTGAAAATTTTTTTCCAGTATCAGTGATAGTCGTCAAACAATTTTAGGGTTTTTTACTCTTTCATCTGATTTTTTGAAAACAGCTCACCGAGCCCTTTAATTTAAGTATAATCATGAGTAGGTTTGGAATGTTCCTAAAAATTTCCGAAAAACTACAGTAGCCCAGTCAATTTCCAGGCGAGACCCATGAAACCTACATTTTTAAACTCCGCTCATCAAGATCTTTCACCTGAGTATAATCATGACTAGTCTAGCTCAATTTGAAACTTTGGGTCAGAGACGCAGGCATTCTCGTTTCTCTGGGGCTCTAACATGGAAATTCAAAATGAGCGGAGCATAATCATGATTATACTCGTTTGAAAGCTCTCGGTGTGGGCGTTTTGAAAATCTAGGTTTCATGGGTCCCACCACGAAAATGGCTGGGTTACGGTAGCTCGAAACTTTTTGAATTTTTCGAAAATCTATAACTTTTCCGTTAGTTTTTCTATATTTTTATATGGTTTTTGGGTCTAAATTCATGGCGTTTTTCGGACTTTTTTAGAAACTACTTTCTGAATATTTCAGCGCCTAGAAGACCGTGAAAAGAGCGACAAAGTGGTCAAAGAAATCATGCTGGGCTTTCTGGCCAAAAAGACCCTAGAAGAGGTGTTCAAAGGTCATGGAACTCCAACTCGAGCTGGGCTAAAAATGTTTTTCGAAAAAGTGGCACATTGTTCGATAATGCGTCTGAATGAGAATTCGATGGACAAACTATTTGATCTAATGATGATGTCATACAAGTTTCAACTGATGAAAATGGTCATGCCAGAACAGGTAGATCAAAAAAGTTTTGGCGGGAAGGAAAGTTTTGAAAATTTCAGATTATGACTATTACTGTAAATCATCTTCGTGCTCTTTTGGACTTGGTGCCGTTGGATAAGGAGATTGGAGCCGCCGTAGAGCACTGTTTTACCATGGTGAGAGGGCCTAAGAGGGCCTGAACAGCCTGAAAGACCTAAAAACCGGCCTACATATATCTATATATACAAACATACAGACATACCTGCAGACCTACAGACCTACAGACCTACAGGTATACAGGCCTATAGGCCTACAGGCCTACAGGCTCACAGACCTACAGACCTACAGACCTACAGACCTACAGAAAAACAAATCTACAGACCTAACTGAGACCCAAGCTAGATCATTTTAAGGCCCTTCACTCCAATTTTTGAGCTCAAAAAAAGCCTTGAATAGGCCTAAAAAGCCTAAAATCGGCTTAAAAACTCCAAATTTTCAGTGCTATCACTTTTATGGAAACATTGGACCAAATGGGTGGTACATGCTTCGGAACTCCCTTCTGGTCTTCTTCCAAGACACCCGTGTCAAAGTCTCCGCTTTCATTAAGGACTCCCGGCAGCTGGCCAATGGAAGATTTGTGCTTTATGAACGGAATAAGCCGGTTCAATTGATGAAAGGAACAGAAGCGCCTGGTACTGTAAAGGTGAGTGGAAGGGCCTTGAAGGGCCTAAATGGGCTTGAAATGGATCAAAACTAAACAAAAAATCGGCTTAATAGAGCTTGAATCAAGGTCATTACGGTCTTTTTCGTTAGCCTAAGTGAAATAGACCTTAAACCAGCCCAAGATTGCGAGAAGGGCTTTAAAAATCTGAAATTAGTTTAGCATGAGCCTGAAAAGCCTTAAAAAAGGGCCTAGATAAGATTCTGAGTAACTAGTTCAGAAAACCTTGAATGACAAAAAATAGCCCCTGAGAAGACTGAATGGTCCTAGAAAAGTCTAAATTAGGATTTGGCTAGTTAGGATTGTAGGTCTGTAGGTCTGTAGGTCTGTAGGTCTGTAGACCTGTAGGCCTGTACCCCTGCAGACACACTTTTCTGCCATTTTGAGCTCCCTGAACTCAATTTTTGACATCTAGAAACTCCAAATTATGTCCTAAAGTGTGCTCCATAGACTTTCCGTGCACCTGCCTAATTCAATTCATCTCTTTGCAGTATTTCCTTCCAAACGGCGAAGTTAGTCACGAGGACACTTTTCCCACCACGCACAAATACACACCATACGAGGATTATGTAAGTTTTTTTTTTCGAAATTTTGAAAAAAAAAATTTTCATTTCAGCCGGACACACTAGACGCGGACAGGAGATCAACCGATTTGGGGGCGAATCCGTATCGTGATGGAAATGGATTGATGATTGTAAGTGAAAAGTCTAAGCAGGCCTATAAGCCTGAGGGCCTGAGGGTCCAGAGGCCTACAAACATACAGACATGAGAACCTACAGGTTTACAGGCCTACTGACGTTCAGGCCTAAAGATCTAAAGACCCACAGACCTACAGACCCACAGACCTACAGACCTACAGGCTTACAGACATACAGACCTGAGAACCTACAGGCCTACAGACCTACAGACCTACAGACCTACAGACCTACAGGCCTGCAGACCAGCAGGCCTGCAGACCTACAGACCTGAAAGTCTAAGTATCAAAAAACCCAAAATATTCCGATTTTCAGGCTTTTCAGGCCTGTAGGCTCGTTTCTAGGCATAGTTAGGCTTTTCACCACCTACTATTAGAAAACGTACAGGCCTAAAAACATTTGTATCAGAACAAATAAAAAAGGCCCACTATTAGGCTTTTCAGGCCTGTTTTTTCTCATTTCTAGGCCAATTTTCCGGTTCTTATTCTAGTTTTTTGGGTATTTTGGGCCAATCTTCACCTACTTCCTATGTTTTTTTCCCTATTTTCACCCATTTTTTTCGTATCATCTCTCGTTTTTTTTTTCCAATTCATTTCCTTTATATCAATAACAAGATGGTGGGTGGGTCGGTCATGAGACTCTTTGATTAGTCAGAAGAAAAGGAGGTCAGAAGAACATATGAAGCTAGTAGTACACCACTCTCTTTTCTCGTTATTATTATTCCCACGCGCCTAACTGAACACTGAACACAAGTATTATAACAATAATAATAAGAATGGAGACTACTATTGATGAAGTGAGTTTGTTAAACCCTACAGGCCTGAAAACAAGCTCGAAAAGCCTAAACTTTCTGAAAAAACAGGCCTTATTATTATGTATATTTTAAGCCGAAAACCATCCAGAAAGCTTGCTAACAGAGTTATGGGGTTTTGAAGATTTTCGGAAATTTTCGTAAATTTCAAACTACCGTAACCCGGTCAATTCGCTGTGGGACCCAAGAAACTTATACTTTTGGATTCAGCTGGTCAAGACCTTTCATTTGAGTATAATCATGGCTAATTTTGGAGCATTTTGAAAATTTGGGTTTAAAGGCGCATAGCCTTTTTTGAAAATTTTCCAAATGAGCCAAATCTAGTCTTTTTTCTACTTGTATCGAAGGTCTTGGTGAGCTGAAGTTGGAAATCTGTGTCTTCTGGGTCTCACCGCAAAATCGATTAAGTTACGGTAGTTTTTTTTGGAAAATTTAAAACGGTTTTTCGCCCAAATTTTCCAAAAAAGACGGCCAATTTAGGTCCCTCTTAGGCCCATTTCAACCTTTCCAACCAAAAAAACTCCCAAGATATTTCAGATAATAGGAGGTGGTCTTGGAAGAACGGACCGCATGGAAGGAAACGAAATGGCAATGTTTGAGAGCCTGATGTCGTCAACAGTGACGTCAGAAGTCGAGGGTAAGTGGACCGTGAATTGGTGGTGGGGCATACGGGAAAAATATGAGAAGATCAAAAATTTAATGAGCACACATGTGGGAGGTGTACTGCCCTATGAGTCATGTCATTTGGGAAAAGGTTTGGGATCATTTTCAGTCATTTTTTTTAGCGTTTTAAGACTAGTTTAGGCCTATTCGGAGCAAAACAGAATTTGTGGCCTAACTTAATGGCCTAGAAATCCAAAACTAGGCCACCGAATCTAATTTTTTGAATTCAGCTCGTCAAAACCTTTCAAATGAGTATAAACACGAATAGTCTAACTCAATTTTGAAATTTAGGCTAGAGACGCAGGCACTCTCGTTTCTCTAGGGCTCTTACCCATAATTTTCAAATTGGGCGGAGCCTAATCATGATTATACTCTTTTGAAAGGTCTCGGTGAGCTGATTTTGAAAAAATACGTTGTATGGGTCCTACTACGAAAACTAGTGGGTTACGGTAAATTTCAGCTTTTTGGAATTTTCGAAATTTTTCGAAAATACATAACTTTGTTAGTTTTCGAGCGTTTTTGATGGTTTTTGGACCAAAACGAAGAGAATTTTTGGCACTATTTGGCATTAAATTTTCAGGCATTTTAGGCCGTTTTAGGCCTCTCAGTATCAGAGTACACTGTACTATAATCCCCCTGTTGAACGTCAGCAAGTAGTACAACCACAAATCTTCGAGTGACAACAATAAATCATTGTAGTTTTTCATATTTTTCCGAAAATAACCAAATCCCCTCACTAATCCTCGTTGTTGAGCAAGAGCTTTTGTTGCCTTCGTGACTCCACACCTGATTTCTCTGTGTCTCTCACAATCTCTATACTATTTCTCTAATCCTTATCACTTCTCTGCGCTCTCTTATGATCTTTTCCAGCAGCTAAGAAAGTCCTAATGTCATTTGGTTCCAGTCTAGATACCCTCTTGGTGTGCTCTTTTTGTCTTTTTTCGGTGGGGTTTCTTGGGGTAAAAAAAACCTGAAAAGGGCCTGAAATGGCCTAAATTTTCAAAAATTGCTTATTCTTTTAACTGAAAAAAACCTGTTTTTTGCCTTTTTTTCATAAAAAATTGAATTTTTGAAATGCCTAAAAAGGTCTATCAGCCTAAAAACAAGCCTGAAAAGCCTAAATTGCAGATTCCGACTTCTGGGAGATGAGCTTATTTGACAGTGCTGAAGATGAGAACACCTATGCCAAAGAAGTTGCCGCTAATCAACCAATCAAAGTTATCGATGCCAGTGAGCAGAAATCATTGAAGGAAACTATGAAGGACTTGGTAAGGCTTTCGTGGCCTAGAAACCCAAAACTAGGCCACTAAACCACGAATTTTAAATTGAGCACGTTGTGAGCTTTCAAATGAGTTCAATCATGACTAGTCTAGCTCTATTTAGAAACATGGGTTAGAGACGCAAGCACTCTCGTTTCTCTGGGCTCTAACCTGAAATTTCAGAGTGGGCGGATCCTTGTCATGATTATACTCATTTGAAAGGTCTTGACGAGAAGATTTCAATAAAATAGTTTTCATTGGGTCTCGAAGCGAAATTGGCTGGGTTACGGTAGAAATTTCAAAATTTTGATATTTCGAAAAGTTTCGAAAATCTATAACTTTATCGCTTTTCAAGATTTTTCGATGGTTTTTGACTCAAAATGCAGAGAATAATTTGAACTATCTGGGAAATACATTTTTACTTGGGCCCCGACACGAAATTCCATCTTACTGTAGACTAAGAGCACAAAAACAACTTTTTGATTCTTGACCATTTCCCATCAATCATAAGACTCCCATTCTAAACTTGCACATTTTTTCTCTAATTTTTCATCAAAAATATTCCCACACATTACTCAGAAACTCGACAAACGTCCACCGACAGCAGCCCCCGGTGAGAAAAAGAAGAAGTCGAAAGGAGCAAATATGTTGGATATGTTAGATGAGGCAGTGGCTCGGCCAGCAACTGCGAAGAAAGGAATAAAAGGTGGGTGGCCTAGAAAATCTAAAACTAAAAAAAAATGAAAAAGTTAGGCCACGAAAAATCTAGGAATAAGTACCATGAAAAGTGCTCGTTTGGAAAGTTAGATGCGGTGGCCTGGAAAGCCAACTAGAAAAGTTAGGCCGTATGAACCAAAACGATATTTTTGGCTCAATTTTTGATGGCCTAGAAACCTCAAAGTAGGGGTTCGGCCACCAGAAGTATTATTGGCAAAAGTGGCCTAGCTTTCCGCATAACTTTGAACATGTTTGTCTAGATGGACTAAAAAACCAAATTATAGAGGACTAAGCCATTATGGCAAAAACTATGCCAACTCCAATGATTTCAGAAACAATACATCTCAAATGACATAAAAACCACAAAAATACGTTGCGTGGCCTAGAAAATTATAGGCCACCACTGAGAGTTTCTGGGAAATCATAGTTCAGGTGGCCTAGAAACCCAAATTTTCGAAAAATTAGGCCATGTTCTTAAATTTTCAGCCAAAAGAAGCGAGTCATCTGGCCCACCAAAACCCACCAAACCACCGGCCACCGACGAAAACACCAAGCCCAGAACCCGCAGTGGTTCCAGACCAACTACCGGGGCCCGGCCCAAAACGGGGGCCAAAACCGAAGGCCGGCCTGAAGCCCGATCGGAGACTAGGCCAACGACTAAAAATGGAGCATCTAGACCGGCAACAAAGTCAGCCACGCGGCCGACGTCAAGTTCTAGGCCACCAACATCTAAAGCAGGAGAACGGGCCAGAAGTGCTACACCAAAAAGGGTTGGATCGGCGAAAAAGAAAGCGGCGGCGGGGACGAGTTAGGCCTAAAGGGGGCATGGAGAAGGCCTGAATCGGCCTAAAAGCCTAATTTATATATTTTTTGTTATCTAAACCCTATGTAATTTGTTCCTGAAAAGACTAGAAAAAGCCTGAAAAAGGCCTGAAAATCCCAATGAAGAATAATTTATTCTAGATAAGCCTAATTGAGCCTAGTTTTGCCCAACAAGGCCTGGAAGTCCTATTTGAGCCTAAAAAGCCTGAACAGCCTAGTTGAGCCTAATTAAGCCAAACCTAGCCAAAACATTTTTTTCCTTCACATACTAAACTTTTAAAATTTATCCAAGCCTAGGTGAGCCTAAGAAAAGCCTGAAAAGCCTAAAATTCCAAATTGTCAATCTAGTCCCACTTGTCCATTTTTCATGAAAATAAGTCTAAAAATGCCTAAAAATGTTTATTTTCCTTAATTTTTTTTATGTTTTCACCCCCAAAATCCCTTTTTCCATATTTTCTTGTTACTCTCTCCCCTTCCACTTCCGAAAAATTATTAATCACTTCCCTTCCCTTTTTCTCTTGTCATATGTCATTTTGGCATGTTTCTTGCCCTTCCCCCTCTCCTCCCTTTTTCCTCTTTCAATTTTTACTTTTCCGCAAACCGCAAAGAAAATGAGTTATTGGACCATTGGGAATTCTTTTTTTGGACAAGTTTGTTGTATGCTGTTGGAAATATTAATTTGGAGTACTACAACAAGATACAGAGAAAAATTTTGAAAATTTTTGTAATTTTTAGGTTTTACATAGCTTTTCTGGTTTTTGAGTTATTAGTCTTGGCAATTGGTGGCCTAGAAATCCAAAACTAGGCCACCGAACTTGAATTTTTGAGCTCAGCTTGCCGAGAGCTTCCAAAAGAGTATAATCACGATTAGCCTAGCTCAATTTTGAAGTTTGTGTTAGAGACGCAGGCACTCTCGTTTCTCTGGCACTATGACTCGAAACTGCAAAATACAGCTGGATTAGTCATGATTATACTCATTTGAAAGCTCTCGATGAGCTGAACTCAAAAATGTAAGTTTGATGGCCTAGTTTTGGAATTCTAGGCCACCAGTTTTCAACGCCAATTAACTGGAAAACTATAAAATCTCCAAGCTCAATATTTTATTGGCTGTAGTTTTTGTACTTTTTGTAGTCTTTGTTGCGCAAAATACCCACCTTGACAAGACAAGTTCCAACTGGTGTGTCCTCTGGAATTTCCACTTGCCATAGAGCTTTTTCGAATTGTGGTGGCTTGGATTCAGTGTCCAATAGATCAGCTACTACCTGGAAAAACAAAAATCAGACTTCAAAAGAGCCTGAAAAGGCCTGAAAGCGCCTGAAACCCAACCTGTAGATCTGTGGACAAAGCTGGACTTCCACCATCTTCGGCGCGAACTCGAAACTTGATTTCAGAGCCTACATTACAATCGATCTGGAAAAAAAGAGATTGGACTACAAAAACTACAACCTTAAAAGAATAGATTTCATAATTCTAAGAATTTTTGTAGTTTATAACTTTTTTGTAGCTTTTTTAGTTTTCGAGAAATGAGACTTGGGATTTGGTGGCCTAGAATCCTAAAACTAGGCCACCAAACCTGGATTTTTGAGCTCAGCTCGCCGATAGCTTTCAAATATGTATATTCATGACTGGTCTAGCTAAATTTTGAAAATTCGGGTTAGAGTGCTTGAGAAACGAGAGTGCCTGCGTCTCTGACCCAAATTTCAAAATAGAGCTAAACCAGTCATGATTATACTCAAATTGAAGGTCTTTGCAAGCTGAGTTCAAAAATTTGGGTTTGATGGCCGAGTTTTGGGTTTCTAGGCCACCGAGTGCTGAAACTACAAAAACTCAAACTTTTGATCTACCTACCGTATTTGTAACAAAAATGCGTCCAGTCTCCTTATCAATAGACACCAGATCAGTGTCCAACACCGAGTACCGTATCCATCCATTCTGTCCCAAATCCGGATCCTTAGCCGTCAGAGTTCGAGACCCTCCTTGGGTTCTGTTCAGCGAAATATGGATTTGTGAGGAGTGCCATTGCGGCGCGTTATCATTCACATCACCGATAGTGAGAAACTGTGGATGCTCCACTATTATCTGTCCGTCTTTTTCCAGCAAGAATTTCAGATGATATTCAGAAGTTGTTTCGCGGTCCAGAATTCCGCAAAGAAGAAGTAGATAGACATGAGATTGATCGGTCTGTTGAGGGCAGAGGGAGGTGGTTCCAATTAGGCGGAGCTTCGTATCACGGTAGGGCTGAGCAATGGAAACACGGGCGACGATGGAGCCGAGGGTCGAGTTTTCCATAAGATGAGCTGAAAATTTGGGGGACTAGTTTTTGAGACTTGTGGCCTAGTTTTTGAGACTGGTGGCCTAGTTTTTAAGATTGGTGGCCTAGTTTTTGAGATTGGTGACCTACTTAGCTTCCTGGCCGAATATTTCTAAATTTAGTTTTCTAGGTTCCCTGAGCTAACATGGCAAGCGTGACGTAGTCTTTCGATAAAAATGGTTTTCTAGGCCGGCGAAAGTCCAAGCTTCTATGGCCTAGAACGTTGTGGCCTAACTTTTCTAAAACCCGTTTCTTAGGCTAGCATGAATAATCTAGCAACTTGGCAATGTTTTTTCTAGTTGAACTAGTTCGAAGTGTAGATTATTTTTAAAATGTTGGTACGTGGCCTAGCTTTGGTGGCCTAATTTTTTAACGAACAATTTTTTCGAAATTCTAGGCCACCACTAAAATATTTGCTAGCGTGACCTAACTCTGATTTTCTAGGCCATCACAATAGTTCTAGCTCCGTGGCCTAGCTCTCTCATTTCCTAGTCCACCAAACGCCCTTACCAAGGCCTAACTTTCTCACCTGAATTCGACTCGACAAGCCATATAATATCCAATGGCGGCGATGCCAATGTACTTCCCATCACACTAATTGTCACCACTGCCGACGAACTTAACGGTGGACTACCGTAATCCGAAGCCACAACGATGACGTCGTGAGTAGAAGCCGGCAGAAGACTAGCCGTCGTCGTGATGACTCCAGTTGAGCTTATTGCAAAATTCGAATTCGATGGACTCGATGTCTTCCTAATCTCGTAGAATATTTTGGAATTGTCTCCAATGTCGGCGTCGGTGGCTTGAATTGTGATGATGTGAGAGCCGATGGAGATGTTCGGGGAGATTGAGGCGGTGTAACGACTTCTGGAGAATACTGGAGCATTGTCGTTGGCATCGATGATTTCAATGGAGCAACGGAGTTGACCGGTTCTGAAAAATGGAGTTTGAATTCCCGCCAAACCGCCAAGTTGGAAATTCTCCACTTTGGACCTGTTGGCCTAGAATTCCAAAAATCGGTTACCAAACCTAAATATTTGAGTTCAGGTCGTTAAGACCTTTGAAATGAGTATAATCATGACTAGGCTCCGCCCACTTTGAAAATTGGGTCAGAAACGCAGGCACTCTCGTTTCTCTGGTCCTAACCGAATTTTTTTCAGTTCTTTGAGTTTGGTGCTTATACTCATGTGAAAGCTCTCGGCGAGCTAATTTCAAAAATTCAGGTTGGGTGGCCGAGTTGGGTTTCTAGGCCACCAGTTCCATTTTCAATGTTCAGAAGCTCATAACTCAAAATCTAGGCCACCTAAAAAAAAACTTCAAACTACAAAAATTTTCAGAGTTTCGAAATCTACGATTCGTAGTTTTTGTAGTCTTTGTAGTCAAAAACTCACTTTGCAGGTTTTCCCCCATCCTGAGCCTCAATTAAAAGCTCGTATTTGTCTCGAAACTCTCTATCCAACTGTCCATTGACCACCAAATCCGCTTGCAATTGCTCATTCATTTTCCGGGTGGTAAGCTGGAAGAGAAAAAGTTAGGCCATGAGGCTAGAGAAAGTTAGGCCACCCACCTTGAACACATTATTAACATTTCCTTGGAGTATCACGAATCGGTGGACATCAAATTGGGGACCATCTCCATCGGTTACTGTAGGAAGGGCGAAGGATGTGCCGAGTTGAGCAAATTCAGATATTTCGAGCTGAAAATTAGGCATTTCAGGCTGGCTTAGGCTGTCTTAGGCTGGCTCAGGCCCCTCTAGGCTCGGTTTCAACCTATTTTTAGTCCATTTTCTCCGTTTTTTTCAGTATTTTCAACTAACCTTAACGCTCTGATCAGCAAAACTGGGTGCATTATCGTTTTCATCATCCACTTCCACTTGAATATCGATAGTTTCTCCACTTTCTTCCACTCGGACAGCCACAATATCGAATTTGGAGCGCTTTTCGTAGTCCAAATGTGCGATGGTGGTGATTTCGCCGGTCCTTTCGTCTACTTTGAGGAACTGCAAAAAATAGGGTTTATTTAGCTTGAGTGAGGTTTTTTAGGTCTGTTTGAGAGGCCTTTTTAAAGTGGTTTCAGACCTCTTTCAGGCAGCTTGCCGGATCTAAGTCAGGTAGTTTTCAAGCCAAATTCTGATCGTTTTGGGCCTATTTCAGGTAGTTTTTAGGCCTATCAACCGGTTTTGTGCTTTACTTAGAACTTTTTTTAGCCAATTTTCAGGCTTATTTTAGGCAGTTTTAGGGTAAAATTAGGCCTTTTTCGACAGTTTTTCTTAGGAGTCGTGAGGCTTTTCAGGTACTTTTTAGGCCTTTTTCAGTCCATTTTTTCAGGAATTTCAAGGCAAATTTGGGCCTATTCTGACCCAGTTTTTATTTATCTACCACTTTTCGACTCTCTGGCCCTTCCGCAATCCCCCTGAATCCCTCTAAAAGTTCCAAAAATCCCGCCACCCCTTCTCCAATCCCAAAATTGATGATGACCATCTAATCGTATCAATTTTGACGAGCGCCTTTTCTTTACACTTTGTAAAGAAAGGGGGGGGGGGGAGGGTGTCTTCTTTGAATGTGTGCTCAATGGACTAATGTGCTCCGGGAGAGAGAGAGTACAAATTGGGTTGTGCTCACCCAATTTACATGTTCTCCTCCTTCTTTTAAAAAGGGTGTTGAAATGGGAGAGAGAGAGGAGAAGAGAAGCAGAGGGAGAAAGATTTTGAAAAAAACGTTGCGGTTGGTAAAAAACAGTTTCGAAAATTATTCTCTTAGTTACTAAAAATTCACCCAGTCATAGAAACTGGATTTAATTTTGTCCATAGAAAAGCTAAGACTGTGAAATTTTTTTAATTTTGAAAAATAGCAAGTCCAGTTCTATTTTTTTGTGCTTTTTTCTGAAAGTTTCACTTTTTTTTCAACATGTTCCCCATGTTCCTCCAAGTCTACCCTTCATCTCCTCTTTTTTCCCTCTTCTCTCTTCAAAATGATTGCCGAAAAACGAACAGGGCAGAAGATAATTGGAAGAAGACATGTTCCCTTCTCTTCTCTTAACCGTTCCTTTTCTACTAGTATACCTTCTCCTTCATTCCCTCTACTACTCAAGGTTAAGACGCATTGGAATGAATAGGAAAAGGAAAGAAAAAAGAATAAAAGAATAGAGGAATCTGTCGTTAGGAGGGGGAGGGGGGAGGGAGAGGATGATGATGACTAACGGGCGGCGGCGATGAGGAATTGGCAGGCAAAATGGGATAACAGATTTATGAAACCAAGAGCCTAGAGATGGCCGAATTGTCAGAAAAAAAAATATGAAAAATGCAGTTTGTTTAAAAAAAAGCTTGAAAATTTCAAATAGAAAATTTTTTTCTTTTTTGACTTGAAGCGAAATTTGGCGTTCCAGAACTGTCCTTTATCAGGACTTTCCCGTGTCAGAACTGTCCCGTATTAGAACAATAAAATCCCCGAAGAAAAACAAATTTCAGTTCAAATGCGGTACAGTTCTGATACGGGACAGTACCGATAAGAACAGTTATGGTAGGGGACGATTCTGGCGTGGGACAGTTCTGATATGTGGTTCGGTTCCACTACGGGAGAGTTTTTGTTGAAGAGAGTTCTGATAAGAGACACGGTTCTGGAACGTCCTACCGCCCGGAATCGAAGCCTCGGCAGAGAAGCATAGAAAATATCTCAAAATGGCCTAAAAAGCCTTAAAAACGTGAATAAAACTGAAGACTCAAAAGGCAAAGTTTTCCCGCTTTGGTTCTATTCCTTCCAATTTCAAAAATTAGTGTAGACACCGAATCGTACGACAAGATGCACACTCTGGAAAAGTTAGTTCGCCCCCCCCCCCTTTTCCAAATTTTCTGTTTTTCAAATTACCCATATATATGTTTTCCTCGATTCCCTAAAAATGATTGATATCTGGCCTCCTGTTCCCTCTTTCTCTTCCTCTAATTCTATGTATAAAAGGGACAGGCAACAAGTAGTAATTTGCATAGTTAAGGAGTCATCTCCATCTGTTTCTGAACCCATTTCACCGTGAAATATTGGAATTGGGAGGGGTGAGTGAATAGACAAATAAATTTATATGGAGGGATTATTTGTCAACAGGAAAGGCGCAAAATATGCCACGTGGTGTTTTGGTGGAGATGTCACAACAAAAATTTTGCGGCCGTGTCAAAAAGAGAACCTAATTAGGGGGTCCGAATATTAAGGAGATAAGGGGTCAGAGGTTAATTATAGGGCTAAATAAGACGGTTAGAATGACCAACTACAAGTAGGGATAGGCGGCACGAAGAAAAAAGAGCATAAGTACAGTAATCCTAGTTTAGTTCAGGCTGTGTTTAGGTCTTTAAGGCCTATTTTTAGGCTTTTAGGAAAGTTTTTTTCGGATTTTTTCAGATTTGAGAATAAATTTTAGTTTTTCTTGTGCTTTGATTCAGTCTTTTTTTCAACTTATCAAACCAGAAAACCTTTTTCTGGCATCTGAGCCCGATTCAGACAGTTTTTTGGATCTATTTTAGCCTAATTTTATTTATGTTGACCCTTAAATTTTTTTGTTTCAAAACCTTTTCTAGGTCTTTTTCAAGCCCTTGTCCAGCTTTGCCCATGATTTCAAATCAAAAAAAAACTCACTTTCGACGTTTGCTCATCGGGAAAAACCACAAAATATTTCGGCGTCACCGATTCCTCTTGTCTCCCAGAAATCCATCCAATTCGATGTCCAATTTGTGCAGATTCGGGCACAGTAAACCGGCTCAAGCCGGTTACTGTAGAATACGGTAGAAACAGAAATGTGAATAAAAGTAGTATCAACATCTTGAGAGCATTTTTTGAAAGGTTGAGGGACAATTTTGTTTGAAATTTTTTTTTTGGGTAATTTCGTGTAGAATCTGGAAAATGATGGTGAAATTTAAGATTTTGAAGGGGGCGTGGAAAAAGGAGAAAAAAACATAACAGAGGAGAAAAGAAAAAAAAGAGGTAATTAGATCAAGAAAACAAAGAAAATTCAAAAAATATCGAGTTACTCCAAGAAAAGGTTTAAAGAGTTAGAACGATAATTGGTGCATCAAAGAAACGAAAATTAGAAAAGCTTTGAAAGGCCTCAAAAGCCTGAAATTAAGCTTGAAAATGCCTGGAATAGATCCTTGGATCATGACACAAGGGCCTAAAGTTACCTAAAAACGGGCTTGAACAAGCTTGAAAAGCCTAAATTTGGGCCTAAAACAATTAAAAATGTAGCTGAAATGCTTAGGCACCAACTTTAGAAAGGCGTTGCTATCTGTAACGGTCCATAGTATTAGAGTGGTTCAAAAAAAAAGACTTGAAAGGCTTAAAAGGCCTAAAAAGACCTCAAAAACAAACCTGACCTCTACGTGCCTCAAAACCCTAAAAAATTACCTGAAAGACCTGAATTCATAGCGCAGGTGAAATAAGTTCAACAAGCCTAAAAAGGCCTGAAAAGCCTCGAAAAGACCTAAACAAAAAATGAAACAAAAACACAAAAAAACACTAATTTTTCCTACCAAAATCCACGAAAAATTCTCTAAAACTACTACGATTTCTACATGTTGTTCCTTCTCCACTCAACCGTTCACTAATTCTATTGTTGTTTCGTACTTTTGTGGTGGGTGGAAAACGGTAAAAGTAAGACAGGCAAGAAGACGTTCGGATAGGTAGAACAAGCGGGAAAATAGAGGGGGGAGGGGGATAAAATTGTATAATGTAATTCGGAATATACAAGTATACAATTTGAAAAGAGAGACTAATGAGAAATAAGGTGAATTTTGGGAAAGTTGAGCGGAAAAAGAACAGAAAAAGAGCAGAAAACGGTCCAAATTAGCCAAAAAACAAGCCTAATAAAGATTGCAAAATTTCTAAAAATCGAAAAAACCGGTTTAGAAAGTTAAGGGCATCCCTATACGAAAAAAAAATAGTGAAATTGAGAACGAAAAAAGACCCGAAAAGCCTTAAAACCAGGATTAAAATAGTTCAAAACGGTTTGGAATGGCAAAATCCAGGAATTTCTAGGCCTTATTCAGGCATTTCACGCCTAGGAACAGGCCTAACAGCCCTAGAAGAAAAATGTGAAAAATCACCAAGAACAACCTGAAAATCAAAAATTTGGCTCGTGAAGGTGTCTTCAAGAAGTTTCAAAGTCGTTTTTCTCCGATTTTTAAGGCATTTCAGGCCCAATTAAGCCAAAGCCTAAGAACAGCAGGCCTAAAAAGACATGTTTGAAAATATTTTAAAAATGGGCCGAAAAAGTCCGAAATTCGGCACATGGATACTTCGGCCCATAGAGGAGTCGGTTCTCTTCGATCTCTCAGGCATTTCAGGCCCATCTAGGTGGAAGCCTAAGCCTATTTTTGATCTACTCCCTATTCCAAACCCAAATATACATATTCATCCACTAAATGAACCTGTCTTTTCCTCCTCTTCCCTTGTCTATACTCCTCACGGCTGTCACCAAAATTGTGTTAATTACCTCATCTCCCCCTTCCCCCCCCCCCCCCCTTTTTCTGTCTCCGAAAGGAAGAAGGAAGAGTGACGGCCCTTCTTCTCTCTTATCTTCTCAGGAGAAGTGATGCCCATTACCTATTGTGTCATCATTCGGCAGGTAGGCAGGTAGGCAGGGAAATGATGTCCTTTTAACGGGGTTTAATGATGGGAGAGAAATAGTTGTAATGGAATCGAATGAAATGGTGTTAAGAATCTTGTAATTCTTTCTTTTAGAGGTGAAAAAAAGGTGAAATAGGAAGTAAACGGGGCTAAACGGGGTGAATGGATATGAGAAATCGAAAAATAGTTTCAAGAATCTTTGAAAACATTTTTCCTCACTGGAGCATGTATGTTCAAGGTGAAAGTAGATTTGAGGTGGAAGTAGAGAAAAACGAGCCAAGAACTGAAAAATTAGAAAAAAGTTTAATAATCGAGCTGAAACTATCAAAATAAATCAGTCTCGTCGGAATGAAAAAAAGCTACTTCAGGTCCAGGTAAGGCTATGTGACTAAAAATTAGTTTCAAAGTGTTGAAAGATTGAAAAAAAGGGCTTTTTTTCAGAACAGCCTGAAGTCCCTTGAACAGGCCTTAACTATAATGAAAATCACAAAAAAAGTTTGTTTTAAATATCCGAAATCAAAAGGCTCTCAAAAGATTTCAATAAAAAACTGAAACATAGAAAATTTAGAGAGAAATTGCCTTAATTAGTTTAAAGGTGTCGAAATTTCAGAAATTTTCCACAAAATACTTGTGAGAAACAATATTACAAAACAATAACGCAAACTTTTTTGAAAAAAATTTAACACGCTCTCGATAAATTTTCGCAAAACTCCATTGTTCAGAGTTTTTGACACTAAAAAAATTAGTCCAAGCCTTGGGTTTCCGCATCAAAATTTAGGGAAATCAACATTTCAAACACCTAAACTCACTCAATTCCAGAAAAATCCTTCTTTCTATTGGGAAAATTCAGGTATCGAACAAAAAGTGCTACGAAAAAATCAAAACATGGGGAAAGTCTCGGGAACCAGTAAACTCTCTGGAAAAAAGAGTGTCGAAATGTAATGAAATCTCAACAGTGAAAATTTCTGTGAAATTACCGCTTGGGAGAACCTAGGATGTTGAAGAAGTTAGGTACTATATACTTTTACGCGCCTAAACCCAAAAATAACAAGAAAAACACCGAAAAATAGTCCAAAAAGCGCTGGAAAAATAATAGAAACTCCGGGGAGCCAGAAAACTGGGGGTGAAAATTGAGTTTAGCCCTTAGTCCCTTTTCTTCTTTTCCATCAGTTTTGGGTCACCCAAAACTGCTGGCAGAGACATTGTAGTAAAATAGGGAGAAGTGAAAAAGAAGAAAATGGATAGAGACAAAGTGAGAAAAATGACGGATAAATTTGGGTATTTTCGTTTTGGGGGGAGGAGAAAAGGAGAATAAAAAGAAGAAGAAGGTAGAGAAAAGGTGACTACTGGTGGTCTATGAGGACTGATGGAAAGACAAATTAGGGATAGAGAATTAGAGAGGATTAGGTGGATGGAGAAAAAAAATTATCGGTAAAATCGTTAAAAATTGGCTTTTGATGGTGAAAAACGGATAAAAATGAGCTGAGGAAGGCCTAAAAAAGCCTACTTCAGTTGTGGCCTAAATTTTTTTCGAAAATTCGGTTGAATTTTCAAAAATTTGCACAAAACAAAGATAAAACATGAATAAAATCGGGTAAAACGGCCATAAATTGAGCTAGAAAAGCCTACGGCCGGCCTAGAACTGAGTCAAAAATGTTTGAAAAAAAGTGAAAAAAACGGAGTTGTGTGAAAATCAGCTTCCTGATAATTAGAAAATAAAACTGCTTATCAAAAAGCGGTTATTCGGACTGAAAATCGTCTTCAGAATGGGATCAAAATGCCTAAATTTGGCAAAAACTGTTTTATTGGAAGTCGGAGATCGAAATGCCAGAAAATCAGCAAAGCAAACGTTGATCAAAAAATGGGATTTTGGGCTCAAATCGGTCAAAATCGGTCAGAATACCAGTTCCAGACAGTTTTTTTTTCTGGAAATCCAAGTGAAGCGTAAAAATAGGTCAGACTGAAGCTATGGACGACATATCAAAAAAAGCAAAGAAGGGAACTTTTTAAAAAAAAGTCATCGGAGTTTTGAGAAAAGAAATTTTTTGAAAAATTCAACTAGAAAAATGGAAAAAACTCAGAAAATTGGCTAAAACTGGCCTAAAATGCTCCAAAGTACCCCAAATTTTCAGGACAAAATCCTGCCAAATTCCAAAAAGTCTCGAAAAACAATGCCCTTTTTACCCATCATCTCTACCTTATTAACAGAGAAAAACATCGTCTTGAAGCTCTCACCCTAACCAATAAAAAAGACATATTGTGTCAATATTGGCGTAGCTTGTGCTTCTTCCCCTCTTCCTTCTGCCACCAACTGATTGGCTAATTGACAGTCTCCATCTTCTTCTTTAGCCAATTAAGGCATCAAGAGCAAATAAAGAAGCTCGAGGGGTGAATGGGGGAAGAGGACTACCATGTAAGTGACTAGGCTTCGTGAGGGTACTTGTAAAAAGGAAACACCGATAAGGTAAATAGGCAGGGGAAAAAAGGTAACAGTTTATGTATTATAGAATCGGGTGAGAAAGACGATTGGTATGGTATAATTGCTGAAAGAAAATTCACATAAAAGGTCAAAATTAGACAGGAAATGACCATTTTTAGGCAGGGAAAAAATCTTATGCATAAGGTTGGCTATAAAGTAATGCGCGTTTACATGCTTAATTTCTCAGCTAGAGTGAGTGATATCAAAAAGTTGCCAACTAACACAATATTTATCATGACATTTTGCACATTTTATTAGTTGACCACTTTTTTGTACCTCATACTCTGGCTTTGATACACTGGTTGACACAAAACTTGAGCGCGCATTTCTTATTAACCAACCTTATAAAATTGGGCAAAAAACACCTTTTGTGGAGTAAAATTGCAAAAAAAAAACCGCAGAAAAAAGTCAAAAATTTGTAGAAAACTTTTGAAAAGTAGTAATTTCAAGGACCAGACATAGAAAATTCCGAAAATATGTGAAAAAATCGGAAAGTTAGTCCCAAATCATATAAATACGGAAAATCCAGCGAAAAAAAAAACACAAAAAAAACTCAAAATATAGGTACGGAAAGACCAAAATTTACATTAAAATGTCATTAGAAAAAAAGATTCTGCAAGAAAAACTAAATAAAACTTTAAAAAATCTTGTCTGCATATGAAAATTTTGCCTTCAAAACGATCTAGACCTTCCGTATAAAGTACATTTTTCAAGACCAAATTGTGATTTTTAGATTAGAAGTGTCTTAATTTGAAAAAAAACGGCTCATTAGAAAAAAAACCTTCCAAAAAAAGTAATGAAGATTGGGATATACGTACATATAATACAGAAAAGGAATGAGAGAGAACAGAACCAAAAGGAAGAAGAAGAGGAAGAGGAGTCAAGGACAAGTAGCAAAGAGAAGGAAGAAAAAGGGGAAAGGGGGTGGGACCACCCCCCTTTAGTTTTCCTCCAGAACGGGAAGAAAGAGGGAGGTCAAAAAGGGAATGGAATAAAAAAAAAGGGGCGGAGCTTAGAAAAGAAATTTGTTAGAAACCTTTCGAAGACTTACAAAAACAAACAAATTCCTTCAGGAAATTCAAAATTAGAAATAAAAGTGAAAAAGTGGGTGGAGCTTATTTCCCTATTGTTTTATTATTGGCTCGACTGATCAGCATGGTGCATCGACCTTCAAGGAATAAAAAATTAAGTGGGCGGAGCTAACCTTCCTTTTTCACGGACTTAACTTTACTGGTTCACCAAACTGATTGCCTCAACTGGTTAGTTCAACATGGTGCATCGAACCCCAAGTCATTAAATTTCCTAAAATTGGGCGTGGCCTATCTTTTTTGTATAATTTTTCAAACTTTTAGACAGTTCTCTAGATGAAATATGGGACAAAGTTTACAGATTTTCGATAAATCACAATTTTTTTTCAAAAAAAAATCAAAAATAATTACTCATTTCTAATTCTCAACGACCTTATCTGTCACTTTTTTTTTCTTCAAACTGTTTTTTTTGTCACCTCGGTTTCTTTTTTTTCTCTGTTTTTTTATTGCCCATGGGTGGTGGTCATCTTGAAACTAAAAGAAAAAAAAAGAACATCATTCCAATGGAAGTTAGGAGAGAAAAAAAAGGGTGAGATGATGATGAAAAAAAAGTATCATTTAGCTGAAAAAATGGAAAAAATTACAGAAAAAAAAGAGGAAAAAGGGAAAAACTTGGGATTTTCAGACCTAAAGACCAAAACTTTTGGTCCAAAAACTGACTGAAACTGGAGAAACACTCCAATTTTATTATTATTACTAATAGAACTAAAAGAAGAAAGAGGAAGAAAAAGTGTTCATTTTATGCCTATTTCTGGTTTTGACAGGTCCTAAATTAGGTCTAATTTATAAATGAACAAATATTTATGAAGGAATTGGTCACACTTTCTCAGATGGGTGGCCAATCTTAGGCCAATTTTAGGTTTTTTAAGACCAATTCTAGGCTTCTTTTAGGCCAATTCAGGCAGTTTTTGGAGTGAAAAAGGTCTAAGTCGGTCTATGAGCCTAAGCCTAAGTTAGGCCTATATCATGTCTGTAAAAGGAAAAAAAAGCTGCTAGGCATCCCCTGAAATATGGCATTCTGTGGCTTGGGTAGGGGTAAGACCTAGACTGAATAAGCCTAAGCCTAAGCCTAAGTTAGGCCTTTTTCAGGCCTCTGAAGAAAAAAAGGCTGTTAGGTGTCCCCAGACATTCTATGGATTGGGTAGGTTGAAGGTCTATACTAGAAAAGCCTAAGCCTAAGGCTTATTTTGTGTTCAAAAAAGGCATTTTTAGACTTTTCAGGCTTGTAAAATGATAAGAATAGTCACCAGCGGCGCCAATTCCCTTTGATCTATTTCCCAAGAAGGAAAGGGGAATGATGAACTCGTTAAAGTAGGTCGTCTGTGAACGAATTGATAGGTTTCTATTTCCCTTTGATATCTAAGAAAAGGGGGAAGAACGGAAATGATGATCTCTTTATGTTTACTCCCACCTTCTTGTTCCCGCGCGACTTTGGTCATGGGAAAAAAGGTGAGGAGAGGAGGGGAGGTTCATGCTAATAGTAAGAAGGTAAAAGGACCGTCTTGAGAAAGGTAAATACAGTTTGGGGAAGCTTGAATAGGCGGTCTGAATAGCCCAGAGTGATCTTGGCTAGGCTGAGATTGCAAAAATAAAAACCTAAGAACTACAAAATCGCACAGACTAATCTAAACAGGGCAGAAATACCTACCGTAAAAAAGCGAGCAAAAATAACAAGCCTAAAACGGACAAAACGCAGTCAGAGAAGACCTGAACACTACATGAAAAGGCCGGAAAACAATGTAAAAACGTCTGAAATAAACACAGTGTTTTAAACTTGAATAGGTGGTCTAAGTGGCCCAAATTAGTCTAACAGGTCTAAGATAGGCTGAAATTGCAGAAAAAGCTAGAATTACTATAAAAGATTGCATCAACTGATCTAAAAAAAACCAGAAATACCTACCGCAAAAAACACGGCGCAAAAATTAAAAGTTACACGCCTAAAACGGACAAAAAACTACCTGAAAAAACCTTAATAAGCCTGAACTGTCCAAACGTTCTGGCCAAGCTACAGGCCTGAATTGCCTGAAAACACATCAATACTTATTTAAATAACAACAGTTCTTCGTAAAGCGTTTCCTAGGTTTTTCAGGCTGTTTAGGCTCATTTTCAGCCTTTTTAAAACTTTTTTTTTGTAAAAAAGTATGTCTTTGATATTGAAAAAAAGTTTTTCGGATTTTCCGAATTTTGAAAACTTTATAATCTCAGGCCTCCTGATTTTTATCCAAAACTTAATTTTTCAAATTTTCAGCCCTTTCAAATCATTCTAAACTTTGTTGAACAAAAAATTATATAATTTTTTTGTTTTTTTTTGCTGAGAATTTGAATTATTCCTTTTTTGTGTTTTTAATTTTATATTTCAGGCATTTCGGTACTTTTTGGCAATTTTCAAAACGTTTTTTTTTTTAATTTTCTAAATTTTCCCATTTTTTCCCCTAATAACTTCCCCAAACCTAGAAAAGTCTAAAACTATACACATTTAAGCCTAAAATTCCGCCTCCGGGTCCAGTTTTGGAACCCCCTCCCAAATGAAGCAAAAAGGGCACTTGAGAATAGTGTATAAAAATAAATGGACAGCCGGGGGGAGGAAGGGGTCATCATTTTCACTTTTTATTTACTTGAACCCTCCAAAAATAGGCCTAAAAGATGAGGGAAAAACGAGATAGTACAAAGAAATGAGAGGGTGGTTAGAGAAAAAAAGAGGGGACAAATTGGGCAATCATTTGCATTTGATGGGTGGAAAGGGACTAATTACAAGAAAGAAAATTTGGATGGAATGTTCTGGGAGAAAAATTTAAGAAGGAAAGTATGGGAAAATAGGGCAAAAATGGGTCAGAATGGGGTCGAAATCATGATTTTATTGGTCTAAATCGGGAAAAGATGATTTAGGCGTGAGTGAGTAAATTAGGAGTTCAGGCTTTTTAAGGCTTTTTAAGGCTTATCAGGCATATTCAGGCTGACTTAGGCTGGTTGAGGCCTGTTTAGGCCTTTCAAACTGACCTAGGCTGACTCAGGCTAGGCTTTACTGTTCTAGTTCACGTTTCTTCAGGCCCCTTCGAAGGCCCTGTAGGCCGTAATTTTCATAGATTTTGACATTTTGACCCCCTCGAAATATCCCATTTTGGCATTGAAAAATGAGTCCTGACAGCAAAAATCTCGAGGAAAATTCACTTATGCATGCATAAAAGAGGTAGGGGTGGTCAGAAAAACATCAAAAATTTGGGACGGGAAAAAAGGGATTTTTGACATAAATTGGGTCAAAAATGGATGGGATGTAATATTTTATGCGCTGGGGGAACAATGGAAAAAAAAATTTTCAAAGAAAAAAAGTTAGAGCTCGTTCGGGTTCGTTTAGTCTTTTTAGGCTGGTTTAAGCTGACTTAGGCTGGGCTAGACTTCTAGATCGACCTGAATTAGACTAAAACGGAAAATCGAGGCTTTTCAGGCAAAACTTAAGCTTTTCAACAACGTTTTTGACCTAAAACCCATAATCCTATCAAAATGTAACATTTTGACCTCTTCTAACCTCTTCCAATTCATCAAAAATCTTATTTCCCGCATATTTGTCCAATGGTATTTCCTCAGCCCATCCCTACTTCCCCTGTTCCTAATCCATCATTCTCAGTTCAAAAAGAGTCATACCGCATGTGACAGGTGCCTCCTCCCTGTCTTTTGCCGCAAACAGTCTCCTCTCCGTTTTGTTGTGTTGACGGTCAAGTGTGTGCCATCTTGGAACCCTAATCCTCCTCCTCGTACAGTAGCCGACAAGGATAGGGACCGCGAAAGAACAGACAAAAAAGGCAGAAAAGGGGGGATAAGTACATGACAAGATGGTGGTGGTGACAACACAATAAGAAACAATTACTGTTTTCCGGGATTCTTTTGAGAGCAGGGAAGGAGAATATGAGGAGCAAGAAGTCAGAGTGTTAGGGAATTGGCCAAAAATGGCCGAATTTTTTGAGGAAATGAGCTGGTCGAGTTTATCGAGAGCGGTCAGTCCTTCGCTAATGGACAACACCAATATGCGCAAAGGTTCAGAGAAGTTGAAAAGGTTTAAGGTCAAAAAGTTGCATTTTCAATTGGATTATGTGGTCTCAACCCGTAATAAGGTTGAAGTTCGAAATGTGGACGAACCAAAAACCAAACTCAACAATGATCGAAAAAAGAAAGAATGCAAAAAAAACAAGAGGTTTAAACCAGACTTGTCACGGGCCGTGCCTCTGGAAAAATTTCTACCGGCCCGTTCGGCCCGAAGTTCAAGCAAAACATGTTTTTCTTTTCAGGTTTAAACGTGATTTTTTTGTTTTCCAAAAGGAAATTTGGATCGATTTTTAAGTATACAGACCCAGGAAAAGTTTCTATGTTTCACTATCATTTTTATCGAAACTCAGCCAGATTGTACAGAACCGTTTTTGGGAGAGTTCTCGATGACTATAGTCAAAAATGTTTCAAAACGCAACTTCTTGAAAAATTCGTCAAAAAACTCGAATCAAAATAGAAAAATACGATTTAATAGAAACATTCAGCTGTAGTTCGGACGTCGTCTAAAAGTCGAAGCTAATGGAAAATTGTTCGGAAAACTAGCACACGCCAGTCTGAAAAGAAAAACCTGAAATGTCTAGAAAACGTATTGAGCAACTTCAAACAATGGAATCGTGATCATTCTTATTTTACCGTTTGAAAAAATTTGATTCATTTCACATTTCCTAATTTTTCGTTGCAAACTTTTAAAGTTAAATTATCCGATCAAACCCATTGAAATGTCTTTTTCACAGTTCAAAAACTCATGTTTTTTTTCAAGTTTTGAACTATGACCCACTTCACTTTTCATCTCGACATTTCGAAGTGTTGCCATCTCGAAGAAGTTTCAGTTACAAAGCCATATCCACTTCACCTTTCAACTTTTTCAAACCTTGTAGTTCTTGTCGTTCATAGAGAGTTTCAGTTACAATAAGCACTTCACCTTTCAACTTTCTTCAAGTACTTCTATTCTTTTCTTTTGCTCCCCCTTCTCCAGTTCAAAATTCCCGATTAACACATTATGCCATCGTCATCATCATCCACTTATCCCCCCCCCCCCCCTTTTCCATTGAAATAAATTCAACAGGCTTTTCAAGAAGAGGAGGAATGACTAACTTTTGGATTTCGGAATCATTTTGAAATCGGGAGGAGAAGAAAAGAGAGGAAAAGTTGCCAATGTTTAGGGGGAGTACCCCCTAATTGGCAAATTGTTGTCAAGTGGAGGGAAGAGAGAGGAGGGGGATGCTCCAAAGAGCACAATAGCGGAAGTTAGGAGGGGGAGCAGGGAAGAGTGAATAAAGGGGGTAAACTTTGATGGGGAATGAAGTTTTGATGAGAAGGGATTGTGTTGTTCTTCTAATAGAACAGCATCGTTTTGTTGATTTTTTTCAAGCTACCTACAACAAACAATATTCTACCTACAACAATGTTTTATAAAACTGTGTTTTTGAAAAAGTCAAGAGTGGTAGAAAAAACGTCTGAATAGGTTGAAAATGATAATATTTGCAGAGAGCTCCTCTTCCATCAGCTTTTTCTGTTCCGAATATGTTAAAGTTCGAAAATATCTAGAGTTTCCTTCACTGAACTAAAAATGTATCCTAACTTAAACGTTGACTAGAACAATTTCAAGAAATACACGAAGGTACTAACCCGAATCAGTACTGGACGGATCGGAACTCTGGACAATTCTGAGCCGGACAAGTCAGGACTGCTACAGGAAAAAACCTAATTGGTTAGCCAAGACTATGAGCTCAAAATGATGCAATGAAGCTAAAATTGCCCGAATGAAATCTTGTAAAATTAAAAAAAATACCAACGATCAGCAAAAGCGACACGTTTACGATGGATTTGAAATCTCCGAAATGCATATTGATTATAACTGCAATATGAAAATGCTGAAAAACGCACAGAATTTTTGAAATCGGTTTGTAAAAATGAGGATCAAGTTGCCAACATTATAAATTCTACAAATTGGGACCAAAAATACATTTTAAAATCGTCACAGATTCCTGTTATTCAGAAAAATATCTATGAAATGTTCCTTATCGGACTTGCCATAATTGAAATTTTGGCTCATTTGTTTCCCAAATGACTCAACTTCCTTCTTCTTCTCCAGAACGATCCATTTCTCACGTGCAAAACCATGTGCAATGATCTCCTCCACTTGATCTTGCGAGTGTTTCCTGATCCCCCAAAATGATTCTTTTTTTTGTGCGATTTTGTGCAATAATCGTCATGAAAAAATCGGCGTCATATCCCTCTCTTCCCTTGCAATATCCTCAACAGAGTGTGATTTGATTACAAATCCGGTTCGGGGGTAGATTGTTTTTATTGGAATTTGATCGGCTCGCTTTTCCATTTCACTGTCGTCTCTCACGGCGTTCACACTCTCTCGCGCGGTCCAAACAAATTGACAGCTCGTCTGATTAGGCTGGCTCCCAGCGGCCTCGGAGCAACAAAAAATGACATGTACGCGGTATAAAAGAGTGATAGGTGGTCAGGAGAACGACATGTCATTTTGATTTTGGATTCGGATACATACATTCTAATCCTATATCTAGATACACACACCCGGATCAACAACAAATATGAGATTGAGGTATGTTTTGGGGTGATTTTGACGAATTTTTGAAGAAAATTTGAAATTTTTCGATCAATTTTACAAACTTTTCCATACTTTTTTCAAGTAATTAAAGATAGTTTGAAGAGTTTTCTCTTGATTCTGGAAGATTATGAATTGATGCTTATTCTGAGCTTTGTTGGTCTATTTCAGGCCATTCAAAGCAACATCAGCCAACAATTTATCAGTTGATTTTCAATTTTAAAGCTATCCAACTTAATTTTAATCATCAAACGATTAATTTCAATCCTTTCTAGCTTTTTCTAAAGTTTCCAGGCTTTTTTAATTCATTTTCAAAGGTTTTGAACCATTTTCAACAGACTTTTCTAAATTTATACCTTTTTTGAACATATTCAACCATTCTAGACTATTTGAACCGGTTTTAGATGGTTATTGATTAATGTGGATCAAATTCAAAAGTTTCTAGGACTTTTTTGAACAAATTTTGGGCATTTTTTGATCATTTTTTTGACTAATTTAGCACATTTCAGACTATATCCCATAGTTCTACGGAAAAAATATTAGCTTGAATTGTTTCAGGACAGATTTAGGACTTTCAGACACGTTACGGACAAAATTTCGGGCCATTTTGGACCAAATTCCGACTGTTTTCAGGCCTTTTTCTTGACTTTTAGGCTGAGACTGGTGCCAGAAGTCGCGAGCATTCACCAAACGTTCTAGACTTTTTTGGACGCATTTGGGCTTTTCAGGCCAATTTAGCCCAGATTTTTCGGCAAAGTCCACACTAATCCCACAGTTTTACACCATTTGCAAAAAAACTTCAGCCATTCTAAACCTATTTTTCCCATTTCCAGATCAACAAAAGCTCTCGTCACTGTAGCCCTCCTGGGGACCCTCTCCTTCGCTCAAGAAGACCAGGAAGCCTCGACGAATGCTCCAGATGACACTGAAGCCGTTGCTGATGCCCTCGCCCCTCATAACGATGATGCTCTGGTGAAGCCCGTCTTGGCTAAAGACATGAGATCCCGTGGAGGATCTAGAAGAGGACCATTTGCCTCATTTTCTGGAAATTATGGATCCTACGGAGGCGGTGGTGGATACGGTGGAGGCGGCGGCGGTGGTCCAGGAGGACCATTCGGTGGATTTAACGGAGGATACGGTCAAGGCGGTTACGGTGGAGGAGGCGGAGACTATGGAGGCGGTATGGGCGGATACGGTGGCGGTTACGGTAACGGTGGAGGCGACGGCGGTGGCGGATACGGTGGCTACGGTGGAGGAGGCTACGGTGGTATGGGCGGCGGACCCGGTGGATACGGTATGGGAGGATTCGGCGGAGGCGGAGACTACGGCGGTTATGGTGGACAAGGAGGAGGCGGAGGCATGGGAGGATATGGTGGAGATGGTGGATACGGTGGCGGTGGAAATGGTGGATTTGGAGGAGGCGGTATGGGAGGATACGGTGGAGGAATGGGCGGAGGCGGATACGGTGGTGGTGGAATGGGAGGCGGAGGATATGGAGGTGGTGATGGAGGATATGGACCATCTGGTGGATATGGAGGTAAGCTTTGGGACTAATTTTTCGAAAAAAAAAATTATTTTTCAAATTTTCAAATTCCTGCCAAATCACTAAATTTTGATTTGACCTTTTCCAAACCACGATTTTTGAACTCAGCTGGCTTTTTCCTTTTAGAAAAGTACCCACAAGCCCTATCTAGCTCAATTTTTGAAGTTGGGCGAGAGTCAGAGAAACGAGAGTGCCTGCGTCTCTGATCAATGTTCGAAATTGAGCTAGACTAGTCATGATTATACTCAAATGAAAGGTCTCGGCGAGCTGAATCCACTTACATAGTTTTCATGGGTATTGGCTCAAAAATGAGTGGGTTACGGTAGCTACAGTAACCAGAAACTAAAATTTTGAAAATATAGCTTGTTTATACTTTTCTGAACCGGGAAAACACTCTGAATTTGAATTTTTATATGAAAAATCCCATAAATTTAATTTACAGGTGGCTACGGACCAGGAGGCGGATACGGTATGGGAGGCGGCGGCGGAGGCGGATGTCCAAATGGAGAGTGCCGTGGAAAGAAGTAGATGGCCGAGGATCCTAATTTATTTTCTTAACTTATTTTTTGCAATTTCTCCCTTTTTTTGTCCCTGCTTTTTTGTTCGAAATTCCCATTTTAAAACTCCCCCAGTTGTGCTTTCATTGTCCTGTATTTTATGAATATAGAAGTAAATATTTTTCGATTTCAAGTTTTTCTGTAGTTTTTGTAGTTTTTGTAGCCTTTGAAGTCTGAAAAAAGAAAAGTTTTTGGTCCCCAAAAAATGTTCCCAAACAAATGTTTACGATGTTTACTGCTCGCGGAGCAGCGGCGCCACCTCGTCGAAAATTTTTCTCTGCGTCTCTTCACTTTCCATACACTCTCACCTTCTTATCTTTTTTCTGTCTTTTTCTCTGCGTCTCTTTTTCCCTAGGTTTGCTCCTTCGTGCTCCATGTTTCCCTTCATTCAACCCTCTCCTTGGCCCCTCGTGTCGGGGCCTCTGTTGATTTTTTCCGAATATATTCTTTTGCTACAGTAATCCTACAGTAATCCTGGATTACTGTATTTTGAGTTCAGAGTGTTATGAACTCCATATGGATCTTTTCTGAATATTCTATTTTTTAAATAATTGTTTCGACCTCAATGATTGGGATTTCGGTTGATTGGAAAAGTGAGTTTTGGGGGTTGAGGTGCTACAGTAACCCGGTATTTTTTGCCCAAATTTATTGCAATTATGATTTTTGAATTCAGCTCGTCGAGACGGTTCAGAAAAGTTTAATCATGGCTAGTCTAGCTCAATTTTGGAATTTCGGGTTAGAGTGTAGAGAAACGAGAGTGCCTGCGTCTCCAACCCAAAGCTCAAAATTGAGCTGGACTAGCCATGATTAAACTTTTCTGAACCGTCTCGATGAGCTGAGTTTAAAAATCCCGACAAAAAAAGCAGAAAAAAAAATTCTGTCAAAAAAATTTTGCGTTTTTCAGACTATACAATCAATTCACAGAAGCAATGGGCAAGCCTTTCATGCAGCCACATTCTAAAGTAAGTTGTCTTGAAAAACATTCTGTTTTTCTCTAGATAGGCCTAAAACAAACCTGAAACAAGCCTAAAACAAGTCTAAACATGATATAGTCTAGCTCAGGCTTTTTTTTAGGCTTTTCAGGGTTTTTTTGCAAACCTAAAAAAATTTATTTTCAGCTTTCAAAAAGATAGTGATGCGAACGATTTACACAGCTGCTCATCTTGCCTGAAAGTGAGTTTGATCAGCCTAAAAGGCCTGGATAGGCCTGGAAAGGCCTGGAAAATCCTAGAAAACCTAGAATGTTTCGAATTTCAGGTTTACCGAGCGTCTACAGCAACAATGAAAAGGGAATGTTGGAAGGTTAGTGATTTAGTCAGCCTTAAAAAACCTCTGCCAGGCCTAAAGAGGCCTGAAAAAGGCCTAAAAAACCTTAAAAACATGAAAACTTTCCAATTTTCAGTATTCTACACTGTGAAACATAACGATGAAAGAAAAATTGGAAGGTACGTGTAAGCCTGAAAAACCCAAATTGGTAAAGAAGGCCTAAATCCGACCTGAAAATCCTTGAAATTTTCAGATATTTCATACGTGTAGTAGTAACGGAGCAGAGCATGTTTGAAGGTAAGTGTCTTAATCAGCCTGAAAAAGGCCTAGACAGGCCTGAAAATGCCTGAAACAGCCTGCAAAGACCTAACTTTTTCAATATTGCAGAACTACTGTCAAAGAAGCCTATCTGGAATTTGGAAGAAGAGAAAATTTTTTGGTTGTTGTTTCCGTGGAACTTTTACCTTGCTAGATACATTCTCGCTGGCGAATTCAATCAGTTTGGAGCCCAAACAAATCTAGTAAGAATTTTTTTTTGAAAAAAATATTTTCCACATCAAAAAAAATTTCAGCGAATAGCATGAATAAACTGGGAGTTCAATGCTTTTTGAGGAAAAAAAGGAGCCTGAAAAGCCGAGGTAGGGGCCTTAGCCAGCCTAAAAAAGCCTAACAAATGTTTTTTTTTCAGAAATGATTGGGTTCACAGAGGACGAAGTCGCAATACAGAGTCAGTCCCGTAAGTTAATTAGGGGCCTAAAAAGGCCTGAAAAAGCCTGGAAAGCCTAAATTTTTCAAAAAAAAAATCCTATTTTTTCAGATACATGACATCATGTGTAAATTTCGTCAAGGATTGCATAGATTCCTTCATGCAAAAATGTTTTTAATTTTTTTTCTAATTTTTTGAACTGAAAAATAAATTTTTTTCAAACTTTTTTTTCAGAGTTCAATTTTTACATCTTGAAACCCAAATTTTCAGACTCAGCTCATTTTTCCCATTCAGAAAAGTACCCACAAGCCTGGTCTAGCTCAATTTTGAAAATCGGTCAGAGACGCAGGCACTCTCGTTTCTCTGACTCTAACCCGAAACTTCAAAATTGAGCTAGATCAAGCTTGTGTGTATTTTTCTGAACCGTCTTGGTCCCCTGATTTCAAAAATGGCATTTCCGAGAAATTTGTATCACAACCGACAGGATTACGGTATCAAGTTCATCTGCCTCCCGAGGGCGCCGAGGGCAATAATCGATGAATCAAGGAGTCCTGGCACCGGCTCCCATCTCTTTTTTCTGATGGAAAAAAATTGTCTGTGCCTCTTCGTTTCCCATACTCTCTCACTTTTGCAATCTTTTTTCTATTTTTCTCTGGGTCTCTTTCTCCCTAGTCTATGCTCCGTCTATGCTCCGTGCCCCGTTTTCCTCATCATTCCCCCCTTTTCTCCTTGGCCCCACGTCTCGGGGCCTCTAATGATTTTATCCGAATATTTTTGCTACAGTAATCCTCGATTACTGTATTTTGAGTTCAGAATGTTATGAACTCCCTATGGATCTTTTTCTGAATATTCAAGTATTGTTTCATATTGAAAAAAAAACTGGAAACGAGATAAGAACAAGTGAGTTTTTGTGTTTTTAGGGCCTGAAAAAGCCTGAAAGGGCCTGAAAAACCTGATAAGCCTGAAAAAAGTGTTTTCAGTTGTGCCGGCAGAATTCCAGCAAAAATACACGAGATCTTCGCAGCATTAAATGTGAAGAAGTAAGTTTAGGGGCCTTTAATGAAAGGCCTGAAAGGGCCTAAAAAGATCTATTACAAGCCTTCAATTTCTTAAAAAGCCAAATAGTCTAAAAATGGCCTGAACTAGCCTGAAAAGTCTAAGACAGCGAAAAATTTCAGGGATCACGGCGATGCGATTCATTTTGCAAGAAAGGCAAAGATGTACCCAGTAAGTGGAGCCTTAATGGGTCTGAAACGGGCCTAAAACGGCTTAGTACAAGCCAGCAAAGCCTAAACTTTAGACAACGATCGCTTTGATAAGAGACTCAACTCCAAACTACCGATTACAATGGTTGAAAGGTAAGTAGCCTAGGTGAGCCTGAAAAGCCTAAAAAGGCCTGAGAAGCCTTAATTTTCAAGCCTAAACAGTTTTTTTCAGACGGAAAAAAAATGCTACGAAACAAAAAATGGTTAGCAATAAAAGACGTTGCGGGATTTTAGGTCTGAAACGGCCTGAAAAAAGTCTGAAAGACCAAAAAAAATTTTTCAGGTATGGTATAATTGTTCAAGGATGTGATAACAATGACTGTGGTACACATGAAGGAGGCGATGGAAACGGTTGAAGGGTGAGGATAGGCCTGAAAAGGCCTAAAAAGCCTAAACAAGTTCATTTTTCTGAAAGATATAGAAATTTATCACAACTGCACATATCTTGGAAGTTTGCACCCCACGCAACAGTAGAAATTGTTGGATTTTGAGAGTAAGGATAGGCCTGAAAAGCCTAAAAAAGGCCTGAATCAACCAGATGGATTTCCAGAAATTTCCAATAAAAGCAGAGATGAGGCCAGAAATCTACTTGGAGAAAGACCAAAAAAAAGTGAGAAAAGTTTGCTTTTGAGCCTAAAAATCAAGCCTAGAAGGCCTAAAAACTGCCTGAAGATCGATTTTTTCCAGGAAATGGAAGGAGCGAGACGAAAAGAGAAAACATGTGAGACTGCATTTTCCAAAGCATTGAAGATTTTTTGGATTAAAAAGTGAGTATACCCCTGAAAGGCCTGAAAATGCCTGAAAAAGCAAAAAATAAGGCTTGAAAAGCCTAAAAATAAAGCCTAAAGGCCTAAAAAAGGCCTAAAAAAGGCATGAAAAGCCTAAAAATTACCTGAAAATTTAAAAAGAAAAATCAATTTCAGAAATACACCACCTCGCAAAACGATATCACAAACAAATCTTTCCAAAACGGAGAGGAAAAGTCGTAAGTTTTCAGAAAATTCAGGCTGGAACTAGCCTTGTCAGGCCTAAAATGGCCTAAAAAAAGCCTAACTTTCGAAATTTTTTTCAGTTCAACGTGAGGTGGGCCGTGGAGTTGCACGACACTGAACACAGTAAGAGATATGTGGTGAAGAAATGGTGAGTTTTACGGAAAATAAATAATTTTCGGAGCCTGGAACGCCTGAAAAGGTCTGAAAAAACCTGAAATATTCATTTTTTATATTTCAGAAGAGATGGAAAAACATCGCTATTGAGCTTGGACGTTTTGGATTTGGAGAAGATAAATTGATCGTGTGCCATATTTTGCAATTTTTTCAATTCTGTAAAAAATAAAAATTCACAAAATTACATTTTTCCTGAGAAAGGCCTAAAAAGCCTAAGTTTTCATTTATTTAAATTTCAAAAAAACTTTTTTTTCAGACAGTTTTCAGATTTTCAGACGGTTCCTATATTTCGAAATAATGAATTTTGTAGTCCTTGTAGTCTTTATAGTATTTGTAGTCTTTGTAGTCTTTGTAGTCTTTATAGTCTTTGTAGTCCAAAGTCCAGCTAGCGTTCAGCTTATCATCAATCAATGGCGCCACATGCCGCCCGGCGGCAACGGCGGCGCCCAATTTTTTTTTCTGGACTTTTTTCTTTTTTTCTCTAACACTCTCCAGTTTTTCCACATTATTTTCTCTAGTTTCTCTGCGTCTCTTTTTCCCTAATTTTTGCTTTCCCATACAACATTTCCTTCATCATTCCACCTTTTCCCCTTGGCCCCACGTTCCGGGGCCTCTGTTGATTTTTGCCGAATATTCTTGTATTTTCTCTACAGTAATCTTGGATAACCGTAGCTTTTATTTTTGTATTTTGAGTTCAGAGTGCTATGAACTCTTTCTGGATTTTTTCTGAATATTAAAACTATTATTTATTTTTGATGTAAATTGGAAAAAAAAAGTTGATGAGAAAGTGAGTTTTTTGAACTGGAGAGCCTAAAACAGGCCTGAAAAGGCCTAAAAAAGCTTAATAGTAACTAAAAAAAACCCATTTTTCAGTGTAAGACACAATTGGCCAGTGTAAAATAATTACTTGCGCTCACCTCCTGGAAATCTGTAAGTTTTTCTCAAAAAAGAGCATAAAAAGGCCTAAGAAAGCCTTAAAAAGCCTAAAATTTGCCTAAAATTAATTTATTTTTTACAGATGTTGGCCGAACAACAGTTGCAGGGTCATTTGTTGTGTGATAATATTACATGCACGCACGTGTTCGAAAAAAAAGTAAGATTTTGAGAAAGGCCTATGAAAAGCCTAAAAATGCCTATTACAAACCTGAAAGGACATATTACAAGCCTAAAAGGGCCTAAAACAACTTGAAAAAAAATATTTTTTTTTTTGAGTTAGACGGACCTCTACAATAGGAATACTCGTATGCTCTCATATTTTGACAGCTAGGTAAGTTTTTTTGTAATATAGTCTTTTTACAAGCCTGAAAGGCCTAGAAAATGCCTAAAAAACCTGAAAAGAGAATATTTTTCAGTGTGCGACATTAATGACCAGTAGATTTGAGATGTGCACATCTAATCGAAAAAAGTGAGTTTATTTTGAAAAAGGCCTAAAAAATGCCTAAAAAGCCTATTACAAACTTAAAAGGCCTCAAAAAATGTCTTAAAAGCCTATTACAAACTTAAAAGGCCTAAATAAGGCTAAAAGTATCTAAAATTTTCATTTTTCAGCGTAAGACGAACCTATGCAATGTGAAACATCACATGTGCTCATTTCTTCAAAAAGACTGTAAGTATTCATCCATTTGGCTTTTTTACACGCCTAAAAAGGCTTTGAAAAGCATAGAAAAAGCCTGAAAATTACTGGAACAAATCCTTTTTTTCAGTGTGAAAGCCATCGATGCGTGTGAGACTCTCACATGCTCACATGTACTCGAAAAAAGTGAGTTTTCCTTTTGAAAACAAGGTCTTTCATGGGCCTAGAAAGGGCCTTGAAAGGGTCTACAAAGGCCTCAAATACCGAAAAATTTCATTTTTCAGTGCAACTCCGAATTATTCAAATGGGAATTTTTTATGTTCTCACATCAGCAGTATTAACGTGAGTGTTTCTCAAAACAGGCTTATCACAGGCCTGAAAAAAGCCTATTACAAGCCTGAAAAGTCTAATTCTGGCCTGAAATGGCCTATTGACAGCCTAGAAAGGCTCTTCAAATATATAAAAAGACCCAGCACATGTCCAAAAACACCTATTACATGACTGAAAAGGCCTATTTCAAGCCTGAAAAGTCCTATGAAAAGCCTGAAAAGGGGCCTAAATCAGCCTAAAGTAGATTTCATTTCAGAAACCGAGCAATCTTCAGTTGTTTTGAGAATCTTCAAAAAAAGGTGAGTTTTGTGGAGAAAATTGTCGAAATAAAAAAAAAATTTTCAGACGCCATTCAAAGAAGAAACAATAACGATGACTTGTGCCAATGATTTTTAAACAAAACAGTGAGTTTATCTGATTTGCTCAAATTAGGCCTACAAAGCCTAAAAAATTGGCCGTAAAAAGTCTGAAAATCAAAAAAAGCATTTTCAGGTGCTTTCGATCAATGAAGTGATAAACACTGACATGTTCGCATGTGCTCGGGAAAAAAAATGGTTTGTTCACCTAATTTGTCTAAGTTTGGGCCTGGAAGGGCCTGAGAGGCCTAAAACTAAAAGAAATTTCAAAAAAGTTTTTTAAAACTATTTTTCTAGATATTATAGCCACATTTGAAAGAAAAATGCGTCCCATTTTTACCTAGCTGAGCCTGAAAAGCCTGAAAAAGCCTAGAATTGAAAAAAAGTCACAATTTTTCAGAGTCCGAAATAGATCGCCACGAATATGTTGGCCTTACATGCACTATGAATGGAAAACTGAGACACGAAGTCATGCTCGAACTCATTGTCCCACTGGAATGAACGTTAGTTTTTTATTTTCAAAAAAAATTTCGATTCGAAGTGTTTTTAGAAATTTTACGACCCAGTTGTGGTTGTGCATCATAACTGTGCTGGGAAGAAGACGATGAAAAAGTTCACTTTGAAGCTACCGGAGATTCCAATTTCTGATCGGTATGTATCTAGAAAGTTTGGAAAACTTTGAAATGTTTTCGGAAAAATAATTTTCCGGAAAACGGAATTGGGAAATCGGAAATTCCGGCCAAATTTGATTTTTTGCAACAAAATTAGAAATTTTCCGTCATTTTTTGTACTTTTATTGAGTGAAAAGCTGTTCAAAGCTATCAAAATTTCTAACTTTTTTTACTGAGAAATATATAAAAATTCCGGAAAACCGACACCGGAAACCGGAAACCGGAAATTGGAATTCCGTGAATCTCTGTTATACTATCAAACGGGAACTTCTAAACCAAGTCAAATTTCAGCATGGGCTATCACAACTACGAGCACATCATTCGTTCTCCGTATATGGAAGAAATTTCTATTGATGCTGTCAGTGACGAGTACAGGACTAAATGTCCTGAAGATCCTGAAGAACGCGATGTCACAAAGAAATGGCTGAACAAAGAAGATTATTCGATGTACAGTGTCACTCCTCATAGGTATGTGTACACCCCAAATTATGTGGACTGCGAAAATCGACGGAAAAAGGACACGTTACACGCCTGTGGTCAGATGCCGTTCTTCCATTGTTGAAGGTATAACTAACTGAGAAACTCGAAGCTTAATTTATGTTTTTTTTGTACTCTCCATTTCTCTTATTTTTGCTATTTTTCGTGTTAAAGATGAACTTTTTGAAAAATAAAAGTTTACATTTGTTAACCTTGTTTTCTCATTCGGAGTCCTCAGGAATTGTCCAAATCGAAGAAGTAATATTGAAATTGGAAGGAAGATACCCGATTTCTTTATTAAAGATTTTCTGTTGGTGAATACATTTCTTTAATTCCGAAAGATTTATTTTTTATTATCGAATTCCCAAAAAAAAATCCCCTGAAAAATTTATGGTAGGTTTTGTAGTTTGTATTGACTTCAAAACTCCAAAATGTTTCTAATTCTGAAAAAAAAACAGTTTTTGTAGATTATTCTCTTCTTAGTTTTTGTAGTCTGTAGTTTGTATTTTATGTAGTTTGTAGTCTTTATAGTTTGTAGTAGTTTGTAGTGAATTCAAAAATAATAAAAAATCATGTTTTTTTTTTGAAAATTCATAAGAAGGCAGTTTTTTCGAGTTTGTAGTTTGTAGTGATTTGTAAAAATTTTTTCATAAAAAAAATTTCATACAATTTCATCTTTTCCCATTTTTGTAGTTTGTACCTATTGTAGTCTTTGTAGTCCAGTATATTTAAAGTTTCAGAATATTTTATTTTTCGTGATGAGAAAAAAGGTTGGGGAGAAAAGAAAAAGAATAAAATCAACATAAATATAATTAAATCTGGACCATTTTTTTCTCAAAAAAAAACAATGAAAAAATGTGGGCGTGGCCAGAGAATGGGGCGGGGACAAAGTGACTCTAACAAGGAGGAGAAGGGGAAAAACAGAGAGAGAGAGAGAACATGGAATTTTGAGAGAGTGCAGAGAAAAAAGAGGTATTTCAAGAGGGGTTTTTGGGTATGGTCGAGGAGACTATTTTAGGAATAAAAATATTGGAATTTTTTGAAAATTTTAAAAAATTCAAAAAAATTTTTTTAAAGAGAAATGGTACAAAAATACACAGGGAAGGAAATTTCGGGGGATTTTGCCACGTGGCACCACAAAAAAAACGGGGATTTGAGGGGGGTTTACCACGTGTTAAAAGGGGGAATAATATATGGAAAAAAACGACCCGCTTTGGGATAATGGATTTTAGGTATTTAGAGGGTTGCACTGTTATTTTGAGGAAATTAAAGGGGGAAAAATTTTAGGATTTTTTTCTAGAAGACGTCGGAGGGATTCAGTAGTTCAGATGACGTCAGGTATCAGAATTTTTAGAAAAAAAAATTTTTTTTGAAAATTTTGGATTTAGAAAAATTTGAAAAATACGAAAATTTTCAAAAATCCAGAATTTTGGAGGATTCAGGATTCAGATGACGTCATTTTTGAGAATTTTCAAAAAACTCAAAAAAATTTGTTTGTCCCAATTTTTCAAAATTTCAAATTCCCGCGTCTCCCATAAAAAAATTCAAAAATTTTCCCGCCAAAAAAAGTACAGTAATCACGTAGAAATTGATGGGGTTGAAAGACATACTAACTATATGGAATATGAGAGAAAAAAGGAAACACGTGGCAACAATTTTTTTTTTTGGAAAAATCCCAAAAAAAATTTCTTGGATATGAATTAATTTTTAAGAGAACTGTATGGGAATTATATAAGGTACAAAGAGAGAGAAAAACCGGGAGAAAAAAAAACGAAATTTTCAGTGAAAGGCTTGGATTTTTTTTTTGGAAAAGGAGGGAAAAAAGAAAAATGGCTAAAAATGGACATTTTTTTGGGGAAGGGATTATGACGATGGATTCTCCGGATCTTCAATAAGACGTTCATTCTCCTCGAATCGCGTGTCGAACAGACGACCCATGTTGCCGTTTCGCTGAAAAATGATTATTTTTAGTTTTTGAAAAAAAAATTTGTCAGAAATTTTGCTGAAAGTATCACTGAGAAATTTTTGATACCAAAATCGGCTTTTTAGTTGCTAGAACACATTGGTTTCACAAAAAATTTTCAAGAAAAAGTATTTTTTCGGGTCTCGCCGCGAATATTCCTACCGTAACTCTACAGTAGTTTCTTTTAATTTTAGTGATTTCAGATTCAGCTTTTCGAGACCTTTCATTGAGTATAAACATAACTATATTTGAAAATACTTGACTTGAAAATTGTTGAATTTCCGCAAAACTCTGAATCTCAAAACTCTGAAAAAACCTACAGTAACCCGGTCAGTTCTGACCCAAAATTCTCAATACTTGGATTTTCAGATTCGGCTTGTCAAGACCTTTCGAATGAGTATAATCATGACCAGCCTAGCTCAATTTTGGAATTTCGGGTTAGAGTTCAGAGAAACGAGAGTGCCTGCGTCTCTGACCGAAATTTCAAAATGGGCGGAGTCTAGTCATGTTTATATTCATTTGAAAGGTCTTGACGAGCTGATTTCGAAAATGGAGGTTTGGTGGCCGAGTTCTGAATTTCTAGGCCACAAAGTGGTAAAAGTTAGTATTAGTTAAACTCGGGTGAATTATAGATTTTTTTTTTGCCAAATTCAGGTCATTCCGGGTCGTTTTTCTCGATTTTTTGGCTTTTTAAAAAGGTTTTCAGGCAAATTTTTTAATCCTATTCTCAATTTTTTTTGAAAACTCACCGCCGGTGAACCACCATTCCGTCCATTTCCATTACGTGGCATCGTTTCAATATAATCCTGATCTCGTCCAGATTTCAACGGTGGGAATATACCCGTGCCGGGCAACTGTGTTATCCAATCCGTATTTCTGCCTTCCAAATAGTCTTGTTGTGCCTTCTTTCGAGCTTCGAGAGCGGCAGCGGCCGCGGCTTCTCGCTCGGCTTTTTCTTTGTTGGCATAGTAGGTGACACCTTTCGAACCACTCCAATTTGTTGGTTGGTTTGTGTGCGCGTGTTGTTGATACGATGTTTTACGCTGGAAAAAGAGGAAGAATTAGAAAAATCAAAAAAAATTAATTTTGTAGAAGGCGTCAGAATTTTTTCAGGTTGATGATGTGTAACTTTCAAAATTCAGAAGCCGTCAAATTTGAAAATGCCGAAATTTTGAAAATTTGTTTTTTGTAAATAAGAATTTTCTGAGTTTCCAGAATTCAGAAGACATCAATTTTCAGAGAAAAACCGTTATTTTTTCTCAAATTTTGAAATTCTGTTGACGTCGGTTTTCAGGTAAAAATAATTTTTCCAAAAATTTCGAATCTGAAAGTTAAGATGGCGTCAAAGTCTTAGAAGCCAGAAGACGTCGAATTCTAGAATAATCTGAATTCTTCAGAATTTCCAGATTCCTGGACATGTTCAAGTTTCAGAATTTAGAAGACGTCAAATTTCTAGAAATCGAAATTTTTGGAATCTGATAATTTTGGAGAAAAAACGTCGATTGTGATGACTTTGAAGGTATCAGAATTCAGAACTTCAAGGATCCTGATGACGTAAAATTCCAGAATTCAGAAGACGTCAAATATTCAAAATTCGACTTCTCTGGAATCTACCAGTGTTAAAAAATCGGTGTTTGCAGAAACCGAAAAATCGCACGAAGTTTTTAGAAATTCTGATGACGTCAGAATTACAGAATTCAGAAGAAGTTAACTTTTTTTCATATTTTTAGGTAATTCATGCCTTTTTCTCATTTCATTTTTGTGTGACAATGATTCCTACAACAAATCGCTAAAAACTTACAACGACGGGATCAATCAAATGATCACGAGGATCATCATGATGATGGTGATGATGATGATCACCACTGGGATCATTGAAGCGTACAGCTTCTCCGAATCCTGCACGTTCATTGGAACCAGCTCGATTGGATAGGCAGAACGGTCCACCGTTGAAGCTGTTATTGCTGACTCCAGTGTTTCGGCGCTGAAAATTTGACTTTAGGGTCTCGCCACGAAAGTACGGTAACCCAATTACAGGGATTTCAGTAAAATTGGACTCAGCTCATTGAGACCTTTCAAATGAGTATAATCATGACTAGTCTAGATCAATTTTGAAAAACAGGGTCAGAGCGCAGAGAAACGAGAGCGCCTGCGTCTCTGACCCGGTTTTCCACGTGGGCGGAGCCTAATCGTGATTATACTCATTTGAAAGGTCGCGACGAGCTGAGTTCGAAAATCAAGCTTTCGAGATTTCTAGGCCATCATGAGAAACGTTAGGCCACCAAGAAGGAAAATGAGCTGGGTGGCCTTTCTAGGCCATTCTGAATGGGGAGACTAAGCAGAGTTCAAAATCTATGTTTCGAAAATTCTAGGCCATCATGGAAAACGTTAGGTCGCAAAAAGAAAAATGTAGATTTGATGGCCTAGATTTGGGTTTCTAGGTCATTTTTGAACGGGAAAAGCTGGGGAGCCAGTTTTTTGAAGCCACTTTTTCTAGGTTTTGATTTGGTGGCCTAGTTTTGGGTTTCTAGGCCAATATGGCTATTGAGAATTCAAATTTTTGGGTTTCAAGGCCTAATTTTGGGTTTCTAGTTCATTTTTCGTCAAAAACACTAACCGTCGGCACATCATTGGTAACATCTCTCTCCACATAATCACCATCTCCACCATTATACGTCGAAGGCGCAACGACTTCCGCATCAGAAGGTGCTTGACTATGATTCATCAGTGCATACTCATCATCACCGCCTCGTTGTTGTGGGCGTGGCGCCGTTGAGCTGGTGCTCGCCGACAAGTCCGACGGGCTCGATTTGAACTCTTTCATCGGGATGGATTCCGAGTTTTTGGGTTTCGAAGGATCATCATCTCCTGGCGTGGTGACTTCGGAGCCTGGAGCTGCTCCGGCCGGACGGGGCGTGGTCTCATCTTGGAAAATATCGACTTCATCTAGGTCCAAGGGTTCAGAATCCTCCATTGCCATTCGATTTTCCGTGAGGACAAACGATTTTTCTTTGAACGCCGGCGAGGCTTCAGCTGACAAAAGATGGACGAGTTGAAGGAAAGTTGGACGGTCCCTTGGCGAATATCTCCAGCACATTTTCATAATCTTATACCAATAAACTGAGCAACATTCGGGCTTTTTAATCACTTTTCGCGCCACTCCAATATAGTTAAGAACCTCATCATTGGAAAGTCCGACATATGGTTGAGCTCCCAGGGTGAGCATCTCATAAAGGACCACACCAAACGCCCACACATCGGATTTCGAGTCGAATTTGCCGTCTTTCAGGGACTCGGGCGACATCCAACGGACTGGCATCATACGTTTTCCGGATGGTTTGTAGTAATCATGATAGAACAGGTCACGAGCCATTCCAAAATCACCAATTTTGACAGTTTCGGAGCTGTTGATCATGCAATTTCTGGCGGCTAAATCTCTGTGGCAGAATTTGAGACTTTCCAGATAAGCCATTCCATCCGAAATCTGCGCGGCCCACTCTTGGAACTTTTCCTTGGGTACAATATCATAGAAATTGTATTCCATCTCATCAAAGACCTCATCCTCTCTCTTAGCTCTCAAAAAATCTCTCAAATTTCCAAGCTCCATCATCTCCATGATGACCCATGCGGGATCTTGAGTTGAGATCACTCCATAGAGTTTAACAATGAAATGGGACTTGAAATTCTTCATGACCTGAGCCTCCATTAGATAGTTCAAATTGTTCTCCTGAGCCGTCGGCGTGTTATCACCATGATTGATTTTGATAGCACACGGACCGAACTCGCATCCGTACATTGACTTAATATTGTTACCCATTCCAAGGAACACTTTTCCGAATGATCCCTCTCCACACTGGTCTCCTTTGACGATCCACGATGGATCAATCTCCCAATCATCAGCGGTATACCGATTGTCAATAGCATATTCTGGATTCAAATGCATAAAATCGGCGAGGGCTTTGACCTTCTTTCCGTAATGCACTTGGACGTAGTAGTAGACGATGGAGGAGACAAGAATGGCCAAAATGATGAGGAAGAGAATTATAAGACCGATTTTTTCGAGGGTGAAGAAGCCTGGGACGAAGACGTAGACTAGTTCGTGGAAGTTGACCTCGGGACCAGTGCCTTTCATTGAGGATGTGACGATTTGGACTCTGGAAATAGGGGAAGGGTTAAGACGGGACTAAAGAGGGTGGGGGTGGGGTTTAGACTGGTGTTGGGTTGGTTTTAAGCCGGGTTTAGGCTAGTTCTTGGTCTGGCTTTCACGCTTGTTTAAGGATGGTTCTAGGCTGATTTTAAGCTAAACTTAGACTTATTTTGGACCAGATTACATTTCCGGCTAGTTTTAGGCTAGTTTTGACTTAGTTTGAGGCTGTTTTAGGACTTAGGCTATTCTAGACCAGTTTAGGCCTATTATAGGCTAGTTTTCGGCCATCTCAGGTAGGGTATAGGCTAATTTCAGATTGACTTTAGGCAGACTCAAGGCTCATTTTGGAATAGTTTCAGGCTTGCTTCGAACAGATTTCAGGGTTGGTTTAAGCTTGTTTTTGGGTAATTCTAGGCTGGTTTCAGGCTTATTCAGATTTCCTTACTAGGCTGAGTTAGGCTGATTTTAGGCTAATTTAAGGCCAATTTTAGGCTAATTCTTAGGATCTTTTGACTTGGACTTAGCTTACTTTCTGACCAATTTTAATCGAAACTTAACTGCTTTTCGGACCACTTCAAGCTCATTTTTAGCTCCAACTCCTAGCCAATTTCTAGCCTTTTTCGCTTCTTTCTATCGAATTTTTCAGCGAAAAAACTCACATATAACTTCCACCGGGCAGTCCTTGGAACTGAACTCCCGTCCCATTCGCACTCCATCTACGCGTTGCTCCGAGACATTTTGCCGTCGTCAGTCGTGTTTCCGAATTGATCATTCGAACCTCATATCCACGTACTCCACCATTCGACTCGGTGACGTCATCCCATCTAAGGATAATTGTACCCGTCGCGTTTCCGGGAGCGGCACGAATCGTCGTGGAATTGACGACGTCAATGTTATCCAGTGGAAGTGTTCGTTTTTTCATTCCGGCTTTGTAGTAGTGAGAACACGTGCTTTCGATTTGATCTGGATCTTGACATGCGAGGATGGATATCTGCAATTATACAGGGTACAAACTACAAAAACTTTAAACTACACTTTTAAATTTGTGAAAATTGTGCTCAGCACGTTGAGAGCTTTTGAATGAGTATAATCATGGCATATTTTGAAAATTTTTCAGAAAGTTGGGTCCCAACACGAAAACTACCGTAACCCTATCAATTTTTTTCCTAGCTTGACGAAAGTGAGACGGTTAGGTGCAATGTGGGTTGGGGGGGGGGGGGGGGGGGGGGCCACTCGATTTTGGGGGCGGGGCTTAGGCTGGGCTACTGTACTTGAGGGGCGGGGCTACAGTTGGGTTACTGTATTCAAGGGGCGGGGCTACAGTTAGGTTACTGTACTTCGGGGCGGGGCTTGGGTACTGTAACTAAGGGGCGGAGTTTCGGCTATGCCTAAGCCTTAAATATGGTGGTAAATTGAAGAAAAATCTTTTTTTTTCAAATTTTTCTCCAAGAATTATTCAGAAATTAGAAAAAAAAGCAATTTTTTTCTATTTATTTTTTGTTTATAACACCATTTTTGAGGCTTAGCCATTGCCGAAACTCCGCCCCTTAAGTACAGTACCCCCAAACAAAGCCCAGCCCCTAAGTACAGTAACCTAACTGTAGCCCCGCCCCTTAAATACAGTAACCCAACTGTAGCCCCGCCCCCTCAAGTACAGTAGCCCAGCCTAAGCCCCGCCCCCAGAATCGAGTGCCCCCCCCCCCCCCCCCAACCCACATTGCACCGACGGTTAACCTCAGCTCGCCGTTACCTTCGAAATGAGTATAACCATGGCTAGCCTAGCTCAATTTTGAAATTTTGGGTTAGAGTGCAGAGAAACGAGAGTGCCTGCGTTTCTGATCCGAAAATTCAAAATCAAGCTAGACTAGCCATGATTATACTCATTTTGAAGGTCTCCACAAGCTGAATCTAGATATAGCATTTCTGGAGAACTAGAGCCAAAACCGAAGGGATTACGGTAGTTTTCGTGCTGGGACCCTTATAGTCATTTAAAAGATCTTGACGAGAGATGTTTAATGGCGAAATCGGAAAACCGTTCGGGTTACTGTAGGCCGAGTTGTTGTCCCATCTCAGGTGAGTACGGTAGACGTGGCAATCCACCAAAAGGTACTGTAGGTACGGTAGTTATTTGAGGTCGACTTTGACCAAATTTTTCGGCAATTTTAACAATTTTCATTGCAAAAAAGGCTATTTTCGACAGATTTTAGCTTTGGTTTTAGTCAATTTTTAAAATTTTGATATTTTTATGCGGAAAATCCAGTTTCTGGTCCATTTTAGTCCAATTTCAGTCAATTTCCAGGGTATTTTAGGCCAGAAAAGGCCGATTCCTCTGTGAAAAACTCACTCCATAATACGTGAAATGCTTCAAATTCGGAATGATAAACGTGTTGCCAGTGGGTCTTGAAGTGACATTCACACCCCAAAGTGTTCGCTTCTCGCCGGGTGGGCTGACCACACGAATCTCATTCATACGCCATCCTCCTTCATAGAGCCTTCCATACGGGTGGCCAGTTGTCAGAAGATTAAGCGCGATTGAGGGTACTGTAGACGTTGGGGGTTTGGTCTTGGAGCTCACATGGGTCAACGGCTTTTTCGGCGCCTTCTTGGCTTCTTGCTCTTTTTGCTCTTTTTCCTGCTTCTCGTACATCTCATTGACACGATTCAAATTCTCAATTGATCGTCGGGCTCGGATTGAATCACTGAAAAAAATTGCGGGTTTTTTTTTTGGACTGAAAGGCTCTGAAAATTTACGAACCACCATATTATAAATTTTAATTGAAATGGAATGAAAAAATTGGTTATGGGATACTGTAGAAGGATAGAGAGGTACTGTAGAGATAGAGGATAGAGGAGAAGAAAGAGGCATGCAGAATATCGAAGAAGTGGGTGCGAAGAAGCTCTAGAGACACACTGAACACAACAATCAAAGCCAATAGATAAACAGCCAAACCGGAGAAAACCATGCCGAAAAAACATTTTATTGGGCCTAAAAAAGGCCTAACTTGGGACCGAAAGAGCCGAATTCAGGCTAGAAAGGCTTGCCGAAAAGGATCTTCTGAAGTGTCGAACGGCCCATAAATGGCTATTTTCATAGTCTGGACAGCGTAGAAAGGCCTAGTTTGAGCTTTTTTTTTGAGAGCCAATTTACGCTTGAAAGAAAAAAAAACCGCCGGCCTGAAAATGGCCGAAAATGAGCCGATTTTCAGGCTTGACAAATTGGCCGACTTATTTTCGAAATAGGCTTAAAATCGGCCTAAAACGCATTTCATTGTCTATAAAACTTTCAGGCTTCACAGAGCACCAAAAGGGCTCAAAATAGACCAATTGAATATCTGAAAAAGCTTGACAAAGTTCATTTTTAGGCTTGGAAATAGGCCGATCATGGTCTAAAATCGGCCTATTTTCAGGCCAGAAAGGCCATTTCAAGCATGATCTTCAGACGTTTTAGGCCAAACTAGGCTGAAACAGGCCATTTTCAGGGAAAAAAGTCCCGTTTTGATTGAAAACGAAAAGCTATTTCAGGCACTCCAAACTAGAGTTTTGTGCCTAAAATGAGCCCAAAAAAGGCCTAAACCGGCCTCAAAAAGCCTATTTTCTCCAAATATTTGATCATGCTCAAACATGCACCACAAGCAAGCAAGTCAAAAAATCCATTGAAAAATCGCGACACTCCCTACATAAGAATAGCCTGAAACTGTTCGTACTGCCGTCTGTCGGTCGACCGTATTCCGTGTACGTCTCCCAGGTAAAGCTGTCGTCGTTGCCGATCCCACGCTTCTGAATTCCGCTTGTAGCGTGCTCCAGAATCCACGTCTTCTGGATCTTCGTCTTCCAGGATTTCTTGCTCCGGTGGGCGAGAGCTCATCGCACATTTGAGAGGGTCTTTATCAAAGTCGCATCTGGGATCAGGGGTGGGGGTTTGATAAGGGTTTGTGGTGAGAGGCAGGGGTAAGGAATCAGTGGGGAAGGAGTGGAGTAGAGCAGTAGGGATACTGTAGTTTATGGTAGCTTACTGTAGAAACCTATGATGGATTACTGTAGCCTAGACATGGAACTGTAGTACATGGGAACATTTTTGGTCTATGATAGGTTACGGTAACAAATAAGATGACACTTAGGTTGGATTACTGTATTTTGTATTACAGTGTATATAGAAAGATGGATACTGTAGATAACTGGGAGGTGACTGTAGCAAGCTAAAAATTAGGGTTACTGTACCTGCGAGGTTAGCCTAGAGTGGACTACTCTACTGAATATGCATATATAGCAAGATGGTATGCATATTTGCCTTTTAATAGATTACTGTAGGTAGCTTGAAACAGGTTACTGTTGACTATGGTAGTGGAGGAATCATAGTACAGTAAGGATAATGAGATTATGATTAACTGCAAAACTAGATCAGTAGTACTGTAGCTTCGAATGGGAGTGGATATAAGATTACTGTAGGTTACGGTACTAACCTAACTCATTTTGGAAGTTTCCCGGGTCATTGTGGATTACGGTTACTAGTCCTAGGATGCTAGCATACGTTGGCTGAACTTTCTGGGTTACTGTAGCTGCTCCTAGATTACTGTAGCTACTCCTATACAGTGCTCCACATAATTATACGATCAACCGAATTTTCTCGAAAAACTCAAAAACGGTAATTGCTACGGATTTGGTCTCTTTTACAAAAATGTGTCATTTTGGGACCATTTTTGTATTCCATCATTAAATTTCTTACTGATAAACTGATAAAACACTTTTCTCAAAAAAGTCGAAAAAGTCAAAAAAATTTTTCCACAAAATGATACGATCAACCTAGACTTTTGTTAGAAATGAATGCAAGAACCACAAGTTTCTCAACAAAAAGTGTTCAAACAAGCATAATGATGATTAATTCCATGAATTACATGGATCCCACCAACATCCTAGCTCAAACCGGGATCCTTTGAGAACTTCAGACCAAAAAGCGCTATGGGTCCTCTGACGTCATTTCTGAATTCTGGGACAGCTTCCAAGTTTCTTTGTCAGATGTCAAATGACTTTTAAACAAGTTTCTGGACACTTCTGAACACAAATCTTTCCCGAATCCAGTCTGTGAATGCGATGTTTTGAGTCTTTCCATCACATTTTCACAGGAAATTGTGATGGTCCCCGTCTGAAAATGCTTAACCTCATCTGTAAGTTCGAACTCTGAATCAAATCTTGTTACAATATGATATTCAATCTTGTTTCATGTGGTTTCCTGAATTAGCAACCCCTATCTTCTCCAATAACCAGCGTAGAAATTCACCCCATGTTCGCTGAGAACAGTTATCTGAAGTCGTTAATCAGGCCACAAATTTCCAGCCGTTCCACTTCAGAGCAATTCCGTTTTCACAACGTCTGAACCCTCCAAAATAATTTTTGTGATCACTGGAATGATTTTAAAGACAATTCATTTTCATATGTGCTCTTGCTCCCCAAATAAAAATGACTGAAGAGATCAATTTCCCTCAAAAGAAGGTTTACGCTGTTTGATGCTGGTTATTAAAGAAAATAGGGGTTGCTAATTCAGGAAACCACATGAAACAAGATTGAATATCATATTGTAACAAGATTTGATTCAGAGTTCGAACTTACAGATGAGGTTAAGCATTTTCAGACGGGGACCATCACAATTTCCTGTGAAAATGTGATGGAAAGACTCAAAACATCGCATTCACAGACTGGATTCGGGAAAGATTTGTGTTCAGAAGTGTCCAGAAACTTGTTTAAAAGTCATTTGACATCTGACAAAGAAACTTGGAAGCTGTCCCAGAATTCAGAAATGACGTCAGAGGACCCATAGCGCTTTTTGGTCTGAAGTTCTCAAAGGATCCCGGTTTGAGCTAGGATGTTGGTGGGATCCATGTAATTCATGGAATTAATCATCATTATGCTTGTTTGAACACTTTTTGTTGAGAAACTTGTGGTTCTTGCATTCATTTCTAACAAAAGTCTAGGTTGATCGTATCATTTTGTGGAAAAATTTTTTTGACTTTTTCGACTTTTTTGAGAAAAGTGTTTTATCAGTTTATCAGTAAGAAATTTAATGATGGAATACAAAAATGGTCCCAAAATGACACATTTTTGTAAAAGAGACCAAATCCGTAGCAATTACCGTTTTTGAGTTTTTCGAGAAAATTCGGTTGATCGTATAATTATGTGGAGCACTGTATTATTGTACTGGTTCTCAGTTTACTATAGCTATGACTTTATGACTGTAGACTAACTAAAACATCGGATACTGTAGAATACTGTATCTAGATCACAGACTGAAGCCATGCCAGAAAACAGCCTAGAGACTACTGTAGACTACTGTAGATCTAACCCTATAAACCCAAAAAAGTTTCTAATCAAAATCATAAAGGATTGCAAGTGAATAAAAATGGGCGAGTGGATTCGAAAATCATGGAAATCATAATGGATTCAGGCACACAGCAAAGCTATGGGGTAGGGATACTGTATCTAGGGGAGGGCCTAAAGGGCCTAATAAGAACCCACCTCTGTTTGATGGCGAAATCCATAACCTCATTCTCAAATTGAGTATCATCTAACCTGGCGGCAATTGCGGCATCATTTGTCATATGAGATTTCAATGGTTCTGATGATGACGATTCGGCACCACATTCACAACATCCGGCTATCGCTGAACATGTTCCTTCTTCGCCAGCTTCTACTGGAGGCTTTGTCGTCACTGGCTTCTCGAATTCAGATGGAATGAGCTCATCGTAGCTTGAGTCGTATTGTTCAAGGGCGTCGTCCGTGTTTTTGGTGTCACCTGAAAGAAATGAAGAGGTTGAATGGGTACAGTAATCTATATATCCTAGAATGGTAGGCACCGTAAGCCTATGGATTTTTAGTGTGAGTGGATAGGTGGGTACAGAAATCCTTGTACTGTAAGTGGACTAGTCCGATGTACCGGGGGTAGCAAATACAGTAATCCTAGAATAAAAAACACCCGGATAACGTAACCGTAAGCTCATTCAATCTCAGCTAGTAGGCTTGTAGCTACAGTAATCTTCGGGTTCCATGAACATCGCAGTAACCCTAGAAATAGTGCCCATATTGAACTACAGTAATCCTAGACACTGTAGTCAATAACCCTACAGTAACCCAAAAAACCATAACTTATAAAACTACGCGGCCATCGTAACTACAGTAACTTAGGGGCTACAGTAATCCTACAGTAGCCGCGAGGTCATGAGATCCCACGGTATCTGTACCTACAGTATCCCCTAGATTTCTACAGTAACCCCGCACTCACCATTACAGAATCTCTCGGCCAACTCCGGCACATTCAAATCAACCTCGCTCCACTGTACGAAATAATGAGTGATATCTCCGTTTGGCAAATGTGGTGGATCCCAACCGATTCTGAAAATTTCAAAAAGTACAGTAATCCTCTGACTAGAACCGCGCATTTTTGACCTATTTTTTTAGAACCACAAATTTTGAACACAGCTCGTCAAGACCATTCTACTGAGTATAATCATGCCTAGGTTCGTTTGAACTTGGGTCTCGCCACAAAATCCTGGGGGTTACTGTACGTTCAAAGGCGCACATGACTCAAAAATGAGCTAAACAAGTCTTGATTCTACTCAAATGAAAGGTCTCGACGAGCTGAACCCAAGTATACAAGTTTTGTGGAGATTCCACCAAAAATGACTGGGTTACGGTAGCTTTTCATGGTGGGACCCATTATTTTGAAATTTTGTCAAAACCATGTCATGAGTATACTCAAATAAAAGGCCTCGGTGAGCTGATTTCGAAAAAGTCACTTTCAGTCGTTTCGCTGACTGGGTTACGGTAAATTTCGTGACGAGACTCATTATTCAATTAAAAGGATCTCGCCACCATTGGGTTACGGTAGAAATTTCATATTTTTGGATTCAGGAAAAAAAACCTACAAAATCGAGTCAGTATCGGCTTTGGCGACAGTCAACGTGGGCGGATCCGGCGTTGAGAATTTGGTCCTAATAAATCCAATCTTCGACAATCCATTCTTGGCACCCTCATGATGAACCATTTGGGTGGCCACGTAGTAAGCGTAGATGGTATTGGGGCGGAGCCTTCCTCCCCCGTAAAGTTTATGGGATACTGTAGGCAGAATGCGTCCATCATCACGGTCCACGTGGGTATAGAACTGAGAGTGCCACGAGTCAACGCAAGCACTCCGATCGTCATCGATCGACATTTTCGGATCGATAGCCGGCACTGATTTGAAGAAGAGCTCATAGCCCAAAAATTTGCGTTGGTCCATATTTGTAGTGTTGAAAGAGGTCCACTCAAAGTCGATCCATTCCGGACCAACATCTGTCACATTCACAAAAAGCTCCAGGTCCTCACAAATGGCTTTCTCTCCGTTCGACGCGATTCCCTGGGCTTCATAATCAATTTTCACCTTTAATTTTTTCATAAGACTCGTGACATGCTTCGGACAGAGCATTCGATTATTCACAATTTGTATCGTACCCCGGCCAATTGTAATGTTGAGATCCTCATCGAAAAGGCGTCTCAGGCCATGATTATCCACTACAGTAATCGCAAATTCATTACGATAAAGGGATTTGGCTTCGACGCGCTCCAACTTTTTGAACATTCCAAGACTGATAAAAGGCGGGGATCGCTCGATTTTAAGGTATCCAGTGATGGTTCGAATGTTGCCGAATAGTCCTTTTAGCTCCTTGGCCATGCCGGTTTCCTCTCTTCCACGAATTTCAATCGACAAGTTTCCATCGATAATATGGCATCGTTTGAGGGCTGTCGCCTTTCCATAGGTATCAATGATATGATCAATTGGGCAAGTGATAATACACTCTCCATCACATTTCTGGCACTCATGCACGTTTGTCGGATTGATCTCATAGCCGGGTGGGCAGTGATCCGAGCAGAATCCGGCAGTGGCTTTGATTGGGACAGATATATTGGCATGGACTGGATTATAGGACAGACACTCCTCTCGGGTAACACATCGACGATTCATGAGGGTATAAAGATTTGCCGGGCATTTCGGCACGCATTTTCCGTTGTAATGAACATTCCGGCAAGCGTTGCATGCACTTGCGTCATTGACCTTATCACATCCTCCGATGCATTGCTCGTGACACTTATTTCCGTGTGGATCACATCCGGGGCCACTTGCCACACCATTTCGGAGCTCATATTTGCAGAATTTTTGGCATGTTGTGTTGCTCCAACAGGATTGGACACGTCCGTAACTTGCCGAGTCCAGATACCGACACTTCTTGCCGTCCTTGTCCTCTTCGCATGGTTGTTTTGGGCATACTGTAAGAAAAAATGAGATTGGATAGAGTACGGTAGGTTTGGTATACTGTCACTGACTAGGGAATGGTCTAAACGCATGGTGGAGTTTCGTTTTGTATTGTGTCCCGATCGATAGTTTAGCTCAACAGAAGCTCATACCAATTTTCAAATTTTGCTGAATGGTATTCCGAACCGAGATATTCCGGTCCAAAGTTTGGTACTTTTCCACCCTGGATTTCCACAGCTTCACCATAGGGAACAGTTGAGAACAGTCTCTTTCCCCCTCCATCATCTCAACCCTCCCAACAACAGTGGAAAATGTCGGTTGAGTGGTCGAGTGGTGTGTAGCCTTGAGTATCAAATAGAAGGTCCTGGTTCGGTTCCCCATGCGAACACTATTTTTTATTTTTCATTTTCAAAGTTTTTTTCAAAGTTTTTTACCGTCTGGAAGTTTTTTTTTCGCATTTTTAGAAATAAGCTGATCTTCGAATCTACCGCAGGCGGGATTTATTCAACCTATTCCAGCTGGAAAAATGCCTATAAAAGCGAGATTTCCTTCATTTTTCATCATTATCTTCCTATTTTTATCGTTTTCACTTATTTTTCTATGGACTACGATCCTTCTCATGTCTTATTCTTGTTGCACAAGAAGTTTGGATCTCCTATTCCTACGGATCCTGTGATATCCCGGAGAGAGATGAAGATGGCGAATCATGTAGGAAGCCTGATCGAACAAGGGATGTATGGAGATGTGGAGGTCGAAGAGATTGATGAGCTTGCTGATGAACAGGACGGCGACTATGAGCAGGAAGAGTTTCAGGTATAAAATTATCTTTATATGTAAATCGTGGATGAAAATTGTTCAATTATAGGCATTTGACAATGTCGTGCCATCTTTGAATGAGGTTATGTTCGGAGAGAAGGCCATCAATAGAGAACAAGTTCAAGAAGCCCTCGAGTACTACCGTCAACCAGCAAAAGGATGCAGATCTTTACCAGCGATGACTTCTCGTTTTCGATGGATAACCTCTGAAAGACACTTGTGCATCCTTCGAAAGTATGAGAAAGAAGGTCAGGATTACAAGGAGTCACGGACTAATTTGCTGAAACTACTGGCCAAAAGACTCTATGAAGTGGTTAAGGAGAAGTTGGAAAAAGGTATACTCTCCCTCTTATTATTAATACAACTCATCATTTCTTTAGGGATTTCTCTACATGATGCTGATCTCATGATGATTGCTAAACATTTGAACAGAAGTGAAACAAAAGTCCAAAAGTTCATCGCCTGCCAATCCTGGATCACAAGATGGAAAAAGAGCCACAAGATTGTGAGCCGAAGAATAACAAGATTTGTCACTCGGAAATGCCTCTTGAACAAAGTGGAAATTCAAAAAATTGCAGAGAGGTAGGTTAAGATTTTCAATCAACATTTGAGAAAATTCTTGGCAGGTTCGTGGCAGTGACGCGTCAAGAGCTCGCTTCTTTCGACCCCTCCATGGTCTTTAACGCCGACCAGACTGGTGTTCAGAAGGAATTGTATGGGGCGCGAGCCCTGGCGTTTCTTGGAGAGAAGATTGTGGAGAGACTGGTTCAGGCGAAGTCCTCCCTCACGCACTCGTTCACATTCTTGCCTATGCTCTTCTTGAATGGAACACTTGGTCCAAAAGCCTACATGGTTTTGGCTGAACCGACGGGCCAGTTCCCACCCTCTCGCCCCATACCCAATTGCCCCAATCTTGTGGTCCGAGCAGGAAAGACCCATATGATGTCGAAAACTTCTGTAACTGACTGGTGTAAATCATGTGTCTTTATCGATCCAAATCCCAAAAAACTGCTTATGCTTATTGATAGCTGGACCGGATTTATCGACCACAGCTCCATCCGATGCTGCATTCCAAGTGGTTATGACGTCACCATCCGAAATCTCCCTCCTCATACGACCAGTATGATTCAACCACTTGATGCTCATTGGAATGGGCCGTGGAAGGTAGGAAAGACACTCTAATTTTTTTAATAGAAAGTCTTGTCTTTCAGAATCTACTGAAGAAGTTCACTTCATTTGCCCTCAATTTTCATCCTGATTATCTCATCGCTCAACGCAACAATGAAATATGGATGATCAGCCTTATGTACCACCAGATGTCGGCACTTAAGTTCGAACCATTCATGAAGTATGCTTGGAAAAAGGCCGGATACATAGACACAGCTTCTCCATTCTTGACACCCGCCCAGTACTGTTTTGCTGATCAAGGCCAACAAGACTGCTACGCACCAGGATGCACGGACTTCTCTTTCATTCATTGTGCCAGATGTGAGAAATATCTTTGCTTTGATCACTTTATTGTTGAAGAGAAGCATCTGTGTTCAAGTGCTTGATCTTCATTTTCCAGTTGTTGTAGGTAATATAGCTGTATGAATTTTCGTTTGAATTAGAATAGTTCCCAGAGTCATAAACAGTTTGAAAGTTACATTTTTCAAAACATTATTATGGGCATCTTTCCAGCTGGAATAGGTTGAATAAATCCCGCCTGCGGTAGATTCGAAGATCAGCTTATTTCTAAAAATGCGAAACAAAAACTTCCAGACGGTAAAAAACTTTGAAAAAAACTTTGAAAATGAAAAATAAAAAAATAGTGTTCGCATGGGGAACCGAACCAGGACCTTCTATTTGATACTCAAGGCTACACACCACTCGACCACTCAACCGACATTTTCCACTGTTGTTGGGAGGGTTGAGATGATGGAAGGGGAAAGAGACTGTTCTCAACTGTTCCCTATGGTGAAGCTGTGGAAATCCAGGGTGGAAAAGTACCAAACTTTGGACCGGAATATCTCGGTTCGGAATACCATTCAGCAAAATTTGAAAATTGGTATGAGCTTCTGTTGAGCTAAACTATCGATCGGGACACAATACAAAACGAAACTCCACCATGCGTTTAGACCATTCCCTAGTGAGTTACTGTACTTATCTAGTTCCTGGAGCTTTTGAAGTTAGGAGGATACTGTAGCTAGTTTACTTTGGGCTACTGTATCTTGCTTAGCCTACTGTATCTAATTTTGGATTATGATACCTATCTGGGGATACTGTAGCTACCTTGGATAGTGCTACGGTTGGAGTCTCTCGAAAAGTTGATTGATTTAGGATTACTGTCGCCAGTCAAGGATAATGTAGTTACTTGGCCTCGGACTACTGTATCTTTTTGGGAATACTGTAGCTAAAGCCTATTCAGGTTACTGTAGCTATGTAGTATGGATTATGGTACCTACCAGATCTAGGATTACTGTAGCCAAACGAAAAATACTGGGGTTACTGTATCTATAGGGCGTACTGGAGCTAAACAACTGACTATGAGAACTACAACTAGCTAGATTACTGTAGGGTTTTGAGAATGGGTTACGGTAGAAGTCGAGATACTGTAGTCTTATTGTAGCTGACTGACCTGGGATTACTGTATCTGGCTAATCTAAGATTACTGTAGTTAGAAAGGAAGGATTGAAGACACCTAGGATACTTTAGGTATCCTGTAACTCTTACTGTAGCAAGGTCAACATTCTAAGGTTACAGTAGTCCAATCTGAGGTTCAAAAATGGCTCAAAATAGTAATTTTCGATGAAGATTTTCAGTTTCAAAATAATTTTTCGAATTCCCGCCAGACCGAATTGAAAAAAAAAACTTACACATTCCAGTCTCGGAGACGGCCATTTCAGCAGCATTATCAATGACAACATCGTTAACCGTCGACAAAATCATACTCTTCCAATCGATCGTCCGTCCGTGACACATGAATTTGTTGTCCTGTATACGAATTCCACCAGTTCTTACAACAGACAAATGATTGAGGCCGATCTGAAATTATTGATTTTTGGGTCTGAAAAGGGCCTAAGACAGCCTGAAAAGCCTGAAAACCTACCGTATGAAGGTCCAGATTACGGTAAATGATAAGAGAATAGTGTTGTACGAGAGCTTGACCACCGATGACACTGAGCACTGGGAAGACTTTTGAAAGATCGAAGAGGCCTCTGGAAAATATACGGGTTACTGTGGAAGGTGCAGGATTACCGTAGGGAGATCTATGGCTACTGTAGCAGAACCCAATATTACTGTAGTGAGAATTATAGCTTCTCTATTAGGATTTAGAACTGCGGAAGCTTAGTCAAGGGCTACTGTACATATAATTAGGGTTACGGTAGTTAGAGTTAGGAGTACTGTAGTAGGAACCAGGATTACTGTAGCTTGATTCATAGTTATTGTAGTTCGGTTTACGATTACTGTAGCTAGATCTACAGGGTGGCTTTTAAGTTCGGGCAACACCTCTTCCAAAGTTTGTCATATTGGTGGGGCCGTCCAAAACATTTTCAATGCGCCGTTACTCATTTTTTATATAGTTCATATCGAAATAAGTATATTTGCCAAATTTTAGGGTGATCGGATTAGTTTGAGAGAAACGAGAACATCAGATGTTGCGCGCGTTAAAATTGAAACGTTCTCGAATGGCACGCAAAAAGGCAAGATTTTGTTGAGTCTTTCCCATGCTTCTTTTTTAGGCAGATGGTGGTCTGAAAACGAGTGAAAATATCTCATAGGATCTTTGTCAACACTTTTGAGTAGTTCTAACATGATTCCGACTTCGTATTGAGTCAGTACTTTGGCCAAAAGTACAGGATAATCAAGTAATGACATTTGGCAGAATATGCAAACGGAGCGAAGAAGATCAAAACAGAATTTACTCCAGTTGTAAAAAATACTTTCCTCGGCATAAAACAACCTTGAAAAATAATATCAAAACATCTATAAACTTTTCAAGCTCTTTCACGAAAAAAAGTTCGGAAAAAAGAGAAAAACTCTCATTTCTAGTGATTTTTTCGATATGACAAATGACCCCAATTTTGATTCGAAATGTAATCCGATCAGTTTCATATTTTGAAATATCTCAAAATATGGTTCTCACAGAACTTTCAACGATTTTAGAGACCTACAAATGAAAACTGATCTTTAAGCAAAGCCGACTATGAGCAAAGTAGGTGCGTGCCCACAAGCATGCGTACCCACGGCTTCTTCGTTCTACCTCCGAGCCCGGGAGTAAATAACTCCAAATATTTTTCTTGATCCACTATCTATAGCTATTCACCAACATTTTTGTCAAGTTTCATGTAGTAATCAGTCCAACTCGCTGAGATACAAAGGAATCAGTAGTTGCCCGAACTTAAAAGCCACCCTGTAAGGTTACTGTAGTTGTATCTAAGATCACTGTATGGATCAAGGGCTACTATAGTTAGGTTACTGTAAAGAGGTCTAAGATTACTGTAGCTGAATTCTAGGTTACTATAGTTCAATAGGATACTGTAGTCTCAGTTGATCTTTGGGTGACTTAAGATTGGTACCGTAAGCCAAGGTATTTCAACCCAAGGTTACTATAGCTCAGTTTAGACCCTTTTTTCCAGGACTACTGTACTTTCCCAGATTACTGTAGACTCCAAACTTACTGTGTTTCAAAAATGAGTAAACTTCCAGTGATTTCTCTCAAATACGGGAATGTCGGATAATCAGACTGTTTGACACGCGGTTTGCTCTTATCCTGAGGGTGATAGACGAACGAAATCGAGAAGGATCCTTCAATGATCGTACAGTCGACAACACTGGAAAAGTAGGGTTACGGTAGGTTATCGTAGGTACTTCAGATACCTACAGTAAGTCTGAATACAACGGATCTAGATTGGTATACTGTAGGCATCTAGATTTCTACAGTATACCTATCTAGAACAGGTATTCAACTGACTACGGTAGGCTTAACTAGAAAGCAACCAGATTGGTACCTGGTTGGATTACTGTAGGTATCTCACTTTACTACAGTAATGCTTACTGGAAATATCTAGATAGATTTCTGCACTTAGTCAGGTATACTGTAAAATTACTGTACTCACGATTTATTAGTCAACGCAACGGCTTTCGGATCTCCTAATCGTGACCATTGTTGTCTGAAGTGTCCTGGCTTATTACGAATATCCACGGGACCACATCGGAGTTCAGTTATCGACGAGGTTGACTGCAAACAATTTAGGCTTGGTTTAGGCTTTTTCAGGCCGATTTTAGGCTTTTCCCTGGCTAGTTTAAAACATTTTCTAGGCTTTTGAGTCTCAAATTGGGCTTTTTTCAGGACCTGTTTTTGGCTTGTTCCAGGCTAGATCATGGCCAGTTTAGGTCAGTTTAAGGCTTTCTCGAAGACTAGCTCGGAGCCTATTTTAGGCCAATCCATGGCTGGTTTAGGCCCCTTTCTAGGCTTTTTAGGCTCTATTTCAGCCGATTTTCGCCTTGTTTCAGGCTAATTTTAGCCCGTTTTAGGACTTTTCAAGACATTTTTAGGGCAATTTAGGCCACTTTCAAGTCAAATTTAGGCTATTTTCCCTAACATTTTCTGGAATTTTCTGTTTTCTTTTCAACAAGATTATCAATCTTAGTCCCTCAAAGAAAAAGAGAAGAGTCACATGCCACAAAAATTTTTTTTTCGATATGATTATGATAAAGGATTAGCTGATATCAAAAGGGCTTCTTCTCCACTTTTTTTTCCGAGATTCTCTCTTTTTTTTTTCCAAAAAAAAAGGGCAATTCGTATAGTTGGAAATTGTGTTTTTGGTTTTTGATGAGTTAAAAATAGCTGAAAATCTTACCTGAAAAAGAGCAAATAGTGATAGGATGATGAGCATTTTTCTTGTTGAATTGAGGAGAGGGGAGGAGCCGGATACGGTGGTTGATGTGGGAGTTGATGGTGTGTCCTCATAGATATCCTGGAAGAAAAAATTGAGTTAGGATGACCTAATTTTTTTTCTGGTGGCTTAACTTTTGCTAGAACTATTGTCCGAATTCTCACTGTCTAGTTTTTTTCAATTTGAGAATTTCCAGGTCATCAAAAGTTAGGCCATACTGTTCAAACATCGCTGGTGTCCTAACTTTCTCAAATCTGATTTTCAAGGCTATCGAAATCATATAATATGACCTAGTTCTTCCCGTAACTATATGGACTAATTTTCCCAAGCTTTTCTAGGCCATCAAAGGTTAGGCCATGCTGTCCAATTATGGCTGGTGGCCGAACTTTCTTAAAACATTCTCGAATTTCTCAAAACTCCTAGGCCATCTAAACCATATGATGTGACCTAGTTCAAATTTGAGAACATCAAAAGCTAGGCCACTTCTCTCAATTTTCTCTGGTAACCGAAATTTCCGAAATCTGATATTCTAGGCCACCGGAAGCAATTTGTGGTCTAGTGGTTTACTTTTTCTGGTTGTGACCGAGTTTCTGTGAGAGCTTAACTTGCTTTAGATTTAAGACCTCAGTTTTTCAATGGGCTCCCTCTTTTATAAGTTCATGGCCTAACTTTTACCAGCGATGGCCTAACTTACCAATCTGCGCCTAGTCTTCATAAACTTGGCATATCGTCGTCGGTGTCTCATTCTTGTGGAGTCGTCCTCGTCTCCGTCGACGGAGATTCTGGAAGAGAAAATGATTAGGTGAGGGTTTCTAGGCCAGTGATTTTAAAATTTTCCAAAAAAAAACTTTGAAAAAAAAGTTTCGAGAAGACGTCAAAAATGCAACGAAGCGCCGCCCCTTTTTAGACTCTAGTGCGTCTCATCTCTCTCTCTAATGAAAGGGTTATGTGTTGTCTATGTGTACACACACCAACCAACACGTAGTCAAATGTGGAAGAAAAGCAAAGAAGAAGAAAAAAGAAGAAGACGTCAACGCCTGGCCTGGCTTCGCTGCTGCTGTGGCGATGTGAAAATGAGAGTAACAGAGAAGACAGCCCACGGGAAGAGGCGAGAGCCGGCGGTGGCGACTGCTCCACGTCTTCTTCAAGGCGACGTGGCGCCCTTGAAGACGTGGAGCCGCCGCCGGCTAATCAGTCGTCGGGAGACAGAGGGGGAGAAAAGAGCAAAAACAACAAGGCATCGGGAATTGCGAAAAAAAAAAACAAGAAAACAACATTGGTTACCAGGAAACGTGGTGTCCAAGGCTCGAGATTCGATTCAGAATTTTAGCTTGTGCTATTGGGGAGCTACCGTAACCATAACTACCGTAACCGCCGAAGCTACAGTAACCATAACTACCGCAAGATGTTTCGGCCTAAGCTTTTAAACGAGCTTGAACTAAAACCCTTCAGATATTGGCCTTCATAAGAACCTAGGCCTTTTAGGGCGATCTAATCTAGAGCCCATTTCAGTCAAGGTTCAGGAACGTCAAAATTGGGCAATTCTTCCTCCAGTTTAGGAACAGTTTTAGGCTCCGTGTCAAAATCAAGCCAAGTCTAGTCTTGTCAAGTCTAGACAAAGTAGGTTAAGTGAAGACAAATATCTGCAGGGAAAAAATATTGACTTGAGCTTAAAAACCACTTTTTTCAGACAGTTTCAGATCAACTAGAGTCCGTTCTGAAAAAAAGAAATTTGGTGAAAAATAATGAACTAGCTAGCTCAATTTGGCCTGGTCTCAATCGATAGGAATGTGTGGCTTCCTATCAAAACCATGCATAAAGCACGATAATGCTTGGATCCGGCTAGGTTTGAAATTGTTTGAAATATTGGTTTTTCCGACAAAATCATTTCAGAATGGTTTTGAAAAGAAGTTCTTTTTTCTAAAAATCTAAAATTGGATTTGCAGACAAAATAACATAGACTGAACCAATTTGGTTGGGTTCAACCGGCTCCGGATCATTTTGACAGGTTGGTCTAGTTTGGTCCAGCCAAGCACTCTCTGAGGATATATAGGATTAGACTAAAAAGCCTATTACAGGGTGTTAATTAAGGCTAGTCTAGGCCATTCAGATAAGCCTGTTCAGGCCTTCTGACGGGCCCAAGCCTTCAAACAAGGCTATCCAGGAGCCCAAAATCTGATCCAAATGACATCATGAAATATGCAAATTTGGCCTGAGAACTTTAGTCTAAATGACATCATCATCATCCATCATAACAGAGAGCCAAAACATAGAAACTATGGAGAGTATCCAAGTGACCGGAAAACCTGGAGTTGGCCTCCAAATTGAGTTTCAAGAGAGAGAGAGGGAGTCACACATACCTCTCTCTCTTATGGAATATCGAGAGGGGAAAGAGAGAGTGGATAAATTATAAAAAAAAAGTGGGGGAAAAGGGAAAAAGAAGAGAGGAGCGCGCTCTCGGAATGGGGAGGGTAGGAATAAAAAAGAAGAAGCTCATCTTCATCAGATTAATCTCAGGATATGTGTTTGTGAGGAGTGTGAGTGTGTGTCAGATAGGGGATGGATATGAAAAAGAAAGTTGTTTAGACGGAAAAAAGGGGAAAGAGCACATTTGGCTGGCTCGAAAACAGATTATCATTTTTTCCTGCGCGCGCGCTCTCGCCAAATTTTCTCGAGCCAACGGAAAAAAAAGATTTTCAGCCCTCGGGACTTACTCAGTATCGATTATCCTTGATATTCTGCTTCGTCTTCCAGAATCGGTGACGTCTTCTGATTCTTCAGATGTTGACGACGATGACGTGGATGGCGTTGACTCTGAAAAACTGAATTTTTTAGGGCTGAAAATTAAAACAGTAAATGGCGAAGTGGGAGGGGCTTGCTAGGAGATGGTACTGTAACCTTTTAAGTCATGTATTTTCACAAGGGGGCGGAGCGAAATGGTACTGTGTCGTTGTGAGCCATGTCGTTTTCAACTTCGAAAGCCCACAGCTAGACCACGTGTGTTAGAGAACGCGGAGTACAGTATCGTCAGAGGTTACTGTACCACGTGGCAGAACCTGTAGATCTAATTCATACAGTGCCTTCACAAGCTACGGTAACCCTTCACACCTTGCTAGTTGCATACCTGCAGATCTAACTCAGGATACTGTAGACGCATGGGTACTGTAGGCGAAAGCATCGAACCTCACGACAAATTGCAAATAATTACGGGGTCTACAGTATTTTAACATGGTATAGTATTCCTTTGTACTTTGAACTTAGTACGACTCAAAACCTGCAGATCTAACTCTGGGCACTGTAGCCTAACTGGTACTGTAGGCAAAAGCATCGAACCTGACGAAAAATTGCATACTATTACAAAGTCTACAGTATCTTCACATTGTACAGTACTCCTTTTCACTTTAAAGTAAATAGGGCCGAAAACCTGCATATCTAACCCTGGATACTGTAGAGGTACAGTAAGCAAATACACTGAACCACACGACAAATTGCATACAGTAATCTCATAAAACTGATAAGGTTATCAAGAAGCCATTTTCATCCGAATTTCTTCGAAATTTCCAAAGGTTTCTATTTTTTTTTTCAAAACCAAGAATTCAACTAATTAGAAGAGAAACATCTTCGGCTAACTGACGTCAATGGATGTGAAGCCCTATTGTTCGTGCTATTCTTCCCACATTCTTTTTTCTTTCTACATATACTAATCTCAAAATGTACATCTATTCATATCTTCAAATGTTCAGTTCTAGAGAACTTTGTGACTAATATGGATAATCTCTTTTTTGATTTTTTTCAGAGAAGAATTGATGTTCTAAAAGTGGATTATTTTTGCAGGGGCTTTTGGAGCAAAAAAGGTTTCTGGGATTGATCAGTACAGTATGCTTGAGATCTGCAGGGGATATGCTACAGTAATCTCACAATATTTATAAGGTTGTTTTACTGTAGGATGCACTTTGCGTACAGTAACCACAAGGCTACGGTGATTCTGAAGCAATTACAGTATCTTTGAGATCTACAGGTTACTGTATCTTTTCACAAACTACAGTAATCTCTGAAGGGATGTCTGCAGTAGTTCTAAAGCACCTACAGTAACCTTGAGATCTGTAGGTTACTTTAACTTTTCACAAACTACTGTAAACTTTCAGATATTGCTTCTGTCTGACCGGGCTACGGTAGTGCTAGAACAACTAAAGTAATACTGGGACTTGCTATGGCTTTTTACTAGCTATAGTAGCTGCTACAGTAACCTCTGGATGGCTTCCGTCAGAAATGGCTACGGTAGTTCTAAAGCAACTACAGTAATATCGAGATCTTCAGGCTAATATACGACTTCTCGTCGCTGTGCATAGTTGCTGCTACAGTAACCTCTGAATGGATGACCTCCGTTCGACAGGGTTACGGTAGTTCACCTACAATAACTTTTCGATCTGCAGGTACAGTAAGCTGCAAAATTGGGCTTAGCACTGCCCTATCAAGGCTGGCTAAGATTAGATCTTCTTCAGAAGAACGTCCTAATCCGATTTACAGCGCCTAATCCTTTTGGCTCAAGCCTCGGGGATACTGTAGGCAAAGGGTTCTCACTAGACACGATCTTCTGGATTCTGAGCTCCACCCATCGGCTCTAATTTTGAAAACAGAAAATATGGCCTAACTTTCCATGGCCTAGAAATCCTCCCAGTTTCAACCTCTAAAATAAAAGCATACCTTCAATGTCTTCTTCATTTTCCACTTTGTGCCGTTGGCGACTTCTCACTTTGGACACTGTCATCGTTGGCTCTTCTGGTGCATGGAGTGACGTCAGAGGGGTTTTTCTGGAAAAATTTTAATTTAGTAAGATAGTGACAGACGGAGGAGGAGAGACGAAAATGAAAGAGCGACGATGTTGGAAGAAAAAAGAAGTGATTATTAGGTGATAAGAAAAGTTGTTGACAAAATTTGGTGAAAAAAATTGCACATTGCACTTTTTTCACGATTTTCATAGTGATTTTGCTTGAAAATCTCTCTAAACCGTGAGAACTGTTCTAAAAAGCGTCCTGCAATGACCGTGGTTTTCTGGCCTAGGAATCCAACCGTGTAGTCCGAGAGGACAAGAAGGCCTAGGAATCACAGATGGAATCACTAGGCCACGTTGTTCTCTCGGACTACACGGTGCGATTTCTAGGCCAGGAAGCCATGGCCATCGAAGGGATTTTTGTACGCTTTTTTTAAAGAACAGTTTTCACTTTAGAGCGATTTTCTGGCAAGATCACTATAAAAATCGTGATCAGCGTAGAGTTTTACAGCAGAAACAATGTTTAATTTGAGTGAGCTTAGTCTTCCTTTAGTCTTTGAAAACTTAGGCCATGAATCAAGAGAAAGTTCGGCCGCCCTCAAACAAAACCTAGGCCATCAACTCACTTATGGTAGAACACTGTAATCACCGTAAAACGGATATAAATTTCTTTTATCATCACATGATATCCAGCATTCCCTTTTCCGCCCTTTTTCTTAGATTTCAATGACGGATCATCTTCTCTCGAAAAAGAAGGGGGGATACGTAGTTGGAGATGATGATAGGTTGATAACATATATCAGTGATAACGCGGAACACACACAAGAATGGGTGTGTTAGGCATGGGGAGGGGAGGATATCGGGCCACCGCCGATGAAGAATGTATTGTGAATGTGTACTTTTTGTTTCCTGTGTTGCATCTTCTATTGCAATGGAGATTGATAGCAACAAGGAAACACACACACACACACACAAACAGGAAGTTGGGTTTTAGACTTCGGATCAAGTGCGCTCTATTGATAATTTGATGGATAAGCCTTATAGCGCTGTTGCTAGGGCTGAAAATAGCTAAAAGCTCAAAACCCCGGTGGAGTTCCATAGCTCACAGAAAAGTTGGCACCGTGCCAACTAATGTTTCCAAAGTTTTTTAGGATGAAAAAAGAGCCGAAAGTGTCATTGCGAAAGCCTGACACCTCGGTTGAAATGCCCAGCGACAAATGTCCAATCGGGTCCCGCCACGGTTTCAGTTATTTTTAGCTGTGAGATGTTGTAATCGTGGCGGGACTTTATATACATGTGTCGCTGCGCCTTTAAATCCTAGGCCACGAAATTTGGATTTCTGAAAGCCCTAATAAACTGTAGTTAGACAAAAGCGGCCATTTCCAATGTAGATTTTCAGCATTTGGATCTAGAAACCATTTTTTTCTCTAAACGCGGCTTCTCTAATAAACTAGACTGAAATAGAAAAGCCCAAGTGCGCATCTCGACTGAGCTGAATGCCTAGAAACCGATGATTATGACGTAAGAGTCAAAGTTGGCACTGTGCCAAGTTTTGAATCTGTTGTCTTAAGATGGGTTTTTTGGGCCAAAAGCCGCCTAGGTAGGCTTACTCAACAAGTTAAGGAAGCCTATTCGGACCAAGCTACTTTGAGGCCCCCTATTTTAGCATTTTAGCCGGCCTGTTTGACTCGACCTAATCCCGCAATCCTGGACAAATCTACCAACTTTTTGAAGGAGATAATCCTCAATAATTAAACCCGCTTATCACGCTCTATGATTTTCTGATTGAGCCAATTAGACAGCTTAGTTACGCCATCTAATTTGGCTAGTATAGCCTAATAGGCGTATAGTTGTCCCCAACCTTTCCAGCTCTTTTTTTTTTTTTTGAAATCTTCGACACCACGCCCCTTTTCACCCTGCCCAGCTGTGTTGTTCACCACCATCACCAGTTGGAGAAAAGAGCAAAAAAAGTAGTGAGTCAGCAAGAGGGGAGCCAGGGTTTAGAGACGGAGACCAAGAGACCACCAGACACCCCCCAACGACACACACATTTTGGTCAAAACAACATTCGACACACACACACTGAGGGGCGGGGAGACAGAAAAGCAAAAAGTGCTTGTAACCTTTGGCAAGCACTGCGTGGCACTAGGCCCCCGGAGTTGCGGTGCCATGAACGCATCCGAATAAATCACCAAACTTATTTGTTTTCGTCTCTGTTCTGTGTGTGCGAATAGACAGGGGGAGTGTATGTTTCTAAACCGTTTCTAATATAGAAGGGAAAATGACGAAGAGAGGATTTTGAAGGTCGCCATGATGATGCCAAAAAGTTTGAAACTATTCGCGAAAAACGAGGGCGAGATTAGATCTCTCTTTTTTCGATGAAAAACAAGGTGGTTTCGAGAACGGTGATATGTCAAAACCGAGTACCGTATTCGATGACGGTGGCACCATCGCGCGGAACATAAATCAGGTTTTTTATAATTTTCGAAAAATTTCTTGTAGTTTAGAACGGAGATTATGGTAGATTGATCGGTTAATATCACTAATCTTGGGAGATAACTCAATTTTATTGAACAAAAAAATTGTGATTTTGCATATAAAATTTGGGTTTGAACGTCAAAACCCTCTTTTCTTGCTGAAAAGCTTGCGAATAAAGGAGCTTTTTAGCAAGTTAGACATGCAGGTTAGCACCGTAATTTTTAACTATTTCATTTACAGGTACAGTAGTCGTGCTGAATGTACAGGTAAAAATTACAGTAACAATCAAATTTCAGCAAAACTTTCAGCAAAACTCTGAAGGTTTCGAAACTATAAATACATTTCGAAAGGTTTCGAAACATGGGTAAACAAGTTAGACAAGCAGGTTAGTACTAGACTTGTATAGCTGACTTGTATAGAGGTACAGTATCCCACGCTTTTAAAATTAGAGGTGCAGGAGTACTGTATTCTGGAGCTAGCTTGATTAGCAGCAGCCACTCTACAGTAACCATGTTTTCGACACGGGATGTGCAGGCTATTTGAGTGGTCTCGATTGGGATGAGCGGTACAGTATACAATAATATTCTTTCAAGAATAGGGTTATTAAAGCATATTCATAGCTGGCTCAATTGGCCGAAGGGGTACAGTACTTTTGTTTTCAAAAATAGAATGGCAGGACAAAATGTCACAGTACGCTCAAAAACAAGCATTCAGAATTAGATATGCAGGTTGGTACTGTATTTTTAGCTGATTCGATTAGCAGAAGCCTTGTTTTTGAAAATAAAAGCATAAAAACAGCAATATCAAAACTTCAAAAAGTACCAAAAACCGAGGCCAAATGGTTGGAAAACACAATTTTTCCGGTAGAAAAACTTGTTCAGGTTGATGAGCTGCTCATGAGACTTTTTTCTCACAAGCTCTAGGCCGAAAAAACTTCTGATTAACGCCGACGCCGTCGGAAAAAAACAAGGAGAAAACAAGGAGACAGAACACCGAAAAAGGCTAGACAGAAAAAAAAACACGGAGCCGCCGACGCCGCCGCGTCGGCGCTTTCTCCTTTTCTAGCTGCCTATGCTCATTAAAATCCTCCAAAAGAGGAGCCGAAATGAAGAGAGACGGAGCAGAGAAAAAGAGCACGCAGGGGGGAGCACGTGTGAACGCTCAGGAGCCACAAGGCGAACGGAGGATAAAGAAGGAGCACAAAAAAGGAGCCGACACTAAGGGAAAATGGTGAGAAATAAAGTTAATAAGTGAGCAAAAAGAGAGAATAACATGCTCTCCGGAGCATTTTTTTCCAGAATAATTTTCAGACAAATCAAGAAGACGTCGGGGATCAGAAAAGTTCAGAATTTCAAATTGACTAGCCGGTCGGCCAAAGACGCAAAAGATGATGGAAATAATGGGGTTTCTCTTCTTCTTTTTTCTGTGACGAAGACCACGACAACAACAACAACAAGAACATTAAAATGGGGAGAAAATGGTGGATGGCGGGGGGAAAACGTTTCAAAAAACAATGCGATGATGGACAAGACGGAAGTTGAAGCTTTTCCAGGCTTTGTCGGATTTCAGAAAAAAAAACGGAGAATAATGAGCCCGATTTTCAGGAGAATGACAGATTTTCGTGGGAATTTACGGGGGAAAATCGGAGGTTTTGGTTTGAAGTTCAGGGAAATTAACGAAACTAGGAGAAATCGAAGCCGGAAAGAAAAGGGTTCAAATTGCGAGTTTCAGGTCGATAAATTTCCAGACTTTCTGAAATTTTTGACGGTCGGTCCGGTTTCGGTGGGCTGACAAGTCACAGTTTAGTCGGAATTTCAAACTAGGAATTTTTCCATATAACTATTGACAGAATCACTATTTTCAGCCAAATTAACTAGCTGAAACCCTATTTCAACAGGTTATTCGTAATTTAAGGCGACAATTTTCACATTTTCTGGAAATCTAGAACATTCAAGTTATTAGTTTAAATGTCGGTTGATTCCTTTTTAAATTTTTTGAAAATTCCTATGATTAAGATTATCAGCCAAATGTTCCGGATTTTCCAGAATTACAGATAAAAAAATCTCGAAGTTTTCAGAAATTTCAATGGATAGTCTCCCAGTTTTAGACCGCGAAATTTCAGAAATTTCTGACATTAACTACTTCAAGCCGGATTTTCAGCCAAAATTTTCACAAAAATTTGAAAATTTTCGACCAAAGGAGTCATAAACTAGACGTTACAGACTATCAGAAAGGAGCCACGCCCCTTTTCGCAAGAATGGCGCACTGTTTCCAAACCCAAAATTTTGAAAAAACGAGTAAAAATCTGACTTCCCGAGACAAAAAAAGAAACGAAATGAACATCCGCCAGGTGATAATAGTAGTGTTAAAATGACGAAATAGTAAAAAGGTTAACACAGAAAAAAAATCACGCGGGTGAGAGAGAGAGGGAAGAGACAGAGAAAAGAGGTTCTATCTTTTTTTTTCAGAAAAAAAAACGTAGAGAGAAATAGAGAGAAAAAATTTTTGGACGAAAACAAGTCTCTTTTTTCTTTTCTCTCCTTTCTTCTTTTCGATGTTTGTTGTATTTGTGCAAGTGTGTAGAGAGAGAGAGAGGAAAGGAAAAGAGAGAGAGAATTCTCTCTCTTTTTTCAAATGTATATGAAATGATGCTCAGATGTGTTTTCCAGAAACAGAAAACAAAACGTAAACAAGACGATAAAATTCGTTTGTAAATCGGTTTCTTTGGACGAAGCTCTTGTGCTTTTGAATGTGCTTTTGACAGGTTCATAGAGCTAGAAAATTGGTTTTTATAGTGAATTTTTGGAAAAGTTTTATCGAAAAATAATTAGTTCAGAGCTAAGAAAAGCACAGAAAAGCCAAAAGTGATGAGAAAAAACCAGCGAAATTCAAATTTTTTTAAAACGTGGGATGATTTTCTGGCGAAAACTTAAAAATTTGGAGAATAAATTTTAAACTTACTAGTAAAAAGTCGGATTTTTGAGGGAATAACTACAGGTCGAAATGAAAATTTCAGAAGGTGAGAAAAAACCCCCCGCGAAATTTGAAAAATTCGAAATGTGTGACGATTTTTTGAGCAAAACTCGAACATCGGGAGTAAAAAATTAGAAACTTCCAGGCAAAAGTTCAACTTTCAAAGCTATAACTTCAGCCTGAAGAGAAAAAAGCGAAATTTGACGGAAAAAACTCACGAAATTCAAACTTTTGAAAAAGTGTGACAATTCTTTTAACGAGATATTCGAATCAGAAGGCTCGAATTTGCAATTTAACGGAAGAAAAAATTGAAATTTTTGATGAAAAATTAGATTTCCATAAATATAACTTGAAGCTGAATAGAAAACAACAAGAAAACCCCGCAAATTTCAAATTTTTTCAAAAAATGTCACAATGCTTTTTACCAAAAATTCAAAAAAAAACGAAACTGAAAATTTTAAAATTTGTCCTGTTCGGAGAAAAAAAATCAATGAGAACCGTTCGAAATTAGTAGAAAAAAAGGTTATATTTTGAAGTATCAGAGCAAAAGAAATGGGAAAATAGCCAAAGATGCAAGAGAAAATGACTGAAAACCTCAAAAATATTCGAAGAAGGAACTAAAAATTCGGGAAATTTGAAAAATATGGGGTCAAAACCTCAGGAAATGACATTTCGGAGCAATTAAAATCGAAAAAAGCCCAGTTCAAACTTGTTTTCACAACGAAAAAGCAATGAAAATCTTACTTCTTGCAACAAAACTGAACCATTTTCGGGGAGTGACAACTCCGCGGAGAAAACTTATTGCAAACCACACCTTGACATGCAACAAAACTGACAATCGGGAGCAACCGAAAAACCGCACCTTTTTGTCATAAAACTCCGCAAAAAAATGGTATAAAAAATCGGTAAAAACGCGAGGGGGCTAAAAACCCCCGCGCATGAACGAAACCAAAGTGATAAAAAAAGTAAGGGTTTTGCAACTCTTTTTCCAACCTTCCCCGATAGTTGACGGGTAAAAGAGAAAGAGAAGAGTTTCTCGGCACTACTACCGGGAGGGCAAATGAAACGATAGATCAACTGGTGTCATAAGAGACGCAGAGAAAGACACAAACGCAATACGAGAGATGAGAGAGTACGTGGGGGGAAGAGGGTGGCGAGAGAAACCCGGCGAGTAAGTGAAGAGCCCTGAAGAGACGCAGACGTGGCGAATACGGAGGAAGACACGAAAACAAAGTTGATGAGTTAGGGGGGAGAGTGAATGGTGTCATCCGTCCTTCTCTCTCTTTCCCTGGCTGTTGATGCTGGGAGAAAAGAGAGAGGAAAGGAAAGAGGACGAGAAGGATCTCAGAGAACGGTCAAGGACCAGACGTCGTCAATTTTGGAAGGCATGGTGGCTTAGGCTATGTGGGATACTGTAGCTATCAGTTTAGCGGGTTAAAATCGGCGGAAGTTACGCTAGTTTTGGGCTGATTGAGCGGTGAAAAACTTCGGAAAAATGGCGGATTTCTCAGGTCTTCGCATTCCTTAAAGAAGCTCGGTGGAGCACGAATAGGCTACAGTAAATGTCAGTTTGATACTAAGATTACAGTAATACGGATGTAAATAAGTTGAATTTGGTCAATTTGGTTGGAAATGAAGCTACAAAACCGGCAAAGCAAGTACGATGCGGAATATTTGGCCGCCTTACAGTAAAACAGATGAGCTAAAAATGACCGGAACAACGCATTTCTGTTCGTTTTTTTTTTGGACTTATCTTTGATAGTTTCAGAGAATTCCGTTTCCGAAGTTTTCCGAAGTTTTCGAAGTCAGAAATTCAGGATTTTTATGATTGTTTCAGGAGAAAGGTGGCGAAAATGGTCGAAATCATTGAAATGGGCCAATTCAAATACTCTTACAAAAATATGTAAACTTTCGGGACTTTTTGAACTTCTTTAGTCCGTACTAAGCCTAATTTAGATTCTAGGACGACTTTTGCCTTGAATATCAAAGTTTTCAGTATTTCATCAATATTTTCCTTGATCTAGCTGACATTTCAGAGAGCTTCAGCGTTATGGTTTTAAAATACGACTTCAAGTACGCTTTTCGAAACGGAGCTTGATTCAGCCTAATTTCTGGCTGAAAGTCAGAACTTTATTCTGTAAAAAGCCATCGTCTAGAAAGAATGGAATCTATGCAGGTCCGACAGGCTAAACCTTATTCGCACAATAATCCAAAGTGAAACTCGCCTACCAAAGATTAAACTAGCTGATTCATCTTCATTTTCGATCGGAACTCAGAGGATTTTCAGCCTAATCTAATTCGGAAATGACTTGATAAAATAGAGGGATCCGAGATAACCAGATTAGCTTAGGGACTATTTAGATGAACTCAGACCGTTTTGACAAGGCTTTCATCTTGACTTATTATTAGCCTTATAATTGGCAAGCCCAATAATCTAGTTTGAGACGAAATTTCTCCGGAAACGAGCAAATAAAATAGCGGACTTTAGTCTAGTCAGGTTTGTCTAGAGACAATTGTGGTCAGCCTAGACGGTTCAAGTCAAATTTTAACCTGGACAGAGCTTTAAAACTGGCGATTTCAAACACTCTGGCCACGATTCTACCCATTTCTGGTCGATGACCAAACCATGTGAAATGGAAATCACTGGAATAAAAAACAAAAGAAGAAACCAATGAAATCCAACACCGAAGAGTAGTGCAACAACAACAACAAGCACGCTTTCTTTTTGCCTTTTTTTCGAATGAATTCGAAAAAGGACACCCACACACAACCACACACATCCCATCAGAGGGTAATGGAGGTCAGCTGAGAAAGGGGGATCGCTTGTAAACAATATACGAAATGGAACTGTTCATATATGTATGTCACAAAGCGAGTGTTGCGAGAAACAATGAAAAAAAAGTCATGTGATATTGATATCAACGCTTTTTTATTGATAGGCAATCACCACAGGTAGTTTCAGTCCTCATTTTGAGGGTTTTCAGCCGATTTTTCTCGAATTTTCTCGAGTTTTTTGCCCCTGGAACACCCTGAAACCCTTCAAACACCCACAAAATCATAATGAAAATAGCATCCTGGAAAAAAAAACTTGGTAGTTCTCTTTTGCAGGTGCGCACGCAGAGAAAGAAGGTCGCGGCGAGGCGCGCGCGCGTCACTCCCCACTCCGACCAGCTAGCATTTTTACTTGTTTACTTCTTTTTTTTTTGCTGCGCTCCCCCCTTTCCGTTTTTTGATCTTTTAACTTGGAATAGGAGGGAGAACTGAATGAATGGAAACACATGGACTGAGTGTCAACTTGTCAATTTCGAATTTCCCGCGCCAATTTTAAGGCCAAATGGTTTGGAAAAGAGAAGTTGAAAATAGTTTTAAAGGGAAAAAAGAGCAAAGTTTTTTTGGGGAATTTTTTTTTTGAAAATTTTGGAAATGAATGATATTAGCAGATCGAGCAAAAATCGGAAATATTACCACTAAAAAATTGTCTGAAAAATTTTTCAGCCACAATTTTTTTTTCGAAATTTTTTGTAAAAATCGAAAAAAAAGGTTTCATCTCAATTTTTTGCACTAAATTCGATTCAAAATCCTTATTGAACCCCGTTTTTTGCAAAATTTGATAAAAATTTGTCTGAAATTTTTTTCAGCTAAAATGTTGAAAAAAATCCCGCAATTCTTAAAAAAAACGATTTTTCTCCGATTTTTCGCTACTAAAACGCTACCGAAGATCCAAAGCTCTTATTTTACTCCTTTTTTTCTGTAAAAATAGTTTGATTTGAAAAAAAATTATTTTTAAGAAATTTCTGAAAAATTTTCAGCCAAAAAAAAATTTTTATGAAAAAGCTCAAGAATGTCTAAAAATCGAAATCTCTAATTTTTCAATTTTTTTTCTCAATTTTTATCACTGATTAAATTTCCCAACTTATATTTTATCCTATTTTTCTTTTAAAATTTTCCACTACAAAAAATTCAAATTTTCCAAAAGAAACACTAATTCTCCCAAAAAAAAATCAATTCCCACCCGATAAATTGTTTTTGTTAATAATTTTTCCCTCTCACCAAACAAATAAAAAAAATCGAGAGATACACTGAAAAAAAGTGAACGATTTCCCACGTGGCACCGAGTATTTACTCTTCGTGGTAGAGATAGTGAAGGGAAGGAGCACTTTTTTTTCTCGCTTTTGAACTTTTTTTGGACTATTTTTAGCAGAGGAAAATGTAGCTTTTTGTCTTTTTTCAGCAAAAATTGAGGATATTTTTGGTGAAAAATCGTGAATTTTAAAATTAAAAATTTTTTCGTCTAAAATTATTATTAAATTGATAAAAAAAAATCTAATTTTGACGCTCACTAACGCAATTTTACCCTAAAATTCTTCAACAAATCGGTAAAAAACATCGAAATCTGCACTTTTTGATTTTTCAAATGAAAAATCTGCAAAAATCGACGGAATTTTCACGAGAAATCGACAAAAACTTCACGGAGGCTATGTTTTCATGGCGGAAATCAAGAAAACTTCACGATGAACTACGAAAAAAAAACACAGAGAACATCGAAAACGGAATTTCTACAATTTCGGCGAAAAATTTACGGAAATTCAACGAATTTTCACTAAAAACTGACTAATAATATGTATTTTGACAACAAAAATTAGAGAATTCCACGAAAAATCCCGAAAAAACCGGCGAAAACAACAAAAAATTCGTTGGAAAAAATAAAAACAACAAAATAACGAAAGCATCGTAAATTAAAATGCATTGCGGTACGCAATGCACAATGTCAGAACTACAGTAACCTAAAAAGCGAGAATTGGTTTTTTTTGTCAAACTTTGTGAGGAAAAAAGCTTTCTGAGTGGAAATTTGTGAAAAAACTTGAAAAAAATACTCAAAATTAGATAAAAAATCGATTAATATAAAAATTTTCAGTAAAAACGTCGAAAATTCATGACTGACTGAAGGCATATCCACACGACTATCGGTGATGGGGTGGGAAAATGCGCCCTAATGTGCTTGCGCTGAGTATTCAACGCTTCTACACTAAAGTTGACTGAGTATTCAACTTTTGTGTGTTACGGTAAGCAGCGAAATGCGTTTTTCATTAGAGCGCACTTTCCCACCCCATGCCCGATAGTCGTGTGCATATCGTCGGGGAAGAAAATTTCGAAAATTTTAGTCAAAATCTCAAACGTCTTAGCTGAAGCATAGCGGAAAAGCTTTAAAAAAATGCTAAAGTGGGTTCAGACAAAGCAAAAATTCTTGTAACTCTGCAGTAAAAAGAAGGAAAAACTCGAAATTAGCAAAAACCCAACGAAAAATTTAAACTTCCGCCGGAATTTTTCATCAAGTCCAACAGAGCGCGTTTGCTCGACTCACCTCTCCTAAGCCAGCTTCTCACTGCTACTAATCGCACTAGAATTGTCGGCTTCAGACAAAATAAAATAATAAATCTTATCCCCAATCTCGAACGCGTTTTAAACCCGCTGTAGGTGAGGCCACGCCCACTTTTTTGTGATTTCGCCAATCGGCAACATATTTATCATCGAAACTGTATCGTTATTATCAAAACCACTTTATCTTCATTTTATCAATTTTTTCTCGAACCCTTTTCTTATTTTTTCGTATCCTCCCGACCACCCTAGAAAATGAGAATTGAAAAAGATAAGGTGAGAAGGAGAGACGCAGAGAAAAATATAGGAATTTGCACTTTTACTATGCGAAAAAATCGTTTCTCTCTTACTACCTACGAAACATAAATCGTATCGGGGAAAAACGATTGAAGAAAAGAGAAACGATGATAGATTGTTTGTGTCTTTTTTTTTCCTCTTCTCGATTGACCATCATGTTGATGATGTTGATGAAAGGAAGGCAAGCACAAACCCCCAGCGGAACAGTTTTTGTTTGATCTGGTGGGGATTTTGGAATTTAAGTGAGGAAGGAGTGATTTTCAGGTTTCTCGTGTAGGAAAAAAGGGAAAATCTGGTCAAAACGATCATTTTGATACCTCGAATCGACTATTTTGCATAGTTCTGATCAAAAATAGAAAAGGAGAACTCATTTTCTAAAGCTAGACACCTCGATTCAAGCGCCAAACTTTCAAATTTCTAGGCGCAGCGCCACATTTCTAACCGGTCCTATCACGGGTTTTACCCCTAATCTGAACGGGACGGATCGCAACTGTTCCGAATCAGAACTCTGGACGAATCAGAACTATCTGAATCAGAACTGTATCTTATTAGAACTGCCCGGATGAGAACTGACACAACTTTGCAATGGCTTGCAAACAGTGAAGTGCCCAAATACGAGAATATGGAAAGTTCTTATCAGGAATTTAAAGTTCTGATTCGTCCAGTTTTTATTCGACCAGATTTGGCTCCGGATGAAAACAAAATTCGTAGTGTCCGAATCCCGAATAAGCCCGATATTTCGAAATTCAGGCATGAGTTCAAAAAAAAGTTTGATCAGCTTTTTGAAGTGATTGAATAGCAACTTCGCTCCACTGGACACAAAACTCGAGTTTTTCAATTTTCATCGAATCAATTTTTTTGGTGAACTTTCCGGTTTTTTCAATAAACATTCGTGAAAAGTTCATTCTAAAATTATTCAAGAAACCGACTTAAAGGGTTCTTTATTCGGTGAAAATAGAAGAGAAAATGAGGAAAGAAAATCAACTGAATCCAGTGGAGCGCGGTTGCTCATTTTTTCGAAAAGCTAATATTAAATGCATAATTCCAATAATTTCGACAAAAAGTCTTAGCTGTGCTTTTACATCATTCTGATGACACTCTGAACATCATCCGAATAAAAAAATTGGAAGCCATTCTCAAAAATCAAATACCCGAAGGATTAATCTAATAAATGATAAGTGATAACCAGTTTTGCTCGTCGATCGCAAAATAATGATGAGGTAACACACTCTAGTCTTATACGGATTATGCCCAAATAATAAAAGGATTATACTGAAAGAAAAACAACCTTCCTCACGAAAATCCTCACGTATTCTAAGAAAATTCATGTGGATGACCTGTGTTTTGATTCTTTGAACACAGGTTCAGCGGGATAACAGTGGAAGTTTTGAACGTTCTAAAATAGGCTTGGGTCTACTAATTTCGAATTTGACCTTTGATCATTTCAGTGTCACACATACGCACACACATACACGTACACTGCCATCCGGTGCTTCTTTTCATCAAGATGTGTATGTGCAAAAGTTTTCAATTTCATTTAAAATTGTATTTTTGCTTGAAGTACACAAAGTTCCAAGGCGTCCAATTAGAAGTGAACTTCAATGCACTTTTTCTGAACAAAAATTGGGGTTTTATAGGAAGAATGATAAAAATCATCTCAAATCACACAAAACCACGCAATTTCAAGGGGGACCGAACTCACATTTCCCCCGTTTGAAATCAAGACCGAGTACAGATTGATGGCGCGCTTTTTCCAATTTTCTAGGCCATCAATCTGTATTCGGCCATAGTTTCAAACGCAATTTTGTAAATACCATTTAGAGAGATTTTTGAGGAAATTCAAAATGAAAATTGTGATCTTGACGAGAATATTCGTCGAAATTTAAGGAAGCGTTGCACGTCTACTGGACTCCGGGTGATTATGAAGTTGGCACAACGCCAATAATTCAAAACAAAATAGAGTGGAGTTGCATTATTTTGCTCTCGGCTACCTCGTGAATATTGCATTCAAAATTGAACGGCATTCACAGATTGTTCAATTCTCATCGTCAATTTTTGTTTTGTTTTGGAACCACAGAACAGCCCGAGCTTGTTTGAAATGGGATTCCTAGGCCACGGCAATTTCAGTCATGACATCATTTCTTGGTGTTTTTCGAACTGGAACAACTTTTTTGAAAGAGACCTATATGAATATTTGTGGTCAACATCGAGTTCCAACTCAGGAAAAGAACGAAATTTTGGAAAAATTGCCATCGGGTAAAACGGCGAGCCAAATGAGGAATAAACAGAACTTGAAGGTCGATAACAAGCGAAACGACTTCGAAATAGGGGCGGAGCTTTCTTCGAGGGGCTAAGATAGTAAAGCTAGACAAAACAAAAAGGAGAACGGATATGTATAAACAACAGAAGGTCGCAAAAAAAAGGAACACCTGGGATCGGTGCCAGGCAAGGCAACGAGACAAGCGAAGAAAAAGTAATGAAGGTCGAATTGTGAAAAAAAACTTTATTTACAGAAAAGAAAAATTCAAAATTTACAAAAAAGGAGTTTTTCAAAAAAATTCAGAAACAAAAACATGAGATTCGAATGAGATCATTCACACATACTAGAAATTTTATCAGCATACTGTACCTACAGTAGTCTTAGGCTACAGTAGCCCTCAAATCCTACCACTATACTTGTAGATTACTGTAGTGGATATTGTCACCAGGTATCCCAAGATTACAGTACCCAGACCCGCATAATAAATGACGTCAGGCATACAGAATTTGCCACGTGACGTGGCATCCAAAAAGGGAGTTTTGAGATGTTCGAAGCCGCGGTGTTTTTCGATTCGAAAGCGGCCATTGACGAAGATTATATCGGTTCTGGTGGAGTTGTCTGAAATTGTTGTAGTTTGTAGTTTTTATAGTTTTTGTAGTCTCAGTTTTGTAGTTTATAAAATAAATTCAAATTTTTTCGGAATCAAAAATTTTTTAGCTTCTGTAGTTTGTAGCCTTCAAAACACAGTTTTTTTTAAACTGGGTGAGCGATGAAAAATATTCCGAAAAGTTTGTAGTTTGTAGTTTGTAGTTTTTGTATTTTTTGTAGTTTGTAGTTTATATAATCATACAAAAACTGTCATTGGCATTAAAAAAAAAGCTTGAAAACTTTGTTCCTAAAATTTGAGAATTTTTGCAGATTTGTAGTTTGTAGTCTACTAAAATCTCAAACCACAATTTCGAAATAATGGAAAATTTGATATTGTATTTCAAAGAACGATTTTTGTAGTTTCTGTAGTCTTTGTAGTCTATGTAGTCTGTGAACTTCTTTTTTTTACCTCACATTAAGATCTTATAACATTTTGAAAAAATCTTGTCATTTTTTTTTCAAAGTCTGTAGTCTTTGTAGTTTTTGTAGACTTTGTAGTCTTTTCAGTCTACGGACTCCACCAAAAACTCACTTTTCACCAACTGTCGCCTATTTCTGCCACCAGAAAATCCACAATTATTGTCAGTAGAGCACAAATCCTCTTCGTCCCCATTGATAATTTCCAGATGTTCCGATCTGAAAAATTTCATTTTTTTTTCTTTTTTCTGAAACTCCCTATTCTCAAACCCACCTCTTTACACAAGTCCTCACTGCACATCTAATGTATACCACATGCTCTTCCGGAAATTTGAAAGCCAGAGAATTCGCGTAAATTTTTGAAAAGTCCGAGCTGGAAGTGGTATCAGAAATCAATTCTTCGTCCAACGAACATCCATTTTCTAGAATTTTCATCCCTTTTCCATCTTGAGTTTCTGCGGAACACCGGTCGATTTGGATGCCGAAAATGCCTGAAAAATCAGCAGTTTTTTTTGGAAATATGGGAAATGTATCAATTAGAATAGAAATCCAAAATCAAGCCATGAAACTTGATTTTTTAAACGTTGGGTCCCACCACGAAAACTTCTGTGACCCAGGTAATTTTCCTCCAGACTCAACGAAAATGATACATCCAAATTCAGCTCGTCGAGACCTTTTAAACAAGTATAATAATGGCATGTTTTGGACCATTTTGAGAATTCGGTTAGAGTTAGAGAAACGAGAGTGCCTGCGTCTCTAACCTAAAATTTCAAAATTGAGCTAGACTAGTCGTGATTATACTCAAATGAAAGGTCTTGACGAGCTGTATTCAAAATTTTAGGTCTCGAAATGTTTTGATTCAGGTTACTGTATTTTTATTTCGAAAAATTCAAATTTAGGTTTAAAGGCGCATGCGATTTTCTAATAATCTGAAGGATGGTAAAATGGTTGCAATTTTGGCAAATTTTATTTGAATCAAAAAATAGCGCATTCTCCCAATTCAATTTTTTTTACCCACCATGTTCCTGTTGCAATTTCCACTCAAAAATAATGGGGTCTCCAACTTTCAGTGTTTTTAGCTCCTGAGCTTCCAGTGACAAATGCGATGAGTTCTGAAAATTCTTGGATTACTGTACCAATCAAAAACTACAATAATTTCAAACCTTGCTTAAAGATTCCTCGCCCGCCGGCAAAATTTTCATAATGACTTCAGGAAGCTCGAAATTTCCCAAGATCAGCTCATGGGTTTGGGTCAAGCTATAAAAATGTTTCATGATTTTTTCCCCGAAAACTGTACTCACTTATCCAAACCAAGTTCCGCCTCTTGTTTGAAGTCCTCAAATTCGCAGTGAGCTCTAAATGCTCGGTCGGATGACGTCACCAAAGTTGGGTGGAATGCCACTATGATTTGTCCAGATAACAACCACATTTTGGAATCGGGCTTTGGCCAAGCACGGAATCCACATTTTATCAGGTTTTCAGAAGTGATTTCGAGGTTGAGATCAGTGGAATTAGAGGTAGGTAGGGAGTAAGATTTGGAGCATAAGGGGTTGTTCCGAGCGCCTTTTACGTAGATCTGAAAGCAGGGATCTGTGAAATTTTTAATTAAAAACAAAAGGTATTGTATGGCCCGACTCAAAAAAGTATCATCCAACTATCCAACAATCCAACTATCTAACTATCCAACTATATATCTAACTATCCAACAACGCCAACTTTAACCAACTAATCCAACTATCCAACTCCTTAAAAGTTATCTAACTAACAGATTACCCGGTTTCAATAGGATTAGCTTTGAGCATTTCAATACACACCCCAAACCCAATTTCACCCCAAAAACATCAAGTACATTAGAACTCTTGCGTAATTCGGTCAAATAAACAAATTGAGAAATGTGTTTGTGATGTAACCTAATTAGGTGGTTTGTGTACTTATTTTACAGTGTTTACCGTATTTGTACCGGAAAGAAGATGGAGAGGAGGGCGAGAAGGTCAACGAGATGTTTGGAGTTTCAAACTAAGTTTTGAGACGGTTCGAATTCGGTATGAGTAAACTATTTAAATCGAAGTTTGAACTTTTTCGAAAAGTTTTTGCAAAAATTTCAAAAATGACTTTCCAGCGAGCGGAAGAACTCAAAAGAAGAGTTTTTCCTGCATTTCAATAGTTAAAATTGTACTACAATTTGAAAAAGAAGTCTAGAAACAGCCCAACAAAGCCGAATAAGCCTATAACCGTTTGCCGCAGACTTGTCACGGGCCGGGCCGCCGGAGAAATTTCTATCGGCCCGAGGTTCAGGGCAAAACATGTTTTTTCCAGGTTTTTTTTTTGAAAAATTTTTTTTCCCGGTTTTTTTTTCTAGTTTTTTGGCCTATGTTTTCAGGGAGGAAATTCTGATCTATTTTTGATTAAAAAGACTCAGGATAAGTTTCGAAATAGGACTGAAAATCGGGAAAAACGTGGCCCGCATTTTGACAAGTCTGGTTTGCCAAAAATAGTCTCTCTAAGCTGTCTTCGATCTGTACAAAAAACATGTTTATGATCACCAGAATCTGTAATTTTTGCTTCAAAGATCGAGTGAAACTCCGCGGGCAACCTAGAGAAGTTTCAAGAATAAACACCTAATTTGGTGTCGATCCCTCTTCTCTGGATCCTAAAAGAAACATTCAGAAAATAATAAATTTTTTGCGCTTACAAGTGCTGGTCGCTAGGCTAGTCCTACACAGGTAAAGCGTAAAAAAGCTTAAACAAGCCAAGCCCTGCCTTAACCCTCAACCCTCCCCCTTCAATCTCTTACCTGTCCCTCAAAAGGGTCCTCGGTGTGTCCAACAAGTGAAACTCCCTCGGGTCGACACGAGACAAACGGTTTGCCTGCAAAAAGGAGAAACGACACTTTCACCCAATTACACCCTTCCATCCCTCCCTTATTTCTTCTTTTAAAAAGTACTTACCAACTATGCGATTCTCGAATGTTTTCGCTTCAACAGAGTTCCGACCGGATGACGAGAGGGAGAAAGAGGACAACAACACCTACAATTTCCATTTCAAAACTAAAGGGGAAACGGTTTTTTTTGGGCAACTGGGTGACCTAGATAATGCCAACATAGTAGTTTTAGAATGAACTAAGGAACAAAATAGAACTAAAAATTGCTCCAAGTTAGCTAAAAAATTATATTGTTATAGCTTCACTGTAAGTCTCTACGCGCCAAGTCCCATTTTAAGATATTTATCCTACCGTAACCCTGTCAGCTTTGTTAAAATTTAACACGGGAAATTGACCAATGGATACAGCTCATCAAGTCCTTTCGTTGGAATTTAATAACGGTAAGACTAATTTGAAAATTTCAATTTTTATGCGCCTTTACATTTTTTGGGATTACTGTAGCTCTATCAGTTTTGCACCAAATCTCATGAAATATGTTTTTTTGAGTTCAGCTCTTCGAGTCCTTCCATTTGAGTATAATCATTGATAGGTTTGTACAGTTTTGAGTTTTTCGGTTTAAAGGCGCATGACACTTTTGTGTACCAATTTTCAAAAATTCTCAAAATAAAAAATGTATTTACACAAACGAAAGCCGTTGTTGCGCTCAATTCAAAAATTAAAACTTCATCATGACCGGATGGAAACTGATAAGGTTAATGTAGCTCAAAAATTTCAAATTGCAAAAAAAAGTTTGAAGAAAGTTCAAAAATGTATAATTTTGTGTATTTTTATGAGTTTTGGATGAAATTTAGACAAAAAAGCGCGAAATTTTTTAGATTATCAACAAATTATTCAAAAAATAAGAAAAATGAAAAAAACAAGACTCACCGTGGTAAACACTAATAAAAACAGTGAGCGCCGATGTGTGGATGATTGTGAGCGCATTCTGAAATGTCGAGATTCAGATGGAAATTTCAATAAAACCGAGTGAAAAAGAACAAATTTAAGGAAAAAGGATATAAAATGCTTGGAAAGTGTAGGAAAATTGAGAAACTATGGTAAAAATTAGGGTGAAAACTTGTTTTATACTCAACTTTGACCCCAAAATCCTACGAAAGAATTAGGTGTCAACTTGACAGCCGTTACTTTTTGAAATTCAAAAGAATTTCTCGAAAAAAATGGGTTAAACACCCCAACACCCGCTGTGCCAGAACCTCTTTGGGATTAACATTTCTTCAAAAAGATTCCAAGAAGAATAGAAAAAGAGGAATCAGAGTGACCACAAACACACACATAAAAAACGGAGTGATGACATAGTGGGAGGAGTTTTGTCCTTGAACTATGCATATAGCAGGACACCTTTTGGTTATGCAACAATGCCCTCCCCCTCCTTCTTCTATCGCTTACCAGATAACATGTCGTTGACGGGTAAAGAGGGAGGGGGGAAGGGGACCGTTCGCTTTTTGATTGACAACGTGCCAAGGTTAGCTAACCGGGGGAGGGGGGGGGGGGGGGGGGGTAAAGTCAAAAAGTGGGGTTGAAAAAGAATAGGTTGGATGGGTCCAGGCTGGTTTAGACCAGACTTGTCAAATTGCGGGCCGGCTTGCGTCGGCCCGTCCCGTGACAAGTTTGGTTTAGGCCGGCTTGACCAAGTCTAGGAAGGCATGGTTCATAGTTTTGAAAAGTGGAGGAGTCATCGAAAAAGGGCCGGCTCATGCTTGAAAAAGAATACGTTCATCATAAGGTTGGGCTTTTTTGAAATTTACTTTTAGCTTGAAGTGCACGAAACTGGCCTATGGAAAGGTTACTTTACTGCAGACTTGTCATGAGCCGGTCGGCCCGTGGTTCCGTGCAAAACATGTATTTTTTGAAACAATTTTTTCGCGGCTTTTTCTACTTTTTTGGTCTATGTTCTCCAGAAAAAAATATTGGTCGATTTTTAGGTAGAAAGACCCAAAAAAAGTTTCGAAATAGGGCTCAAAATCGGGAAAAACGGGCCGGACCAGGCCGGAGGATTTTTCATCGGCCAGGCACTGCCCGGGTTTGAGTAAGTCTGTTTTACTGGAAAAGCTGGGAATGCCAAAACCGAAAACTGAAAACTCCGTTTCCAGTGGGTGACAGAAAATGAAAGGGCTTCTTAGAAGGGGCTAGAGGGGAGGAGCGAGGTTATGAACGAGGTCATTTAGAGGGCGAAAGACGGGAGAGAAGAGAAAGGCGGATGACGGAATTGTGACAGTTTCTTTTTCTTGTGGTCTTGGGAAAAAAGGAACATTGGGATGTGTGAATGCCATTTAGTTGAGCTTAACATTCACATCTTTATTCTTAGAAATGCAAAAATTGTGAGATAGAAAAGTGGGCAAAGTTTAGGAAAATCAGTTTCCAATAATTTTTTTTTTGGAAAAATTCAGAGCAAAAATTTCTCCTATAGTCGAATTTCCGGATCCTAATTCAAAGGACGATCTAATGTTTCGGCAGGAATTGGTCCATTTTGGTCCTATAACTACCGTATTTCATTCTATCGAAAATAAATGAATTGAAAAATAATTGGAATGTGCTAAACATTTATTCAAACTTCAAATCAAATCTCTCATGATCAATATCCCATCAACCAAGAGAAGAATCCATTCTTTTTCTGCTCCTCAACAATTTCCTCTCCCTCGACTCCCATCATCATGAATTCAGAAGACGCCGTTACTGGCTTCAACGGAATCGAACAAAAGCTTTGATCTAAAGCCGTCGACGTCAGCGTGATACTTCCATTAACAACTTTTCCCAACAAGTTGTTCAAAACACGGACGGTAGATGTGCTTGCAATACTTTGACTGAAGCCTCCATCCGCTGATTTGAAGGTGATTGCCACGTTTTGAGATGTCAAGCATGACAAAGAGAAGCCGGTGGCGTCAACTTGGAATTTAAGACTGACTGGAAGATTCCAGACACAATTGGCGTTGGCTGGCACGACAGAACTGGTACTATTTGCGGAGTTGTATCCAGTTGAGTACCAAGTCGCGCTGTTGGTGCTGCTGTCAACAACGAATGATAGACCGGAGGCCGAGCAGGAGACTGTAAAAACTTGGTTAAAAAAGAATTATTGGAATTTGCCGAGACCTTTCAAATCATGGCCAGGTCAAATTTGAAAATTGGGTTAGAGACGCAGGCACTCTAGTTTCTCTAAATCTGACCCTCATTCTCAAAATCGAGCTAGAATATTCAAAGTTTAACTTCTCCTATTTGGAAATAAGCGCTGAAATCAAGAACCTAGTTTTCAAGCGCCTTGGAATAAGGCTGGGTATGTTTCTTTACTACATACAGGTTCCGGTAGTACAGTGACCCTGGTAGTTTTGCTTTGAAGGTTTTGAAACCAACTTTTTTGAATTCAGCAACTCGAAAAAACTCTGATCATGACTAGTATAGTCGACAAGAAAAATGGGAAATTAAAAAATTTTTAACGTTTCAAAACTTTTAGAATTTTGAAAACTACCGTAACCCGGTCAACTTTCTGACGATTTTTCTGAAAACTGTATTTTCAGGATCAGCTCGTCAAGATCTTTCATTTGAGTATAATCATGACTAATTTAGCTCAAGTTTGTGATTTCGTTAGAGTCAGAGAAGCGAGAGTGCCTACGTCTCTGGCCCAGTTTTCGAAATGGAGCCAGATGAGTCATGATTATACTCATTCGATAGGTCTCGACGAGCTGAATTCGAATCTATTATTTTCGTAGAGATCAAAAAAATTCAGAGAGATTTACGACAGTTTGAAAAAGCTAAACTCACTTGTATCACAATGATTGTAACCATCAAAGTCTCCAAGACAGTTATCACAGTACGCCTTGTTGCTACCGTCCAATTGACAGTGAGCGGTACCAAGTGGATCATTTGGACAGGTGTAGTTGAGGCATGGACTTGGTGGAGTCGTTGGAGCCGGGGTGGTTGGTGTGGCTGGAAATAGAAATATGAGATAAAAATTTTTGAAAACGGGTCAAAAATCTTTTTTCCGAAACTTCAGAATTCCGTATTTTTAGTCCAAAACTCACTTGGCGGCGCTGGAGTTGTCGCTGAAAAAATTATTTTTTTTCTCGAATATTTTCCATTAGGACTCACGCTTCAAACATCTTTGGTACAAGCAAAGATCTCTATTTTCATTGAATTTATTAATGAAGCTCTCGACTAATTGAAGATTGGCTTTAGCCGCATTCTGTTGACTTTGAATCGTTTTTGTGGCATTCTGAATCCAGTCTAGGTTACTCTGAATGGTATTCAGAAGGCTCTGAAGTTGTTGAATCTTTGCCAGGGCATCATCGTTGGCTTTTTTGACGGCAGCGTCTTTAGCCGTGGCATTCTGTTGGAGGGCGTTGAATTGAGTGCGATCGTTTCCGATGGCTGTTTGGTCGAGGGCCAAAGCGGTTTGGTTATTTCCAGGGGCATCAATTTCGTAGGTACAGGTTTGGTCCACACAGACTGGGGCACCGAATTCTGGAATTTGGTTTTGAAGTTTTTAGAAATTCCTGGATTTTTTTTCAGATGCTGATTTAAATTTTTATTTTCAAATTCATTGAAACAAAACGTACAAAAGCGAATTTAGAACTTCGCATTTTCGAAAATTTCAAAGTTCAAAAATTGAAACAACCGTAACCCTGTCAATTTTGCTATGAACCCCGAATGAGCATCATCAATCAATTCAGCTCATCAAACCCTTTCAAATGTGTACAATCACGACTAGTCTAGCTCAATTTTGAACTTTGGTCAGAGTCAGAGAAACGAGAGTTCCTGCATCTCTGCCCCAAACTTCAAAATTGTCCTAGACTAGCCGTCATTATGCTTATTTGAAAGCTCTCGGTGAGCTGAATTCAAAAATAGTAGTTTCATAAAGCTCCGAGTCAAATTTGTCAGATTACTGTAGTTTTAGTGACGGTGTACAGTAACCCCACCCTAAAATAAAACTTACGAAGCAAGGTATAAGTGACGTTAGGAAGTGGTGCCGGTGTAGTTGGCGCTTGGGATACTGTAGATCCTCCGGCTCCTGTAACTGGGGCTGTTGGTGCTACAGTACCACCGGATACGGTAGTCGCTGACGGGTCAACGGATACTGTAGATGCGGCTGGACCAGCGGATACTGTAGTGGCAGATGGGTCGGGGGTTACTGTGGAGCCAGCGGCACCGGTAGAACCTCCTGCGGAAGTTGAAGCGTCTCCACCGGTTTGGGTGGTGGTAACATCGGCAGCGGGAGTCGTGGCATCAGAAGTTACCGTGGTTGGGTCACCGTCTTCATTAGCGAAACTGCCAGAAAAGGATGCGGCAAATCTGAAAATTGGTTTTTTTTTCAATTTTGAAGTATTTTGAATCAAGATGTGCACATTTTTGGAAACTATTTCAAACAAAACTTACAGTAACCCGACCAATAACGCGAACCGGAATTTCATTTTTCTCCTACTCGAGTGGAAACAGAAGTGGGGGAAGAATGATACTACTCTTTTGCTCTTATCACTTCTTTTTGATCAAAAAGGGCGTGTTGAAATGATTTATTATGTTTGCTCCTCTCTTAATTTAGAGAGGCAACCCGCGTCATATATGGAAAGGGTATTAGGCAACTGGTGCAACTGATTGAAAATTGATTGATAAGAAAAAGAAAACGGTGGAGAAAGTAGTGGCATTCTTCGGGAAGTTTTGAAGTGGAAGGGAAGAATGGGAAACACTTCTAAATTGGAGTAAATATTATCAGATGTTCTAGAAACTGCTTTTCCTGAAACAAATTTCGAAAAACTGACCGAAATTTCCAAAGATTCGGTGAAATTTGGAACTACGGTAACCCTGGCAGTTTTGCTCCAAGATTCATGAGGACCTGATTTTTGAGCTCAGCTTGACGAGACCTTTCGAATGAGTAAAATCATGACTAGCCTAGCTTAATTTTGAAAACTGGTTCAGAGATTCTCGTTTCTCTGCACTCTAACCCGAAATTTCAGAATCGAGCTAGACTGGTCGTGATTATACTTAAATGAAAAGCCTTGGCGAGCTGATATTGAACATACTGATGCCATTACTCTCCAACAAAAGCTGCCCGGGTTACTGTAGCTTGAAGCTCGGGGGACCAGATTTTGAAGAAGCGCAGGGATAAAAATTTTCAAATCGCTTGAGTACATACTGTGATAATTCAAGAGTAAAGAATATGGCTTGAATCCGAAAGAAAAGTTTCAAAAAAATTTTTTTCGGGTAACTTGGGCTTGACACTCCTAGGAAACCCTCGGAACACGGATAAGAGATAGAGCAAAACATACTCTCTCAATCTTTTTTCTCTCAATTTTTTTCTCTATCAACTGGCCTTGAATCAAAAATTGTAATATTTATTGGGTGGGGTGTATTCCAAAACCCACATCTTGTTTCAATTTTTGTGAAAAAAGCGAAAAATTTCACTTTGAGTTGGCCTAAACTTTCTTATTCCAGCCCAAACCAGCCTAAACCAGCCAATCTCACCTACAATATCATATTTCCTCAAACTTTTTTTTCTGCAAAATCACATCCTGCTCTTCTTCCTCATTCATCCTTTTTTATTCATTTTTCGGCACAGAACACAGTTCCGTAATTCTTTTCCTTGAAAAAATCCAAAAAAAAACGACTCCAACTCAAGTGATCCAGCAGCCTAAGCAAAGAAACAAGGGGCGGCGGCGGCGGCGGACGGACAGTTGTCTTTTCTCTCTTTTGAAGGGAGAGTGAAGAATAAGAACAGATAAATGTCAGTGGCAAAAGCCACTGGACATTTCTCTCTTTTCATCTTCTACTATTACTACATGAAGGTAGAGGAGATGGCAATAATTGAGGTTGTTTTTCTTTTAGAGGTTTTGTGTTTTAATGGACTGCCCCAAGTGGTTTGGACTATGAGCTGCTTAGCCCAGGCTAAGAGTGACCAGCCTGAACTTTTTGTGGCCTAGTTTTATTGCACCTAGCTCTTGTTTCAAGATTAACCAGTCCGAATATTTTATGATCTTGGCATTTTTAAACTTTTTGTAGAAAGTATACTTCAAATTGAGCTAAAAACCAATTTTTATGCCGTTCAAATCATAAAATAGTCGGATTCGGATTTTTTTGAGTTTATTTAGCAATATTTTGCAGCTGAGGCTGTTCATAACCTATATGGTCAGAAACTTCTTCGGGCCAGATTCGAAAGTTTTCAAAGCTTTGAGATCATTTTCTAGCATTTTTCATACGAATTCGACGAAATATTTGACTTTTCACAACTAAAAATAGTCATAAATTCTATTAAAAAAGAAATATCCCCAATTACAGAAAACACCAAAACAAACTTTTTCAGTAAGAAAAATTTTTACACCTGTAAGATCTGGGCCTACCGTGCGATCTGGGATGGAAGGTCAACCCGGTCAAAACTTCTTATTATCAATTTCGACGTATTTTCTTACTCTAATTCCATTTTTCTTTACGAATTCACTCAAAAGCTGATTCAAACTGTACAAAACTATGTTTGTTAGCATGGCCGAATACAGATTGTTGGCCTAGTATTCGACAAGTTTACCTTTTTCGCATTTTTGAGAAGTTGCCGTTTTGTACTGTTTACAAAGGTTTTTGTGTGAGTTCACAATAAAAAAATCTACCTGGGAAAAGCCTACGCTTTCAGCCCCCCTTTTGAAGTCCCTCCCAAAACTTCCATTGGAATTCAATGACGTATCTGTGTTTCAGTCAGATATCCTTTACTCTCTCTCTCTGCCCTCCCATTTGCTCTGGTAACCTGAGAAGGTGTCGTGGTTTCACTTTTTTTTTTAGTTGAGATGGTTTCTAAGAAAAGACAAAAAGTGTATAGATATCATATGGGAGATGTCTTTGAACTTTAGCCCTAAACTTTTTCAAAAGTGTGACTTTACTTTAGTAAAGTTCTTAAAATTCAAACTCGATTCGAATCCTGAGCTTTTAAACTGGGATTAAGGGACAGAAACTCATTGAGCTCTGAGTTTTACAGGCTATCCAAACTGTTTTATAACCATGACGTGAGTAACTAAACAAAAACAGTTTTACAAGTTTATGTACAAACACTTTTCGCTTAACGGTTTGTTGATCGTGGTCAAAAAACTTGAACTCAAAAAAGATAACAAGTTTATTGAAATGACGGTGTTGTAAACGTTCAAAAATTACTGATTGAAGTTGAAACGCGAGTGAATTTGGTTTCACATATTCCTCCAAGAGATCATAAAACAAAAAAAAAGTGTTTGAAAATTTTTCATCTTTGGGAAGAATTTGAAATTTTGAAGAGGAAATTTGAAAATATAGAAAAAAGGGCCCCTCGATGGGGGATTCTCGGCCGTAGCCATTTGTCTGTAACTTGCAGTTTTGGACGCGATTTGAGCGTTAAATAGCGCTTTTTAAGCTAAATCTTCATGCAAAACGGGATCTGCAGGAAAAAATAAAGTAGAAGTAAAAATCGAAAAATTTGAGTTAAAGGAGCACTGAACTCGTCTAAATTAAACATATTTTCTGCATCAAAATTATATGCGGATCACGATTTTCATATTGGTTTTGCTTGAAAAGCGTTATGGCCTGTTAAAAAAGCATACGAAGTCCCAATATCCCTTTAATGACCGCGGCTTTCTGGCCTAGGAACCACACCGTCTAGTGCGAGAGGACAAGATGGTCTACGAATAACAGACAAAATTTTTAGGCCACGTTTCCTCTCGGACTACAAAGTGGGATTTATGACTCAGGAGATGACGGTCGTTAAGGGGATTATGGCATACTAGCAACTGTCCGGGCAGGACCGATTTGAGGATTGACCTCCGGCCCGGCCCGGAACCTACAGGGTCAAAATTTTTTGGACTGAAGAAATTTTTTCCTGTTTTTTCAGTAGTTGAGGAGGTCTCGTTTTGAACAACATTTTTGACTATTTTTAACTGTGAAAAGTTAAATATTTCGTCGGATTCGTATAAAAAATGCGAAAAAATGACCTCAAAATTTCAAAAATTCCGGGCCAAATCACATTTTCAGGCCGGTGGCTCTTCCCCTTTCCATATCATTGATCCTCCAAATTTCACAATTTCACTTCTTGACCCAAACTTTATTAGCCCGAACTTCCTCGTTATGACTCAGGTCTAGAGGGGGGTGTTCCCACTTCTCTCCTCTTCTCAAAACAAAGAAAAATTGACATCATTTTTCGTTTTTTTTTCTTCTCCTTTCGAAAATACTTTACGCCCAAAAGTACTTGACATTTGATACTTAAACGGGATGACTCTCTGGCTCAGGGAGCTTATCTTTTGCTCTTTTCTTATCTTATCCCATCATTTTGTTAGCCAAGACTTTGTGTGTATTTGCCAAGGTTTTGGCACTATTTTAAATAGATTTTTTCGAATTTTTTTCTTTTCATTGTTTGATTAATGAGAGGCGGTGGGAACTTGGTATAAATAGGCCATTGGAATTATTTCCCTCAAGAGATTTCCTCGGAATTTTCTAATTCTGAGACCAAAGAATTTCTTCTGTGTAAAGCCAAAAGGACCAGCGGGGTCACACCCCAGTCTACTCTCTCTCTCCGCTCTGGGCTCCTTGGAGCATTTGAAAGTACTTTGTGGAGAGAAAAATGATACAACTCGGCGAATTTTCACTTCCCCATCGTTGTATCTTTTTTGTATCATTGATCTTGGGCTTGATCTTGGCTTAATCCACAAGGGCATTCGATTTTTTTTTGCGTTTTTGAGTTTTTCACCGTTATCCTTCTTTGTGTTTACAAAGGCTAGGTCTAGTGGTCAAGCAGGTTTGATAATGAGCCAAATTATAAGAATGTTCAAAAAATTTCTCCAAAACTTGGGAGTTTCGGTACATTAGTTTTGTCTAAGCATCTCAAAAAATTTTTTGAACTTTTTTTTTGAGTTTAGCTCGTCATGCCCTTCAATTAGAGTATAATCATGACTAGTCTGCCTCAGATTTGGAACTTGGGTCAGTGACGCAGGCACTCTCGTTTCTCTGACTCTAACCTAAATTTCAAACTACCGTAATTCAAAATAATCATGCGCCTTTGATCTGAACTACAGTAATCCTAACTTTTTTCTGAAAAAAAAGTGCATTTTCGATGTCAGCAAGATTAATAGGTTCAAAAAAATTTTTCAAAATTTAAAAAAAAAAGTCATGCGCCTTTAAACCGAAATTTTCGACATTTCCAAACCTAGTCATCATTATACTCAAATGGAAGGTCTTGAAGCGCTGATTTTGAAAAAAGACTAGATTACGGTACCTTTATATAACTCCTGTTATATTCGAAATGATTATTTTTTCAAGTTTTCAAACTTGGCCGATTCAAAATAGCGTTTTGAAGAGAATCTTACACTCCCCTAACCGCAATTTTTGAATTGGCAGATTTCGAAAAAAAATTTTGGCGGGATTTTCAAAATGTTAAAAAAAAAAGAATTTCCATTCAGAAACTTTTTCACGAAAACCCATTCACATGTTTTTCCTCACTTTTTCACTGTTCCACACTTTCCACCCAAAAGCTTTTAGTGTTGTGTGTATGTGTCTTCATGTTTTGTAGGTTCATAAATTTTTTGGAGGGGAGGATAAAAGAAAAACGGATCCGTTCTTCTTTCTCTTTTTTCTTCCCCCAGCGGCAAGAGAGCAGGCAGTTGGCGCCAGATTCTTTGTGCTCCCGGGAGCACTAGAGATGGGAGAGAGGGTCTTAGGTGAGAGACGCAGAGACAGACTGCACGGAGAGTGCGACTTTCAGATGGGCTCTTAAATACCGCCTCCCTGCGAGGAGGGGATAAAAAAGTTCTCAGTTTTCATATTTTTCCTTGGAAAATTTTTTTTCTTGTTTTCTAGATTTTTTTTGATGATTTTTTTTCTTTTCCTGGGTTATGCGCCTTTTACATAAAATAACCCATTCCATATTTTCTGGTGGTCTACGAAGCTTAGATTTTCAGAATCAGCACGCCAAATCCTTCCAAATGAGTATAATCATGGGTAGTCTAGCTCAATTTTGAAATGTTTGGTATTTGTGCGCCTTTAAAGATACAGTTACCCTGTCATATTCGTGGTGAGACCTATTAGATCCACATTTTCGAATTCTGCTTATCGAGAGCTTTCAAATGAGTATAATCATGACTGATCTAGCTCAATTTTGAAGTTTTTCTGTTTTCCCGCCTTCAAAAGGTACAGTAGCCCAGGTTTTCGTGGTGAGACCCAACTAGAAGCAAACATGGTCATGATTATACTCAAATGAAAGGTCTCGACGAGATGATTTCGGATATTTGCATTTTAGGTTATTCTAATTGGATTACGGTAGCTCGAGTACCTGATTTTTCAAAACCATACTCATTTAGAAGCGTATGGTGATCTAAGTTCACAATCTCTGCCTTTTTTTCGTTAATTTTTGTCTTTTCCTCTTTTTTTTTCTCCAAAATTTTCTTCTCAAACTTTCCCAGTTTTCAGCCAAAAAAAAAATGACAGGCCTTTTGAAACGGTCTGCCACAATTAACGAGGCGACACGTACACGTCGTCACAAGTTTGCGTTGAAATATGATTTAAATAATAATACCGAGCAAAAAGAGCTTGAAGCTCAAGAATGTCGATCCGGAGCCGGGATGAGTGAGACTTTCGTTTGGGATTGGCCATTCAGTAGTGATGGTAAGGGATTAGGCCTTTTAGGTCAATTTAGGCTGACTTAGGCTGGTTTAGACTGGTTTAGGCTGGCTTAGGCTGGCTTAGCCCAGTTTTTGAGGCCATGTCATAAACTTTACCATTTTCAGGCTCGGCTCCCGGTGCCTACACGCCTGAAAAGTTCCTTGTCTGCCTACCTTTCAACAAAGGAGGTACTGGAGAGAAGAATGGAACGGTAAGGCTTGTTTTTAGGCTTTTCAGGCTAATTTTTCTGGGTTTTCAGACAAAAAAGTTCGAAAGAATCGCGGAATCTGATTTCTCTTGGAGTATGGGACTTTCTAGAGACGCCGAGTTGGGTTCCACATGTTTTTGGCGGCTGGAAATTGAGATTATCAGAAATATGAATGCAATTGTTCTGATTGCATCGAGGTAAGTAGTTTACTGTAATCCTAACAGATTTGCACCAAAGTTTTTGAAACCAAGATTTTCAAATTTAACTTTCCAAGACCTTTCATTTGAGTATAATCACGACTAGTCTAGCTCAATTTGAACATTAGCTAGAGTCAGAGAAGCGAGAGTGCCTGCGTCTCTGACTCAAAACTCAAATTTAAGCTAGACTATTTAAGATTATCCTCGTTCGGAAGGGCTCGAAGCGGTGAATTTGAATATCCAGGTTTAATCTAGAAATTCCAAATTTTTTGTAGTCAATTTTACGAATTTCAGAGACATCAGCCGCTACTACGAGAACACCAAGCGACTGAAGCGTGTCCGAAAAATGTACCGTCTTCCGGACTACTATGACGTCACTACAGTAACCACTACAATGTATGACTGGGCTGTGGTGGTGGAGGCGCAGAAGAAGTCGATTAACAGACCAACAATGCGTCGGGCTTCTACATTCCAATGATTTTTTTTTCTGAATTTTTAAATTTCGAAGTAGTAAATGCGCTCTAATCTTAAAAACTTTGAATTTTTGTAATCAGCGCGCTGAGAGCTTTGAAACGAGTATAATCATGACTAGTCTAGCTTCATTTTTGAAGGTTGGGTTAGAGACGCAGGCATTCTCGTTTCTCTGGTACTCTAACCCGAATTTTCAAAATAGGCGGAGCTTAGCCATGATTATACTCGTTTGGAAGGTTTCGACGAGCTGAAATTGAAAATATAGATTTCGTGGGTCTCGAACGGATATTGATAGGATTACGGTCTTTTTTTTAACATTTCGATTAGAGCGCATTTCCTTCATCTCTCCTTGTCTAGTTCCATTTATTTGTGAATTTTTACTATTTTTTGTACCCATTTTCCCCAGTTATTTTTCCTGTACTCCTCGTGTAGTACACCGTCTTTCAACCTGCCCAATTTGGTCTATTTTCACTGAAAGTAGATCAAAAAATGTAAAAACTTTCGAATTTTATTTTTTTTGCAAATTGTATTTATTGTGCTATTCACATCACAACCGTATCCGAAATGAAGAAAATTGATTGAGTGATTGAAGTAAAAATGGAAAATCATATGAAAAATGGAAGAAAAAAGATCACCTGGGCCCAAAAAAAAGTTTGAAAATTGTGAAAAAAAAATGTGGAAAATTGAGAAAAATGGCACTGGATATGAAAAAAAGGATAATATTAGTCAGCAGCAGACTCATCGTCAGTGTCAGAAGCCTCGTACCAGAAGACGTCAGAACCGGTTTCAGAAGCAGCGTCCTGGAAGAAAAAATGGTAAAAATCGGTGAAAATGCGGAAGAAATCCAATAAAATTGCTCAAAACCCAAGAAATTCAAATTTTTCTGACCAAAATTACAGTAACCCTGTAAGTTTCCATCGGAGACCAATGCCAATAAGATTTTTGAGCTCAGCTCGCTTGAGCCCGTCAAAACAAGTATAATCATGACTAGTCTCGCTCAATTTCAATAACGCGAGTTTTGTGCGCCTTTAAATCTACAGTATCCCATGGTTTTCGTGGTGGGACCCGAGTTGAAGAGAACCTAGTCATGATTATACTCAAATAAGAGGTCCTGACGAGCTGATTTCAAAAATCTAGGTTTCTTGGGTCTCGAGTAGAAATCGATAGGGTTACTGTAGTTTCAAATTTCAATAACATTTCGAAAAGTTTCGAAAATCCATAACTTTGTCAGTTTTTGACCGTTTAAGTCTGTTTTTCAACCAAAAAAAAGAAATTTGTCCGAACTTTCTGGGAAAACAAAAAACAAGTTAAGTCAACTTTGGGCCGGGTTACTGTAGCTCAATGGAAACCATAACGAAAATTTTTCAAAAGTAGGTCATTATTATACTCATTTAAAAGAGCTCGGCGAGCTGAATTCGAAAATCTAGGCTCCATAGGTCCTGAGCGGAGTTTGACCCGATTACTGTAGTTTTTGAAGTTGGAGTTTTTGAAAAATTTCGAGACTTGGTAGTTTTTTCGGGTTGTTTTTTTTTCATATGTTTGAAAAAAAATTACTGACCTGTTCGGGATTTGGATTCCGTCTCTGTTGTGTTCCATTTGGCATTGGCGCTCTACACACAAAGTCCTCTCCAAAGAAGTATGCACCATTATCCCCCAAAGAAATATAACAATTTCCAGTATTCAAATGTCTTGGAAAAATAGGCATTGCCGATGGGGTCTGCGCCTTTAAATGGCGAAGATATCCCATGACTTGACGATCAGTTAGGGAGAACACTCGGAAGACAGAATTCATAATTTGCCACGTGGCATTCTCCATGGCATCGGAATCAGTTTGAATTCTTTGGGATAGAGAGGGCTCTCCGCATTCTTCTAGCTTCTCGGCTGTGCTGCGAAGAAGCAATGGAGATGGACAGTTTGCCACACGGAACACCTGAAAATTTAGATTTTTTGAAAAATTTTTGGTATAATTTTGAATTTGGCGCGTTGGTTTGGGGAATTTTGGTTTTTCATACTGCTGTAGCTACCGTAACTGGGTTAAATTCCATCCGAGACTCAAAAATTTTTGATTGTTCAAAATAGCTTGTCAAATTCTTTGATTTGAGCCCAAAAACGATTGAATTGAATTTTTCTCTTTTTTGCACCTTCAAGCTACCGTAACCCGCCCAATTTTGCTCTAAATTCTTCTAATCTTACTATTCTGAACTCAGCTCACCAAGCACTTCGAAATAAGTATAATCATGACTAGGTTTGATTTAAATTAGGTCCCACCACAAAAACTAAGGGGTACTGTAGACTTAAAGGCGCATAGGGGGTTGAGGTTTCAGAATTGAGCTAGACTAGCCGTTATTATACTTATTTTGAAGGCCTTAATGAGCTGAATTTGAAAATCTAGGTTTCAAAAAGTTAGGACTGAAACTGATAGGATTACGGTACTTTCAGATTTTCAGATTGTTTTGAAATTTTCCAAAATTCTAAAATAGGCCTTGTTTATACTCATTGGAACCGGCTCAACATGCTGAGTTCGGAAAACTATTTTGAATTTTACCTTGACCTCATTTGGCCGGATTACTGTAGTCTTTTTTTCCTCCGATTCAAACGAAAGGCAAATAACACACGAAGAGAGAAAGGGGGTGAGAGGGGGGTCATGAATCATAATGGTATGTACTATTCGATGGCATTTGGAAGAAAAAAGTGAGGTACAAAGGGGTACCTGTACGCGTCTAGTACATATTGACACCATCCCATTTAGTATATTATTATTGGTGGGAGAAGTTATTTTTGGGTGGAATTTGAATTTTGAAATATGAAAAGTTGGAAAATTGAAAGTTGGAAAATCTACCGTAACCGGATCAAACATTCGTGCTGGGATCTTGAAATTACGTTTTTAGGCATCAGATTGTCAAGACGGTCAGAATAAGTATAAAAATGACCCAGTTTAGAGAATTTTGATTTATGAAAAAAAGTGCATGCGCCTTTAAACCAAGTTTTCCAAATTTTCCAAATCCTGGTCATGATTATACTCAAATGGAACGTTCTGTCAAGCTGATTTCAAAAATTTAGGTTTCATGGGTCTCGAATGGAAATCTCTCGGGTTACTGTACGTTTTTTTTTTGAAATTTCAAGAATTGAAAAAATCTCATAACTTTCTTCAATTCCAACATTTTTTCATGGTTTTTGGTTCAAAATAAGTGTTTTTTTAAGTTTTCCTGCCAAAAATTTGCAAAAAAAAACGAACCTCCATTCCTTGCTGAACTTTCTCATTTAGTGCTGCCATCATTGGTTGGATACTCTCAAATGTGGTGGATAGGTACACAGATTGTTCGATAGAAGATGTGGAAGTGCACGGGCCTTCTCTGTAAGGAATTTAATATTATAATGAAGAAAAATGAGCAAAAGTCTGCATTTTTGGGACAAAAATTAAAATTTCCGGTTCAAAAATGGGTTTCACGGGTAAAAATTCTAATTTTGGTCCTTTTTGAGCTTGAATTTCTCACTTTCTCGCCCTGAAATACAGAAAACTTACGATCCAACATTTTGAAGAACTCGTGTCATTTCTGTAATATTTTGAAGCATCTCGGCAATAACAGAGTCCAAATTGGCAAAATCCTCAAAGGAATGACGACGAGCCGCTTGGTTATGATTCTGGAAAAAATAAATTTTGAATTATTATTTGAAATTTGAATTTTGCGCCAAAATGATTTATATTTTTGATCTCAACGAATTGAGAGCTTTCGTTTGAGTATATTTTTCAATTTAAAGGCGCATGAGGTTTTTTCGAAAATCAAAATTTTCAAAATATGATAAGTTAAAAAATTGAAAATTGACAGCGTTACGGTATTCCGAATCTATTTTAAAGGCGCATGAAGTTTTACGAAATTTTTGAAAATTCAGAAATTTACATTTTTCTTCAAACCTAGTCAAGATTATACTCAAATGAAAGCTCTTGACAAGCTGATTTCGAAAATCTGAGAGCCTTTGGTCTGGAGTGGAAAGTGACAGGGTTACTGTAGCTTCAAAAAAAGATTTATTTAGCAATGATGAAACCCAAGGAAAGGTACTGTAGTTTTGTAAGAAAAAGTTCCAAAATTTTTTATTTTCTCAATTTTTCATTTTCAAAAATTATCGATGATTTTGCGCAAAATCGCGTCTAAAAATCCAGTTTTGGCCCAAAAAATTCGAAAATTTCATACTTTAGCTCAGAATTTCCGAGACTTGTATCACTTGTTTCCGACAGCCTGCCACCTTGGTTTAAAGGCGCAGCGAAAAATTTCTAATGGGTCCCGCCACGATTACAGTAGTTCTCAGTTGAACCTAACTGTAAACGTGACAGGACCCAATGAACAGTTGTCGATGCGCCTTTAAATCGATTTGTCTTACCAAAATTTTTAAAAAATCGATTTTCACAAAATTCCGAAACGAACCCTCCCCCCCATTCAAAAAAATTCCAGAAACCTTACCATTTGCCGATTATGAATATTCAATGGATTCCTTAACAACTCAAATGAGACAGATGGTGGCACTCCTACTATTGCTGCTTGTGTATGGCTTGTGCTCCCTCCTCCTCCTCCTCCTGCTCCGGCAGCCAAAGTGGGCGGAGCCTCAATTCCCACTGCTGCCACTGCTCCCCGTCTCTTTCGGTTGCTATGACGATTATTCTGTTGATGAAGTGGAAGACGTGACGATGAAGATGAGGAGCTGGAAATAAGAGGATTGGAATGTCTTATTGGAGCCAAAGAGAAATAGTATAGGGATTAGAGAGGGTGGGCTAGAGAAAATGGGAAAAAATGGAGATGGGGAAGGTGATAAAATTGATAAGATTCTATTGGAAAATATGATTTTTGCAGAAATTTTCGAACAAAAAAAATTTTCGGAATTTTTAAAATTGTTTGTTCACACATATCTAGGCCTGCTTTGGCCTATTCCGGACTATTTAGGCTAGTTTTAGGACTATTTTAATCATTTTTAAAAAGTTTTTGACGTCTATTTCAAACTCTTCCAGACCGTTTCTAAACTACTTTAAGATCTATTTAGAAGTATTATTTTTGGATCATTAAAACAACAATCTTTAGATAATCTATGATCGTTTCAGGCTTTTCTTGCATTTTTCGATCGTTTTTAAATTTTTCCAAACTCCTTTAAACTGTTTTAGACCCAATCGACACAAATTTTTGAAAAGTTCTTTTTGCCTTTTTGGTGATTATTTCAAATGATTAGAGCTTTTTCAAAATTCAAGTTGTTTCTGACAATTCTGAGCGTTTTTTGGTATTCTCGGAGCGTTTTTTTGTAGGAAAATTTTGTTCCAAAACTTTTTCAAAAAAAAATTTTTTTTGGATTATTTTGAAGTTGTTCTTCAAATAATTTCGTTAATTTCATATTGAAATTTTCAAAAAACCTATTTTTTGAAAAATTTTTTTTTAATTGACCACTTTGATTCTTTTTTACTCATTCAAAAATGTTGTATCAGAAACATTTTCAGATATTTCCTCACAATTTATTTCTTAATGTTCAGAATCCTCAACCAGGTGAAACTCCATTCAATCTTCCCTCCCTTATCCCTTTTCTCATTTTCGAAATTTCCTCTCCTTTTGAGAAATGCCTCCTTCCGGAATGAAAAGGTGAAGCCATTTCTCCTTCTCTCTCATTAGTTCCCTCCCTTTCGGGGAGGAACGAGAATTCCAATTTTCAATTTGAAATGGAACATGAAGGTGTGGTGGTGTTTATGTGTGGAGGTAGCTCAAGGGGACGAGAGGAAGGAAGGATTAAAAATAGGAATGTGTAGATTTTGAGATGGAAGGAGAAAGAGAGACAGGGAAGGTGTGGTCATAGGGGAAGGGAGGGGTTGCGTGAGCAAAACTAATCATATGTCAGAAAGTTGGAAGAAGAAGTGACTTATTTATGGAAAAAGGGAAAGTTGGACCATAAAGTCAAATATTTCAATAAGAAGAAAATTATTTCGTTTAAAATATTTTAATTTAGCTATATTTAGACACACCAAAACGGGTCTGAAACTATCCCAGGATAACTAAAACTGCTTTTAGGACAGAAATCAAGACGAAAAGCTGTTTTTTTAAATCAATTTTTTAAACTATCCTAAATAGTGATATCTGAGTTATTGAATCGTTGTAGAATTTAGGAAATTGAAGGGAAACTTCAAATTGTCAGTCCAAAAGTGGCAAAAAATGAAATTGCATAGTTACTAGTTTTTTTCAAAATTAAAAATTGAAATGAAAAATGCATTAAAATAATTTTCAACTAGTATAGCAATAAGGAGGCTATCACTATATCAAATTTGGTACTGCATTTATGAACTGTGAAATTTTTTTTTCATTTTTGTTCACTTTAAATTTTTTCGATCTGAAAATTTCCAGTTGTAAAACTTGATACTTCAATTTATGCAGGAGTTATTAGAGTATTTGTACCAATAATTTGCTCTGTAATCTAATTTTCAAAAAACGGTTCAGAAATTGTTCAAAAGTTTCTGGAAATAGTATGGTTTTTTGTTTGATTTTCTACCGGTTTCGATGAAATTTTAACAGTTTCAAATCCCGATTTTTTTCTATTTAAAAATCTCCAAAATTAAAAAAAAACTCACTTTTTGGGATGTGTAAAACGTGGCATCTTTTCCTAGACTTCTTGCTGTATAGTACCCTTGTAGTGATATGTGGTTAACCTACAAGCATAAAAAATATAATAAATAAAATGGTCAACGAACAAACGAATGAAGCAAACATGAAGAAGAAAAGAAAAGAAAAAAGAAAAAGGGCATTATCGATGAATAAGGTAATGGCTCATAAAAGAGAGAGAGAAGAAGGGGGGACCCCTCTTGTACAAAAGGGATAGTGTATTTGGACAGTCGGCTGGTTATAAGAAGGTGGGGTGAGGCAAAAGGACTGTTAGCAAGGGGAAAGGGGTATGGGGCCTAAATAGGGCCTGAGATGAGCCTGAAATGAGCCTAAAAAGCCTGAAGAAGCTTCAAATTAGGAAAAATAGTTTCAAAACGGCCCAAAACAAATGGAAAAAAAGACAATGGACAAGCCTGAAAAGCCTTAAGACGCAATTTGGGGTGATTGGAACTAAGGTAAGAATTAGGCCTAAAGGAGGCCTGAAAAGGACCTAACGAGCCTGGAAATTGTCTGAAAATTCACTCGAATCAATCAAACTCAGGAAGCTCAAACGATTCAAAATGGAAAAAAAAATGAAGGAAACACTTTTTTTGACGATTTCGCACAAATTTTATATACAAAAATGCCTGAAAAGTCGGAAACTGGCCTCAGAAAAGGCCTAAATCTTCAAATAGGCACAGACGGCTGGACACCCTCTGGGAGAGAGAGAGCAAGACCTATTCAGATAAGCCTTGAGAGGGGGGCTCGGTCTAAGGTAAATACATTCTCCTCGAGGGGTAAATGTGTGTACTTTTGGGTGGACAGATAAGATTGTAAATACTAATAATAGGGCCAGAGTTAGTGAAGGGACGGACAGTGGGTGGCACATAGGGAGAGAGGAGGAAGTAAAATTATTTTGGCTTCTCGAAAAAAAATTGGTTCTGATAGTTAAAAATTTTCAGATGTTTCGGAAAAAACGTAATTGTGAAAAAACAACAGAATTGACTGAAATTTTCTCGAGTTTGGCCAAGGACTATGGGCAAGTTAACTAGAACTTTTTTCTTAACTTTTAGAAAAATTGTTGAGATTTTTGAAAATTTTTCAGATAGGTGAATAATTCGAACAAAATTTGTGGGTTTTCACATCTTTCAAACACTCCTAGGATTTTGAAATCAGAGAGAAGAGAGCCCAGAGAAACGAGAGTGTCTGGCTTCTCTGCGCTCTAACCTATACGGATTCTAGTACAGTTTTCGTAAACAAAGAGAAGAAAAGATTCCCTCTAATTAGTCTTCTTCTTCTTCTCTCCACATACATACATACATCGCCATAAAATCTTATCATTTCTTCTTTTTCTTCTTTTTTCCCCATCGTTTCAATCGATAGACGATTAGAAGGAAAAGAAGAAGAAGACAGGTCTTCTCCTTCATTCTTTCACAAAGGGATACTGTAGGTAATAGTAGTTTAGTACATTAAACATTTGGAATTGGTGGGAGGTGGGGAAAGAGGGGGTATTGAGGGAGAATGAGAAAGATGTTGAAATAATGAAAAGAAAAAGACAATAGAAGTTACTTGTTGGCGAGAATATAATATAGAGATTATAGACTACAACAGACTCTGGGAATTCTAGAAAAAAATTTTTTTCGAATTTTCGTTTTGGACCCTAAAAAGCTCAGGGTTCTTCAAAAAATTAAGCTTTATTTTAGGAAATTTTTCCAAGGTTTTTTCAAGAATTTTTTTTTCAAAAAATTTTTCATTTTGGAAATTGTCTCATCTCGGATTCCAAAAAACATGTTCCAATTGGAAAATTTTGAAATACAGTAACCGAGCCAGCTATTACCCGAAAATTTCGTATTTCGCTTCATTTCAAATAAACTTGTTTTTGCAATTTTTTTTCTGCATTTTGGATCCTACAAGGATGGACTTTTCAAAATAAAAAAAGCACAAAAATGACTTTTTTTGTTCGAGTTGGTTCAAAACTACCGTAACCCAGTCAAGTTTTGGACACCGTTTTTTGGGAAATTTCGCTAAATTTCAAAAATCAAAATTTTTTAAATACTCTTTTTGTTATCGATCTGAAAAACATTTTTTTTTTGAAAAAAAAACTACAGTAACCCAGTGAAATTCCACCCAGGATTGAAAAAATTTGGAAATTTCAGATATTTTATGTAAGCTTAAAAAGTTCCTGAATTTTAGGTTTTGTGAGAAAAAAAAACAAAAATTTCCAAATTGATATCAGAATTATATAGGAAAAATTAACCAAAAATGCGGAGTTCGAGGACGAAAATCAGCCGGATTACGGTAATTTTCACCCCGGAAAAACTTCGAAGAGTGGCATTTTCCGCGGTTAGGAAAAACCACGAATAATGTGAAAAACGGAAAAAAACAATGTGACTTTTCTCTTTTCATTTTCCTATCTCTCTCAATATATTTCAACACAAACAGATCGTGCTGGCTGGGTGTCCTCTCTCCTTTTCCCCTCTTGCTGACCGTCACTTTGTCAGTTAACAGAAAAAATAAGAGAGAGGTAGAGATAGTATGGAAGAATATGAAAACAAATAGAAACTATCTACTTTTTTTCTTTCTGAGAAACTCCCCAAAAAAGTGATGAAAATGGCTACCTAACTACCGTGATCCTGATCCAAATTTTTGAAAAAATGAAATTTTGAATTCAGCTCGTCCAGAGCTTTCATTTGAGTATAATCATGACTATGTTTGTTTGGGACAACGAAAAAATGGATTACTGTAGATTTAAAGGCGCATCAGTTTTTAAACTTTGGAAATTCATTTTGGAACTCGATAGCTTTGAAAATCTGGGTTACTGTAGAATTACTGTAGTTGCAAACCTGGTTTCGAAGCAAAAAAAGTTTTTTGTTTTTCCCAAAAAACTCCAATTGAGAAAAAAAAAGAATGTAGGTTACTATGTTTCTACCATAGTTAGCCTTGATTAATTGCAAGTTGGTGGTATTGAAGAGAAAGAGGAAAAAGAGGCTGATGAATTGAATGGGAAAAGTTAAGAGAATGTGAAACAAAGCGGTCTTGAAAAAGCCTAAAACCAAAAAAATAGTCAAAAAAACTTGAGTAAACCTGAAAATGTTTTGAAAAACCTCAAAACAAACCGAAAAACTATGTCTGAGAGCAGCCTAAAAATGAATTAGAGGTCCCAAAATTATGTTAAAAACCTAAAAAAGCCTAAAATGAAGCTAAAACTGTGCTGAAAAGCCTAAAAACCACCCGAAAAAGAGCTCAGGGGCCTAAAAAAATGCCTAAAACAGCTTGAAACCTTTCGAAAAAAAGTGTGAAATCTATCATTTGCCTCGAGGCTAACTCACTTGAAACCGATGTGTTTAAAATATGAAATTTTGTCTAATTTTGATGAAAAATATGGAAAATTGATAGAAAAAAGCCTAGAAATAGTCTCAAATGGCCTAGGAATACTTTAAAAACAGCCTAAAAATAGCCCTAAAACAGCCTAAAAACAGCCTAAAACAGCCTAAAAACCTTCTAAAAACAGCCTAAAAAAGCCTAAAAAGAGCTTTAAACAGCCTCAAATAGTCTTCAAAAAGGCTAAAAACAGCCTAAAAACAGCCTAAAAACCGCCTAAAAACAGCCTAAAAATTGCCTGGAAATAGCCTGAAAACAGCCCTAAAACAGCTTCAAAACAGCCTAAAAATCTCCTAAAAACAGCCTTGAAATAGCCTAGAACCATGCTCAACACACCTCAAAACCACAAGATAAAAAGTGTACAAAAAGGTCACTCTCAGCGCCCCATCTTATATACTACCGCATAATTAACCACCGTATCTCTATCGGCGGATCTAAAAGGACGAAAAATGTCGCAAAACGTTTCAAAAATTGTGGAAACGCTAATTAAAATGACATATCCAAAGAAGTTTTACTGATTTACCGCCCCCCCCCCCCCCCCCCCCCCCATGGACAATCGGAAATGACAAGAAAAACGGTCGAGAGAAAAAAGAGGAGAAGTAATTGGGGTAATAGGTAGTATGTGAGGTGTGGCCCCCTCCCCTCAACAGGCTCCGCCCACTTTTTTGGTCCGCGCGGAAGAATGAGGAAGGAGGAGGGGGAGGGGAGATTAGAATCTTTGACCGCAATTGAGACGCGACCTTTTTCGACACTGTTTGATAACATTATTACGGATTTCTTGGGGCAAGGTTTGAGTAATATGTTATGCCAGTTTATGATCTATTAAACGTGGAGGAGGGGGGGGGGGACTAGGGAAACAGGCATGAGGTTGAGGAAAATGAATAGAAGTAACGTTGAAGGGGTTTAACCCATGAAGGTAGATAAAAAGCTGAAAAAACTAAAAAAAAAAACTGAACAAAAGTCGAAAAATTCTAAAAACTTTACTAAAACTTTCAAAATATGAAGCAGAAAAAGGTTCTAAAAATCAATTTTTTTTACTGAATTTTCCCCAAATTTCAGTTGATTTTTGCATTTTTTCTCAGTTTTTGTCAACTACAGACAGTCCAAATTTCCTTCAGAAACAAAAAGCAAGTGACCTCTCTCAGAGTGGGTGTGGCTCAAAATTAGAAGAGCACGGAGCATTATAAAAGCCACCTAGTGGTCATTTCAAATCACCGAGGAGCACACCAAGAGCCTATAGTATTCAGTAGAAGGTAAGACGAATCAGAAATGTCCTGTATCAGAACTGCACCTTATCAGAACTATTACTTGAAGCAAAGTAGTTCTGATACTTGACAGTTCTGATTCGGAACACGGTTCGGGAGCGGCATACCCTCATTCAAAAGCAAATTTCGTTTTTTTTTAAATTTTGATTAGCTGTTAAAAATGGGCGGAGCTTCAGCAAACTTCACAAGTATGCAATTTTTTGTCTACACTTCCTTTTGATAAGTAATACCCTGCTATTCGTATCATTTGTGAAAAGAAATGCTATCAAAAAAAACGGAAGCTTCTTATCTTTTTATCTATGACTTTCAATTCACTCTCTGAATTAAAAATCGACCCAATCCCTTTTGTTAATGCTCGGCCAAATTTCAAGGTCGCACTACGTCAACACTGTTTTGCTAATTCTGATTGATAACCAACTCTGAATCGTAAAAAAAAATTTCATAAAATCAAGATAAACCATATGAAATTGTTACTGGAAAAAGTTATGATTTACAACTCTTTTGGCGCTAATTGAATATGCGCACGCCCACAAGATGGGAAATTGAGATAAGGGATAGGAATAAGAACCGTGCGAGTTCAGAGAAAGTTAGTACTAAAAAATAACAAAATCTATATGAAAACTTATAGAAATTCGAGAAATTCTTAGAAAATCCAAAAAATTTCGGAAAATTCACAGAAAATCACAAAAAAAGAACCCTAAGAACGGAGCGAATTGAAAAAAATCTTCCAAAATTTTACAATATGAAACAAAATCCCGTCGGAACCTTGTGATAAACTATCGAATCGCTCCTAACCACCTCCAATTTACCTCATTTCCTCCCCTTCTCTCTCTTTTAGATAAAGTTCCTTCCCCGCCTAATACCATAAATCCATAAAACCCTTCTTCTAAAAAGGAACCCTTACCGCCAAACGAGAAACGGATTGAGCGGTGTCCCGTGTCTTCTATCTGGCCACGTCATCTCTTCTTCGGTCTCAATTAGATTGTCATCTGGAGGGACCTTTTTGTGTTCGTTCAAGGCTAAAGGAAGGTGGTAATAATGAAAGCGAAGGGGGAGAAGAGGAAGTTACGCAAATGGGTAAGCTAGCGGAGATTGGGTAGGAGGCGATCTTAATCCTATTGCTCATCTAGACGTATGAACTTGATTTTTGGCTATTGTAGGGTCGATTCTCAAGAAAATATATATAGTTTTTAAAAAAAACTTTTTTGATGTCGAGGTTTTTGGAACCTGTTACAAGGTTTCACAATTATTTGAGAAAGTTGGCACCGTGCCAACATCTGCTTACCTGCACCGATTTTAAAGAATGCGAAGTTGTTTTCCTTATTCATTTTTTAATGGCGATCTCAACTTTTGCTTTAAACCTTATAATCTTTACCAAATCTCGATTGAAAAAAAACTTCAATTACTGTTGTATGACACCCAAAATCAAATGAAGATGAAAAAAGCTCTCGCCATTTTTTCAACTAAACCGAAAGCTAATTTCAAACCAAACTTTGCACCAATGAAATTCTATTGAATCAACTTATAACAAAAAAAAGGCTTGCCATGAAAAATTCCGTCGGAATTGAGAACTAAAAACTTAGGCACTCAGCATAAGAAAATTGTTAGAACGTCGTGGAAAAGTTCGGTAAATCAGCAAAGAGTCCCCGAAAAAAAACCCGAATAAAATTAAAACATGAACTTTTTAGCTATAAAACAAAACTAAAGAAGGTACCACAGGATCGCCAGAGCGCCAGTTCATTGAGCCCGCAAAAATTCATTTTTTGAACGACAGCGCTCTGTGTCTCTGGACTCCAGTTGATCATGAAGTTCGCACAGTGCCAACAATTTGAAATGAGATGGAGCGGGGTTGCATTAATTGGCTCTCGGCTACTCCGTGGGTACTAATCAAACTATTTTTTTCGAAACAATGAACAAAATGAATTGGAAACCAGACAAAAGTGAAAATGTGAATTACGCATAAACAATCTGTGAATGTGATTTTGCACACTGCTCGAAACTATCCCATTTCTTTCCCTCCCTTTCTCTTTTCTCTCCTCTCATTTCCTCTTTTCCATTACTCTTCATTTTCATTTCTCGAGGAGAGGAGGGCACCTAGTTGACAACAAGGTGTGTGTGTGTGTGTAAAAGAGAAGAGAAGACAACTGACCATTGGGTTTAGAGGATATAGATGAATTACATCTTTTTTCCATTCATTCTTGTTCCATTTCTATGAGAGTCTCGAGAGTTAGAAAGAGAGAAAAAGGGACAGCTGTTCGTGTTTTTGGAAAGAGGTTTTGGTGGATGAAAAATTGTTGGAAAATCTGAAAATTCCAGTCGTTTTCCACGATTTTGGTCCGTTGTTCCTTGGTTTTAAAGTGATTTATCCGAATTTCGAAAATTTTTTTAGAATTTTTGCAGACCTGTCACGGCCCGGTAGTAGTAATTTCTTCAGCGGTCCGGCCCGTTGTTCAAATTTTGAACCCGGGCCGGGCCCCGCATTTTGACAAGTCTGGATTTTATAAGGTTTTCACTCATTTCTATCAGTTTCCAAGCGTTCTTTTTTTTTAGACTTTCAGGCAGTTTTTCTCACGATTTTCTGAAAAAAATCGACAGACAAGTCTGAAATTTTCAGTAATTTTCCACGTATTTGGACTGTTTTTCCTCGGTTTTTCATAATTTCAAAGTGTTTTTTTCAAGATTTTAGCAGGTTTTCACTCATTTCCATCAGTTTCCAAACGAGTTATAACACTTTTAGTTTTTCAGCGATTTTCAGACGAATTTGTCATAGTTGTTCCGATTGCTTATTAGCTATGGCTATCTAGAAGACAATAAGTCTTTTTCATAGTGATTTTCACTGTCTTTGTCTATTTGACTCCACTTTTCATAGTTTCGACTCTATATTCAAAGGCTTCAAGTATATTTTTCGAACTTTCAGATGATTCTTCTGCCTCTTTCCTTCCTCCTCCTTATCCCCATTTCAACCTCCACCAGAACCCCACCCCGGTACAAAATCGACCTGGACGAGCACCCATCTCAACGATGGAATCAAGTGATTCAGGACCATTTGGAATACTTGCCAGGGGTAGTGGCGGAGAGCAAGTGAGTTTAAAAAAAATGTAATTACAGTAACCCTGCCAATTTACACTCTAAAACCCAAATTATTGAATTCAGCTCGTCAAGGCTTTCCAAATGAGTATATTCATGACTACTCAAGCTCAGTTTTGAGGATTGGGTAAGAGTCAGAGAAACGAGAGTGCCTGCGTCTCTAACCCAACTTTCGAAATTAGGCTAGACTAGTCATGATTATGCTCAATTTAAAGGTCTCAGTTACCTGTATTCGAAAATTTGAGTTTCACCGCCTAGGTTTGGGTTTCTAGGCCACCAGATCCGATTTTCGAAAACAAGCCATAATAGTCATGATTATACTCAAACTGAAGGTGTTGACAAGCTGAGTTCAAAAATTCAAGTTCCATGGGTCTCGAGTGGAAAGTTACAGGGTTACTGTAGTTTTGATCAGGTAGAATTTAAAAAAAAATGAAATTTGAAACCTGTATTTTTCTTTCAAAATTTGTTTTTCTAGACCTAGTTCAAGCTTTTTTTCGAGCCAAGTTCAAGCCTGAATTGCTTTTCATAATTCTCTTTTTCCACCCATTCTATCGTCCTTGAATAGGAGATAGAACACCATGCGATGGCGCCAAATGATACCGTCCTCCTCCTTCTTCGAAGTTCGAACTTCCTCCCCTCTTCTTCAAGAAAGACTGTGATTGATGTGTTCGAAATAGTCAGTCAGAGAGGAAGGAGACACCATTTTGATTGACTTGTATACTGATTTAGGAGGTGAAATGAATTGAGAAAAGAGATTTGGATCATGATTGAAATGAATTATAGTAGTAGCTAGTGGATCTTCCGTAGGGGGAAGAGGACAAATTAATTAAGAAAAGTTTTGAAAGTGCAGAGGAAAATTTAGAATGTTGGGGTAGAATTATTTCGACTTTCCAGATTGATTCGAGCTTTTTTGTTAAGGTCTTACTACAGCTTCCTGGGTGTTTTCCGGGCCTGCCTAACATCGGAAAGGGGGTTTTAGAACATCACTCCTTTCTATTGCAGGACGCAGCTCCAATTCCAATTTCCAACTTGGAAACAAAAAATGTTGTCTCGAAATTTCTGAAAAATCACAGAATTATCAAAATACAACAAAAAAAGCAGAAACTTTTTTTGGAAAATGCAATTTTTTGTATACTTTTTTCACGTAAAACACGCTATAGAATACGTACCAGACAATTTTCGGTGCTCCGAGCCTCAATCGCCTGAATTACCCAAAAATTTCGATCAATTCCTACAAAAATCCAAAAACCAAAAGTATTTGGCCTACCAAGGAATCGAACTCGGATGCGGAATTTACCGAAAAAATTTGTTACGCCACTACACTACGCTGTCAGCGGTTTGTAATAGAACCGCTGACGGCGGCAAACTCTCCAAAATGAGTGAAAAAGCAGCCGACAGTTGACAGGTTCGGGGAGGAATTAGGCTTGGTGTACAGATAGCACAAAGTTTTTCCGAGCTCCAATCAAAAATAAAAAGACGGGCTGACAAAGAGACGGAATTCTATATTAGAAGAATGAGATTCTGATAATTCTCTATAATTTTCAAAAGTTTTTTTTTTACATCAGATACAGTATACCACTATCTCCCATTTCCTTCACCACAATTTCCCTCAACCCATAATTTAGTCACCTTCCATTCCAATTCCATCGCCTCCTTCCCGATTAGATTCTTATCTGATTGATCGATTCAATTATTCACACTCTCACAATACAATTCCAAATGAAAACTTTATACATTTGTATATTGGGAGAGAATTGAAATTCACGCAAAAGATAAGATCGTGTTTTTGGGTGAAGGTGTAGATTGGAAGGTGAGATTAGAAATGGATTATTTATGATTTTGCTGATTTTAAGAGGTGGAATAAACTGACGGAACTCGAGAATTAGTGGGGGACTAGGTAATAAAAAAGCGAAAAAAAATGGCTGGGAAGGCCTTGAAGTTTGAATTTTATGGGAATTCGAGTTTGTTTAGGTTGCGGCGGAAGTCGAAAATCTTTGAGTTAGAGTTTGAAAAAAAATTGGGATTTTCATAGTTTTGGAGCAAGTAAGAAAAGTTTCTCGCAGGTTTCATAGTGTTCTAGAGTTCATTTCAAATTTATACCGGGAAACCTGCAGTAATGGTGCCCCTGAGGTGGTAGGGGTCCCTCAAATAGTGGTGCTCCTCTAATAATAGTGCCCTCCGAATGAAGAGTTTGAAAAATGGTGGTGCATGCACTACTTATTCATTATGTATGTGAACTCTGAAATAGAAGGATTTTCTGATAAGAAGACATTCTAATCGAAGTATTTTTGAAATTCAAAACTAAATTTTACTGGAATTGTGTTTCCATCAAGATATTGATAAATTGCTCAAAAATGTGCAGTTTACTTATTTTTCCTCATGAAACTAGCTCTTTTTTGACACTATCGACAATTTTTTTCCCTGACTTTCAAAAATTGTTCTCGAAAAAATAGAAGGCCCAAGTCAGACAAACATGCTCTTCTAATACAGTTTCGACGGTAACTGGCAGATGATCCATTTGATAATTTTCCGATATTTTCGCAGAACCAGTAATGATACTTTTGAAAAAAAAAACTATATTTCTATCCCAAAATTTACAGAAAATACATCCCAAAACCTCTGCAACCATTTGTTTGGTGGGTTGCTTCCAAAGTTGAACGGTTCTTTCCTGCGGATACTCGCTTGGAGCTTGAAGGTGAGAAGAAAAATCAGGCTCAGGCTCAAACAGGCTCAAAATCAGGCTCAAAATCATTTTGAACTTTTCAGGTATTGCTACTCAGTCTGGTCTACCCCTTGGAGAAATCGTTGGGCTTAACATTCTCTACGATATTGCGGCTTTTGACAGGAGACAGTAAGTTTCTATAGAGGCCTTTTGAAAATTTTTTCAGATTTTTCGAAATTTCCCGAGATTTTCTGGGATTTACAGAAATTTCAATTCATTTTCAGTTTTTTTTTGTTGATGGTTTTGGCATTTTTCCTACAATTTTCACTTTTGAAGCTCCCTATTTTCAGCATTTTTGGCCTCGGTTGCACCTCAATCGTTGCTCAAAACTCCAAAGGCCAAATTTTCCATGGCCGAAATTTGGATTATGATATGACTGGGCTCCTCAAAAATATCACTGTTTACGTGGATTTTGTGAGAAATGGTACCGTTATCTACTCGGGAATCACTTTTGCACTGTATAATGGAGTGCTGACTGGACAGCGACCAGGGGCTTACAGTGTTAGCCTGAATGCGAGATGTGAGTTTAGAAAATTTTGGTTTTTTTCCAATAATAGTGTAGAGCTGAAAATTTCGAGTATTTTTTGTTTTTGGACCACTTTGCTATCTTCGAAACGGAGAGAGTTACAGGCATTTGAAATTTAGGGCTAGAGCCCAGAGAAACCAGGCACTCTAGCTTCTCTGCGCTCTATCCCAACCTTTCTAAAGACTATAACTCCTGTGGGAATGGAGCTAGAAAGTTGGTCCAAAATTGAAAAATGATCAGAATTTTACGGAGAATAAAATTTCCAGACTCCGGCGCCTATATCGACAACATTTTGATGGAATTCTACACGAAGTTCAAGCGTCCAGTTAGCTTTTTTATTCGGGATGTTCTGGAAAACCAGGAGACTTATGGAGATGCTGTGGAAGCCTTGTCGAACACCCATTTGTTCTCTCCATCCTATATAATAGTGGCTGGAACCAAGAAAAACGAGGGAGTGGTTATTTCAAGGTGATTCTATGTTGAAAATTGGATTAGGCAGGCTTCGGCTGGCTTCGGCTGGCTTAGGCTGGTTTAGGCTGGCTTAGGCTGGCTTAGGTTGGCTTAGGCTGGCTTAGGCTGGCTTAGGCTGGCTTAGGCTGGCTTAGGCTGGCTTAGGCTGGCTTAGGCTGGCTTAGGCTGGCTTAGGCTGGCTTAGGCTGGCTTAGGCTGGCTTAGGCTGGCTTAGGCTGGCTTAGGCTGGCTTAGGCTGGCTTAGGCTGGCTTAGGCTGGCTTAGGCTGGCTTAGGCTGGCTTAGGCTGGCTTAGGCTGGCTTAGGCTGGCTTAGGCTGGCTTAGGCTGGATTAGGCTGGCTTAGGCTGGATTAGGCTGGATTAGGCTGGATTAGGCTGGCTAAGGCCCTATTCAGTCTTTTTAAACCACAGTTTTATATCAGAATTTTTCAGAAATCGCTGGGCTGCTGCCAATGTCTATCCTCTGGATATGGATTCGAATCAATGGTTCCTTGTGGAAACAAACTATGATAATTGGCAAAAACAAGAAGATAATCGAAGAATTACTGCGATTCAAAAGCTCAAAACCCTTGGAAAAAACAATTTTGATGAAAAATCAATGATGGAAGTGTTGTCAACTGTGCCTGTCCGGAATAATTTGACCGTTTTTAGTAGTGTTATTTCACCGAAAAATCCAAATGTTTTTGAAGATTTCACTTGGATTTGGGATTGAAAAACAAAAATTTTTGTGATAATTTTGTGAATCTTCAATAAAAACTTTATTATTTTTATTCAGTTTACGTTTTTGTTGGCCTAAAAGCCTAAATTGAAGCCTAAAATAGTTTTGTGGTCTAGAAATCCAGATCCAGTGGCCTAGAAACCCAAAACTAGGCCACCAATATGAAGTTTTTGTTTTCCCCTTGCCGAGATCTTCAATTTGAGTATAATCACGACTAGTCCAGCTCTATTTTGGAACTTCCGGCTCATATGCGCCTTTAAACCTACAGTATCTCTCAGTTTTCGCGTCGAGACCCAACTTTAAGCAAACCTAGTCATGATTATACTCAAATGAAAGGCATCGGCGAGCTGAATCCAAAAAGCTGAATCCTGAATCCAAGGGTTTCGAACAGATTGGAACAAAACTGATAGGGCTACTGTACCTTTCGGGAAAATTTTTTTTTGATTTTGATAATTTTTTTGGATCGTTTTTCCACAATAAAGCACTGTGTCCTTCTGTTCATTGGTTTGTCCGAATGTCAGTTTTCTCTGGGTCTCTCTCCTCAATTTTCTCTCTTTCCTTTCTCCTCCGACGATGTGTGTTTCTTTTAGTTCCTGTGCCTCCTCACTCTCACTTTTTTGTTCTGATTCATAATTTCTGAGAAAAAACTTTTCTGTTTTTATGTAAGAAATATGTATAAAATTTTCAAAAAATTAGAAAATTTAATTGAAAAAATTTGGTCTTTTCAAAAATTTCGAAATAGAACTTTGAGCATTATTTCCCAACTTTTTTTGTTATTCCCCTGCTCAAGTTGTCTGCGTCTCTTGTTACACATTTTCTCTAACCTCCAAAGCCCCGATGATCTCTTCACGGATTGATGAGAGAGAGAGAGAGAGAGTTGGTTGTGGAGAAAATAGAAATTTCTCGATTTTCGTTTTTTTTTGCGATTTTTTTTTGCTTGAAATCTACAGTAATCTTCCTTTTTTTCCTGAAATTAGAATGGTTTAGGCTGGATTAGGATGGCTGAGGCCTTTTTTCTAAATTTTTTGCTTGAAATCTACAGTAGTCTTCTCAATTTTAATACTGAAACTTCAATTTTTAAATTCAGTTTGGAATGCCTTTTGATTAGAGTATAATTATGACTTGGCAGGCTTCAATTTAGGACTTGAAACGAAAGCTGAGGGATACAGTGAATTTAAAGGCGCATAGGGACAAAAAATTTCAAAATAAAGCTAGATTAGTCATGATTATATTTATTCGAAAGGTCTCGACAAGATAAATTCAAAAATTCCGATTTCAAAATAATTCGAACAAATTTTTTTTTTTTGAAAACTCAATTTTTTTCAGAATGCACATTCAATACTTTTCCAATCGGTCATCCCGTCGTCTAATCCCTCTCGGAATTCATCGAAAAACTGCATATTTCTACATTGAAACCAATTCTTCTCTAGAATTCTATGGAATTGATATTAGATTTCCGAATAATTGGCATTTAGTATGGAGATTTGACCCTCTGGATTGTTCATATACATTTCCAACGTTAAGCCCGGATGCCAGATATTTATATGTATTATTTCTGAAAATGACTGATGAAATAGTGTTTGCGGTGCAAAGATTCGATTTGTGGGAGGAGAAAGAGGAGTTGTTTAGGTGAGTTGGGTAATTTTTTGGATTTTTGAAAATTTACTTCTGCGTGAGATAGAACTAAAAATTCTACACATTTTTCGCTTTTGGAGCACTATTCTAGCTCAAAAACCAAGAAAGATACGGCCTCTAGACGTTTGACGCGAGAGCGCAGAGAAACCAGACACTCTCGTTTCTCTGCGCCTCTCCTCTCTAACCTAAACTTTCTGGAGGCTAAAATTCCGGAGTGGGTGGAGCGAGAAAAATGTTTCAAGAGGGAAAAATGTTCAAAATTTCAAGGAGGATATTTTGGTATAAAAATTTCAATAATCGGGGAAAATTTTTTGTTGAGATTTCTAAATTTTTTTTCTCGGAGCCACCTAAAATCATTTCGTTTTCAAAAATTTTTCAAAATTCAAAAAAAATCTTTATTTTCCAGCCTAAACTCCCAACTCCAAGTAGCCATAAGCATCCCATTCGAGCGAATCAAAGTCCGAAGTGGTCTTGATGGTCAATTGGTCCTTTTCGACCGTACCATAGTCCAAGGAGAGATTCCAATTTGGATGATTCGACTCCGAGAGGACTCCAAATCATTTTTGATTTTTCATCATCCAATTGGACAGGGGGGAGATGATAGTGAGAGGAATAGTAGTTTGTTTACAATAGCCGTGGATCCTGTTAACCGATGCTTTGCAAAGTTGATGGTGAGTTAGGCTGGTTAAGGCTTTTTTTAGGCTGGTTAAGGCATTTTCAGGCTGGCTTAGACTGGCTTATGTTGGTTTAGGCAGGCTTATGTTGGCTTAGGCTGGCTTTGGCTGGCTTTGTCTGGCTTAGGCTGGCTTAGGCTTTTTCTAGGTTTTCGAGGCCTATTTTCTCACTATTTTTCGTTTCCAGAGCCCCCGAAAAATGCTCGTTTTCACCGAGACCCGTGGCCGATGGTCAGAGTATGTGATCCCTCCAGAAGACACTCTAGATGACGTCTTCGGGACTGATGGTTTCCCCGTAGACGAAAACAGATCCCTCAGGGAGACTTATGGTATCCATGGACACCGTGTTGGAGCCATGCAGACCAGGCTAACATTCCATGATTTGGGTGGAACTGTTGTGGCAAGATTCCTTCATGTGAATAAGAAAAATACGACGGCAATTGTGGAATTTGGTGGGTTTTTTGCCTCGAAAATTGGAAAAAATTTGGAAAAAACGAGTTTTAGACCATGAAAAACAAGAAATTCGCGTCCGAAAGTTGGCAAAATTTTATTTGGATGACTCGGTGGCAAAGATGTTTTACCTGGTGGCCAATCCAGATATCCATGTGTTTTTGGGAGTACATCGAAGTGCCGTGGTACACACCAAGGTGGGCATCGTTTTCTTTAGTTGTGCTCTGAGAGCTGTGAAACATGGAAATATGAAATCAGCTCGTTAAGGCGATTCAGAAAAGTATAATCATGACTAATCTAGTACAATTTTGAAAATCGGCTAGAATCAGAGGAACGAGAGTGCCTGCGTCTCTGACACAGTTCTCAAAATTGAGCTAGACTAGTCATGGTTATACTTTTCTGAACCCCCTCTACTCTCTGTTTTCAATTTTTTAACTTTAAACTTTCAGAGTCCATCTCTGGAAGAAATAGTTGGCTGGAAAATGCAATGCTTGCTCCTAAAAGATGGATATTCTGAAGAACTGTGTCAAGTGTCGACTTTTCAACAATTATTAGCTTTATCATATGCGAAATATTCAAAAAATGGTGATGCAGAATCATTGGAACGACATTTGAGAAGTTTGGGAATTCACGAACCATTGCCAGAACCGGAAATTGTAGATTTTGATTTGGATTAATTCAAGTTGTTTTTAATAAATAGAATTTCAAAAAAATAACATTAGAAAAACAATAATATAATTTCACACTTTTCAAACACGATCTTGTTCAATGACTATCCATATACGGTCATCTCCAAGTCGTATGCGTCGAATCCACATGTGCTTTTTGGCCATCGTGAGATTTCGCACCTTATTGTTGATATCGAGCTGAAATTGTTTAATTTAATGAACTGAAACTAAGATTTTTGAATTCAGCTCGTTAAGACGGTTTAGAAAAGTATAATCATGATCAGGTTTGAATCATTTTGGACTTCGACTAGAATCAGAGAAACGAGGGTGCCTGCGTCTCTAACCCGATCTTCAAAAAAGAGCTAGACTAGTCATAATTATACTTTTCTGGATCCTGAAAACGAGCTGAAGCAGAAAATTTAGGTTTCAAAAAGTTCAAGTCACAATTAGCTGGGTTACTGTAGTTGAACTATTTGAAAACTATACAGTAACCCGGTCAACTTTAGCCTGATGATCTTAAAACCTGGATTTTTCGAATCAGCTCGTTGAGACGGTTCAGAAAAGTATAATCATGACTAGTCGAGCTCATCTTACAAAAACTCGGGTTAGGGTGCAGAGAAACGAGAGTGCCTGCGTCTCTAACCCAATCTTCTAAACAGAGCTAGACTAGTCATAATTATACTCTTTCGAAAGGTATCGACGAGCTGAACTCAATGGTGCTGGTTTTGTAGTTGGTCAGAGACGCAGACACCCTCGTTTCTCTGCCTCTAACCGAATTTCAAAATGAAGCTGGAACAAGACTTGTTTATACTTTTCTGAACCGCCTCGACCTCCTGAATCCGAAAATTCACATTTCGAATTCTAAAAACTCACAATTTTCCCAAAATAATCGTGAATGATGTAATTAGGCTGCCCATCGATTCCGCCGTAAACATTTTCCGCACAAGCGCTAACATCAATTGAACTGGAACCGGCTTCACGGAACGTGAAATATGAGTTGTCGATTTTAAGATCGTCGTCACTGGAGTACCATCTCTGAAGTACGGTAATTTTAGTTTTGGAAAAAAAACGAAAAAAAATCACCTCTTTTTTTTTGTAAAATTGCGCCGTAATTTTGCTTCCAGGTTTCAGCGTCAATTTTTCAGCTGGCACTGTTAGAGTCATAAGAGAATCTCTGAAAAAAAATTCAAAAAATATTTTTTCCCAAAAAAAAAACTCACATATGCTCATCCAAAAGCCACACATAAATGTCTTCTTTTCCATCTCCGTTCCTATTTATATTATACACTAATCCATCTTTCGAGACCGTATCGAAGCGTGCGCGGGACTGGAAAATTTCAAATGTACAGTACTTCCCCTACAGTAATCGGCACTGTTCCAGAATCGGGGACCGAGTGTCAAAATCGGGGACCGAGAAATCGGGGACCGAGAAATCGGGGACCGAAAAATGGGGGACCGAAAAATCGGGGACCGGGAAAAAATCAACATATTTTTGAACTCATGGTAAAAACAGGAGAACTGTATCCGAAGTTTTTTCCGAGTCCATAATCGCACTTAACTCATCAAAAACTAGTATCAGAAGTCTCAACAAGCTAGTTAAAAAATTTGTGTGTCTTATCAGAAACTTGTGTTTGAAGATAAGTAAGCCTAAAGCTCAGGCTGATACTATTTCAAGCTCCAATGAATTTCCGGACCTTCAGTAGAGGCTTAGGTAATGTGTAATACATTCCTTGTCGTATACTGAACTGCTACGACTACATGGAATGATATCATAACAGAAAAGCAAACCTTTGTTTGATTCATTCCAAATTAGTGTTCCTTCTCTTACTATATCATTAAACCTCTTTTTGCTCTTATTCTATAACTGGGCTCATATTTTGAACCACCTTGACAAATTTCTGATTATCCTTTTTATTTCGTTCCCCGATTTTTCGGTCCCCCATTTTTCGGTCCCCGATTTCTGGGTCCCCCATTTTTCGGTCCCCGATTTTTCGGTCCCCGATTTTGACACTCGGTCCCCGATTCTGGAACAGTGCCCAGTAATCTACAGTACCTTAGATCGTGCTGGTCTCGACTTGGATCTACGTGTTGGCGAGGTTCGAATGGAGTGCTGGAAGTGGAAAATTGAAAATCCAAAAAAAAAAAGTACAGTAACCTACAGTAAGATTCTGTTCAGAATGAGTTCCAAGTTTTTTTGATTGTTGGTCTAGTCTGGAAAATCTTCTGGGACTGGGCTGTGGAGTTGATGACGATGGCTCATTGTTTCCCGGTATCTCTGAGCGGGTCTGAAAATGGGTGCCCTTATAATAAAGGTAAAAAGAAACCGGGAACTAGAGGGCTCTTATAATAGAGGTATCCTGATCATTGAAGTTTCAGGTCTGGTGTTCTTTAAATACCGCTTACCTTGTTTTGATCTTTTAGTGCACTTATAATACAGGTACTCCGTTATTAGGGATGGAGTGCCCTTATAATACAGGTGCCCTTATATTAAAGGCTTTCACAAACTTACACTATTAATTGATAGACTACTCAAATGTCTCATTAGACTACCAGGTCCGTGAGTCGACGGATCGGCAGATTTCTGAAAAATGGAGATCTTAACATTCGGGGCACACGGACAGACTCACCAAACTAGCGTCATGCAAAAACCAGACACTTCTAGGAGGTCTTTCTTTTGGAATCGCTCGTTTTATGAGAATCGAATAGGTTCCCGATTGGATGAATTGAATTTGTTTGTCGTTTCTAGAGGAAAATTTCTATTCATTTGTATTTTTGAAATTGTTGACTATTAAATTCAAAATCAGGACAAGGAGGCGGTTCAGAAAAGTATAAACAAGACCAGTCTAGCTCAATTTTGAAAATTCGGGTTAGAGTGCAGAGAAACGAGAGTGCCTGCGTCTCTGACCCGATTTTCAAAATTGACCTAGATTAGTCATAATTATACTCGTTTGAAAGGTCTCGACACAAAAATGTGGATTTTGCGGCCTAGTTTTGAATTTCTAGGTCACCAGATCTGAACTTGCAAAGTCAATTTAGAACCAGTTGATCTAAAAAGTTGATTCTCAGAATCAGCTAGGTTTTGCGGTCCAGAAAAATTATAAAAATGACTAGTGGGGCTCAGTTCACAAAATTTGGGTTAGAGTGCAGAGAAACGAGAGTGCATGCGTCTCTAACCCTATCATCAAGTTTAAGCTAGACTAGTCATGATGATACTCATTTGAAAGGTCTTGACGAGCTGAACTCAATAATGCTGGTTTCGTGGCCCAGTTTTGTATCATTTCTAGGCTACCTACCAGGTGTTGGTCAGAAACGCAGGCACTCTCGCTTCTCTGCGCTCTAACCTGAAATCCCTAAATTGAGCTAGGGTAGTCATGATTATACTCATTTTAAAGGTCTCAGCGAGAGGAATTCAAAAAACCGAAATTCAAGATTCTTGGAAAAGAACTGACTGGGTTACTGTAGAAAGGATTACTGTAGATTTTTTGAAAACTCACATGATCAATCCAACAAATGGATGCCAAATATCCCCACTTCCTTCCGGAATCCAGCATTCCAAGTTCAAGCTGATAGTGGTGAAGTGAGGTCCAGTAAGCGTTGTTTCATGAATTGGTTCGATGACATTATAATTTTGAATTGCATATCTTGCCACAGTCGAGATTTTTGTCGCAAAAAATTTATCAAAATCATATTTGCTCACAGTGAACGTGATCCATGTGCCTAATGCTAACTCTTTGCTATTTGAAGTCATTTCTATGACTGCGTCTTTTCCAACCGGACCCTCTTTGCACCAGACAAAGACGTTTGAAAACTGTATGCCAGCCACGATTCCGATAATAGGGACTACTCGATCTTCTTGGATGAATTCCACTTTTTCTAGCACCCAGACACTTTTGTAGGCGTACTGCTGCATATTTTTTGGGTCTACGTATCGCTTGATGGAGAGTTTCCAATCGCCAGCGGGGAACTTGCGTTTTTGGTTGTTTCTGGAAGAATTGTATATTGGTGGCCTAGAAATCCAAATCTAGGCTATGAAATTTGAAATTTCGAATTCAGCTCGTTAAGACCTTTCAAACGAGTATAATCATGACTAGCTATAATCATGACTAGCTTAAAGATCGGGTTAGAGACGCAGGCACTCTCGTTTCTCTGCACCCTAACCAATCCTCAAAAGTGAGCTAGACTAGTCATGATTATACTTTTCTGAATTGTAAGACCTAGCTAATTCCGAAAATTCGGGTTCTGAAGCCATCGGACTAAAGTTGACCGGAATACTGTAACAATTTCCAATAGCTCAGCTATAGTAACCCAGCTAATTTCAACTAGAACTTTTTGAAACCTAAATGTTCTGTTTTAGCTGGTTTTTACAATTTGAAAAAGTAAAATTATGACTAGTCTAGCTCAATTTTGAAAGTCGGGTCAGAGACGCAGGCACTCTCGTTTCTCTGATTCTAGCCAAATTCCAAAATGATCCAGACCTAGTCATGATTATACTTTTCTGAACCGTCTAAACGTGCTGATTTCAGAAATCTTGTTTAAAAATGGGTCAACTCACTCAATAATTCCGAAAAAGTGATGATCGATCAGTAGCTGATCTTCACTCAACCATTGTGGGAACTTGATCCGAACTGTCTTTTTGGGAACTCGATTCTGATGATCCGACGTATCCACCACTTCCGTCTCATAAATTTCCGGTATGACAGTGTAGTTTGTTGCTTCGAACCGCGGAGTATATGGAGACTTTTCACTTGGAAAATATCTTTGGTAGTCTTGATTCGTGAAATATATCGCTACCCAACTTCCAATTCCAACTGGATTTGCTGGGTTTGTTTCTAGGCAACCATCGCTGCCCGAGTAGGTTTCAGAACACCAAATGTAGTATTTAGAATCGGTCTGAAATTGTAAGTTTTTTGTCATTAAATGGCTCAGTTCCAAACTTTCGTACCTGGTGGCCTATGTTTTCACAAAGTGGCCTAGAAATCTCAAAACATAAATTTTTGAACACAGCTCGTTAAGACCTTTCAAATGAGTATAATCATGACTAGGTTAGCTCAAAATTTTGGGTTAGAGTTAGAGAAACGAGAGTGCCTGCGTCTCTGGCACAAGTTTCAAAGTTGAGCTAGAGAAGATTTGTTTGTACTTTTCTGAATTGCAAAAACGAGCTGAAGTCAAAAATATTTAAGAAATTATTGAAAAATCGATTTTCAGAAAAAAAATTTCAGATTTTTAGTTAGAGACGCAGACACTCTCGTTTCTCTGCACTCTGACCCATTTTCAATACTGAATTGGTCATAATTATTCAAATAAAATTTTCAGCGAATTGATTTCAAATATATTACTTTCAGCAAAAAAAAACTTACCACTTTTCCGACAACAATTCCAGTGATCGATTTTTGATTTTCCATAGTTTTGAATAAGAAAAATTAGGAAAAAGTTGAATGGAAAAAATATTTTCTTATCAATTTCAAAAGTGCAAACAGAATATGTTTAAGAGTGAGCAATAGCGACGCGTCAATTTCCTAGCGTGTACATTTCTTATCAGTTTCCGGCAGGGTTTAGGCGGAAACAGGAACAAAGACTGGGGATATGGTGGCCTGGAAATCCTCGACTCGGCCGCCAGACCCAGATTTTCGGAATGAGCTCCCTTAGGTCTTTCAAATGAGTATAATCATGACTAGTCTAGCTTGATTTTGAAATGTGTGCCAGAGACGCAGGCATTCTCGTTTCTCTGCACTCTCACCCAAAAATAGGTCATGACAGCTTTGCTAGTTTTATCCCACCTGTCTTGCAAAGTTAAAATGCAAAAATTTTAAGGAAAGGTTGTGAAAAAACTGTAAATATTCATTGATTTTTTGTACATAGTCTGATGTTTGAATATCATAAAATTGATATATTTTTCTTTTTATTTTTTTAGTTTTATCTTTTTTCTTCTTTGGTGGTTTATTAGCCAATAAAACCCTTCCTTGAATAATGGTTTGTAAATATTTTACAAAACTTGAATGTTTGAACTATTTGATGGCCAAAAGAGAGTATAAAAATGCAGCTGATGTAAGATTTTTCCCATTTTCAAAAATATTCCTGAATAAATTTTTAAGATTTTAAGAACTCCGCGTTAGAAATGGACACTAAGAAAAAGTATGGGATAGTTGTGGAGCAGGTAAGTATAATTTTCTGTGAAGCTTTCATCCGGCTGAAGTGAAGTCATCCGGCCGCCAGCCGTCGGCTAGCCGTTTCAGCCGCTCTTAGCCGCGCCGGCCGTCTGCATTGATTGCGTGAGCGTGATTGCGTACCCCAGGCATTTTAAATGACGAGCAACCCCTTCTTTTTGACATTTTTTTGTGCTTTGAGCTCTATAAAAGAAAGATAATGCACTAATAATTATTAATTCACATGTTTATCATTAAAGACCATTAAAATATCATGAAATTTTTTGTTTTTGAGCTTTAACTTGACAGAAAATGTCGCAACTGTCGTCAAATAGTGGGTCGAGTACGTAATCACGCCTACGCTAAGTCACACACAAACGGCTGGGGCGGCCGGCCGGCGGACGGCGCGGCCGGCTGAATTTTCGGCCGAATAGATGCCTTATTTTTCTGAATTTTATGAAAGAAAAAATTTCCAGCTAACCGCCGACAAATATGTAGTTTGGTGTCAGAACAATGAGAAAAATGGAACTCTTTCAACAAATGCAGAAAATCCTGTGAAAATTGGCGATTGGGTTTTAATTTCCTTTACAAAAAAGGATTTTGACAAGTATTTTCCCATCCAAAAAAGTCACCAAACTCCAGAGTTCGAGGCTACAAACTACACACTTGTACCGGAGTTTTACAAGACTGAGGGGGATGGAGAAAAGATCAAAATCAAAATCAATCAGTATTTGACGGAAGATCAAGCAGCTATTGAGCACCCATTTTTCGGAGCTATTTAGTGAGTTTGAGCTTAGGAATTCAGAAATGGTGGCCTAGAAATCAAAAACTAGGCCACGATGCTCAGATTTTCAGAATCAGGAGGTCAAAGCGGTCCAGAAAAGTATAAACAAGGCTGGTCTAGTTCAGTTTTGAAAATGGGCTAGAGACGCAGGCACTCTCGTTTCTGTGCAACTCTAACCTCAAATTTCAAAATTGAGCTAGACTAGTCATGATTATACTCATTTGAAAGGTCTCAACGAGCTGAAAACTATAATTTTGGTTCGATGACCGAGTTTTGGAAACCTAGGCCAGCAAATCCGGATTTCTAGGCCATGGATGCTTTCTCCCGTTTCTTTTATACCGTCATTAGTTTACAAACATGTTTGTGAGGTTTAAATCTTGAAAATATGTTTAAGAAAGTATTGAATCACTTTCTGCTTATAGATTTGAAAAAATAATAAAAACTGGTAAGACAAACAGAGAAAATATGCCAATTCTGTGATATTTAAATGTTTTACGAGGAACTGAAGATTCTTTAAAACTTTTCAATATACTTTTTCTGATGATTCAAGACTCCAAAATATGCAAACTGATCAGAATGCAAATAAAAACGGTAAAATCATCCGATTGCCTAGAAATCCGGACCACGTGGCCTAGAAATACGTTATTACTAAGTTTTCGAATTCAGCTCGTCGAGAGCTTTCAAATCAGTATAATCATGACTAGTTTAGCGCAACTTTGAAATTTGGGTCAGAGTACAGAGAAACGAGAATGCATGCGTCTCTGACCTGAATTTCCAAACTGAGCTAACATAGTCATGATTATATATTTCTGAACCGTGTTGACCTTCTGATTTTAAAAATCTAGGTTTTGAAGTTTTCTGAAGAAAAATTTTCAGCAACATGCATCGCCGAGAGTTTCCATCTGGCGAGTGGCTCATAACCATCACAAGAACTAACTGGAAACCCCATAACGAGCCAATTTGGGTTCTGATTAACAATGAAAGACTACTGGAAGCTCCAAAACTCACAAAAATTGGAATAATTGTTGCCACTTGCCCGGGAGATTCGAATCGAATGTACGTTTGGTGTAAAGATAAGCCACCGGGACACGACATTATGGTTCAATTACGGTCGACGCAACCCCTTGGCACGTGGATATCTTTTGATGTCACAAAAATTGATTTTGAAAAGCCTGGATACATTATTGAGGATTTTGAAATTATTGATCCAACTTTTAAGACTACAGTAACCGGAGACAAAAAGACTACTATCAATCTCGATTTGGAGTGTTGGATTGAAAGAAATATGGAGATCGCCAACATTTACCATGCGTTTGTTGGAACAATCATGTGAGTCGGTGAATTATTCTACAGTAGCCTGCCCTTTTTCAATTACTCGAACTTCAAAAAAAATATATATGTAAAAATGACTAGTCTCCTAAATTTTAGGTTTTTTATCTGAGAATGGACAGTATTCAGGCTGAAATTCTTACTGACTGTCCTGAAACTGTGATTTTCAAATTCAGGGCGTCAAGACGGTTCAGAAAAGTATAAACATGCCTAGTCTAGCTCAAATTTTAAGCATCGGTCAGAGACGCAGGCACTCTCGTTTCTTTGACTCTAACCAAAATTCAAAATGAAGCTAGACCAGGCTTGTTTATACTTTTCTGAACCGTCTTGATGAGCTGATTCCGAAAATCAAGATTTCAAGTTGATCAGATCAGTAGTTTGACTGTAAAATCCCATATTTTCACTGGTCATGATTTTACTTTTCTGAACCGTCCCAACGAGCTAAATGTAAAAATAAAATTTTCGACTTACAGAAACAACTCCAACAAGTTCGAAAAGTCTGGAAAATATGCCTTCACTATTTATCGTGCACTTCCGAAATCTGATTCCGTTCCAATAAGTGTTTGGTATTTGAGAACACCGAAATTCGTAATGTTCTATTTTCCACTAATTTTCATTTTGGTTTTTTTTTTCAAAATTTTAGATTGAACCTGATTCTGAACAAGCAGAACAACCCCAATTAGGACTTCAAAATCAGGAAGAGGTACGTGACGGTATTCTTAATAGAAGGGCACTTATATCCCACGTTTTCAGGAAGACATAGATATGAATAACACAAATTATCCATATCCGACAATTGTAAGCTACTTTTAACTGTTGTGACAACTTTATTTGAATTTTTCAATTCTAGGCTCGGGAGCGTAGCCTGCTTGAAAGAAATAGGCCTGTATCGTCCACACGGAAAGCCATTATCTACAAACATCTGGTCGAACCATTCGAAACCATTTTTGTTTGGCTTTTGCATGAACATAAGTGAGTTGATACATAATCAAGAAAACCTGATTTCGTGGCCTAGAAATCCAAAAGTAGGCCGCCAAATCTAGATTTTCAGAATCAGCGGACAGCCGCGGTTCAGAAAAGTATAAACAAGCCTGGTCTAGCTCCATTTTGAATTTTGGTTAGAGTCAGAGAAACGAGAGTGCCTGCGTCTCTAACCGATGCTTCAATGTTGTGCTAGAGTAGACTTGTTTATACTTTTCTGAACCGTCTTGACAAGCTAATTCCAAAAATCTTAGTTTCAGATGTCTCCGACTGAACTTGATTCCAATAGTTTTTCTTTTCTATTTTTGAAAGTTTTGAAATTTTTTTTTTCAGTGATGCCATTCTAAAACTGAAAGTGCCGGCTGTGACACTTGGCCTGAAATTGGGCACCGTGCTCAGAGCGCATTTCACACAGAAGCCGGATGGTGTAAGTTTTTTTTTTCGATTTTTTCGAAAAATAGTCTTACCGTAATTTCAGAAATGGGAATCTGAGGAGCCCATATCCCATGTTCAAGACCAAGATTACACGATTAGAGAAAACGATCATAGTGGAATCGACCTGCGAATTCGGGCTGACAGGATCCTGCCTGCTGACGCTAATAATCGTTGTTACAGAGTTTACCATGATATTTTTGGAGATGTGGTGAGACTCAAGACTAACTACAGTGGCGAGCAATGGTGAGTGTACCTCTGGACTTTCGTTGATAACTCCCTTCAAACGATTCAGATTGGTCTCAAAATTTTTTTGGGGACTCCTGTGTAACCCTGGAGTACTTCCTGATATTTTTTGAAAAAAATGTTTCTTTACGAATTCTGAAGTTTTCCGACGTATTCTGAATTCCGAAAATCCAGAATAAAAAGATTTTTTTGGACTTTCAGAATTCATTCTCATTATGTCCAAAACATTACTAGGAACCCAAATGAACAATTTTTGACGTTAGATCAAAAGTTGATTTTGTGATTCCGACGTCAGAACCTCAGATGTCTGAACAGTGATCTTTCCTCGGGACAACGTGGCTGGTAGTGATCAGATCAAGATAAAAAATGATTTATATATAGATTTGAAGTCACTGAACAAGTTGCTATTAGTTTTGAAAGTTTTGGAAAGACTTATTTTTAGTGTTTTCTACAGGACTTTGGATTTTATGAAAAATGCCGGAAAATAATTTTTTCCAAAACTTCCAAAACTGATTGCAATTTGTTCAGTGACTTCGAATCTATATAGGAATCATTTTTTATCCCGATTCGATCTCTTTTAGCCACGTTATGATGTCCCGAGGAAAGATCACTGTTCAGACATCTGAGGTTCTGACGTCGGAATCACAAAATCAACTTTCGATATAACGTCAAAAACTGTCAATTTGGGTTCCTAGCAATGTTTTGGACATATTGGGAAAAAATTCTGAAAGTCCAAAAAAATCTTTTTATTCTGGATTTTCAGAATTCAGCATACGTCGGAAAACTTCAGAATTCGTGAAAATCCGATTTTTTCAAAAAACATCAGGAAGTACTCCAGGGTTACTCAAGAATCCCCAAAAAAATTTTGACACCAATCTGACTCGTTTGAAGAGAGTTATCAACGAAAGTCCAGAGGTACACTCACCATTGCTCGCCACTGTAAATCCGTCTTGAACCTAGTTTTTTGAAATCAGGTTCAGTCTGACACCTCTGAAGCTACGATTTTCGGAATCAGCTTGTCAAGACGGTTCACAAGAGTATAAACAAGCCCAGTCTATCTTGATTTTGAAGCATTGGTCAGAGACGCGGGCACTCTCGTTTCTCTGGGCTCTAACCAAAATGCAAAATTGACCTAGACCAGGCTTGTTTATACTTTCCTGAACCGTCTTGACAAGCTGATTCCAAAAATCAAGATTTCAAGTCGATCGGATGAGTGATTTGTCTGAAGAATCCAACGTTTTCAGCTAGATGTGAACAATAAACTACAAAATCATAATGGGAGAGGATACGATATGTGGATCACAAGACTAAAAATCATTGGAGAACATCAATGGATTGTTGTAGAACAAATTATAAACTGACTTCGGATAATAATTTTTTCCTTGTAAATTGAACATTTTTATCATTGATATGAGAATTTCATCAGTAAAATCAAAAAAAAAAAATTATTTTACACTTGCTCGTTTTTCTCCAAATTCCAGAAGAAAACGAAAAACTATTTTTTTCAGCTTTTGGATTGCAGTAAAACCTGTAATAGAGCGGTCTCCTGCACTATTTTCCCACCACCTCTTCATTGCTCTAGGGGCCGTTATATTGGAGGGGCCGCTCTATATTTCAATGCCCGATTTTTTATTAAAGATTTCCGATATTCAAAAAAGTACTTTTCACCAAATATTAGCCAAAAATCGAAAAAACAGAAATACATTTTTTTTCACAAAAATGTGAAATGAGCTAACCGATTTTTTGGAAAAACGGCCTGTTTATGATTCCCTCATATGAAAAAAAAACAAATTTCATTGCTGAGAATAGGCCGTTCTATTAGGTCTTTCGATAAGTAATGTCGTTTTTTTCAAGGTGTCTTGCAAGGGCAATATTTCAGCTGAAACTAAATATTTTTTCGTGAACTAAAAGGCATCAGAACGACTATAAGTGTGATACTTATTTCCTGTTTTGACCAGAAAAAAAAGTTAGAAATGGGGCGCAAAAAACGTGACTGTTTCAAAAACAGAATTTCTTTTGATCAAATTTTGAGGGCCTGGTGCTCCGAGATGGATCATACAAAACTTTCAGAAAATTTATGAAGGATTGTTGGAAGTTCCAATATACTGAAAATAAAAACCAGTCCGATTGAACATGTTGCTCCATTTTTTATAATGTCCTATTCATAAGATACTCGTAAATCAACTGAAAATTTATGGTCATTTTTTGTACTGAGCAGCAAAAAATCACTTCAATTCTTTTTTCACGTTTTTGAACTGGGTAAAAACCATTCAGTCAGACACTATAACTGTTAAAAAACTGGTTTCTGAGCAATAGCCGCCGAAATTACTTTACTGAAGGCTGCCGTAAGCCATATTTCAGTGAATATGCCGAACGGCTAATTTTTGTCTTGAATCAGCTGAATCTAAGATTGAGTTTTTTGTGAGTGAGGACGGTTAGTCATTGTTACAAAAACATAATAAAAACCAATATCACCCGTACCGCCACTGAGAAAAACGAAAAGCAAAAAATGATCAAAAAACAGACCATTTTCTATAGCTTGCCAATCCAAGATGGAAGTTTCTAAAGACACCGAATTTGGGTGTTTTACTATACTTGTTATAGCCCATATAATGCAAAAAAATTCAGAAAGATTCCACTTTTCGAAACAAAGATACACCACCTCGAAAAAAAACGACATTACTTATCGAAAGACCTAATATTTGAGGGGACGTTCAATTAAAAGGGCCGCTCTATTATAGGTTTCATGGTAGTTTATATGCAGTGAGACACCGTTCTTTTTCAGTATTTTTAGACAAAATTTTTGATTTGATTTTCAGGGCATTTTTTATCTTTTCTCAGTCTGGAAGGACGATTCAAAAATGTCCTTGCTATATTATTTAGTCCAAAAAATACCGGATTCTTTGAAAATCGGACTTCGTTTTTTTCTTTCTTTAATTTGGGACCTAATGTTTGGTCAATCAAAAATTACATCAAAAAACATTTTGATGTAATTTTTGATCCTGAACTTTTAAAATAACTCTTTTCAATTAGCCATCCCGACAACTTTCCCATGCACATTATCCCTCTATTTGGTTACGGTAGAAATTGCAATTACAATATGACATTTCACAATTTTTTTTAGCTTTTTATTACACCATTCAAACATCGTTTACTCTCCTCATTCTCCTCGTGCATTTTTCCCATTTCTCTGTGTTTTAACACTCGTTATTTCTAACTACTCAACAATCACTAAAGTGCCAATTCACCGGAGCCGAAATGTTTTCCGATTGGGCTCAATTTTTCACAGACATCCATCTAGGGCCCAAACAGTCAAAAAATACCAAATTCGAGTCTGTATCATTCTTGCTCCAGGAGCTGGAGCACGATAAAGAGCCAAAAATGAAAATGATCGGATTGACTTCAAAAACGTTTTCCCGACGTTTTTTGATATGGAGATTACGAATTTCACATTTATATCACTTTGTATCAATTTTAAAAGGTACCTGTAGTACTAAATTTTCAATTTTTTGTCATTTTTGGACGTTTTTTTTTTGTTCCTGAAAAATTTAACGTTTGAGGTGCAAAAACAAACGCCAGAATCGAATTCTACGTTCAAAAATACGTCGATTTCCTATAAGAAACCAAAAATCGAGATATACAATCATCGAGATAAATCGGCTTTTATGCGTTTTCAGAACCTACCCCCCTCCATGGTGAAAAAAGTCATAGTCTCAGATCGGGACAAAAATTTTGTGGGATGTTCCCCTATCCAAATGTGACTTGGTCACCAATTTTCAGCTCCTGGAAATTCGATTTGTAGTCGTGGCACCACTTCAAAAAAATCTATCTCCCCATCCTGGATCAGAAAAATCAAAATTATTAAAATCGGTTTTTTCCGAGCGGAAAGTGTCGGAATGTGCTCAAGAAGTTCTAAATGATTGTTTCAGACAAAAATCCGCTCAGAGATATGACGTGCCAGTCATATTTTGGTGTTAAAGAAACTTTTTGAAGAAACTTTTGAAAAATTGATGTTTTAACGAAGGAAACGTCATATCTCTGAGCGGATTTTTGTCTGAAACAATCATTTAAAACTTCTTGAGCACATTCCGACACTTTCCGCTCGGAAAAACCGATTTTAAAAATTTTGATTTTTCTGATCCAGGATCGGGAGAAAGATTTTTTTGAAGTGGTGCCACGACTACAAATCGAATTTCCAGGAGCTGAAAATTGGTGACCAAGTCACATTTGGATAGGGGAACATCCCACAAAATTTTTGTCCCGATCTGAGACTATGACTTTTTTCACCATGGAGGGGGGTAGGTTCTGAAAACGCATAAAAGCCGATTTATCTCGATGATTGTATATCTCGATTTTTGGTTTCTTATAGGAAATCGACGTATTTTTGAACGTAGAATTCGATTCTGGCGTTTGTTTTTGCACCTCAAACGTTAAATTTTTCAGGAACAAAAAAAAACGTCCAAAAATGACAAAAAATTGAAAATTTAGTACTACAGGTACCTTTTAAAATTGATACAAAGTGATATAAATGTAAAATTCGTAATCTCCATATCAAAAAACGTCGGGAAAACGTTTTTGAAGTCAATCCGACCATTTTCATTTTTGGCTCTTTATCGTGCTCCAGCTCCTGGAGCAAGAATGATACAGACTCGAATTTGGTATTTTTTGACTGTTTGGGCCCTAGATGGATGTCTGTGAAAAATTGAGCCCAATCGGAAAACATTTCGGCTCCGGTGAATTGGCTATTCGAGTGGTTAGAAATAGTCAGTGTTAAATGCCGCCGTTAACCGTGGGAATATTACGGTAGAGGTGAGTGCCAAAGGGGAGCGGCGAAGGGGCGCACACACACATATGACCAATGACCAAAACGATACATCGATGAAGAGGGGTAGATGGCTCTTCTCTCTTCCCTTCTATTTTTCGGTTTTTCCCACTTTTTGAATTTGCGCGCGAAAAAAAAAGATCAGGTCTAACTTGGATTCCAGGGAGAGGACAGTTTTTTAAGCTTTTACTAAGGTTGCAGGCTTCTGAGGAACGTTTTCAGCTATTTCCCGCAACTACAAATGTTGATTTCCGGAATTTTTTCAGCGTGTATATTCTTTTTTCGGTTTAGATTAACTTTTTCGCAGTTCTAATGCTGTTCAGGCCTTTTTAAGCTCTACACACGGGTTAGGCTGTTTGAAATTGTAATTTGTTTTGAAAAAAAAGTATTCCGCTTTGAACGTCAAAATATTTCTGTAGAATTTCGAGGTTTTCCTTCACGGGTTTCGACGAGATTTCATAACTTTTTTACGCCTCTAAAACTGATTTTGAAGCTGGAATCCAGGTTTCTTCACACCTAACTCCAGATAGATCTATGCAAATGAAATGTTCCACGGGTTTTTGGTCCCAAAGAACCAAAACCAAGTTTCAATTCCATCATCTTCTGGTACCTTTTTTCATTTATAATGGCCTGTTTTTTTTGTTGAGTTTCAAACTTTTCAGTGAGTTTCAGATAGTTCTTGATTAGTTTGAAGTTGTTTTTTTCTAATGGGGATTTTTCGTAAAGGTTTCATTCCGATCTATACTTTTTTTTTCTGATCATACATTTCAAATAGGGACCTAGTAGAAATAAGTATCACCGGTAGGTAGACTAAAGGGAGCATATAAGAGAGGGGTAATTTGAAAATTATTTTTTCACGGGAAATTTCCTAAGGGTTTACGAATTTTTCGGTTTTTTTATCCAAGAAAATATTTCATTTCTAGCTTTCGTAAGTTTCCGTTGTTTTACTAGGAAGTTCACGAAATTTCCGAAGGTCAGCCACATTTTCATTTTCTCCGTATTTCTCATTTTCAAGTGAACCCATACTTGCATCCGGTGCAGTTATGTGTCCCTTTTTGAATAATCTCAACGTGAAAATGTTCATTTTTCACTATTCAGAAATGAAAAACACGAATTCACGAGAACAAAAATACAGAGAAATGAAAAAAATGGCATGACCTTCGCCAATTCCGTGGATTTCCTTGGAAAACCACAGAAATAACAAAAAACACGCAGAATTACATATTTTCGATATTTCACATGGAAATGAATATTCCCCTGGTTTTTCTTACGCGAAAAATAATTTTGAAATCCCCCCACTCTTATATCGAGAAACCTCAGTTTACTGCTTATTTCGTATTTCAAGCTCATTCACAAACAGTTCTTTTTTATCTCAACAGTTTCGTTTGAGGTAAAATTAGGCCGATTTTCGTTTTCCCATCATCTTTTTTCCTATAAGTTTTAGCTTTCCCAAAGCCGTTCAAACTGTTACAATACTACTTTATGACAAAGAAAGTTGGGTCAATTCTTTTTTTCGCTTGGATCCATGCTTCCCGTCTTTCGACAATTTTACCATTTTTCAATGACATCATTTTTAGGTCCACCCATATCCCCCCCCCCTTTTCACCACCATCTTCTTCTTTCTCCCTGCACAGTCACCTCTCCCTCACCCTCCCTCTCCCTTCTCTTCCCCACCGTCCTCCCCTTCTTCGCCTCTTCCTCCCTCCTACACACATCCAAATGATGTAAGAATAAAAATTCAAAAAGAAAAGGGGAAAAGGGGGAAGGAGAGAGCAAATAGTACACAGAGAGAAAAAAAGGGGGACAGTGTCCCCGTCCCCCTTCGGTTTCTAGTGTAACATGCATTCGAATTATCATCACCTCTCTCTTTTTTGTCTTTCTATCCCTTCTTCTCTTCCTATTTTGTTCCCTTTTCACTCTTAGATTTTAGGCCAAGCTGGGGTAATTTTGAGAGTTTTGGGGTACGGTTTTTTAAATTAAAAAAGTGGATAAGAGTTTTTCTGGTGATGGTTTAGCACTTGCAAGAATTTGGATTTTGAACCAATTATGGAAACTTTTTCAAAAACAATTTTTTCCAAAAACTGTCAGAATCTGTTTCTTCATATCTGCAATGCCCGTGGTTTGTCTAAAACTCCCTTGTAACGCCATAGAAGCTTCAAGATTCGTGTTTTTTGCGAAATTTTGTACTGGACAACGGCTGAAATTCAGAATAACGGGCTTTAACGGAGTTTGTGGCCCTTCGTACTATGATTTTTGTTTTCACCCGGGCCCATTTAGTCCATGGTAAATCTCATAGAAAAATCTCGAAGACGATGAAAAGTAACGTCTCTTGTAAAAAATTTTTACACCGAAAATTTAAAAAAAACGTTTTTTTTTTTCCTATAACTAGGGGAATCGTTTTCTAGAGAAAAATTCAGATATTTCTAGTAGGAAAAAGTCAGTCATTTCATTAAAATCACAAAAAATGTTGAAAAAATGTCCCCAGTTTTCCAAATTTTTTTGAATCAGAGCTGGGCCGGCAAAAACTTTTATCGGGCCGATCCGTTCATTTTTCATTTGGCCCCTCTGGTACCTAACAAATATCCAGAATCCAATCGTTCCGCCAATGTGATAAGCGTCTGATGACCCCACAGAAAATTCTAAAAACGGTGTCAATTATAACGATCAGATCTCCCCTATGCTGCTCAAAATAATCTGTCAATTAAAGTATTATGAACAGCTGTTAGTACTCCTCCTTTTGTATCGGTACATTACCTCATTCGATTTCGCGGTGTTTTCCCCCTTTCTTTCTCTTGGGATGGTTTCCTTCTTGTGCGGTCTCAAACGGTGTCACCAGCTGTGTTGGGCCACCCTCAAAAGATTGGCAGCCAACATGTGCAAATCGTTTTTGTATTGTGTGCGCTAACCGATATCCCAATGAAGAAGATAACGTCGCTTTCAATTTGACTTTTCTGTTCGATTTTTGAATTCCAGAACGAATTTGTCATTATTAGTCGTTTCTAAATGACTTCGCATAATTAAAGAGAGATTTCAAACCATTTCTAACCTAAATTATGGAATCATGCGTAGATTTCTCACAGAGATTTCTACGAAATCTCTTGTTCCCGCCAACTTTTTGAAGACCTGGTTCCATTTTTCTGAAGTAATTTCCTAAAATTTGAACAGTTTGTCACTCCTGACTGAAAATCATCTTCCGTTTCACATCATATTGGAATGACTTTTATATTAATTCTATTGAAATATCGAGTTTTTTTGTGTTCATTTTGGGCTATTTCGAGCCATTTTTAACCTTAATTGTGGAATTTTACGTAGGTTTCACATAGCGTTTTTTTCGACATCCGGCAACTTGTTCCGGCAACTTTTGAAGACCTGGTTCAATTTTTCTGAATGAAATCGCTAAAATCATCTTGCAAATCGAAAAAAAACTCCCAAGATTCCGTAATCATTTTGGTCCATTTCGAGCAATTATTAGACAACCCAAATCGATCTTATCAAAAACCTATTTATTATTTACTATGTCAACTAACACAATTAGTTGTGCCATTTCCACCAGAACCACTGCTCGTAAATCATCCTCCACCCCTTTCTCTTCTCCAAACTGTCACCCACAATCGCCACCAAAACACCCTTCTCTTTGTTCATAGAATCTACCTATCCTTCTTCTTTTTCCCGCACATCGTGTTTTTTTGGGGTGAAACCATTAGCTAACCAGGTCGTTAGGAAGATAACATGGACCGAGTTATTACATCTTTTGGGACGTTTTTTAATCGATTTTTGTCCCATAATAATGTAAATATTTTCAAAATTTTTGAATCTTATCGAGGTTTCCCGACCATTTTATGACTCATTTTCATCGATTCCCGCATCTCAGGGGTCCATTTTTTTTGTATATTTTTAACTGTTTTTCTTCTACCCCAATTTCAAAATCTCTGCCAAACTCTTGTTGATTTTTTGGTGATTCTAGATAATTTTCCATTCTTTTTTAACTGTCTATCAGACATTTTCAAATCCCATATTCAAATTTTCGTTTCCCGCCAAAACTGACCATTGCGTTGTTTATCACTTTTTCCCCACAGAATATTTCCGCAGACAACCATTATGATCTCTGAACCTTTCCTTTGCTTTTGTAGGGTTAGGGGGGTGTAAGGGTTAAAATATCAACGTAATCGTTCGTAAATGCAGAAAAACAGTATTTTTTTCAACATGTACCACAAGGTCATTTTCCATTCAACTATACAAAAAATTGTCTTCGTTTTCCAATTCAAATATGTCCAAAATAGGTAGAACGGTACTGTACCACAGTAGAGCATAGACGGTTTTTATTCGAATTTGGAATCCTCTCTCTTTTTTTCCTTTGATCTATCTTTGCTTCTGTTCCAAACCACATTTGTTTATCTTGTGTTAAAAGTGAGAAAGAGTAACAGGTGGCCATCTGTTGGGGGGTGGGGAATGTCGGAGGTCCATCGTCGGCATGTTCTAAAGAGGGAGTCCGCGAAAAAAGGGGAGAAAGGCGGGGAGGAGTGTCGGAGAAGGGGAGGGGTCGGCTGGTTTGGTAAAGAGGGTAGGGCTAGAAGGCGAGCTAGATGCATTTGATACTCAGTTCACTGTCTATGATTCGTAACTAAAACAGTCTAATCCCAATAAGAAAACCAACTAGTTTCATGTTTCCAACAGGATTTTTCAACGTTTTTAGAAAAATTCCGCGAATTTTGAATTTAGTTCTCGAAATTTTTCAAAAATTTAATATTGTCTAAATGAAAGTTTTCTCGACCTTATAATTCAACCCCCCTTATCAATCATTCCCCCATCCAGCCACTATGCCACTATGCCACGAACGACTTTTTTTCCCATTTTTCCCACTGATAATGAGCCCCCGAGCGGTGTTTTACAACCCCACCGCAGGTTGACTGTATGTGCCTCCTGGTTTTCTGATAACGAATTTTTAGTTCCATATTGTTACAATCTCATGTAATTGTACTACTTTCATGTTCTTTATTCTTGAAACAGTCTAAAAATTTAGATGTTTTTAGGCTCATTCAGGCTTTTAGAAAGTTTTTTACAAAGTTTTGAATTTTATATTGGGCTTTTAATGCTTTTTTTTCTAATTTGTTTTTAAGATTTTGCCTCGTTTTCCCATTTCTCGAATTTTTTCTGCTTGTTTTCCGGAGTTTCTAGTCCTTAAAAAATTGAAAGTTTTCAGCGAAAACTCATGAAAATATGGAAAAAATGACCCCAAATTTTCAAAAAATTTCCGAGTTTGAAGTCATTTTCAGCTCAAAGCCCTTATCTTTGGCCCTTTTTCGGCCCTTTCTTGACACAATTTTGTAGGCCTTTCAGGCCCTTTCAGGCTCGTTTGGTCCTTCTCTAGGCTTTTACACAGACCTGTTTTACAACTCCACTGGGTCAGACCGAGGCAGTTAAAGCCCATTTTTAGGCTGTTTTTAAAGAAATTTCTACATTTTTCGGCTTTTTCTATTTTCAGGGAACTTTTTCAGGTTTTTTCCGGTTTTCGACCTGTTTTTTGGCATTTTTTTCAGATCTTTTTTGCTCAATTTTTTTGCCCTTTTTTGCCATTTTTTAAATGTTTTTTTTGCTCTATTTCCAGACTTTTTTTGCTCAATTTTTAGACTTTTTTTGCTCAACTTTTAGACTTTTTTTGCTCAACTTTTAGACTTTTCAAACCCATTTCTATACGAATCCAATTTCCATTAGCAAGCATTCTATGCTACATTATACCTATTTTGTTTATATCTTAGTCCATTTTCACATGATTTTAGTTGTATTCGAGTACGTGAGGAAGCTTAAAAACGAAGGGGGTGGGGGTAGGTGATACTCTAATTAGAGGGAGGAGGGGTTAGTAGTGCACACACCTTCCCAACTTTTCCTTTTCTCTCTCTCTCTCTCTCTCTCTTCCCTCTTTTCCATTTTCTTCAAAGCGATATTTACAACTATACACCTTTCTAATCTCCCAGGTTCCGCCTTCCCCCTTCCCCTGCTTTTTCTCATTCTGCCCTTATGGAAGTCCCAGATTTTTGGTCCCTTTTGGTCCTAACTTCCCACAAAAGAATTTCCTACAATTTTTATAATCCTAAGATTCTATTTCTAATTTTTATGATCATTTTGAAACCCCTTTGGTTTCAGAATCATTTCAAGACCTCACTTCCTATATTTTCCTTTAAAATTTTTTTTTTCGGATCCTTCGAATTTTCTAAACCATATCAAATTGGGTTTCAAAATGATCCTCAAATCATGAAAATTTCAAAAAATTTGACAATTTTTCTTGACTCCGCCCCTTTCAAAAGTTACAAACCCTCCTAGATTTTATCAGGTGCAAAAAGAAAGTTAGAGATGAAGAGAAATAGAGAAGAGGAGAAAGAGGGAAGAAGAGAATTAGAGAAGCAGAGAAATAGGTGGGGTTCAAAGTGATGAAAAAGAGGGTGTCTTTTGCTCATTTTCTTCTTATCCCCTCCTACTCACCCCTCCCCTCCTCCCATTTTATTTGTTTCGATTAAAGGGAGGTAGCCACCTCTCCCAATTTTTGAGCACCCATTCATTTTGGGATTACTGTAGCTCATTCAGTTTTTGTGCTATCTACCTGAAAATTATTCTTTTAGATTCAGTTTGTCAAGACGGTTCAGAAAAGTATAAACACGACTAGGTTTTTAAAAATCTTGAGTTTTGACTTTTTTTTCGAATTTTTCAAAATCGATTTCTACAGTAATCCGGTCAGCTTTTCTTCCAATTTCTCTGAAACTTGTTTCGTTAGATTCAGCTCACCAAGACGGTTCAGATTAGTATGAACATGACTAGGTTTTGAAAAATTTTGAGTTTTGACTTTTTTTTTTCGAATTTTTCAAAACCAATTTCTACAGTAATTCGATCAACTTTTCTCCAATCACTTTTAAACCTATCCCATCAGAATTAACTCATTAAGACGGTTCAGAAAAGTATAAACAAGCCTATGTTAGGACCATTTCGAAAACTTCCATACCCATGCGCCTTTAATTTTAGGATTTCGTGGCGAGACCCGAATATTTCCAAGTTTTCCAAGCCTAGTCATGATTATAATCAAATGAAAGGTCTTGTCAAGCTGAATTCGAAAATCTAAAAATAAAATTTTCTCGACTTCAAACTACAAAATTATTTGTAGTTTTTGCAATTTGTACACTGCTTTTTATTCTGATTTTCTTGGTATTTTTCTCGCCTCCCTGCTATTTTCCTTCAATTTTTTTGCAATTTTTCAGAAGCATCATGAACGCCGATCAACAGAGTTCTGGACAGCTTGCTGTCCCAACAGCTATCGCCAAGAAACCAAGAGGCCGGGCAATGTAAGTTTAAGGATTTTTAGGCCTTTTAAAGCCGTTTTTTGGACCTTTTTTTAGGTGGTCAAGGTTAGGCATTTTCAGGATTTTTAGGCATTTTAGGCCCATTCAGGCTATTTTTGAATTTTTTAGACCCCTCTATTGGCCTAAAATTTATTTTTAAAAAAAAGATTGTCCAATTGTTATGAAAATTGATTTCTCGGTGTTTTTTGGCATATAAATTACGTTTTTTACAACGAAACTGTCTAAAAATGTCTCCAAAAATTTTAACTTTTTGGAATTTTTTGAAATTTTCGAAAGCTTCTTTTAGGCCCAAATTTTAGGCCCCCATGTTTATTTTCTGGAATTTTCAGGTTTTTCTAGACATTTTTGAGCTAACTACCATCTACAGTAACCCTTTACATAGCCTAATTTTTTTTCGAAAAATTTTGATTTTTCACAATTTTTTAATTTTCTAAAATTTTGTAATTTTAGAATAACTTTTGGGAATTTCTAAACTTTTTGCGCATTTTCAGCCAATTTTTCAAAAACTATAATAACCCAATTTCCTTACAGTAACCCAATCTCGCCTCAAGATCTCCCACGATCAAGCACCAGGTGTAAGCCCAGAATCCGGTTTGATAACAGTGTTGTTATCCCAACCAAAAGAGAGTTGAGCAAGAAGAAGAAGGAGAGAGAAGAAAAAAGAAAATTGAAGAAGAAAGAAGAGAAAATACAGAAGAAAGAAAGAGAAGCGAAGAGAAAATTGGAGGAAAAAGAAGAAAAAAAGAGACAGAAAGAATTGGGGTTGACACCAAAGAGGGCGTATAAGAAAAGGGCTAAAAAAGTTGTGGCTCGGTAAGTTTTCAGGTTTTTCCAAAGCCTAAAACCTAAATTTTCGGAATTAGCGTGTCAAAACGGTTTGGAAAAGTATAAGCAAGCCTATTTTCAACAAAACCTTTTTTTTTTAAAATCCATTCCCACAGTAACCTGATCAATTTTTCTCCAATCACTCTGAAACATATTTCATTAGAATCAGCTCATCAAGACGATTCAGAAAAGTATAAACAAGCCTGGTCCAGCTCAATTTTGAAGTTTGGGCTAGAGACGCAGGCGCTCTCGCTTCTCTGCACTCTAGCCCAAAGCTCAAAATTGTCCTAGACTAGTCTAGTTTTTACTTTTCTGATTCGTCTTGCTACGCTGAACCCAAAAATTTTAGTTTCAAAAAGATTGGGCGAAGGGCTACTGTGCAAACCGATATCAAAAATTTTGGAAAAAATCCTTTTGTTTTTTGTTTTTTCAAACCTAGCTGTGTTTATACTCATTTTGAAGGTCTTAAAAATCACAATTCAAAAATCGAGGTTTTTATAAACTAATTTCAGTTCACCGACACCATCTTCATCAGAAGACGAAATGGAAGTGCCTGTTCAAGCTGTTCCTCCACCCAAGAGAGACCGCCCAGCTCGTCGAGCAACCATGCCAGCCGTCATGCCACGGTAGGTTTTTTGAGGCATTTCGAGCTTTCAAGATTGCTTTTATTAGTAGGAACCTGAACTTTTGAACCAGGGCCCTTCAGAAAAGTATAAGTAAGCCTAACTTTCGAAAAAAAAATTTGTGAAGTTTTTTGGAAAAAAGCAGTTTCTACAGTAACCCGATCGTTTTTCATTTGATCATTTTGAAATCTTAATTATCGAAATCAGCCTACCAAGACGGTTCAGAAAAGTACACACAAACCCTGGTTTGGCACGTTTTGAAATTTTCAAATAACATGCTCCTTTAAATTCGCGGCGAGACCCAAAAAATTTCAGAACCTAGGCTTGTTTATACTTTTCTGAACCGCTCTGACATGTTGATTCCAAATTTTCCAATTTCAATGAAATCTGGAAAATTTCGGCCGGGTTACTGTAGGTTTTGTCGGTCAAAAATCCAAGTTCTCCCAACCTAGTCATGATTATACTCATTTTAAAGGCCTTGACGAGCTAAATCTAAAAACTTGGAATTTCAGCTCTCCATCATCTCCTCCAATGGCTCCAATTGCCTTGGACGCAGAGGAACCGGCTGAGGATCAGGACCAGGAGATGCCGATGGAGCCGGAAGTTGACCCGGAAGCCGTTGCCGGACCACCATCAGATGCTTCACCGGCTCCAATTCAGAAACCAGAGGAGCCAGAAGCCGTTGTGGACCAGAAGCAGCGCCCAACTTTCAGCGGCTCATCCTCCCAGTCAACGGAGCCCATTCCAAGCCTTCCGGACAAATTGAAAGCTATTCTTGAGCCTTCTCAAAAGCTCCTGCAAGTTTTGAGCTCAAAAAATATTCCAAAATCGGAACCTAGTTTCCGAAAATCGCTCCAAAACATCCAAAAAGTTTTGGGAAAGAAGGAGGAGCCGGAAGTGCTCATCCACATCATGGATGATGAGGAACCAAGGTAAATTTTGAGATTTTTCTTAATCCGATTTTTTGAAAATGTAATTTTCGCAATCAGCGTGTTCGTTCAAAAAAGTATAAACAAGCCGTAGCTAAATTTTGAAACTTGGGCTAGAGACGCAGGCACTCTCGTTTCTCTAGACTCCGATCCGAATTTCGAAATGGTGCTAGTCATGATTATACTTTTCTGAACAAACCTGTTCATTTTCAAAATCACGTTTAAAGAATGATTGGTCGAAAAATTGGCGGGTTACTGTAATTTTTTCAAATGACGGGGGTACAAAAACCCTTAAAGCTGAGCTTTTTGAAAACAACATTTTTAAAATTAGCGTGTTGAGACGGTTCAGAAAAGTATAAACACGCCTGGTTTAGTTCAATTCTTGAAATCGCATCAGAGACGCAGGCACTCTCTTTTCTCTGCACTCTAGCCCAAACTCCAAAATTATGCAAAACTAGGCTTGTTTGCACTTTTCTGGACCGCTTTGACGCGCTGAATTCAAAAATTTAGGTTTCAAAAAGATCAGATGAAAATTGATCGAATTATAGTCCAATTTTTTAGTTCACAAAGTAATTTTCAGCACATCTTCGAGCATCACCAGAGCTCCTAAGCCAGAGCCTGCCAAAGTCGATATAGATTTCGATTCTGCTCCTGGACCTTCCACTTCCGGTTCTGTTTTAGGACCATCAAATTCTTCGAAAGTCCAGAATCCCGTGACGCCGATGACATTAAAAGAAGCACTGGACAGCCTCTTCAGGTAAAATAATTTTTTTGCTGAAATTTTTCAAAAATTGAAATTTAAACTTTTTCAAAGTCAATTTGAGCCCATTTTCAGCTCCTCCGTGCCATCAACATCCTCTTCCATCCCTTCCACATCACAACTCGCATCGACCTCCTCGGCCTTGAAACCCCCGGTTTTCAATTTCAGAGTACTTTCAGACAAGGAAAGGTTAGCTTCAGACATTTTTCACCTTTAGAGACCTGAATTATTACAGATCGTCTCTCCCTCCCTTCTCACACTCCCTCCATTTTGGGTCAATGCCAAGATCAAATCCAGTCGCTCAAATTCAGAAAGATAGGTAAGACATGAAAATCAAGAAAAAAATTTTCATGACTTTTCAAGAAAAAAGTCTGAAATTTTTTGTCTGAAAATATGATTTTTGAAATCAGCTCGTCTCAAGCTTTTGAATGAGTATAATCATGACTAGTCTAGACCAATTTTGAAAAATCGGGTCAGAGACGCTGGCACTCTCGTTTCTCTAGCCAAGTTTGAAAATAGGCGGAGCCTAGTCATGATTATACTCATTTGAAAGCTCTTGACGAGCTGATTTCAAAAGCTAACGAGTTATAAAGCTGAAACTTTCGAGAAAAAATTAGAAAAAAAAATCAATTTTCAGCTCATCCACATTATCTGATCCTTCAATGCCTGGCCCTTCCAATCCCCATCTCCCATCGTCTTCCAATGTCTCGAGTCTCCCAGTTTTCAACTTTCAAGCCCTCTCAAACAACGTTCCATGGTAAGTTTCAGACATTTTTCATATTTTCAGCCTCTTATTCTTACAGCTCATCTAACTCCCTCACAACTCGACCAGTGCTTAAATCAAAACCAATTGCAAAAATTCAGAAAGATAGGTAAGACATGAAAAAACTAATTCCACTCGATTTTTCCAGAAAAATATCTGAAATTTTTTGTCTTAAAATATGATTTTTGAACTCGCCTCGTTAAGATCTTTCAAATGAGTATAATCATGACTAGTCTAGCTCTATTCAGAAAATCGGGTCAGAGACGCAGGCACTCTCGTTTCTCTAACTCTAGCCAAGTTTAAAAATAGGCGGAGCCTAATCATGATTATACTCATTTGAAAGCCCATGACGAGCTGAATCCGAATATTTAAATTTTAATAGGAATGGGTTACTGTACTTCTAGAAAAAAAGGGAAATTATTTCAGAACCGTCTCTCAGTCTGCTCTTCAAGGACCAGCCCCAAGCACTAGGTCAGTCTTGACATTTTTGGGCAATTCTCCGTTTTTTGGGCTTTAGAAACTATAATAATATTTTCAGCTCGTCACACTCCATCTCCAACGCCTCCCTTGTCTTCGCAGTCCCCGCCAAACCTACCCCAATTCCAGCCAATGAGGAGATGCAATGGCGTGAAAATATTACTAGATTTAAAAGAGGAGGAAGAGTTTTTATTAATCATTTCAAGTTACATGAGAAGAAATTTTATAATGGGTGAGTTTCCCTTCAAAACCTACGATTTTTGTGCTGGCCTAGTAACTCAAAATTGATGGCCTAGAAAGCCAAAACTAGGCCACCAGACTATAATTTTTGAATCCAGCTCGTCAAGACCTTTCATATGAGTATAATCATAGCTAGTCTAGCTCAACTTTGAAGTTTGACTGGAGGCAGAGAAACGAGAATGTCTGCGTCTCTAACCCGAAACTTCAAAATTGAGCTAGACTAGTCATGATTATACTCGTTCAAAAGGTCTCGACGAGATGATTCCGAAGAAATGTTAATTTCAGGCTGATAGGGATTATCTTTTTCAAAATGGATTTTTGAATTTCAGGGCTGTTCCGGTGAAAATTTGGGAGAATGGAGTCAACTACGCCCAAAAAATTGGTGATTTCTCCGAAATCCACCTCTTCAAGTCAAAGGAGGGACTTGAATTGGTGATCCCGGAGGATCTGGATTATGACACGGCTCATAAATACCTGAGTAAGCAATTTTTTTGTGAAAAAAATTATTTTTTTTTCTTCCAGATCAAAAGCGAAAGGTCAACGTGATCAATAGTTTGACCACCGGATCCCGTGATATCAAAATTCAAACTTTGATCAACGGCTTTAAAAGACCAAAGAACAAGAGGGATGAAATTTGGAATTCGCTGTCCCTCGAAATCGGGCAAACCGAAGACGTGTGAGTTTTTATTTCAAGTTTTCGAATCCGAGTAAAAGTGTTCTAAAAACCCAAAACTAGTCCACCAAACCGAAATTTTCGAAACCAGCTCGTCAAGACGGTTCAGAAAAGTATAATCATGACTAGGCTCCGCCCACTTTGAGTTTTGGTCAGAGGCAGAGAAACGAGAGTGCGTGCGTCTCTAACTCTAGTTCCATAATAAAGGTAGACTAGGCGTGTTTGTACTTTTCTGAACCGTCTTGACAAGCTAAATTCAAAAATCACAGCTTCATAAAGTTTCGGTCAAAATTGGCTGGGTTACTGTACCTACGCCACATGGGAAAATTACAGCAACTTTATCGGTTTTGGTCCAAGCGTTCTGAAAACTTGATTTTTAGATTGAGCTTGTTATTGCGGTTTAGAAAAGTATAACCATGACTAGTCTAGCTTAGTTTTGAGGTTTGGCCAGAGTCCAGAGAAACGAGAGTGTATGCGTCTCTAACCCAATTTTCGAAATCGAGCTAGATATGGCTTGTTTGTACTTTTCGGAACCGTCTTGACGTAGATTTTTCACTTTTTTTAGAAATAAAAATATTTTGAATTTGATTGTGAATACTGTAGATTTATTAAACTAACTTCAGCCTCAACAACGTCTCGAAAGTGCCCGATTTCGTGGACCGCCACAGTATTGTGGCTAAAGTCGAGAATGTTCTTCGAGCCAAAGTAGAAGTATTGAAGGCCAAGAAGACCAAGACCACCGCTGAAAAGCAGGAAGAAAAAAATTTGAAGCACCGGATTCTGGACCTACCCAGGTACCAAAAGTTCCTCCTTTTGTCCATGGAGGACTCGTTCACCGATATCCACGTGGACTTTTCGGCCACTTCCGTCTATTACCACGTGAAGAAAGTGAGTTTTTTTTGTCTGGAAATGTTGTCAGAGTCCTTCTGAAATTTTGATTTTTGGACTCAGCTCGTCAAGACGGTTCAGAAAAGTATAATCATGATGAGTCTAGCTCGTTTTTGAAATTTGGTCAGAGACGCAGGCATTCTCGTTTCTCTGCACTCCAACCCGATAATTCAAAATTGAGCTAGACTAGTCATGATTATACTCATTTCGAAGGTCTCGATGACCTGTGTTCGAAAACCATAGTTTGGTGGCCTAATTTCGGATTCTAGGCCCCTAAATTTGAGTTTCTAGGCCAGAAACAAAAGCCAAGATCCATTTTTCAAATTCGAGCTAAACTAGGCTTATTTATACTTTTCTTTACCGTCCAAACTTGCTAATTCCAAAAATTTCAATTACAAAACCAAAGAATTCTTTTCCAGGGCCGAAAAGTCTTCTACGTGGCTCCACCGACTCCGCGAAATCTCCAAGTATATAAGGATTTTGAAATGAAGAAGAGAGGAGGGGAGGAATGGATCGGAGAGGTCCTTTTCAAGGAGTGGCAGAGGCTCGACATCGAGGACGGATTCACCGCAATGCTGCCCTCAGGATATCTACATTTTGTATATACTCCTGAGGACAGCATTGTCATCGGTGGAAACTTCCTCATGGAACAACACCTGGAACGTCAATTTGAGTGAGTTTTTCATATGAAATTTTTTGGACTGAATTTAAAATTTTTGAAATAAGCTCGCCGAGATCTTTCTTTTGAGTATAATAATGTATAGTCTGGGCCAAATTCAATACATTCTGTTTGGTGGCCTAACTTATTATATGGTGGCCTAGGAAATCCAAAGCCAAAAATTTTTAAATCAACTTGCCAAGACCTTCAAAATGAGTATGATCAAGACTAGGCTCCGCCCAATTTGAAGTTTGGGGTTAGAGTTCATAGAAACGAGAGTGCCTGCGTCTCTGACCCAAATTTCAACATTGAGCTAGGCTAGTCATGATTATACTCCTTTTGAAGGCCTCGATGCGCTGAATCCAAAAAAATATTTTTGGTGGCCTAGTTTTGAAATTCTAGGCCACCAGATCTGAAAACTGTTTCGAAAGATTTAATTTGCTTTTTTTCAGAATGACGAAATTGGAAGAGGATGTTGTCCGACTTTTTGAGGGAGAGGATGGAAGTATTAAAAAAGAGCACCTCTATATTGGCTTCCGAAACTTGATGTGGGCATACGCGGAATACATCCTGATCCCACAACTGGAAGGTGAGATTTTTTTTGCTATCAACTAGAAATTAGGGTTTTCATAATCAGCTCATTGAGACGGTTCAGAAAAGTATAATCATGACTAGTCTAGCTCAATTTTGAAAATTGGGATAGAGACGCAGGCACTCTCGTTTCTCTGCACTCTGGCCTGAGATTGAGCTAGACTAATTATGATTATACTTTTCTGAACCGCCTCAAAATTCTGAATTCAAAAAATTGAGGGTTTTTTTTACATTCAAACATTTTTCAAAAAAAAATTTTCAGACTCCCCATCGTCAAAGGATTTGTTGGAAAAGGCGATAATTTTTGTCAAAGGGATGAATCCAAAGATGGAGTTAGATGAAAAGGGCTGGTATCACGACTATGATGTAGAGGCGTTCCATGACAAATTAAGAACTTTCGTGAATTCCAGCAAAAACGTGAGTGAAATTTTTTCCCAAAAAAAATTTCAAAAATGATTTTCAGCAACCGTCCACGTCATTGTCGTTAAAAAGATGCCAGCCATCAACTGCACAAGGACCATCTCCCAAGAAAATGAAATGATCTTCTACAGTAATCTCCGTCAATTTTGAGCCAATATTTTCGAAACCAAGATTTTCCAAATCAGCACGCTGGTAGCTTTTAAACAAGTATAATTATGACTTGTCTAGCTCAAATTTGAAATGTCGGGTTAGAGGCAGAGAAACGAGAGTGCCTGCGTCTCTGACCCAAGTTTGAAAATTGAGCTAGACTAGTCATGATTATACTCTTTTGAAAGGTCTTGACGCGCTGAATCTGAAAATTTTTATTCCAAAAAGGTCAAGCCAACTACTGTAGTATCACTGTACCTCCTTCCACGTTCACTTTCTCTGATAATTACCTCCACGATCCTCCAATTCAATTTTCACCAATTCGAGCTAATTTCTGCCTCTCCTTTTTGACCTCTGTTTCTCTGCCCTCCTTTCAAGGCTACCGTATCCTGTCCTCAGAAAACCCAAAGACTACTGTAATCTTCTGAGTCTTTCCAACTCGGAAGTTTGATTCACTTCTTAATTTCTCCAGAAACTACAGTATCCTTCGATTTTCCGTACCGTGCCCTTCTCCATAAAAAATCTCATGAAATGTCGCCTCCCTTTGCTTCTCTCCAAAATAAGTTTTTTTCCCTGCAGTCAGCATAATTCTCGCGCCACCGTAATCCTCTAAGTTTACTACAGTCTCTCGTAAGTTTTAAGTTTACAAAACTACCTTAACCCTCCAAAAATTTCACTGTAATTTTTCCTCCATCATCTACCATAGCCCCCACAAAACTTGAGCATTGTATCACATCATTTCCAACCCCAACCCTCTACCGTAATCCTCTTTTTTTCCCTTCTCATTTTGATGATTCTCTGACCCCAGTACTTTCAATTTTTACAGGGTTTTTAACCGGTTTTCTTCTTTAATTTTTTTTTGTTTTCCCCTCCTTCCATTCCTGTAGTTTCCTTTTTGTAGTGATAATAAAAATGTGTGAATATAAAATTTATTTTTGTACTTTTCAAAATATTTGTAGTTTGTAGTCAAAACATCTTGAAACGTAGATTTTCCATTTTAAGACCTTTCGTTCGAGTATAATCATGGCTAGGTTTGGAGAATTTTCCAAACTTCAGGTCTCGCCGCGAATTTAAAGGTGCATACACTTCGAAAATTTCAAAATTCTACAAACCGAGCAGTGTTCATACTTTTTTGAATAGGATAAACGCGCTGATTTCAAAAAGTATGTTTTCATCTCGCTTGCGTTCAGACTAGCCGGAAAATCGTATCAATCACATATAGTCTCAATAAAAATCTTTATTATCACATCAATAAACTCAGAAAAAAAGACTTTGAAAAAGGTTTAGACCGTTCAACTTTTAGCATTTGGGAAACGATTATGCCACACACAAAAAATGAGTTGCGTTGTGTATATGTTGATTGTTGCCAACAATCCATCACTCCGAATGAAATCCATACCTTCAGAGAGATCAAATTTTTTAACACCGTGGTATCTGCAAAAGAAAAAAGAACATGATAGTCTTCGAAAAAAATTTCAAAAAGCATCTTAAAGGAGGACTATAGTCATATTTTTTTATTTCCATTTCTTGTTTATTTTTCCATTCTGATTCCATTGCGCATGATGAAATTGCACAAAAATCGCTCTAAAGCGCACAAATTGCGCTCAAAATTGCGCGTTACAGTCTGGCGGCCGCGGCCGTCTGGCCTAGGATTCCACAGCGCGGGGCCGTTTTCTCTGTATTTTTCGCTTTTTTTGTACGATTTACATGCCAAAGTAGGAAAATATTGATGTTTGTTCACAAAAACATGTGAAATGAACGAAATAAAGGCGAAAAATACAGAGAAAACGGCCCCGCGCTGTGGAATCCTAGGCCAGACGGCCGCGGCCGCCAGACTGTAACGCGCAATTTTGAGCGCAATTTGTGCGCTTTAGAGCGATTTTTGTGCAATTTCATCATGCGCAATGGAATAAGAATGAAAAAATGAACAAGAAATGGAAATTAAAAAATATGACTATAGTCCTCCTTTAATTTTTTGTTTCCGGATTATTTTTCCTTGCTGATTCCACTGCTCATTGAGAAAAATTGCTCAAAAATCGTACCCCGTGACAATGTCCGGAAAATTGTTTCCCAAAACGTTTCTCGGCTCACTTTTCGAAGGTCCGGTAAAGCTAGTCAAAAATCGCATACCCAAATTCTAAAATCGCATACCCAAATTCTAAAATCGCATACCTAAATTCTGAAATCGCATACCCAAATTCAAAAATCGCATACCTAAATTCAAAAATCGCATACCCAAATTCTAAAATCGCATACCTAAATTCAAAAATTGCATACCCAAATTCAAAAATTGCATACCCAAATTCTAAAATCGCATACCTAAATCCTAAAATCGCATACCTAAATTCTGAAATCGCATACCCAAATTCAAAAATCGCATACCTAAATTCAAAAATCGCATACCCAAATACAAAAATGGCATACCCAAATACAAAAATTGCATACCTAAATTCTGAAATCGCATACCCAAATTCAAAAATCGCATACCTAAATTCAAAAATCGCATACCCACATTCTAAAATCGCATACCTAAATTCTAAAATCGCATACCTAAATCCTAAAATCGCATACCTAAATTCTGAAATCGCATACCCAAATTCAAAAATCGCATACCTAAATTCAAAAATCGCATACCCAAATACAAAAATGGCATACCCAAATTCAAAAATCGCATACCTAAATCCTAAAATCGCATACCCAATTAGTATAAAAAGTGAGTTTAGTCCTCCTTTAAGTTATTCCAAATTGAAAAAACAAACCCAAAATCGCGTTCTCTTCTTTCCGGATCGAATCCCATAAAGTCAATGTTGAAACTATCAATGAACAAATCATTTGGAATACCATTGTCCCAATGAATACGTAAAACTTCAAAAGTGGTATCATTCGAGTGATACCATCGATTGACAAATGTCACACAATCATTGGATGTTAATTGAACATTATAGAGAAAGAGACGAGGAGATTTGAAATTCAAAAAAATTTCCGTGGTAATCCATTCTTCACATTTCCAAAACTCAAGATATTTTGGATGTTTCCAAATGGAAACATCCTCATTCTGAATACTTTTTTCTATTGGTGTATTGATTGTTATTCTCTCTCTCGCAGTAGTTGATAAAAGTATTTTTTTCAATTTCTCCGTTTCCATCTTTTTATCTCCTTTGATATACAATGTTTGACATTTGTGATGATTGATGAACAACGGATATCTTGATTCGGGAATGTCATCTGTGTGAAGAATCACGTCATAAATTGAGGCATCGAATAACTCTCGAAGGTATTCCAATACTGATTCTACACATTGTGCTGTACTTCCGTCCGCAAATGAATATAAGTAGATGTCTTTATCGATACTGTAATACGAACATGATAACAATTTTTTGCATTGAAAAAAAATTTATTTTTCGTCTTTTTTTTGATAACTGGGGAAATGGTTTTCTAAAGGCAATTTCAGATATTTTTACTAGGAAAAAAAGTCGGAAATTTCATCAAAAACACAAAAAAATTGTCGGGGATGACACCCAGTGTGCTTTGCCGGCGAAATTCCGTTGAATTTTCCATTAAGTTTTTTGGAAAATTTTCAAATTTTTCCAGTAGCTTTTCGGTGCGAAGTTTAAAAAAAACACTGAGCAACGATGCTTCGAAATTACGCCATAAACCCGGAAAATTATCGGAAAATTTTCCAATCATTTTTCGGAGCATAAAGTTTGTCAAATGTTTACTGGAAAATTTTTTCCTGTGAATTTTTTTGGTAGATATGTCGAAAATTTATCGGATGAGAAAAGTTCAAAAAGTTCGAATTTATGTTAGAAAAATCTCAAATGGCTATCTAAAACGGTAGCTTTCCGCCCAACAGCATGCTGAGATTTGCAAAAAACTAAACAGTAGTGCCCCTCTTAGGGTTGTCTTCCGGATAGAGTGGTCTTGAGAAATAGTAGTGCACGTGCACCACAGATACAGGTTTTACGGTGAATTTCTGACATGTAATACTTCCCAAGTGTTACCCAGGGATTCCAACGAGACTATATGCAAAAATTAGGCCCCCTGGATGTAAGAACTTCCCCAAAGTATTTTCTTTTAATGTATTGTAGTTTTCGATTTTTCATGATTTTTCTAGTTTTGCGAAATTTCTCGGTTTTTCAACCGTATCTCAGTCAATTTTTGAGATTTTTGAACTGCTAAAAAACAATATTGTAGACAAAAATGTGATACAATTTTTTGTTTTAAGCATCTTTATTATCGGCTCACAACTAAAGAGCCAAGAAATGCTCCAAAGAGCAACTCAAAAAACCGACTTCCACAACTTTTTTTTCTAATATTGCTCAAAACATTTAGCGTCTGAATTAAGGTAGGGTCACAAATTTTAACAGTTTTTTACTGCAGAACTTTTGAGAAAATCTGAAATTTGTACGAAAAAGCAACTATTTGTGTGGTTCTTGAGGGTTTTAGAGTCATTTATGGTCTTTCCAATGGGTTTATTTGTCTTATTTTATCTGTAATAAGGTTAATTTAACATATTCTATAATTTTGGATCGGAAAAATCAAGTTTGAAAATATTGAAATTTTGGACCTCAATTTTTTTGTAAAATTTTGAAAATTTTCAAACTTGATTTTTTTGATTGGAAATTATAGCATATGTTAAATTAACCTTATTACAAATAAAATAAGACAAATAAACCCATTGGAAAGACCATAAATGACTCTAAAACCCTCAAGAACCACACAAATAGTTGCTTTTTCGTACGAATTTCAGATTTTCTCAGAAGTTCTTAAGTAAAAAACTGTTAAAACTTGTGACTCTACTTTAATTCAGACGCTGAATGTTTTGAACAACATTAGAAAAAAAGTTGTGGAAGTCGGTTTTTTGAGTTGCTCTTTGGAGCATTTTTTGGCTCTTTAGCTGTGAGCCTATAATGAAGATGCTTGGAGCAAAAAGTTGTATCACATTTTTGTCTACAATATCATTTTTTAGCAGTTTAAAAATCTTCAAAATTGACTGAGATACGGTTTAAAAACCGAGAAATTTCGCAGAACTAGAAAAATCATGAAAAATCGAAAACTACAATACATTAAAAGAAAATATTTTGGGGAAGTTCTTACATCCAGGGGGCCTAACTTTTGCATATAGTCTCGTTGGAATCCCTGGGTAACATTTGGGAAGTATTACATGTGAGCTTTGTCCAGACTGGAGCCCCAAGATTTCATCTTGAAACTATCAACTTACAAACTTCTTATTTGCATTCCGCCTCCTAGTGTTGCAGTAACTGGTGTATCTTTGCCTTTCTTCTCATATCCTGTATAATTCACTCCCCATCCTCCAATATTTCCCGACATTCTCTTAAAATAGATACTTGTCAGTTCGTCGTTCACTTTAAAACAAAGATTATCGAAACGAATTTTGAGACTTTTAACCAGCCGAAGACATCGTTTCGAAATGAATGAAAAATGAATTCTGAAAATGAATTGATATTTCTAGACTTTTTTGACGGTGCTACCCCTAATCAGAACTGGTCAGTTAAGAACTGGACGCATTAGAACTGGTCCTCATAAAAACCGACCGTTTAAGAACCGCCCCGGATAAGAACTTTTCAAGTGCTGGGCATTATTCACTGCATGCAGGCCTTTGCAGCAAAGTTGTGTCAGTTCTCATCCGGGCAGATAAAAAAGCACAGTTCTGGTTTATGCAGTTTTGATTCGTCCAGTTCTTATTCGGCATAGCACTTTTTGATCAGGTAAACTCACATATCAGATAGACAAGAAGTGCGTAGAATTATTTCAATAGCAAATATTGGTAATTTGAATAGTGGGATATGGCTTTGCAACGACATTTTTCTATGTACAAAAATTTGAATGACGAGACACTGAGTCACTATATTGATTATTTCTGTGCCATATGTGTACCATCGCATCTCGTCTTGTCAGTAGAGCGCGGTTGCTCATCATTTCGTGAAGCTGCCCATTTCCACCTGCGGTAATTGCCCAGTTCTGCTCATGTTCTGCTCATGCCCATGCTCTCTCCCAAAGGTGCAAGTGTTGACAAAAGTTTTTTTTTCAATTTCTCTGTTTCAATCTCTTTCACTCATTCAATATACAATATTCAGCATTCTTAATGTTTAGTGAACGGAGGATATCGTGTTTCAAAAATTCCATTTTCAAAAAACTGGTTTTCAACGGCACAGAGAGAATTATTGATTGGTTGTGTTGCTTTCCCCCGGTACGACAACGCGCTCCATTGAGAATTTTCGTCCAAAAATCCAAAAGGCGTGCACACCGTTTGATCAATTTTGTTCTGAAATTCTCCAAAAATGACTCAAATCTCTTTGCTAAAACTTCCAATATTTGCTATTGAATGTGTTCTGTTGAACTGCAATGTCTGTGATTTGTAAGTTTATTCTTCTTAAGAAATCGAAAATCCGAGAAAAATTTTCTGAAATCTATTTTTGGCCGGCTTTTTTTTGAATGTTTCTTTCAAAATGCTATCTTTTTTAGCCATAACTGGGCTCAATTTTGAAACTTTAAAAAATTAACTTGTAGACAAAAATGTAGTGAATTTTTTTCTTTCAGAATTCATTTCTCATTCATCTCCAAAAAATGTTACCGTCTTGTAAGTTCAATAAACACTGGGCTATCCGAATTTTCGGTTAAAATAACGAACAGTTTCACATGCATCAATTTTTCTTTTCCGTATAAAGAAGAAACTGGACGATGGTTTTTTAATTTCATGGAACATGAGAAACGAGAGATAACATTCACGATTAACGAATGCCAATTTAAAAGTTTGTGAGTTGTTTTTTTTTCTTCTTAAATTTTCGATAAAATTCCAAATTTTAATAGATTCTTAGATCGGATTCTTATTGTCTGAAAACACGAAAACTACTCTAAAAACCATAAAATTGCGTCGCCTGGCATAGAATTACTTTCGGTGGACGAGTCCACTCGGACTACACGGGCAGATGGAAGAGAAACCGTGTAATTCTCGAGGACAACTGCCGATTGTTTTCTCTTTCTTCTTTTTTTTTGACGCTTTTCTACGGTTTCTTTCTATTCTTCTTCTGGTGTTTTTCGATTTTTTTTTACCTAACCAGCAGGTCTGAAGGACCAAAAGCGGCAAAAAAAAGATAAATATCGGCGATTGTCCTCGAGAACTGCACTGTTTCTCTTCCAACAGCCCGTGTAGTCCGAGTGGAATGAGCGCATTTGAAAATTATTTGAACGGGCAGTTCTTTTTAATCTTATCATCGGAACTAATTAGTCTCAATCAAAAAATAGTTTTCGAAAAGAACCTACATATTATTCATAGAGCCGAAATTTACTGAACCATTCTGGCCAAGAACAGATTTTGAAAATGAATAAATCCGTTTTTTTCCTTGCAGTACTGAAGATGGTTTATTATTCTCTTACGGAAATATCAATGAATGTCTCAATGAGGGATTGAAATACATCAAAAAGTTGTTCAAAGTTTCCAAACATGTTCTAATTTATCACATGGATGATCTTCCCAAATCGCGCTTTACCTTTTTAATGGACAACGAAGGATGCACACAGTTGTATTTAAACGGAACAAAGGCAACAGATTATGAGGAAGAGGTCAACAAAATATTGATTCATTATCAGGCAAGAGACAAAGTGTTCATTACGCTACCCCTTTCTGATTCCTTCAATTCGGACGCTCGGTTATGGAGAACGCCGAAAATTGTTCGAATTATGAGCAACGCCACGTGGCTGACATCAGAAATGTTTAATCTGACACCCAAAACAACATGGTTAGTACTGAACAACTGCAAACTGACGACCATCGATTGCCGACGATTTGTGAAGGAATGGTTCGATTCGGCGGATCATCTCGATTTTCGATTGCTTGAATTGAAATGGACGGACGGTGTACCCCAAGATATGAGTTTTGACAATCTCGGATTTGAGTTGAAGCCTTTTGATTGGGAAGTGAGGAGCCATGCTTATTGGTAAGATAGTATGTTTTCATCAGACTTGTCGCGGGCCGGGCCGGGCCCCGATGGAGAAATTTCCACCGGCCCGACCCGGCCCTGACCCGGGGTTCACGACAAAACATGTTTTCTTTTCTGATTTTTCGGCCTATGTTTTTCAGGGAGGAAGTTCTGATCGATTTTTGAGTAATAACACCCAGGGAAAGTTTCGAAATATGGGCTGAAAGTCGGGAAAAACATGCTCCAAAAATCAAAAATTTTCAAACCCTAGCCGAACCGGGCCTGAGAAATTGTCCATAGGCCCGGATTTGGACAAGTCTGGTTTTCATATTTCCCCTGGAATTTTTTACTTGCAGTGAAATGGGTAGATAACAACCCCAATAGCATGATTTTCCGGTCGAGAAATATTGAAATTCGCTCAAAAAATGAAAAAAATTCTCGGTCTGCAGGAGGGACTCGAAATATCAGCGATGGTCTATTTTATAGTAAATGAAATTTTTTGGAGCAGATTTTTGAATTATTTTTGGTTCAATCAACTTAATATTCAAAATCATATAAGAATCTATTAAAAACTTTCGACTTTCCGCCTTTCCATTCCTAGGCCATCGTTGATATTTCTAGTCCCTAATGCTCTTTTTTTTCAACTTCGGATTTTTGAGCAAGTTTCAAATTTTATTGACTTCAAAATTCTGTTAATGGGGTTGTTAACTACCCATTTTTACACTTTTCTGAAACGCGCTTATAATATGAAGGAGGACCATAATCACATTTTTCAAATTTTAATTTCTTGTTTATTTTTCCAATCTGATTCCATTTCTCATAAAGAAAGTGCCCGAAAATCTCTCTGAAGCGCACAAGTTGCGCTCAAAATCGCGGAATTACAGATTGGCGGCCGTGGTCGTCTGGCCGAGGATCCGGCGATGCGGGGCCGTCTTCTCCTCATTTTTTGACTTCATTTCGTTCATTTTAAATGTTTTTGTGACAAAAACGCCAATCTTCTTCTATTTTAGCATGTTAAGCATATGAAAAAAGCAAAAAACCGCCGCACGATGTGGGATACTCGACCAGACGGCCGCCGCAGCCGTTAACGTGTAACACGCGGTTTTGGGAGCCATTTTGTGCGCTTCAGAGATTCATAATCACTTTATGAAAACTATTTCATTGCCAAAAATAGTTCTCATTGAGATATTAATCCAAAAATTATTTATTTACAGCTACAGTAGAAACCGTCTCGCTATCGATTTCAGTACTGGCCAGGATTTTGTGCGTAAAGATGGACTGTTAGCGTCAATCATGATTGGTGGACAAATTCTTCGATTTTGTGTCTGGTACTGTCGATTCAACAATCTGGAAGGTGCACGGATTTACAATTGATATTTTTAAAGAAATTTTTTTTCTTTGATAACTTTGATCTGAGCAATAAATATTCAAAAGTAGTTCTATATTCTATAACAAACTGAGTAAAAATCGAAAATCACATCATTCATTCATTTCATGGAAACCAACAAAAAAACAAGAAACAGGAATACATGCGCGAGAGTTGCAAAAACGGCTTCGGGTCATTTCGAACCCAAAATTTCTGCATGAAAAAATTTTCGGAAAAGTCGTAGCGCTCTGAAATTTTTTGTGTGGTTTCATAGACAGTAGAGCCACATTTCATTAGTGTGTATACTTTTCTCTAGCTCTGCATCATCTGCTTTTTTTTTGAAAAAAAAATTTCTGACAAAAACCAATTTTTGTGCATTGCGGCTACGGAGAGCACCAGCAGCTCAGGGAGCAGAGCTAGAGAAAAGTTTACAACACTAATGAAATGGAGCTCGACCACACAGGGCCGTCGATACGCATGTGCCTTTAAATTCTCGTAAATCTACTTGAAGGGAGACGCGTTGCGTGCGGCGCGTCGCGGCAGTTGGCACCGGGCCAATGCAATGATAAAAAAAATACCACTTAATGCGTGTCCGAGTCGCTACGAACCGCGACGCGACGCGGTGCACGCAACGCGTCCCCTTTCATGTAGAAATACGAGAATTTGAAGGTACATCGGCGATTCTGTGCTACCACTTATGAAATCACACAAAAAATTTCAGAGGGGGGGGGGGGGGGGGGGGGGTTGTTGGTCCTCCAACAAGATTATTTTTGTTGACTTGGAAAACGATCATGCCATACACAAAAAAAGAATTGTTTAGTGTTTATACTGATTGTTGCCAACAGTCCATCATTTCGGAGAAAGTCCAAGCTGTTCACTAAATTGCACTTTATGCCCGGGGAACTTCTGCAACAAAAAAAACCGAATTAATTTGGAATCCCTGTTGAGCAAACAGAGTGAGAAACAGTCCTTTAATATTCAAAAAACGTTTTCCTTTTTTCGCGCTGGAATTGTTCAGTAGAGCGCACTTCCTTCCCACACAGCGAATTCATTGCGTAGCGGCCCTATATCATTAGGTTCGATACGTAGTTTAATCGAAAATCGTTTTTTACGCATTGAAATCAGATTAATCAGAATCAGAAAGAATTTTGAAAGTGATTTCAAAAATTTTTGAAGAAGTTTTTTTTTCCAAAAAATGTTCAAACGCGCATTTTTCGCGCCAAATAAGTTAGCAAGTGCGCACTTGCTCCGGTCCGACCCGGACCGGATTTGAAAAAATTTGAATTTTCGGTCATTCTTTCATTTTTTTTTGTGATTTTGATGAAATTTCCGACATTTTTTCTACTAAAAATATCTAAAAATTCTCTAGAAAACCATTCCCCCAGTTATCGAAAAAAAATTTTTCAATGCAAAAAAAGATTTGGACCATTTCGAAAATTTTGACCGTTGCGCCTTTAAATTCGCTTCGAGACCCTAAATTTCCAAAATGCTCCAAACCTAGTCTTGATTATACTCATGTTGAAGGTCTTGACAAGTTGAATCGGAAAACTTGAGTTTCAGAAAATTTTGACTACAAACTACAAAATTACAGCCAAAAAATTTTTAAATTTTTTTTTCAAATATTTTTTCTCCACCGCCTTTGAAAAGAAAAGTATTTTCAGGTAATGTAGTTCCGGGCCGGCCTATCACAAGTATGCTCATATGGACTGTTTTTCACTCTGTGGAGCACGAACTCAAAATCGCGTTCTCTTCTTTCCGGATCGAATCCCATAAATTGGAAATTGAAATTGTCAATGAACAAATCATTTGGAATACCATTGTCCCAATGAATACGTAAAACTTCAAAAGTGATATCATTCGAGTGATACCATCGATTAACAAATGTCACACAATCATTGGATTTTAATTGAACACCATAGAGAAAGAGACGAGAAGATTTGAAATTCAAAAATATTTCCGTGGTAATCCATTCTCCGTGTTTTTTAACACTCAGATATTTTGGATGTTTCCAAATGGAAACATCCTCATTTCGAATACTTTTTTCTATTGGAGCAATGATGATTAACGCTATTCTTGCTGTATATGACGTCATTAATTTTTTCCATTTCTCTGTTTCAATCTCTTTCACACCTTTAATATGCAATCTTCGACATTCTTGATGTTTGGTGAAAAAAGGTTCGGGTATTTCATCCGGATAAATCTGTATATCACGAATGGAGACATCGAATAACTCTCGAAGATATTCCAGTACTGGTTCAACACATTGCGTCCGATTTCCGTCCGCAAATGAATATAAGTAGTAGTGTTCGATGCTGAAATCGTAGTTTTGAGAAGAAAAAACCAACATTTTTCATAAAATCATGAATTTTCGAAGGTTCTATTACTTATTTGCGAACTTCAGACACCTCGGCTTAAAGGCGCAGCTACAAATGTCTATTGGGTCCCGCCACGGTTACAGTAATTCTCAGTTGAAACTAACTGTAAACGTGACAAGACCCGGTGAATAAATGTAATAATAAATGTTCACCGGGTCCTGTCACGTTTACAGTAATTTTCAACTGAGAATTACTGTAACCGTGGCGGGACCCAATAGACATTTGTCGTTGTGCCTTTAAGCCGAGGTGTCAGAAACTCGCAATTAAGTAATAGTGCTTTTGGGAAGCATACTTGTGTGATGAGCCGCGGCCGGGCCGTTCTGGTCGATTGAGACATTTTTACCGACCCGGCTGGCTGGTCACTGACTAGTAGGAAGGGTGAAAACTTTTCGGCACTGAAACAAAAATTTTTTTTCGATAACTGTAGGAGTGGTTCTCTAGAGAAAATTCTGGATATTTCCAGTGAGAAAAAGACAGAAATTTCATCAAAATCACCAAAAAAAACTGGAAAAAATGACCCAAGTTTTTCAAAATTTTTTTGAATCCGGCGCCGGGCCGGCAGAATTTTCCATCGGCTCGGCACGGAAAATCACAAGTATGTTGGGAAGAGGTTTTGAGGAAACTTCGAATTTATTTTAATGGTGAAACAGATTCGGATAATTTTTATAACATTTTTCAAAAATTATATTTATAAAAAATCTTAAATTTCAAAAATTTTCAGAAATGTCTGAAAATTTTGTAAAAAGAGCCTAAGGGAAAAATTGGAATTTTCTAATTTTGATCTACGGTTTCAATTTTTCCGCCAATCCAAAAAAACTCCAAAATACACCTCCCTTGCCGAATCAGTTCTCTTTTCGAGAATAATTTTGTTTAATCTTTGTCTGGGGTGCTACCCCTAATCAGAACTCTGGACGAAATAGAGCTGGTTGGACAAGAACTGTCTGAATTAGAACTGTACCTTATCAGAACTGCCCGGGTGAGAAGTGACACTACTTTGCTGCGATGGCCTACAAGCATACTTGCAATTTTCCGGGCCGGCCCGCTTCGGCCCGTCGGCCCGGATTCAAAAAATTTTTAAATTTTGAGGTCGTTTTTTCGCATTTATTATATGATTTTTACAAAATATTTGACTTTTCACCACTAAAAATAGTCAAAAATGACATTCAAAAAGAGATATCCCCAATTACTGAAAAAAAAAACTTTTTTTTCACTGCAAAAAATTTTGACCCGGGCCGAACCGGGCCGGGCCGGAGGAAATTTTCAAATCGGCCCGGCCCGGCCCGTTGCAAGTATGCCTACAAGCAGTGAAAGCGCCCGAATACAGGAATTCGAAAAGTTCTTTTCCGAGGTAGTTCTCAAACGGTCGGTTCTTATATGGGTCAGTTCTGATTCGTTCAGAGTTCTAAAACTCAAAAATGTCTAAGAATCGTCGACTCACAAACTTCTGATTTGAATTCCGCCTCGTAGTGTTGCAGTAACTGGTGTTTCTTTTCCTTTCTCCCCATAACCTGTATAATTGACTCCCCATCCTCCAATAATTGTCGACTTTGAATTCGCAAAATAGATACATGTCAGTTTTTCTCTTACCTCAATATGAAGATTATCGAATCGAATTCTGAGACTTTTAACCAGCCGAAGACATCGTTTCGAAACGAATGAAAAATGAATTCTGAAAATGAATTGATAATTCTAGACTATCCCTAATCAGAATCGGACGAATCAGAACTGGTCCGTCAATAACTGGACGCATTGGAACTGGTCCTTATTAGAACCGATCGTTTAAGAACTGACCCGGATAAGAACTTTTCAAATTGAGCATTTTTCACATCTTGTTAACCATTGCAGCAAATTAGTGTCAGTTCTCATCCGGGCAGTTCTGATTCGTCTAGTTCTAATTCGGGATAGCACCTTTTTGGGAACTCACACATCAGAAAGACGAGACTTGCGAAGAATTATTTCAATGGCAAATATTGGTAATTTTAAAAGTGGGATATGGAATTGCATTGACATTTTTCTATGCATGCAAATTTGAATGACAAAAAGTATTGATTCTTTTTGGGAGGTGTCTTGTGTTTTGTCAATGGAGCGCGTTTAAAATCTTGAATTTTCCAGACCCAGACAAAGCGTAAATGTCCAGGATTCTGAGTTACGAAGACACAATTATTAGATTGAAAATCAGTACAACCCCTAATAAACCGGCACCTCCAATATACCGGCACCTCTAATAAACCTTCACTCTGACAGCTACTTTGAACCTTAGAGCATGCAACCATGGAAAACTGGAACTTTGAAATCACCTTTTTTCTTCAAAAATATTTGTAGTTTGTAGTCTAATTTTTCTGAAAATTAAATTTTCGGATTCAGCTCATCGAGACCTTCAACATGAGTATAATCATGACTAGGTATGGACCACTTTGAAAATTTTGGGTCCCGCCGCGAATTTAAAGGCGCATAGGCTCGAAAATTTCAAAGTGCTTCAAACCACAGTTTTTTAACACTTTTCTGAAACGGCTTGACGCGCTGATTTCATAAATCTGGGTCTCGAAGCGATTTTACTCTGGATTACTGTAGTTTTTTTTTTTGCGAAAAATAATTTATTTACAAGTACCCATTTCACATAGGTTAAGTCATCAAAATTAGCATTGCCATGAAAAAATAAATAAATAAAAATTTCAAAAAAAAATAAATTCAAGATTTATCCACAACCGTCTCCTCTTCCACACTATTCTCCACCACCAACATCACTTCGGATTCTTTGGAGTCCACGTGGATTTTGATGAAGTTTCGAATATCCTCGATTACTGTAGGCTTCGTGAGCTTCGAGTCCAGATTGTAGTAGCTGGAAAAAATAGAATTTTTGGAAAAAAATTTTTTTTTGAAAATTTTTGAATTTTCCAAAAAAAATTTTTCCAAATTTTGCAAACGCGCTCTACCGTACTCACACTCCATTTTTCTGCACCGCCGCAAACCAATGACGTCCTCTGTAGAGGGTCAAAAGGGTCCTGGAGGGAATGTTGAAGATGACAGCTCGAACCTGTTCCAGACGAATTTTGTCGACGGAGACCCGTTTGTCAAACCACATTACCTGAAAAAATTTTTCAGAAAAATTCGGAAAACAACCTGAAAATTTGAAGAAAATTTTTCTCCAAGTTTTTTGGCTATAATTTTGTAGTTTGTAGTTCAAATTTTTTGAAACTTAAATTTACAGATCCAGCTCGTCAAGACCTTCAAAATGAGTATAATCATGACTAGGTTTGGAGCATTTTGAAAAATTTGGGTCTCGACGCGAATTTAAAGGCGCATGGGTGAAAATTTTCAAAATGCTTCAAACCAGGGCGTGTTTATACTTTTCCGAACCGCCTCAATGCTCTGATTCTGAAAATTTGGGTCTCAAAGCGATTTGACGAAGAATTTGTCGGGTTACTGTAGGCTCGGAATTTTTCGGGGAGGATTTTTTTTAATACGGTAAAATTTGAATTTTTGGACCGCCAGTTCGAAAAATGTTTTTGGATTACTGTAGTCCAATAGGGCACGTTTGCATTCTCACCTTGAGATCATGCTTCTGAAGGGCAGCCATGAGAATGTTGGCGTCGTAGTTGCCGGTTCCGATCCACGATCTACAAACAAAGGCGGGAATTTCGAATTTTTTTAAAACATTAAAAAATTTTTCCAGCTGCTAAACTCCCCTCGGAATTTCGGAGCATCGTTTCGAAAAAGTTCAAAAAAATTTTTTTTTTTAATTTTCCTCTTACCGATGCGGATTGAACCATTTGCTCTCGTGGAACGCGTAGCAAATTTCGTCCATTTTTGATGGATCAAATTCGGGCTTCTGAAGGATATTGTTGACAGTGTGAATGAGGCAGTATTGAAGACGTTGCTTTTCGTGGTAGAGATCTGACGTCATCTGGAAACAGAAAATTTTTGGATTTTCGGGATTTTTTGTTACGAGGATGATGAAATTTCGGGATTTGTAAAACTTTTGGGTGGAGTAGAAAAATTGGAAAAGCTGAAACGCTAGAAATGAGGACGTCATCGGAATTTCAGAATTTCAGAAACGGAAAAAAATTTTGTCTGAAAATTTCTTTTCAGAATTTTTTTTTCCAAAAAATTTCAAAGTATTATTGGAAAACTGGAATGATTCTCCATTTTAGAGAAATTCAAATCTGATGCCATCTGAATTCTAGCAAAAAAAAATTCTGGAAAAAGTATTTTTCTTGGAAATTTTTTTCGAAATTCCTAGAATCCTTATGTATAAAATATATCAATTTTGGTTTTTCAAAAAAAAAAATTCTGAAAATTTTGCGAATTCGCAATTGACGTCTTCTGAATTTCAGACAAAAAAATTTGGAAAAAAATTTTTTTTTTCAGAATCTAACAATTTTTTATTCTAAATCTCTGATTCTTTATTTTACAAGTTTGGATATTTCTGTGAACTTCAGAAAGATTTTTTTGTGACTTCTGACGTCAACGTCACCTGAATCCCAGAAAAAAAAATTCTGAAAATTTTTTTTTTCAGAGTCTTTTTTTCCTCTTCTAGATCATTTCACAAGTTAGAAATTATGTGATTTTCAGAAATCTTCGAAAATTCTAACCCAACATCATCTGGAGTTTCAGACAAAAAAATGCAGGAAAAATTCTGAAAAAAAAATTTCTGAAAATTTTAAGACTTATTCTATTGTCTGAAACCCAAATATTCTAGACGTTTTCAGTAAAAAATGAAATAAGCATCAAATAGGGCACATCCTCTATTTCAAACTCAACCAAAACAATGCGAAACCAACACCAAAATTTATTTTCATAACGAAAGAAAAATTGTTTACGAAATTCAAAAATCAAAAAAAAACCAATAAATACTAAACAAAAGAATCACAGATGAATGCCCAAATCAATCAATAATCGAAATAAAAAAATCGAAAAAAATCAAAAAAATTATTCCTCAGTGAAGAAGTCCTTGATGAGATGTTTGTTGGTCAATTGTCCTTCCGTGAGTCGTTTTGCCTTGTTTCCAATTTCCAAAAGAGTCGGAATGCATGTCAATTTGAGTGCTGCATCTGTACGGAATCCAACCGATGGGTCACGCCATCTGAAATTTCGATTTATAGCATTTTTCGAAAAAAAAAAATTTTTTGTTTGAAAATTTGATATATTTTCAGGATGGAAATGCGCTCCAATGCAAATTTTTTTGGAATTTTTTTCTCTTTTTGCTCATTTTTAGCGCGAGATAAGCAATATTTCAAACATTTTCGGAAGTTTTGTAAATTTTCGAAAAAAAAAGTTTGAAATTTTTTTTTTTGAAATTCACAATGTTTAATGAGGAAAATGCGCTCCATTGCAATTTTAATGCTTCTACGTACTCCATCAAAGCCAAAGAGCGCCAAATTTGAAATCGGAGAGGAATTTCCAACTTTTTCAGAAAAAACATTTTTTTTGGAAGTTTTGAATTTTCGCTCAATTTTCGTCTTTTTAGGATGGAAGTGCGCTCTATCGCGATTTTTTTCTGATATTCCATTATCATTTTTGACCCGGAAACGTTCAGAAAGCAGGGAAAAAAGTGAAAAATTTCCTTGAAAAAATTTTTGATCCTTTATTTTTGGTATGCAAATTCGCTCCAACGCACTTTTCTGCTATTTTCGTTTTTCTCGTCTTCTGAAGCTTCGATTTTTTACAAAAATCGAGGAATTTTTTTTTGAAAATTCAAATTTCGCGCCAAATCCCTTTTCCACCATTCCTTACACTTCACGATTTCCGACGAAGACAGTGACGAAGTGAACGTCGAGTCCGGCCACATCGGCGCTCTTGATGATCTCATCGATGATTGGTTCGGCTGTAAAATGTGTAGTTTGTAGTCCAAATTTTTTGAATTTTGGATTTTCAGAGACAGCTTGGTGAGACCTTTGAAATGAGTATAATCATGACTGGGCTCCGCCCATTTTCGGGTTAGAGTTTAGAGAAACGAGAGTGCTTGCGTCTCTAGCCTGAAACTTAAAAATGGGAGGAGCCTAGCCGTGATTATACTCGTTTTGAAGCTCTCGGCAAGCTGATTCCAAAAATATTGGTCTCGAAGCGATTAAGCGAAAAAATGGAAGAGAAAATCGCCGTACCAACAACACAATCCGGGCACCACGAATCTCCGGTGGTGAGGCTCTTGGAGCCGGTGAAAAGAGCCACAACTCGCTGGCCTTTTCCAATCGATTGGAGGGTCTCTTTGAAGGCGTCGTAGCCCTGGGCAGTGTAGTGTTTCAGGGACATCTGAAAGTTTGAATGGACTAGTTTGGGAGAAGTTAGGCCATGAAAAGCAGAATCCGGAGAAATGGAAAAGAAAAGATTTTTTGGTCTAGAAAACTATCAAGGCAATGAAAACCTACAGCAAGAAAAATCCTAGGCCATCATTTCAAGGGTTTCTGAGCCATAAAAGGCAAAATCCTAGCAAATGAAAATAGGCAGTTTAGATGGCCTAGATACCGCTAGATTGGAAGATTCTAGGTCATAAAAATGAACTTTGAAAATAGGTCATCATTGTGGTAATCTCGATCATCGGAACTGAAAATTTTAGTTGTTTTTTTAGACCGCCGAAAAATTTTCCCAAAATTTTCAACTTTTTTTTCGAAATTTCGGCGAAACTGTCTGCCGAATTCCGAAGTAAGTTTAAAAAAAAAAGAATTTCCTAGGCCAGCAATATGAAAATCTCGGCCATCGAAATAAATTTTTAGTGTGGAAATTTCGGAAAGCGGATTTTAGTGGAGTTTCTAGGCCAGTAATAGGAAAAGTTAGGCCAAGATCGTTTCGAAAAGTGAGTAGAAAAGTGAAGAATTTCTATGCCACCAGTGGTGGAAATTTACCTATTTGTAAAATTAGAAGTCCGAAAGAAGTCCTAGGCCACCGATAGGAAAATTAGAGCCAATTTTTTTCCAAAAAGCTAATAATAGGAGTTCCAGGTCACGAAATAATCAAAAGTTAGGCCATGAAAACATACTTGGAGCCTTGGAGTTTTTAGGCCACCAAAATGGAAAAATAGGCCACCAGAATGTAGTAAATTAGGCAGTCCCAGGAATTCAAATCTGTAGTTTTTCTAGGCCACCATTATGAAAAGCTAGGCAAAATTTTCCGAAAAGCGGGAATAAAACGGAAGGATAAAACGGGAGGAATCCAGGCCACGAAATATTCAAAAGTTAGGCCATCCGAAGAAGCTTGAAGCTTTCTAGGCCATCAACATGAAAAAATTAGGCCATGAGGAAAAAAGCAACAAAAAAAGAGAAAAAGATACAAAATCGGTCAAAAAACCGGCATTTTCAAAAATCAAAAAATCCAAAAAAATTTCCAAAAACCATCTTTATTTAAGCAATCTCTTCAACTCGGGTTTACTTGCTGCGTACTCCTGAATCGTCATACGGGCGGTCTCACCGATTCCGACACGAACGGCGGTACGAGAGAGCCAATGAGCACTTGCCGAGATGCCATCACATATTCCAATCATTTTCTTCACTTTTAACATTGAGACGCATAGGAGGACGACGGTGACGAGACTGAATGTGATGGGCACAATTGAGAGAAGCACCACCCATGTGCTCATTTTGTCGTATTCCTGGAAGAAGGGGAAAAGTTAGGCCATGGGTTGGGGAAAGGTAGGTCATGAATCTATGAAAAATTGGGCATTCGATTCTGGAAAAAAAAAACCGAGAAAAGTTAGGCCATGATTAGGGAAACTAGCCCCGAGAAAATTAGGTCACGAATCCAGAAAGCTAGGCCATGAAAGCAGAGAAAACTAGGCTATTACTTGGGCAGCTAGACACAAAAACCGAAAAAAAACTAGGCCATAGAAATAAAGAAGGGTATGCCACCAGTCTAGAGAAAGTTCGGCCACGCACTCAAAAAATCTACCATGATATTTCTTGGCCAACAAACCCGAAAACACCCGATTCCAGCAAAAATGGGCTTTATGGAAAGTTAGGCCACCATATGAAAAGCTCGGCCACCAAGAACTACAATTTTGAAATTAGATTGAATATCTTCGGCCAGCAATTGAAAACCTAGGCCATTTTCGGGAGAGCTGAGTTATCCAGCGGAAAAACTAGGCCACGAGAATGAAAAATTCGGCCACCAAATCCAATTTCCTTATTCTGGGTCATTTTTCTCCGGATTTCCAGAATTTTCAGCCTAAAAAGCAAAGAGAAAAAACTCACCGCCGCACAATCGATGCCCATTATTTGATTTGTTCCGTTTTCTCAATTTGGAATATCGGAAAATGTGGATATCGAATAAAAATTTGAGAAATGACTGGAGAAATCGATAAAAATTCAAAAAAAAACATACAACAAAACACGTGGAACAAAAAATGAAAAATTGAGAAGGGTCAACAAGAAAAAATAACAAAAAATATTGCAAAAAATTTCAAAAATAAGTTATTCCCGCCATTCCACGTGGACCTGATCGGTACGATATCGTTGAGTGATTGTGGTCTTTTTGAGGTCGAATTTCATTCCGGAAGCTGAAAATTTTGAGATTTTTGGCTGAAAATTCTAGATTTTTCTGCCAAAAACAACCCAAAAAATCAATAAAATCAACTGACCAAGCATCAACTCGCCGGCCCTCGCAATCATCGCTCCGTTATCAATGCAAAAACGCTCGTCGGTGGCAAACAAGTGGGCGTTTCGTTCGGCACACATGGCGGCGGCCATTTCCTGAAAAATATGGAGATGGTTTGATGTGCAGGTTTGAGGGAGGTACGGTAGTATACAGTAATCTTTCAGCAGGATAGACTGGTGGACGGCTACAGTAATCTACAGTAGCTTGAACCTAACTACAGAAAATTATTCATCTGCCTACAGTAGATTACAGTAGTCCAGCACTACAGTAACTTCGGTCGGGTACATTCCATTTTACCCCCCCTGAGATAAACTTTGGAAAACCCCCCCACCCGAGTCGGTGGGGTGGTAAAATGTTAGTAGTCCAGAGTCTCGCAGCGAAAACTTTAAAACCCCCCGCCTACTGAGTATTATATGTACGCAACTAAATTTGATGGATTAGAGTCATTGTACCTCTTTTTTTCGGCTCTTGATCATTTCAATTAAACCCCCCACTGTTCCATTTTAACCCCCCACCATTACAGAGCCCCTGAATTTCAGGCTTAGGCAGGCGGTGCGGAGCACCGCCAGCAAAAGATAAGCAAACGATATCGTATCATTTTAATTAAACCCCCCACCGTTTCAATTGAACCCCCCACTCCTCTGTAATATCAGCCATGTGGGGGGTTATTCCAAGATAGGCATTTTGGGGGGTTTAATTGGAACGTATGGGTGTCTCTATTGAAAGATTTCCACGGAAATTAATAAAACCCCCCACACAACGGTAAAATCAAAAACAGACTCTATTTTAACCCCCCGCAGGTATTATTCCATTTGAACCCCCCACCAATATAACCCTCCATTTTTCAACGGTGTGGGGGGTTATTCCAGATAACGGGGGGACTAAACAGGGTGGGGGGGGGGGGGGGGGTATAATGGAATTTTCCCCTTCGGTCGTTCTACAGGAGACCCTGATCTTTCTACAGTAACCTTGAGGAATCTACAGTAAACAATACTCAGATACAGTAACTCATTACCCACTGAACAACCTCAGAATGAGTACATCGGTATCTACAGTAAGCGCCAAGGAGCCGTGGGTATCCAGGATTCACCTACAGTAACCCAGAAAAACTAGATTGTACTACAGTATTATGTGAAAGTTCTACAGTAATCTTACTAGAGATAGGCTTCAGCTACAGTAACCATACAAGATCCTTTGGGACCCATGAAAAAGCTACAGTAACCTGATCCTAGGAACAGTAATTTGGAAGCCAGCTCACATCTACAGTAACCCATGAAAACCAGTTAGTCCTACAGTAGTCTCTGGAAGGGCTACAGTAACCCTAGCGATCCTGGATCGATTTCAACTCCTATTTTTTTTCGAGGTGCAGTATCCAGGATCTGACTACAGTAATCCAGATCCATTCTCGCTACATCCAATGGTACAGTAACCAAAAAGTAACTACAGTAATCCAGGCTTCTTTTCTTTCGATTTTACTCCATTTTCCCTCCGTTTTCCAGCAATTTTCAGCCCCTCACCTGCAGTCTTAAATTGCATCCAACCCCTCCGACAATCAACAATTCTCGGCTATTCGTATGTGCCATAGCCCGTTCCGTGATCTCGATGAGCATCGAAAAAACCGTTTCCTGCAAGGAAAAACACAAATCCTCCGGTGAAAATTCGCCAGTTTCAATGAGTTTCGGCGCTTTTTTCTCGATCAACGAAAGGATTCCGGATAACGAGACGTCCATTCCTTTGACAGTATACGGTAGATCAAAAAGTTTCGCGCCTTTTTTCGCCAGCTGTTCGATGTTGTATCCGGGAGACGGTGCGTTTGGGAGTTTGAGGACACGCGCGAAACGATCCAAACAATTTCCGACGGCAATGTCGATGGTCTCTCCGAAGATACGGTAGCGTTTGTTGGTGTAGGAGATTACCTGAAATAATGGGCGGGGTTTGTGGTTTTGTAGTTTGTAGTCCAAAATTTCATGAAACTCTGATTTTTAGAATTGTCTAGTCGAGAGCTCGCTGACGAGCCTAATTCTTGGAAAATTGGAAAAAGTAAAAAAATTCAGATTTTGAGTTTTTCGAAGTCCTGTAACTTTTATAGTTTGTAGTCCAAGTTTTACAAAATTCATATTTTTGAAATTGACTAGTCGAGAGCTTTCTAATAAGCCAAAATCTGGAAAAATTCAAAAAAAAATCGAAATTTTTTTTTTTTTGAAATTTAGGGTTTTTCAAAATCCTGTGATTTTGTAGTTTGTAGTCCGAATTTTCTGAAATTTTTTCAGATTCACCTCCTACCTGTGTATTTCCACCACTAACATACAAGACGACCGGATTATCAGCTCCAGTGATAAGACGTCCCATTTCAATGTGTCCAACACAATGATTCACCGGAATGATCGGTTTTTTCCACGTGAGAGCGAGAGTCCGGGCGACGATGGCACCGACCTGAAAAAAGAGAAAACGATGAGGATGGTGGCCTAGAAATTTTTGGAAGAAAATCCCCGGCCACTCTTGCGTTCGGTGGCCTAGAAACCTCCAAAAGGTCCATGGTCTATTTTTCAGCTTATTATGAGCCGTTTCGCACCAAAAAACGCCCATGAAGTCCGAGGGACTATCCTGAATTTGGTGGCCTAGAAACCTCCAGAACGCGAAAGTTAGTTCACGGAATATTTATCAGCCCAATCTGGATTAATTGGAACCAAAACCAGAGCTCAAGAAGCCCGGGGAACTAGTCTTTATATTTCGGGACCAGATTTCGATTTGGTGGCCTAGAAACCTCCCAGATGGAAAGTTAGTCCACGACTTGTTTGGAAGCTATTCATGCCATCTCTGAGCTGAATTTAACGAAATTTGTAGCCCAGAACATCCATGAACTGGGGTTTCAAGAACACCAAAATGAGAAAGTTAGGCCGCAGGAAGTACGGGACAAGTCTTTTTTCATTCGGTGGCCTAGAAACCCCTAGACTTCGGCCATTTTATCCCATTCATACCTGCAACGGAGCACCCATTCCAGGTCCCTTCGTATAGGCGATTCCATCAATTTCCAATTGTGGATTCTCGATTTTCGCCTGTCGAATGGTCTCCTCAACTAGGCGAACGATTTGTTGTCGATGATGCTGAGCCGTTTCTGTCGGCCGGAATCCTTCTCCCGGAGGGGCGTGGAATGTGGCACGTGGATTTGAGAGCACCTCACCATCGCGGATTATACCGACCTGGAAGAGAAAATTTAAAATGGGCGGTGGTGGTGGCCGAGGTTTTTTTGGGTCGTCTGAATATAAATTTCATGGTTTTCTAGGCCATGAAAAGTGGAGGAACAGCGAGTCAAAAAAAAGCAGTTTTGATGGCCTAGAAATCGCTAGATTTGAAGATTCTATGCCACGAAAAAATTCAAATCTCTAACTTGGTTGATGGCGGCGGTGGCCGAAGTTTTTTTTTGGAATTTTTAGGCCATTTTGGTGAAAATGGCTTTTGATGGCCTAGGAATCCAAAATTTACTTTTTTCATCATTTTGGCCCGCTTTTTTGCTGATTCTTCTGTGACATTCTGCAGATGGCAAGGGTGTTTTCAACTATTTTTGATTTGAAAAAAAAAGCAGAGGTTATGATGGCCTAGAAATCTCTTGATTTGGAAATTCTAGGCCATGAAAAGCGGATTCCTAAAAGTGGCAGTTCGGATGGCCTAGAAATTGCTAGAATTGGAGATTTTAGGCCATTAAAACCTCCAAACGACCTGGGAAAGAAATCGAATTGGACGATGGCCGAGGTTTTTTTTTCAATTTCTAGACCGTCAAAAGAAATTTTTGGCCTAGTAATCTAACTTTTGGCTTTTTCATACGATTTTTGGCAAACTTGGCACAGGTCTTTTTCAGTTACTTTTGTCTTGAAAATAACCCTTTTTGATGGCCTAGAAACCTCTGGATTTGGAGGTTCTAGGCCATGAAAAGCGGACTTCTTGGATATGAAAACAGGCAATATTGATGGCCTAGAAAACTTAAAATTTTGGGATTTTCGGTCACTCTCACCCCAATTTTATTAGCAGATCCTTCGATTCCCAATACGCAAACCATCCTTCTTCTCTCTTTTCTTCTATACAATTCGCCTCTTCTCCACAACACTTTTACCCCAATCAATCAACAAATTCAACGTCTTCCCTTCCGCGAATCGATTTTTTTGAAATTCCGCGCGAATTTTTTCGCCGAAAAAGCGGCGATCCGTGTACTTGAGATGGGCGGAGCTTCGAGAGTAACGAATCAATTGACGATAGAGCTCCAGGGAGCGAACGTTGCTCATATACCCTGGAAACAAGATTTTGTAGGGGAGAAAAGGGAAGAAATTGAAAAAAAAAGAAAAATCCGTATGTAATGGCCTAATTTTTCAAATTTTGGATTTCTAGGCCACCCACCGTGGACTAACTTTTGCAAATTTCAAAGTTATAGGCCATGACTTATCCAAAAACTGCGGTAGCTAACAGCTGCGGACTAGTTCTAAGGATTTCTAGGCCACCTGAACCAATTTTGGCTTATCCAATGATACGTGGCCGAACTCCGAGGGGACTAACTCCCGAAAAATTGGAATTCTAGGCCACCAAAACTGAAAGAAGTTTTAGGCCATGGTTTTTCCAAAAACGGCGGTAGCTAACTAGCTGCGGACTAGTTTTAAGGGTTTTTAGGCCACCTGAACCAATTTTGAGTTATACAGGAACGTAGCAGAACTTCAAGGGGACTAACTCCCGAAAAATTGGAAAGCTAGGCCACCAAAATTGAAACAGAGGAAAACGAGCTCGTGGACTAGGTTTTAAGGCCTAGACGGTTCTGGACCATCTTTCAAATTTTGGGCCAGCAAAAGCAAAATACCCTAGGCTGGCCGGGGACTAGTTTTTCAACCTTTTTTTTAGAGGTTTCTGGGCCTCCAGAATGCGAATTCAGACGGCCTAAATCCGCAAGAGTTCTCTCTTCAGGAAGATATGAAAAAGTGTGGAAAACTTTCAAAAAACTATTCAAACACTCGAAAAACAATGGGCTAAAAGGTACAAAATGAATCGTTCATATAAATATATTTTTGTGCAAACTTTTCGCAAAAAAAAACGATTTTTCAAAAGTGGGCGGGGCCAAAAAACAACGAAAACGCAATGAAGAAAAATGGAATAAAGAATTAGTGCTCGGGGAAGTAGATAACGTGGAAAAGGGGGAGGCCATAGTACACAGAAAAAGAGTGGGCGGAGCTTGGCCTGAAAATGGAAAAAGGCCTTTTTGGGGTACAGGGGGAGGGGAAAATTATGGAAATTCACAGTGAAAAACATGAGAAAAAACATGCAAAAATATAATAGAAATACCAGTTTTTACGATGGGAGAGGACGCAAAAAAATGCCCGCGAAAAACGAAATTTTTGAATTTTTTGAATGTAAAATTTTTCGCGGGCTTTTTTTTTCCGTCTTTTTCAGGGGGAAATTCAAAAAACAAATGAGGGGGGAAAAAATACGCAATACAATCACAGATTATAGCATCAGAGGTGGTTTTTTCGGAGCGAGGCGGGCGGGGAATAGAATAGAAAATGACTAAAAAAAGGGGCGGAACCATAATAAGGGGGCGGGGCCTGAGGGGACTACTATACACACAATTTCAGCCGGGAAATTCAAATTTTTTGGGGGAACGAAGGGGGAAAATTTTTATCAATTTTTAGACGACGTGGCGAATGGGGCGGGGCGGGTCTGCTGCTGGTGGTGGTGGTGACGCACACGACTCTTCAGAAGTTCTCGATTCCTTCGCTGAAAAAATAGGGTTGATATCGGGGAGAAAAGTTAGGCCATATTTTGGAGAATTAGATAATTCTAGGCCACCAGAATTAGATAATTCTAGGCCACCAGAATTAGATAATTCTAGGCCACCAGAATTAGATAATTCTAGGCCACCAGAAACCAAAGTTTCCGGGTTTTCTAGGCCACCAATGAGAAAGTTATGTCGTAGATAAAGAAGAGAGGTTTCTTGATGGCCTAGGAGATCGCTAGGCCACTCAAAGCAGAAGTTGAAGCTTCCTAGGTCACAAAGCAGTTAGGCCATGTCCGGAAAAACCACTTCCGAGTTTTTTCTAGGCCACCAATCAAGCGGAATCTAGGCCATCTGGTCCAAAAAACGGAAAAATAGGCTCAAAATTTCCTTCTCAAGCCAAATTTCTCATTTTTCAGATCCAAAATCAGAGGTTTCAGACTGAAAATTGAGCTGAAAAAAAGATTTTCTTGGGAGTTTTCTCGGCCAAAAACGATGATTTTTGTCCAATTCCATCCATTTTTCTCACATAAAAACTCACACTGGCCCAATGATCTCCGATTTGCGGCATGTGTAGTAGTTGAATGACTTGTACGCGGTGTAGAGGGCGCACGCGTAGAGGCCGGCGAGGATCGGCACCATGTACACCTTGTTGAACGTCTGGAATCGCTTTGAGGGGGTTTTTGGTTTTTGAGAAGAGGGGAGGGAGGGGGTTTGGGAGGAGTTTTGGCTTGGAGAATGGCTCTGAATGGTGCAATTCCAATGGTTTTTAGGCGGGAAAACTCGATTTTAGGTCCTCTTTCACGCTGAAAACGCCATTTCTGGAAGTTTGGATCCAGTAAAAAAGTCGTTTTCAGATTATTTTCAGCTCTAAAAGTGGCTGTTTTGGGAATTATTGGACTATCTTCACACGGGTTTAGGCGATTTTCAGTCTATCAAAGATCCAATTTTTGTGACTTCTCGACAAGTAAAAAAAAAGCCAATTTCCGAGAATTTTGGTCCATTTTCATTCGACTTCAGGCGATTTTCAGTTCAAAAAACCACTTTTCCAACTCCACTTCGAGCCGTTTTTCGCACGAAAACGCCGATTTTCATCCACTTTTCCTCGATTTACACCATTTTCCTTGCCAAAACTACTTTTCTTTTTCAGTTCTACGTACCGACGCCTTCGTCAACATCGTCAAGATCACGGCGAGCACGGCGACAGTGGCGGCCAAGACGAAGAAGAGAAGGGCGCGTCGACGGGCGAAATTGCCGACGGTCGAGTACTTTTTGCAATGGGGACAGTTGGCGAGGGCGTTTGTGAGGGTGTTGAAGAGGAATATCTCGTTGCAATGGTTACATTTCACTCGGCAACTTCCCGTCGGCGCACGAATCGCCGTTCCTGGATCGCGTTGACCGGCTGAAAAATGAGGAGGAATTAGTGAAAAGTTTGAGGATTTTCGAGGAGAGAATTGGGGGTTTTGGTGAGAAAAATGACGTTTTCAGCACACAAATTAACTCATTTCCAACAGATTTTCTTCATTTTTGGCTAGTAATCCTTCACTTGGCACCGATTTTCCTAAATCTTTAGCTCGAAAAAAGCATAGAAATCGCTGATTTTCTCAAATTTTCAGCCAAATTGAGCCTGTCCGTTCTGTTTTTTGACATTATCAGCCAAAAAAAGCCACATTTTCGACCAATTTCCTTCATTCTCAACCAAATTTCTCTCAAATTTCAGCTCAAAGTTCTTCCATTTTCATTCATTTCTCTTCATTTTTTTCACCAAAATCCCATCTGAAATCTCTCGTTTTTTCTCCTTACCCAAAGTGATAACCCGACGGCAATTGTTGCGGGGGCAAGCGATTCGTGTCGACGACGCCTTGCAGATGAGAAGGCAATTGCACGGGCATCGGACGTACTTCTTGCCAGGCGGGGCGGGACGAATGGGCGTGGCCTCGTCACAACTGTGACACTTCACCACGTGCTGCTGATTGCGTCCCTCCAGCGAGACGGCCACATCGCACACGCGACACAGTACTGTGGCTCCTGGAAATAGGAAGAAAATGAAAAGGTTGGAAGGGACCAAAAAGTGGTTTAAGGGGTGGCAAAAGGAAGTTATGCGGATCAAAAACTGGGGTTGTCTACGATTTTCTACTCATTTTTAGCTTGTGCATTTTCCACCGAAAAAGCACACTTCCCGGACCAAAAATCCGCCCCAAACACACGTTTTTCAGCTATTTTTCGGCTTTTTTTTGGTATTCTGGGATTTTTTTCCCGCCTTAATGGGTTCAAATTCCAGTGGTTTTGGATCATTTTTTATCATTAGATGGCCGAAAATAGGTGCATTTTTCACGCTTTTTTTTCTGAATTTTCAGGCGATTTCAGCTTTGAATATCTGGAAATACAGCATTTTAGGGCGGAAAGCTGGCAATTTTACCAGGAGAAAAACCATTTTTAAGACCGAAAAAAACGTGAGAAAGCGACGATTTTCAGTCATTTTTCGCTTTACAGATGAATTTTTTCTTGGATTCATTTAATTTTCCAGCTGTTTCCTCTCAATTGTGACCCATCAATTGTGAGCCAAATGGACACTTTTCTGAGGTCAAAACTGGCAGTTCTTCGTGCATTTTATTCCGAATTTTTGTCATTTTTTGACCATTCCTCTTGAGTTTTTCATTCAGAAACTCCAATTTTTGATTATTTTCCTCCGATTTTCGTCTCCATTCCCTTACCATTCGGTCTCTGTGCTCGCTGCGCGGATTCAGTGCCATCGCCGTACTCGGTGATGTACTCCGGCTCCTCGTTGTTTCTGTCCAAATCCTCCGAGTACATTCCGATTCCCTCGTCGAGCAGTGGCTGCTGCTCCTGATCCCTCATCTGCTCCTCCGGTGGTACGTCCATTTTTACTGAAAAAAAGTGGGAATTTAGAAGGGTTTCGGTGGGGAAAATGAAGGTGGAATTGAGCACGGAAAGAGTTAAAAATCGCTGAAAGAGAAGAAAGAAGGGAAGGAAAATGGTCATTTATGGTGGAAATGAACAACTTTTCAGATAATTTTGGAAATAAAAATGGAGAAAACACAGAGGATGGTTTTTTTTGTTCAAAAGAAGGCAAACGCTAAGCCATTTGAAATAATGTCAAGAAAGAGCTTTCCTACAGTATAACTGGGTCATAACATGGAAAGCTGGCCTGTAGAAAGCTAGGTCATAAAAGGCAAAAGTTAGGCCACCAACTGAGAAATGCCCGCCAAAACCGAGAATCAAAGTCACTGATAAGGTGTCAAAACAACATTATCTTGAGGTTAAAACGGAGCGGAATGTGACAATTCGAAGGGGCGAAAAATGATAATTTTCGGAAAGCCAGGATCATTTTTCAGACAAGAGAACGATTTCAGCTTTTACAATTGCTGGAAGAGAGTTATCGTTTTGTATCATCGAATTCACCAAAAAGTTAGTAGTTCTGATAAGGACCACTTCCTATTCGGACATTCTAATTTGTCCAAATTTCACATTATCCTCTGGAAAAGACGGGAAATTCGCAGAAGAAGGATTCCAGATCGATTTCGGACAGAAATTTTCAGCGAGAAAAACTCTGGATCTGAAAATGTTTAGCTACTCTATCAGCCAAAAAAGGGGGATTTGGAGGTGATGCAAACCTCGAGATAGTTCTAGTTTTGCAGAAATATTACAATTTCCAGTCAATTACTTACTAGCTTCAAAAATTGCATTTGAAAGCGGAAAAAAAGTGGCCCAGAATTGTTTATATAAACCAAAAATGCTCAAAGGGCAGGGGGCACAGAAGCGACATCATCATCAATTACCAAAGGTTCGGAGAAATAGCTGAGACGCAGACAGATCGACAGATGAGAGGAAAGAGGACGGAACACAATACTGATGATCTACTAGCCTTCCCTTCTTCTTCCTCCTCTCACATGTGAGTGTGTGTTTGGACAAAAATGAGAGATGAGGGGAGAACGCCGAGAAAGAGGGTGGAAAAGGAGGATTAATCGATGGTTATGACACTGAAAGTGACATCTGGACATTTGAAATCGCCACTTTTTATGTCCAAAATTCGGGTGGAATGACCTGAATTTCCCTGGGCAGCTGGAAAGTTAGGCCAAGGCAAAAACTAGGCAACCAAACTGGAAACAAAGTCAGAGAAGCTGGAATTTGTGCTCTGATAACGATAAAAAAGGTTGTCTGAAAATTCGGCCGCCAGAGCGAAAATTAGGCCGCCTGGTCCGCGAAAACCAGATAGTGGTCAGATTGAAGCTAGTCCAAAGAGAACAGCCATTATTGGAAAACTAGGCCACGCAAACGTTGGCAAGCTGGTGCTAAGAAAGCTAGGCCATCTGGAAAAAAAAATCGGCCACCAATCAGAAAGCTAGGCCATCTTGATTACGAGAATATTGAGCCTGTTTAGCCCACTCAAAGCTGCGGGCAGTTGAAACCAGCTATGCTTTCAAAGACCTTTTCCTTTCTAAATTAGTTCATCCGTCTTTTAGAAATCTAGGCCACATAAGACAAAGCTCGGCCACCATGAGAAGAAAGCTAGGCCACCAAAACTGCCTGAGAACTATCGGAATTTTGTCTGCAGTGGAAACCTGGCTAGCTCGGCAGATTCCGGACCACAGAAAACCCACTTTTTCGAGGTTTTTATCTAGTCAAAAGGTGATTTATAGCCGATTTCAGAACCAAATTTATAACATAAAACCGTCAATATTGTTCTGTTCTCTTCGGCACACATACACACATCATTGGTCAGGCGCATTGTTATTACAGCTGTTCCCCCCATATGTGTTGGTGTGTTAGTACACTGGTTCTGTCCGTTTTTGGGGCTATTAAACATCGATTTTTGAGCGGGAAAACAGAATTTTCAAACGGAAAATGATTAAAGAACTACTTTTCCAATGAAAATTGCGAAACTTTTCCGGTCAAATGGGAAATCAATCAATGCCTTCTTGTGTGTTCTGCCTCTACCACCACCTTCAAAATAGGAAATGTAAGGAGAAAGAGGGGAAACAAACAACAATAGGCCTTTTCAAGTCATTCGATTTCTTTCATTTTTATACTTTTCCATTGGGAAAAAGTATAGAAGAATCGACATTTTCAGAAGGGAAAACCCAGTAAAAAGCCACAAAAAACAAGTTCTTGCACTTGAAAAACCTGCGAAAAGTGTAGTTTTCACTACGGGGTAAACAGGGAAATGGCGAAAGTTTGCACAAGAGCGGCAAGCTCCGCAGAGGGCAGAGGGGGTCGGTTTGATGAAAAAATTAGGGAAATAGAAGGCGTTTTGAAGGGAAACCGTGGAGAAAATCTGGATTTTTCAGTTTTACTGGGGTTTTTTTTAACAGATTTGGTTTTACTGCGATCGATTTGGGCCTGGTTTTCTCACAAAAATTCGGGTATTTTCAGTCTTTTCCAAGTGAAATTCAAAATTTTCCAGCAAAATTTGGAGAGAAATTCTTCGTTTTTCTCCTTTCCTCCGCGATTTCCCACAAATTTTGAGCCTTCAAAGCAGCGGAAACCCATTCAACACCCCGAAAACAATGGAAAATCGAAAATTTTCATTTTCACCCAAAATTCCCAGATTTTTCTGGAATTTTCAGCCAATTTCTGGCTTTTTTAGACTTTTGAACCCTCCCCAAAACCATTCTCTGACTGTGAAACCCCATTTTTCCCATGAAAAATGGCGGAAAATTCGAAATTTCCACAAAAATAAAAAATCAGTTTCCATCGAATTTTCAATGAAAATCGGGACAAATTACAACTTTCCGAAGTTTTTTCAACAATTATCAACGCTGATTAGCGCTTATCAGCCACTTTATCATCAAATTTTACACGAATCCGACGATTCCTTATCGGACAACCTTTCTCGTCGTTTTTCGGCGATTTTCGGGAGAGAATGGAGGAGAATCAATGAAAAACAAGCTTTTCTTTATTAAAAATCAATAAAAAATCACAAAAATCCGAGAAGAATCGAGAAAAAATGACGAAAATCGATGAGAACTGAAGAGAAAATAAACAAGTTTGAGTGAAGCGTGATTGGATTACGGTCAACATTTCGCGGCGGCGTTTTGTGTGCAATGTGTCGTCGGGTCTTAGGCAGACACCGCCTGAAATTGCGGACTTTTTCTCTTTTTTTCCCTCCTATAGTTTTGATCTTCTCCACTGATTTTTTGTGATCTTCGATGGATTTTTGTAATTTTTTTTGGTAAATATATTAAAATAAAGTGATTTTTTAAGATTTTATCGTGTTTTTCAGCGATTTCCGTGCGAAAATCTCAAGAAATTGCGTCATTTTGGAAAAAAATTATTTTTGTGAAAAAATCTGATTTTTTGCTTCTCCACTGCTCGAAAACCAATTAAGTCATCTCACCGACGCCTAATTATATGCAGAAAAATCCGTTTTTTCTCGATTTTTGAAAAAAATTCCATTCCATCTCAAAAATCCATTTTTCCTTGCAGAAACACAAATTTGGGCCACAAAAAATGCAGATCTTCAGCATTCTCAGTAGAAATGCCGGTGCTTTCAGTGAGTTTTTGGCAAAAAAAAATCATAAAAAACCCCAAATTTTTGCAGAGACCGTCTCTCTTTGCGAGCAGAAGATGCATCAGGTCTCGCTGATGCAAGCACGTCATCTCGCGGTGCCAGGAGGAAAGGCAGTGTTCAAACGTGACAAGCCACATTTGAATGTGGGAACGATTGGACATGTGGACCACGGAAAGACGACACTGACATCCGCAATCACGAAAAGTGAGTAAGAAAGTTGGAAATCGAAGGAAAGAACTGGAAAATTCCGGAAAATGGGCACATTTTGCTCAATGTAGCAGATGTGGATAAAAAAGGCAGAATTGTGGCTGTTTTCGCAAAGAAAACAACCGCTTTGACTCTGAGCTCGACAAATTCTGATATACATAAACAGCTATTCCGATGGCGATCTGTTGAGCTTCAAGCCGATTTAGACAATGAAAATGACGTTCTATTGCCGAAAAAACGCTATTTTGAATGGATTTCCGGGGATTTTCAGTATCAATTCAGCTGTTTTAACGTCTGGTCGGACATTTTCTTGACAGATCCGTTTTGATAACCTAGAATGGTATTTTTCGCTGTAAAAAATGTGATTTTCGACTCAAACGTTCTACTGGAATGAGTTTTCCGGGAGATTTTGACCGTCCGAATCACATTTTAGCTCTAATAATGCGCGTTTTCCATCAAAATCCGAGTTTAAAAGCTAAATTTTAACAGAAAGCCCTTCATTTTTTCCACTAAAACTTCCATTTTTTCAGTTCTCGCCACATCAAAAGGAGCCAAGTACCGCAAATATGAGGATATCGACAATGCTCCAGAGGAGAAGGCTCGTGGAATCACAATCAACGCATTCCATCTTGAGTACGAGACCGCAAAGCGTCACTACGCGCACATCGATTGTCCCGGACACGCCGACTACATCAAAAACATGATCACAGGTGCCGCTCAAATGGAGGGAGCGATTCTTGTCGTCGCCGCCACTGACGGACCAATGCCACAGACCAAAGAGCATCTTCTTTTGGCTCGTCAAGTTGGAGTCCCTCTTGAGAATATTGTGGTATTTATGAATAAAGTCGACGAGGTTCCCGATGCTGAGACCCGTGAGCTCGTTGAAATGGACATTCGTGAGCAACTCAACGAATTCGGCTATCCAGGAGACACTTGTCCTGTGATTTTTGGCTCCGCCCTCTGCGCCTTGGAAGGAAAGCAACCGGAAATTGGAGAGGAGGCTGTAAAGCAGCTCTTGGACGTGCTTGACAACAAATTTGTGATCCCCGAGAGAAAAGTAAACGAAGAGCCAATGTTCGCCGCGGAGCACGTCTACTCGATTGTTGGACGTGGAACCGTTATCACAGGAAAATTGGAGCGCGGAATTCTGAAGAGAGGAGACAAGATTGAGATTGTGGGTGGAACCAAGGACGGAACCACTGTCAAATCCACCATTTCCGGACTCGAATCCTTCCGAAAGACTGTGGACCAAGCCGAGCCCGGAGATCAGTTGGGAGTGTTGCTCCGTGGTCTTGGACCAAAAGATGTGCGACGTGGATGTGTTCTCCTGCCACAAGGACACAAGCATAAGGTCACGGATAAGGTCAAAGCTCAATTGTACGTGTTGAAGGAGAGCGAGGGTGGCGCCAAGACCCCGATCGCTAACTACTTTAGCGAGCACGTCTTCTCGCTCACATGGGACAGTGGAGCCAGTGTCAAGATCATTGGAAAGGATTTCGTCATGCCTGGAGAGTCGGCTGAGTGAGTGGAATTCCATAAAAAGACCTAAAAATTGGCTCAAAATCGGACTGGGAAGCCATAAAAGCGCTGAAAGTCTGATTTTGGAGCTTCAAAACTATAAAAATGTGCCCCGAAAAGATGATGTTTGGAGCCGTAAATCTGTTATTCTCTTCTCAAAATTTATGGAAAAAAAGCTAGTTAGAAGCCCGGAGCTCTCAAAAAAGAAGGATTGCACTTCAAATTTCTGGTTTTCGGGTTCTAAAAAGCCCGCTGAAGCTGCTGAAATGGCTCGTTTTATCGCAAAACTCTCGATGCTGCCATTTTTTTCGACGGAAAAAGGTCCCGATGTGATAGATGTCCAAAAGCCCGGAAAACCCTAACGAATTTTTCGAAAAATCTCGCAAAAAAGCTCTAAAAGTTGGGTTTTTCGTCCCCAAAGTCAATAATCTGAATCTCGAAAATCTAGAAATTGTTTGAAATTCTTCTGAAACTTCGATTTTTAGTTTCAGAAACGGCCATTTTCAGCACATCAAGCATCTGATTCCATTCGTATTTCAGCTCCAAACAGAGTCATTTCGGGGTCCGGAAGCTATTCATCTGATTTATTGCCCGGAAATGGCTCCAAACCCATCTGAAAAGTTGATTTTGACCTCAAAAAATGGAAATTCGAAGGTGAAAAGGGTCAAAATCAGCTTGAATTGTTTTCCAAATTCCAAAAACCAGAACGTGAATTGGTCCTTTTTAGCCCAAAAACCACCAACTTCCTTTCGTTTTTTTTTCAGCTCCAAATTGAGTTATTTCGGGGGCCAAAAACCCAAAAAACGAGTTTTAAAAATCGTAAAGAAACCCTCAAATCCCACATAATTCCAATTATTTTCCAGAGTGGAGCTTTCGTTGAACTCACAAATGTTCATCGAATGCCAACAACGCTTCACAATTCGAAAAGGAGCGAAGACGATTGGAACGGGTGTCTTCACAGAAGTCCTCCCACCACTCACGGAACAGGAAAAGGATCCAAAGTCGAAGAAGAAACTGATGAAGGCAGAGATGGAGCGCCTTGGATTCAATCCGTACGGGGAGTTGGCCGAGAAGAGGCTCAAACCGGACTTTTCAAATTCGCCAAAGGACAACCCGGCTGCCAAGGCCTTCGAGGGACAACCATAAATGCCCCCTTCTTCTTCTTTTCTCTTGAATTTTTTGTTGTTTTCCCCCCTTATGATCTTTATAGTTTGTAGTTTGTAGTCGTACCTACTTGTTCATATTTGTTTTTTTTTCTCCCCCCATCCCTACGATCATTATTATCTGCTGAAATTTTTGTTGTTTTTATTGAGTTTAGATTTTTTGTTTTAATTATAATACATCGTAATCACTTGACTTTTTTTTCCAGACAAATTGTTGGCGAATTGGAATCGATGACGTGACCTGGAGAGAAGAAAGAAGAAGCGAAAGAAGAAAAAAAATTCCTAAAAATAAAAAAAAAATTCCAAAATTGAAAAAAAAAACTAAAAACTCGAAAAAGTGAAAACTTCAGAAAAGTTCCGAAAAAAAAATAACAAGAATTTTTTCTAGGCAAAAAAAACGGCTGAAATTCGTATTTTTTTCTGAAAGAAGGCAAACATCCTTTACTGAAAAGAAGTTACAGCTATGGGCTTTCAGTCGAATAATCATTTTCCGATCTAAAAAATTGGCTTTCTTTCGCTGAAACTCTTCTCTTTTGACCGAAAGCGAGCTCAGCTGAAAATTTTTGTCTGAAATTCCTAAAAATTAAAAAAAAAGCAAAATGTTTTGCGCTGGAATTCCCACAAATTTGTCTGAAATTTTGAAATCTAAAACTTCGAAGAAATTTTCAGCTTTTTCTAAAAAAAAATTTTGTAGCCGTAGGCTCTATTTCTGTTCTGAGAATGAGCCGGATTCAGAAGATTTTGGCTGAAATTTTAAGCCATATTTTTTCAAATTTTCCGAGATTAAAACACAGGAATCTGTAACTACTCCAAGCTGTTTTCGAATCTGAAATTCGCTGAAATTCCAGAAAATTTGTCTGAAAAACTCAATTTTAGCCAACATTTTTCGATTTTCAAAATAAAATGTTTCCCTCTAGTTCAGAAAATTGGCTTCCATCTTCTGAAGCTTTTTCTTCTGTCTGAAAAAAGAGATTTCCTGAAAGTTTTTGTCTGAAATTTCAGGGAAAATTTTTGAAAGTTTAATTTTCTAAAAAAAAACAAATTTGGCTGGAATTTTCAGCCCATTTTTTTCAACTCTAAAACTGCAAATTTTTCCGGTATTGAAACGTTGACATCTGAATTGCTCGGAACTGTTTTTCGATTCTGTAATTTGCTGGGTTTTTTGAATAATGCTGAAAGCTGACGAAGATCGTTGGAACCGAGAAACTGTGAAATCGAAAACAAAGAAAATTACAAAAAAATTATGGTACATGCAGGATTCATTCGGTTGTGTTTTGTATGGGGGTAAAAAAGGAAGAAAATGAACATTAGTTTCCAGTAGGGGAGAAAAAAAAGGAGCAAAGTGAATCAAATAATCACATATTAACACGTAGAATAGGGGGAAGGAAAGGACACTTTTTTGGTTGATTGAAATGGGCGTGGCTTCATTTGGAAGTGAAAAAAGTGAAGTGAAAAAGAGCAGCCAAATTTGATTAGTAAATGGGAAAAATGTGAACAAAAAAAAAGAGAAAAAAATTCAAACATAAATAAATTATATAGGTAGATGAGGTGGGAGAGGAGGGAAATACATGGGTTACTGAAAAATTAGAAAAAGGGAAAAAAAGGGGGGCCTAGTTCGCAGCGGGTGCATTGGTGATATCGTTGAGAGGGGGTCTTTCCGGGTTAGCGGGTGCCGCTGGCTGCGGGGGTTGTGGTGCTCCTGGAGCTCCTCCGGGTGCTCCTGGCTCCAGATTCTCCTGCTGCTGCTCCTCCACCTCCACCACTTCTAATTGTACATCGGCGGCGGGGTCCATGCGGACATTTTCCCTGAAAAATGAATGTTGAATTCGCCAGTCTTCCACCGAATCGTATTTTTTTGAATTTTTGAAAGGTTTGTGTAAGACGAGAATGTGATTTTTGCTATTGATGGGGCACCCTACGTTTCGAGAATATAGAAAATAGAGAGAAATGAAGAACGGGGCAGAAATAACGTGCCTCTGACTTGCGGAAAACTGTGTCTCTATGAAAAATTGAGAAGCCTCGGAGAGTCCACAGTTCTCCGCCAGACTATGGCACGGAACTTCAAGCTCTTTTTCTGTTTTTTTTCTCAAAATGTCGAATCTTTTTGAAACCTTGTAATTTTTTATTTAAATGGAAAGTGCTGGCTTACCGTGGCATCACGACATTTCCGGCCTTCTTTCCCCAGAAAAATTGCTTGATTTTTTTGAAGATTGAAAACTTTTTTGGAAGATGATCCGATTCGAGAGCCGCGTCGGAGATCTCACGATGGCGAAGCTCCTGGAGATTCTCTCCGTTGTACGAGACCAACGTCTTCAGGAACAGTTGCTTCGATGTGGTGACGGTGGCAGATACACGATCCAGCCACATTTTGTTCAGGTCTGGAAGAAAGAGAGAGTTGATTGGAGGGAGAGAAAGATAGAGGAGAAGTGGGGCAACTTTAAGCCATTTTCAGGACGAACTTGAGTAGTTTTTTCCTCATTTTTTGCCAGTTTCAGAAGTTGGGAGAGAGGTTGAAGGTCTCTTAGCCAGACTTTTGCCCAAAAACCCCCTAAGCGATTTCAGCCATTCCAGACAGTTTCAGGAGGGTTTTCAGACAAAAATGATTCGTTTGGAGCCGATTTGTGAAAAAAGAGCTGTTTGGACTGATTTGAACTGCTACTTTTCGGAGAAATCCAAAAATTTCTGAAAGGCACGTGGTGAAGTCTTCCAGTCTGATCTCAGCCGCCTTCTAGAACCATTTCTAGTCAATTTTGAATTCAAAAATGACTGCGTCTTCTTATTTTGACGGGAAAACTGGTGAAACAGGTGGCGAAAGGCGGAGAATGTATTTTTATGAGCGGAATTTGAACTACTAGAGATGATTCTTGGCTTGAAGGCCATGCTGGAACATCACGAAATCATGCGGAAATTGGCTGTAAATTGACTCCAACATTCCAGAATTTCAGGAAGACACCTCGTATTTAAGAGAATCTTAAGGTCCCTCTGGCTCTAAACTCCACATTTTTTCCTCAACTAGCTCGATTTTTCGACCCCCAACCACACAGCATCTCAACCCCATTTCCATCCGGCCTGCATCCTCTGTACTCACTGGAAAGATCCCTCTGACAAGTGCTCAAACAGTCCGTGCCAACGGATTGATGCTTTTTGAGTGGCGAGAACTCCTCATTTCGTGCCACTTCCCAAATGAAGAATCGCTCCGACAATTCGAAAACGTCGAAAATGAATTGCTCCAGTTTGATTCCATTCGGTTTTTCCGGTTTGACGAGCGTCCCATCGGCGGCGATGTAGGCAATCTTCTTGTGCGCACGATGATAGGGGAGACGAGCCGATGGAGAGCATACTCTGCAAAAAAAGTGGGGTTCAGAGGTAAGAAATGGAGTAGTGTCGGCCAGAAATTATGGAATATTTACCGATTTCAACTGAAAATAAGTGCTTTTCAGTGAAAGTTCCAGCCAAAGCCACCAGTGATTGGCTTAAATATCTCATTTCTGTCCTTACCTATCCATAAAATCCATAGTAAAAAAGTGATTGGCAATGGATCCGGCGCCGAACAAGTACTTTCCATCTGTCGTTCGCTGCTCGGCCAACTCGGCTCCCAACTCGGAATACTCGACGACACGTGGCTTTCCTCTATCCAAACACACCGATCCAACCAGTTCTCCCTTCTGTTTTGGCACACACTTCGTCGCAACGTCAGCATCGTTGGCGACGGCGAATCCAATGAAATGAGGATCGGCCACTTTGCACAGAATGTTATCCACACAATATACGTGGAAGTGTTTGATTCCTTTGGCGCGAAGACGTGGCAAATGGGCGGAGAGTGCAGAGTAGAGACCACCATTGCCATCTGGAAAATGAATTGATTTAGAGGTGTTGGAAGAGGAAAATGGAGGATTTTGAGCCTGAAAATGCTGAAAATAGGGATAAAAACAGCCATTTTCAGCATTGTTCGACCCGATTCCCTCTTTCAAACTCACTGGGAGCGGCGACAACGGATCCTTTCGATTCGAGAAGGAAGTTTCCTTGCTCATCATAGGCGGCAATCTCATCCTGCGAGAAAATTGTGATTTGCTCATCAAAATCGAATCCGTGATGAGCGGCCAACTTGCGAACGTGCTCCCGCGTGGCTTCCTCTGTTCCCGGTGACGTCATCACTGCCCAATGAATCTTGCCGGGCGTTTGGCGTTCTCGCTCGCCTGGAAGAAAGATGAGAATTAGTTGAGGGGAATGGGGAAAAGGAGAAGGTTTTGAGTGTTTTCTATAGATTTTTTGGGGGGTTTTAAGGTTTCCAAGAGGGAAACGGGGAAAGTTGATGTGGTCGTGAGTCATTTTCAGCGAGTTTGAGCTATTGCAAGTCATTTTAGGGATTGAATCAGCGCTTTAAAGGGTTCTGGAGACTGTTTTGCGACGAATTTCGTTCACTTCCCGGCTACTTTCTATCTATTTTGGCTCTCGCGAAGTCAAATTTGACCCATATACTGCGATTCCTTCTGTAAGCCAGGTTTTAGCCATGAACCGATTCACGCATTTTTGTGTAGTTTTCCAGCTATTTCTGGCCAAAGACCCTCTGAGGCAGTAATTTTTCATCGCTTTCTGGCTGTTTTCCAGTGAATTTCCGGCCTTTTTATTGTTTTCAGCCTCTATTATCTTCATTTTTTGATATCTTTAGGATCTTTTGAGCTTCTTCTGGCCCATTTCTCGTTGTTTTCCCCAATTTTCGATTCCAATCTCTTACCTGCAAGCGCTTGCAACAATGCAATTTGAGCGGCCTGAATGCCCAAAAGCGAGTCGCCGAACGAGGCATCAATGCCCAATGGAATCGTTCCCTTCGGTTGACTCGATCCAAGACGAGTCGCCTGTCCTCCGGCCAACACAACGGCGCACACTTCTCCTCGGGCGATCGAATCGATTCCTTTATTCCACAAATCATCAAGAACCACTTGATGCATATCCGATTGAGCGAAATGATGAGAAATTGGCACTGGTTTGAGGTCCTCCGCAGTGGCCGGTGCACGTTGCTCCTCGGATTCTTTGAACCATTCTCGCGCGTCTTTCAGATTCAATGTCGACAGCTGATGGACGAACTTCGATTTCTCGTCGTCCGAGAGCTCATCGTAGAAGGTGAGAAGTGGCTCCGCCTCCGCATTCGACAAGAGAATCTCTTGTTTTGTTGGGATCTTCGTGGCCGACGACATGCTGGAAAAAAGGATATTAGATAGAAAAGGGACGAAAGAAAACGGTTTTTCATGAATAAAAAAGGACGGAAAGGTGAAATAGGAAGGAAAGAGTCGTTTTTCATCCTATATTTTCTTTCAATGGGAAACCAGAATCACATACTCGCACGGAAAAATCTGGAAAATCGCGGGAAACTCGAGAAAACTCGAAAAAGTCGGTAAAATTCGAAAAGATTGCGGGAATTTGGGAAAAACTTCGGGAAGTTCGGACAAACCCCGGAAATTCGGAAAAAATCGGGAAAAATTGCGGAGCATTGGGGAAAATGTGGAAAGGTTCGCAAAAATCGGGCGCATTGCGAGAAATCAAAACTAGCGTCGGCAAAATTGTGAAAAAAGCGTGAAAATTCGAAAAATCATACCCAATTTTGAAAATCGCGTACAACTTTATATTTTCTGCTCGGGAATCGAACAAAAACGTAACTTCGGCTTCTCAGTTCGTTTCTGAGCGTCTGCATGAAGAAAATTGATCTGTCATCGGAATTTTTAAATTTGTTTTTTCAAAACAATTTAGGTGCACAATTTGACTTACAGAATGTAAAATCACACAATTTTTTCTGTTTTCATCCGAGAAACATTACTTTTCGCCGAAAATAAACTGGGAGCGCGGAAAATTCGTGGGAAATTCAAAAAAATCGCCAAAATTTCAGAAAATTCGCGCAAATTTAGAAAAAACGCCTGAATTTTTGAAAAACTACGAGAAATAAACAGAATGCGAAACAAAACAGAGAAGGAGAGAAATCGCAAATTGGCGCCATTTATGGCAAACACCGCAAACACCGACACGTAAATTTGCAGTTTTTTTTTCGAACTCTGAATTCAAATCAGGCATGCCCGCGCTCGCAACCGTAATTGCGTCGATTCGATGGGTGTCGACGAGGACACCTATCAAAAAGGCATTCCGCGACGCGACACGCAACGCGCCTTCGGGAAGTTTTCGGCCTTTTAAAATCCGGAACGACATGACTTTCTATAAGTTTTTTCTATAGAAATATAGCCTATTTTTTTCTCTATCGAATAATATAAAGAACTTTGAGTTTTTGTCAAGTGTCAGCCGAAAAACGTTGAAGGCCGATTCGATGGGTGTCCCTTGCGTTTCGGTTGCGTGGGGTTGCATGGGGCGGACATGCCTGATTCAAATTTTCGTCGTTTTATAAACGGAAGTATTTCGTTTTTCAGAACAAAAAAATTTCCAGCTCATTTTCAACCTTCAGCTTCTTTTTGAACCGGCTGGATTTTTCTCTCGAAAGTTGGCAAAATTTCTCGTCGAAAAAATATTTTCGGAGCGCGAAGCAGGTTTTGAACTCCACACTTCCGGGACGGAAGGACCGGTCTTTTAGAAGTTTCTCTAGCGCCCCAGCATGGTCTGCGACAAATATGCATGAATCAGAAGTTTAAAATCGGGTCACTGGATTCAAATACTGTGTACAGAAGTCGGAAGCGGGATTTCGGAAATGCAAATTTGGCTGAGGATGGGAGTTGGAAGTCGGAATCCGAGAGCCCTAAATTTCGCTGGACAGCTGGAAAGTTAGGCCAAGGCAAAAACTAGGCCACCAAACTAGAAACAAAGACTTTTACAAAGTTAGAGAAGCTGGAATTTGTGCTCTGATAAGGATAAAAAAGGTCGTCTGAAAATTCGGTCACCAGAGAGAAAACTAGTCCGCCTGATCCGTGAAGGCATGGCACTCGAAGGATTAATGTGAGGCCAAAAAGATCAGCCTTCATCTGAAAAATCGGCCACGAAAACGTTGGTAAACTGGTGCTATGAAAACTAGGCCATCTGCAATTAAAAAAACCGGCCAATAATCAGAAAGCTAGGCCATCTTGATTATGACCAGACTAAAGTGATTAGAGAATATTGAGCCCGCTTAGCCCACTTAAAGCTGCGGGCAGTTGAAACCAGCTGTGCCTTCAAAGACCGTTTCCGGTCTAGATGAGTTCAACAGTATTTTCGGAAGCTAGGCCATATGAGAGTTCGGCCACTATGACAAGAAAGCTAGGCCAACAAAACTGCCTGAGAACTATCAGAACTTTATCTGATTTTTCCAGTGGAAAACTGGCTAGCTCGGCAGATTCCGGACCCCAGAATAGGCTGTTTTCCAGGACTTTTACCCAAGAAAAAGGTGATTTATTGCCGATTTCAGAACCAAATTTATGACATAAAAACGTCAATATTGTTCTGTTCTCTTCGGCACATACACACATCATTGGTCAGGCGCATTGTTATTACAGCTGTTCCCCCGATATGTGTTGGTGTGTTAGTACACTGGTTCTGACCGTTTTTGGGACTATTAAACATCGATTTTCGAGCGGGAGAACAGAATTTTTGAACGGAAAATGATTTTAAAACCCAACTTTTTCAATGAAAATTGCGAAACTTTTGTGACCAATAGGAAATCAATCAATGTCTTTTAGTGTGTTCTGACTGCCTCTACCACCACCTTCAAAATAGGAAATGAAAGGAGAGAAAAAGGGGGAAACAATAGGCCTTTTCAAGTCATTCGCTTTATTTTTCATTTTTTATACTTTTCCATTGGGAGTATGGAAGAATCGACATTTTCAGAGAGGAAAACCCAGGAAAAAGCACCAAAAAACAAGTTTTTGCACTTGAAAAACCTGCGAAAAGTGTAGTTTTCACTACGGGGTAAACAGGGAAATGGCGAAAGTTTGCACAAGAGCGGCAAGCTTCGCAGAGGGCAGAGGGGGTCGGTTTGATGAAAAAATTAGGGAAATAGAAGGAGTTTTGAAGGAAAATTAGAGGAAAACCTGGATTTTTCGGTTTCAAAATTCAAAAATGTACACATTTCTAGCCTTTTCCTGGGGTTTTTTCAACAGATTTGGAGCTTCTGTGATCGATTTGGACCTGGTTTTCTCACAAAAAATCGGGTAAATTCAGCCTTTTCCAAGTGAAAATTAAAAATTTTCCAGCGATAATTAGAGAGAAATTCTTCGTTTTTCTATTTTTCCCGCGATTTCCCCCAAATTTTAAGCCTTTCGAGCAGCGGAAACCCGTCAAAACCCCAAAAACAATGGAAAATCGAAAAATACCATTTATACTCAAAATTCCCAGATTTTTCTGGAATTTTCAGCCGATTTCTGGCTTTTTTAGACTTCTGGACCCTCCCTAAACCATTCTCTAACTGTGAAACCCCATTTCTCCCATGAAAAATGGCGGAAAATTCGAAAACTTCACAAAAATAAAAAATCAGTTTCCGTCGAATTTTCGATGTAAATCGGTACAAATTACAACTTTCCGAAGTTTTTTCAACAATTATCAACGCTGATTAGCGCTTATCAGCCACTTTATCATCACATTTTACACGAATCCGACAATTTCTTATCGGGCAACTTTTCTCGACGTTTTTCGGCGATTTTCGGGAGGGAATGGAGAAGAATCAATGAAAAACAAGCTTTTCTTTATTAAAAATCAATAAAAAATCACAAAAATCCGAGAAAAATCGAGAAAAAATGACGAAAATCGATGAGAACTGAAGAGAAAATAAACAAGTTTGAGTGAAGCGTGATTGGATTACGGTCAACATTTCGCGGCGGCGTTTTGTGTGCAATGTGTCGTCGGGTCTTGGGCAGACACCGCCTGAAATTGCGGACTTTTTCTCTTTTTTTTCCCTCCTATAGTTTTGATCTTCTCCACTGATTTTTTGTGATCTTCGATGGATTTTCGTGATTTTTCTTGGTAAATATATCAAAATAAAGTGATTTTTCTTTCAGCGATTCCCGTGCGAAAATCCCAAGAAATTGCGTCATTTTGGAAAAAAAATTATTTTTGCTTTTTTGCTGGAAAATTAAATCGTTTCACCGACGCCTGATTATTGGATTTAATGCTTAAAAATTCTTTTCTTCTCAATTTTTGAAAAAAATATCCGTTCAATCATAAAAATTCATTTTTTCTTGCAGGAACACAAATTTGGGCCACAAAAAATGCAGATCTTCAGCATTCTCATTAGAAATGCCGGTGCTTTCAGTAAGTTTCCCATTAAAAAACATTGAAAAACCTTAATGTTTTTGCAGAGACCGTCTCTCTTTGCGAGCAGAAGATGCATCAGGTTTCGCTGATGCAAGCACGTTATCTTGCAGTGCCAGGAGGAAAGGCGGTGTTCAAACGTGATAAGCCACATTTGAATGTGGGAACGATTGGACATATGGACCACGGAAAAACGACACTGACATCCGCAATCACGAAAAGTGAGTAAGAAAGCTGGAAATCGGAGGAAAGAACTGGAAAATTGCGGAAAAAGAGCACATGTTGCTCAATTTAGCAGACTTGGAGAAAAGCCCGATTTGTGGCTGTTTTCGCCGAGAAAACGACCATTTTGCACAGAAAACAACCGTTTTGACTCTGAGCTCGGCAAATTCTGATATACATAAACAGCTATTTCGATGGCGATCTGATGAGCTTCAAGCCGATTTGACGGTTTTTGGTCGATGAGAAGATGCTTTGACAAGCTAAAAGCTGATTTCCAGTGGGAGAACGTGGCTTTTTCTCGCGGAAAAACGCTATATTGAATGAATTTTTGTCGATTTTCAGTATCAATTCAGCTGTTTTAACGTCTGGTCGGACGTTTTCTTGACAAATCCGTTTTGATAACCTAGAGTGGAATTTATCGCTGTAAAAATGTGGTTTTCGACGCAAACGTTCTACCAGAATGAGTTTTCCGGGGGATTTTGACCGTCCGAATCACATTTTAGCTCTAATAATGCGCGTTTTCCATCAAAATCCGAGTTTAAAGCTAAATTTCAACAGAAACCTCTTCATTTTTTCCACTAAAACTCCCATTTTTTCAGTTCTCGCCACATCAAAAGGAGCCAAGTACCGCAAATATGAGGATATCGACAATGCTCCAGAGGAGAAGGCTCGTGGAATCACAATCAACGCATTCCATCTTGAGTACGAGACCGCAAAGCGTCACTACGCGCACATCGATTGTCCCGGACACGCCGACTACATCAAAAACATGATCACAGGTGCCGCTCAAATGGAGGGAGCGATTCTTGTCGTCGCCGCCACTGACGGACCAATGCCACAAACCAAAGAGCATCTTCTTTTGGCTCGTCAAGTTGGAGTCCCTCTTGAGAATATTGTGGTATTTATGAATAAAGTAGATGAGGTTCCCGATGCGGAGACCCGTGAGCTCGTTGAAATGGACATTCGTGAGCAACTCAACGAGTTCGGATATCCGGGAGACACTTGCCCTGTTATCTTTGGATCCGCCCTCTGTGTACTCGAAGGAAAGCAACCGGAAATTGGAGAGGAGGCTGTAAAGCAGCTCTTGGACGTGCTTGACAACAAATTTGTGATCCCCGAGAGAAAAGTAAACGAAGAGCCAATGTTCGCCGCGGAGCACGTCTACTCGATTGTTGGACGTGGAACCGTTATCACAGGAAAATTGGAGCGCGGAATTCTGAAGAGAGGAGACAAGATTGAGATTGTGGGTGGAACCAAGGACGGAACCACTGTCAAATCCACCATTTCCGGACTCGAATCGTTCCGAAAGACTGTGGACCAAGCCGAGCCCGGAGATCAGTTGGGAGTGTTGCTCCGTGGTCTTGGACCGAAGGATGTGCGACGTGGATGTGTTCTCCTGCCACAAGGACACAAGCACAAGGTCACGGATAAGGTCAAAGCTCAATTGTATGTGCTGAAGGAGAGCGAGGGTGGCGCCAAGACCCCGATTGCCAACTACTTTAGCAAGCACGTCTTCTCGCTCACATGGGTGGAGCCAGTGTCAAGATCATCGGCAAGGATTTCGTCATGCCTGGAGAGTCGGCTGAGTGAGTGGAATTCCATAAAAAGATCTAAACATTGGCTCAAAATCGGACTGGAAGGCCATAAAAGCGCTGAAAGTCTAATTTTGGAGCATGGAAACTATAAAAATGTGCCTCGAAAAGATGATGTTTGGAGCCGAAAATCTGTAATTTGCTATCAAAATTTATGGAGAAAAAGCTAGATAGAATCCCGGAGCTCTCAAAAAAGAAACATTGCACTTCAAATATCTGGTTTTCTGGCTCTAGATAGCTCGATGAAGCTGCTGAAATGGCTCTTTTTATCGCAAAACTCGATGCTGCCAGTTTTTTGACGTTTTTTGAATATCGCAAAAGCCCTGAAAGTTGGGTTTTTCGTCCCCAGAATCAATAATCTGAAGCTCGAAAATCAAGAAATTGTTTGAAATTCTCCTGAAACTTCGATTTTTAGTTTCAGAAACGGCCATTTTCAGCTCAGCAAGCATCTGATTCACTTCGTATTTGAGCTCCAAACGGAGTCATTTTGGGGGTCCAAAAGCTTTAAAAATTCCCTATTCATCTGATTCCCGAAAACTTTTTTATACTTCCATGACAATTTTTGCAATTTAAGGACTGAAAAGAATCTCTTATATAGTCTTTTGTACATAAAAACTTGCTAGAAATTCCATAATTCACGATTAGAAAAAGTGGAAACTTTGTGCCGCACTCTTGCAAAAAACCGTGCGGCGGGTTGCAAAAATGTGACTCGGCTGTCGAGATTTTCTGTGCGAACACCGAGGTAGCAATTTTATTAAAACGACAATAACACTACTATTTCTTTAATTTCCCATTAATTTCCCATCCTCTTTTTCAACTTAAGTTCATGGGAAAATCGAAAAGTCTCTCATTAGAAATCTGTTCTCTTTGTGTGCTTTCTCCTAATGTCTCTTTTTTTGTCAAACTTCCAAACTTTTTTTCAGGTTTCTTCTCTTTCTGCTGCTCTCTTCACTTCATCCTCTTCTTCTTTTTTTCCCTTTAAGTCTGTCTCGAGTATTGTTCCATACTTTTTAGCATGTTGGGTTTTTAATGATATTTCTTTCAGAATACAGGCTGCATGCAACGTCTACTCTGCAATTATCTATTCCAGGTAAGCAAGTCTATAGTGTTGTTCCGTAATGTTTTCGGCCGTTTGGTTTTTCAATTAGTTCAGTTACAGGTACCTCCAGACGTCTCCTTCCTCGTCCTGTTCAGCTAGGTTTTGTCGGCTTCTCCTGATGTGCTCAACGCTCCACAACACTCTACTCGAGCTACAGCCTAAATTTATTTTTGTTCCCTATTTATAGTATGGAAGTTAATAACAAATTCTTTCTCCTCTCATTTTTGTATTCCAGCTTTCTGTTTTAATTCCAGGTATTTCTGTTTTAATTCCAGGTATATCAATTTGGCCGAATCTTGTGCAATTGCTTGCATTCCTGATTATTACCATTTGTAGGTTGATAGATTTTATCTGTCACTTTTTCTTCAATTCCAGCCAGGGAAAGCTTATGAACAACAAACATTAAAAAAAAACACCAAATTTTGATTCCAACTCTTTTAGTTTTCTTTTTCTGGATGGCAAAAAATGTAATCCGCTTTTTATTGTTTGAATTTCCACGCTAAATCGAGAAGTTCAACGGAGCGCGTTTGCACGATGCCAGTTAGTTTTGGATATTGACGTTAGAGTTAAAATTCGTATAAAAAATGCGAAAAAACGACCTCAAAATTTCAATATTTTTTGTCCGTGCTGATCGGGCCGGCCCGGAAAATTGCAAGTATGAAAAGAGGTGTTTCATTGTGCAAAATAAAGTTCACTTTTTTCTTTCTAAGATTTAAATCAGGATTTTTTCAGGCGGTTTTCGCCAAATTCGATTCTTCCCCACCAAATACATTTTTTCAAGCATAAAAAATACTTTTTGTCTGCGAAACCTGCCGGAAAAAAATCCGAGAGATTATATAGTTCACGTTTTTCTTTCGAAATTTCGAGACTATGATCTGATTTTTGTTTTTAAGAGGAACTACATATCTTGAAGACTGACTATCAGACTTCCACTGTCACAAAAACCAAACTTATTTTTTAACAAAAGTAACCAGCGGATAGTATGTACCCATAGGTGAAGTGTTTTCAAAAATAAAAACTTTCCGTCATGTCCATGTGACGTCATCACCCTGAGATAAAGCTGAACAACAGATTTTCAGTCCGAAAAGTGAACTTTTTTTTCAACTTCGAGGTAACTTCCTGAAATTTTTGGGAGATCATTTGGAAAGTTAGGAGCATTTGCAAGACAATGTTCAGCTTTTTTTTAGGAGGGACCCTTATTTTCTCGAAAATTTTAAATATAATATCCAGAAATTGTTCGGAAATTGTTATTGTCAAAAAAATAAAGTGCCGACCCCGCGAATTCGACTGAATTCAAACAAGTGGGGTCCTTAGGCCCCGCAAACGTGTGCAAGTTCACCGCGCGTAGTTTTCTTTTTGCTTGCAACTGTATTGCTTACAAAACTACGCGCGGCGAACTTGCACACGTTGGGCGGGGCCTAATTTTTTGACAATATAATAATTTTTCGTTTTTGAGCCTTTTTGGTTTTGTATTGGGGAAAGCCTTAAGTCTCGTTTCTTAGATAGTTCCTCTTAATAATAGTTTCATAGTTTCATGTTTTCTTATTCTTTGCTGAAATCTGAAAAAATAGGACAGTTTATAGTCAACGCAATCGTCTGCATACCCGCTCTATTGCAACCCCGCCCACCTTCGTCAAAATAGTTTTCTTTCGGAGAGAGCGGCCAGACAAGCAGACAGTAAGTGTCCGGGCGCTCTCCCAAAGGAGAACTATTTTTACGAGGTGGGCGGGGTTGCAATAGAGCGGGTATGCAGACGATTGCGTTGACTATATTTTCCTTTTCTCCTGATGACATTTTTATCAATTTTATGAGTAAAATTGGAACCTGTAATCTCTTGAATAAATCCATAAGTTGTTTTTTTTTTAAATAGTTTTCCTTCTTCACCTCAAATGGCATCTCAACTGTGAATTATGGTAAGAGGGTTTGATTTTAAAAATGCTACTGGTTCGGTCTCAGTCTTCAGTGAGTCCAAGAAAGAAGTACGACCGGGATGCGCTAGCACTCCAGTTTGGCGCGTTTTCGGTGCATTTGAAAGGGGTCTGCACTGCCGTTCAATCAATAAACTCGTCGTCATTGTCTCTCATTTCTTTACAGTTTTTCGGATATGCTAATTTAATTTTCAGATGGATCCTGTCAAATTCGAATTCCCTCTCCTCGAATTACCATTTTTGGCACTAGAATCCGTTCTGCTCAACACTCCCACATGTGAATTGTAAGTTCTATTCAAGTAAAAAAACTTAATGGAGAACTTTCTCTTTCGCAAACTCAGAATATGAAATTTTCAAAATACCGTAAAAACTGTAATAGAGGCGCATGCGCCTCAATTACAGGTGGGCTTCAATTAGAGGGTGCGCCACTATTTTTCAACCCAAAAGTACCTGATATTCACTGTTTACAAACCTATAGTTTTCTCTTGAAATAAATGAAAAAGAAATTTATTTTTAAGAGAAATCATGAAAAAAACCAGAAAAAAAGTAGTAAATCTGCCGGTTTTTCAATTATTTTTGCTGATTTTTTATTAAAACACAAAAAATTGACCTTTTCTCTATGCGCCTTTATTACGGTGCGCTTCTATTTTTCGATGGTGGTATTCCACAATAGAACTGTGGGGAATAGAACTGCTACAAAGTAGAACTCCTTAGTTTGCCGTTCCTGGCTCTATTTCTGAGAAATATTTGTCGAACAACCATTCAAAATGTTTGCCTTCGAAAGATCTACTCAGCCGAGTAAAAAAAAATGAAAATCTCACAAACAGTCTCTGGAGCGGCTTCTGAAGCAACCGCGCTCCACCGAACATGAGTTCTATTTTGTAGCAGTTCTATTCTCCACAGTTCTGTTGTGGAATGCCACTTTTTCGATAGCTCTGATTTAGTGCGCTTCTATTACAGGTGCGCTTCAAATACAGGCGCGCCTCTATTACAGTTTTACGGTGATTTTGTACCAGAAAATTGTCGGCGCTCCGCGCCTCCTACCGCCTGGCTTCACAAAACTTTTAGAGTTGAAAAGACTGTGAGAAGTTTTACTGTGTTTATTATATTCACGTGACCCACTGTGTGACTCTCTCATCAGTACAATTTTCAAAATGGCTTGAAAACACGTTTTCACGGCAATTTTATTTGAACGGAGGAATTCTCTGTCGATTCATCTAAATTTCATGGAAAACGGTTCAGTAGGAAGGGCTGTATGATCGGCGACACACAGACAGACAGACGGAATTTGTCCAGTAATAATAGTAAAGGTTTTTTGAAAAAAGCTTTTCGAAATGAAATCCTCTGAAAAACCTTCAGATTTTAGTGTTTTTTAATGCAGAATGTCGTGAAGTTCAATTGAATCTATGTTGACTGGAAAAAAACGATGGTGGGCTTGGAAGAGAAAAATTGTACACTATCAAATTTTCTCAAATTTTTTCTGTTTTCGGGAGAAGCACAACGTTTTTTTTCTTCTTTGGCTACCAAAAACCTTTCCACCCATAATCAGAACTGTTATGAATTTTAACTTCGGACAAATGGGAAATGGTCGGTTAAGGACTCGACGAATAAAAACTGACCCCGTTTTTGATTTTTCAAAAAAAAAATGTTCTGCGCAACTTCTGAATGGGGCTACCCCTAACTAGAATTGGACGAATCAGAACTGAACCTTATAAGAACTGGTCGTTCATTAACTGCGCCGGATGAGAACTTTTCAAATGCTCGTATTTCGCCACTTTTTACTGCTTACAGGCCATTGCGGTAAAGTGGTGTCAGTCTTTATTCGTGCAGTTCGAACACTGTGCAATTCTGATTCGTCCATCCTTTATCCGACTAGTTCTGTATGTCCAGTTCTGATTAGGGGTAGCTCCCGAAAAACCTATGCCAAAGATGATTTTCAAAAACGAAATTTTGAATTTTAAAAACTGCCATAAGGTTGTATTTGGGCGGTTTTGAAGAAGTAATGAAATGCTTCTTTGAAAAATTTCAAAAATTTTCAGAATTCATTTTTCGTTCGTATCAAAAAAGTGTAAATGGATTGTGAAACAGCTGAAACCCTTAGTAAAAGGGTTCACCGTTCTTTTGAACAGTGAATCCACTTCGGTTCATTTTCTTATCGACAGCGTTCATCACCACGGAGGATGGCATTTCGATTTTGGGGGAAACAGAGAAAAAGGACTCAAATGTTCGATTACTGCCGTACTTGATGGTGGCATCGAGATTAGAAGTTTGTGAGTTTTTTTTATGGAAATGAGGAATTGAGATCATAATATTTGAACTCAGGCCGTCAAGACGGTGTAAAAAAGTATAATCATGACTAGTCTAGCACGATTTTAAAATTTCATGTCAGAGTGTAGAGAAACTAGAGTGCCTACGTCTCTCGCCCATGTTTCAATGTGGGCAGAGCCCAACCATAATTTTCTGAATCGCATTGGTTTGCTGAATTCGAAAAAAAGGGTTTTCAGCAGTCTGCACCAAAGTTGACTGAGTTATAGCAATGAACAAATTCTAGGACCCATAATGGAAAATTGTTCTCATATTCCGAAGCAGCCGTCGTGGATCATTTAGAAGCCGGAATTCAATATCTAATTCATTTATTCGGATACCCTGTCTCGAATATTCTTTTGCATCTTACTGACGTACCAAAATCCAGATATCCTTTAATGCGGAAGTATTATGATTCAAAAATGTTAAGAATAGCAGGAGAACAAGAAATGGATGAAGATGAATTCAAACGAATTATTGAATCAACAAATGCATCTCAAAGACTTTTAATTAATATTCCATTTAAACAAGACTTTCAATGGAATATTCAAAATTGGCACCAAAACCCACGACATATTCGTATTTGGAAAGATGCTCATTGGATAACATCCGAAATGTTTTTCAATTTAAAATGTAGTCGTCTTCTATTTTTTGATTGTCGATTAACTGCAAATGATTGTCGAGAATATGTCAAAAGATGGTATCATTCCACTGATATCACTTTTAAATCACTTTATCTAACATGGAAAAATGGAGTTCCGGAAGATTTGAATTTCGATGGAATTGGCATTGAGCCAATGGAATTTGATCCAAAAAATAGAAATCCCGCCCATCGATACTTCAGAAGAAAGGCTGTTGATGTTTCTCGTGGAATCGATTTTTTAAGAAGTGACGGACTTTTGGCCACTTTTGCAGTTCTCCCATCCATTTTTGTTTTTTGTGTATGGCACAAACGATTTCCAAGTATGGATCGATTGTTACCATATGAAAGACGATAATGATTTAATTCCGTTGTCCCTATAATTTTGTTCACTTATTTGTCTCAATAATGAAAACACTTGTATAATAAAAATTACACTTATTAATTTCGATAAATTTTGTATTCTACCCTAGTTATGATTATAAATCGAAACTTTTTTCTCAAAATTTGGAAATTTCAATTCATTTCGATGTTGAATGAACAACAAAAACTCATTTCTAAAATTTTCAAATTACGGAATCCTGAATCCAAGACATAACAACTTTATTAGATAGTACAATGAAACCCAACATTCCAAATTAAGTTTTATTCGGAAAACGATCATGCCATACACAGAAGACTAGCATTCTTGGGCAAAGTGCAATTGTTGCCAATAAACCATCTTTTCGAATAATGTCCCAACCATGAGAGACGTCGAACGTTTTACGGTAATAATATCTGAAATCGTCATTGCGATAAAAATGAGAATTGAAAGTTTTTGGTCTGAAAATCGCACGTACACATGGCCCCGCTCTCTCCTTTTTGGATCAAATTGCAAAAGCTCGAAGCCAAGATTTTCGAAATTGAGCTCAGCGGATAAATCATTGTCCCATTGAAGACGAACAGTTTTGAGTGTGACATCATTCGAATTGTACCACTGTCTTACAAAAGTTCGACAGTCCTCAACAGATAATTTGACTTTTCTTAAAAAAAGACGACTGCATTTGATGTTTAGAAACATGTCTCTAGTAATCCAATGAGCATCATCCCAGACATATATGTGATTAGATCGATCCCAATGACTTGTTTCAATCAAGAAATTGCCCTCGACTGGAACATAAAAAAGGGTACTTTCGGTTCCAGCGTATAGAGATGTTAGCTCGATTATCTTCTCAGTCTTCACTTGATTGATTCCTTTGAACATCAATTTTTCTAATTTTCGGCGTTTAACGAACACTGGATATCTTGAATCGGGCACGTTATCAGTATGAAGACCCATGGTGACAACTGAGGTTTTGAACAAATCTTCCACGTATTCGATTGCGGCTTCAACACAATTTTGAAGATTTCCTTCACTATAGGAATATAGATACTCTTCTTCTTCAATGCTGAAAAAACAAAATGTTATGGCTTTTAAAAAGATGTTCTGCACAACTTCTTAATGGGGCCTCCTAATCAGAACCATAGTCGAATCAGAACTGACCCTTATAAAAACTGACCGTTTGTGAACTGAACCGGATAAGAACTTTTCAAATGCTCGTATTTGGGCACTTTTCACATCTTGCAAGCCATTGCAGCAAAGTAGTGTCAGTTCTCATCCGGGCAGTCCTGATAAGGTACAGGGGTACCACCCTTGAAGAAAGACTGAACCCACATTTTTATATTCCCCGTTTCTCGTTCATTTTTTTCATTTTGATTTCGTTCTCTTCAATAAATTGCTCAAAAATCTTAACCCCACAAATCCCAGATACTGTCGGAAAAAAAAAGTTTGAGCAAGGATTTTCAAATTTGCCGCAGAGTTAACGACCTCCCCTGAAAACTCATGTGCGGTGAGCCATTTTTGTAACTTCCCCGCACGTTTTTTTTCTTGCAGTTTTCGATTTGAAGAAGTACAAATTTCAGCTTTCATGCCGAAATTGCACGTTGTGTATCAGTATAGGGTTCATTTGTGTCATCATAAAAGCTAAAATTAGTACTCGTTTTCATCGAAAACTGCAAAAACCTAGAAATAAAAATACGTGCGGGAGAGTTGCAAAAATTGCGTGCCGCACTTGCGTTTTCAGGGGGAGGCCGTTGGCTCGGTGCCAAGTTGAAAATCTTGCGGCCAAATTTTATTTTTCCGAAAGTAGGTGGCTGCGGTCGTGTGGCCCTTTTTTCCTGTATTCTTCGCGTTGTTTTCTCACGTGGTTTTTCACAAAAACATGGAAAATACTCTAGAAAAAAGCGGAAAATATAAGAAAAAGTGCCGCTAAATCTCGGCTGCACGGCCGCGGCAATCAGGTTACATCTTAAGATTTAAAGTGCCATTTGTAGGCTGCAGAGTGATCTTTGAGAATTTTCTTCATGATCAATAAAATCAAAAATTAAAAAAGGAGAAAAAGAAAAAGAGAACGCGGCCGGGCCCGGTCGGCTGGAAGCTAATCTAATTTCCCGGAGAAACGTTTCATTGAAAATTAACTCACAAGCTCCTAAATTGAACCTCGTTAATTGTTGCAGTTATTGGTGTATTCCTTCCTCTATCTTCATACAAACTAAAATTAATCCTCCATTCCCCATTTTTTCCAGTTTTGTCTTTCAAAAAGTGTATACTTGTCATTGTTTCATTCACTTTGATATGAAGACCATCGCAACGGACTCTAAGCCCACTGATTAATTGTCGACATCGTTTTGAGATGAACGAGAAATGAACTCTGGAATATTGGAAAGTAATATTAGACCATGGCTGGGCAACTGTTTTCAACTCAAACAATATGTTTGGTCAAACACTATTTGGAAATTTTTTCCAACCAACTAATTTGGTTAAACAATTTGTTTGAACAAATATAGTTTGAAAAAAGAACCCAAACAATTTTGAACAACTTTTTCAAGCTCCAGTTTTCCGAAAATTTTTGAAAAATGGGTTCAAATTCAGTTCTACTAACTATAAATTCGTTCCAGAAGGAGCTCAATGTAAAACATAGCTTCTGTTAGTTTTTCCGGAAAAGTTCGACCAATTTTAAAAATAATTTTTACTCAAAAATTGCAATATTTGAAAAATATCCAAAATTATTTTCAAACAATTTCATTTGGTTCCGAATTCCAAACAACTATTTCAAATCAAATTGTTTGTTTATCGCCAAATAACAAACAATTCCAACAATCAAACCAACAATTTTTCCAGCCCTGTTTTAGACTTTTAGGCAGATATAAACTCACAAATCGCATAGGAAAAACGAGCAGAGAATGGATTCGATAGCAAATATTGGTAATTTGAACAATGGCATCTGATAATAGACCGTCATTTTTTAGAGAGAACCCTGCAGGTGATTTGAATGGCAAGACCCCTTGGTATTGATTTTTTTACACAAGGTTTTGCCAGTAGAGCGCAATTGCATAGCCCCTGTAGGTCTAGAAATGGGGAGATGCCGAATCAGAACCGTCCTTAATCAGAACTATTATTTCACGTGAAGTAGTTCTGATACGGGTCAGTTCTAATAAGGGACACGGTTCGGGAACAGCATACTCCCTAGAAATCCCGAACAGAAAACGTTTTGGGAAACGAGAAACGAAAGCTTTTTAAATGTGTAAATTTGAACTTTTTTAAAACCATTTACTGAAATGTTAATGAAATTCACAATTCGAATGAAGAAATTTTAATATTTTTTTTGAAAAAATAAAGAATAACAACATGGTCTAATTATCTGCGATTAGTTCATTTGTCCCCCAGAATCGTGTATGCCAAACACAAAATATAATCGTTTTATTGAAACCCGCAATTGTTGCCAGTAGACCATCACTTCGAACAAAATCCCAGCCATGAGAAAGGTCTAATGGAAAATTGGGCATGTATCTGGAAATATTTTGAAATTCAGAAAAACCACTGTGATACCTGAATTTCGAAAATTTGGGTTAGAGCGCAGAGAAACGAGAGTGTCTGCGTCTCTGACCCGAACTTCGAAATCGAGCTAGTCTAGTCATGATTATGCTCGTTTGGAAGGTCTTGAACCGCTAAATTCGAAAATCTGAGTTAGAAAACCCTCCTGCGCCTTTAAGCTACAGTAACCTTGCGTTTTCGTGGCGAGAACCAAATTTTTTCCAGACCTGTGCTTGTTTATACTTTTTTGAAAGCTCTTTGCAACTCAATTTTTGAAACGAAAAAATTTTCTTACTTGAACTTGGCATTCCTTCGCGCCGGATCAAAACCCATAAATTCAAAATCGAACCCTTCCAAATGAAATCCATTGGGTAGGCCATCTTTCCATGAGAGCGTCAGAAATTTAAAATTAACATCGTCGGAATAAAACCATCGTTTTACAAATAATCGAAAATCATTATCCGTAAGTTGACATTCTTGGAATATCATTTGACGACACGTGGAATTCAGAAGCATTTCTGTTGTAATCCAATGAGCATTCCTTTGGATATTGACAAATTTTGGACGATTCCAAAGGCGAAAATCATAGGGATTTGATTCAAATGGTACATCAATTACCACCTTTTCCGTGATATGAACCATTTTAAATATACTTTTCAACTTCTCGGAATCAATTGCTTTTTTTCCTTTTATGAACAGTCGTTGACACTTTTGATCACATTCAAACAATGGATACCTTGATTCGGGTATTTCATCTGGACGAATATTAATTTTAATAAGACTGCAATTGAATAAATCCCTTATGTAGTGCAATCCAGACTCCAAACATCCTGCGATACTTCCATCCGTGTAAGAATGAAGCCTATTTAGCTGTGTTCTGGAAAACGAGTTCGATGCCTTGTGCTCAACGTTTGGAGAATGTTCAACGCATAATAGCGGAAAATGTGATTTTGCTTGAAAATCGCTCAAACCGTGAAAATTTTACTGAAAAGGCGTGCGGCATACAGGGAATATCCTTTGACCTCCTGGCCTATCCGTGGCCGCCTGGCCTAGGAATCCCACCGTGTAGTTCGAGAGGACAACGTGGCCAAGAGGTTTCACTTGTGATTCCTAGACATCTTTGTCCTCTCGAACAACACGGTGCGATTACTAGGCCAGCAGGTCATGGTTATTAAAGGGATATCTGTACTTAGAACCATACTTTTGATGGACCGGCCCGGTCGGCCCGGCTCTGAGGGGGGTCAAAATTTTTTTGCACTAAAAAAATTTTTTTTTCGTCTTTTTTTCGATAACTGTAGGAGTGGTTTTCTAGAGAACATTTTGGATATTTCCAGTAAAAAACGCTAAAAATTTCATCAAAACCACCGAAAAAACTGAAAAAATGACTTCAGTTTTTCAAAATTTTTTGAATCCAGGCCGGCCGACGGGCCGAAGCGGGCCGGCCCGGAAAATCACAAGTATGCTTAGACCTTTAGAACAACATTTACCGTTAAGAGCGCGATTTTCAAGTAAAATCACTATGAAAACCGTGATGAAAAAATATTTTTTTTAGCAGAATAAAAATTTTAAAAAATTTTGAAGCAAAAGCAATGTTGAATTTAATGTAAGTGAGTTTAGTCATTCGCTAATCTTAAAGCCATTCTTCATACATATGGAGCTCATTACGACACTTTAGGGCGGCCGGACGCAGGTTTCGAATATGAAGCCCACAACAAATTTTATTTTACACGAGACGAAAATAAACCATGAGAAAAAAAAATCACCATGACAATCTCACTAGATCAAAATTTTCAGAAATATTCGGTTGGCCGGAAAGAAATGCGCGCTAAATGTTCACGCAAATCTTCTTATCTCAGCTAGAGTGAGTGACATCAAAAAGTGATCAACTAACAAAATGTTGGCCATGAAATTTCGCACATTTTACTAGTTTACCACTTTTTTGTACCTTCAATTCCAGCCGAGATATAAAGATTCGAAAAAAAGTTTAGCGCGCATTTCTTTCCGGCCATCCATACATGGGCAGAAGTGTGTGATTACACCTCGTGATTCGTTTCGAAAAAATTTAGATCGTGATTCAGCTTTGTTAGCAAGAAAAAAAATTTCAAACCCTTTGTCCTCGAACTTGCGGCTTTCGTCCACCGACTGATTGGTAGACAAAAGCGTTATCCATTGCGCCAAACGCGTCACCAAGTAAAGAGTGCGATAAGGCATAGACAACTCTGCTGCTTGCGCTACAAGAGAAGAAGGAGACGCCGCGACTGTAAGCGAGAAAACCGTGTGAAAATATACAGTGGCGTAAATAGCCGAATCTTTTTGATACTTTTGCAGTGGAGCGCACTTGCATCGCCTCTTTCGGCGCCACGGCACGGCGGCGACTACTCGCGGACTAGGAAAAACGGTTACTCTTCCATCACTTTTTCTTAACCATTGCGCTGATTGAGGCAAAATTTACACTCGTTTTTCTTCGTTTTTCTTGGTTTTTTCTAATTTATTTTACAAATATAGCATAAAAAACGTTGATTCTGATCAGTTCAGGCCGTCTCCAGTAATCCGCCAACATAACACCTCCGAAAACGACGTGGGAAAAGTAAGGTAACCGTTTTGCTTCATTTCTCCAAAAATCCTTGCTCAAACTTTTTTGAAAATAGCTTAAAAGATGCGCAAGAAAGTTTTCTTTCTAATAATGTAAAGGATATATACTGCTCATGAGCTCCCTGACGAGTTAAATTAAAAAATGTTGACAATTTTGGTCAAAAAAGCACATATTTTGAAATTTCTCGAAATTTTCTTGCTCAAACTTTCTAAATTTTAGCTTAAAACATTTGTTGGTTGTTGCTTCACAATAAACAAAAGCGTTTGACCGGGCTTCATGCGTTCCCTATCGAGATAAATCACAATATAACGATAAAGTGCTGTAATTTTCGACTAACCGTTGTAAAACTTGAAAGTTTTTTCTTGGATCTTTTTGAAAACTTGACAAAATACTCAAGAGATTATGTTTGCAGAACCACAACAGAAAACTTCGCCGCCCATGTCCGTTTTCAATAGAAAAACAGCGATGATAAGGTACATTTGAAAAACGCCTGCAATCTTAGGTTTTCTGTTAAATTGTTGAATAAATTTTGTTTGTGTGCATAATAAATGATTTATCAATTAATTTTTGTTATGTTTCTCTACATTCCCGCAATTTTAAAGTGCTATATTCTCACTTTTTAGAAAAAAATTGACTTAGACATTGAATTTTTCGTCAAGTCATGGTAAGCAAATCGAGCGATTTGACGACACTTTGCACAGAAAACCATTTCGCTGCCGACGGCCACCGCTGAGTATTCAACGCATTTTTTTCGCGGCCATGAGTAGTCGCCGCCGTGCCGTGGCGCGTCGACTGAATTGTTTTTCTACCAATTTTTTGCATTCCGACGGCAATTTGATGTTACAAATTGCTCTGAACCCCAATTTTTTAAACCCCGAACCTAAAAAAAAAGAAAAATCCTCATTTATTCATAAAAAAATCCCTCGAATAATTGCCCAGCCAGTGCCAAAAAGCAGAAATTGAAAAATGACTAATTTGAAGAGAGAGAAACGAAAAATCACTTGTTTTTTCACTCCCAAAATTTGTTTCAAACGTTGATTAAAAAACCGACGACCACTCAAAATTTGAAATCCGAAAATCGTCACAAAAAAGCTTTTATTGTGCAACGAAACAAAATGTGATGATGATGTTGATTTTGAAATGATCTTTGATAAACAAAATGTAAAAGCGATATGTAAAGTTGAAAAAGAGATAATTTAATCATAGTCAACAAATTTTTCTTGACAATATGCACAGCTGTGCTGACCGAGTGCACATTCTACGTGCACCGGAAGCTGGCATTCAGGACACTTTTTCCACGAGTTAAAGTGATAAATTTCTTCGCACGGATCGGTATCGTCCGGTATCGGTGAGTTTTCCTGATAAGAATATATGAATAGTTGATTTCATTTCAGAATACCTGAAGACAAATGCCACAAACAGCTATTTGGTCGACGGAAACAAGCGGAGCAGTGGAAGTACTTGGCTGGGAAGGACGAGCGTGTCGGCGGACCCGATTCAACAAAATGTTAATAAAAGGTATATATTTCTTCAAAAAAAAAACCTCCATTTTCTTGAAACTATTCATTGTATCACGAGCGGTAAGTCGAGAATTCACGTCACGACGAATAGGAAGAGCTGGGGTGTTTGATGGAAGCAGCGGAAGTGTGATATCTAAAGCTTTTTGAAGATAATCTAAGGCACTTGCCGGATCGTTTTTAATTTTATCTCGAATCATTTTTTCGAGAGTTGTATGAGCTCCAATGAGCTGGTCCAATTTTTGTAAAAGTTCTTCTTTTTCAGGAACATTCGGACGCGTCGTATCGTTTGATATGTTATCGATAGGACTATCAATGGTTGGTAGAATCGAAATGTTAGAAGCATGCCCGTCATTTTTGGAAGAAGAAGAATATGAAGGTGGATCTAGTTCGAAATCTAGATCGCTAGAAGTGGAAGTTTTTTCGATACCTTAATTGTAAGTTACATTATCAAAGATTTTGTTTTTGTTACCCATCGTTTGAAGAACCATATGAATGTGCTTGCAACACACTCCTGCTTCTTGTGTGAGGCAAGTGCACATGTGGCGGTAACCACACCCGCCACAAAAACAATGTGTATTTTCCTAAGAAAAATCTCAGTTTTGTTACATGAAAATATCTTACGTTTTCCAGGCATAGGCATGACAACTTCTCCACTACAATATACATATCTTCCACTGCAACTCCAACTCGGGCTACACGAAATACACGTTCTCCAACGTATTCTGATGGCTCCGGAAGCACTACGTACGTCTTCAATTGTTCACGGGCGGTTCTACAGTTCTTATGATTCTTCGCTAGTCTCGGAATGCCTTTTGCGAGTTTTCGAGCGATCTAATCATCCAAAAATGTACTTTTTTCATAGTTACTAAATACCTGAACATGGTTTTTGGTAATGACCCATTCTACTGCTCTGTACAACTGATGCAACAGAGTGTCTGCTCTGATGTTTCTCTTCCCATCCAAAATTTCTTTCTGAAGCTCAAAATATATTGTATGATACTATATACTAATGCTATTACTTTCAGCATCGAATGCCAAGACTCTGCGTACATGGAAGTGTGAAAAATGATGCCTTCTCGCTCTGTAGTTGACCATTCATCGATTCGATCTTGAAGGAAGGAAATATTAACCATATAAAATAGCGTTCAAACCAATATAACGACTTCTGAAATACCCTTCGAATGCTTTTCCACCTTCATCATCGATACTCCCAAGGTAATGCAGAATCTCAGTCAGCCTCTGAGTGAACTTTACCTTCACTGGCTCTCGTAGCAACTCTCTCAGTTTTGGGATAAGTTGGCTTACCGAAGACTCCTAAACACAAAATTAAAACCCTGAAATAATGCAAATTCCGGACTTTCAACTTCTCTTTCGCCTGTTTTTTCCATGTTCTAATAATGTGCCATCTGCACAACACTTTTTTTGCCTGAGATTGAGGAAAGACTGCTTGAAATCCGTTCCAAAACACATAGGCTTCATCGGTCATCACATAGTGTGGATTAAAAGATGGAGAAACCTTTCTGACACATTCAAAGAACAGTTTGATATCTCCGCTAGTGATGCTATATGATAATAAGAAGCCTAAAAAGTCCATTTTGAAAAATAAGAAGGCTAGTTATTCATTACCAACTGGAACACCCCTATCATAACCGTCACAAACAAGCATAGTACTCAGCTTAAGCTGATACGTTGTACAATGATGTGTGTCATCTAGTGTCACACCTCTATGTCCATATTTCTCGATATACTGAACCTGTTGTGGTGTGATAACAACTGAAAGTCTATTATAGCTCTGTTAAAAAGTTTTTGTATCTACCCAAAATGAATCCTTCACCAGTTGAATTTACAGGCGGCTTGTACATTTGGATTCCATCTTCAATATTACCCTCATCAACTCTCATTCGAAGTGATTCCAAGTCAAGTATGTGTCGCCGACCCGGATAAAGATTCTCTCTACGACGAAGATTCCGAAGATCATCGTTTGTCACATAGTGCAGCCTGCATTTTCTATCGTAATTTGTGGTAAGTTTATGAAGAATTTGCTTGTTGGTGAATTGCTCCTCCATCAATCTGTAATTAGAATCCGCCTTCTCATATTTTTTATTATCTATGATAGTGATACGTCTTCAAAACCGCCATTTCTTCCTTAGTTAGCTTCTGCGCAACTACATTCTCCTCATGACCTACGTGCGCAAAACATGCCAAAAGTTTGAAAACGGTTCCATCATCGTTGCGAAAAATCTAAACTGCCTTGTTAAGCTTTTATGAATTTTTCCACCTCACTTTCAAAAATGCAGAACACGAATTATCTCCTGTTTGTTTTTTAGTCTCATGGCCAAATCTCGTGTTTTCAATCCTTCGATGAGAGCCTTCATGTTGGCAGTGGTAATATGTTGCGACTCCTTTCCCTACTTCAGTCGTCTTTTTCTTGATGAAAGTAGTTTAAGTCTCTTCATTTCGCTTAGACAACCACTCCTGAATATATTTTCCCTGATTTAGTTCTTTAATCTCACTATTTTTTTTTACTGATACCATCATTTCTTTTTCAGAAGAGAAATGCATGTCTTCAAGTCGGAATCGTGGCGAATGGTTGTCTCCGAGATGTTTTACAAGATTCGAACGAGTTCCTGTGGTAAATTCACATTCCGAAACGGGGCATTTCATACGATATTGACGATTTTCGGCGCGAACAATGTTTGAAGATAGTCTAGGTGTACGTGGAACGAAACCAACTACCTGAACGACATCTGAACTCTCTTCTGAATGGAATTTCTAAAAATCATATAATCCTCAATTTGTTATTTCTGGAAATTTCACCTTTCGAGCCGGCTCGTTCTCGATCGAACCCTGATCACTATCAAAAAGTGAGACATCTGCCGGGTTCTTCACACTATTCACATTCACCCTACCGTTGTTGTGTTTATCACGAATATGACTGAGCATACCTCTTTTTGAAGGACATACATGGCCACAAAAGTCACACTTTTGCATCTCACTTCCTGCCATTTCAGCCTTTTTTGCCATTAGTGATGTATTGAATCTTTTCAGAGTTTCTTCGTTGTGTTTTGCTTTGATATGCTTGCGCATGTTCGAGGCGATCGAGCTGTGACTGCAGTCGGGACATTTCAAATGTTGTTCGGATAGCCTTATCATTTTTCTGCTTAAAAATCTTAAGTAAGTTATATTAGACATTACTCATTTGTTTCATTTCAAGAAACAGCAAAAGTCATGAAAAAAAAGAGATTAATGAGTTTTTTCCAGGCTTCTTCCTCTTTGAAAAACAGTTTCGAATTTTTGCGAATTTTTTTCGAAAAAAATCGAATTGCCCAGTCTTTGATTTTCGAAATCACTCTAATCCAATTTTTTTCCAGGTGATCCGCATCGTTTTTCTCTTCTAATACTAATTTTACTTCTATTCTGCTAATATATTCTCTATTCCCTATTCGCTATTCCTCCAAATTTTTTATTCTAAAATGTCGGTAAGTGAAAGGTAAGTTTTTTTTTTCCAGTTCTGTTGTTACGCCCTCGTGATCAGTTAGTGCTAGCTATCGCAATCATCCGATGAGCTAGCCTTTCTGATTGTGATGGGAGTTCAGCTAACAGTTTTTTTTATTCTGAAAATTTTATTCCAGGTAAATTCTATATTTAATTTTATTTCCAGGTGTAGCTTTCCAGAGTTTCCATATTCGACGAATTTCGGAGAAGAAGTGCCACATATCTTTGCTTTTTTCGTTAAAAAACTCTTCAATGAAGTAATTTTCTTTTATTATGTCTTTCTTTCAAAGAAAAAACTCATTTCTTTCTCGTTCCTGCTCAAAAAACCTTCAAATTCCTTTCAACAAACTTTTCTGACAAAAAAACTTTATTTGAACACGCGCCGAAAGAGGCGCAGCAAGTGCGCTCCACTGCAAAAGTATCAAAAAGATTCGGCTATTTACGCCACTGTTGAAAATATGCACACGGAGTATACATCTCTGTTCAGAACGAACCGATTTCAACCAAAATTTTTTTGGGTAACCTCCAAGGGCCTACTAGCTTACAGACAAAAATTGCAAACACCGATTTCAGTTTTCGCTGCTCACGAGCTTTCCGTGTATTTAGTACTGCGTGTACCCCCAGATACACACCTGCATCGATCTCGCTTCATACTGAACCAATTGGTCTGAAATTTTTTGAGTGTATTCCTGACCCAAAAGTGTACCTATTTGACAAAAATTGCAAACTGGAATTTCACTTTTCAGTTCGCCGATTTTTCAATGCAATTTTTCAGCACACCTGGAAATGAAATTCCAGTTTGCAATTTTTGTCAAATAGGTACACTTTTGGGTCAGGAATACACTCAAAAATTTTCAGACCGATTGGTTCAGTATGAAGCGAGATCGACGCATGTGTGTATCTGGGGGTACACGCAGTACTAAATACACGGAAAGCTCGTGAGCAGCGAAAACTGAAATCGGTGTTTGCAATTTTTGTCTGTAAGCTAGTAGGCCTTTGGAGGTTACCCAAAAAATTTTGGTCGAAATCGATTCATTCTGAACAGAGATGTATACTCCGTGTGCATATTTTCACACGGTTTTCTCGCTTACAGTCGCGGCGTCTCCTTCTTCTCTTGTAGCGCAAGCAGCAGAGTTGTCTATGCCTTATCGCACTCTTTACTTGGTGACGCGTTTGGCGCAATGGATAACGCTTTTGTCTACCAATCAGTCGGTGGACGAAAGCCGCAAGTTCGAGGACAAAGGGTTTGAAATTATTTTTTTTTCTTGGCGCATCTACTTTCTTATTAGTCACCATTTCTCGTGTGCTACCATTTCAGTTTTCAACATAGGTTGGCAGGAGTAAGTTTGATCTGGCGCATGTGACATTTAGTCAAATGATAAGAGTCTGTTCTCTTCCTCTAGCACTTACTACGGCAATATAGTCATTCTCCATCTTTTATCGATATCTCAAAAATATTTGACTGAGCAACTCTATATCTGCGATGGGTTTTGTAAGGGACAATGTCGTTCACGAAACCAACTACGAGTCGAGAAACATCCCATGTTTAGAAGTGAAAAATCAAGGAAAATGTATGAGCATGCCGAAGGGCTTCGGGACTCGAGCATAGTGTTCACAGGACAAGGGCAAGCCGGTAATGTTGGTTTCACTACCAGAAGTTTTGGTTCTTCATATACTTTTTATCGATTACTCTTCTCTCGGTACTCCTCGCCGTTCTCGAATGGGAGCAAAATCGAAAATGCACAAAACTTTCTTGCCAAAAGCAAAATCCTGACAAAATCCGAGCTCAAATATTTTTGACGGTTTTCTACCATCAGAGAGCTTCACTTTAGTAGTTCAGTTAAAAAATAAGAGCACATCGCAGAACAAAAGATCCAAGTCGGATTCTTGGGGTTAAGACTTTTTGGGGCTCACTGTTACAAGCTTTGATTTAATTTATTTGATTCTATTTTGATTAGAACCGTGGAATAAAGCCGCAAATTCAAAATCGAGTTCGAAAAGCCACATAACTCCAATTAAACATTTTTTGAAACTATGTGGTCAGGGAAAAAATCTAGCTCGTGAAGTTTTTGAAAACTAGCTCGTGATTCGAAAAATTTTTTTGATACACACTTCTTGATCATGTATGCCGGCCATCCTAATAAATCAAAATTGCGCCGGAACCACATCAAAGAGTACTTGTTCTTAAATTTTTGAGTCGTTTGGAAATAAAATCCAAGAATTTTTTTGTTTCCTACGCAGCGGTAAAGCTGTACTTATACGGGGTCCCTTGTTAGAAAAAAGGTTTACTTTCGATTCGTGAAACTCACAAATTTTTCAATTTAAATGTTCCCATAATCGTCACAAAATTAGATTTTGTTTCATTTTGTTCATAGTTGAATGCCCATATTCCTCTTATTCCTTTGAATAAGAAATCTAAAGTTGCCGTTGATCCAATCAATTGAACCACTATATCATCCATCGGAATTTTAATCCCTTTTATTAATCCACGACACTTTTTTGATGTAAATGAAAAGTTGATTCTGGAAATGGAATAAAAAGTTTCAAATTTATTTATGAAAACTTACAGTTCAATACTACCAGAACTCTGAAAAATGCACTCAATGGCAAATATTGGGAGACAGAATAGTTGGAATTTAGACCGACTGGTCATGACTGAAATTTTGGAGGAAAATTTGAAAAAAAATCAAACGTTGGAAAAAAAATTAAATGTCAAAAAAATACAGTGGCGAGTATGGATGAGGGTGCCTCGATATATTCGTTTATAACTAATCCTAAACTACTCTGATTGGTCTGAGAATTTTTTTTGGAAATTTTCGAGTGACCCTGGAGTACTCTCAGATGCTTTTTTTTCCCCGAAAAATAGTTTCTCTTCGAATTCTAAAGTTTTTCGATGAATTCTGAAAACCCAAAATGAAAACTTTTTGTTGGGTCATTGAGAATTTCGTCCCGCTGCTTCTAAAACATTGCTAGGAACCTAATAGAACAACTTTTGACGTTAGATCGGAAGTTATTCTTCTGATTCCGACGTCAGAGCTCCAGATGTCCGAATTATGATTCATTCTTGAAAGTGTGATATTTGGAATCGGCTCGTCACGACGGCTCAGAAAAGTATAATCATGATTAGCCTAGCCCAGTTTTGAAGATTCGGGTCACAGTGCAGAGAAACAAGAGTGCATGCGTCTCTGGCCCAAAATTCAAAATGATCGTGGACTAGTCGTGTTTATACTCTCTTGAAAGATCTTGATGAGCCGAGTTTGAAAAATTAAGTTTCGGGTTTCCTAGGCCACCCTGTGGAAAGTTAGTAACTGGACATCATAACGTGGCTGGTTGTGATCGAATCGGGATAAAAAATCAGTCCCATATAGGTTTTGTGCTTTCAAACAAAACACAATCAGTTTCGAAAGTTTTACAAAAAATTATTTTCTCACTTTATTCCAAATTTTACTAAAATCATGAAATCTCAAAAAATTGGAGAAAGACAATTTTCGCTTTGGATTTTCATAATTCAGAATTCATCGAAAAACTTCAAAATTTGAAGATAAACTATTTTCTCAAAATACATCTGAGAGTACTTCAGGGTCACTCAGAAGTCTCCAAAAAATTTTTCAGACCAATCAGAGTAGTTTAAGATTAGTTTTAAACTAAAACATCGAGGACCCTCACCCATACCGTCACTGTATATTGATCGACTTGGAACCCACAGGAGATTGTCAATAGAGCGCGCTTGTATTTCTGCCCACGAATTCTACACAGGGTACAGTAGAAGTACACCAGTGTCTCCTCTTATTTCTCCAGTCTTACGTCATTTTTGTATATTATTTTTTGCAAAAATGAGTTTGGAACCTGTTTTCCCGTTATTCAAACTACCAATATTTGCTATCGATTCAGTTCTCCGCAATTCCAGTCTATGCGATTTGTGAGTTTAAAATTTTCGAAAAAAAAATTTCAAAAAAAAAATGGAATTTTAAAGTTGGCACTTTGCCAACGAACTCTCCCCCTGAAAACGCAAGTGCGGCGCGCTTTTTTTGCAACTCTCCCGCGCGCAGTTTTTTTTTTAATTTTTGCTGTTTTCGATTAAAAGAAGAACAAATTGCAGTTTTTATCAGACTTGTCAAAATGCGGCCCGGCCCGGGCTCAAAATTTTTTGTTTTTTTCAGCCTGTTTTTCTCGATTTTCAGCCCATTTTTGAAGCTTTTCCTGGTTATTTTTACTTGAAAATTCATCACAATTTGCTTCTGAAAAACATTGGCCAAAAAAGTCAGAAAAAAACCGCGAAAAAAAATTTTCAAAAAAAAAACATGTTTCGCCTGAACCCAGGCCGAGAAATTTCTACCGGCCCGTGACAAGTCTGGTTCTTACACTTATACACAACGTGAAATGTCAGCATAAAAGTTGAAACTTGTACTCATTTTCATCGAAAACATTGAAAATCAAGAAGCAAAACTGCGTGCGGGAGTGTTGCAATAAAAACGTGCCGCACTTGCGTTTTCAGGGGGAGGTAGTTGGCTCGATGCCAAATTTAAAAATTCCTTCCCAAACTTTATTTTTTCAGAATCCATTTTTCATTTATCTCAAAAAAGTGTCGACATCTAATTAGACATTTAAAAATTCGATCCGAAGGACTAGCTGTCGTCATAAATAGCTCATGTTCGTCGATTCGGTTTCAAAAAGGTTTCGATCACTCGAATGGGTGGATTTTTAATTTTCAAAGTGTTGAACTCATCGAAAAAGGAATCGGTTCACCAGTAACTGCAACTATTGCCGGGATTCAGTTCAGGACTTTGTGAGTTTGTTTTTAATTTTACAAAGTTATCATCATTGTCCCTGCCCGGCAAAAAATTTTCCGGTAAATTATCGGAAAATGACCGAAATCGAAAAAAAATCCAAAATTTCCTGGTAATTTTTCCGATTAACGTTTCGTATATACTCCAATACTTCTCCGGTAAATTTTTCGGTAAGTTCGCTAAACAACGCACGCTAGCGTTCTATCGGAGCATCGTTGCTCGATGTTTTTTTTTCAAATTTCGCGGCCAGAAAAACTTTGAAAAATTTCGAAGAATTTTTCCGGTAAATTCAAGGGAAATTCACTTTTTTTTACTATTCTTGCCTGAGGGAAGTTGAAATTTTCATGGAAATCGTATGAATAACTTTCAAATTTTTCAAGTGCGGGTCGAAAAATTTTATTGGTACCCGGTAAATTCTGTAAAATTTACCGGGAAATTTATCGATAAAATTGCCAAGTTGTTCCAGTATTAAGGAACGATGCTCCGATGCTAGTGCGCATTGTTTAGTGGATTATCCAAAAAACGTTCGGAAATTTTTTCCGGTAAATTTTTCGATAATTTATCAAAACACTGATGTGTGAGTTTCAAAAAGAGGACTAGTTTAGGGTTTCTAGGCCACACATTTTTTCAGCCACCATCACGATTGTCTCTATTCGTACGTGGAAGAAAGTGATGTCGCAGAGACACTAGAAGTTGCAATTCAATATCTAATGTATCTTTTCGATTGTTCGGTCTCATTTAACACTTTTCAACCAGACGGTATTCCAAAATCAAGATATCCATTGTTAGTGAATTATCACAAGTGTCAATATTTAATCATCATTGGAAAAGAAAAAATGGATGCTGAGGAGCTAAAGGCGATTCTAGAGGACACCATTGTGACAAGACAGACAACGTTGAAAATCCCGTTGGGTAACCGATTTGATCATCATATTCAAATTTGGCGCCGGCCGATGAGCATTCAAATTTTGAATGATGCTCACTGGATAACTACCGAAATGCTTTTCAATTCGAAATGCACCAGAATGCTCTTCAAGAACTGCAAATTGACAAAAAACGATTGCCGAGAATTTGTACGTCGTTGGTTTGAATCAAACGATGTCAAATTCGAATCGTTGTTTCTTACGTGGAAAAATGAGGAACTGTTTGATTTAAACTTTGGTGATTTTGACTTCGAACTGATGCCATATGATCCAGAACGACGACATTCGGCTCATTTGTGGGTTTTTTCTTATTTTGAAGTGAAATTTAAAACTCGTTGTTTCTCTGCGTCTCTTGAATTAATGTGCTATTCTCATACACGCTCTGCATTTTTCCAGATACAGTCATAAAGCAGCGATCAACGTGACCAGTGGAATGGATATTCTTCGAAGTGATGGACTTTTAGCAACTGTCATGTACACCCCCAACGTCTTCTATTTTGGTATATGGCATGGTCGTTTTCCAAATTTGGACGGGATTGAAATTCTGAATCTATGATAATTTTTTCTATGATTTTCTGTCACTTTTTTTTCGAAATAATAATTTACGGAATTTATAAATCAATATGTTTGGCTTTTATGTATACTTGTGTCGCCGAGCTCGGCGAAAACTCTAAAAAAAAAGTACAGTAATCCGGAAATTTTCGTGGCGAGAACCTCAAGAATAGCATATTCGGAATCCGCTTGTCAAGACAGTTCAGAGAAGTATAAACATGACTGGATTTGAACCATTTTGAAATTTTCATTGTCTATGCGCCTTTAAGTTTGGGTATTCGTGGCGAGACCCGAGACAATCAGTGTTGAGGAATATATGGCATAACTATACTCGTTTTAAAGGCCTTGAAACGCTGAATTCAAAAATCTAAGTTTAAAAACATACATGTGCCTTTAATGTACTGTAACATGGCGTTTTCGTGGCGAGACCCAACGTTTTTCAAAAACTTTTGCTTGTTTATAGTTTTCTGGAAGCTCTCGGCAAGTTGAATTCAAATATCGAGATTAAAAACCTTTTACGTTCCGGTATCAAGAATAGCGCCAGCATTTTTCTTGGCGCGTTTTTGGTGCATTCAAAAAAAGGAATGTTGCATTGCCATTCAATCAATAAACCGTACCAATTTCTCGAAGTTACTTTTTGATTTTCAGATGGATGCTGTCAAATTCGAGTTCCCTCTTTTGGAATTACCATTTTTGGCACTAGAACTCGTTCTGCTCAACATTCCCATTTGTGAATTGTAAGTGTTAATCCGGTTAAAAATAAATTTGGCGTAACTTTTGGCGGAAAGTCAGAAATTAATCTAAAATTGCATTTTTTTTGTTGTCAAAATTTGAAAATTCCAGAAACTTTAAAAATTTCCAGACTTCATTTCTCGTTTGTTTCAAAAAAGTGTAAATGGATTGTGAAACATGTGAAACCTTTATTAGAAGGGCTCACGGTCGTTGTGAACAGTCAATGCACTTCTGTTCATTTTGTTATCGATGACGAACATAACGGAGCATGGTACTTCGATTTTGCGGGAAATAGAGAGCAAGTACTCGAATGCTCGGTTACTGCTGTACTTGATGGAATCGAGTTTAGAAGTTTGTGAGTTTTCTATTGGGAACAGAATATTGAGACTGAAATATTTGAATTCAGGCCGTCAAGACGGTCTAGAAAAGTATAATCATGGCTGGTCTAGCTCAACTTTGAGTTTTGGGTCAGAGACGCAGACACTCTCGTTTCTCTGTACTCTAACCCAAAATGTTGAAAGTGGGCGGCTCTTTGTATGCTTTCCTGGACCGGAAAAGTGCACTGAATTTGAATATGATAAGGAAATTTCAGATAAATTGATATCCAGCCTGAAATTTTCAGGAGAAAGGCACAACGCGCTAAAAAAAAGTACAATAAGTTTTGTTCTGAAGGACTTGAAAATGTGATTTATGGAATCAGGTAGGCGAGACGATCTAAAAAAAAGTATAATTATGACTGGCCTAGCTCAACTTTGAAATTTCGGGTTAGAGTGCAGAGAAACGAGAGTGCCTGCGTCTCTAACCCAATGTTCCAAATGGGCGGAAACTAGTCATGATTATACTCAAATAAAAGCGATCGGCGTGCTGATTCTGAAAATTTTGGTTTTAGAATGATTTGGCTGAAAATGGCTGAAAATTTTGTGCTGACAAGTTAGGCTACCAATCAAAACTTATCGAAATTGAATAGGAAATAGACTAGTCAGGATTATATTCCTATCAAAAAAAATTTTGAAAAGTGTCAAAAAAAAATGTCAAATTTCAGGATCAAAAACAATAAACTGTTCTCCGATTCCAATGCGGACGTCAGAGATTGCCTGGAAGCCGGAATTCAATATCTCATACAATTTTTTGGATACCCTGTCGTCAGTATTGTTTTCGAGACTGACGATTTACCAAAATCCAGATATCCTTTAATGCGGAAGTATTATGACTCAAAAAGATTAAAAATAGCAGGAAAACAAGAAATTGATGAAGAGGAATTGAAACGAATTATTGATTCAACAAATGCATCTCAAAGAGTGTTAATTGATATTCCATTTAAACAAGACTTCCAATGGAATATTCAAAATTGGCGCCAAAAACCACGACATATTCATATTTGGAAAGATGCTCATTGGATAACATCCGAAATGTTATTCAATTTGAAATGTAGTCGTCTTCTATTTTTTGATTGTCGATTAACAGCAAATGATTGTCGAGAATATGTCAAAAGATGGTATCATTCCACTGATATCACTTTTAAATCACTTTTTTTAACATGGAAAAATGAAATCCCGGAAGGTTTGAATTGCGATGGAATTGGCATTGAGTTAATGGAATTTGATCCAAAAAATAGGAATGCCGTACATCGATACTATGGTAGAAGGGCTTATGATCTATCCCACGGAATCGATTTTTTAAGAAGTGACGGACTCTTGGCCACTTTTGCCGTCTTCTCAAAAGCTTTTGTTTTTTGTGTATGGCACAAAAGATTTCCAAGTGTTGACCGATTGTATCCACTGAATTGATTTCTTTGCTCTTTTGAATTTGTTTGCTTCTTTATCTCAATATTGAAAACCCTTTTGTATAATAAACTTATCAATTCCGATAAAATTTTGTTTGGTGGCCTAACTTTTCATATGATAGCCTAGAAAACCTGAAACTAATTTGTTTGAACGCAGCTCGCTGAGACCTTTCATTTGAGTATAAACATGACTAGTCTAGCTCAATTTTGAAAATTAGGCTAGAGACGCAGGCACTCTCGTTTCTCTGCACTCTAACCCGACATTTCAAAATTGAGCTAAACCTAGTCATGATTATACTCATTTGAAAGGTATTGACGTTCTGATTCTGAAAAACGAGGTTTCGGGGTGGTTTGGCTGAAACTGGCTGAAAATTCTCAGAACTCGGTTCTGTTTATTCATTTTTTTTCCATAAAAATCCACATATGCTCCCGAGAACAGGTCCCTCAATTACAGGTTTTACGGTTCTTTTTTTTCATAAATCCTTCCCAATTCAGAAAATTTAACAAGCTTTCATTTTTACTTTAAAATTAAAAAATTTTTTTTTGCTAAGCTTGTCTGCAGTTTTGGAAAATCTGAGTTCAAAATGCCCCAAAGCCAAAAAATTCCCATTTCAAAATTTCAGAAAAAAAAAACGCCAAATTAACATATTTACTTCAAAAGTTGATCCATAAAAGTCACAATTTGTTTCATTTTTACAAAAAATACTTATAAATATCACATTATAATTTGATTTCTCTTTCATGTACTGCGAGTGCGTATCAACAAATCAGATTCAATTATTCCACATAGGCGTAGTTCCGTCCATATTGGGAAAACGATCATGCCATACACAAAAAATGAAAAGCTCCCCAAACACTCCAACTGTTGCCAAGAAACCATCATGTCGAATGAAATCCCATCCAAATGAAACGTCTACCGTTTTGTTGAAATACAGTCTGCAAAAAAAAAGTTCTCGAAAAGATTCCAGTCATTTTCAGCCAAATCACTCTGGAACTAGAATATGCGGAATCAGCGCGTCAAGACCTTTCATTTGAGTATAATCATGACTAGTTGACGTGAGTTTTGAAAGTTGGGTTAAAGACGCAGGCACTCTCGTTTCTCTGCACTCTAACCCGAAATTTCAAAGTTGAGCTAGACTAGTCATGATTATATTTATTTGAAAGCCCTTGACGAGCTGAATCCAAAAAAGGTAGCTTCGAGATTGCTAGGCCACCCTATGGAAAGCTAGGCCACCAAACAAAGCTCCGCTCATTTTTTCTACAGTAATCCAATCAATTTAAGCCAGATTCTATTGAATCATAGTTTATTGGAATCAGAGAGTCAAGACGGTTCAGAAAAGTATAATCATGTCTAGGATCCGCCTATTTTGAAATTCGGGTCAGATTGCAGAGAAACAAGAGTGCCTGCGTCTCTAACCCGAAGTTCGAAATTGAGCTAGACTAGTCATGATTATACCCTTTTGAAAGGTCTTGACGAGCTGAATCTAAAAAATGTAGTTGTGAGTTTTCTAGGCCATCATATGCAAAGTTAGGCCACGAAACAAAACTTATCAAAAAATACTCACCTATACGCGGGATTTCTTCTCTGCGGGTCATATTCCATCCGTCCCAGTCCCATTTCTTCAAAGTTCAAATCCTCTGGTACACCTCCACCCCAGACGATGGCTAGCGATTCGAAGTGAGTATCATCCGACCGAAACCATCGTTTCACAAAGACTCGACAGTCATTTGTAGTTAATTTAGGATCTCGAAAGAATAATCGGCTACATTTCGAATTCAATAACATTTCAGTTGTAATCCAATGAGCGTTTTCAAAAATATAAATGTGTTCTGGACGTTTCCATAGACCAATATCATAATAAAATGATTTTTGAATTGGAATACAAAGGATTACTTTTTTTGACACAAAAGTATTTTTCAGAATTTTCCTTAATTCCATATTTTCCATACTTTTTTCCCCTTGAATATATAATCTTCGACAATTATGATATTTTATCATTAATGGATATTCTGACAGTGGAATATCATCCGGATAAAGCCAAATGAATTGAATTTCGCAATTTAATAATTCTTTCAGATATTGAATTGCAGCTTCTACACACATTTTGATATTACCATTTGTGTGAGAAAAGAGACATTTGCCCGATGTGCTGAAAATATTAAAACTTGTAAATATGATATTCAAATTCAATGTGTTCATGCGGTTCAGAAAAGTATAGACATGCAAGTTTTTAAAAATTCCCTTTTTTTCTGAAAAATTTAAGCCAGTTTCAGCCAAATAACTTTAAAACTTGGTTTTTCAGAATCAGTGCGTTAAGACCATTCATTTGAGTATAATCATGACTAGGTTTGAAGCATTTTGAAACTTGGGTTAGAGACGTACGCACTCTCGTTTCTCTGCACTCTAACCTCGAAACCTCAAAATTCTGCTAAACTAGTCATGATTACACTTTTCTGAATCGGAATGAATAACTCAATCCAAAAATATAGGTTTAAGATTGTTCGAGCTCAATCTGAGAGGGTAACTGTGAGCTGTGCAACTACAGTAGTCCAACAAAATTAGTTCAACCTTTTCGAAACTTAGTTTTTCGAACTCAGCTTGCCGAGACAATTCAGAAAAGTATAATCATGACTAGTCTAGTGCAATTTTAAAGATTTTGTGGTCAGAGTACAGAGAAACGAGAGTGCCTGCGTCTCTGGCCCAATTATCAAAATGGACGGAACCTAGTCATGATTATACTCAAATGAAAGGTCTCGGCGAGCTGATTCTAAAAATCTGAGTTTCAGATAAAAATTCCTGAAATTGGCTGAAATTTATTAGGGAAAAAACTCACAAACTTCTCAGTTGAAATTCTCCAATTGCACCATTAATTGCCGTTTCTTTCCCTTTTTCTTCATGCTCTTCACTGTTAAAAACCCAAATCTCATGGATCGAGACTCCTGCGATGGTATAAAAATTGAATCTCGTGTGATTTTTTGCAACGTGAACACCAAAATCAATTTTCTGGATTTTCAGATTCTGAATTAGGGATTTGCATCGTTTTGAGACAAATGAGAGGAGGAGTCTGGAAAAAATTTTCTTTGGAAACTTTTAAATTTGAATTTTTTTTCCTAACTTACAATTCTTTAATATTGAAATTTGAAAAAATCGATTCTATGGCAAAAAATGGTAGTTTGAGAAGCGGTAATTCACTCATTTTTTCAAGTGGGGGCGGGAAATTCAAATTTTCCATGACAACAAGTTGGTGGGTTCTTTCAGTATCGACTTTTACAAAGCACACATCTCTGTGCGGGGTTCAAACGAGAATTCTCCCTGGAGCGCGTTTTCTCACGTGGTGGGAAACACAAATAATCAATAATTATTTTATTGAAGTCGAAATTTGCATTTCCCGCCATTATTATTGGCTTGGCCACCAATTTTCAGTTCTTTTTTTTCATAAAGTGGCAACTTTTATTAATTTGATCGCTAAACGAATGACTGCTTTTCCTCTCTTAAAACTTCCAATATTTGCAATCGAATCGGTGCTTTTAAGCTTTAAATTCCGTGAAAAGTAAGTAGGAATAATATGGATTTTGGCAAGGACCAAATGCGGCCCCGGTTCAAAAATTTTTGAACTTTTGAGCACATTTTCCCAATTTTTGCTCAATTTCAGTGCTTATTCTGTGATATGAAACATGTTTTGGTCCTCCCCAAACCGGGCCGGTCCATGACAAATCTGCATTTTTCGAATTTGGAAAACTGAAATCGGAGTTTGGAAATGTCAAAAATTTTGGGAATCGGAAAATTAAAAATTTTCGGCGGTAGGACGTTCACCGAACCGTTTCCCTTATCAGAACTGTACCGCATCAGAGCAAAAAATTTTATTTTCACGTGTGAATTTCGCTGTTCACATACGGTTCTGATGCGGTCACAATTCTGATAAGGGACAGTTCCGGTCCGGGAAAGTTCTGGAACGGCATACCGCAAAATTTTCTATAGAAAACATGTTTTTTGTAAGATTTCCAACTGAACTTGGCAAAAATGGAACTTTTCAAAAAAACAATTTCAGGTGTTTTTCGTAATTTTTTTTTGAGTGAAAGGCTGAATGAATCGTTCAAAATTTCCAATTCTGAAAATTTTTGAAAACTTCGTAAAACCTAAAACGGTATTCCGTGAAGCTCTAATAAAGGAGGTATGATGAATCGGAACCTATGTCTAATCAGAACTGTCCCTAATAAGAACTATTTTTTCACGTGAAGTAGTTCTGATACAAGACGGTTATGATTTGGGACAGTTCTGACAATGAGCAGTTCTAATTAGAGACACAGTTCTGATTCGGCATACCCTCCCTGATAAAATTCCATTAAAAATGTAAAAAATGCTGAATATTTTTTTTTCCGTTGCAGAATACATTTTTCATTCATCTCTAAAAAATGTTTCCGTCTACTGAAATCACTCAGAACTCTGCCCTTTTCGATTGATATTCATGTTGACGACAAACGCGTCGTTATGATGTTCAGAAAAGGAAATTATTGTTTAATTAAAGGATGGAATTTATATAGTTCGGAATTGGCCAAATATATAAGACCAGTTCGAATGATTGGAGGATTAGCGATTAAAACAGAGTGAGTTTAAGAGAAAAGTAATTTGTGAGAAATGAGATCACAATATTTGAAATCAGTTTTTTTTTGCGGTATAGAAAAATATAATCATGACTAGGGTTGGGAAAATTTTCAAAATTCCAATTTTTCTGAAAATTTTCTGCCAGTTTCAGCTTAATCACTTTGAAACCTGGTTGTTCAGAATTAGCTCGTCAAGACGTTTCATTTGAGTATAATCATGACTAACGTACGTGAACTTTGAAAATTGGGTTAGAGACGCAGGCACTCTCGTTTCTCTGCACTCTATCCCGAATTTCAAAGTTGAGCTAGACTAGTCGTTATTATACTCTTCTGAACCGGAATAACTAGCTGAATCTGAAAATTCATGTTTTGGAGCATTTCTGCTCAAGTTTATAGGATTACTGTAGAGTGAGCATCTACAGTAATCCAACCAATCCAAACGTTCCAGATTTTCTTGAAATCTAGTTTTTTTTAGGAAATGAAAGTCAAAATGGTTTAGAAAAGCTTAGTTGTTAATGTGCTGAATCTGAAATTTCGGTTAGAATGCAGAGAAACGAGAGTGTCTGCGTCTCTGACCAAAATTTCAAAATAGGGCTAGACTAGTCATGTTTATACTCTTTTGAAATGTCTTGACGAGGTGAATTGAGAAAAACCAGTTTTGAGTTTTCTAGGCCACTGCATGAAAAGTTGGGGCAGAATCGACGAATTGAATCAGAAATAAATCCAAAATTCCAGATATATAAACGGCATGTTCTGTTCGTACCATCCATCGGACATTCACAAATGGGCAAAACTAATAATCAATTATTTTATGGAAATCTATGAAAATTGTTCAATTCGAGAAATCAGATTCCAACCGAAAACTCCTCATTTACATCGCGAATCAACTATTGTTCCATTTGAATGCAAGAAATTTCAAATCGAAAAAGGCGATTTCGATTTTGATTTTTTCTGGAGAATTTTGAAATTTTCTACAGTAACCCAGTGTTTGAAAGTTCGACGCTCAACTATTGCGCCCCCAAATTTAGGTGAGTATGACTGGGCTCCGCCCATTTTGTCTACAGTAATCCAATCAATTTGGGCCAGATTCTATTGAAACATAGTTTTTTGAACCCAGCAAGTCAAGACGGTTCAGAAAAGTATAATCATGCCCTGGCTCAGCCCATTTTGAAATTGGGGTCAGAGTGCAGAGAAACGAGAGTGCCTGCGTCTCTGACCCAAAATTCAAAATTGAGCTAGCCTAATCATGATTATATTCATTTGAAAGGTCTTGACAAGCTGAATCCAAGAAAAGTAGTTTAGAGATTTCTAGGCCACCCAATGAAAAGTTAGGCCACCAAACAAAATTTACGAAATATAATGAAATTTCATTGAAATTAATATTTGAAAAATGTTTTTGAAAAAAAAGTTAATTTTGAAAAATATATTCAGAAATCCATTTGGATGAATGGAAAATGCCATCAAAAATATACATGTCTGATTCGAGATGGATAACAGGCGAAGTGTTGATGCAATTAAAATGTGTCGATATGACACTACGACGGAGCGAATTGACTTCAAAAGACTGTGAATATTTTGTTAAACGTTGGCTTAACTCAACGGATGTAGAATTCGTACAATTGGATGTGAAATGGGAGAAGGGACCTGACGATTTGAACTATTTGTGGTTGGAAAAGGAGTTAAACGTGAAATTTATGCCGTATAATAAGGACCGAAGAAGTCCCGCTTTTCCGTAAGTCAATTCAATAATTTTTTTGAAAAATTTACCGGTAATTTGTTAGAAAATTTACCGATAAAAAATCAAATTATCGAATATTTATCGATGAGTTTACCGGTAAATTAACAAAAAAATTTACCGATAGCTATTCAGCTTATAAAAATTTACCGGTAAATTTGCTTGAAAACGCCTATTTGAGTCATTTTGGAGCTTTGCGCCGAAAAAGCTACTCAGTGATTTTTCTTTGAATTCTTCCTAAAAATTTTGCAAATTTTTTTCCAATAACTTTCTCGGTAAATTATTTTTCCAGTAGCTTTTTGGGGCAAAATTCAAAAAACACCGAGCAACGATGCTCCGAAATTACGCTAGTGCGCATCGTTTAGCGGATTTTCCGCAAATATTTCTGACGAACCGGAAAATTATCGGAAAACTTTCAGTAATTTTATTTTCCTTTTTCGGTAAATTTATCGTCAGTTTTTCAAAACACCCGCTTAACGGTAAAGCAGTTCAAAAAACGCTGAATATACCTAGGTGGCCTAGAAACTCTATACTAGGTCATCAAACCTAAATTTTCAGAATCAGCTCGTCAAGACCTTTCAAGCGAGTATAATCATGACTAGTCTAGCTCAATTTTGAAATTTCAAGGTTAGAGTTCAGAGAAACGAGAGTGCCTGCGTCTCTAACTCAATTTTCAAAATAGAGCTAGACTAGTCATGATTATACTCATTTGAAAGGTCTTGACGAGATGAATCCAAAAAGAATTAGTCTCGGGGTTTCTAGGCCACCATTTCAAAAATTAAAGTATCAAATACATTTTACAACGACTTTTGTCAATGTTAATTACAGACATTCTCGGTCCAAAAAAGCCAAATATTGCACAAATGGTCGTGATTTTGTGAGAAGCGACGGACTATTGGCTACAATTATGATCACACCGGATTCCCCGTTTCATTTTTTCTTCTGTGTCTGGTATCAACGATTCATCGATCTGAATGATCGATGATTGGATTAGTAGAGAGTTTTATTGCCTTGTTTCCAAATATTTGAATAAATTGATCTCATATACGTGTTTTTTTTTCGATTTGACATAAATTCATAAAAAATACTATACCTTTTTCATATAAAAAGTGACACTAATAAATTTCGATGAATTTTGTTTTGTGGCCTAACTTACCAGATCGTGGCCTAGCAAATTCGAAACTAAAATTTTTGGATTCCTCTCATTGAGACCTATCGAATGAGTATAACCATGACTAGTCTATCTTAACTTTGAAGTTTGGGTTAGAGACGCAGGCACTCTCGTTTCTCTGCACTCTCATCCGAAATTCCAAAATTGAGCTAGACTATTCATGATTGTACTCTTTTGAAAGGTATTATCGTCCTGATTCTGAAAAACAAGGTTTACGAGCGATTAGAATTGGCTGAACATTTTCAGAATCCGGTTCCGATTCTGATAAGAGGTAGCATCAATGTATCTAGAAAAAAATTGCACATTATGTATGAATTTCTTAAAAGACGCAGGTGCCGTACTCGCACCCCTACCGTACTCAATGTAGAATTCTTGGTCAGAAATACAAACGCGCTCTATTGCCAATCTCCTTTGGGTTCCAAGCCGATCAATAAGGTGTTTCGTAATCCAATTTTTTTCCACCGATAATTTTGATTTTTTTTCAAATTTTCAATTCTAATTTTCAACAATGTCTAAATTCGAACTATTCCGTCTTCCAATATTTGCCATTGAGTGCATTTTCCAAACTTCTGGTAGTATTGAATTGTGAGTTTTTTTTTCAAATTTCGAAAATTTTTCTTTCATTTTTTTCCAGAATCAACTTTTCATTCACATCGAAAAAGTGTCATGGACTGATAAAACGTCTCAGAATTCCACTGAATAATATAGTGGTTCAATTTTTTGAATCATCCGCCAATTTATATTTCCCGTCTGAATCAATAAGAGGGCTATGGTCCTTTAATTATATATCAAATGAACAAAAATCACATTTTGTGAACATATTGGGAAAATTTCAGTTAAAAAACTTGTGAGTTTCAGACCTTTCCATAGATCAAACAGGTCAAATAAAACATCAAATTGCGAACAAATTGAAACCTACATTTTTTGATGGCCTAACTTTTCATATGGCGACCAGGAAACCCGAAACATAATTTTTCGAACTCGGCTCATCGAGAACTTCCAAAAGAGTATAAGCACGACTAGTTCACGATCATTTTGAATTTTGGGCTAGAGACGCATGCACTCTCGTTTCTCTGCACTCTTACCCGAATTTTCAAAATTGAGCTAGACTAGTCATGATTATACTTTTCTGAACCGTCATAACGAGCTGAATTCAAAAATCAAATTTTTAAATCTCTCAGAGTGAAATTAACCTTACATTTTCCAAAAGTTTTGTAGAATCATAAGTCGGAAAATTTTTGGCTGGAAGTTAGTTTTTTTAAGAATTATTTTATCATTTTCAGTTTAATCAGTTCTTGTTTTAGGAATGTATAATCATGACCAATCTAGATCGATTATGAGTTTTCGAGGGTTGAGTGCAGGGAAACGAGAGTGCATACGTCTCTAACCCAAGTTTCAAAATGCTCCAAACCTTGTCATGATTATACTCAAATGAAAGGACTTGACGTGCTGAGTTTGAAAAACAAAGTTTCAAAGAGATCTTGCTGAAAATGGCTAATTTTTTTCAGAATTAAACTGAAGTTTTTTTGCAGCACAGAGACAAATGCTATCCATTCGAATACGGATGGAAATGTCGCTGAATGTGTGGAGTCTGGATTAAATTGCCTAAGGGATTTATTTAATTGTAGTCTTATCAAAATTAATATAGTCCCAGATAACATACCCGAATCAAGATATCCATTATTTGGCAGTAATCAAAAGTGTGAAACACTGTTTATAAAAGGAGAAAAAGCGATGAATTCTAAAAAATTAAAAAGTATTTTTGAAACGATTCAAATCACGGAAATAGTGGTAATTGATGTACCATTTGGTTCAAAAGCTTATGATTTTCGTCTTTGGAATCGTCCAAAATATCTTGAAATTCGAAAAGATTCTTATTGGATTACAACAGAAATGCTTTTAAATTCCACATTTCGTCGAATGACATTCCGTGAATGTCGATTTACAATTAATGATTTGGGATTATTTGTGAGACGATGGTTTTATTCGGATGATGTTAATTTTGAAATATTGAGACTCTCATTTGAAGGAAGTATTCCACGTGATGAGCTTAACTTAGACCCTTTCGAATTCGGTTTTATGGATTTTGATCCGGAGAAAAGGAGCGCCAAATTCAGGTAAAAACATTTTTCATCTCAAAGAATGAATTCAGCTCGTCAAGAGCTTTCAAAAAAGTATAAACAAGCACAGGTCTGGAAAAAAGTTGGGTCTCGCCACAAAAATGCCGGGTTACTGTAATCCAAAGGTGCAGGAGCGGTCTTCAACTTTGATATTCGAATTCAGCGTTTTAAGACCTTTTGAATGATAATAATCGTGCCCTATATCCCTCAACATATATTTTCGCGGGTCCCGCCACGAATACATAAATTTAAAGGCGCATAGACATTGAAAATTTCAAAATGATCCAAATCCAGTCATGTTTATACTTTTCTGAACCGTCTTGACGAGCTGATTCCGAATATGCTATTATTGAGAGTCTCGCCGCGAAGCTATCTGGGATACTGTAGTTTTAATTCAAAATATTCGTTACTTTTCAGATACTCTCCGAAACACACAGTAGATCTTTCTCATGGCATGGATTTTGTTCGAAATGATGGTCTACTGGCAACAATTGCAGCTTTCAATAACACAATTATTTTTTGTGTTTGGCATACACGATTCCACTAAAACGGATGACTGATAATTGAGCAATTTTTTTCAACTTTTTGGTTCAGCATGAATATTATTGAAAACTATAAATTTCGAAAAAAAAAATGAAAAAAAACGAGGCTGATGCAAGTGCGCTCTTTTGAACAACAGGGATTTTCCGGGCCGGATTTGAAAAAGAAATTTCGGTATCACTTTCTCAAATTTTTTCGTGGTTTTGATAAAATTTCTGAGACAAATCCATTGCTAGGTAACAGAGTTGCACGGAATTCCGGCTTCCGACTTCCGACTTCCGACTTCCGTTTTAGACCAAATTTTTGACGGAAGTTCTAGAATGGAAAAATTTTTCCGGAATTCGAAGTAAATTCTGTGAAATTAAGCCAGAAACCACGAGAAAAGTAAGTGGAACAATCAAAATTTCGAAAATTTTTGCAATTTTTTGGAAGATTTTCCACCTCCAACTTCCGACTTCCGACTTCCGACTAGGAAATTTTCATTTCCGTGCAACTCTGCTAGCTAGAGAACACATCACGATCGCAACAACAAACATTTTTCGCAGTGTGCCGACGAGTCCTTGTGCGACCGAGCACACTTGCATTACCGCCGTATTGATTTTTTTGTAGTACTAGGCGGGGGAAATCTTTCAAATCGCCTGAGGTTTATTCGACTTCAAATGGCAAACAAAACACCCAAATTCGTGTTTCCACTTTTCAAACTTCCTTGGATTTGCATTCGGGCTGTGATACAGAACTTCCGTATCCGGGATATGTAAGTGTATTAAATTCAATTATTGCGGCTCCGTTTTGGTGCTCGGCTAGTCATGTTTTCAGTTTCTGAACCCTCTCGACAGAAGGATTAGGGGCAAATATCATCGCCGAACACCAATTTTCCTGTAGACCAGAGCTTCACGGAACTCCATTTTCCACCTTCCGGGTTCTATTTTTTTCACAATTCCGGTTTCCGTTTTCCGGGATCATAATTTTTTTCCAGTTTCCAAAATTGAAAATAAAATACTGATTCCTGCTTTGCGTATTCCGGAAAAACTTTTCCGCAAAAAAAATTGCGAAATTTGAGACTTCTCGAACAACAAACAGGGTGAGCATGTACCAGAGTTGCACGGAAGTCGGAAGTCGGAAGTCGGAATTGAAATTTCTTAGACGGAAGTCGGAAGTCGGAAGTCGGAAGTGAAGTTTCTTAAACGGAATTCGGAAGTCGGAAGTCGGAAGTAGAATTCCTTAGACGGAAGTCGGAAGTAGAATTCCTTAGACGGAAGTCGGAAGTCGGAATTAAATTTTTCTAGACGGAAGTCGGAAGTGAAAAAAACGGCGGAAGTCGGAATTTGGAGGTGGAAAAACTCCCAAAATTGTCGAAATTTGCGAAAATTTTCGAATTTTTGATTGTTTAAACTGATTTTCCCGTGTTTTTTGGCCTAAATTCACTGAAATTACTTCGATTTCCGAAAAAAAATTTTCCATTTTACAACTTCCGAATTCCGTCTAAACTTTGGTCTCAAACGGAAGTCGGAAGTCGGAAGTCGGAATCAAAATTCTTTATACGGAAGTCGGAAGTCGGAAGGCGGAACTAAAATTTGTTAGACGGAAGTGTAAAAACACCCGGAAGTCGGAAGTCGGTAGTCGGAATTCCGTGCAACTCTGGCATGTACCATTAAATGCTCGTAAATCGACACAAGGGGTGAAGGCGTTGCGAGCGCCGCGTCGCATGTTTTTTATCTTTTTAAAATAGTTTTCCCGGCGGATTTTGAGTTTTTTTTACACATTATCACAGACGGCTGAATGCGGCCAGCGAACGGCGCGGCCGTTTATAGAAATTTTTTTCGAATTTTCCAACAAGAAAAACGAGTTATTCCGTGAAGCTCTGCTGGTGAATCGCCCTAACAGAAACACAGCCAGAAATAAGCCCCCACCAAAAAATTTTCAGAATCCTCTTCGCTCTCACGACGAGAAGAACTCGACGTGTGATAAAAAACCTTCGATTTCATGTGAACACCGTCAAAGTTCGACCATTCGGAACGGAGCTGATCCTTGAATTCAGTCCAAATGAACCAGATCTTGTGTTTTCGGGTAAAAAGCTGCGCCATCTGAAGATATACACTAACATAATACAAGCAATATTTGAGCGAGCATTCATGGAGATCACAATTGATACTGATTTTTTGCATTCGTATCCCGAACCTCAAATTTATGATCTCGGATTCTGCAGGTGTCAAGTTTTAATTTTAAAGGGAAAAATGGAAATTCCAAATCAAACATTAGAATGTCTACTTGATTATTTTATTGCCACCGAAGGCTATTTTTTCGATGCGCCCATCTCCGCCGATTTTCATTTCAATCGCCAACGAAATGTGCCAAAACGGATTAGTATAAATGACGTTGGATGGCTGACACAATCACTTCTTTTTCGTTTCGAATGCTCTCGGCTGACTGTTCTAAGATCATTGTTAACAGTTGACCATGCTGTTGAATTTGTGACTCGATGGTTTAATTCGAACGATCATATCTTGGAATTTTTTGGTATTCATTTTTGGTTCGGAATTGACTCAACACATTTTGAATCGGGTATTCAACATTTGAACCCGATACGGTTTTGCCGCCAACAAAGGAGCCAATATTTATTGTAAGTCGTTTTTTTTGGCATTTGCTCAACTGAGTGAAAAAAACAGTCAGCAAGTGCGCACTTGATAAGTTTTTTGGCGCCAAAAATGGGCTTTCAAAATTTTTTCGTCTTCGCTTTCCAGAGAACTAGCGATTCTCGATTAAACTACGTATCGAACCTAATGATAAAAGTCGCTGCGCCATGAATTCGCTGTGTAAAGAAAGTGCGCCCTACTGAACAATTTCAGCGCGAAAAAAGTATTTGAATATAGCCCTTTAACTGAAAGCCGTGTGTCTTACCGAAAAATTATTTATCGATAAATAAATGATTCGATAAATTTCCGGAAAATTCGCTTTAGCAGATTTTCACCGATAAGGTTCACATTTTTTTGACAAACGGAAAATTTTTTTGACAAACAGGTTAAACAATGCGCGGGTGCGGAATTTCGGAGTGTCGTTGGGAGTTTTAATTACGAAATCTTAATCAAACCTTCATCGACAAAATCAGTGCAAAAACTGAAAGTGAGGAACGGAATTGTTCTTCACGTGGAGTCCAAAAATGCGAAATTTCAAATTTTCAAAAAATTTGTTTTTTTTAAATTCGAATTTCAAAAAAAAAGTCAACAATGCTCCGCCCATTTACTTGTTTCAGAGTGGCATCAAATCGACTGGTGGACGCATCAAACGGACTCGATATTTTGAGAAAAGACGGTGTTTTGGCAACTGTGCTTATTAAAAATAAGAGATCACTCATGTTTCATGTATGGCACGATCGATTTCCAAATTTTAATTAAAATTGTATTGTTTTTTTTTAAATTTAATTGAATGTTTCGAAATATGAGCAAATGGATTTGTAATAAAGATTTTGTGTTCCAAAAGTAAACGATCCCGGGAAATTGAAAAATTGAAAAAACTACCGTAACTCGCCAATTTCAATTTGAACTTCATGAAAATCAAAAATTTAAAATCAGCTCGACGAGAGCTTTCAGAAAAGTATAATCACGACTAGATTCGAAATAATTTACAAATGTTCGTTACAACTACAGTAACCCGGACAGTTTCATGGCGAGACCCTTAAGAATAGCATATTTGGAAGCGGAGTGTCGAGACGGTTAAGTGCAAGACAAGCCTGGATTTGGACGATTTTGAAGTTTTCAATGTCTATGCGCCTTTAAATTTAGGTATTCGTGGCGAGACCCGAGAAAGTCAATGTTTAGGGATATAGAGCATGATTATACTTTTTCAGAAGGTCTCGACGAACTGAATCTGAAAGCATCTATTAATAGAATTTATACCGTTAATTTATTGTTTATCACTCTGAAAACGCGTTTGTTTGAGCTCAGCGCTTTATTGTTTGGAAAAGAAATGGGTCCCGTAACGAAAAAGCTGAGATACTGTAGTTTAAAGGTACATCGGAGGTTTCAAACTTTAATATTTGTTTTCAGCGTTTTAAGACATTTCAAACGAGTATAATCATGCCTTGTATCCCTCAACATTGACTTTCTTGGGTCCCGCCACGAATACCTAAATTTAAAGGCGCATGGATATTGAAAATTTCAAATGAATCCAAACCCAGCCATGTTTATACTTTTCTGAACCGTCTTCGAGAGCTGATTCCAAATATGCTACACTTGAGGGTCTCGCCACGAAACTGGTCGGTGAAAAAAGTATTGTATTTTAGAAAAAAAAGTAAAAGTAAACGAAAAGTTTCAAAAATGAAAATAACGCGAAAAATTTTTTATTCAATTTCACAATATATATCTGCCTTCCAAGTTCGGAAATCGTTCATGCCAGACACAAAAATAAAGGCAACAGGATCGGGAGTGAAGTTGAATTGTTGCTAGTAGACCATCGTGACGAATAAAATCCATTCCTCCCGTTAATATGTGGGCATATCTAGGTATAGCACTGCAAACATCAACTTTTCGTTCAGAGGAAATTCCGGTTATAGACGCAGGCACCCTCGTTTCTCTGCACTCTAACGTTACAAGCAGAATTCAGTTTGAATGGTCCTGCTTTTCTTTCTTGAAATCAATTTTAGTGAAATTTCCTTATGATATTCGAGCTCGCCTGGCTTTTCCCATTCAGAAAAGTACCCACAAGCCTAGATTAGCTCAATATTGAACTTTGGGTCACAGACGCAGGCACTCTCGTTTCTCAGCACTCCAACCCGAAATGTTAAAAATGGGCGGAGCCTAGTCTTGAATATACTTTTCTGGACCGGAAAAACGCACTATAACCATGACTAGTCTAGCTCAAATTTGAAATTTCTAGATCAGGCTACAGAGAAACGAGAGTGTCTGCGTCTCTAGCCCAAATATCAATTTGGTCGTAACCTAGTCATGTTTATACTCATTCGAAAGGTCTCGACGAGCACAATTCGAAAATCAAAGTTTCATTTCAAAAAAAAACTTACGGATAGGCGTGAGATCTTCTTTTTCCATCATATCTCATGAATGTTAATCCCAAACTTTCATAGTTAAGATCTTCCGGAAGCCGACCACTCTTCCATCGCAAACGCAAATAGTTAAAACGTAAATCATCCGAGTTTAGCCATCGATTAATGAAAATTTTCACATCATTCGCAGCTAAATTACAGTCAAAAAGTGTAAATTCACATGGTTTTAAGCTCAAAAACATTTGACTGTCTACCCAATCACCATTCTGTATGATAGCAACTTTTTTGGGTTTAGGCCAGTTTTCGATATCGTTCCTAGGAGAACCAATTAATGGTACTGTTATACCGAGTCTATCAGTTACAGTATACCCTTCCACAAGCTTCCATAAGTCATCGTAACTTATTTTTGTCTTGTCGCCATAGATCGTTAGTTCCTTGCAACTCTCATTTGGAATAACAAACGCAGCCAGATCTGAGGTTTTCAGATCATTTAAGAAGAAGTAAATATCCTGTATGGAACAACTGAACAACTCTTTTAGATAACTGATTATAGCTTTCAGATGCTTTTGGATATAAACATAGCCTTCCGATTGAAGATAATCATCGTTGAAGAATCTGAAATTTGATGGTCTAACTATTCATATGTTGGCCTAGAAAACCCGAGACCTAATTTTTTGGATTCAGCTCAACAAGACCTTTGAAAAGAGTATAAACATGACTAGTCTAGCCCTATTTTGAAATTTGTGTTAGAGACGCAGAAGCTCTCGTTTCTCTGCACTCTAGCTCTCGAAATTTTCAGAAGTGAGGTAGACTAGTTCTAACGTCTAGTTATAAAGTTCAGAAAAGCATAATCATGACTAGTGTAGCTCCCTTCTGAAATTTCGAGGCTAGAGTACAGAGAAACGAGAGTGCCTGCGTCTCTAACCCGAAATTTAAAGTGGGCGGAACATAGTCGTGATTATACATTTCTAAACCACAAAATCCAGCTGAATTTGATCATGAGAATGAAATTTCGCAAAAAATTATTACTACCCGAATAATAACATAACTTGTATGATATTGTTTTTTCGAAAAATGAGCCATAACCCAGTCGGTTTTGGTTTGAGCAAATTACAACTCTGATTTTCGGATGCAGCATGTCAAGACGGTTCAGAAAAGTTCAAACAAGGCCGAATTTGGAGAATTCTGAAAACTTCGAGGTTTATGCGCCTTTAAATTTAGGTATTCGTGGCAAGACCCAAGAAAATCAAAGTGGAGAGATATGGGGCATGATTATACTTATTTGAAAGGTCTTGAAACGCTGAATTCAAATATTAAAGTTTGAAACTCCCGCTGCGCCTTTAAACTACAGTAACCCAGCGTTTTCGTGACGGGACCCAAAGTTTTTTCAAACATGCGCTTGTTTATACTTTTCTGAACCGCATTGAAGCGCTGAGCTCGAAAAACGCACTTTTAGAGTAAAAGACAGAAAGTTAAACAAAATACAGTAACTTACGAAGTTCTTATCGTTATCCCATCAATCATCGCCGTGACCGGAGCATACAAGATTTTGTCAAACGAAATAGTCCAAGTTTTTTCATAAACTTCGTTAACTAAGAACATAATTTCGAAAGATCCCTCGTAAATATGAATCGAAAATGGACATGGTGACGTTCTAAGTGATTTTATCAGGCGATAACACTTTTTTGATATGAATGAAAAATGGATTCTGGAAATTATTATTTTCTTAAAATTCTGAGGAGAAAGAATTGGAAAAAAAGAACTTACTTTTCCGCAAAAAGCATGTTCTTGAGTACGATTTCCACAGCAAATATTGGAAGTTTTAACAGAAAAATCGATGTCATTTTCTTTTTCGAATAAAAAAACTAGTTCCAATATGAATCGATGTAGGGGGGGGGGGGGGGGGTTTGAACAAAACTTCTCAATAGAGCGTGTTTTCTCAAAGGGGGGAGGGGGTAAGAGAACAATCAATCCATAATCCTGTTTTCCTCCCTCTTCGAAATTCGAATTTCCCGCCGCCTCTAGAAAAAAATGAGTGAACTATCGCTTCTCAAATTACCATTTTTTGCAATAGAATCAATTTTTTCGAATTTCAATATTAAGGAATTGTAAGTTGAATTTTTTGTCTGAAAAAATTTTAAGCTAAAAATTTTTTTCCCAGACTCCTCCTCTCATTTGTCTCAAAACGATGCAAATCCCTAATCTTGAATCTGAAAATTCAGAAAAATGATTTTGGTGTTCACGTGGCGAAAAATTACACGAAATTCAATTTCTATATCATCCCAGGAGTCTTGATCCATGAAGTATGGGTTTTTAACAGTAAACAGCATGAAGAAAAAGGAAAAGAAACGGCAATTAATGGTGCAATTGGAGAATTTCAACTGAGAAATTTGTGAGTTTTTTCTCTATAAATTTTAGCCAATTTCAGTAATTTTTATCTGAAAATTAGATCTTTAGAATCAGCTCGCCGATAGCTTTCATTTGAGTATAATTATGACTAATTTACATAAACTTTGAAAATCGGGTCAGAGACGCAGGCACTCTCGTTTCTCTGCACTCTAACCCACGAAATGTTTAAAATTGCACTAGACTAGTCATGATTATACTTTTCTGAATCGTATCGGCGAGCTGAGTTTGAAAAACTAGGTTTCGAAAAGATCTGAACTAATTTTGTTTGATTACGGTAGCTGCTCAGCCTACAGTAACCCTTTCAAATTTAGCTCCAACAATTTTAAAACTATTTTCGGATTGAGCTATTCGTTTCGGTTCAGAAAAGTATAATCATGACTAGACTATTTCAACTATGAGTTTTCTAGGCTAGCGTGCAGAGAAACGAGAGTGCATACGTCTCTAACCAAAGTTTCAAACTGCTTCAAACCTAGTCATGATTATACTCAAATGAAAGGTCTTGACGCGCTGAATTTGAAAAACAAGGTTTCAAAGTTATTCGGCTGAAGCTGGCTGAAATTTTTCAGAAAAAAAAGGAAGTTTGAAAAGCTTGCGGCATGACTATACTTTTCTGAACCGCATGAACGCATTGGTTTTGAATATCATATTTTCAGATCTTAATATTTTCAGCACATTGGGCAAATGTCTTTTTTCTCACACAAATGGTAATATCAGAATGTGTGTTGAAGCGGCAATTCAATACCTGAAAGAGTTAGTCAATTGCAAAGTTCACAGCATTTGGCTTTATCCGGATGATATTCCTCTGTCCGAATATCCATTAATGATAAAATATCATGATTGTCAAGTATTAAATATTAAAGGGGAAAAAAGTATGGAAAATATCGAATTAAGGAAAATTCTAAAAAATATTTTTGTGTCAAAAAAAGTAATCCTTTGTATTCCAATTCAAAAATCATTTTATTATGATATTGGTCTATGGAAACGTCCAGAACACATTTATATTTTCGAAAACGCTCATTGGATTACAACTGAAATGTTATTGAATTCAAAATGTAGCCGATTATACTTTCGAGATCCTAAATTAACTACAAATGACTGTCGAGTCTTCGTGAAACGGTGGTTTCGTTCGGATGATACTCACTTCAAATCATTGGTTATGGTATGGAATAATGTGGTTCCAGAAAATCTGAATTTTTTCGGATTAGGGCTTGGATTGATGGATTATGATCCGCAGAGAAGAAATCCCACGTGCAGGTTAGTCAAAACCTTCCGAAAAGCGTAAATTTTGCTTGGTGGCCTAACTTTTCATGTGATGGCCTAACAAACCCGAAACTAAAACTCTTGGATTCAGCTCATCGAGACCTTTCGAAAAAGTATAATCATGACTAGTCTAGCTTCACTTTGAAGTTTGTGTTAGAGACGCAGGCATTCTCGTTTCTCTGCACTCTAACCCCAAATTCTTTAAAACTGAGCAAGACTAGTCATGATTATACTCATTTGAAAGCTCACGATTTGCTGATTCCGAAAAACTAGGTTTTAATAAAATCTGGGGCGAAAGTTGTTGAGTTACTGTACTTGCTAAACCTACAGTAATCCTGTCAACTTGAGCATACACTATTCGAAACTTACATTTTTGATTTCAGCTAGTCAGTGCGGTTTTAAAAAGTATAATCATGAGATCTAGGTCGCATTTAAAGTTCTGGTTAGAGAGCAGAGAAACGAGAGTGCCTGCGTCTCTAACCCAAATTTCAAAATGGCCGTGGAATAGTCGTGTTTATACTTTTTTGGAAGGTCTCGTCGAGCTAATTCTGAAAATTTTAGTTTTAAAGCGATATTGCTGAAAATGCCTGTCCAAAAAATCAATGTTTTGCAGAGTATATGCCAACAGAACGTTTGACCTTTCATTTGGATGGGATTTTATTCGACACGATGGACTGTTGGCAACTGTTGATGTATCCCATCAAATTTTTGTTTTTTTTGTTTGGCATGATCGTTTTCCCAACATGCAAGGGACTGCTCCCATGTGGTCATAAAGTGAATGTGTACGGAGAAAATGAATTACGAAATATTATATGAATGTTGGAATTTTAAAGCAAATAAATTTATTTTTGTTTACTTAAGTTGTTTTTTTCAAAAATTTCAGCCAATTGTATTTTTCAGTGGATTTTTCAGAATCAGCTCGTCAAGATCTTCCATTTGAGTATAATCATGAACAGGTTAGGTCAATTCTGAATTTTTGTAGGCTGCAGAGAAACGAGAGTGCCTGCGTCTCTGACCTATTTTTCAAGATAGAGATAAACTTAGAATGGGTCTCATTGAATCGGCCTCTGCTAAACTTGGAGAGAAAATCGCTGACACTTGCGAAGTTCTCCCTTCTCTCGGTCCGATTGGTCTCCCAATCAACCGGTAGCCAAAGTCACAGATACTGATCCACTTGACACCTCCGCCAATCTCATCGCTTCCAACGCTCTCGATGTCGAGGAACCTTCATTAGAAGAGCACGCTTAAAATTCAGCCAAAACTATTTTGATCTACCAATATTTTTCTACCACTTTCCGCTTTAATAATTCACTTTTCATCTTGAAACAGTTCTTTTGAACTGGAATTTCACCGGGACTATGCAAACGCGCTCTATTGGCACAACACTCAAACTACACATGTGCCATAAAAAGATCAATATTAGTACTATTATCGCTTAATTTTTCAGACATCATCCGATATTTTCTTTTTTTTTTTATTTGGATCTGTTTTACATGTTTCTTTTGTTTTTCAAAGCCCAGCAAACACAAATTATCGCAATTTTTACAATTTTTAATAAGATTTCTATTTTAAGCAAGTTCTTATACTATCAGCCAATTTCCAGGAAAATTCCGAAAAATGTCAGTTTTTCCCTTGCTCAATCTACCAGCGCTAGCAATCGAAAAGGTTCTTTCAAAAATCGATATTTGTGATTTGTAAGTTAACCTTTTTTTAAATCTTAAATTTAAATAGCTTTTGACACATTGCCTACCGTCACTCCTTAAATTTCCACTCGAGGCTCACAAAACCTAAATTTTTGGTTTGAGCTCGATAAGAGCTTTCAGAAAAGTATAATCATGACTAGTCTAGCTTTATTTTGAAAGTGTGAGCTGGAGACGCAGGCACTCTCGTTTCTCTGCACTTCAACCAAAATTTCGAAATTGAGTTAGCCCAGGCATGATTATGCTTCTCTGAACCAGAATGACTAGCTGGATTCAAAAATATAAGTTTCAATTCATTTGCGATCATGTTGATAGGATTACTGTAGGCAAATATTCACTGTAACTCGGCCAGTTTTGTCCAGATTTTTTCAAAACCTAGTTTTTCCAAATCAGCAGGTCAAGGTGGTTCAGAAAAGTATAATCATGACTAGTTTAGCTTGGTTTTAAAAATGTCGGGGTCAGAGTGCAGAGAAACGAGAGTGCCTGCGTCTCTGACCCAATTTTCTAACTGGACGAGACTAGTCATGATTATACTCAAATGAAAGGTCTCGACGAGCTGAGTTCAAAAATTTGGGTTTCGAGTAACTTGGTCAAAAAATGAAGGAAAATCCAATACATTTTATCTTCATTCAGAATTCACTTATCATTCGTCTCGAAACGGTGTCAACGTATGATTAGTTTGTTTAAATCGCCCTTCTCCTCTATTGACCTAAAAATTGACGAGAAAGGCATTGCTGTGATGATGGGGAATGAAAAATGTGGTCATGCTCAATGGAACATTGTCCATAGTACCACATATCAGCATGTTCCAGTCACCGGCAATATTGGTGGATTTACGATTAGGACTGTGTAAGTTTTTTGAATTTTTTTTTCTTTGAAAAATTTTTTTCTCAGTCTTTTGAACTTTGGCACGCTGAGCCGATTCGAAAAAATATAAACAAGCCCTCAAACTTTCCATGAGATTTGGAAATAGTCAAAATCTTAAAGAACCGTAACCCTGTCAATTGTAACCCTGGCCAAATATAACTTGAATTTTTGAACTCAGCGCATCAAATCCTTCGAAATGAGTATAATCATGATTAGTCTAGCTCAATTTCGAAAATATGTTAGAGACGCAAGCACTCTCGTTTCTCTGCGCTCTAACCCACATGTGAAAACGGGCGGAGCCTAGTCATGATCGTACTTTTCTGATTCGCCAAAACCAGCTGAGTTTGAAGATGCTAGTAAAAGTTTCACAAGAACTGATTTCGAGCCGAAATTCTAGTAATTCCAGGCTGAATAATTTTTTTCAAACCTCAAAAGGGTACTGTAATGTAGTAGATTTTGCTCTGATTGGCTTGAAAATGGGATTTTTGAAATCGGGAAGCCGAGACGGTCTAGAAAAGTACAAACAAGGCTAGTCTAGCTCAAATTTGAAATAACGGGTTAGTGTGCAGAGAAACGAGAGTGCATGCGTCTCTAACCCAAAATTCAAAACGGTCGTAGCCTATTCATAATTATACTCATTTGAAAGGTCTCGATGAGCTGAATCCAAAAATTTCGGATTCTGGTTTTCTAGGCCACCTTATGAAAAGTTAGGCCACCATTAGGCTTGTGTGTACTTTTCTGAATGGGGAAAGCCAGGCGAGCACAAATATGATAATGAAATTTAACGAAAATTGATTTCCAGAAGAAAAAACAGCTCCTATCAATCTGAACTCTACTCGTACGCTGGAATCGAAATGCGTGAATATGCAATGGCTGTAATTGAGTATCTGAAAGTGTTATTCAAGTTTTCCATTAACGGATTCATTATTCATTCTCAAAATATTTCAAACTCCAAACGCTCAACACTGACAATTCCAAATCAGAACTTCAAAAAACTGTTGATAACGGGAGGAGAATTGACTTTTGATGAACTATGGGAAATAATGGAAATTTATAATGTAACCGAATACTTATCAATTGCGATGAAGGAAATCAGTGGATCACCTAGAACTGATATGACAACATGGAAAGTAAAACCCAAGAGATTTTTGGAAATTTGTCCAAAATCCGCGTGGATTTCTGGCGAAATGTTTTCAAAATTGACATCTTCTCACATTGCACTTCGCGGATGTAAATTGACAAAAAATGATTGTCGAGAGTTTATCAATCGATGGTATCACTCCACTGATAATCACTTTTCATGTTTACGATTAGAATGGGATGCCGTTGATTTTCCGCCAAATTTGAATTTCGACGCTCTTGAAATGCCATTAATGCCGTATGAGGAGGCTAGAAGGAAACGAGATTTTTTGTGGGTTTTATGGGATTTTTTGAGTGGATTTTTTTTGGGTCGGTGAAAATTCAAAAAATTTCGCCTTGAAAATCATTAACAACGATGCTCGAGAATCACGCAACTGCGCGTTATTTAGCCCACTTCTCAACGAAGTTTACAAAAATCATTGAAATAAAAATAACATTACCGGTAATTTATCGGTACTTTTCTCGATAAATTAGTTGGTAAACTTTCCGTTAACGCTCTAGAATTCTGCAATTTTTCCTTTAAAAAGCATACAACAACGATGCTCCGGACTTACGCAAATGCGCATTGTATAGCATGGCCTGAGACCTCGCTTTAAAGGCGCAGCGCCAAATGTCAACTGGGTCTTTTCGCGGTTACATTAATTCTCAGTTGAAAACAACTGTGAGCGTAGCGGGACCCTATGGACATTAAGCGCTGCGCCTTTAAAACGAGGTGTCTGGAATTTTTCGGAACTCGCAAAAATTTGAATTTTTCGAAAAAAAAAACTGTTCTGAAATAGCGCGACATAGTTTAGGGGTAAAATTTTTCTTTTTTTGTCCAGTCCGCAATTTCGCGTCTCGATGAACCTGCACATTTTTTTGGAATTTTCGTTAGATTTTTTCAAAAATACCACTCCCTCACCTCGAATTTATCAAAAAATCAAAAGGTTGTCGTCAATTAAAATGTCAAGTGTGCATGTTCACCGTGACGCAAAATTGCGGACCGGGCGAGAAGAACATTAGAAAATTCAGAGTTTTTTGAAATTTGGGTGTCTGGGTTCTTTTTTTTTTGAATAAAAAATTAATTTTAATTTTAATTTTAATTTTAATTTTAATTTTAAAAAGATCGAAACATTTGTTTTTCAGCGATCAACACAAACGTCAAACATATTGTGCGGATGCAATGGACATATTACGAAGTGATGGACTTTTGGCCAGTGTTAACATTCGTAATAATACTTTCTTTTTCTGTGTCTGGCATGATCGATTCCCACAATTTCCATTAACCCCACGAGTCTACAATCTTGCACAATTCTTCCCAAGGCTTAACGTCAACCGTCAACCGAACATTTTTTTGTAGATTTAAAGTAGGAGTGATATCAGTTTTTTAATCCGATCTCTGGTACGTTATTTGGATTAATATTATCTGAAATCACGGAACCTACTCAAAAAATCATAAAATGGCGTCGCCTGGCATAGAATTGCTTTCGCTGGCCGAGTCCACTCGGACTACACGGGCAGGTGGAAGAAAAACCGTGTAGTTCTCGAGGACAACCGCCTATTTTTGCTCTTTTTTTTGCTGCTTTGCGACCTTCTGACCTGAATTCGGAATTAAAAAATAGCGTTTTCACTCCCCCTTTAAGATGAAAAATCTGAAAATTTATGTATCCGTCCGAGCCATCTCGAAACCAGACGTTTCGAAAGCGCGACAACTCGAAACTGAGAAAATCGTTAAGAAAAAATTTTTTGCTTGGGTCCATTCTTCCCGACTAGAGCCGAAATTTTTGTGTATTTGAAGGAAAAATGTGAGTTTTCTATGAAAGTACCAGATATTCACTGATTTGTAAATAATTTCTGAAAAAAACTGTTTTTTTTTGAAAACTTTCGTTTTTACTAAAAAACTGTCATCAAACTCCACATTTTCCAAGCTTTTTTTTGACCATTTTCTCAGCGGTTTTGAGTTGTCGCGGTTTCGAAACGATCTGGGTCCATTGTTTTTTTTCTTCTTCATAATCTTCAATGCATTTATATATGAAGATCAAATTTAAAAAAAAAAGGTTCACAAACATTTTCAAAAAAAGTATATTCGTAAATAACCCGCCAAGTCCCTTTATCTGAGTACAATCATGACTGGGTTGCGAGCATTTTGAAAAAAATTGGGTCCCGCCACGAAAACCGTACTTTAAAGGCGCAAAGGACACAAAATTGTCAAAATGCCCATAATATGTCTGTGATTATACTCAAATGAAAGGTCTCGATGAACGTAATTCGAAAAATGGTATTTCAAAGAGCTTGCGCGGAAATTGAAACAATTACGGTGGTGGAGGGAAAAAGATATTGTTAGTTTTTAGGGGTCAGGATGATGAAGGCGTGAGGAAGATTTTGATTTGGAACAGAGCTTCACGGAATAAAATTGTTCAATTTCGGAAAACGGAAATAAGAAAAATACATTTTATCCGGAAATCGGATCTCGGAAATGTTGAATATTTTCCAACTTTGTGAAACCAAAAGACCGGAAGACGAAGCAATTTTCGCTTTGGAAAACGAAAATTTTGTTGGAAATCCAACTGAATTCGGCAAAAATAGATTTTTTTTCCAACACAACTAGAAAATTTTCGATATTTTTCGTTTTTTTTTGCATGAAAGGATGTACAAGACTTTCCCAACTTTCACTTTTTTTCCGGATGTTATATGAAAATTCCGGAAAACGGAAGTTGGAAAACGGAACTCTGTTTCAAATTTCGGAAGCCGAAAACGCACGGGGAACTTAATCGAATTTTTTTCAAACTTTTTTTTCGCGCCAATCGAAAAAATGATGGACGCAACTTCGATACGTAGCTTTGATTTGCATAATAAACTGAGTCGCTACTCAGCAATTTAAAAAAATTTGCTTGGCGAAACCAATTTATCAAAGGTCAAATGTGTTGAAAAAACCGTTTTAAAAAATAATTTTTCGAAAATTTTGTGATGAAATATTGGCGTCAAATTACCAATTTAGAAATTACATTGGTTCTCAGAAGCCAATTTAGAAAAACCAGACGGTTTTCAGCGCTTCGCGCCTTAACCGTCTGGCTTCTCCCAAATTATTAAAATTAACCACATTTGTAGACCCACTTTCTTACGTAAAAAAAGAGACGACCATCTCTCTCTCTCTTGCCTCCCGGGAAACACTGGGACACGCAATTTCGGCTATGTGCATAGTTAGTACAGAGCTTCTAAGAGCTCCAATCCAAAAACGGAAAAGACGGGCATCATCTCAGACACGGGCCCTATCGATTGGTGTGAAATTCATTGAAATCGGTTCAGTAGGAACTGCGCTATGATACCGGACAAACAAACACACACACAGACACACAGAATCTGTCCAGTAATAATAGTAAAGATGTTTGGTTTTGCAAAACCTATGACGTGAAAAACATTGGTTTGAATAAAAGGTTATGGCGACCAACAACAACCCTATTTGCGTCCATTTCAAAAATAGAACGCAGGAAAAAGAGTTCAAAATCATGCTCAATAAAATTCACAGTGATAACGGAAATTGGAATTCCGTGAAGCTCTGTTTTGCAATTATTTCATGGTTAGGTATTAGTGTTCGCGACAATTTCTTTTGTCACACCATTCACATTTTCCGTACTCATCATCACTTCCAGGACAATCTCTCGCATAGTGTCCATTTTCGTTACATGTCCAGCAAACCACATTTTCCATACAGTCTCTTGCAATGTGGCCGCTCTTGCGGCAATCATAACATATGACATCTATACGGCAATCCTGAGCCACGTGTCCTTGTTCATCGCAGTTGTAGCATACGAGATTGCCTGAACTCTTATTTCATGTTATGTTTTTTTCGAAGTCAAAAGGTCCGTCATTTCAATCAAGTTACCTCAAAACCTGAGCGACCCCTGTATTAGAGCGGCTTCATTAGAGGCATAGTGAAAAATAAAGCAGTCCCCTTTACTAAAACGGCCCCCAGAAATTTAAAAAAAAAAAAACGTCCCTTAGGAGGTAGCGAAAAAAGTAAAAACTTTCAAAAAGTGTTTAAAAAATCACTTTGAACAGTTGAGACACTTACGTTTATACCTGGATACCGAGCTTGATCGGGAACGACTCCGTGGCCAGTAGTTCGAATAGATTGTCGTTGATGATGCAGTTGGTCTTGGTGGATTCACTGGAGCAATTGGTGTTGATGCCATGGTAACCGGAACTGGTGTTGATGCAATATCAAGCGGAGCCGTTTCAAAAAAACTTTTGCGCGCACATCCTGAAACGTGATGAATGAAAACACTTGTTGAAAACTGAGATGAATGGTATTGCCCTACCAAAAAAATCGAATTCAATTAGTCCTTGTGACTTTAGTGGAGCATTTGTTGTTGTTGTAACGGTAGGCAGAGCTACTTCCACCTGTTCGGGCGCATGTTCTGAAACGAAAAGTTCGTTTCGTAAAGTTCGGGTATTATCTCTTTCATCAGTTGCAGGCTTGCTCGGAAACACTTTTCGGAAAATCGGTAAATCGAGAAATTTCACTAAAAACGTTAGTTCTGTCAATCCTTTGGATTGATGAGCAAGCGCGCCCCACTGCACTCCATATTTTTTTGGTGAATTTTTCGGTTTCGCTACAAAAACACCCATTTTGAAGATTTTTTTCACCGAAAGTCGAAAAAAAAAGTAAAGTTTTTGGGAGAATGTTTCTTTTTTTTCTTGGTTTTAGAACAAATTTTATGTCGAAGTGTGGGCTGAAAGTGTCATTTTCAGACGAGAAATGCATATTTCAGATGGTTGTAGTCGAAAAATGGCAGGAGTAAGTGTTTTTCAGTAAGAATCGAAAATACCTCCTAAAAATTTCTAGTTTACTATGATTTTGGAGATTTTTGGTCTTGAAAGGCGAAAAAATTGCTTATAATTCATTAAATTTGAACGCGACTAAATTTAGAAAATAGGGGAATTAACCGACAGAAAATTTTTCCGAAAAAAAATTCCATTAGGGCCGAAACTTACTTTCAGAGTTCGTCTTTTCAGCTGCGACTTTCGGTTCAGCTGAAATTTCAGCCGAATTCGTCTGGACTTCTGGCATTTCTTCTGCGATTTTTTTCTGCTCGACAGCTTGTTCCTCAGAATTTTTCTCTTCAAGTAGTTTATTCATTTTCAAATTCAACTCTTGAATCGATGCATCCCATCTCTTTCCCTCAGATTTTTCCTCAGCGATTTTATCCATTTTTAAGCTAAGCTCCTGTAGCTTCTCCATAACCGGCTCCAGCTTCTTCGCCACTATTTCATCAACTTTTTCCAATGGAACTTTTTGGCAATTCTCTTTCGGATCACTTCTACAGAACTTCATGATTGCTTCTGCAACATCAGCCAACAAGTCCTTCATTTGGCTATAATATCGGTTGGAGCGTTCGAAGATTTGAGCAGTGTTCACTCGGAATAATTCAAGTGCAGTGTTTAAATCCGATTGGCTCGCTTCTGAATGTTCGCGGAACACTGTTTGAAACTTTGTAATTTGAGTAATATAGTCCATCAAATGACGAGTTGCTTCTTGTTGAAAATTGGTAAGATTTTGCATTGCTATAAAGAAAGTTTCAAACTTGACTGACTCCAAAAGCTTGGGCTTTTTTTCTAGACATTTCTGCAATTCTTGCTCAATTCTAGCTGATGTGCGGTCAATAATAGATAGTTTCAATCCACATTCGCGGAGGTCTGTTTCTGAAAAATTCAAATTTCTCCTAGAGGGGAGCGCGGTTGAAAGGATTCTTACTTAATTTGACAAAAAATTAATTTTATCAAAAAAATTTTCTGATATTTTTCGTTCTTTTTTTTGAGTGAAAGGCTGTCCAAAATTTTCAAAAAATTTTTTTTTAATTGAATCAAATTTTCATTGTTTTTTGATGCAATTTTTTCGAAAATCTAAAAAAGAAGAAAAATGCGAAAAACCACTTAAAAAAATTTTCCGTCATCTTTACTAATAACAATCAAGAACTTCTGTCTGTGTGTCTGTGTGTGTGTGTGTGTGTGTCGCCGGCCCTAGCGAGTTTCTTACCGAACCGATTTTTCTGAAACTTAGACAGCTGGACGTAGAATTCTTTCGAGATGATGCCCGTCTATTTCAATTTCCAAAATGAAAAAGAATGAGGTCAACAGGTTCAAAAAATCACGCTTTCAGGGCTTTTTTAAAATTTCCATTGGTGAGAGAGACGCACAGGGGGCCACGTGAATATAATAAACCCCGTAAAACTTTTCACAGTTTTTTTCATTTCTAAAATGAAAGTGAAGCCAGGCGGTAGGAGGCGCGCAGCGCCGATGACCGACTGGTTTTGGTAAATTAACAAACATTTTTAAAACAGATAATGAGAAAAAATAGTTTTAAAAAACTTGGATACTTTTTACTAAAACGTGAAAAAAGTTCTTACCCTTTGATTCCATATTCATTCCTTGAAAAGACGAATTCAAACGTTCCAAAGCAAAAAAATCAATCTCTGTTCTTCCTCAGCATAAAAATCGCCAGAGGAGACAGGGGGGACGCAGACGGGAGAGATGAAACGAGATGAAAAATTGAGAGATAGGTGTCTTTGTTGTTGCATCGTCGCCTTTTTTCTTTGCGGGATAGAAAAGAAGATACAGTCATAGTGCTGGTTAAGGCGTTTTGAGTTTATTCCCAATAACTAATAACATTAAGAAAAATTGTGATGGTAACTACAATTGAAAAGAAATAGTTGGAAATGCCGTATCAGAACTGTCCTGTGTCAGAATTACTTCACTTGAAATGATAGTTCTAATGTGGGACACGGTTCTGATTTGGGGTAGTTCTGAATAGGCAAATTATTGATTTGGCATAGCCTCAAGAAAAAAAAATAACAAAGAAAAACAGATCAGCATAGAAGAAAATGAAACAACGTTGATTGAAAAAATGGTGATGAAAATGAAAAATTGAAAAAAAGGAAACAAATAGAACTCAACATAATAGGAATGAAAAAAAGAACGATGTTTTGATTAAAAATAACAATAAAAGAAAATTGATAATTTCACTAAAATTTAGAAAATATAAAAGGAACAAAAAAACAGAGCAAAAATAACAAAAATTAACAATAACATAATAATTAATAATTAATAACATAATTAATAACATAGAAATAATAATTTTTCAACTGATAGTAAAATTCAAATTTCAAAAACTTTTTAAAAATTAAGGACAAGAAATAGAAGAAAAACAACAATAGATTACAAGATGAGTACAACAGAGACAACATAATCAGAAAGAGAATGGGACGATAAGGTTCAATGCTTTTTGGATTTCTTTTGAACCGGACCTCCTCTGCCATTTCTGTTGTTGTGAAGTCGTTTATTTGGCCTTGAATTTGATGAAGTTGTCTGGGTTGCCGATGGAGATGCACTTGGAATGGATGACTGTAAAACCAATTTTCGTGACGAGACCCAACTTTTCAAATTTTCTCTAAACCCACATTTTTGAAACCAGCTCGTTAGCACCTTCCAAATGAGTATAATCATGACTAGCTTAGCTCAAGTTCGAAATTTCCAGGCTAGAGTCCAGAGAAACGAGAGTGCCTGCGTCTCTAACTTACGTTTCAATGTTGAGCTAGACTAGTCATGAGTAAGGTAGACAAAACTTACCAGGATCGTTCTCAACTTTTCCAAAATCTCAGTTTTCTCATTTCTGTTATACCAATCATTTTTTCTCGTGTGTTCAGCACTGGGGTTCAAGTTCTTCAACAAGATTTCACCATATTCCAAAATTTTTGGGTCTGGTTGGCCTGTAAAAAAAGTTTCTATTTCAATTTTTTTCGAAAAAAGTGTACCTCTACCTGGTTTCAGTTCTGGGATAAGAATCTCCTCCACATAGCAATACATAATGTCCCAAAATCCACGGAACAAATGGGTATCATTTTCGTGATGGTGGAGTGTGGCTTCTTCCAGTTTGGTAATGCTGAAAATTTTTAGATGATCAGCTTTCTTAAGAGCCACAGTGACCTATCAAAATATAGATTTTTGAACACAGCTCGCCGAGAGCTTTCATATGAGTATAATCACGACTGGTCTAGCTTTATTTTGAAACCCGGGTCAGGGACGCAGGCACTCTCGTTTCTCTGCACTCTAACCAGGAATTGGAAAAAATGGGCAGAGCATAGTCATGATTATACTCATTGAAAAGGTCTCGACGAGCTGAGTTCAAATATACTATTTTCCCAAAGATTACGGTAAATTCTTTCCTTGAGAGTTCAAAAACATTATTTTCAACAAAAAATTTTTTTTCGAAAATCAGTCATGATTATACTCATTCGACGCGTTTTGACGCGCTGATTTTAAAATTTCAAGTTAAAACTCACTCAAACTGAGTCTGGAAAAACTGCTCCATTAAAAAGTTCCCGCCAATGGAAATGGAGTCTTCTGGAGTATAAACAAAATGAAGCCATCCAGAAGGCAACATTGCTGTCTCGCCCCCATTAATTTCAATTCTTTTCCATTGATCGGCCAATTGTTCAATAATGAACTCATCCTCCGGTTGGTTCTTTGTGAAGTGCTCATAGATCTTCAGGTTCTCTGGAGTGGGCGGAGCAACATAGAAAATCTTCTTGCCCTGAAATATTCTTCGTTGGAAAACTATTTCGTTGTCATGAAACCATACGTTTTGTTTTCAGCTCGTTAAGACCTTTCATTTGAGTATAATCGTGACTTTATTCTGAGAAATTTGACGAAAATTAGGTCCCGCCACAAAAACCGTATTTTAAAGGTGCATAGCAACCCAAATTGGGCGGAACCTAGTCATGATTATACTCAAATGAAAGGTCTCGATCAGCTGATTTCAAAAATGTCGATTTCGTTAGGGTCTTGCAAACTTTTGATCTAACTACTACCCTTCCAATTTCCTCCCGAAACCCATAAAAGTTAGATTTTTGAGTTCAGCTCTCCGTGGCCTTCAAAATGGGTATAATCATGACTAGTCTAGCTCTACTTTCGAAATTTCATGTCAGAGTGCAGAGAAACTAGAGTGCCTGCGTCTCGGGCCAAGGTTTCAAAAATGAGCTAAAATAGTCATGATTATACTCAAATAAAAGGTCCCAATGAGCTGATTGCGAAAATTTGGGTCTCGAGAGGATTAATTGAATACTGCCGATTTTTTAAGTTTTGAACACGGAAAAGAAAACTTACGACAACCACGTGGAAGAGAACCCCAGCAGCCGAGAAATCCACGTGGACTCCAGTGAATGAGCCGGCCATGGACACCAATATGAACTTTTCATGACGAGGCATACTTTTCAACTTGAGGTTCACATTTTTTGTAGACTTCTTCAAACTCAGAAGCTTCCTCTTCTCTTCCCTCAAAACTTCCTCAACTTTTTGAGTAATGCAGAGCCTTGAGAAAAATGGGGGAACAGCGCATAAGTCCCAGAGCCTGGAAATTTGGAAATTTTTCTACTGTTAGCACTTCAAATCCAGGATTTTTGAATTCAGTTCATCGAGACTTTTTATCAAAGCATAATCATGACTAGCCTAGCTCAATTTCGAAGCTTCAAGGCTAGAGTTCAGAGAAACGAGAGTGCATGCGTCTCTCATACACATTTCAAAATTGAGCTAGACTAGTCATGATTATACTCATTTGAAAGGTCTTCTCGAGCTCTATTCAAAAATCTATTTTTCAAAGAGTTTGGTCCAAAAACAAATGAATTCTTACCCTGGCAACATGTTGAAAAACTCCAATGAGAGAAGGTTAAGAGCCTTTTTCCTATTCACCATCGGCTCTTTGAGCTTCTTGAAAAAAGTGGAGGCCATCATTTCCCCAATTTTTGCGCTGTATGTATCCACTGGATAAACAATCATTCGGGGTTCTGAAATTTTGAAGTTTTGAAAAAGAAAGTCAATTTTGTTCTTACCAAAATAGCCCGGAAGTCCAGAAAAGTTCAAATCATTCGGATATTCCAATCCCATGCCATCCAACGATTTGAACAGATAAACGTCGTCAAAATTCCCAAATTTGGCCTCGAGATTCCGCCCATCTTCATACACACGAGCCGTGCAATTTCTGAAAATAATAAGTTTGAACTAAAATGATCGAAGAAATTGAAAAAAAGACCCTAAATTCAATAAGAAAAACTTTTGAAAAAACCCCAATTTTGGAGGTTCATGCGCCTTGAAATGCTTTGTTTACCGTAATCTTACCAATTTCCCCTCGAGACCCAGAAAATTTGAAAACCGTACTTTAAAGGCGCAAATAAAGAAAATTTTTTTCAAATAATGGGCGGAGCCTGGAGAATACAGTTACCTTTTTTCATTTTTCCGAAAAAAAGTAAAATCAGATCATATTATCTCAAAATTTCAGAAAAAAAGCGTTTGAAAAATAATGGCACCTCTCTAGTAGTATTGCTCCCCGGAGAGAGAGGTAGTGAAAAATAGTGGTGCAAGTAATACTAATACAGGTTTTACAATATACGGAAACTCGCAAAAAAAAACTTACCCTTCATCCAAAAATAGGTGCTCTCCTTTAACAAAAACATCCACAAACTCTTTGGATCCTTGCGGATATTGGAACAAGTCCTCGAACCATTCCTCTCGATTTTTTGGCTCTTGGCCAGAAGAACCGAGAAGACTCTGCAAAGTCTTCTTATTAAAACCATTTTCTTTTTTTTGCTCTTTAATTACCGTAAAGTTTGTGAGCAAGTAGCTCACAGAAGTGAAGAAACTTTTTACGAATTCCATTCGATATCCAGTACAAAATGTTTTGAATAGCTGAAAATTTTTTGAAAATTCTCGATAAATTTTTTGTCAAAAATGTATAATTAGAGAATTTTTCGAATTTTTGCAAAATAGGAAAGCCCGTTACCGTAAAAACTGATTTTATAGTGGATGCACCACTATTTTTCAACCTCTTCATCCGTATTGAAAGTCAAAAATTTCACTTTGTCCGGTTTAGAACAGTTTCTAGCCCAATGATCTTTAATTCATAGTCGGCAAATCGAAGATTTGAAGAAGGAACCAGTTTAAAAATTGGGCACCACTATTAAAGGGACACTTCTATTGAAGAGGCACTACTAACACAGTTTTCACTGTATTTTTTAGCATGGCTCAATTTTCTCTAATTTCAGAACATGTTTTCAGAAAAAAAAAATTTTTCTTCCAAATATGTTTTCCAAGAAAAGTGTTTCCAACATTTTTTTTAAAAAAAACTTTGTAAAAAAACCGTATTTTTCTTTCAAAAATAATGACAACTTTGATGGAAAAAAAAGTGAAAAAAATTTTTTCCGATTAAAAACTCTCAATTTTTAAAAGAAAAGCCATTACCAAAATAAACCATAGAAAAACCATTTTCCCACCGAACGGTGGATGGGATATAAAAATGAAAAAAGAAAGGAAGGTGTGCAAAAGTGTCCGTTTTCCTTCTCCCTTCTATTTGTATTCTCATAGTTAACGAGTTGCAAAATGGGGAAAAATTTGGGAGGGAGAGAGAGGCAATGCGCTCCCGTACCAGACAGACAAGGTCGTTTCCCATAAGAGAGAAGGGTCGTTAAAAAAATGCTCATTAATACTTTTTGAAAATTGGATTATTCCGACTGGGTTTGCTCTTTTCATTTGTGATCTGATCCAATTGAAACTAAATTGACTGGAATCAGCTCTTCGAGACCTTTCAAACGAGTATATTCATGACTAGGCTCCGCCCACTTTGGATTGAAGGTTGGAGACGCAGGTGCTCTCGTTTCTCTGCACTCTAACCTTAAAAATAGAGCTAGACTAGTCATGATTATACTCATTCAAAAGGTCTTGATGAGCTGAATCCCAAAATCTTGGTTTCTTCTATCAGAACTGGTTCGTTTTATCAGTACTGGTTCCTAAGATTGAATTCAAATCAAATTCTATCATTAATTTTTATTAATAGTAAAACAATTAACGGGCTAAAACAATAAATCATTCAAATACTTTTGCAATAAGCTAGTTCAATGAATCGTTGGTGCCAGGTTCAATTTTGATAGTGGTCAGTAGTCCGTCGCTTCGTGGAAGGTCCATTCCATCGGTTAAACTTACGGAGACACGGGAACCAGAGCTGGAAAAAAAACATATCGGTTTTGTATGGTTTTGCTGTCACTTTCCTCGGACTCTTTCGAAATTAAAGAAGAGAGGGAGTCATCAACCCAAAGGGAGAGGGGGAGAGGTGAAAATATATGTGTCTCTTCTGTTTATATTCTCTCTCGCTGGCAAAAGAGAGTTGAATGCGCGAACGATGTCGGCACCACCTCTTTGAAATTTGATATTATTGCGTATCATAAATAAACCAATAAACACCTAATGGTGCTTATGCTTATCTGATTTTATCTATCTGAAAAAAATCGGATAAACAAAAGGAATTCAACTATGATACTCGAGTTGTGTGAAAAAAACAGAGAGGATGAGAAGTGGAATCAAACCATGGTCTTCAAGGTGAAGTACATACATGATAACCAAAAAGCGAACTTTTGTTCTTTGTTTGGTATGCGCGTTTGGGTATGCGATTTTTGAATTTGGGTATGCGATTTTTGAATTTGGGTATGCAATTTTTGAATTTGGGTATGCGATTTTTGAATTTGGGTATGCATTTTTTGGGTATGCGATTTTGGGTCCTTCGAATTTTTCATCACAAGTGGTAAATCATTCCTTTAGTTCTTTCGTCATGATTCTGCGGCTTTTCGTCAGTGTGTGTGTGTGTGTGTGTGCGTCGTTTCTAACACAGGACCACGATGCGATCCGCACACAACACAGAAGACGGGATCTTCGTCTTCCATTCTCTCATCTCGCGATGACAAAATACCAATCAATACTGCCGTTTTCACTCCTGAAACTTCCATATTTGTGCCTTCAAAATGTGATTTTAACATCGCACCCGTATGATTTGTAAGTTTTTTTTCTCTTTTAGAAAGTTGTGAACTTCACACGATTCGTTAGCAGTGAATTTTCTCGTTCGTTGTTCAAATTTCATTTCCGCGCTTTATTTTTCTACTTTTCTGTGCGAAAACTGAAGAGTTCGTCAAAAAAATTTTATTCGCTCATAGTGAAAAAACTCAAGTCCGTCGAGTCCGGTTGCTTGCGATTGCTCATCCTTTCGGAAGGCTATTACTGTCACAGTTTGAAATATGTTGCCCCTCATGAGAACTGAAAGATTCAGAACTTGGTGAATCAGAACCGGACAAATCCGAACTGTACCTAATCAGCACTGCCTGATATAGAACTGAAACTACTTAGCTGTAATGGCCCACAAAATGTGACCAAACACGTGCATTTGAAAAGTTCTTATCCGGGGCATTTTTTAAAGGGTCAGTTCTGATTCTTTCAGTTTTAAATCAGCCAGTGACATTGAGTAGCGTCAAAAAAACACCATAAAATTGGCATTTTTTAGGACAAAAACGGAAAAATTCGCCGGAAAAATTTCGTTGGCTGATGGTGGAAAATTGTTCAAAATTGAAAATAATAATATTTCAGAATCAACCTCTCCTTCACATCCAAAAAACTATTTCAATTGATAAAATCACAAAAATTAGGTGTGACCTCAATCACTCTTTACCACGATGAGAACGCTGGTTTCCAACTTGATCCGTTCGAATGTATCCATAAACCAGTTCCCAGAATCCCCGATTGGACTGGAAGAATAAATTGGATGAAAGATTTATTTAATTGTCCAGCTGATGAAGTCATGATATATCCTGACCAATTTCCAACTCGAAGAATATCTCGACTCAAAAATATCGATCTTGGAACAAAACAGTGCGAGTATTTGTATGTTTTTGGAGGCAATCTTCGCATAAAAAAACATTTATTACAATTCTTTATTAACCAATTTAAACCATCTTTTTGTCTTTTCCTAGATACTAAATTAGAGACAAATTTTGTTTTTCCGGACGGAATCAATGCAAGAATTGTGGAACTTGGTAGAAAAAGTTCTCGATGTATTACGAGAGAACAATTCTTTCAATTTGAATTCTGCTATTTAATTTTACGTTCAAGCTTATTGAGAGTGAATGATGTGCAGGATTTAGTCACTCGATGGTTTCATCATGAAAGTGGCCATTTGGAATTTCGTCATGTTACCTATGATTATGAGAATCAAAATCATTTACGTTTCAATATTGATCATTTGAATCCAATGCCGTTTTGTGAGAAACGAAGAAGTCCAAAAATTAGGTGAGTTATGAATTTGGGTATGCAATTTTCTAAATTTTCCAGATATGACGATGAAGAAATTGATTGTTCGAATGGTTTGGATATCATCAGAAGCGACGGACTATTGGCGACTGTTTTAGTAATACCAAATGCCTTTTATTTCTATGTATGGCATCAAAGATTCCCGGATTATGATTGAAATTCCCGAATTATGATTTTGCGTGGCGGTGAATACTTTGCACTCAAATTGACGATCTTTTTTGATAGAGACTGTATATTTATCAAATTTCGTCCATTGAAATTGCGAATAATTCATCGTGCCCCAAAATTGCGGACGGTACAAAAAAATTTTTTTTCGTGTAATAACTTTTTTTTTCATTTTCTGTTTAAAACTCTGTAATAAACACATTTTTGTTAGCTTTCTCATTTTTCAATTTCCAAAGAATGAGCTTATCACGACAACTACAGTAACAATGAATACACTGATCAGATTTTTGACGCCGCTAAACAAGATCTTTCAAATGAATGTATTGTTCAACTGCGAAAAAACGGCGGTTCCGTTTGAAGGCGCAACGGAGAATGTCCATGATATCTCGTCACGATTACAGTTATATTGTGCTGAAAGCTACTGTAATCGTGATGAGATATCGTGGACATTTGCCTTTGCGCCTTTAAACGGAACCGCTATTTTTTTCACAAATGAATAATCTTACGTGTGTGTGTGTGTGTGCGTCTTTTCTGGCCTAGGACCGCAAAGCGACCAGACGAGACAACATAGAAGACGGGGGTCTCATTCTCATTCGTCCATTCTCTCATCTTGCAATGACAGAACACCAATCAATATTCTCGATTCCACTTTTGAAATTGCCGTGCATTGATAAAGTGATTTTAGTCTCGTGCCCTTATGATTTGTAAGTTTTTTTTCCATTAGTTGATAGTCGAATAAAATTCATAGTTTTCAATACTTTGTTTGAAAAAAAAAGACAAAAAATTTGAGTTTGTGGAAAATTTTAATAGAGCGAAAATTGACTTTTTCTCAATTTTTAAACTGAGCTTGGTCTCAAAAATTCGTTAATGAACTTTGAAAAAAAAAATCATTTTCTCCGTAAATTTCTGACAAAAAATTGTTTTTAAGCCTCCGAAAACCCTTCTCTGAAATAGTTTGAAAATGTGTGATCCCTAAGGCTCCACCACGGCGAAATTTTTCGTGCGTGGATTTAAACTTTGTCTTTCGCGCGCTTTTCGTCAACTTTTGAAAAATAATTCAGTGAGTAGCGACTCACAATAATGAAAACAGCACGATAGTGCAAACACCGAGTGATTGTTCACGTCAGAATGCACACAAAAAACACTTTGGCACTGTGCCAAGTGTTGTTCATTTGAGCATTTTTGCATTCATGAGTGAAAAAAATTGCCTTATATTTCGATTCAGTGTGAAAGTAGCGGTTTCGCTTAAAGGCACAATGGCAAATTTTCACGAGATCTCATCACGGTTACAGTACTGTGAGCGCTGGAAATTACTGTAGTCGTGGTGAGATATCGCGAACGTTTGCCGCTGTGCCTTTAATGGAGGAGTGAACTCGGGTTTTTTTATTTCAAATTCAGGTGCAGTTTTTTATTTTGATTATTTTCTTTCACTACGACTACACTCGAAAACCACTCGATAGAAGAAGGTGTTTGAAGACATGACCAAGGAATTTGAAAAAAAAAGCGCGTAAGGCGCCATCAACCAGTATTGCGTGCTTCTTTCAAACGCCGTTTTCACCCGTTTAGAGTGATTTTCGAGTATAGTCGTAGTGAAAGAAAATGATCAGAATGAAAAACTGCATCAGAATTTTAAGTTTAAAAACCTCGAATTCAGTCCTCCTTTCAACGGGATCGCCACTTTGAGAATTATAAAATATTTAACACTCGTTATTTCTAAATACTCAACAATCACTGAAGTGCCAATTCACCGGAGCCGAAATGTTTTCCGATTGGGCTCAATTTTTCACAGACATATAACTAGGGCCCAAATAGTCAAAAAATACCAAATTCGAGTCTGTATCATTCTTGCTCCAGGAGCTGGAGCACAATAAAGAGCCGAAAATAAAAATGGTCGGATTGACTTCAAAAATGTTTTCCCGACGTTTTTTATGATGGAGATTACGAATTTCATATTTATATCACTTGGATTCAATTTTAAAAGGTACCTGTAGTACTAAATTTTCAATTTTTTGTCATTTTTGGACGTTTTTTTTTGTTCCTGAAAAATTTAACGTTTGAGGTGCAAAAACAAACGCCAGAATCGGATTCTACGCCCAAAAATACGTCGATTTCCTTTAAGAAACCAAAAATCGAGATATACATTCATCGAGATAAATCGGCTTTTATACATTTTCAGAACCTACCCCCCTCCATGGTGAAAAAAGTCATAGTCTCAGATCCGTACAAAAATTTTGTGAGATGTTTCTCTATCCAAATGTGACTTGGTCACCAATTTTCAGCTTCTGGAAATTCGATTTGTTGTCGTGGCACCACTTCAAAAAAATCGTTCTACCGATCCTGGATCAGAAAAATCAAATTTTTTAAAATCGGTTTTTTCCAAGCGGAAATTGTCGGAAAGTGCTCATGAAGTTCTAAATGATTGTTTCAGACAAAAATCCGCTCAGAAATATGATGTTCCAGTCATATTTTGGTGTGTAAGCAACTTTTTGAAGAAACTTTTGAAAAATTGATGTTTTAATGAAGGAAACGTCATATCTCTGAGCGGATTTTTGTCTGAAACGATCATTTAGAACTTCCTGAGCACTTTCCGACACTTTCCGCTCGGAAAAAACCGATTTTAAAAAATTTGATTTTTCTGATCCAGGATCGGTAGAACGATTTGTTTGAAGTGGTGCTATGACTACAAATCGAATTTCCAGAAGCTAAAAATTGGTGACCGAGTCACATTTCAATAGGGGAACATGCCACAAAATTTTTGTACGGATCTGAGACTATGACTTTTTTCACCATGGAGGGGGGTGGGTTCTGAAAATGTATAAAAGCCGATTTATCTCGATGAATGTATATCTCGATTTTTGGTTTCTTAAAGGAAATCGACGTATTTTTGGGCGTAGAATTCGATTCTGGCGTTTGTTTTTGCACCTCAAACGCTAAATTTTTCAGGAACAAAAAAAAAACGTCCAAAAATGACAAAAAATTGAAAATTTAGTACTACAGGTACCTTTTTAAATTGAAACCAAGTGATATAAATGTGAAATTCGTAATCTCCATCATAAAAAACGTCGGGAAAACATTTTTGAAGTCAATCCGACCATTTTTATTTTCGGCTCTTTATTGTGCTCCAGCTCCTGGAGCAAGAATGATACAGACTCGAATTTGGTATTTATTGACTATTTGGGCCCTAGTTATATGTCTGTAAAAAATTGAGCCCAATCGGAAAACATTTCGGCTCCGGTGAATTGGCTATTCGAGTGGTTAGAAATAGTTAGTGTTAATTTTTCAGAATAAGCCTCTCCTACACATCCAAAAAACTATATGAATTGATAAAAAAGCAAAAGTCAGCTGTAACATCAATCAGTATCCAACACACAACACACACTGGCCTATCACTAAACCCTTTCGGGCATTTTTGTACACCACAAACTGATCCCCCTGATTGGACTGCCGAAGTTAATTGGATCAAGGCATTGTTTAATTGCTCAGTTGACACAATTACAATTGATACTGATCAATTTCCAATTGGAGAATTTTTGGGCCCACATGAATTGGAAATTTTTGATTTTGGAACAAAAACTTGCGAAAACTTGGTCATTTTCGGAGAAGCACTCTTTATTAACGAATATTTTCTACATTTTCTCATCCTTAACCTCAATCCACTCAGCCATCTTCATCTGAATACTCCAATATCTTCAACCTTGATTTTTCCGGATGAAATTAATGCAAAACATATAATAGTTCATCCGACAAGCGCTAAATTTATGAAAAAAGAGCAATTTTTTCAATTCAACAGCTCTCACTTGATTGTCCATTGTTGCTCGTTAACAGCTTGTGATATGGTGGATTTTGTGACAAAATGGTTTAATTCTGAAGACTGCAGATTAAAATTTTGTTATGTTTCCTTCAAATATCGGAATGAAAATCATTTACGTTTCAATATTGATAATTTGAATCCGATGCCGTTTTGTGAGAAACGAAGGAGTCCAAAGTTTAGGTAAGTTGTGATTTGGTGGTATGCGATTTTTGAATTTGGGTATGCGATTTTTGGATTTGGGTATGCGATTTTAGAATTTGGGTATGCGTTTTTTGAATTTGGGCATGCGATTTTAGAATTTTAAATCAAATTTTTCAGATATAATGATGAGGAAATTGATTGTTCGAATGGTTTGGATATAATAAGAAGCGATAGACTATTGGCAACGGCTTTAGTCACGCCAGATGCCTTTTATTTCTATGTTTGGCATGAAAAATTTACATTTCCACTTCTGAAATTACCGTATCTCTGCATTGAGAAAGTGATTTTAGTCTCGTGCCCTTATAATTTGTAAGTTTTTATTATTAGCTGGTCTTCCGAGCAGGTCCCGAGCGGCATTTTTGACCTGTTTCAAATTTTCGGCCCTGGAGACTATGACCAATCTTCATAGACGGTTCAAAAGTACCTGACTATCGAAAATAGCGTCTCTTGTTAGAGATGGTCTAGTAGGAAATTGACTTGAAACAATAAAATTTGAAGTAATAATTTAAGAGAATTCAAGAAACCTCGCGTTTCAAAAGAAACTGTTTGGGAAATTTTTCAAACTTTCTAAATTTCTACTAAATTTAAAGAGAATTTTCAGGATAAGCCTCTCCTACACATCCAAAAAACAATTTCAATTGATAAAAACGAAGAAATCAGTTGTAACCTCAATCTATCTTGAGCACACCACATACCCTGCTGTATTACTACAACCGTTGAAATATTATCATGACCTACAAACGACTTGGTCAGACTTGACAGTTAAAGTCAATTGGATCAAGGATTTATTTAATTGTTCAGTTGAAGTAGTTGCAATTGATTCCGATAAATTTCCAATTGGAGAGTTCCCTGAATTGGAAAATATTGATTTCGGAACAGAAACTTGTGAGGTTTTAGTTATTGTTGGAGAGGACTCGAATATTGAAAATGACTTTTTACAATACATTCTCACTGCTCTCCACCCAATTCGCCTTTTCATAGACACTCCAATTTCTCAAGAATTTCTATTTCCCGAACAAATGAGCGCAAAATATGTGGAGATTCGCGCCAATGCTAAAAACATTACGAAAGAGAGAAAACATTACGAAAGAGCAATTTTTCCAATTCAAAAGCTCTTTCTTGATTGCCTATGAGTGCTGGTTGGACGTGGAGGATATGGTGGAATTTGTGACGAGATGGTTTAATTCGGAAGGCGCCAGCGATTTTAAATTTTGTCATGTCACCTATGATTATGAAAACGAAAATCATTTGCGTTTAAATATTGCTCGTTTGAATCCGATGCCGTTTTGTGAGAAACGAAGGAGTCCGAAATTTAAGTAAGTTATGAATTTGGGTATGCGATTTTTGGATTTGGGTATGCAATTTTAGAATCGATAATGTTCCGAAGATATTTTTTCGAATTGAATTGTAGGTCAGCATTGAAAACAGAAAAAACCCGAAAATCTGAAAATTTTTCAGCCAAAAAAATTCAAAATTTTTCAGGGTTGATAGTGTGGAAATTGATTGTTCGAATGGTTTGGATATCATCAGAAGCGACGGACTATTGGCGACAGTTTTAGTAATACCAGATTCCTTCTTTTTCTATGTATGGCATGAAAGGTTCCCGGATTATAATTGAAATTTATGTTGTCCGGTCCGCGTTTTTGTGGACCATGAAGTATTATTCGTTTTCAATGTAGTGTCACCCGTTACGACACTCCGCTGGCGATCTACAATAATCTACAGTAAAAAGTAAACTTATTCAATATGGGTCCCGGCGGAGTGTCGCACCAGGTGGCACTACATTAAAAACGAATAATAACATAAAGTTTACTCGACGAAAACTTCATTAATTGTCACCAGTTAAAGTTCATCGTGCCACAAAATGGTGTACGGGACAAAAAAATTTTTTTCGTGTAACAATTCTTATTAAATTTTCTGTTAAAAACTCTGTAATAAACACCTTCTTGTTAGCTTTCTAATTTTTCGATCCTGAAAAAATGGTCTAATCACGACAACCACAGTAATAATGAATACACTGAACTTTTTTCTAGATGAAAAATACCGTATCGTGAAATGCGCCAAGTCACTATACTCACGCGTTTACCGATATCGCTAAAGGCGCAGACCGCGTGTTTTGAATCCGAAATAGTACATATTGATTTTCTTATCTCATACACTGTCCGTTCACTCTAGGGAATTCTTTTTCCTCTTCATTTTGCCCAATTACCAATGTCAGAAGAGCCACCAATATTCTTGATTCCGCTTCTGAAACTGCCATATTTGTGCATTCAGAATGTGATTTTAACCGCGGAACCAATTGATTTGTAAGTTTTTTTTAGGATCAGTGTGTTTTCTATCGGAATAAAGTTTGACTTTGGGTATGCAATTTGAAAATTTGGGTATGCGATTTTTTAATTTGGGTATGCGTGGCTGAGAGTTTCATGTGTAGCCGCAGTCCTGAGGCTCTTCATGAAAACCCTCCGTGAACTACAAGAACTTTGAAAACTGGCCATTTATCGGGGGTGCTCTTGTAATAGAGGCTCTAAAAGCTTGACGTGGGAACATTTTTCAACAATTTGGTGACTTTTTCTAACTTTCAAAATCGAAATTACAAAAAACTTGACTTCAATTTTTCTCCAACCGTACTAAGAAAGAGAATTATTGCAGAATATGTCTCGCCGACACATCGAAAAAACTATATCAAATGATAAAAAGCCAAAATACCGGTGTGTCTTCGATCAGCCTCCAATTCGCGAAAGACGCTGCTTTCTTTCTGGACCCTTATGAAACTGGTTGGCCTCTACAAACGGAAATGATAGATTGGTGTGATGAAATCGATTATTATAAAGAATTGTTTAACTGTTCAATCAAATCAGTTTCACTCCATCATGATGATTTTCCGTATGAGAAACTTGATCAAACTACTATCCATCTCGGAACAGAATCTTGCGAAGAATTGATAATTTATGGAAAGAAATATTTTATCGATGCCAATTATTTAGAAAGTCTTGTCACTATTCTCAACCCAACCGATCTCTTATTATTGGATATTCCAATACTTGAGACATTTGTTTTTCCGGAAGAAATGAATGCAAAAACTGTCGATCTTCAACCTAAATGTGCTCAATTTATAACGAGAGAGCAATTTTTTCAAATCAACAGCCCTTATTTGATGGTCTTTGGCAGCATGTTACTTGTGAAGGATATCGAGGATTTTGTGACGAGATGGTTTAATTCGGAAGGCGGCGGCAATTTGAAATTTTGTCATGTTACCTTCAAATATCGGAATCAGAACCATTTAAATTTTAATATTGATCATTTGAATCCGATGCCGTTTTGTGAGAACCGAAGAAAACCGAAAATTAAGTGAGTTATGATTTTTTTTTCGAATTTGGGTATGCGATTTTAGAATTTGGGTATACATTTTTTTAAATCGATGAAGAAAATATTTTCGTACATTGTTGAATTGTACGCCAGAAGTGAAGACAGAGAAACCTCTGAAAGTTTTTTCAGTAAAAAATGTCATAATTTTTCCAGGTACGATAATGTGGTAATTAATTTTTCGAATGGTTTGGATATAATAAGAGGCGATGGGCTATTGGCAACGGCTTTAGTCGTACCAAGCGGCTTTTGTTTCCATGTGTGGCATGAAAGATTCCCAGAATTATGATTGAACATTTTGCCTCTTATTTTGAAAATTGGTTAATTCACCGTCAAGCAAAATTGCGGACGGGTCAAACTAATGTTTTTTTGTGAAATAATTTTTTAAATTATTTATTTTTTTGTGGTAAAAGTTCTGGAATAAACACCTTTTTGTTAGCTTTCTGAATTTTTGATTCTGATTTTGATTCTAATGAATACGGTCATCACTAGATTCCAATAAATTGTTTAAAAATCCGAAAAATGTTATCTGGTTCCACTACGAAAACTACAGTAATCCTAGTTTTTTTAAAAATATATTTTCATACCGTTATGTGTTAGAATGAGAATTTCATTCTCCATTTCTTTTTTTTTTCAATCGTCTCTATCATTCTTCAGGTATTACCTGCCGTACCCCCTTTGCGTTGCGTGCGCGCGTCGCGGTCCATTTCGAAAAGTCGATATTTTATTTTGGCTGTTTTCATTTAAAAAATGGCTTCCTTCCCACTGTTAAAACTACCAGTATTCGCTTTAGATTCAGTTCTTTCGAAATTCAATTTTCAAGAATTGTAAGTTTGTTTTCTTGGAAGAAAAAAATTACCAAACAATTTTTTTTCTCATAGAATCTTCTTCTCGTTTGTTTCCAAAAAATGTCATCATCTGGTTAGATCCATGCCATTTTTAAAACTGTCTATAATCTCAATCGAAGTCAATGAGCGGGGTGTCAAGATATTATTTGGGTATGAAGGAGAAAATCAAGGATGCTGGTACATCACTGATTACAAAAAAATGAGGTGTGAAGAGGGTTATTTCAATTTGAACCTTGCCGGAGGATGGAAAATGAGGACAACGTGAGTTTCGAAAGAAAACCAAAAATGCCTTTTAGAAATGAATTTTTTGCGGTAGGACGTTTCAGAACTGTGTCCCATTTTACAACTATTTCATGCCAGAATCGTCGCGTAACAGAACTGTCTCTTATCTGAACTACTCCACGTAAAATAATAGTTCTGATAAGGGATAGTTCTGATTTGGCATACTCCCATAGATTGGGCTCCGGGACATTTTGAAACCAGACGTTTCGAAACAGCGATTTAATTGCAATACAGTAAATATTTGGTATTTTCGAAGCAAATTCACATTTTCACTTTTAAACTTTCAAAAATCTCCCCATTTTCCAAGCTTCTTTCAAAATTTTTCACGCGCGGTTTCGAACTGTCCAGTTACAATATGTCTGGTTTCGAAATGTCCGGTTTCGAAATGGTTGGTTTTGAAATGTCTGGTTTCAAAGATTCTGGTTTCGAAATGTCCGGTTTCAAAGATTCTGGTTTCGAAATGTCCGGTTTCAAAGATTCTGGTTTCGAAGTGTCTGATTTCAAAATGTCCGGTTTCAAAGATTCTGGTTTCGAAATGTCCGGTTTCAAAGATTCTGGTTTCGAAATGTCCGGTTTCAAAGATTCTGGTTTCGAAGTGTCTGATTTCAAAATGTCCGGTTTCAAAGATTCTGGTTTCGAAATGTCCGGTTTCAAAGATTCTGGTTTCGAAATGTCCGGTTTCAAAGATTCTGGTTTCGAAGTGTCTGATTTCAAAATGTCCGGTTTCAAAGATTCTGGTTTCGAAATGTCCGGTTTCAAAATGTCTGGTTCCAAAACGTCCCGGAGCCATAGATTGACACGAAATGAAAAATCTTCAATTTAACAGTGCATTTGCTCTAGCTAGAAATTCAGAATAAAGATAGAGAAAAAAAATGTTTTTCAACAAATTTTTGTTTTTTTTTCAGGCTGACAAATCACAATCACATGTTTCCATTCACTAGTTACGCGGAGCACAATTTTGCTCAATGCGCGGAAGCTATAATCAACTGGTGCAAATGTTTATTCAACCAGAATCTGATCCCAAACGTGGAAATCGAGGCGAATAGGCTCCGCCCATCAGATTCGTTTTTTATCGTACGAGAATGCAAGAACCTCTTTATAAGAGAAAACTATTTAACGGAGGAGGAAAAACTCAATAATGAGCATTTTTTCGAAATTCTGCGAAATATTACGGTAACCGAAAGTTTGAAAATTGATATCGAATCTGAAGGGGAAATCTCAAAATCGGTAATTGAGGAATGGATTTCTCCGAAAATTTTGATAATTCAAAGAAAAATTTCATGGCTCAACGCGGATTTTTTGCTCAATCCAAATCTTAAATGCATTGATTTGACAATTGAGAATAATCCTCAATTTACTATCAATGATTGCCGCACTTTTATCAATCAATGGCTCAATTCTCAAAATAATGAGTTTTTGAAGCTGGATCTGTCATGGTTGGATGATCGTCCCGCGGATTTGACTTATGAGAGTTTCGCGAGTTTTCCATTAATGCCATATGATGAGAACAGGAGAGCCGCAGACTATCCGTGAGTTTTTACCATTTCAGCTCTTGGCCTACCGTAATCCATTTAGTTTTGCTCCAAAGTGCTCGAAACTAAGATTTTCAGATTCAGCTCGTCAAGGCCTTTCAAATGAATATAATCATGACTAGACTAGCACAATTTTGAGATTTGGGTCAGAGACGCAGGCACTCTCGTTTCTCTGGGCTCTAACCCGAATTTCAATTTGAGCGGAAACTAAGCATGACTACACTTCTTCTGAACTGCATTTACTCACTTATTTCGAAAATCTTGGTTTCAAGAACATCAGAGCAAAAATGAACGGATTACTGTACTTCCTTGAAACACAGTAACCCGACCAGATTTGCTCCAAAGTGCTCGAAACCTAGATTTTTAAATTCAGCTCGTCAAGAGCTTTCAAATGAGTGTAATCATGACCAGGCTAGCTCAATTTTGAGATTTGGGTCAGAGACGCAGACACTCTCGTTTCTCTGCACTCTTGCCCGGATATCAAAGTGGGCGGAATCTGAGCATGATTATACTTTTTCTGAACTGCATTGATCATGACCAGTCTAGCTCTATTTTGAATTTCCAAGGCTAGAGCCCAGAGAAACGAGAGTGCCTGCGTCTCTGGCCCAAATTTCCAAGCCTAGTCATGATTATGCTTGTTTTGAAGGCCTTGAAGAGCTGATTCCAAAAATTTTATTTTTGAAGGTCATTAATCCAAGATCTAGGTAATTACTGTCAGGTTTCAGTACCCCGGGCTCACTAAAACTGCAATTTCTACATTCATCTCGGAATTCTCTTTTCTTCCAGACTATTCCCAATTGCCCCAGAATCTATGGCTGATGGAATGGACATTTTACGGAGTGATGGTCTTTTGGCCACTATCAAAATTGATTTCTGGCATTCTCGACTCGTCTTTTGTGTATGGCACGAACGTTTTCCAAATCTTTTTCAATATCAGAGTCCCTATTTTTAAAGCCGCAAAAATTCATTTTTCAGTCTCCACTTTCAATTTTCTGTTAACTTTTCAACTTTTTTATTGGACTTTTTGTATTAATCAAAAGTTAGATTTTCATTTGAAACAGCTAAATGCTATCGTCTTAAAATAAAAATTCCATTTTCTATCGCTAGGTATTTTCTGAAATTCTCTTCCATTTTTTGGCAGACTTTTTTCCGCCAAGCGCCATTTTTTCTGCTTTTTTCGTCCATTTCCCAAGTGGAAAAAGCAATTTTTCGGGGGTTTTTGTCGCCTTTTTCGAAATTTTCCTTTTTTTTTCTCAGGTTTTTTTCTCCCAAATCCATTTTTGTTGCTTTTTTCGTCAATTTCCATCTAGAAAATCCACTTTTTGCGGAGTTTCCGACAGCTTTTATTTTCCTTTTCATTCGTAAAAATCTTTGCAAACCCAGAAATAATTGAAAACTTTTTGCCGCGAAAAACTTTAATTTAGAATTGAAAGATGTTTTTTTGATCTTTTGGCGGGAAAATTTCATTTTTCATGTTGTTTTTGTTTTGTTTTTTCTTTCATTTTTCCAGGTATTTTTCAATTTTTTTCAGATTTTTTCAGATTTGTTCTCTTCAATTCCACATTTTTTGACACATTTTTCTTTTTTTTTTGACATTTTTCAAGCTAAAATCGAGAAATCCCGACAAAAAAGATGAATTGAACAACATTCTAAAACTGAGGCCAATAGGGCGCGGTTGCTTTTTTTTTCGCATAACGTTCATTCTGAAAATTCTAAAAATCAGAAAAAGTGAAAAGGTATTAAGAAAATGAATGAAACATACAAACCAGTTGAAAAGCAAAAAAAAAAATAATGAAAATGTTTATTTTGGAACAAAAAAATTATGTGCTAAACTGTTGTTTTTCTGAATCCGAAGGTGCATTGAATGGTATCAATTTCGATTTCAAAAAGATGATTTGTTCCCGGAATAATTTCATCTTCAAATGCGTCCAGAATCGCGTTCTCATCGTCTTCATCATCAACTTCCATGTAGCAATATTCGAATTTTGGAGAAGCGAAAAGTGCCTGAAAGAAGAGAAAAACCAATGAAAACGCAGGAGATTGTACTCACATTTCTCAGTTTCTCGTACCCGTCAATCGACATTTTTCGGATAGAAATTCTGATAAGTAACGAAGTGATAAAGGCTTTCAATTGGAAGCTCCACTTGTCTGATATCACAATATTTAGCCTGTTTCCATTGATCTAATTTGACAATTTCATTAAAATTCATATAATGATCCTTCTCATTATGAATGAGAATATCTTCAAGAACTCCCGGTTTTAGATAGGGAACGACTGCGAATACTCCATCAACACGCGGAACTGTGATTTGAACGTTCACTAATGGAATTTGATAATTCAATGAATTGAACACTTTGAGAACTTCAGAGGTGCCTTTTTCGTTCAAATTAAAGCCAATCCATAGAACGTCCAGTTTCATTTTCGGCCATTTGCAGCCAGTAGAATGAGTATTTGATGTTATCCCCAACTTCACTCAGTCTTTTCGACAGATTTCGAAGGGATAGTCTGGAAAAAGAAAAGGATGAATTTGATGAAAAGTTGATTTTTTGTTACTTTTCTTGCAGAGTCAAATTTGCAATAATCATCTCCAGAATTTCATTTAGAAAATCCACTAATTCAGGTGTTTCTGGGCCCTTACTTCTGTCATGATCCAGGTTGAATTCTCCATTTTTGAATCGATAATACCAGTATTCGAAGTCTTTGTATGTCATCGCATCGTTTCCAAGGATTTCGGAAAAATTTTGATAAGCTTCGTAGACTGGTTTCCCGTGGTGAAATTCATAGCGAGCACATGCCAGAAGCTGCGCTCTGGAGAAAAGAACGTCATCCATTTTTCAGTTTAGCTGAAATTTCGTCAATTTTGAAAACGATTTTTGATAAAAAAAGAAAAGTTTCCCACAATTTTTCCCGCGAAAAGCAACAAGAGCGCTCCGTTGAATTCAGTAAAAAAAGGCAATTTTGAATTCTGAATCATGCATTTTCCTACTAATCGGTTTAGGTTCAAAACACAACAAAAAATCAAAAATGATTTTAAAATGATTTCGATTCCTTTTCGATGATTATCCACCAACGAATCTAGAATTTTGATTGTAACATTTCGAAGTTCCGAAACAGCCATTGGACTTTTTAGAACTATTCGCAAGTGTTTAAGAGCACGTCTCCATTCTTCTTCATATCGAATATGTTTATAATTACTTGGCCATTGAATAAGCAAGCCGCTTTTTGAGACATGTTTTGTTTGAAAAAATTCAAAAAAGTTTTTAAAGGAAAATGCCGCGACGCGACCGCAACGCATATGTTTAGCTTTCACTTTAACTTTCAAAATTTCAATTTTTTGAATTTTTTTCGCAATTCTTTTTCCCGTATTAAACCTTTGATCCCAATCCAGCTCCGTGATAACACTTTGCAGAAATTTGACCGGTAAGTCCATCAGCCTTGGTGGTGGCGGCGGCGGTGGCGATGGCGGTCTTTGCGGCAGCGGAACCGGCTTCACAACATTTTTGACTGGAATGTGATCTGGAAAATAGAATCCTCTTCGATTGAAATATCCGGGCGGTGGCTGATGAAAGTCCATGTAATATTGATCCTCTTCGAAATCGGTTTTTATTTCCTTCAGATGATTTTGCTCGGAGGAATTCATCCTGTTAAAAATTGAAATTTTAGTAGGAACTCTTTTTTTATTTGATAAATCGCGAGAAAATGAATGAATATCAGTGCTTTCTGCCATCGCTGGCATAAGTTCAACAGATTTCTCGTTATCCTCAGGGAACTCGATGTTTAATGGATTTTTATGCGTTTTTTTGTGAAAATCGAAAATTTCTACATAATTATTCTTATTTATTATTATGAAAAAATTTGAAAAACACTCTTAAAATCCACTCGGAATTGATAAAAACGAAAAATTTTTGGAGAAACAGTTGCGCGTAAAATGAAATGCCAAGTACGCATTATGAAAACTACAGTAACTTTTTTCAATTTTCTTCTTTCGTTATGGAGTTTTTAGCGCTTTTAAACTTGAATAATATTGAAAAAATAACAAAGAAACAATTTATAAAACTTTTAAAAACAAATTGAAAAAATGAAACGTTATTAAAAAGCTGTAACTCTTGCTGTAATGAAAGTTTCGAAAGACAATTGCGTACCCGGTACCCTATTTGACGCGCAAAAGTTCTGTCATGCTTTTTGAAAATTTTTCTTGCTTTTTTTCCGAATTTTCGGTATTTTTGGCGACTTTTGTGAATTTTTTCTGCACGAAAATGCAAAAAGCACTTCTCGATTGCCGATTCTCACAATTTGTATGGTTTTTTCTCTCCAAAAAACCAAAATCGAGACCAATCATGATATTGGTCGGCGGCGCCAACCAATAGTAGGCTTTTTTATGGCTTTCGTGGCCTCATTCTAATTGTTTTGTGTCAAACGGCAAATAGCTGTGAAACTTTTCCATTTCATTCTAAATCACTCTCAAATTGTTCTGAAATTTCAGCCAAACGCAAAAATGGAAGACGTTCCCTTATCCAGAGAGCAAATTCTACTTTTTGCTCGCTATGAATTCCATCAGGGAAAACCCGTCTGTGAAGCATATCAGAACTTCTGCAAAATCCTCGGAAACAATGCGATGACATACAATAACTTCGACTACTGGTTTTATCGATTCAAAAATGGAGAATTCGATCTGGATCACGACAGGAGCAAAGATCCAAAGAAACCTGGATTATTGGATATTCCAGTGGAAGTTGCGGAGATGATTATTGGAAAATTGACTTTGGAAGAAAAGTAAAAATAAATTAATTATACACAGTTCAATCTATTTACTTTCCAGATTATCTCTTCGAAATGTGTCTCAAAGACTTCGGGAAACTGTCGACAACATGAAATACTCTGTCGGAGAGTTATGTTTGATTATTCGGTCTCGATACGGCAATTCGCTGGAATTTGATAATGAAAGATTGAAATTCAAAAACTGGAAGCAATTATTGAAAGTCTTTTTGATTTTCATGAATTGGCCAAGAATGACCGTGGAATGCTTAGATATGGAAGAGTTTTATCTGAACGAACAAAATACTACTCAAGTTCTCGAAGCTTTCAAGTCACTAAATCATCAGATTCCAGTAGCGAAATTTCATATTTCTCCCGGAAATGATCAAATTCTCGCAGTCCTTTCGTATTTAAAGCCGGGAATTCTCGAAGATATTACCATCATCTGCAAGCCCTACTCCACTAACTTGAATGAAATCGTTAAATTAGACCAATGGAAACAGGCTAAGCATTGTGATATCAGACAAGTGGATCTTCCGATTGAAAGCCTTTTCCATTTCGAATCTATCCGAATTACTTTTGGAATAATGTCAAGAATGTCAATCGCAATCGAAGAGTTTGAGAAACTGAAAAATGTGAGTTCAGTTGTAATTTTTCTCAACTTTCGATCACTTTTTTTCTTTCAGGCTTTTTTAGCTTCTCCCAATTTCGAAGCATGTTACGTGGAAATCTATAATGAAGATGATGAGGACACAATTCGACATGCGTTTGAAGACGAGATTATTCCAATTCCGGGAACAAATCAATTGTTTGAAATCAAGTTTGATGCCGTAGACGATGAAGAGCATGAAGGGCTCGACTTCACTTTTGCCTTCAAGAAAACTTCCGCCTAATTCACTTTTTTACCCGAAACTTTCAATGTAATTGGCATCCTTTGTTCATTTATCTTCACATTTTGAATGTTTTCTGCTAATTCATCCCTTTTTCCGGCGACTTATTTTACACACTCCACTCACTCATTTCTACCTTGTTCTATTACATTTTTGTGATTTCTCATCCCTCCTCCCATCCTTTCAATTACTGGTTTCCCCTTGTTTCCAATCACTCAAGACTCACTTTTTCCCATCCATTCTTTTATATCGAAAATCTTGTGAAACGAAGATAGTTGCTTTATTTTTCAAAAAAATCCATTCCTTTTTATATCTGCATCTTGTATAAAGACTATTCGATTCATTCTGACTTTGTTTGGGACTTCTTCAAATTTAAAATGAAACTCCCGAAGTGAGCGAGGCGCCGTGCAACCCCCAGTAGCACATTACGGATGCGAGAGAGCATAGCATGATGCACGATATTTGAGAGACGCAGAGAAAGTTACCTTCACTAAAAGCTTTTGAAAGTTTTCAAAAACTTTCAACTTTCAAAACTTTCAGTTTTCAAAAAGCTGTTGTTTATTCTGAAAAAATTTTCAATTCTGAAAACTGATTCTGATTCAGAAAAGGACCTGCTTCTTATCATCTTTCTCTGTTTAACTTCACTTTTTCAAATCTTTTTTTCTTGTGGAATAGCTCCAAAAAAATTGTTGTTATTCAAAAATCTGATTAATTGAAAAAAAAATTTTTTTGATCTTTTGGTGGGAAAATTTCAATTTCCATTTTGTTTTTGTTTTGTTTTTTCTTTCATTCTCCAGGTATTTTTCAATTTTTTTTCCGACTTTTTTCTAGATTTTTCTTCTTCTATTTCATTTTTTTCTGATGTTTTCGTCAATTTTCACGTGAAGAAATGAGTTTTCTCAAGTTGTTTGCCGATTTTTCCTTATTTTGACTGAAATTTTCACTTTTTTCTGCCGGTTTCAGAATTTTTTTTTGAAATTTTCTAACTTTGTTCTCTTCAAAACTAATTTTATCTCTTATTTAGAGAAATTCGTGGGTGAAAACTGGCTTTTTTAGATTTTTCAATGTTTCAATAATTTTATCCGCAAAAAAACATTCAAACCCCGCGAAAAATCCATGTTTTCCCGCAAAAATCGCCTCGAAAACAGCTGCCGTTGTCCATCAGGAAACCCATCGATGTCTGCGTCTCTTCATTCGCCTGTGTTCTCTCTTCGCGACCGCGACGCAACCCCCTCTGCGTCGCGGTCTCCAGCCCTTTTTGAACCGATTCGCGCGCTTTTTTTCACTCATTTCCGCTGATTTCTTCGCCGTTTCGCGTCATTTTTTCGCCGCCGACGACTGATTTTGAGTGATTTTTGTATGAAAAATAGATTTTTACATAAAAAACTGATTGAAATTCGAGTGTTTCGCGAGAAAATGACCGAAATAGGTGTGGCAGATGTTTTTTCTTTTGGGTTTTCCCAGGGCAAAAAGGGATAGGAATCAATATTTTTCATTGATTTTAATGAGATTTAGGGGGTTTAAGAAGGAGAATGATGCCGGAAAAATGAAAATTGCATCATTTTTCAAAAAATTTTTTGAGAAGGGTTTTTTTGTTTTTTTTTTTTCGGGCTGATGGGGGTTGAAATGCGATGAATCGGAGCGGAAAAGGCGTATTTCGCCGGAAATCGGTGAAAATGTCTCGAAAATTTGCAAAAAATAACGGTTTTTGGAAAAATATGAGAAAATGCGGAAAATTTCTCGTTTTTTTTCAAGAAAGTTAGCGAAAATCATGTCAGAACCCCTGCGAACACGTTAACGTCGCTTAGAAAAAGCGAAAATCCGGTGAAAATGACCCAAAACTCAAAATTCTGCAAAAATCATGAATTTCGGCTGCAAGTTCGCAGAAATTGTGTGAAAATCATCAATTTAGCCCAAAAAGAAACATAATCCATGTCCAAATTCGTCGAAAACCGTTGAATTTGCCTCCGAGTTCAAAAACCTCTCTTCTCGCTCTTTTCCCTCTTTTCCTCCCTTTAAAACCCACCAATTCACCCTCATTTTTTGCAGTTTTACAACACCAAAAAAGCTCAAAATAGGAGACGCGCCACAAAAGCAAAGAGCGATGCCGGCGACTCCCACAAGGACGCCAAGCACGCGAATCAGTCGGCGGACGTCGTCAAGGTCGGTGGCGTCGACATCAGAAGACGTGCCGACGACGTCGTCATCGTCGTCTTCCGTGCCACACCTTCCACCGCCAACCGCTATGGAGACGGATGAGCCAACAACGCCAGTAGGAGCGGAGACTAAGAAGGCCAAGAAGAGAGCCGCTGCGATGACGACAGATGAATTAGAAGAGCCGCCAGCGCGAAAAGACGTGGCAAAAGAGACGGAGACGACGAAAGGAGGAGAAGCGGAGCCGGAGACACCGAAGAAGACGAAGAGGCCTATCGACAGACGTATCGCCTACATTTGCTCCATATTGTTGACCGAGAATCGCAAGATTCGCGATCGATTGTGAGTGATTTTAGACGGAAAATTCTGGGTTTTTGCTTCATTTTTTGGGCTCAACAGCCTGAAAAATCCCTGTTTTCCTCTATTTTTCACCCCCTAATATCTCCATTTTCTCATTTTTATACTTCCAGAGTCCTCTCGAACAAGACGATTCGCGAGGATGACCACGAGGAGCAGATAGCCGCAGCACGACGACTTCAGCCCATCATAGATCAGATTCAGATGGTTGAGCATATGTAAGGAACCATTTGAAATGGAAAATATAAAAAATCGGTCGATTTCGAGTGGAGGGCTGGAAATCACATTTTTGAGGCTGAAAATGGCTGAAATAGCGTCATTCATTCAGCTTTCCGGTCAGAAAGCTATCGGAACAGCTGCATTTTGAGCCGAAAGAGACGGAAAAAAGCTATTTTGAAAGGAAGTGGCGAAAACAGCGCTATTTCCCCCTTTTTCGGCTAGAAAGCCCATCCAAATAGTTAGATTCCGAGAGAAGAAGACTGAAATTATGCTGAAAAGTTGCATTTCTGAGACCAAAATCAATGGGTTTTCAGCAAAAACTGCCTCAAAACTAGCTATTTTCCACTTCTCAAGCCTAATATTTGTCAAGACCTCTTAACTTTCCCCACCAAATTCCCTCGTTTTCAGGATCCTTGGCACATCTCTCGAAGAAGTTCTCAAGAATCCCAAATATGCCGTCATTTCTGATCTCGTTCCCCCGCCAGCACCTCCAAGAGAAGATGACGACGTGGAACTCATTCAACCCTCCACTTCAACAGCACCATCCACATCTACATCCACAAGAACGATGCATCCAATTGAGGTCAAAATCGAGGATGCCGAAGGATCGGTGGCGCCGAGCACGTCGATTCTGCCATCGGCAGGCGGCGGATTTGGTGGAGAGACGAATGTGGAGAGAGCCGCTAAGAGGGTGAGTTTGGCTCGAAATCGGCTGAAATTGGAATAAAAACTAGCTGAGTATGGTGTAATTTGGGATATTTTGAAGCCAGAAAGAGGCTTTTCTAGCTTTGAAGCGAGAAGCTATGAAGAATTCGCTGAAAACTGGGATATATTCAACCCTGAAATGACCATTATATTACCCATTTTCTTTCCAGGAAGCCCACGTGCTGGCGCGAATCGCCGAACTCCGTAAGAATGGTCTGTGGTCGTCGACGCGTCTTCCAAAGTGTGTGGAGCCGGAACGAAACAAAACGCACTGGGATTACCTGCTGGAAGAGGTCAAATGGATGGCCATCGACTTCCGTACCGAGACGAACAACAAGAAGCGTCAGGCCAAATTCTTGGCTCAAACCATCGCCAAACAGCACCGCGATAAGCAGATAGAGGTGGCACGAGCCGCCGATCGAGAGATTAAGGAGAAGAAGAAGATGTGCGCTGGAATTGCAAAGATGGTGAAGGCGTTCTGGAGTGGTGTCGACAAATTTGTGGATATCAAAGCGACGGAGATTCGAGAAGCGCGACTTCAAAAGGCGAAAAATGATCATCTGATGTTTATGCTTGGTCAAGTCGGAGAGATTTCGAATGTGGTTGGCGAGGGTCTTGTCGCTTCGAAGACGCCTTCTATAGCAGATGACAAGGAGTTCCAGGCGGGTGATGAGTCAGAATCCGACGATGAGCAGACGATTGAGAAGGCGGAGAAGTCGCAGAAGAAGGACGACGTGTTGCGGGAAGTGGATGCACTTCAGACAGAAGCCAACGCTGATTATGATGACTTCTTGTTCACACTGCCGCCCGAATACCTGAAGGCGTACGGATTGACTAATGAGGATGTGGAGGAGATGAAGAGGGCGAAGAAGAAGGCCGAGGATGAGAGACGGATGGCTCCACCGAAAGTGGTCGAGATTGTCGAGGAGGAGGAGAAGATGGAAGTTGATGAAGTGCGTAATTAGAATACAAAGCTTGGAATGAAAATTGGCTGAAATGAGCATGACTGATGACTTTAATTTCGGTCTAAAATTCCCATTTGACCTGATAGCTAAAAAAAAAACATAATTTCATCTATAATTTTAGCTCAATTGCAGTCGAATTGGTCAGAAAAACACTTATTTTCTGTCAAAAGCAATTTTTAGACAGTTTATTTTCATCCAATTACGAGTTTTTGGGCATCAAAACCTCGTAAAATTTATTTCGCAGCCTCGAAATTCATCGTTTTGCACCGTGGACCTCAAATTTGACTCAATTAAGACTCTGAAATTGGTAGTCTCCTCTGAATTTTACCCTAAAAAGTAGATTCTGACTGGAGAATTCGTAGAATTCCATCAAAAGCCTCTTCCAGAAGCTGTTTTCCACCTAATTTTTTCTATTTTCCAGACTTCAAAACCAGCGGAACCCTCCCAGCCATCTACATCATCAACAGAGAAAACCGACGAAGAGAAGTCACAGGACACCTCGGCAGAAGACGGCAACGGCGACGGTCGTGGCGTCCTTCAAAACGTCGACTATCTGAAGCTGAACAGCAACGACAGTGATGAGAGACAACAGGAGCTCGCCAACATTGCCGAAGAGGCGCTGAAATTCCAGCCAAAAGGATACACTTTGGAGACCACACAAGTAAAGACACCGGTGCCATTCTTGATCCGTGGAACACTTCGCGAGTATCAGATGGTCGGTTTGGATTGGATGGTGACGCTCTATGAGAAGAATCTCAACGGAATTTTGGCTGATGAAATGGGTCTTGGAAAGACGATTCAAACAATCTCTCTTTTGGCTCATTTGGCTTGCAGTGAATCGATATGGGGACCCCATCTGATTGTCGTCCCAACATCCGTCATTCTCAATTGGGAAATGGAGTTCAAGAAGTGGTGTCCGGCGCTGAAGATTATGACCTACTTTGGAACCGCCAAAGAACGAGCCGAGAAGCGAAAGGGTTGGATGAAGCCGAATTGTTTCCACGTGTGCATCACATCGTACAAAACGGTCACTCAGGATATTCGATCGTTTAAGCAGAGAGTGAGTTTTCGGCTCAAAATTGAGGAAATTATAATGGAAACGGACCATTTTAGACACATTGCGCTGAAAATTGCACTGGAAATGATTCAAAAAGGATCATTTCCAACGGGTAGCTTCATCGCAAAATCTAGATAAATTTATCTGAAAATCTCTGAAATTTCCTCTCAACCTCTTCATTTTCCAGGCCTGGCAATACTTGATCCTCGACGAAGCCCAAAACATCAAAAACTGGAAGTCTCAACGATGGCAAGCCCTTCTGAACGTTCGCGCCCGTCGACGTCTTCTGCTCACCGGTACTCCACTTCAGAATTCCCTGATGGAGCTGTGGTCTCTGATGCATTTCCTGATGCCAACCATCTTCTCCAGCCACGACGACTTCAAGGATTGGTTCAGCAACCCTCTGACCGGAATGATGGAAGGAAACATGGAGTTCAACGCCCCTCTGATTGGACGTCTTCATAAAGTGCTCCGCCCCTTTATTCTACGTCGTCTGAAGAAGGAAGTGGAGAAGCAGTTGCCAGAGAAGACCGAACATGTCATCAAGTGCTCACTGTCGAAACGTCAACGCTATCTGTACGACGATTTCATGAGCCGCCGATCGACAAAAGACAATCTGAAGTCGGGAAATATGATGTCGGTGCTGAATATCGTCATGCAACTCCGCAAATGTTGTAACCACCCGAATCTGTTCGAGCCACGCCCTGTTTTGGCTCCATTTGTGGTTCCAAAACTCCAAGTAGACGTGCCCGCCTATCTCTTTGACATCGCCCATCAAAATCCGGAGATTCAAGAGATTCCCGAGATTTTCTACCTTCCAAAAGCCGGTTATCAACCTCAAACGCCAGGAATTTGCACTCAAAAGAAGCCGCTGATCGTTGAGCTCGAGGCTATGCAAAAGAACATTCTCCAGGAGCAACGCATCCCACAAGTCGATGGATTCCGATTCAATCGAACAGCGTTTGTAGCGAAGAATCCGCCGAGAGTCGGAGAAGAATCCGAGGATGAAGGTGTTAGAACTAATGGGATTCCTAAGACCAATGGAATCACTGCTTCAACCCCGAATAGCGCTTCAACCCCATCCTTAAATCGTCCTCAGACCTCATGTATCCGCTCCAAGACCGTTTTGAATACCACGCCCCTCACAATTTCCACGGATCGAAGTGGTTTCCACTTCAATATGAACAATCAGGGAAGATCCCGGCTCGACGAGTCTGCTAGAATGTCGCCACCACTGAAACGTGCCAAAATGACGGGAACGTCGGTCAACTGGTCGGATTATGTGCCACAACATGTGCTGGAAAAGATGGAGGAGTCGCGAAAGAATCAGCTGGAAATTGTGCGTAGACGATTTGGACTTGTGAGAGCTCCGATTATTCCACTGGAAATGGTGGCGTTGATTCGAGAGGAGGTGTTGAGTGGATTCGAGAGACTCGAGACAGAATCAGATGAAGGAATTCAGAAGGTGTTGCTGGAGCATGTGGAGCTATTGGTGCAAAGGTAAGAATGCTGAAATTTCATGGTTTTCGACCTAGAAATGCCAACAAAAAGGTCAGAACATCGAAGATTTGCCTAAAATCCCGAAGAAAATGATGCCTTTTTCTTCTAAGTCGGCTCAACTTGTCCGAAACTGGTTTGATTTCCACCGAAATCAAGTCAAGATGCTGAAAGTTCTTCGAAAATAGCCCAAGTTTCAAATAGTTCAGACCTTCAGCTTGAAGCCTGATTTTCAGCTTTTTTAGCTAAAATTCTACAAACTTTCCTTATTGAGTTAGTGATTTTCAATCAAAATATCCATTTTCGGCCACATTTAGGCTCAAAAATTACACTTTTCAACCCAAATTTTCACACAAAACACCCCGAAGCCACCTCTAACTCTCTATTTTCCAGATTCGGAATGTACGTCGAACCAGTGCTCACCGACGCATGGCAGTGCCGTCCATCATCATCTGGTCTTCCATCCTACATTCGTCAAAACTTTTCCATGTTGGAGTCAGAATCTCGTGATCTTCTCCTCAAGAATTCATCCGTGTTGGACACGCGAATGTCAATCGCCAGAAGTCTTCAATTCCCAGAGCTTCGATTGATTGAATACGATTGTGGAAAGCTTCAAACCCTCGCCGCACTTCTTCGTCAATTATACATTCACAAGCATCGTTGCCTCATCTTCACTCAAATGTCCAAAATGCTCGACGTTCTTCAGACATTCTTATCCCATCACGGCTATCAATACTTCCGTTTGGACGGCACCACCGGTGTGGAGCAACGTCAGGCGATGATGGAGCGCTTCAACGCTGATTCGAAGGTCTTCTGCTTCATTCTGTCCACAAGATCCGGAGGTGTGGGTGTCAATTTGACTGGAGCTGACACTGTCATCTTCTACGATTCTGATTGGAATCCGACGATGGACGCCCAAGCTCAAGATAGATGTCATCGTATTGGTCAGACGAGGAACGTGTCGATTTACCGACTAATCAGTGAACGGACAATCGAGGAGAATATTCTGAAGAAGGCCACACAGAAGAGACGTCTCGGAGAGTTGGCTATCGATGAAGCCGGATTCACCCCAGAGTTCTTTAAGCAATCCGACAACATTCGCGACTTGTTCGACGGTGAAAATGTAGACGTCACAGCGCCAGAAGACGTGCCGATGAACGAGAAGGAAATGGAGAAGGCGATGGCCAAGTGTGAGGACGAGGCGGACGTGAATGCGGCGAAGATTGCGACGGCTGAAGCTCGTGTCGATATTGCCGAGTTTGACGAGAAAATGGCGGCGACGGCGGCGAAATCGCAGGCTGAAGAGGAGGCCAACGACAAGTTTATGGAGTTGATACAGGCGGTGAGTTAGGCAAAAAAGCTTTTAAGGCTAGAAATGCTCTTTGAACGTGGTTTTTGGTCTTGAAAATTCTTTTTCTAACGCTGAAATTGACCTAAAACTTGAAATGTTTCAGATGAAGCCCATCGAACGATACGCTGTCAATCTTCTGGAGACACAATACAAGCCAGACTTTGAGGAGGAGTGTAAAGAGGCTGAGGTATGGAAAATCGATTTGAACGGCTTCAAACTGAGTATTTTGCGGCTCAAGATTGAAGATCTGAACTTTCAGCTGGAAAATTTCAGTTTGCGGCTCAAAATCCATTCATTTCCAAGCCAATTTTCTCTTTCAAATCCCATATTTTTGCCCAAGATTTCCCATTTCCACCTCTAAAACCCCATTTTTCCAGGCCCAAATCCATCAAAAACGCGAGGAATGGGACAAGACGATCAACGAAGCGCTGGATCCCGATCATCCGGACAACACCCTGGACGGTGACCTCTTCGGCGCCGATCAGGACTACTATCAGAATAATATGGACGAGGTACGAAAAGCCGGCCGTCCGTCGTTGAAAGCTCAACAGAAAAAGACGCCGAAATTCACGCCACGTGCGAGGTCGCCTTCAAAACGAAAGTCCACGGCTCCCAGTTTCGATCCTTATATCTCTTATGCGCAGCACGCTCTTGCCTCTCCCCCCGATTCGCCGCGTAGTTTGAAAAAGGCGCCTAGGCGTAGTAGTACTGTAGGTGTAGGTGGTAAGGTTGGTAGAGGTCGTCCAAGAAGATCAGCTATCGTCAAGAAGGAATCAGAAGAAGATGAGAACGATGAAGAAGTCGCTGTGACGAAGAAAGAAGAACCAGAATATGATGATGATGAAGAAGAAGAGGAGGAGCCTTCAGAAGATGATAGTGACGATGAGGAGTATGTGAAGCCACGTGGAAAAACGCCAGCGAAAAGGAAGCGTGTCGTGTTTGCGGAGCCAAAGGAACCAGTGAAGAAGCAGCAGAAAGTTGCTCCAAAAACTCCAAGGCCACCTCCCTCTAACAGAGTGGCACCGTCACCAACCAACTTGAATGTTAGCTCCAGCTCTTCTGGCCCAATTTCGCCGCCAAGTTTGACGTCACTTCCAGCTCAGGGGCCTCTAACTCTTACACCGAGACCTTCAACGTCTTCTGGACCCACTTCTGGAACATCTGGAGCATCCACTGGAACGCCCCGCCCACCGCGAGTGCTCTATACTCAACGTCCCCTCCTGCCAAAGCCCTCTCTGCTCCCTGTCCGAGTGCTTCAGGGACCCACGATCGTCAGAAGAACCATCCAAGGAATTGGCGCCGGCGGTGTTGGACGTCTTCCGATTTCCACGGCTCTTCCGCGAGCCGTCATGCCATCCACGTCTTCAGCTGGAACATCTGGAATCTCTGGAATCCCAAGACCCTTGCCAGTTCGAAATCTGACCGCGCCTCGTCAATTTGTGGTGCCAGCCGGTGGCCTGAATCGTGTTCGAGTGCTTCCTCAGGGAACGCCACGTCCCCTGCCGCCTACCGTATCCGGAAGTCCGACGAAGATGATGTATCCCGTAAGGGTCGTTCAAAGACCTGTACCGCCTTCTGGAGCCGCGCCTTCACCAATTGAACGTCCCGGATTTGGAATATACGAAAAGCCCCGATTCTCTCTGGGCTCCAGAAGATCAAGAGTGGATTCTGATGGTGCTGGACCATCTACTTCAATGGCTTCTAAACAACCTCCACCGCCGCCAGCGCCGCCCGCTCCGCAAGCTTGATCTACCAAAATTTGACCTATCTAGAATATTGAGATTTTGACCTACAACTTTCGGTTTTTTCGCGCCTTCCTTATCATCAGAGCGCACTTTCTTACAGCTATCTAGGATATTAAGATTTTGATCTACAAATTTCGGTTTTTTCGCGCCCTTTTTATCAATAGAGCGCACTCGCCCCTTACATATATAGAATTTCAATTGTTTTAACACACATCTTCTCTTCTTTCCCAGCCAATTTTCCCCCATTCTCATTTCGGTTCTCGCTCTCTCTCTTTGTGAAATTTTTATTTTTACTTCCCATTTTTTTGAATTTTTCAATTGTTCCTGAATACATAAACGTTGTGTTGTACTCTTCTTTTCCTCACATTATTCTCCTTTTTTTCTAGAATTTCGAATATTTTTTCCTTTTTTTCGAGCTTTCCAGTGGTGCTCTTCTCATTGACTTTTTCTCCATTTTTTTCCCGCAGATTTTCAGTCTTTTTTCAGCATTTTCAGACAAAAGGGGGCGTGGCCATAGATTCCCTGCCAACTTTCGCATTTTTTGACTCAAATTTTCCAATTTTTTCACTTCATTTTTTTTGGAGGAAGGATGAATACGGAATGGATTTTTCTCTCGCCATTTTTCACTTGGCTCCTCTCTCGAATTTCAATTTATATAATTTAATCTCAAAAAATGCGAAAGTGGCGAGAAATATCTGTCCTCAGTCTCTCTTCTGAAAATGTTGTAGAAAAGTTGGAAAATTTGTGGGAAAAAATGGGCGCAAATAGTTGGTGGGCGGGGCCACATTGGATTCTTCGATTCGAGGTGAAAAATGGATTGAAATGTGGAAAAAAATCTGAAACAGAAAAGTGTGAAGGAATCGAGAAGACAATCGGAACGAGATGACGTCAGGAACCTGAAAAATCTGATAAAAAGGGTGATTCTGGAAGTAGAAATAGCTATAGAAAACTTGGAAATTGGCAGTTGTGAGGTACGGTAGAGATTAGCTAGGTTACTGTAGCTAAAAAAAGTAGAAATAGTTAGAGAAGTCTTAGAAATCGGACCCCTGATACTGTAGGTAGAAGCCGTAATCTCTGAATGGTTTCTGGATCACCTACCGTAAACTGGGAACGAATTTTCTGTGTCTACCAAAGGATTACTGTACTTACCGTACCTACAGTACCCCATAAAAACTTCCAAATATGCCGTAGTTATATTACTGTACTAATATACTGTAGCCATGATAGGATCCTGGATTGATGTACCTTGCGTAATTCTGAAACGCCCCAGCAAAACTTTAGGTTAATGTATATACCGTAGTCTGACGAACCACCAGCGCTACCGTAATCAAAAGAAAATTTGGGATTACTGTACCTACCATAACTCACCACTATCATCCCCATCATTTCCAGATGAAGCTGACCGATGATGATTTCGATGAGATGATGCCCATCTGGTTGCCACCATCACCACCATCCTCTGATGCTGATTTCGATCTTCGAATGGAAGATGATAATCTTGATTTCATGTATGAAATAGAGTTGATGAGCGAAGCACGACTACCACAGGCCACGCATGAAGTGCGGAGACCACCGTTAATCGAGAAACAGAAGCAGAATCAACAGCAGATGAATGGTAAGAATTGAAGGAGAGAGAAGGATCTGGAAAAGAAGGCTTGAAATGACTGGAAAAAAAACGTCTGAAACAGACCATAAATAGAACTGAAAGCAGTGCTGAGGAGCCAGAAAAATCTGGAAAAAATTGGCTGAAAATGCTGAAAAAGGTCTGAAACGCCTCAGGAAGTTGCCTGGAAGGTCCATGAGAAGGTCTTGTTCCAGATAGAGAACAGTAGGAAAATGTGGCTGAAAAATTTTGAAAATAGGGAAAACAGAACGATTTTCACCTGAAAAGCTTAGTTTTTTAAATGCTTCCGTTTTGACCCAACCTGGAACCTGGAAGAAAAGTTTGGCCAAAAATTTAAAAAACCTCAAAATTTTGATCTTGAAAACAACGAAAATTTCCTGAAAAATCTAAAAAATTTTGAGCTGGAAAAATAAAACCCAGCCGGATAGTTTGAATTTCCTGACTGAAACCCCAAATTCTAATGTTTTTGAAACCCGTAATCTCCACCAAAAGATTTTCAAGCATCGCTTTCTGTGATTATAGCCTCAAAGCTATAAAATTCGGCTCAAAAATGCAGAAAATTAGCGTTTCCGACCCAGAAAGCTCTGAAAAAACTGGTTAAAAACACGGAAATTCATATATGACCTCAAATTTCCCCCAAACCTTCATTCAAATCCGATATTCCAACCCCAAAATCCAATTCTTTCAGAACTCACAGACATGCTCCTCTCCTCCACAAAAGACAAGGATTCGGTCTACGACGCTGTCTCCAAATGTCTTCAGATGCCCTCAACAGAAGCCGGCGCGGCTGCCTCTCCAGCCTACACTGAAAACTCGTTCTCCATGGATGATACGAGCCAAGATTCAAAGTTGGAACCACTTCTCCTCTCTGAAAATCAACAACCCGGAGCCAGTAATGTGAGTGGTACTGTAGGACAAGTGGCCGGAGGCAATCATCAATTGACACCACAACAACAACAACAGCTTCTACACTTGCAAGCTCAACAGAATAAGGCAAAGAAGAGGAGAAATGCGGAAGCTCGAGCGGTAAGGGATTTGACGGAGAAATGGCTGAAAATTCTTCAAAAATTGAAATTTTCGGTCATTTTTTGGTGGAAAACGGCTGAAAAATGTCTGGAAATTCACTAAAATTGGGGTTAAGTGACTCAAAAACGGAGCTTCCTGGGGTTACTGTAGATAGTATTTAAGCTACTTCATCTTACAGTACTCCTACAGTAACCACATTAATTCATAGGTTGGAGAACTAGACTTTCCAGTAGTTACAGTATCCCCAAAACTCTCCTGACAAACGGTTTTTAACATAGGATTCTAGAGCTACAGTAATCTATAAAATGGGTCCCAGTGGAGTACTGTAGATGGTACCTAGGAATACTGTAAATACCATGGGAAGCAAAAAAAAAATTTCATAGCTACTGTAGTCAATACAGGGGAATTACTGTACCCAAAATAACATTTCAAAGTTCGTTTATTTTTATTCTGAAAATCCTAAAATCTGGTTCCCAAATCTTACAAATCTTCGCCAAAACTCGAGAAATTTACTTCCAAAAATGATATTTTCAGCCGAATTGAGCTGAAAAAATTAGCTGAAAACTGCTAAAAACAGGAATTGAAAAGCTCAAAAAAGTATTTACAGGCGCTCAACCGATCAGCCGACAGCTGTGTGAAACGTGCGACCACTCCACCACCAGCATGGCGAGAAGAAGTCGATTTCGACGGTGCTGAGTGGAATATCGTAGAAGACAACGCCTTGCTTCAAGCAGTTCAACTGGAGCTAGCCAATTCTCATCTCGTTGAAAAGAGTGAATCCACACCGGGAATGGTCCTCAATTGGGAGCTGGTCTCTTTGTCAGTCTGCAAGCACACCCGTTTCTATCGCTCGGCTCGCCAATGCTCAATTCGCTATCAGATGTTTGTTAGGCCCAAAGAGCTGGGTCAATTGGTCACATCTCATCCGATTACCAAGCAAAACGTGAAAGTGGAGCTCTCGACGACGGAGCTGTCTCATTTGAGGCGTGGCCGCATGACGACGGACAGTCAATACGCGCATGACTATGGAATTTTGACGGATAAGAAGCATGTGAATCGGTTTAAGACGGTGAAAATTGCCGCCGCCAAGAAGCAGGTCCAATTTTGGAGAGGACAGAAAGGTAAAGATGGCGGAGGTACAGGAGGAGCAAGATGCGAAGAAGGTGTGGGCTTTTCTGTAGTAGTGGTGATGGTGATGGTATTGATTTTGGTTAGAATAGATAGTCTAGATGTTAGAATAGACAAGAGCATGGATTTTGGACATTTGGACAGGTTGAAGCCAGAATTTTGCAGTTATTCAGGCTTTTCGACATAGAAAAATTGAACTTTTTGGCTCTAAATGAGCTTTTGTCACGTTGAAGCTGGAGATTTTGGTTCTAAAAGAGCTCCGAAGACTCTATGAAGGACGAAACGAGCTCAGAAAGGCTATCTCTTGGAAGGCTATACACACAGTCCTCATTGAAAAAATTTCACTTTGGAGTCCTATAAAGTCGTTTTTGAACTTCCAAACACGTTGAAATTAGCGTTTTTGGCTCAAAATGAGTTCCATATGCTCCCTGGGGGGTGTGGACCGTTTATTCACTTCTGGACGCTCAAGAACTGGAGAATTCGGCTTAAATTGAGCTTCTGGCTTCGAATGAGCTCTAGAATGGCATGAGAAGCTTCGAGAAATGTAGAATACTGTAATTTCGAATATGCGAGCTTTCCGTAGCCAATTTTGAAATAAGAACAGCTAATAAGAACAGGACAGTGAAAACGAGTTAAACATTTCCCGAACATGTATCCAGATCTTTAGGGACACTAAAAATCTAGTCAAACTATTCCTAAACTGTCAGTTCTCTAGGACCTACTTGAGCCGCTTTTTTGATCACTAGCAACGTGGAAAAACGGCCTCAAAGCACTGTCCAAGTGTCCAAATTCCCCCTCCCTGCATGACATATTCCTTCCCGCAACCTAATTCTTCCAATACTAAACGTATCTTTTCCGCCGCTCAAGGAATCGAACAACGAAATCTGCAATCACTGGATGGTGGAATGCCGCCGCGTCACGAGGCTCGTATGGCCGAATTCAACGTTCGAACCGGCATCGTTTTAGACGCCGAAGAGGTCGTCACAATGCCCGACGCCGCAATTGAGGCGTATGAGGCGAGCAAGAAGAAGTTGTACGCCAGTCGACAACAGAAACCGGTGAGTAGCTCGCTGGAAAAGGAGCTGGAAATTCCGGCTGGGAACGCTGAAATGGGATTTTTAAAGTGGAAACTACATTAAAAAAAAGTGCAATTTTGGCTTAAATTTGGCTTTTTTTGGAGCAGAAAAATCTGAAAACAAAGGAGATTCGGCTAGAAAATGCAGAAGACTGGAAGTGCAGAAGACTGGAGTTTCCAGACTGGAAATGAATTTTTCATTGAGTTTTTGAGAAGAAAAAAGCTGAAATTTCGGCCAAAATTTTTGTGAAAAGCTGGAAAAGACGCTAAATAAAAGCGGGATTTTAAGCCTCACTTTCTTCCTCTTCCAGTCTATTCTAGACCAATTTTCACTATTTACAGCCATTTTTCGCCAATTTCCACTTCGGAACCTAGTTCTAGTTTGACCATAATTTTAGACGATTTTCAGTCATTTTTAGCCAAATTTTGAAAATTCGGAGTCAATTTCATCGTTTTTCATGTCACACTTCAATAGCTGTATTCTGTATTTTTGAGTCAAAGTTTGGTCCTTTTTCAGCTATTTTAGGCTATTTTCAGCCTTTTCCAGTCTTTCCAACCCTATCTCTAACCCCTCTATTCATTTTCAGTCCCCCCGACAGGACAATCGCTTCCACACTCTGGTCCTTCGACCCTACACCGTGCCAGTCAACACCGAGCTGCGTCCGCTGCCTCTTCGTCGAGATATGGTCATCGCCGTGCCGCCACTTGAGCCCGCTCCCGTTCCAGTGACACATCCACCACTACCAGTAATGATTCAAGGAGGACCACCCGTCGCTGGAAATGTCGTCGTTGGTCAAGGAGGTTCTGGAGGAGGAGGTCATCAGAATCATCCGACGTCTTCGAATAATCAGAATCATCCTTCTTCACACGGGCATCCGACGTCATCTGGAGGCGCCGCCTCGACATCTTCTGGAGGTTCCCAACCTCTTCCCCCAATTGGTACTATCATGCAGCAGCCAGCAATTCCGATGAGGCAGCAACAACAAGTCGTCGAACATCATCAAGTGATTCCTGCTTCTGGAAATGGAGGAATGATGACGTCATCTGGAGGAGGCGGAGCATCGCAACATCATCATCATCATCAGGGTTCACATCATCAAGGAAGCCATCAAGGCCATATGACCCCTCAACATCAGCCAACACCGCAGCAGCCGACGATACAGAGAAGAACGGCAAGCGTCTCGAATGTACAGTATTTGCAGCAGCAAGGTAAGGAATCGGGGAGATTTCACGGGGAAAAATCGAGAAAATCTGGAAATTTTGAGCTGAAAATAATCAAAAAGTGGGAAAATTAGTTGAAAAGTGGCAATAGAAGCTCCGAAAATCTGGTTTTGAAACTCCGAAACCAACTTTTCTGGCCGCTTTTTTCCCAGAACTGGTCCGTTTTCAGCCAAATAAAGCCATAGTTTGATTTCCTGAAAATCACAATTCGAGCTTTTGGACACCATTTTTCACTCAAAAGGCCCAATTTTCACCCAGAAAATTGGATTCTAGACCAAAAAACCAGTTTTTCGAGGGGTGGAAGCCCTTTTTGCAGCAGTTTTCCCGTGGAAAAGCATCCAAAAACTCTAGAGTTCAAGCCATTTTTTCCTGGAAAACCGCTGATTTTAGGCAAAATTGGGTCACAAACTTCGCAGTTTTATTGTCTAAAACCTAGAATCGACTAATTCCGAGCTTCTGCGAATACTTTTCCCAAAAAATGCTCATTTTCAGTCAAATTTTGCGATAAATTCTTTTCGAAGCTTAAAACTTCATTCTCAACCCTCCAAACCCCCATTCCACCTCCACAACCCCTTCATTCTTCCAGGAAATCAAGGTCAAAGCTACGTTGTGATGAATAGCAACGCTCAATCATCGTCTCAACACTCGAATCAAGGAGGAGGACAACAGAACACAGGAGGATCTGGCGACGTCGGAGGAGGAGGTGGTCCATCTGGAGGACAACACACACCACAACACGCCCCTCAACAACAGTCTCATCAGCAGCAACCCCATCCGCAACAGCAAAGAGTGCAGTATGTGCCGCAAGGAGCCGGCCGTGGATCCTATGCCAATACGCTTGTTATGCAGAGAGGTGGAAGAGTTGTTAGGGTTAGTTTGGGGAAGAAAATCATTCAAAAACCCGGATAATCTAGAAAAATAGCTGGAAAAGTGGGAAAAATTGATCCCAAAAATGAGAAAATTTTGTCGAAATCGATCATTTTGGGCTGTTATAGCCTATAACGTATAGGCTTAAAAAAGATCGGAAATCTGGAAAATACACCCAGATTTAGAAAAAAAAAGCCCAGGAAGCTCCGAGAGGATACGGTTCTTCCAGCTTATTCAGGCTGAAAATCCCGAAATTTTGGCTCTGAATTGAGTTGAAAAAGGCTGAAAGTCGGCCCGATTCCGGACTAAAAACTGAAGCTCCCGCTGAAAAATAGCCATTTTCAGTTGTTTTTAAGCTTAAATTAGCCGATTTACCGCCAATTATTAGTCCAAAAGCTCGTATTTTTCGTCCCGAATCCCCGAAATTCCGCATGAATTCGGCTATTTCCTGCTGAAAATTTCTAGAACTCCATCCGTTTTTAGTCTATTTTGCCACTATTTTGGTCCTAACGTCTTCAAAATTCCCTTTCCAATTGTCAGATTCCAGCTCATTTTGAAGCTGTTCCAGCCCTTTCCAGCCAATCCCACTCTAAGAGTTTGATTCACAAGCCTAAAACCATCCTATTTTCAGCCAACGGGAACCCTACAAAGCGGCGGTCGTCTCTACATCGAGCCACGTAATCAGTATGCGCCAAACGTCGTCCCCGTTCGAGTGATGCCGAATCAAGGAGGAGGAGGACCATCCGGTGGTGGTATTGGACAAGGAGGAGGTCCCGGAGGACCCGGAGGAGGAGGTCCAGGTGGTCAAGGAGGACCACAGAGAATGATGGTCGGACAACGGAGAACGGCTCCGATGCCGGGCACTGTCGCCGCGATGGTGTTGCCGAATCGTGGAAATGGAGGCGTCTCGCAGATACGAACCATGCAGTGAGTTGAGGGAAATACTGGGGCAGATACAGTAATCCTGGATGTGTAGAAGATGCTTGGATAAACTACAGTAATCCTAGTTGAAATGGGAAAGGATCTAGAATAGGCTACAGTAGTCCTGGTTACTGTAGGGAAAGAAATCGGCTCCAGTTAGCACGTTCCCGGATAAGCTACAGTAACCCTGGCCTTGGCATTCGAGATAGAAATGTATCCTAGATAAGCTACAGTAATTCTAGTTTTGCGTTACTGTAGTCATGGGCTCAGCAAACTATACTAGAGCAAGAGCAGGCGGAGCTTCTCCTTTTAACCTTAGATTCTTCCTTAGCTTCGCCTCTTTCATAAGCTTCTCCCGTTTTCTCACATAAGCCACGCCCCCTTTCGTAAAAAGAGCTTTAAAAAAGGTGACTTTCCCATCCTATATTTTTAAGCTCCTCCTTTTTTAAAATCTAGGCCACGCCCCCGATCTCAAGCTACCTTCATGAAGACCAGTTTTCTGCCAATAACTTCTAAGCTCCGCCCCTTTCTTCATAGGCCACGCCCCTTTTAATCCCTCAAAACATCTTCCTAATGCCTCTCAGTCTTTCCAGACGCGGTGCGAACTACGGTGGAGTCGGCGGTGGCGGTGGAGGAGGACATCATCCAGGACAACAGCAGCAGCGAATAAACGTGATGGTCCAACCGCAAAATATGCGTCAAAATCACCCATCAGGAGGAGGACAAATGATGGGCGCAGGAGGAGGACCAGGAAATAATGGAGGACCGGGAGCCGTTCGCCGTCAACTCATCGGCCGCCCACTTCAACGTGTCGATCAGTCGGGAGCGCCTACTGTAGCTCAGGTGGTTGTGGCCCCGCCCCAAGGACTTCAGACTTCCGGTGGACCGCCCGTTCTTCATCTGCAGCGATCGTCGATGCAGTTGCATCAGGTCGTGTCGTCTTCTTCTCATGCTCCGCCCCCACAGGCTCCGCCCACTCAACAAGCTCCGCCCCCTCCGACGTCAACGTCTTCTGGAGCAACTTCTGGAGAGCCATCATCTAAATAAATTTGAATATTCCATGTACTATATTCTACACTTTATATACATATATTTATATCAATTCTTTTCAATTCCCCCACCGCGAATAGCATTCTCTTCTAAGAATTATCATTATTATCAGTCTCTCAAGGATCTTCTTTATGATAGGCCACGCCCCTTTTTATCACTTTTCTTCCCCCATCATTACTATCACCTACTATTTCCCTTTCTCCCCCCAATTTTTCTCTTCATCCTCTGGCAGGAAATTATATTATATTCATATGAAATTCGATTTTGCTTTTATCCCGACTTTTTGATTCTTTTCTTTTGCCGAAAACTTTCAGACTCTTTCAGAAATTTTGAGACTTTTCGGTTTTAAAATCCAATTCGAAGGAAAGATTTGAAATCGGCTCGCTAAGCGCTTCAAATACAGCACGAACAAGCCCTGGTTTGCTCCACCTGTTGAGTCCCACCACGAAATTCCTGGGGGTACTGTGGATTTAAAGGCGCATTGAAAAGATGATGATAAATTGACGGACTGAATCCAATGGAACAAAAAAAAACAAAATGAGTCAGATTGGTTCTGAGAAAAAAAATTTGGCTGAAATTATTTTTAGTTTTTTTTTCTGGAAGTATTCAGATTTTTCAGCGTCTTCTGTCTACAGAATCGCTGATTTGAAACCCCTTTTGGGACCCAAAAATTTCAGTTCAAGTTTGACTGGAATTCTGAAAATCGGACGGAATTTTCAGACTTTCCAGCACCTTCTGACTACGGAAACTTTTTTTCGGAACCTCTGACGTCATCTGAAATAGCCTGAAACTCGAAATTTTCCGCTCAGGAATTGCTGAAATTCTTGAAATAAAACCGCTGAAAAATACTTTTTTTTAAGGAAAAAAGTCTGAAAATCAGGCTCTCAAATCAAGAAAACTGATTTTTCAGAACATAAAAATTTCAGATTTTCCGCCAAAAATTTTTCAGAAAAATAAAATTTTCAGACTTTATTTTCAGCCAAAAACTCCATATATCAATATCAAAAAGTCAGAGAAAAAACCCTATGACGTCATCTGAAAATCAACCTGAAAATACGTGATCAATTGATGAATGATGCCCTCCATCACTTCACTCTATGTTCAGTTCCAAAAAGAAGTCAAAATGCAAATTTTTCCGAAATCGAAAAAAAAAACGGAAAAAAAGAGAGAAAAATGACAGATCAGGTCGACGGAACAAGTACTGGAAATGTGTTAGTGATAGAGCTATTTAGGACGGAGGTCGACTACTTTTTTTTGAAACTTTTTTTGGGAGTTTTTTTTTTCGAAAAAAAAAGTTTCTGTTTATGACCAATGCGGTATCAGGAGCAGTGTTATGGTGATGGGTATAAGGTGAGAATATTCAAAAAAATTTTCGAAAAATTTGAAATTACCGTAAGCTTGATAGACGAAAAACTGAAATTTTGAGAATAAATAATTTTCGGCTGAAAATTTCAGTTTATTCGAAGTCGGTTTTCCAACCATAGGAAAAATTTTTTAGCAGTTTTTTGGGCTAAAACCGGTGGATTTGTCTGAAATTTATTCAGTTGGTTTGAAAAAGTTTCACTAAAATCTGAAAAATTGAAAAAGTTTAATTGTCTGAAAATTTTCTTTCTGAAACTCCCACTTTTCCACAAGTTCAGAATAACGGATGTATTTTTACAGTTCATCTATAGAGATTCTTACACAATTTTTCATTTGAGTTTTCCAAATATTCTGAAATTCGGAGTTCAAAACTGGAATTTTTGAAGTTTCCAGAATAGATTTATTATTGAAAGTTTTGAATTTTCAGAAAATTTTTATATCAAAAGATAGAGCAAAAAATTCTGAGCATTTTTCTCTCTTGACCTATCCTTCTAGCTCTGCTGGTTCCCGAGTTATAGTCCTTAGAAGTAGAGATGTTAGAGCGCAGAGAAACCAGACACTCTCGTTTCTCTGCGCTCTCTCCTCTCTAACCCCTAAACTTCAAAAGGCGATATCTCGGCCAGTTTTTGAGCTAGAGAAGTGGTTCAAAAAACAAAAATGCTCCAAATTTTTTGCTCATTCTAAATTTTCCAATGTTATAATCAAAAACTCAATTTCAGGAACCCTATTGCCTTGTCTTCCGTGATGGTATCACTGCTCTCCCATTGTTGGCTTTTTGGATTCTTATTCCAGTCTACGCAAGAATAGTGAGGAATAATGAGCCGGTGTTGAGAGCTCCCAAATATTTTTGGGCTCATTTGGTTCGTTTATTTTTTCAAAAATGAAAAAAAAAAAGAAAAAAAGACACTTGACCCCCGGCTAAGTCAACAGACATCATGCCGACCAATCAAGTGCCAATTTTTTGTCACTGATCATTTATTTTCATTTTTTAGGCTTGAGAAGCCTTGATGGGCCTAGAATAGGCCTCTTTTTAGGCCTGAAAAAAGGAACATAGGCTTTCAAAAGTGAGAATTTTGGCTTGAACTGGGCCTTGTACAGCCCTACGTTAGGCCTAAACTAGACTTAGACAAGCCTAAAATTGGTCTAAATAAGCTTAAGAAGAGGGCTTATGTAGGTCTAAAATAGGCCTATAACAGATTATCTAGGGTTGAAGTAGGCCTGAAATGGGCTTGAGAGACCGAAACTAGCCAGAAACAAGCCTAAAACAGGCAAAGTTTTCCAAAAATAAATTGGGTTTTTCGAAAATTTTCAAATTTCTAAAGTACCCATTTCAATTTCTGAAACCTAATTTTTTAAAATCTTTTTTCTACTACTTTGGCTCAAAAAAAATCAAATTAGACTAAAAAAGCCTATATTGGCCTAAAATATTGTCTATATTGGTTTAAAAATCTGGCTCACTTTTCCAAAAAAAATATAAGTTCAAGACCAAATTTTCATCACTGATCTAGTGAAAAAATTGTCTTTAAGTACTCGATCTATTTTAGGTACTTGAGTTTGGTATGGCCTGAGCTCAGACCCAAAGCCTAAAATTGGACTAAAAGTTGAAAATTCCAAAAATCTGAAATTTCAGGAAACGTCTGTAAAAAATTTTTCTCTGAATTTTTTGAAAATGAAAAACTTGAGTCAAAAAATTTTCTCATAATCAAATTTTTAAACTTCCCGCCAAAAAAGTCCCAATTTTACAAAAAATTTCAGATTTTCCAAGTCCTTCTCCTTGTCAATAATGCCGTATTTGGAGCACTGGATTTCAATCGATCTGATCATTTTCTACCACTTCTTCGCTTCTTTCAAGTACTTTCCTATGTGAGTTTATTCGAAAAAAAGAAAAGAGAGTGTGAAGAGCAAATAAAAGAGCTCTCTCTTGGTTTTCTGATCATCATCATCATATCAAATATCATATCAGTCCTCCTCTTCTTTTTTTTTCTTGTAAGTTTTCGGAGAAAAGGGGCGGAGCTTGGGAGGAGGGGTATCAGGTTACTTTAAGGAGGCGTAGAACATGATATTTATGTTTGGTGGGAACAGATTTTTTCGTGTTAAGAATCTTGTTTTTTGTGGAAAATATTTGAAAGTCCACAAGTTTTCATAGAATTTTTTTCGTATTTAGAATGTTTTTTTTTGTATTTTTTTGAGCATCTTGAAATTTTTTCCTTCAAAAAGTTGTTTTTCAATTAAAAGAAACTTTTAAAGCTCGTCATTTTGAATTTTGAAAAAATCGAACACGTTTTTTTTAGAAACTTGATCTTTTCAGAAACTTGGTCTTGAGGGAAAAAAAGAATATTGAATTATCCATTTTTGAATTTTATACCCTATTTTTTTGTTTTTCTTTTCAGAAACTTATGAAAATTTGTCATGAAATTTGGCGGGAAATTTGAAAAATTTAGAAGACTTCAATGAAAATCCAGTTCTATAGCTGAAAATGTTTTTCTTAAATTTCCAGGCGGAAACTATACCAAAAGATAGAGCTTAAAATTCTAAACATTTTTCCCTTTGGAACCATATTTCTAGCTTGTTTAGTTACGGAGTTATAGTCCCTAGTAGTTTGGAGGCTAGAGCGCAGAGAAGCCAGACACTCTCGTTTCTCTGCGCTCTCTTCTCTCTAGCCTCCTGTACTTTGACTGGGGGTATCTAGACGAGTTTTTGAGCTAGAAAAGTGATCCAAAATCAAAAAGTACTCCAAATTTTCAGCTTTACATTCTAAAATCAAAAAAAAATTCAAAAAAATTTTCGATAGTCATAATATTTCATGACTAAACATACATCAAGTATCATTTTTCTGGACAACATCAGTGTTATGAAATGAGAGTTCTTCGGGTGGTTGCTTTTGATGACGTCATTTATTAAACAAAAGAAAAAATGAGAGAGTAGAGAGACGCAGAGAAAAAGAAGCAAATTAAAAAATGATTTATTAGAGGTGATTTTGTTTCTGGGAAAAGAGGGAGAACTAGTGTTAAGATTAGTGGGCTCGGAACATTTTTTTATTCGAGTTTGGGAAATTTTTTTTTTGGAAATTTTGTTAGGATTTTCAGTTTTAAATCGAATCTTTTCATTTTCATTGTGACCTAAAATTAAAAAATTTTTTAAAAATTTTTCCCAGTTTTTTCACATGATGTCTAGAACCATTACAGTAAGTCTCTAAGAAATGGACATATTAGAAATGACCCCTATAAGAACCTACCGTTTAAGAACTGTCCCGGATAAGAACTCTCCTGACTTGGTGTATTACTTTATTTTCGAAATTTCAAAAAAGTTTTTACTTTTTTGAAATTTAAAAATTTTCTAATTCTTTTCTCCCAAAATATCCCAAAAAAGAGAAGCTTAAGAAAAAAAAAAAAAAAACATTCAAAAAATTGGTAAAATTTTGAAAAATAAAAATGTACAACTGAAAAAAAAAGCGAAAATTCAAAATTTTTTAAGGGTCAAATTAACATTTTCGATGCTATTTGAAGTATGAAAATGTCAAAATCAAAATTCCAAAATTCGAAAAAAAAAACGAAAAGTTCAAAAAACCACATGTTGCATTCTATTCAAATTCAAATTTCAAATTTCCCCCACAACATGAAAACATTTTCAAAAAAGGAAAAAAAAGTGTAAAGTTCAAAATAACAAGATTCGTCTCAAAAGATTAGACCCCACCCCCCTCCATTTCATCTTCCTAAATCTACAAAAATTGTCCTTAAAGCTCAGAAAATTTTTCTAAATCTAGGATCATAACTCTCATCTAAGCTCCGTTCTTGATCACTTTTCAGGCCTGAAAAATGTCTTTAAAGAAGACAAAAAGTATTAAAAATCGGGACTGAAAGTGATAAAAAAATGTGATTCTCTTATCAGTTTTTGGAGATGAAAATGATGAGAAAAAGGGTGCAAAATTGGTGATAACCTTTTTTCTCATCTTTGCTTCCAAAAAATTAAATTTTGGCTAAAAATTAGTTTAGACTGAAAATGTTCTTCATCCGAAAGCCAAAAAATTTTGGCTTTCAAAGGTTTTCGGCTGAAATTAATTTTTAGGTCAAAAATAGTTTTAGACTGAATATTAGTTTTGGCTGAAAATAAATTCCCCCCTCCCTCTAAAAATAATTTTTATGCTGAAAATAACTTTTATACTGAAAATGATTTTTATACTGAAAATAATTTTTAGTCTGAAATTTTTTTGGGCTCAAAATAATTTTTTTTGTCTGAAAAAATTGTCAGCCAAAAAAAATTTCTATCCCTTTTTTCCAGCCAAACTGTCCCCTTCCTTCATTAATAATAATCCAATATTCGTTGTTGTTTTGACTTTTTGGTCTCTCTTTATTTTCGTTTTTTTTCCTTCTTTTTTTTAGTCGTGCTCTTTGATTCTATAATATGAAAAAGCTAGAAAAAAGAGGCGCAGACAGAAAAATGAAAAAAGAAAAAGGAAATCGAAATAAAGGAAAAGCTTTTTTTTCATGTTTTGTAGTATTCTAAAGATATTTTTCAAAAAAAAAAATATAACTTTCTTTCTCCATTTTTAAAAAAAGCTAAAAATTCCATTCATAGTTCGATTTTGAACCGCTTTTCTAGCTCTTCTAGCGCCCCCCTAGTTACCCCGCCTTCCAACGTTCAAACCTAGAGATGAGAGAGCGCAGAGAAACGAGAGTGTCTGGTTTCTCTGCGCTCTAGCCTCTCAACTTCTAAAGGGTATAACTCGGGAACTAGAATAGCTAGAAAAATGGGCCAAGTGGGAAAAATGTTCAGAATTTTTAGCTCTATCTTATGATATAAAAATTTCTCAGAGATTCCAGAAAAAATTCCAGCTTCAAAACTGATTTTCTTTAAAATCTTCTAAATTTTCCAAATTTCTCGCCAAATAAGTTCAATTCGTTTCAGGCAAACTGTTGTATTTGGTTCAGTCTCCTCTCAAAACGTCTTCACTCAATTCACCCCTCATTCTGTGTCATTTTTGTGGTGCTGGTCCTACTTAAAGCCGTTCAAGTTGTTGTTTTGGTGAGTTTTTTTTGGGAAAAATTTTTTGCGGTCGAAAAAATTTTAACTTGAAAACTCCAAAAAAAAAATTTTTTTCTTAAAAATCCAAAATTTTTGCAGGCCTTCGAATCCACATTTGACGTTGGCGTCACTGCTGAATTTGTGCTTCTGATGGCAGAAACTGCCTTATTATCAAATTCTACAAAAAGATTAGGGGAAAATGTAAGATTTTTTCTCAAAAAATTTAATTTTGTCCAATTTTTTCAGGAAGAAAAAACCAAATTAACCCCAGAAGAAAAAAGTTCCTTCCTTTCAAAAGTCTTTTTTTGTTGGCTTAATCCACTAATCAGAACTGGAGCCAAGGACTCTTTAACCAATGAAAATTTGCATAACTTGAATGAAAATGCCACGTCAGAATGGTTGTATACAAGATGGAGAGAGGAGTTTAGGAAGCGAAAGGAGAGTGAGTTTATTTTTAGTTTTAAAAATTTTTATTTTGAAAATTAAAAATTTGAACTCAGCGGGTTAAGGCGGTTCAGAAAAGTATAATCATGACTGGTCTAGCTCAATTTTGACATTTGGTTAGAGTGCAGAGAAACGAGAGTGCATGCGTCTCTAACCCAAAATTTTTTGCCAATGAAAAATTCGGGTTCAGCTGGCAGAGGCAATTTTGCAAAGTATAATCATGACTGGTTAGCTCAATTTTGAGGTTCGGTCAGAACCAGAGAAACGAGAGTGCCTGCGTCTCTAGCCCTAAATTCAAAATTGAGCTAGACGAGGCTTGTTTGCATTTTTCTGTACCAGAAAACGAATTGAATCTGAAAATTGGGATTTGGAGTAGATCAGACATAAAATGACAAGGATATGGTAGTTTTTAGAAACTCCACACCTAAAAATTCCGTAATTTTCACATTCAGAAGCGTCAGATGACTTCTAAATTGTTAATTTTGAACTCAGCTAGTGATGGCGGGTCAGAAAAGTATAATCATGACTAGGCCACGCCCATTTTGAGATTCGGGTTAGAGACGCAGACACTCTCGTTTTTCTGATTCTAACCCAAAAATTAAGCAGGACTAGTCGTGATTATACTTTTCTGAACCGGAATGATGAGCTGAATCCAAAAATTGAAATTTGTTGAGTCTCACCACGAAACTGACCGGGTTACGGTAGTTTTCAGGCAATTTCAAACCGAAGCAGAATATACTCGGTTTTTGGGCTGATTTCGAATATAAAAAATCGATTATTTTTCCAGAAAATCACGGAAAACCGCCACAAGAAACTTCAATCGTCTGGCCATTCATTCAAATTCAAAAAGCCACAATTATCACTTTAACTCTTGCCAGGCTCACCGCCGATATCGTTCATTATCTTAATCCCATTTTGTTGAAGTGAGTTTATTTTTGAATTTTTTTTGCAGAAATTAGGAAATTTCAGACAATTAATCGACTATGTATCTCTTCATGATCAACCGCTGTCATTCGGAATCGCTATTGCGTGCATAATGTTCTTATCTGCCACTACTAGGTCTTTACTGCAGAATTATCAGGTAGGATTATTTGGCCCAAAAATAATTTTTAGAGTTTGATTTTGTTAAATTCAAATTCAGCTAAACAAGAGCTTTCGAAAGAGTATAATCACGACTAGTTTAGCTCGATTTTCAAATTTGGGTCAGAGGCAGAGAAACGAGAGTACCTGCGTCTCGGGCTCATTTTTCAAAATTGTGCTAGACTAGTCATGATTATTCTCAAATAAAAGGTCTCGGTGAGCTGAATCCTAAAAACTGTGTTTGGTGACCTATTTTGAGGTTTCTAGGCCACCAGCCGTTGAGCCATCAGCTACAGTAACCTTGACAAACTTGAACTGATCTAACTGCAACTTATATTTTCGAAATCAGCTAACCAAGACCTTTCAAATAAGTTTACTCATGACTAGTTCAGCTCATTTTTGAAACATGGGTTAGAGACTCAGGCACTCTCGTTTCTCTGAACTCTAACCCGACAATTCAAAATTCAGCTAGCCCAGACATGATTATACTCTTTTTGAAGCTCTCAGCGAGCAGGTTTTGAAAATATTAGTTTCAAATTTCCAAATTCAGATCGCCGGAATGTGCCGTCAAGCTGTCTACTATCAAACCGTCCTATCCAACGCAATCCTTCACAAAATCCTTCGTCTAAGCCCCTCGGCCCGTTCCAATCGTACCGCCGGAGAAATCCTCAACCATGCCGCCGTCGACATCGAAATTATAGTCCATTCGGTACCGTACCTCCAAAATATGTGGTCTGTACCATTTCAAGTCACACTGGCTATGACCATGTTGGCTATCACTTTGGGATGGGCTGCAATGGCTGGTGTTATTATTATGGTCATGTTTATTCCGTTGAATTTGTTCACTTCGAGGTTTATCAAACTTTCTCAACAGAAACAGATGAAGATTAAGGATGAGAGGACTAAACTGTCGAATGAGGTGAGCTAGCTTGGGTCCCGCAACGAAAACTGGGGGGTTCTGTAGCTCAAGAACAACATTTTTAAAATCGGCTCGCCCAGAGCTTTCAAATGAGTATAATCACGGCTAGTCTAGCTCAATTTTGGGTTTCAGGTCAGAGACGCAGGCACTCTCGTTTCTCTGACTCTGACCAATTTTTCAAAAATGAGCTAGCCTTTTCATGATTATACTTTTTTGAACCGCAAAAATGAGCTGAATTCAAAAAAAAAACAAAAACTAGGAATCTTGAAATTGGGAGGGAAAAAATTCCAGATTTAATAAATTTCGAAATTATTTGAAAACTGCAACTTTGCAATTTTGTGTCCAGGTCTTTTGAAGCTATGCTTTTCGGACTAAACCCTTTCTTGCGATTCAGAAAAATATAATTACTACTTGTTTAACTCACTTTTGGAATTTCGGGTCAGAGTGCAGAGAAACGAGAGTGCATGCGTCTCTGACCCGAATTTCACGACAAATCTAGACTGGTCATGGTTATACTTTTCTAAACCGTCTTGACACCCTGATTTGGAAAATCGCGGTTTGGTGGCCAGTTTTGGATTTTTAGGCCACCATTTCTAAAATTATTTGTTCATACTCTTCTGTATCGTTCTGAACTCATGGCTTCATTTCTTCATTTCAGATGCTCAACGGAATAAAAGTGGTCAAACTCTACGCATGGGAAGAGTCCTTCGAAGAACAAATCAATAAACTCCGTGCAAAAGAGGTCAAAATGCTTCGAAATGTGTGTATTCTGAGTCGAATCGTCGACGTGGCAAATGCGGCAAGCCCTTTTCTGGTGGCAATTGGATCATTTACTTGTTACGTCCTTTGGGCTCCAGATGAGAATGGTCTAACGCCTTCTGTTGCTTTTGTGGCTTTGGTGATTTTCAATCAGTTGAGGCAGCCAATGAGAATGGTCGCTAATTTGATTAACACGTTGGTTCAGGTATGTTAGGGTTGAAAAATGGGCAGGTTAGGCTTAAAATTGGCCTGAAAATGTCTATAAAGCGGAAAAAACCCAGAAGGAAATCAGCTCAAATTGGCCTCAAGAAAAATCTCAAATAGCTTGGGAAGGCTTAAAGAAGCCTGAAAAACATCCAAAACAATTTTTGAAAATGCCTTAAAAAAGGTCGAAAAGCCCAAAAAACACTTGAAAGGCCTGAAAATAGTTGAGAAGACCTAAAAAGCTTAATCTGCCTGAAGGCCTGAAAGTGCTCCGAAGCCTGAAAAAATCTGAAAAAAAAAGTGAGAAAAATAGTCCATAAATGACCTAAAAAGCCTAAATAAAAGCCCTAATAAAAGCCTTAACAAAAGCCTGAAAAAAATCCGAAAAAAAGCCTAAAACTACCTTAAAAGCCTATTTAGGCTCGTGTCTCCAACAAACGTCTTCGCCAATTCCTCAACGATGAGGAACTCGAAAAACGAACGGAAGTTGCTCTTGGAAATGCGATTGTTTTCAAAAATGCCACGTTGAATTGGAGAGGAATTAATAGTCCGCCTGTGTTGAGAGCCGTGAGTGTTTTTTTTAAATTTTTTTTGAAACCTACTTGTAAAGCAAAAAATTCTAACGATTTTTCTCTTTTGAATCATGTTTCTAGGTCTAAAACCAACGGAGTTATAGCCCTTACAAGCTCGGAGGCTAGAGCGCAGAGAAACCAGACACTCTCGTTTCTCTGCGCTCTCTACCTTCTCGCTCTAAACTTTGAAATGGCTTTATCTCGCTCAGTTTTGATTCTAGAAAATCGCTTCAAAAACAAAAAATGATTAGAATTTTTCACTCTACAATTCCAAAATAACAAAATTCCAAAAATCTCAAAATTTTTTCAGCTCTCCGCCACAATCAAACCCGGCCAGCTCATCGCGATTGTCGGCAGTGTCGGTGGAGGTAAATCCTCACTTCTGAGCGCAGTTCTAGACGAAATGGTTCTTCTGAATGGGCGTGTCAAAGTGGGCGGATCGATTGCGTATGTGCCCCAACATTCATGGATATTCAACAAATCCATTAAGGAGAATATTCTGTTCGGAAATGAGTACAGCAAGTATTTCTATCAGGAAGTCGTTGGATCTTGTCAGTTACGGCCAGATTTTCGACACTTTCAGCAAGGCGAAGAGACGATTGTTGGCGAAAATGTGAGTTGATTTTGTGCTCGTTGGAAAGAGCAAATAATTTGGAGCATTTTTATCTTTTGAAGAATTTCTCTAGCTCAAAAACTAGCCGAGATACAGTAGTTAGGGCGATGGGATTAGAGAGAAGAGAGCGCAGAGCAACGAGAGTGTCTGGTTGTCTGCGCTCCAGCCTCGAGCTTCTAACTTCTAGGGCTATAACTCTTTTGGTTTTGGAGATAGAACAATGGGCTAAGAGGGACAAGTGGTCAGGATTCTTAGCTCTATCTTTTGAATCCGAAATATTTTTAAAATTTTCAGGGAATAACCCTATCCGGAGGTCAAAAAGCTCGAATTTCCTTGGCCCGGGCTGTATACCAAGACAAGGACATTTACCTTCTGGATGACCCTCTTTCAGCTGTGGATGCACATGTTGGAAGGGCTCTTTTCGATAAGGTTATTGGTCCGGATGGGATGTTGAGGTCTAAGACAAGAGTTCTGGTCACCCATAACCTACAGTACACCAAATATGTGGATAGTATTTATGTTATTGAAGGTGAGTTTTTTGGAATTTTGATAATCTGAAAAACCGGAGGTTGTAGCCCTTGAAATTCTAAATATTTTGATGTTTTGAAGCAAGTTTCTAGCTCTTCTGCCAGCCGAGTTATAGCCCTTCAAAGCTAAACCGCTAGAGATGAGAGAGCGCAGAGAAACGAGAGTGTCTGGCTTCTCTGCGCTCTGACCTCTAAACTTCTCGGGGCTATAACTCGGGAAACAGAACAGCTGGAAAAATGGTCCAAGAGGAAAAAGGGTGTAGAATTCCAAGAGCTTCAACTTGGTGCCAAATTTGACGGCTTCTGAATTTCACGTCTTCTGAATTCAGAATTCAGAATTTTCCAGTTTTGAAAATATTCCGATATGAGTATCAAATCAAAGGAAATTCCACGGCCAACATAACTAACAACTCCAAATTTCTCAAATCTGTGCTAATTTTCAGCCAATTTTTAATTTTCAGACGGCCAAATCGTCCAACATGGTGCATTTGAAGAAATTGCTCATCTGGACGGCCCATTCGGAAGACTCTGGTCAGAATGTGAAAATACAGAAGAAAAAGAGGATTCTGAAGAAGAACTAGAAGACGTGACGCCTCCAGAAGCATCAGATTCAGATGACGTCAAAAAAGTCGATCGGACCAATTCTCATTTTTCGGAGAAGTCTGAAATTCCAGCAGAAAAATCAAAGCCGGAAAAAGCTGAAAATGTTGAAAATGTTCAGTTGGGAAGGGTCAAGAAAAGTGTCTATCAACTGTATATTAAAACGATGGGAATTTTCAATTCCTCCGCTTTTTTGATTTTCTTCATTGCTCATTTTACGGTGATGATTATGAGGTCTCTATGGCTCTCCGATTGGTCAAATGAAAATGCAGAGATCAAGAAAAGGGGCGGAGTTTTAAACGAAACTATCAGCGTGGAGACCAGGCTGATTGTGTATGCAGGATTTGGAGGGCTGGAGAGTGAGTTTTTTTGAAAATTTTGGTAAAAAGTTGGGTCCCACCACGAAAATGAAGGATTACTATAGTTTAATGGCGTATAGAGTTTTCAAAACATCGATTTTCAGATTCAGCTCGTCAAGACCTTTCAAACGAGTAAAATCATGACCAGGCTCCGCCCATTTTGAAATTTCAGGTTAGAGTGCAGAGAAACCAGACACTCTTGTTTCTCTGCGCTCTCTTCTCCTTTTTGAAGTGGGCGTATCTCCGTTGGTTTAAGAGCTAGAGTAATGGTCCAAAAGACAAAAATATGTAGAATTTTATGATCTTCAATTTGACACTAAGCTAGAAGGACTCTGACGTCTTCTGAATTCAGAAGTCAAAATTCAGAATCCTTATTTTTCGGAAAATATGTCGATATGGGTATCAAATGAAAGGGAATTTTACGGAGAACAAGTTTAACGATCTAATTTTTTTTCAATTTTTCCAGTGCTCCTTCTGGCTCTGGCCTTCACTGTGCTCACAATTGGAAGTCTTCGAGCCTCCTACGGCTTTCATTCTCCCCTGATTCATGCTCTTCTCCGGGCTCCAATCTCATTTTTTGATACCACTCCGATCGGAAGAATTATCAATAGATTGTCGAGAGTAAGTGTCTGAAAATCGATTTTCAGACAAAAAATTTCCAGAAAAAAATTAAAATTTTCAGGACCTTGACGTCATCGACAAACTTCAAGACAACATCCGAATGTGTACCCAAACCCTTCTGAATGCCTGTATGATTCTGGTCCTTATTTCCATCTCCACTCCAATTTTTTTGGTCTGCGCTGCGCCTTTAATCTTCATTTATTACTTTGTAATGATCTATTATATTCCCACTTCAAGACAATTGAAACGATTGGAAAGTGCAAATCGGTCACCGATTTTGTCAACTATCGCGGAGTCGATTCATGGAGCATCGTCGATTCGGGCATTTGATAAGGTATATTTTTGTTGAAACTATTGAAATCATCTTGCCAAGAGCTTCAAAATGAGTATAATCATGCCTAGTTTTGAACTTTTCCTTAGAACTACCGTAGCCCGGTGGATTTGCTATTTTTGAAAAATTGGTCAGAGACGCAGGCGCTCTCGTTTCTCTGCACTCTAACTCAATTTTTGAGAGTTAAGCTAGCCTAGGCATGATTACACTTTTCTGATCTCTCTAAACCCGCTGAATTCAAAAATTCAAATTTCAAATTAGTATCGAGCTACTGTAAGAATCAAATATCGACTGATACAGTAACTTGGTCAGTTTTGCTCCAAATCTTTTCAGAGTAAAATTTCCAATTTCAGCTTGCTTTTACGGTTCAGAAAAGTACAATCAAGCGTCAGGTTGGGTCTCACCACGAAAACCAGGGGGTAATGTAGCTTTAAAGGCGCCTATTACCGAGAATTTCAAAATAGAGCTAGACCAATCTTGATTATACTCATTTTGAAGGTCTCGGCGAGCTAAGTTCAAAAATCTGGGTTCTAGAGGCTCTGAACTACAGTAACCCCGGGTTTTCGCTTCGAGACCAAACTTTTTTCAAATTTCTTCAAAATTGTTGAAACCAAGTCGTAATTATATGTGTCTTGACCCACAAAAACCAAATTTTCTATTTTCAGACCGATCGTACCACCACTGCCCTCTCCAACAACGTTGATAAATTTGCCCAATGCCGGTATCTCTCTCATATGTCCAATAGATGGTTGGCCACCCGTTTAGAGCTCCTCGGTAACACTACAGTACTCTTTGCCTCCCTATCAGCAACGTTATCAACTAAATATTTCGGCTTAACCCCTGGAATGGCTGGATTATCCGTATCATATGCCTTGACTATCACTGAGGTCCTTAATATCTGTGTTCGAAGTGTTAGTGAAATCGAATCAAATATCGTATCAGTGGAACGGGTTCATGAATATCAAAAATTGGAGCCGGAAGCCCCATGGACTATTGAAAATAGTCTCGAAAATGAGGAAAAATGGCCTGGAAAAGGGAAAATTGAACTGGAGAAATTTTCGATGAGATATCGGAAAGGGCTTCCGTTGGTTTTGAAGGATATCAATTTGAAAATTGAGGGCGGAGAGAGAATTGGAGTTATTGGAAGAACTGGATCCGGAAAAAGCTCACTGACTATGGCCCTGTACAGGTGGGAATTCGAATTTTTTTCCCGAAAATTATACCAAAAAATAGAGCTTGAAATTTTACACATGTTTCCCTTTTGGGCCATTTTTCTAGCTACTCTAGTTCCCGAGTTACGCCCCTTTCAAGCCATCGGACTAGAGAGGAGAGAGCGCAGAGAAACCAGACACTCTCGTTTCTCTGCGCTCTCTCATCTCGAGGGGCTAAGCTTCAATTGGCTATAACTCGGGAATTGGTAGGTCTGGAAAAGTGATTTTTGATGGGAAATGTTTAGGATTTTGGAAGTATTAGAAAATTAGTAGTTTCAGTTTTTTGATGTAAAAAAAAATCGATTTTTAGCGGAAAAAGTTTTGTAGAAAAAAAACAACATCGTCAATTTTGTTCACTATGAAATTCCCTTTCATTTGATACCCATATCGACTTACTTCCCGAAAAAAGGAATCAAGATTCTGAATTCAGAAGACGTTGACTCCTTCAGAACCTTTCGAATTCTGTACCAAATTGAAGTTCTTGAAATTCTACTCATTTTTCCTTCTTGCACCATTTCTCTAGCTCGTCTGACTCTCGAGATATAGCCCCTGCAAGATTAGAGGCTAGAGCGCAGACAACCAGACACTCTCGTTTCTCTGCGCTCTCTTACTCTCTCATCTCTGAAGGCTAAGCTTCGAATGCCCGTATCTCGGTTTTTTTTAGAGCTAGAAACATGGTTCAAAAGGGAAAAATATTCAAAATTTTTAGCTCTATATTTTGATCTCAAAAATTCGAACTTTTCAGAATGATCGAAGCAGACACGGGCTCTATCAAAATCGATGACGTCACGATCTCCGACATCGGACTCCACCAACTCCGTTCCAAACTAATCATTATCCCACAGGAACCCGTAGTCTTTTCCGGAACTCTTCGCTTCAATTTAGACCCATTCCATCAATATTCTGATGATCAAATTTGGAATTGTTTGGATATTTGTCAGCTGAAACAGTTTGCTCAGGATGATGAAAAAACGCTGGATCGACATATTTCGGAGGGTGGAAAAAATATGAGGTAGTATTACTGTAAAAAAGTGGGCGGGGCTTGAAAGTTAGAGTTTCGGAATCAGGAGGTCAAGGCGGTTCAGAAAAGTATAAACAAGTCATGTTTATGGATGAACTTCCGGAATTGGTGGCCTAGAAATTCAAAACTCGGCCATCAAACTCGAATTTTCAAATTCAGCTCGTCAAGACCTTTCGAATGAGTATAATCATGACTAGTCTTGCTAAATTTTGATATCCTGGGTTAGAGTGCAGAGAAACGAGAGTGCCTGCGTCTCTGGCCCATTTTTCAAAATTGTGCTAGACTAGTCATGATTATACTCGTTTGAAAAGTTTTGACGAGCTGAATCCAAAAATCTTATTTTCAAAAATTTTCGAACTACAGTAATCCCAGGTTTTCGTGGCGGGACCCAACCTGGAGCAAACCTAGTTATGATTATACTCAATTTGAAACTTTCGACCCCGTAATTTTCAATTTTCAGCGTCGGCGAGCGGCAACTCCTGTGTCTCTGCCGAGCATTGCTCCGCGGAGCTCGGATAGTAATCCTAGACGAGGCGACCGCCTCCGTGGATACCGTAACCGATGGAATCGTGCAAAGAGCCATTCGACAGCATTTCCCACAATCAACCACTATTTCAATTGCTCATCGACTCGACACCATTGTGGATTCGGATAGGTGAAAAACTGAAAATGTTTTTTTCAAAATTTCAAAATTTTCAGAATCGTAGTTCTAGACGCCGGACGGGTTGCCGAATTCGATACGCCCTCAAATTTGTTGCTCAATCCCGACTCGCTTTATTCTCAACTATTAAATGAGAAAAATAGAAGGCAATAATATTAATAAATTTCAAAGAATTTTCAATTTTAAAAATAAACGAACAATTTAAATCAATTTTTATGTTGAAAATTGAGTTCAGCTTGCCAAGACCTTTCAGAAAAGTACAAACAAGCCTAGGCAGGGTCTCGCCACAAAAACCTTAGATTACTGTAGTTTAAAGGAGCACGAACTTTTTTGGAATTTGAACACTCGAATTCAGTAAGCCAAGAGCTTTCAGAAAAGTATAAACAAGCCTGGGTTTGGAAAAATTCGGGTCTCACCATGAAAACCTGGGATTACTGTAGTTTAAAAGCGCACAAGCTTCTCAGAACCTTAATATTCGAATTTGGCGAGCCAAGAGCTTTCAAATGAGTCTAAACACGACTAGGCTCCGCCCATTTTAAACATATCGGTTAGAGACGCAGGCACTCTCGTTTCTCTGACTCAAACCCAAAACTTCAAAATGGTCCAAACCTAGTCATGATCATACTCAAATTGAAGGTCTTGATAAGCCATATTCAAAAATCTAAGTTTCAAGCTCCGCCCACTTTTCTACAGTAATCCACGGCCCCATCTTATATCTTCAGTTTTTTTTTTCTTTTCCATAAAAAAACGAAGGGTAATAAGAGCGCCTCTCCCTCTGGCGTCGGCCGTTCAAATGTCCATCAGCCATCCATTTGTCAGATGAAAAGAAATAGTATGGGGAATGAGAGAGACGGAGACACGAGGAGGAGGGAGAAAGGAGAAAAGTCATGTGAGAAAGTATCTATCTGTTTCTCTCTCTGTCCGCTTTTTACACGTTTGTGTGACCATTTGCACTTATTTCCTTATAAAATAAGTATTTTTGTTTTTCTTTTTTTTTTCAGATTGAAAAAACTTTTGGGTGCTGAAAGTGTGCTCTAATGATAATTTTTGAAAAATTAAATTTTTTGAAACATCTGTTTTTATTCCCAGGTGGAATGCTTATTTTCAGAGCTTTCCTTGTAATTGAAAATAAAACCGAAATCTTCTCCGTCAGTAAGTGCGCTCTAGTGTAAAATTTTATGAAAACGTGGATTTTCATCCGGTTTTCACAGTTTTTACTGTTTTCCGAACAAATTTACAGTTTTCAACGTTTTTTTGAGACTAATGATGATTTCAACGTAAGGAAACCTAGCGAAAACTTAAAAAAAACTCGACGTATAACGGAAATGTCTAGAAAACAGATAATTCCCCAATTTTTTCAAAATTTTTCCACATTTTCTTTTTCTATGCTGTTTTTTATTCATTTTTCTCTTATTTTTCCAACAAAAAAACTCTGAAAAACACATATTTTCAGCAAATTTTCATTTCCCAAAAAAACCCCTATTTCAAACTCCCTCCCTTTTCTCCTTCTCAATGGAGCGCGCCTGCATCGTCTCCTTTTTATTTTATTTATTTTTCAACCATTCTCACCTCAATTTCCATCGTTTTTATTCGAATTTCTTCGATTTTTTCGCAAAAAACACAGTTTATTTTACAGAATGATCAAGTCGCCACTGGATTCTTTTGGCGAATGGACCGACATGTCGGTTTTTCTGGAGATGAAACCTCGAAATGAGCACGCCGCTCTTTTCGTCGACGTTCCACCCGGTTTTCGAGAGAAAACTGGTGAAGCGGAGAGTCCTGAGGGCCGGAAAACCATGTAAGGAGATGGAAGAGAAAGAAAATTGTGAAAAAATTTCTTTAAAAATCGGGAAAAAACCAAAGAAATTTGAAGATTTTCGACAAAATTGCAGACAATTTCAAAACTTCTCTTTTTCAAAATTTAAAATTCATCCGAATTTGATCGAAATTCGAAAAAAACTCGGTCTGAAAGCACTCTAGTGCAGCTGAGAACCAGCCAATTTTCTTTTAAAAGTAAAAAAAAATTTTTTGCGTCAGTTTTTTTTACTGAATATCAACTAAAAACAGTGCTTTAAACCAAAAAATAATTCAAAAATTGTCTGTAAACGACCAGAATTCGAATAAAAACTAAAAACAGAAAAAAAAATTCCAAAAAAAAAATTCAGTTCTGAAAATTTTTGGCTGAAAATCGCTAAAAATCTTCCAGAAAATCTGTAGGACCTCAATAAAATTTTTTTATTTTTCCCTCATTTTTTCCCAAAAAATCCTCTTCTTTTTCCAGAAAATACAACGATATCAACGTGGTGAACGTCACCGACGCCTACATTCGAATCGGGGCTCCGCCCACTCCGGAGGCTTTAATGAAAAGAGAAAAAGAGGCGGCCACATCATTATCATCAAATGGGAAGAAGCAGAGAACAATGAGTGGATCGGCTGGTGGCAATGGATCCCTACCGAACAGCCCAACAAAAAAATGCCAAAAGAAGGGCAAGAAGGCAGAAAAGTGAGGTTTTAATGATAGAAAAATGCTGGAAATTTGGCTGGAAAATCGAGAAAACATCGAAAATGTGCTGAAAAAGGGCCGAATTCAAATTTTGGAAAAACTTGAATTTTTCAGTTTTTTTTCTAATGAAAAATCCTTGAAATTCTCTCTCTTGGCTATAAAATTGATTCAAAAACAAATTTCTTGGGATTTTTATTAGAAATTTATTTTTTAAATATCCAAAAAAAATTTAGGTCCCACCACGAAAACTACAGTAATCTTCCATTTTTTCGGGAACTATTCGAATCATCTCATCGGGAGCTTGCAGAAGAGTATAATCATGAACAGGGAGGGTCAATTTTAGTGCCTATGCGCCTTTAAATTTTACTTCAGTAACCCTTGGGGTTTTCGTGGTGAGACCCAACTTGGGGTAAACCTAGTCATGATTATACGCATTTGAAAGGTCTCGGCGAGATGAATCTGATGGTATAAATGTCAGTATTACTGTACTTTTCGTGGTGGGACCCAGTTCTCCAAAACTTTGAAAAAAAATGCATAGCAATAGTCAATTTTTATCTTGAAACCCACTCAAAATTAGAGAAAAGAAGCAATTTCTGCTCTAAAAAATTCAAAAACCACCTAAAAACTTTACAAAAAGTGTAAAAATCTCTAATTTTTTCATAATTTACGACCACAAAATCTCTGGAAATTTATCACTTTTAGTCATAAAACACCTCAAAAACAACCAGCATTTTCAGCTAAATTAGCACTAAAACTAGCTGAAAATCTTTTGAACTTTGGATTTCGACCACAAAAACCCCGCCCCCTAACCCTCATTTCTTCCTATTTTCAGACCCGATTTCAAAGCGACACGTTACGGCGCCACTCTCCGTGACGTCATCATCAATGCATCGACCCTCTGCTCGCCAACATTCGGAGATCAAGCTGGCCGTATATTTATGTGTAAAGTACAAATAGATCCACTCGAAACGCATGGTCCTTTAATTCAAAAAACCGCTCATCGCCTCGCTGTGGATGTTTGTAAAATGGAGAAATTGGAGGAATTCGCTGCCAAAGCATTTCCACGTATCAATTGTGCCCGTTGTAAACTGCAAATCCTTTCGGAAGAGTACATAATGACTATCGGATGCCTGCCGGATGATGATTTTTTGGCCACCACACAATCTGCCGATTTTTATTGTAGAGACTCGTGTGGGGCTGGTTGTGATCCGGATAGGTAAGGGAATTGATGAAAATTGAGAAAAACCGGGGTAAATTGCTTGAAAATATAGGAAAAATGGCTTCAAACTGAGATTTTTGAGCCTGAAAATGGTTTTTTTTTTAATCGAAAATGGACAATACAAAAAAACCTGAATTTCGATAATTTTTAGACCTAACAATCGAATTTTTGTGCTCAAATTTCGGCTCAAGAAACACTAGAAAGTGTGACTTCTAGCCTTGAAAATGGTAGAAAATAGTTGAAAAACGACATTTTCCAACTCATCCAGATCTGGAAAGCTCGCTCGAAAATCGCTTGACTGTGGAAAAAATGGCTTCAAACCAGGGGGTTTTGAGCCTAAGAAGCCCAATACTTTGCATTTTTAGCCCAAAAAATCGTTGAATTTGGCTTAAAAAGATCAAAAATAGCTCCGAAAATCGGCCTTGAATCATAAAATTGTGGAGAAAAAAGTGTAGAAAATTAGATGAACCAAGCTTGAAAACGGCTGAAAATTCGAAAAAAACACTTGAATTTTGGTAATTTTCTATCTGAAATTCTCATTAGAAGCGGCGTTTCTCTCACTAAAATTGGACAAGACTTGACAATTTTTAGACAACTTTTTTAAGAAGTTAGGTCCCGCCACGAAAATTACAGTAATCCTTAAAATTGCTTTTCGCTTTTGACACCAATCGATTCAGCTCGCCAAGACCTTTCATTTGAGTATAATCATGACTAGTCTAGCTCAATTTTGAAGATTCTGATTGTTCTGCGACTTCAAACTTGCCTACAGTAATCCTCCGGGTTTTCGTGGCGAGACCCAACTTGAAACAAATCTAGTCATGACTATACTCATTTGTAAGGTTTTGAAAAGCTGAATCTTATGATATAAGAAGGAAAAAGATTATTCAGGGTTACTGTACTTTTCGTGGCAGGACCAATCCATCAGAAACCTTTTCCCCCCTCTAAACACCCTCATTTTTGCAGACACAATCACGGGAAGCGTGAAGAGCTGAAAGCGAATCCGAAATGGCTCCCGGATGAGAAAAAAGTGATGATTAGCTATGCGAATTCGATTATTCATAAATCGTCGGCGATGGAGGAAAATATTATAATTGATGAGAAGAAAAATATCAAATGTGCCGGATGCAAGTGTCAATTGGGGAGAGTTCAGAAAAGTAAGGATTTTGAAAAAAGATAAAGAAAAATTGGCTAGAGCTGTTCGAAAACGCTATTTTTTGAACTCGATTTCAAAGAATTTTGCCAAAATTTTCTTTTGAAAAAAAGTGGCTCTCTCCACGAAAAGTACAGTAATCCTCAACTTGATTGCGGTATTATTAGGTTCAGCTCTTCAAGACCTTTCAAATGAGTATAATCATGATCGGGTTTTTTCCAAGTCGGGTCCCGCCACGAAAAGTTCCCTGGGTTACTGTTGCTCAGTTTAAAGGCGCAGAGACACAGGAAGTTTCGAAATTGAGCTAGCCTTGTCATGATTAGACTTTTCTGAACCGTCTTGACGAGCCGATTCGAATCGTGCTGTAATCAAAAATATTTATTCGGGATTACTGTAGTTTTCGTGGTGGGACCCAATTTTCTTTCAAATTTTGACTAAAGTTGTTTAAAATCTGCAGTTTCAAGTTAATTTGTCTTCTTTAAAAACCTAGTTGTTGGAATTCTCGCCCCCCCCCCTTTGCTCAGACACATTTTTAAAAATTTCAAAAAATTTCCAGACCATCCTGACCTTCTCCAATTTAATCACGTGGCAGCTCTGATGACATCTGGCCCCAAGAAAATTCCAATTGTTGATAAATTGAATGTTCCACAACTCTCCATATACATGTCTCAGCTCGTTTTGAATGGGTGTGAAGAGCAGGCATCGATTAATTTAAAAATGAAGGAATTATCTGATAGGTATGTATTTGAGTTAAATATTATGAAAAAATACAAAAAATTTGAAAAACGAATGACTATCACAAAAAATGTCAATATGAGGCAAAGCCAGGAATGATAACTTTGAAAGCAGGAAGTTACAGTAATCCTGACAATTCATCTTGATTTTTGGGAACATCCTATTAAGCTGATTAAGAGCTTCCAGAAAAAGTATAATAATCCCTGGGTTCCAAAATTTGCGCGAAATTGGGGTCTCATCCAGAAAACTACAGTAACCTGCCGTTTTCTCAGATTTTTATATTATTTCAAGCACCTTGTCAAGACTTTTTCGAGTAGTCGCACCATGGCTAAGGAGCATTTTGAAGTTCATCAACTTCAACGCGCCTTTAAACCAAACTACAGTAACCCAAAGTTTTCGTTGTGAGACCCATTTTTGAGCAAACCTAGTCATGATTATACTCGTTTGAAAGGTCTTGACAAGCTGAAAGGAATGGTGTGTAAACCAAAACAAAATAATCAGGGTTACTGTACTTGTCGTGGTTAGACCCAAGTGTCCTTTGCAAGTTCGCAAAAAATTTGAATTGTGCATTTTTTCGAGAAGATGCCAATGATCAAAGTTTTTTGTTTTTTGTCTGGAATTCGGCTAAACTTTCTGAAACATCTAATAGCATCTAATCATCAAAAGGTGCTTTTTATTGATCCTTAGTTTCTGTTTTTGGCTCCGGATAATGTCTGAAATAGCCAAAAAACATTTTATGAAAAAGCTAAGACTATCGGATTCCAAAAATTTTGAAACCGGAATCTCATGGGTCCCATCACGAAAACTACAGTAACCCTGGAAATGTTATTTTCAATTTGGTATTTTCAAAATCAGCCCATCAAAAGCTCTCAAATGAGTACAAACCTTCATGACCAGTTAGGTCATTCTTCATGACCATGTGCCTAGGATTTGGACTACAGTAACCCTTGGGGTTTCCGTGGTGAGACCCAACTTGGAGAAAATCTGTTCATGATTATACTCATTTGAAAGGCCTTGGAGAGCTGGGTTTAATAGTTTAGAAATCAAACCTAAAAACGACCAAATAGCCGAAATTTAGGCTCCAAATACTTACTGAATTGGTTTTTAGGCCTAAAAAGGTGATTAAAAATTTATATTATCAACCTTCATGAAAAATTTCCGTCAAGACCGGATAAAAACTGGTAAAAAACGTAAATGACATAGAAAAAAATAGCAGGAAAGCTGTATATTTTGAAAAAAAAGTCGATCTAGTAAAATTATAAAAGTTTGGCCCACCACGAAAACTACAGTAATTTTCATTATTTTTTCTAGTTCGGAAACCACTCGATTCAGCTCGCCGAGGTCAATAAAAATGAGTATACTCATGACTTGTCCAGCCCTATTTTGAAGTTTCTGGTTGATCTGCGCCTCAAGCTTACCTACAGTAAACCTCGGAATCTTCGTGGCGAGACTCAACTTGAAGCAAACCTGGTCATTATTGTACTTGTTTGAAGGGTCTTGGAGAGCTGAGTCGAGTGGTATAGAAACGAAAACGAAATTCTTCGGGGGTAACTGTAGTTTTCGCGGCGAGACCAATTAACTCAAAAAAATCTCTTATTTTCTTCTCTAAACATCCTCATTCTTACAGGAACAATCACAAAGACCGTGAAGATTTTGAGGTTAAATCCAAGAGAAGTTTTGATGGACCGAAGGAGTCGATTTTCGAAGACGACCGTTTAAGAGTTGAAACAGAACAAAAAGGTTCGTGCTGCAAAAAAAAATTAAAGAATTTTAAAATGAGGGCATAAAAGTTGTTTGAACTTTGAGAAATATTAAATAGGCTTTTGGCCACACCGAGAAAAATAGGCCATCGACTTTCAGCTTTTCTCACTACGCGACCTAACCTTTTTGGAAGAAGCTGTGTCCTAAAGTTTTTTGTTAGTTTTGCGTAGCCGGAACTTAGTGGGCGTGGCCTGATTTTATGAGGACGGGGTCTAACATTTGTGATTGGAGCTGAATATAGGTGTGCATGGCCTAACTCTCATAAGCCTGGCTTAAATTTAGGGAACGTGGCCATTTTCTGTGGGCGTGACCTCATTTCTGGGGGGCGTGGCCTTATTTCTGTGGGCGTGGCCTCTTTTCTGTGGGGCGTGGCCTCTTTTCTGTGGGGCGTGGCCTCATTTCTGTGGGCGTGGCCGTCTTTCGGTGGGCGTGGCCTTTTTTCTGCGGGCGTGGCCCAATTTCTGTGGGGCTTGGCCTCATTTCTGGGGGACGTGGCTTTTTTTTCTGTGGGCGTGGCGTTATTTCTGTTGGCGTGGCCTTTTTTCTGTGGGGCGTGGCCTCATTTCCGGGGACGTGGCCTTTTTTCTGTGGGCGTGGCCCAATTTCTGTGGGGCTTGGCCTCATTTCTGTGGGCGTGGCCTTCTTTCTGTGGGGCGTGGCCTCATTTCTGCGGGACGTGGCTTGAATTTAGGGGGTGTGGTCTTTTTTCTGTGGGCGTGGCCTTATGCCTGTCGGGCTTGGCCTCATTTCTGTGGGCGTGGCCTTCTTTCTGTGGGGCGTGGCCTCATTTCTGTGGGCGTGGCCGTCTTTCTGTGGGCGTGGCCTTTTTTCTGCGGGCGTGGTCTTATTTCTGTGGGCGTGGCCTTATTTCTGTGGGCGTGGCCTTATTTCTGTGGGCGTGGCCTTATTTCTGTTGGCGTGGCCTTTTTTCTGTGGGGCGTGGCCCTATTTTTGTGGGCGTGGCCATGTTTCTGTGGGCGTGGCCTTATTTCTGTGGGCGTGGCCTTTTTTCTGTTTGCGTGGCCTCATTTCCGGGGACGTGGCTTTTTTTTCTGTGGGCGTGGCCTCATTTCTGGGGGACGTGGCTTTTTTTTCTGTGGGCGTTGCCTTATTTCTGTGGGCGTGGCCTTATGCCTGTGGGGCTTGGCCTTATTTCTGGGGGACGTGGCTTTTTTGCTGTGGGCGTGGCCTTATTTCTGTTGGCGTGGCCTTATTTCTGTGGGCGTGGCCTTATTTCTGGGGGACGTGGCTTTTTTGCTGTGGGCGTGGCCTTATTTCTGTTGGCGTGGCCTTTTTTCTGTGGGGCGTGGCCTCATTTCCGGGGACGTGGCTTTTTTCCTGTGGGCGTGGCCTCATTTCTGGGGGACGTGGCTTTTTTCCTGTGGGCATGGCCTTATTTCTGTGGGCGTGGCCTTATGCCTGTGGGGCTTGGCCTCATTTCTGTTGGCGTGGCCGTCTTTCTGCGGGCGTGGTCTTATTTCTGTGGGCGTGGCCTTATTTCTGTGGGACGCAGCTTTTTTTCTGTGGGCGTGGTTCTATTTTTGTGGGCGTGGCCATATTTCTGTGGGCGTGGCCTTCTTTCTGTGGGGCGTGGCCTCATTTCTGTTGGCGTGGTCTTATTTCTGTGGGCGTGGCCTTATTTCTGTGGGGCGTGGCCTCATTTCTGCGGGACGTGGCTTTTTTTTCTGTGGGCGTGGCCTTATTTCTGTGGGCGTGGCCTCTTTTCTGTGGGGCGTGGCCTCATTTCTGTGGGCGTGGCCGTCTTTCGGTGGGCGTGGCCGTCTTTCGGTGGGCGTGGCCTTTTTTCTGCGGGCGTGGCCCAATTTCTGTGGGCGTGGCCTCATTTCTGTGGGGCGCGGCTTATTTTCTGTGGGCGTGGCCCTATTTTTGTGGGCGTGGCCATGTTTCTGTGGGCGTGGCCTTATTTCTGTGGGCGTGGCCTTTTTTCTGTTTGCGTGGTCTCATTTCTGTGGGCGTGGCGTCTTTTCTGTTTGCGTGGTCTCATATTTCTGTGGGCGTGGCATCATTTCTGTTTGCGTGGTCTCATTTCTGTGGGCGTGGCCTAAAATTTGTGATTGGAGCTGAATAAAGGTGTGCATGGCCTAACTCTCGTAGGTGTGGCCTAACTTAGTCGTGCGTTGCCTGAACTTAGGGGCGTGGCCTTATTTCTGTTGAACGTGGTCTTATTTCTGGGGGAGGTGGTTTTTTTTTCTGTGGGCGTGGCCTTTTTTCTGTGGGGCGTGGCCTCATTTCTGCGGGACGTGGCTTTTTTTTCTGTGGGCGTGGCCTTATTTCTGTGGGCGTGGCCTCTTTTCTGTGGGGCGTGGCCTCATTTCTGTGGGCGTGGCCGTCTTTCGGTGGGCGTGGCCGTCTTTCGGTGGGCGTGGCCTTTTTTCTGCGGGCGTGGCCCAATTTCTGTGGGCGTGGCCTCATTTCTGTGGGGCGCGGCTTATTTTCTGTGGGCGTGGCCCTATTTTTGTGGGCGTGGCCATGTTTCTGTGGGCGTGGCCTTATTTCTGTGGGCGTGGCCTTTTTTCTGTTTGCGTGGTCTCATTTCTGTGGGCGTGGCGTCTTTTCTGTTTGCGTGGTCTCATATTTCTGTGGGCGTGGCATCATTTCTGTTTGCGTGGTCTCATTTCTGTGGGCGTGGCCTAAAATTTGTGATTGGAGCTGAATAAAGGTGTGCATGGCCTAACTCTCGTAGGTGTGGCCTAACTTAGTCGTGCGTTGCCTGAACTTAGGGGCGTGGCCTTATTTCTGTTGAACGTGGTCTTATTTCTGTGGGCGTGGCCTAATATTTCTGATAGAGCCAAATATAGATGTTCATAGCGTAATTTAACTCACCTAGGTGAGGACCGTTTGCAGTCTCATTCTTGTAAGGCAACTATTAATGTTTCAGAAACGGTTCGAATGCAAAACAACGACGCTCGAATCGAACAAATCGGTCCTTCAGATGAAGATTGGGCGTGGTTCGATTATTTTCTTGTTCAATACGAAGAAACTCGAGCAGTATTCCCGTATCGCCCCATCATGGAAACTCGTGCAACTGCCGTATTTTATGCAACAAGAGATCGAGGTCCAATGCCGGAATCTATTCGCCCATTTGTATATGATTTGAATGTCGAGTTGGACCCTGAGTCGGTCGAACTTTACGGTGTAGAAGGAGCTATTGAATTGCTGGATATACAACTCGAGAGGCACCGAGATGTTGGATTATTTGAAGTGTACCGAAGAGGAGGTGATGGAGATGGAGCTGTTCACAATCAAGCGAACGGTGCGAATGGAAATCATGGCGATCAAAACAGGAACGGGAATGGTCATTAAAACTGAATTTAAGTATCGATTTTTTTTGTTTTCAAGTTTCTTTGTGTTTTGTGGTATGAAGACTAGTTATTATTATTGTTTTTTTGGTTTTTGAAATTTAAAGTTTTTTTCTTTGGCTGGGGTACTGTACTTAAGGGGCGGGGCTTAGATACTGTAATTAAAGGGCGGAGTTCCGGCTATGCCTTATACACCCCAGCCGAAACCCCGCCCCCAAAATCGAGAGTCAATTTTAGAGCCGGGGCTTCGGCTGGGGAACTGTATTTAGGGGCGAAGCTCCTGTTGCGGAACCGTACTTAAGGGACGGAGCTTCGGCTATGCCTAAGCTTCAAATATGGTGTTAAAAACAAAAAGTAAATAGGAACAAAATGCTTTTTTATCTAATTTCTAGATAAATTTCGGAAAAAAATGTTTTAAAAAAATTTGTTCAATTTACTTTTTTTTAGATAATCAGCGCAAACGTCTGCATATCCGCTCTTCTGCAACCCCGCCCACCTGTAAAAATTGTTCTCACTCTGAAGAGAGAGACCAGACACGCAGTCAGTAAGTGTCTGGCCGCTCGCTCCAAAATTAGAACTATTTTTATGGGTGAGCGGGGTTCGCATTAGAACAGGTATGCAGACGCTCGCGTTGACTATGCCAACTTATTTAAGGCTTAGGCATAGTCTAAACCCCGCCCATTAAGTACCGTACACCAGCCGAAGTCCCGCCCTTAAGTACAGTACCCCAACAGAAGCTCCGCCCCTAAAATACAGTACCGCAGCCAAAGCCCCGCCTCCAAAACCGAGTGCTTCCTACCCACATTGCACCAAATCTAGTCATGGTTATACTTGTTTGGCCGAAACTGAAGAGATGAATTCAATGATATGAAATCGAAGCCTGGATTACTGTACTTTTCGTAGTGGGACTCAAATATTCGCTTTTTACGAGTAGAACCTTATGAAATTCGGTCCAAATTTTATATCAAATGCTTTCGAGGAAAAGTCATTTATCCAGATTTGTCACCGGCCGGGCTGTGCCGCTGAAGAAATTTCTTCTGGCCCTGGATTGAATGCAAAATATGTTTAGTTTAGGTTTAAAAGTTTTTTTTTAATTTTTTTCGGGTTTTTTTTTCTACGTTTGTGACCCATGTTTTCCAGTAGGAAAGTTTGATCGATTTTTGATTAAAAAGATTCAGGAAAAGTTTCGAAATGGGGCTGAAAATCAAGAAAAACATGCTGAAAAAAACCAAAAATTTTCAAACCCGGGCTGACCGGGCCGGGTTTTGACAACTTTGCTTTTTTTTGCCTTTTTAACTCTTTTTTTTCTCAATTTCCTCCCCGTAAATTTTACTTCTCCGAACTCTTTCCATGTTTGTGGTGAGACGCAATTTTTCACATTTCGAAATTTTAGCAGAATTTCATGAATTCCTGCACAAAAACAATGATTTTTCGTTTGTTGAGCGGGTTGCCATTTGTCTTTAAAAACTTCTCACTTTTACCAAAAACCGTACTTTCATGGACACTTCCCGGCTGTTTGTGGAGGATCGAATTGGCCACGCTTACTTGGCTCTAACCACAAATGCTAGGCCACACCCCTGAATTGAGGTCACGCACAACTCAATTAAGCCATGCACACCTATTTTGGGCTCTAACCATAAATCTTAGGCCCGACAGAAATAAGGCGACGCTCCTCTCCCTTTTCGGGTTAGAGTGCAGAGAAATGAGAGTGCCTACGCCTCTAGCCCAAGTTTTAAAATTATCTTACAATAGTCATGATTAAACTCGAATTGAAGGTCTCGACGCGCTTATTCTGAAAATTATTGTTTCAGAGTGATATTGCTGAAAATGGCTGAAAAAAAGAACTTTTTTTACAGAGTATATTCCAACAAAACGGTAGACTTCATTTGGAGAGGACTTTATTCGACACCATGGCTTATTGGCAACAGTTTGACTGCTCGAACAACTTATCATCTTTTGTGTATGGTATGATAGTTTTCCCAATATTAATGAAACTACGCCTTTAAAATTATAGATAATGTAAATTTGCATGTGATTTCAAAGCGAATAAAGGCTTGGCCGTTTTTTAAAAACTTGGAACGTTTTCTACCCCCTGCTATGAAATTAACATGTTTTTAAAAGTATTGATTAGTTTATCAATTAGAAATAATTTTTTTTCTCGATTTTTACGGGCCCCGCCACGAATCCTACATTTAGAAAGGCACATAGACAACGAAATTTTCAAATGATCCAAACCCAGTCACGTTTATGGTTTTATCAATCGCCTTGACGAGCAGCTCCCGACTGTGCTATTTTTGAGGCTAGGGGGAGGCCAAATGTTTTCCCGCCTTCTTTCTGATTTTGGTTCTTATCTAGTCTTATCTCAGTTTCACAGCGGATAAGAGAATTCTGTCTTGTCGGTTTCTGGGCCGGCGGCGGCGCTCATCAATGAAGCTACTTTCATATGCCATTTTGTACCGTTTATAGTTGTTTTTTTCACGGCCCGGCAAACACTACTAGTGGCCGCGAAAAAAGTGCGTTGAATACTCAGCGGTGGCCGTCAGCAGCGAAATGATTTTCTGTGCAAAGTGTCGTAAGATCGCTCGATTGCTTACCATGACTTGAAGAAAAATAATTATTTCAATGATGTTCCGATTAAATTTATAATGAATAGCAAAGAAAAAGAGGAATTTTGTGAAAATCATAATAAATTGTTAGCCGCTGAATAGTTTCAGTTCTCGAGTCCTATCAATCTCAAAGAATTTAGATGTCTAAAAAGGAGCCTGAAGAACATCAAGACTTTTATTTTCAAAACAAAAGTTGTATTTCATTGAAAAAAAGAAACACAAAGAAACAAAAACAGAAACAAAAACAAAAACAAAAACAAAAACAAAAACAAAACAAAACAAAAAGTTAACAAAAAAGACAAAAATTATCTGAAACGTGTGAAGTTGAAGATAGGGCCGGAGACGATCAGGGATCCTGAAAATAATAGTCATTAATGGATTCATGGTATATTTAGAAGAGAGAGGAGCAAGTTTCCAAACACAATTAAGTACACTTTCTCTTATTTAATGTATTGCATAATCTATTCCTTTCTGATATAAAAACCAATTTTTAAACCTTAGTGGAGTCGGTGGAAAGAGTCGCGCAAAGCATTTCACGTAGAATAAGCATCCAACGACTCGACTTGTTACGATAGCAACAGAATCGTCTCTCTAGAGTCTTGAATTGAGAATGCTTCGCTTCGATTCCCTGCTCCGTTAGTCTTCCCATAGATCGTTGTCTCATCGATAGCTCCATAACATGAAAAAGTAAAACATGGAGTTTTTGAGTGATTCCATCATCCGGAAAGCCGTCAACCAAATCCGCAAGGAATTCCCATGCATACTTATTGAGTTCTCTTAACTCGGCAGTCGTAAGAATACGATTCGAACACAAAGACCAAAACTTCGAAAGTTTTTCCATAGCTCTTTTCAAAGCATATAATTGATGGTTCATGGAACCATCAAAAACTTCGAAAGTCTTTACAATTGCAGTGTCCGTGAGCAACTTCTTCGTATGATTTCCATTCAAAGTTTGGAAATATGCTCTTCTCGATACTCCTATAGACTCCCAGCAGTTCTCGAGTGCCTTCAGTTTTCCACCTTCTACTCCATCTACTATCTCGTCAAGCTTCACCTTCTCTTCCTGCAGCTTTTCCAACTTCTCTCGAATCTTTGACTTTCTAGAAACTACTGAGCACTTTGTGAAGCTTTCTCGTAGTTTAGAAAGTTTTTGGTCGGCTAATTCCAGAGTTCTTGATTTATCCATAACAATGTCGAAAGAGGTGGTGTTATCAATCGTAACGCAGTGGACCCACAAGGGGTTGAAAATATAGCGTTTAAAAACGCCCATAACTAGATGCAACATTCCAACAATGTGATCCAGGATATTGACATTGGGGAAAAGTGGACCTTTTCCTGCGTAAACTCCTTTGGATCCATTTTTCGCGTAGTGTAAATAGGATCGAATGGTTCTTGGCGAAAAATGGCTGTTCACTCTCTGATCCTTGAGTCTTGGCTTACTAGGTCCGCGTTGATTTTGTGCTTCGCAGTAAGGACAGAAGAACCGAGCACATTGTTTCTTATGAGTCAAGACTTCGCACACAAATTTAAAGTCTCCAACAACTTTCAAGATGATATTTCTTCTGACCACCTTTCCGTTTTCATTGTAACTGATTGATTCGAGAGCGTTTAATTGCTCAACCAAGCTAGGCACATAGTTGGAAATGGCATCATATGTGTCAGGACCATCAAACACTGCTACGGTTATGACGTTGTGGATGGAATTCGGATGTGGCAAATTTCCGAATAACAGGCAAAGTTTGGTGTTGCCACCTCCGGCATCTCCGCCTAGTCCAATTACAATTGAGTCACCAGAATACTCATCGAACAACAACTGCGGAGCTACAGATTCAAGTCGCCACTTCATCAGTTCTAATACATCTGTGCACATAACGAGATTGATGACTTTTCCATCTGGATCGAGAACGACAGATTCTAAACAAAAGAATTAAAACAATGAGCTCTAGTACTACACGACTACCTTCAAAAAGATCAATTCTAGACTGTTCCCTTGCAACATCACAAATCTTTTTCACCGAAGGGAGGAAGTCTCGTCCAGTAAACTGTTTGAGAAGCTGCTTCATAGTCTCCAACTGGGATCTTGAGAGAAGACATTTGCTCTTAAGAATGACGCCTTGCCAAATGGACAGTTTATAATTGAAGCTTTGTTCATCTGATTGATCACACAGTCCCATGACATCATCCAAGAGCTCGTGAACATCTTCCTCCTTGGCAACCAGTTGAAGAGCTTCGAGAGCTTCTTTTTGTCTTTTGGATCTTTCAGACCAATTTTCTAGCTCTGAATAAGAGTACATACGCCTGCCGTTTGGTGGATTCATCTGACTTCCACGTGCCGTTTGTGCAGCCGTTGGTTTTGGTAGACGCTGCATCTTTTTCACCAGCCTCGAATACTTTATTCTATAGTCACCACGAGTCGTAGACACTTTGGTTATTGTCAGCTGTATAGACGTGACTCTCCCTTTCAAATGACCATTCTCTTGTGATATAGATATTATTCTCTCTCTCAAGCTATAAATTTCTTGAGAGTATATCACATTTTCAGCAGTGACTTCTTCTAGTTTGGCTGAAAGACCGTCAGCATCTTGGCTCTTATCAGAAGTTTCTCTAACTTCGAATGTCTCGTCGACTTCAAAATCTGCCACGCGATCGTCATCTCCAATTCTATCCTCTCCAACTGCTATCTCTCCGTTTCTCTCCTGCTCTTTGTGCTCTTGTTTTGCCGTCCGCGCAGCTTCCAGACGTGAATGACACGTTCGCTTACGCGTTGATTCGAACGGCATCTTAATATCACAATATTAAGAAAAAGCAAAGCAGAGCAAACAAGGTTTCCGTTAGAGAAGAAATACTAATAAGGAATTCGAGAACGGAGCCGGCAACATGGAGTTCGAAGTTACAGAAAGTTTCCTCTCAATTAACTGATGAATGACATACTTAGGTTGAAGAAACAGAAGGAAAATTTTATTCCGCTTCTTTTGAGCTATTTTCCAGCCAAATCGAATAGAACACTGCTGAGAAATGACCAATTTAAACAATTACAGTACATTTCAACGTCAACTTTTCAACTTTTTCGAAAATATCTCGTCAACCAACCCATGAAGGGCATATAGACGTTATGGAAACAGAAAGAGAATTTTATTCCGCTTCTTTTGAGCTATTTTCCAGCCGAATCGAATGGAACACTGCCGAGAAAATTTTTTTTCAAAGATTCACTTCACTATTTTTGAAATTATTCGTGTTTCTAACATAGAAAACGAAGCTCGAGGAACGTGAATTCTTTTCTAAAGACGGAAAGCTTCATGACTGAGGTTAATTCAAAATATTTACTAATTTACAAAGAGGTACAACTTTTTTTAACAAAGAAATACTCACTTCTTCCCTATTTGACTTGATCCAGAAGAATCGAAGCGTTGCGGTGGTCGAAACTTTCTGAAACAATAAAATAAACATGTGTTCATGCATTTTACAATTGAAATCGAAGAAAAAACGGTTAAAAGTAATAAAAAATAGTATATAACGCTACCCAGAAAAACCCAATGCTTAAGAAATACGGTGGAAGAGAAACCGTTTTTCCTAGGCCAAGGGTCGTCGCCGCCGGGCCGTGTTTTTCAAGAAGGGCGATGTAATTGCGCTCTATTGCCAGACTTGGGGGATTCACCTGTGTCGCAAAAAAATCAATAATGGCGGACTGGAGTCATTTTTTCATAAATACTTTTTGACTTTCCCGATCTTTTTCCCCTGAACAAGTTTTTCTATTAATCTACCAGCCGATTTTCAGAGAAAGTTCTCGAAGAATGTCAGTTTTTCCCTTGCTCACGCTACCAATGTTTGCAATCGAAGAAGTTCTTTCAAAAATCGATATTTGCGATTTGTAAGTTATCTAACAATATTTTTTTGAAATTTAAAAGTAAATAATTCTTGTCACATTGCCTACCGTCACCCTTTCAATTTCCACCAAAACCCCATAAAATCTAAATTTTCGGTTTCAACTTGATAAAACCTTTCGAAGTAGTATAATCACTAGTCTAGCCTAATGTTGAAGTTTGAGCTAGAGTCGCAGACACTCTCGTTTCTCTGCGCTCTGTCCCGAAATCTCAAAATCGAGCTAGACTGGTTATAATTATGCTTTTCTGAACTGAAATGACTAGCTGAACTTAAAAATATGAGTTTCAAATGTTGATAGGATGTAGGCGAGTATCTACCGTAACTCGGCCAGTTTTGTCCAGATTCTTTCAAAACCTAGTTTTTCCAAATCAGCAGGTCAAGATGGTTCAGAAGAGTATAGTCATGACTAGCTCAGTTAAAACTTTGAAATTGTCGGGGTTAGAGTGCATAAAAACGAGAGCGTCTGCGTCTCTAACACAAGTTTCAAAATCGAGCTAGCCTAGTCATGATTATACTCAAGTAAGTCTTGATGAGCTGACGTCAAAAATTTAAGTTTCGAGTGACTTGACCAAAAATTGAAGGAAAAGTCAATACATTTTATTTTCATTCAGAATTCACTTATCATTCGTCTCGAAACGCTGTCAACGTATGATTTGTTTGTTTAAATCGCCCTTCTCCTCTATAGACCTAAAAATTGACGAGAAAGGCATTGCTGTGATGATGGGGAACGAAATATGTGGTCATGCACAATGGAACATTGTTCATAGTACCACATATCAGCATGTCCCAGTTACCGGCAATATTGGTGGATTTACGATTAGGACTGTGTAAGTTTTTTTTTTGAAAATAAAATTTGATATTCTTTCAAACTTTGGCATGCTGAGTCGATTCGAAAAAATATAAACAAGACCTCAAACCTTCCATGAGATTTGGAAATAGTCAATACCTGAAATTATCGTAACCCTGTCAATTGTAATCCTGGCCAAATATATCTTGGATTTTTGAAATCAGCGCGTCAAACTCTTTAAAATGAGTATAATCATGCCTAGTCTAGCTCAATTTCGAAAATGGGTTAGAGACGCAGGCACTCTCGTTTCTCTGCGCTCTAACCCACATATGAAAATGGGCGGAGCCTAGTCATGATCGTACTTTTCTGATTCGCCAAAACCAGCTGAGTTTAAAAATCTTTGAAAAAAGTTTGAAAAAAAAGCTACACAAGAACTGATTTCGAGCCAAAATTCTAGTAATTCCAGGCTTAATAATTTTTTTTCAAAGCTCAAAGGGGCACTGTAATGTAGTAGGTTATTCTCTGATTGGCTTGAAAATAGAATTTTTGAAATCAGGAAGCCGAGACGGTCTAGAAAAGTACAAACAAGGCTAGTCTAGCTCGAATTTGAAATATCGGGTTAGAGCGCAGAGAAACGAGAGTGCCTGCGTCTCTGACCTGAAACTCAAAACGGTCGTAGACTAGTCATGATTATACTCATTTGAAAGGTCTCGATGAGCTGAATCCAAAAATTTCAGATTCTGGTTTTCTAGGTCACCATATGGAAAGTTAGGCCACCATTAGGCTAGACTAGGCTTGTGGGTACTATTCTGAATGGGGAAAGCCATTTCACGAAAATTGATTTCCAGAAGAAAAAACAGCTCCTATCAATCTGAACTCTACTCGTACGCTGGAATCGAAATGCGTGAATATGCAGTGGCTGTAATTGAGTATCTGAAAATATTATTCAAGTTTTCCATCAACGGATTCATTATTCATTCTCAAAATATTCCAAACTCCAAACGCTCAACACTGATAATTCCAAATCAGAACTTCAAAAAACTGTTGATAACGGGAGGAGAACTGACTTTTGATGAACTATGGGAAATAATGGAAATTTATAATGTAACCGAATATTTATCAATTGCGATGAAAGAAATCAGTGGAACACCCAAAACTGATATGACAACATGGAAAGTAAAACCCAAGAGATTTTTCCAAATTTGTCCAAAATCCGCGTGGATTTCTGGCGAAATGTTTTCAAAATTGACCTCATCTCACATTGCACTTCGAGGATGTAAATTGACAAAAAATGATTGTCGAGAGTTTATCAATCGATGGTATCACTCCACTGATAATCACTTTTCATGTTTACGATTGGAATGGGATGCCGCTGATTTTCCGGCTGATTTGAATTTTGACGCTCTTGAAATGCCATTAATGCCGTATGAGGAGGCGAGAAGGAAACGAGATTTTTTGTGGGTTTTATGGAGTTTTTTTGAGTGGATCTTTTTGGGTTGGTGGAAATTCAAAAAATTTCGCCTTTAAAAGCATTAGCAACGATGCTCCGGAATTACGCAACCGCGCGTTATTTAGCCCAATTATCAACAAAGTTTACAAAAATTTTTGAAAAAAATTTTTTTCTGTAATTTATCGATAACGCTCTAGAATTTTGCAATTTTTCCTTAAAAAGCATACAACAACGATGCTCCGGACTTACGCAAATGCGCATTGTATAGCATGGCCTGACACCTCGCTTTAAAGGCGCAGCGCCAAATGTCAACTGGGTCTTTTCGCGGTTACATTAATTCTTAGTTGAAAACAGCTGTGAGCGTAGCGGGACCCTATGGACATTTAGCGCTGCGCCTTTAAACCGAGGTGTCTGGAATTTTTCGGAACTCGCAAAAATTTGAATTTTTCGAAAAAAAAATTTCTCTGAAATAGCGCGACATAGTTTAGGGGTAAAATTTTTCTTTTTTTGTCCAGTCCGCAATTTCGCGTCTCGATGAACCTGCACATTTTATTGGAATTTTCGTTAGATTTTTATAAAAATACCATTCCCTCACCTCGAATTTATCAAAAAACCAAAAGGTTGTCGTCAATTAAAATGTCAAGTGTGCATGTTCACAGTGACGCAAAATTGCGGACTAGTAGAAAAAAGGCTTGAAAATTCAAAATTTTTCGAAATTTGGGTGCCTGGGTTACTTCTGAAACACATTTTTTTGGATGAAAAATGAAGTTTTTAAAAAATTTGAGAAATTTTTTTTTTTCAGCGATCAACACAAACGTCAAACATATTGTGCCGATGCAATGGACATATTACGAAGTGATGGACTTTTGGCCAGTGTTAATATACGAAATAATACGTTCTTTTTCTGTGTTTGGCATGATCGATTCCCACCATTCTCACTAACCCCACGAGTCTACAATCTTGCACAATTCTTCCCAAGGCTTAACGTCAACCGTCAACCAAACATTTTTTTGTAGATTTAAAGATATCAGTTTTTTTATTCCGAACTCTGGTAGGTTACCGTAAAAACTGAATTATTAGTGCATGCACCACTATTTTTCAATCCCTTCCACCGGAGGGCACCACTATTTGAGGGGCACTACTATTAGAGGGGCACCATTATTTTTCAATCACTTTTTTTTTCGAAATTTTGGGATATTTTGATTTGTTTTTACAGGCTATATCCATGAAAAATAACGTGAGTAACTGAGAAAATGTAATCTGTTTCACAGTTTTCACCAACTTTTCTCAAGCTTAGGACTTTTTTCAGTTCAACTTTCTCGAATTTTTAGTCGGAAAGTCGACAACGTGAAGGAGGAATCATTTTGAAAATGGGGCACCACTATTTTTCAACCCCTTCCTCCGGAGGGCACCACTTTTTGAGGGGCACTACTAATACAGTTTTTACGGTGTTTGGATTATTATTATCTATAATCACGGAACCTACTCAAAAAACCATAAAATGGCGTCGCCTGGCATAGAATTAGTTTTGGTGGCCGAGTCCACTCGGACTACACGAGCAGGTGGAAGGGAAACCGTGTAGTTCTCGAGGACAACATCCGACTTTTTTTTCTTCTTTTCTTTCATTATTTTTTTGATGCATTTCGACCCTCTGACCTGTTTTCTAGGTTCAAAAAAGAAAAACACAAAAAAAAAATTGAAAAACCGTCGAAAAGCGGCGAAAAATTAAAGAAAAAAGAGAAAACAATCGGCAGTTGTCCTCGAGAACTACACGGTTTCTCTTCCACCTGTTCGTGTAGTCCGAGTGGATTCGGCCACCGAAAGTAAATCTATGCCAGGCGAGGCAATTTTAACGTTTCAGGAGTAGTTTATGTGATTTCAGAAAATAAAAACCTGTTTCTGTTTTCAATAATCTATCAGAATTTGGAATTAAAAAATAGTGTTTTCACTCCTCCTTTAAGATGAAAATTATGTATCCGTCCGAGTCATTTCGAAACCAGACGTTTCGAAACCGCGACAACTCGAAACTGAGAAAATCGTGCGATGAGCTTGGAAAATGGAGGACAATTTTTGAAGTTTTAACGTGAGTTTGCTATGGGAATATCAGATATTTACTGAATTACTGTCTCATGTCTGAAGAAAATTATTCCGAGAAAAAAAATTTTTTTTTCGAAATTTTTTCTCATTTCAGTGAACTTTTGGTATTTCCATAAAAAACTTTTTTTTTTTACTAAAAAACTTTCAAAAATATCCAAATTTTCCAAATTTTGTTCACTATTTTCTCAGCGTTTTCGAGTTGTCGCGGTTTTGAAATGTCTAGTTTTGAAATGACCCGGAGCCTTTGGACGTTGTTTTTTCTCCAAAATGTTTTTTTCTTCATAATCTTTGATTAATCCATGCATGAAATTAAATTTTTCTTTTTAATCCACAAAAATTTTCTCAATAAAAAATAAGCACTAACAGTTTATTTATAAAACCTATTAAAAATCATTTTGATGGTCTTTATAATTTAAAATACAAAGATAACAGTAACAAAAAAAAGTAGATCAGCATAAAAAATGCAAATTAAACAACGATGGTTTAGTGAGAAAAAAATGGAAAATTGGAAAAAAAGAAAATTGATAAAACTCGACATAATAAAAATGAAAAACAATGAACTATGTTTCAATTGAGAATAATATTAAAAAGATATTGATAGTTTTACAAAAGTCTAGAAAATATAGAAGAAACAGCAGAACAAATAACAAACATTAACAATAACATTTAAAAAATCAATTTTTCAATTGATAGTAAAATTCAAATTTCAATGATTGAAATTATGAAAATCAAGAACAAGCACTAGAACAAAAACAATACACATTAATTAATTTTTGGTAACAGTCTAGTACAATTTCAGTACTTGAGACAACAGAATCAGGAAAAAAATTAAAAAAATCAGATAATAAAGTTTAATGCTTTTTGGATTTCTTCTGGACCGGACCCCCTTTCCCATTTCTGCTGTGGGATCTTTTGTTCGGCTGTGTTGCTGATGTGGATGAACTTGGAATGGATGACTGTAAAATCAATTTTCGTGACGAGATCCAACTTTTCAAATTTTCTCCAAACCCAAATTTTTAAAATCAGCTCGTCGATACTTTTCATTTGAGTATAATCGTGACCAGTCTAGCTCAATATTGAAACTTCGAGGCTAGAGTGCAGAGGAACGAGAGTGCCTGCGTCTCTAACCTACCTTTCCTAATTGAGCTAGACTAGTCATGATTATACTTTGATGAAAGTTCTTCACGAGCTGAATCCAAAAGTTTTAATTTCATCGGTCTCGAGTGGAAATTGAAAGAGTTACGGTAGACAAAACTTACCAGAATCGTTCTCAATTTTCCCAAAATCTCAGTTTTCTCGTCTCTCTTATACCAATCATTTATTCTCGTGTGTTCGGCTCTGGGGTTCAACTCGTTCAGACAAATTTTTGCGTATTCCAAGAACTTGGGATCCGTCTGGCCTGTAAAAAGTCTCTATTTCATTTTTTTCGAAAAAAATTTACCTCCATCTTGTTTCAGTCCTGGGATCCGAATCTCCTCCAAATAGCAATACATGACGTCCCAGAAGCCACGGAACAGATGGGTGTCATTATTGTGATGGTGGAGTGTGGCTTCTTCCAATTTAGTGATGCTGAAAAGGGACGCAGGCACTCTCGTTTCTCTGCACTTTAACCTGATATTTTTAAAATGGGCGGAGCCTAGTCATGATTATACTCATTTGAAAGGTCTCGACGAGTTGAGTTCGAATATAATAATTTTGCAAAGATTACGATAAATTCTTGACGCTCCGATTTTGAATTTTTCAGTAAAACGTACTCAAACTGCATCTGGAAAAAATGCTCCATCAAAAAGTTTCCGCCAATTGCAATGGAGTCTTCTGGGGCATAGACAAAATGCAACCATCCAGAAGGCAGCATTGCCGTCTCGCCGGCATTTATTTCAACTCTTTTCCATTGATCGGCTAGCTGCTCAATAATGAACTCATCCTCTGGCTGAGTTTTTGTAAAGTCTTCATACACTTTCAGATTCTCTGGAGTGGGCGGAGCAACATAGGAAATCTTCTTGCCCTGAAATATTTTTCGTTGGAAAACTATTTCGTTGCCATGAAACCATACGTTTTGTATTCAGCTCGTTTTAAGACCTTAAAAGACCTTTCATTTGAGTCTAATCGTGACTTTATTCTGAGAAATTTGACAGAAATTAGGTCCCGCCACGAAAACCGTATTGTGCATAGCAACCCAAATTGGGCGGAACCTAGTCATGATTATACTCAAATGAAAGGTCTCGATCAGCTGATTTCAAAATTTTTGATTTCGTTAGGGTCTTGCAAACTTTTGATCTAGCTACTACCCTTCCAATTTCCTCCCAAGACTCATAAAAGTTAGATTTTTGAGGCCTTCAAAATGAGTATAATTTTTGAAATTTTTGATATTCAGAAAAAAAACCACTGTAACCCCTCAATTTGAACTTGAGATTCATGTAAAATGGAAATTTGGAATCAGCTCGACGACAGCTTTCAGAAAAGTATAAACATGACTAGATTCGGCATATTTTACAAGTTTTGCTAAAACTACAGTAACCCGAACGATTTCGTGGCGAGACCCTCAAGAATAACATATTCGGAATCAGCTCGCCAAGGCGGTCTGAAAATGTATAAACAAGCCATGAATATCTCAATTTTGAAACTTTGGGTTAGAGCGTAGAGAAACGAGAGTGCCTGCGTCTTCGACCCGAATTTCAATATTGGCTAGACTAGTCATGATTATACTTATTTGAAAGGTCTTGAACCGCTGAATTCGAATATCAAAGTTTGAAAATCTTCCTGCGCCTCTAAACTACAGTAAGCTTGCGTTTTCGTGGCGAGACCTAATTTTTTCCAGACCTGTGCGTGTTTATGCTAATTTTCAAAATTTTCAGCTTGGAATCGGCATCGACATCGGCGAATTTTTTTTCAATAAAGCGTTAAAAAAGTGTAAAAACGTGTAAAATTTAGCAGGAAACACCCAGAAAACAAAGAAATTCTGAGCATGCAAAAATAATATTTCTGGAAAAAAAGTGGCTGCATTTCGATCGTGTCGAGACTAATGTTATTTCTGAATCATTTTGTGATGCTGAATTCAACTAAACTCATGAAAACTGACAGAAATCCCTCTAAACGGCACAAAACCGTGTCAAAAAACAAAGCGATTGATTCTGATGGAAGAGTTTTTTTCCCGCTGTGTACTTCTCTCGGATAATTAGTTTCTTGCTGTGTACTCCTCTCGGACAATCGACTTTCTCAAAATATAATTTTCTGAGGGTTGGTGGGATGTCTAAGCCTTAAATATGGTGAAAATTTTTTTTTTTTAATAAATTCTGAATAACTTTCAGAGAAAAAATTGAAAAAATGATTTTTCTCCAATTTACCCCTGTATTTAAGGCTTAGGCATATCCGAAACACTCTGCCCCTTACGTACGGTACTCTAAATGAAGCCCCGCCCCTTAAATACAGTAAAACAGCTGAAGCCCCGCCCCTAAGTTCAGTAACCCAGACAGAGCCCCGCTCCCAAAATCAATAGGCCATTGATATAGTGAACGCAAGCGTCTGCATTGCCGCTCTAATTTAACCCCGCCCAACTTTGTCAAAATAGTTCTCTCTCTGGAGAGGGCGGTCAGACACGCAGACAGTAAGTGTCTCGCTGCTCTCTCCAAAATTAGAACTTTTTTTACGAGGTGGGCGGGGTTGCAATAGAGCGAGAATGCAGACACTTGCGTTGATTAAATTGTTTAGTTTTCGTCGACAGACAAAGCCTAAAGTTGTATTTTCTGATAATCTGCACAAAAAAGCTCTCCAAAAACACCTTATGCAACGATATTCACTCCATCCATATCAGGAAACCGTTCATGCCATACGCAGAAATGGAAAGTATCTGGTCCTGAAATCATGACTGTTGCTAGAAGGCCATCTTGTCGGATAAAATCACGTCCAGTGGTGAAGTCGACGGCATGAAACGGGTTGTAACTGCAATTGAATGCACTTTTTTTTCTCAGTCTTCAAATTTTCATTTACATGTATTACTTCCAAAGTGCCGGAAACCGTTTGGAACGGGACTATGGCCAAAAGTCATCCTTCCCTAAGTGTATTAAAACGCACTAGTCAAAAGTTTGACAAACCCATTATTTATCGATTTATTGATTTTCTTGTTTTCTGGGGTTTTTCGATCATAACTCGGTCAATTTTTGAGTTTTTGAAAAAGTAAAAAAAAAGGAAATTGTAGATCCAAATGTGATACGTTTTTTGGGTTTATTGAAAGTTTTTAAAACTCCAGATGACGTTGCAAAAAATCGATATTTCCAAAACTCGAAAAAAAAATTTTCCGTAAAATTTTCTAAATTTTTTTTCAAAAAATTTTAAATTAAAAATAAGACAGGTTCCCAAATTTTCAGAGTGGTCTGACGGCTAGTTTTCGAGAAACAAGCCATTTTTGAAACAAAGGTCACTTTTTTCGTTAAAATCTTCTTTTCATCTTTTCATCAACATTTTCCCTGATTAAGGCGAATTTAGTGGGTGTTTTCACTTGAAAATAGTATAAAAAGGTTTTCTGTATTGAAAAAACTTTGTTCTAGATGTTGACCGAGTTAAAAAAATTGACCGAGTTATGATCGAAAAACCCCAGAAAACAAGAAAATCAATAAATCGATAAATAATGGGTTTGTCAAACTTTTGACTAGTGCGTTTTAACAGCGTTTCCATGAGATAATCGAGCAAGAGCCTTTTGGGGTCGGCACAGTATTTTCAAACTCTTTATTTCTCGTTGATTTGCCATATGGGCATAGTTTTAGGTCATTTGTAAACAAAAATACAGTTTTTGATTGACTCCGCCCACTTCTGAATCCAGGATATTCAGAAAATTTTCAGAAGACGTGAGATATCTAGAATTTTTCCCAAAAGAGATAATTTTGAAATCTCACCGAGAATGGATACTAGACCATATTTGAAGACTTTTTTGTGTTCTACGCTAAGTTTCAGCACGACGTCTTCAGGTAGAAATTCAGCGTTGAAATGCAGAGTGGTGCAATCTGGTTGGAAAATAACCGTTCCCCAAAATTTTTCCCACTATTGCAGACGAGATTCCTTCAGCATAAGATACCTCTAACACATGGCTTTCAAACAAAAAAAAGTTTAGTCCGAAAAACTTTGACCTTAAAGGGGTTTCAGTCGAATATATGAGAAAAAATCACTAAATTCAACGTACCCCCCTCCATGATGAAAATGGTCATAGTCACTGATTTGAAAAATATTTTTACCACGTAATGTCCTACCCATACCTGATACCTCCACAGAATATCAGCTCATCTGAATCACTTCTGGAGGCGTGGCACCTCTTCAAAAAATCCTTCACATAATCAAGGACGTCGGAATTCTGAATTACTGAATTTCCGATACTTCTTCTCGAAACTGTTGTGAAAGGTACTACAACATCATGAATGATCAATATATGCAAAAATAGGATCTTCTGACAGCATTCTAACGCAGTTTTGACGACGAACGTCATCCCGCCTGGGCATTGGTTACCATACGGATGCCATTTTGCGTATTCAGACATGTCAGGAGTATTGTTTTTGTACCAAATGATAATTTATGTAGTTGTAATATCTTCTAAAATATTTTCAAGCATAAATATCGGAAATTCAGTAATTCAGAATTCCGACGTCCTTGATTATGTGAAGGATTTTTTGAAGAGGTGCCACGCCTCCAGAAGTGATTCAGATGAGCTGATATTCTGTGGAGGTATCAGGTATGGGTAGGACATTACGTGGTAAAAATATTTTTCAAATCAGTGACTATGACCATTTTCATCATGGAGGGGGGTACGTTGAATTTAGTGATTTTTTCTCATATATTCGACTGAAACCCCTTTAAGGTCAAAGTTTTTCGGACTAAACTTTTTTTTGTTTGAAAGCCATGTGTTAGAGGTATCTTATGCTGAAGGAATCTCGTCTGCAATAGTGGGAAAAATTTTGGGGAACGGTTATTTTCCAACCAGATTGCACCACTCTGCATTTCAACGCTGAATTTCTACCTGAAGACGTCGTGCTGAAACTTAGCGTAGAACACAAAAAAGTCTTCAAATATGGTCTAGTATCCATTCTCGGTGAGATTTCAAAATTATCTCTTTTGGAAAAAATTCTAGATATCTCACGTCTTCTGAAAATTTTCTGAATATCCTGGATTCAGAAGTGGGCGGAGTCAATCAAAAACTGTATTTTTGTTTACAAATGACCTAAAACTATGCCCATATGGCAAATCAACGAGAAATAAAGAGTTTGAAAATACTGTGCCGACGTATGCTCGATCACCTCATGGAATCGCTGTTAATACACTTAGGGAAGGATGACTTTTGGCCATAGTCCCGTTCCAAACGGTTTCCGGCACTTTGGAAGTAATACATGTTAGTTCAGTGAAAGCTGTCCATCGCCATTTAACTAGGAATGGCACATTGGCTGAATGATCCTCCAAAATGTTTAGGAAATTATCTCAAAAACTCGACTCTTTAGAATTATATTATGTTTTTAGCTATTTATCAGGGTGATGATGTCACAGAGGAGCGGTGGTTTGTTTTCTTTTGTTTTCTTTTGTTTTTTTACGTCCAGAACTTAAATTGGAAACAAGATTCCGTTTTCCGTATTTCTCAAAGTTCCCATTCAACCTTTTTTTAAATCATACACTCTTTTATTTTCGGAAATTTACCATTATTTCGGAACAAGTTTTTTTAAAATTTTGAGACTTTTTGAACAGCCTCTTGATCAAAAAACTCTATGAATTAGTGTGCCGTCTCGCGAGCTTTTTCTCGCAATTCTCGTTTTGTCTCGCAATCGTCCCGCCTCGGGCTTGTCTCGCCTTGTCTCGCAAAAGATCGTTTTTGTCTTGTCTCGCAATTTCTCGCAATTTTCGTTTCTCGCGAAAAGATCGCAATTTCTCGGAAGGCTCGTTGATCGCGTGAACTAAAGTATTTTCTGGCTAAAATTTGCTCATAAAAAATAATTGGGTTTCTTCGTGGATTTTTATTTTTTGATAAAATAACTCCGTGACATTTTTTTTCAACCTTTTTCGCATGTACGACACTGTAGTTCTCGTGATCAACGAGCATTTCGAGAAATTGCGATTCTTTTGCGAGAAATGAAAATTGCGAGAAATTGCGAGAACGAGAAATTGCGAGATAGGACAAAAACAATCTTTTGCGAGAACGTGACAAGACGATCCTTTTGCGAGACAAGACGAGACGAGACGAGACTCGCAAACACGAAAGCAAAACTCGCAAAATGTCTCTCGCTCGACGAGCATCAATGCTCGCGAGACGGTACACTACTATGAATAATTTGATACTGCCCGATAAAAAAACCATTCGGATTCAATAATTTTTTATTTCCATGCCAGTGCAATTAGATAGGGCTTTCTCAAAAAAACCACTCACCAAAACGCATTTTCTCTTACTTTGCTATCGTAAGGCATCAACTCAAAGCCGAGATCCTCAAAATTGAGCTCTTCAGGAATAATGTCATCCCAGACGATTTGTAAATATCGAAAGCGTCTATCACCTGAAACAAACCACCGCTTCACAAACGTCCGACAGTCGTCAGCCGTCAATTTACAGTGATTTAGAATGAAACTTGTGGCTGTGGAATCGAAAAGCATATCTCTTGTAATCCAAAGAGATCCTCGATACACAACAATCATTCTAGGATTTCCCCATAGTCTCATGTCGGATTGAAAGTTTTCACTGACTTGCAGATAAAGACCCTTTTTGTCGATTGGCTTGTAATAGTAAAGAATTCTGTTCAACTTTTCCTCATTCTCCATCTGTTCATATCCTTTTATGCTGACATCTTCACATTTATTGCAATCAACCAATATTGGTTCTTCTACTAAACCGTCCATCCAGTATAGAATGTGGAATTTGACATTATTGAATAGGCCTTCCAAGTATTTAACTGCAGAGTTCACGCATAGTTCGAGATTCTGATTTCCGTAGAAGTAGAGACCGGAATCCTTCGCACTGAAAAACGAACATTTTATCACTAGTTTCTAATACATTTGAACCTTTTTACTTAATAATTTTTTGTTTGGTGAGTTATAAACGCAAGCGTCTGCATATCCGCTCTAGTGCAACCCCGCCCACCTTTGTAAAAATAGTTCTCCTTTTGGAGAGAGCGGCCAGACACTTACTGTCTGCGTGTCTGGCCGCTCTCTCCAAAAGGAGAACTATTTTTACAAAGGTGGGCGGGGTTGACAATAGAGCAAGTATGCAGACGCTTGCGTTGACTATAAACAAAGTTTTTTTAAAAGTTTATATTCTATTATTTTTAGAGCAAAACATGAAGAAAGTAGTCAAAAACAAAAGAGAAATCAGTGAAAGACAAAGTCGTTGACGATGGGCCTAGGTTTTGTCAATTTCAGGAGTGACTGAGCTTAACCGCACGGAGTGAAAAACAGTCCATTGAGATTCAAAAAAATCATGTTTCAGAAAGTGTTCAGTATAGCGCGCTTGCTTTGGCTGCGCAGCAGCGACTTATATCATTAGTTTCGATACGTAGTTTAATCGAAAATCGCTAGTTCTCCGGAAAGCAAAAACGAAAACAATTTTTTTTGCATTGGAATCGGATTGACCAAAATCAAAAAGATTTTTGAAAATAATTTCAAAAATGTTCGAAAATATTTTCAAAAAATGTTCAAACGCGCACTTTTCGCGCCAACTAAATTAGCAAGTGCGCTCTAGCTCATATGGACTGTTTTTCACTCCGTGTAACCGCGCTCGGTCACGATAAAATGAGCGAATGGCCAATACGCAATGTTTTATAACAGAGCAGAGTTTCAAGAAATACATTTCTTCTTTGTCTAACAATGGAAATTTTCTGGAAAAAGTGTTATTCGGGATTGTGGAATATGGAAACTAGAAACTTTTTTCTCCCGGAATACTAAACCTGTTAAGGAAAAACACTGCGTTCATCATGGCAAATGTACAGGCGTAGCCTATTTCAACAAGTAAAAATAATAAATCAAAAATTTTCTTTTAAAACTTACAGACTTCTGAAACCACAATCATTTATGGTGATAGAAACAGGCAGATTCTTTGCTTCTGCTTCGTATTCCGAATGACTGAAATGCCATTCTCCTTTTTGTTTCTCCGATGATAATAAGTCGGGACTGATTGCTACTGATTCCTCGTCGATAATGATCGAAAGGCCTGCGGGAGGTTTGAGAAATCGAACGAGACGATAGCAGCGTTTGGAGACAAACGAGAAGTTGATCCTGAGATGGATAATTCATATAAAAACCCTACGGGATTCAGAAATGTCACTGTTTACTAAATCACAGTAACATTTCAAACTCACAAATCACAGAAGTCCAAGCTTAAAAGAATTGATTCAGCAGCCAACAAGGGTAGTTCAAGCAGGAGTAGTTTCGATTGAACAGTCATTTTCTACAAATGGATTCGAATGACAACAGCTGAAGTCACTCTATTGACTGTTTGTGTTCGAATGCTGCTTTGCCGCCACTACCAGTGTTCATTGATTGACTGTGTGTATTTCTCATGGTTCATGTAGAATCGACGACAGGCAGACGCGCGGATAAATCCCATCTTTACTATTATTACCACACAGATTCTATCGGTGTGTGTGTGTGTGTGTGTGTGTGTGTTGTCTCTCTTTTTACGTAAGAAAGTGGGTCTACAAATGTAGTTAATTTTAATAATTCGGGAGAAGCCGGACGGTTAAGGCGCGGAGCGCCGATTACCGTCTGGTGTGGTATTATTTGCGAACGTATCGGCTCCAACTAATACTCTGCTTGAACAAAAAAAACAAACAACAATCGGTCCCTTATAGCTCACAAAATTTTGGAAAAAATTTCTCGGCAAGTATGAGCTTTATAATAGCAATCAGCTATTTTAGTTATTTTGATTGCTAAAAAACCAGAATTGAATCTTTCATTTTCTAATCAATTTTACAGGGTCGCCAGTTCTTTCAAATTTGTTTGAAACTTTTTAGACCTGACAAGTTCTCTCGCCGCACATTACATTTTTTTAGAGGAAAGCAAACGATTTCTCAAAAAAAAATTTTTTTCATTGACAACGGTTAGAATCGAAAATTGTTTAATGGCGCTTATTCAAAATGAAGAATAACAACATGGTCTAATTATCTGCGATTAGTTCATTTGTCTCCCAGAATCGTGTATGCCAAACACAAAATACAATCGTATTATTGAAACCCGCAATTGTTGCCAGTAGACCATCACGTCTAACGAAATCCCAGCCATGAGAAATATCTAATGGGAAATTGGGCATGTATCTGGAAATATTTTGAAATTCAGAAAAAGCCACTGTAGACCCATCAATTTGAACTTGAGATTCATGTAAAATGGGAACTTGGAATCAGCTCGACGAGAGCTTTCAGAAAAGTATAAACATGACTAGGTTCGGCATATTTTACAAATTTGTGAAAACTACAGTAACCCGAACGATTTCGTGGCGAGACCCTCAAGAATAACATATTCGGAATCAGCTCGCCAAGGCGGTCTAAAAATGTATAAGCAAGCCCTGAATATCTCATTTTTGGGTTAGAGCGCAGAGAAACGAGAGTGCCTGCGTCTCTGACCCGAACTTCGAAATTGAGCTAGACCAGTCATGATTATACTCGTTTGGAAGGTCTTGAACAGCTGAATTCGAGAATCCAAGTTAGAAAATCTTCTTGCCTCTTTAAGCTACAGTAACCTTGCGTTTTCGTGGCGAGACCTATTTTTTTCTAAACCTGTGCTTGTTTATACTTTTTTGAAAGCTCTTTGCAACTCAATTTTTGAAACGAAAAAATTTTCTTACTTGAACTTGGCATTCCTTCGCGCCGGATCAAAAGCCATAAATTCAAAATCGAACCCTTCTAAATGAAATCCGTCGGGTAGGCCATCTTTCCATGAGAGCGTCAGAAATTTAAAATTAACATCGTCCGAATAGAACCATCGTTTCACAAATAATCGAAAATCGTTATCCGTAAGTTGACATTCATGGAATATCATTTTATCACATGTGGAATTCAGAAGCATTTCTGTTGTAATCCAATGAGCATTCCTTCGAATATTAACAAATTTTGGACGATTCCAAAGACGAAAATCATAGGGATTTGATTCAAATGGTACATCAATTACCACCTTTTCCGTGATATGAATCATTTCAAATATACTTTTTAATTTTTCGAAACCCATCGCTTTTTTTCCTTTTATGAACAGTCGTTGACACTTTTGATCACATTCAAACAATGGATATCTTGATTCGGGTATTTCATCTGGACGAATATTAATTTTAATAAGACTGCAATTAAATAAATCCCTTATGTAATGCAATCCAGACTCCAAAAATCCTGCGATACTTCCATCCGTGTAGGAATAAAGCCTGTTTAGCTGTGTTCTGGAAAAAGAGTTCGATGCCTTGTGCTCAACGTTTGGAGAAGGGTCAACGCATAATAGCGGAAAATGTGATTTTGCTTGAAAATCGCGCAAAACCGTGAAAATTTTACTGAAAAGGCGTGCGGAATACAGGGAATACCTTTTAGTGATCGTGATCTCCTGGCCTAGAAATACCACCGTGTAGTTCGAGAGGACAACGTGGCCCAGAGACTTCATTTTTGATTCCTAGACATTCTTGTCCTCTCGAACAACACGGTGCGATTACTAGGCCAGCAGGCCATGGTCACTAAAAGGATATATATTTAGTACGTTTTTTTTAAATACAGATGGAGCAAGTTACGACACTTTGAGCCGGCCTGAGTCAGGTTTCGAATAAGAGGCTCAAGGCTGTCAAACGGCCGGCCGGCTTTTCGAAAATTTGAGAAATGAAGAAGCCGGCCGTGAAAAGCCGGCCGCGGCTTCCAAAAAAGGCGTGGTTTTTCGCGTGTCAACTTTTTACCGTTAAAATTCAGAAATGAAATTTCTCTACAGTGCATTTCACGGCTTTTATTTATTGTTCGGCCGGCCGCGGCTTTTCAAAAAGCCGTAGAAAAGCCGCGGCTTTTCACGGCCGGCCATGGCCGGCCGGCTACGGCTAGCTGTGAAATCTGACAGCCTTGCTGAAGCCCACAACCAATTTTATTTTACACGAGACAAAAATAAAAAATGAGAAAAAAAATCACCCTGACAATCTTCCTATTAGATCAGAATTTTCAGAAATTTTCGGTCGGCCGGAAAGAAATGCGCGCTAAATGTTCACGCAAATCTTCTTATCTCAGCTAGAGTGAGTGACATCAAAAAGTGATAAACTAACAAAATGTTGGCCATAAAATTTCGCACATTTTACTAGTTTACCACTTTTTCATACCTTCAATTCCAGCCGAGATATAGAGATTCGAAAAAAAGTTTAGCTCGCATTTTTTTCGGACCAACCTAATAAATTAAAAATTGCGCCAGAATCACATCGAAGGGTTCTTGTTCTTTAATTTTTGAGTTGTTTGAAAATAAAATTCAAGGATTTTTTCTGTTTCCAACGCAGCGGTACAGCTGTACTTTTACGGGGTCCCTTGTTAAAAAAAAGGTTCACTTTCAATTCGTAAAACTCACAAATTTTTCAATTGAAATGTTCCCATAAATGTCACAAAATTAGATTTTGTTTCATTTTGTTCATAGTTGAACGCCCATATTCCTCTTATTCCTTTGAATAAGAAATCTAAAGTTGCCGTTGATCCAATCAATTGAACCACTATATCATCCATCGGAATTTTAATCCCTTTTATTAATCCACGACACTTTTTCGATGTGAATGAAAAGTTGATTCTGGAAATGGAATAAAAAGATTCTGGAAAAAAAAAGAAAGATAAAATTTCGAAATTTGAAAAAAAAACTTACAGTTCAATACTACCAGAACTCTGAAAAATGAACTCAATGGCAAGTATGGGTAGGCGGAATAGTTGGAATTTAGACTGGCTGGTCATTGCTGAAACTTTGAAAAAAATTTTGAAAAAAAAATCAAAACTTTCGCGGGGGGGGGGGGTCCAAGTTAAAATCAACTTTTGGTTAAAATACTCTTTAGAGGTGGGAAAATACACCGCTAAATTATCTAAACTCAAAACGAAGAGAAAAATTTTTTGTAGTCGTTCGAAAAAAAAATATTTTTTGTACTCCACGCGGACTAAATTTTTTTTTTCTATCGTTCTTTTTAAATTTTTTGGGTCTGAAACCTATTTTTGTGTTATCCAAAACAGTCTCTGACCAAAACATTCAAGAAAAACCAGAGAAAGACAATTAGCAAAAAAAAATTTTGTTCCCGTGGAGTTCAAAAATTATTTTTTTTTTCGAACGACTACAAAAATGTTTCTTTTCGTTTTGAGTTTAGATACTTTAGCGGTGTATTATCCCACCTCTAAAGAGTATTTCAAGCAAAAGTTTGATTTTAACTTGGACCCCCCCCCCCCCCCTCCCCTTTTTGAAGGGTCCTCCGAATGGTCTGAAAATTTTTTTGGAGGATCCTGAGTAACTCTGAAGTACTTCCAGGGGGGTTTTTTTTTAGAAAATAGTTTCTATTCGAATTCTGAAGTTTTTCGATAATTCTGAAAATCCAAAATAAACACTTTTTTTGGGTCTTTGAAATTTTGTCGTTCTGCTTCTAAAACATGGATCTAGGGACCAAAATAAACAATTTTTGACGTTAGATCGCAAATTGTCCTTCTGGTTCCGAAGTCAGGACTCCAGATGTCCGAATTATGATTCACTCTTAAGAGTGTGATATTTGGAATCAGCTCGTCAAGACGGTTCAGAAAAGTATAATCATGCATAGCCTAGCCCAGTTTTGAAAATTCGGGTCAGAGTACAGAGAAACAAGAGTGCATGCGTCTCTACCCCAAAATTCAAAATGATTGTGGACTAGTCGTGTTTATACTCTTCTGAAAGATCTCGATGAGCCGAGTTTGAAAAATTAAGTTTCGGGTTTCCTAGGCCGCCCTGTGGAAAGTTAGTAACTGGACATCATAACGTGCCTGGAAGATCGGGATAAAAATCAGTCCCATATAGGTTTTGAGCCTTCAAACAAAACGCAACCAGTTTTGAAAGTTGAAAAAAAATATTTTCTCACTTTTTTCAAGCATTTACTGAAATCATGAAATCTCAAAAAAATTGGAGAAATACAGTTTTTGTTTTGGATTTTCAGAATTCAGAATTCATCAAAAACATTAGAATTCGAATAAAAACTATTTTCTCAAAAAACATTTGGGAGTATTTCAGGATCACTCAGGAGTCTTCAAAAAAAAATTTCAGACCAATCAGAATAGTTTGAGATTAGTTATAAACGAATATATCGAGGGGTTCTCACCCATACCGCCACTGTATATTGATCGACTTGGAATCCACTGGAGATTGTCAATAGAGCGCGTTTGTATTTCTGGCAGTGAAAGCTACACAGCGTACAGTAGAAGTACACACTGTGTCTCTTATTTCTCCAGTCTTACGCCATTTTTGTATATTATTTTTTGAAAAAATGAGCGTGGAATCTGTTTTCCCGTTATTCAAACTACCAATATTTGCTATCGATACAGTTCTCCGCAATTCCAGTCTATGCGATTTGTGAGTTTAAAAATTTCGAAAAAAAAAATTTAAAAAAAAAGGAATTTTAAAGTTGGCACTGTGCCAACGACCTCCCCTTGAAAGCGCAAGTGCGACGCGCTATTTCTGCAAATCTCCCGCGCGCAGTTTTGTTTCTTAATTTTTTCTTTTTTCGAGAACAAAGTTCAGTTTTTATCAGACTTGTCAAAATGAGGGCCGGCCCGGGCTCAAAATTTTTGTCTTTTTCAGCCTGTTTTTCTCGATTTTCAGCCCATTTTCGAAGCTTTTTCTGGGTCTTCTTCCTTGAAAATTCATCAAATTCTCTGGAAAACATTGTCCAAAAAAGTGGAAAAAAACCGCGAAAAAAAATTTTCAAAAAAAAACATGTTTTGCCTGAACCCCAGACCGAGCGGGCCGGGCCGGGCCGGTAGAAATTCCTCCGGCGGCCCGGCCCGGCCCGTGACAAGTCTGGTTCTTACACTTATACACAACGTGAAATTTCGGCATAAAAGATGAAACTTGTACTTATTTTAATCGAAAACAGCAAAACTGTGTGCGGGAGAGTTGCAAAAAAAGCGTGCCGCACTAGCGTTTTCAAGAAGAGGTCGTTGGCACGGTGCCAAGTTAAAAAATTCCTTCCCAAACTTTACTTTTCTTCAGAATCCATTTTTCATTTATCTCGAAAAAGTGTCGACATCTAATTAGACATTTAAAAATTCGATCCGAAGGACTGGCTGTCGTCATAAAGAGCTCATGTTCGTCGATTCTGTTTCAAAAAGGTTTCGATCACTCAAATGGATGGATTTTTAATTTTCAAAGTGAAGAACTCTTCGAAAAAGGTATTGGTTCACCAGTAACTGCAACAATTGCCGGGATTCAGTTTAGGACTTTGTGAGTTTTTAAAAACAGTTTCACAGGGTCGCTGATGCGCATCGCATTTTTCCTTATTGCCTTGGCATGCTGCCAACTACCGCAACGCGGCGCACGCAACGTGTCTCCTCTCGTGTAGATTTACGACAGTTTAAAGGTACATGCGCATCGGCAACCCTGTGCAGTTTTCGGAAATTTATAATCAGTCTGCCTCACCGGCAAGAATTTTCCGGTAAATTTTCCGGTTTATCAAAATTTGTTTCGATAATTTCACTAAACAACGCACGCTAGCGTTGTTTCGGAGCATCGTTGCTCAGTGATTTTTCAAATTTCGCGCCAAAAAGCGGGTGAAAAAACTTTGAAAAGTTTCGATAAATTTTTTCGGTAAATTCAAGGCGAATTCGCCTGCCTTTTTTTGAGGATTTTCAATGAAAACTTTTTGACTATTCTTACTTAAGGGAAGTTGACATTTTCATCAAAATCTTATTATTAACGTGGTAAAATCATATGAAAATTTTAAATTTTTCGAGTGCGGGGCGAAAATTTATCGGCCCGCCCTAGTTGGGCATTTTACGATTTACCGAACGTATACCGGTAAATTTTTTTTCAAATTTTGCTGCTCGGCCCGGTCGGCTGGTCTCTGTTAGTAAAAAGGGTCAAAATTTTTTGCTACGAAAGAATTTGTAAAATTTACCGGTAGAATCTATTTAAAATTTGAATTTAAAATTACTGTAAGATTCACCGGAAAATTCCCAAGTTTTTTTCCATCCGGCGCAAAATTTGAAAAAAAAAACAGAAAGGAACAATGCTCCGACGCTAGTGCGCACTGTTTAGTGGATTATCCGGAAAACGTTCGGAAATTTTTTTCGATAAATTTTTCGATAATATACCGAAACACTGATGCTGATTTTGTAAAAGGGGGACTATTTTAGGGTTTCTAGACCACACTTTTTTTCAGCCACCATTTCGATTGTCTCTATTCGTACGTGGAAGAAAGTGGTGTTGCAGAGACACTGGAAGTTGCAATTCAATATCTAATGTATCTTTTCGATTGTTCGGTGACTCTCAACACTTTTCAACCAGACGGAATTCCCAAATCAAGATATCCATTGTTAGTGAATTATCACAAGTGTCAATATTTGATCATCATTGGAAAAGAAAAGATGGATGCTGAGGAGCTAAAGGCGATTCTAGAGGACACAATTGTGACAAGACAGACAACGTTGAAAATCCCATTGGGTAACCGATTCGATCATCATATTCAAATTTGGCGCCGGCCAACGAGCATTCAAATTTTTAGTAATGCTCACTGGATAACTACCGAAATGCTTTTTAGTTCGAAATGCACCAGAATGCTCTTTAAAAACTGTCGATTGACAAAAAACGATTGCCGAGAATTTGTACGTCGTTGGTTTGAATCAAACGATGTCAAATTCGAATCGTTGTTTCTTATGTGGAAAAATGAGGAACTGTTTGGTTTGAACCTTGATGATCTTAACTTCGAACTGATGCCATATGACCCAGAACGACGACATTCGGCTCATTTGTGGGTTTTTTTTCCGTAGTTTGAAATTTATTTTTTACTAGAGAGCAGTCACAACGCACGGCAGAGTTGCACGCACAGGGTCGCCGATGCGCATGTACCGTTGAACTCTCATAAACCTACATTAGAGAGGACGCGCTGCGTGCGCCGCGTCGCGGTTTTGCTTTGTAGCGACTTGGACACGCATTAAATGATACGCAGCAATTTTTTCTCATTGCCTTGGCCTGCTGCCAACTGCCGCGACGCAGCACGCAACGCGTCACCCCAAATGTAGATTTACGAGAGTTCAAAGGTACATGCGCATCTGCGACCCTGTGTGCACGGAAGGGAAAACTTCCTAGTCGGAAGTCGGAAGTCGGAATTTGAAATTCTTATACAGAAGTCGGAAGTCGGAATTATTTTTATTCTAGACGGAATTCGGAAGTAAAAAAAATCGGCAGCAGTCGGAAGTTGGAGGTGTAAAATCTCCCAAAATTGTCGAAATTGTCGAATTTTTTATTGTTTCACTTACTTTTAGCATGTTTTTTTGGCTTAATTTCACTGAATTTACTTTGAATTCCGGAAAATTTTTTCCATTCCAGAACTTCCGAGTTCCGTCTGAAATTCGTTCTCACAACGGAAGTCGGAAGTCGGAAATCGGAATTCGGAAGACGGAAGTGAAAAAACAGCCGGAAGTCAGAAGTCGAAATTCCGTGCAACTCTGACACACGGGCATGCACAGCGGCGGAATGTACAGGAAACACGCTCTATTGCTAACAACGCAGAAATTTCAAACTCGCGCCGAATCGTTTCTCTGCGTCTCTTCAATTAGCGTTCTATTCTCAGACACGCTTCGCAGACCGCGTCGCAACTCCTCGAAAAATCTCTCGCGCCGCTTTGGATGAATTTGCCGCTGAACCTGTGCATTTCCGCGAAAACCAGAATACATTAAACTATTTCGAAAAATCCGCTAAACAATGCGAACTAGCGTAATTCCGGAGCTTCGTTGATCAGTCTTTTTTCTTTCAAATTTCGCGCCAAAAAGCAGTTGAAAAAACTTGGAAATTTTTCATAAAGATTTCCATGAAATTTACCGAACGTTTACCGGTAAATTTCTTAAAATTTTGCTACGAAAAAGTTTTTTTTTGTCTTTTTTTGATAACTGTAGGGGTGTTTTTCTATGAGGAAAAATTTGAAAAAGTGACCCCAACTTTTCAATTTTTTTTTTGAATCCGGGTCGGCCCGCTAATTCACAAGTATGCGTGTTTCCAGGGAGGGTAGGGAAACGCGCCCTAATCCAAAAAAGTTTAATACTCAGTTTTTCAAAAACTCGGTTGAAAAAACTAGCCCGAAATTAAGGTACGCAGCAAAATCATCAATTTATCACTAGAGCGCGCTTTCCTACCCCAGCCGGGAACCCGTGTGTGCATGAACCTGCCCGCAATACGCAATTTCAGGAACAGCACTTCGTCAAAAAAACTCGATCCTTTTTTTTCCAGATACAGTCATAAAGCAGCGATCAACGTGACCAGTGGAATGGATATTCTTCGAAGTGATGGACTTTTAGCAACTGTCATGCACACCCCCAACGTCTTCTATTTTGGTATATGGCATGAACGTTTTCCAAATTTGGACGGGATTCAAATTCTGAATCTATGATAACTTTTTCTATGATTTTCTGTCACTCTTTTTTCAAAATATTGTATACATTAATATGATTTCTTTGCTTTTTTGAATTTGTTTGCTTCTTCATCTCAGTATTGAAAACCCTTTTGCATAATAAACTTATCAATTTCGATAAATTTTGTTTGCTGGCCTAACTTTCCATATGGTGGCCTAGCGAATCTGAAACTAAAATTTTTGGATTCATCTCATCGAGATCTTTCGAATGAGTATAAGCATGACTAGTCTAGCTCAATTTTGAAAATTAGGCTAGAGACGCAGGCACTCTCGTTTCTCTGCACTCTAACCCAAATTTCAAAATTGAGCTAGACTAGTCATGATTATACTCATTTGAAAGGTATTGACGTCCTGATTCTGAAAAACGAGGGTTCGGGGTGGTTTGGCTGAAACTGGCTGAAAATTCTCAGAATCCGGTTCTGATCGAGATATTGAATCTTGTACAGCACACCGTAAAACCTGCCATAGAGCTGCAGGTCACATAATTTTTCACTACTCCTTTAGGGAGGCCGTATTATTTCAGAAGAAAAAAAACCCAATTTTATTATTTTTTTCATAAAAATCCACATATGCTCCCGAGAACACGCCACACAATTACAGAGTTTATTCAAAAATTCAATTTAATTATTTCACATAGGCGTAGTTCCGTCCATATTGGGAAAACGATCATGCCATACGCAAAAAATGAAAAGTTCCCCGAACACTCCAACTGTTGCCAATAAACCATCATGTCGAATGAAATCCCATCCAAATGAAACGTCGACCGTTTTGTTGAAATACAGTCTGCAAAAACAAAATATTTCTCGAAAAGATTCCAGCCAATTTCAGCTAAATCACTCTGGAACTAAAATATTCGGAATAAGCGCATCAAAACCTTTCATTTGAGTATAATCATGACTAGTCTACGACTATTTTGAAATTTGGGTTAGAGACGCAGTCACTCTCGTTTCTCTGCACTCTGACCCGAAATTTCAAAGTTGAGCTAGACCAGTCATGTTTATATTTATTTGAAAGCCCTTGACGAGCTGAATCCAAAAAAGGTAGCTTCGAGATTGCTAGGTCACCCTATGGAAAGCTAGGCCACCAAACAAAGCTCCGCTCGTTTTTTCTACAGTACTCCAATCAATCTTGTCCAGATTCTATTGAAACATAGTTTATTGGAATCAGCAAGGCAAGACGGTTCAGAAGAGTAATCATGCCTAGGATCCGCCCATTTTGAAATTCGGGTCAGAGTACAGAGAAACAAGAGTGCCTGCGTCTCTAACCCAAAATTCGAAATTGAGCTAGACTAGTCATGATTATACTCATTTGAAAGGTCTTGACGAGCTGAATCTAAAAAATGTAGTTGTGAGTTTTCTAGGCCACCATATGCAAAGTTAGGCCACGAAACAAAATTTATCAAAAAATACTCACCTATACGCGGGATTTCTTCTCTGTGGGTCATATTCCATCCGTCCCAGTCCCATTTCTTCAAAATTCAGATCTTCTGGTACACCTTCACTCCAGACGATGGCTAGCGATTCGAAGTGAGTATCATCCGACCGAAACCACCGTTTCACAAAGACTCGACAGTCATTTGTAGTTAGTTGAGGGTCTCGGAAGAATAACCGACTACATTTTGAATTCAATAACATTTCAGTTGTAATCCAATGAGCATTTTCAAGAATATAAATGTGTTCTGGACGTTTCCATAGACCAATATCATAATAAAATGATTTTTGAATTGGAATACAAAGGATAACTATTTTTGACACAAAAGTATTTTTCAGAATCTTCCTTAATTCTATATTTTCCATACATTTTTCCCCTTGAATATATAATCTTTGAGAATTATGATATTTCATCATTAATGGATATTCTGATAGAGGAATATCATCCGGATAAAGCCAAATGAATTGAATTTTGCAATTTAATAATTCTTTCAGATATTGAATTGCCGCTTCAACACACATTCTGATATTACCATTTGTGTGAGAAAAGAGACATTTGCCCGATGTGCTGAAAATATGATATTTGAAATCAGTGCGTTTTCGGCGTTCAGAAAAGTATAGACATGCCGAAAGTTTTTCAAATTTCTTTTTTTTCTGAAAAATTTCCGCCAGCTTCAGCCGAATAATTTTGGAACTTGGTTTTTCAAATTCAGCGCGTCAAGACCTTTCATTTGAGTGTAATCATGACAAGGTTTGAACCAGTTTGAAACTTGGGTCAGAGACGTATGCACTCTCGTTTCTCTGCACTCTACCCTCGAAACCTCAAAATTCTGCTAAACTAGTCATGCTTACACTTTTCTGAATCGGAATGAATAACTCAATCCAAAAATATAGGTTTAAAATTGTTCGAGCTCAATCTGAGAGAGTTACTGTAAGCTGAGCAACTACAGTAGTCCAACAAAATTAGTTCAACCTTTTCGAAACTTAGTTTTTCGAACTCATCTTGCCGGGACGATTCAGAAAAGTATAATCATGACTAGTCTGGCTCAATTTTAAACATTTCGTAGGTTAGAGTGCAGAGAAACGAGAGTGTCTGCGTCTCTGACCCGATGTTCAAAATGGGAGGAACCTAGTCATAATTATACTCAAATGAAAGGTCTCGGCGAGTTGATTCTAAAAACCTGGGTTTCAGATAAAAATTCCTGAAACTGGCTGAAACTTATTAGGGAAAAAACTCACAAATTTCTTAGTTGAAATTCTCCAATTGCACCATTAATTGCCGTTTCTTTTCCTTTTTCTTCATGTTCTTTACTGTTAAAAACCCATACTTCATGGATCGAGACACCTGGGATGGTATAGAAATTGAATCTCGTGTGATTTTTTGCAACGTGAACACCAAAATCAATTTTCTGGATTTTCAGATTCTGAATTAGGGATTTGCATCGTTTTGAAACAAATGAAAGGAGGAGTCTGGAAAAAAAATTTTTTAACTAAAAATTTTTTCAGACAAAAAGTTCAACTTACAATTCTTTAATATTGAAGTTCAAAAAAATTGATTCTATGGCAAAAAATGGTAGTTTGAAAAGCAGTAGTTCACTCATTTTTACGAGCGGCGGCGGCGGGAAATTCAAAATTTTCATGGCGAAAAATTGGTGAGTTCTTTCAGTATTGATTTTTACATAACACGCATCTCTGTGCGGGGTTTAAACAAGAGTTCTCACTGGAGCGCGTTTTCTGACGGGGATGGGAGACACAAATAATCAATAATTTTTTTATTGAAGTCGAAATTTGAACTTCCCGCTATCATTTTTCGGCCATCAAATGGCAACTTTTATTAATTTGATCCCTAAACGAGTGACTGCTTTTCCTCTATTAAAACTCCCAATATTTGCAATCGAATCGGTGCTTTTAAGCTTTGAATTTCGTGAAAAGTAAGTGGGAATAATTTGGAATTTGGCAAAGACCAGACAGGGAAAAAGTTTTCAGCCAAAAAAGTTAGAGCTTCACGGAATAACTTTTTTTCCGACTTGTCCAAATGCGGCCCGACCCCGGTTTAAAAATTTCGAATCTCTGAGCACATTTTTCCCAATTTTTAGCTCAATTTCAAAACTTTTCTGTAGTTTTTTTTCGAAAAGTTGTTAAAATTTTCTTCTAGAAACATACACCAAAAGATTGGATCCAAAAAACGAGAAAATATTTTTTGGGACGTGAAACTTGTTTTGGTCTTTTTTAAACCGGGCCGGTTCGTGACAAGTCTGCATTTTTCGAATATGGAAAACAGTAATCGGAATCCGGAAATATTAACAATTTTTCGGAAAACGGAATTTGGGAATAGGAAAATAAAAATTTTCTACGGAAAACACAAATTTTGTAGGGTTTCCAACCAAATTTGGCAAAATCAAGCTTTTTCGAAAAAACATTTTCAGGTGTTTTTCGTAAATTTTTTGAAAGGCTGATCAAGTCGTTCAAAATTTCCAACTGAAAAACTTTTGAAGATTTAGGAATTCCGTGCAGCTCTGATAAAAATCCATCAGAAAATCAAAAAATTCTGAATATTTTTTTCCGTTGCAGAATACATTTTTCATTCATCTCTAAAAAGTGTTTTCGACTACTGAAAACACTTAGAACTCCGCCCTTTTCCATTGATATTCATGTTGACGACAAACGCGTCGTTATGATGTTCAGAAAAGGAAAGTATTGTTTAATTAAAGGATGGAATTTATATAGTTGGGAATTGGCCAAATATATAAAATCAGTTCGAATGATAGGAGGATTAGCGATTAAAACAGAGTGAGTTTAAGGGAAAAGTAATTGCTAAGAGTTGAGGTTTTAATATTTAAAATAAGCTTGTTTTTGTGGTTCAAAAAAGTATAAACATGACTAGGTTTGGGAAATTTTTCAAAATTCCTTTTTTCTAAAAATTTTCAGCCAGTTTCAGCCAAATCACTTCGGAACTTGGTTTTTCAGAATCAGCGCGTCGAGACCTTTCATTTGAGTATAATCACGACTAGTCTAGCTCAACTTTGAAATTTGGGTTAGATACGCAGGCACTCTCGTTTCTCTGCACTCTAACCCGAATTTTCAACATTGAGATAGACCAGTCATGATTATACTCTTCTGAACCGGGATAACTAGCTGAAACTGAAAAGTCAGGTTTCGGAGCATTTCTGCTCAAGTTTATAGGATTACTGTAGGATGATAACCTACAGTAATCCAACCAATCCAATCGTTCCAAATCCTTTTGAGATCTAGTTATGATTTGGGCTAAATCTGAAATTTCGGTTAGAGTGCAGAGAAACGAGAGTGTCTGCGTCTCTGACCAAAATTTCAAAATAAGGCTAGAATAGTCATGTTTATACTCGTTCGAAAAATCTTGACGAGATAAATACAATAAATTTAGTTTTGAGTTTTTTAGGCCACTGCATGAAGAATTAGGCCGCCATACAAAATTTTGAAAAAAAACGATGAGTTTAATGTGAATATCAAACGCGAGTTGCTAGAGTTTCAACTCTATTTTTTGCGTGTTGTAACAATTTTTCGAGCTCTCTGATCAAAAAAAATCCAAAATTTCAGATATATAAACGACATGTTCTGTTCGTACCATCCATCGGACATTCACAAATGGGCAAAACTAATAATCAATTATTTTATGGAAATCTATGAAAATTGTTCAATTCGAGAAATCAGATTTCGACCGAAAACTCCTCATTTACATCGCGAATCAACTATTGTTCCATTTGAATGCAAGAAGTTTCAAATCGAAAAAGGCGATTTCGATTTTGAACTTTTCCGGAGAATTTTGAAAACTTCTACAGTAACCCGGTGTTTGAAAGTTCGGCGGTCCACTATTGTGCCTCCAAATTCAGGTGAGTATGACTGGGCTCCGCCCATTTTGTCTAAAGTAATCCAATCAGTTTGGGCCAGATTCTATTGAATCCTAATTTTTCGGAACCAGCAGGTCAATGCGGTTTAGAAAAGTATGATCATGCCCTGGCTCCGCCTATTTTGAAGTTTGGGTCAGAGTGCAGAGAAACGAGAGTGCATGCGTCTCTAACCCGAAATTCAAAATTGAGCTAGCCTAATCATGATTATATTCATTTGAAAGGTCTTGACAAGCTGAATTCAAACAAATTAGTTTAGAGTTTTCTAGGCCACCCAATGAAAAGCTAGGCCACCGGACAAAATTTATTTGAAAGTAATATTTGGAAAATGATTTTGAAAAAAAACATTTTTATTTTGAAAAATAAATTCAGAAATCAATATCGATGAATGGGAAATGCCGCCAAAAATATACATGTCTGATTCAAGATGGATAACCGGCAAAGTGTTGATGCAATTGAAATGTGTCAATATGACACTACGACGAAGCGAATTGACTTCAAAAGACATTGAATATTTTGTTAAACGTTGGGTTAACTCAACAGATACAGAATTCGTGCAATTGGATGTGAAATGGAGGAAGGGACCTGACGATTTGAACTATTTGGCGTTGGAAAAGGAGTTAAACGTGAAATTTATGCCTTATAATGAGGACCGAAGAAGTCCCGCTTTTCCGTGAGTCTATTCGATAATTTTTTTTGAAAAATTTACCGGTAATTTGTTAGAAAATTCACCGATAAAAGATCAAATTATCGGATATTTATCGATGAGTTTACCGGTAAATTAACAAAAAATTTACCAATAACTATTCAGCTTATAGAAATTTACCGGTAAATTTGCTTGAAAAAGCCCATTTGAGTCATTTCGAAGCTTTGTTGCTCACCTTTTTTGAGTTTTGCGCCAAAAAAGCAACCTAGTGATTTTCCGGTAAATTTTCCCTGAAAATTTATAGAAAATTTTCCAATAAATTTTTCGGTAAATTTAATTTTCTGTAGCTTCTTTGGAGCATGATTTGAAAACACCGAGCAACGATGCTGCGAAATGATTCTAGAGCACATTGTTTAGCGGATTTTCCGGAAAATTATCGGAAAACTTTCAGTAATTTTATTTTCTTTTTCCGGTAAATTGGTCGTCAATTTATCGAAACACCCGGCTAACGGTAAAGCAGTTTAAAAAACGCTGAATATAACTAGGTGGCCTAGAAACTCTAAACTAGGCCATCAAACCCAAATTTTTGGAATCAGCACTTCAAGATCTTCAAAATGAATATAATCATCACTAGTCTAGCTCAACTTTGAAATTTCGGGTTAGAGTGCAGAGAAACGAGAGTGACTGCGTCTCTAACCCGATTTTCAAAATTCACCTAGACTAGTCATGATTATGCTCATTTTGAAGGTCTCGACGAGTTGAATCCAAAAAAATTAGTCTCGGGGGTTCTAGCCCACCATTTCAAAAGTTACGGCATCAAATAAATTTTACAACGGCTTTTGCCAATTTTAATTACAGATATTCTCGGTCCAAAAAAGCCAAATATTGCACAAATGGTCGCGATTTTTTGAGAAACGACGGACTATTGGCCACAATTATGATCACATCGGATTCCCCGTTTCATTTTTTCTTCTGTGTCTGGCACCAACGATTCATTGATCTGAATGAAAAAAGATTGGAATAGTATCGAATTGTATCGTCTTGTTTTCAAATATTCGAATAAATTGATCCTTTAAATGCGTTTTTATTCGATTTGACATAATTTTATATAAAAAATTTTTTTTCCTATAAAAAGGGAACTAATGGATTTCGATAAATTTTGTTTTGTGGCCTAATCGTGGCCTAGCAAATTCGAAACTAAAATTTTTGGATTCCTCTCATTGAAACCTTTCATTTGAGTATAATCATGACTAGTCTAGCTTAACTTTGAAGTTTGGGTTAGAGTGCAGAGAAACGAGAGTGCCTGCGTCTCTAACCCAAATTTTAAAATCGAGCAAGACTAGTCATGATTATACTCAAATGAATGGTTTCAATGAGAGGAATCCAAAAATTTTAGTTTCGAATTTGCTAGGCCACGATATGGTAAGTTAGGCCACAAAACAAAATTCTTGACTTCTCTTAAAAGGTCTTGACTTCCTAATTCTGAAAACCAAGGTTGACGAGCGATTGGATTTGACTGAACCATTCTCTCGATCTTAAGAGGCGCAGGTGCACCCCTACCTTACTCACGGTCAGAAATACAAACGTGCTCTATTGACAATCTCTTTTGGGGTCCAAGCTGATCAATAAGGTGTTTCATCATCTTTTTTTTTCCACCGAAAATTTTGATTTTTTTCCAAATTTTAACTTCAAAATTTTAGCAATGTCTGAATTCCAACTATTCCGTCTCCCAATATTTGCCATTGAGTGCATTTTTCATAGTTCTGGTAGTATTGAACTGTAAGTTTTTTTTTCAAGATTCGAAATTTTTTCTTACATTTTTTTTCCAGGATCAACTTTTCATTCACATCGAAAAAGTGTCGTGGATTAATAAAACGACTCAGAATTCCACTGGATAATATAGTGGTTCAATTTTTTGAATCATCCGCAAATTTATATTTTCCGTCTGAATCAATAAGAGGGCTATGGTCCTTTAATTATGAATCAAATGAACAAAAATCACATTTTGTGAATATATTGGGAACATTTCAGTTGAAAAATTTGTGAGTTAAAGACCGTTTTATAGATCAAATAGATCAAATAAAGCCTGGCTTAGCTTTAAACTTTGGTCAGTCAAACTGAAACCTACATTATTCGATGGCCTAACTTTCCACAGAGTGGTCTAGGGAACCTGAAACTTAATTTTTCATATTCGGCTCATCGAGAACTTCCAAAAGAGTATAAACACGACTAGTCTACGGCTATTTTGAATTTCGGGTTAGAGACGCAGGCACTCTTGTTTCTCTGCACTCTTACCCGAATCTTCAAAATTGAGCTAGCCTAGTCATGATTATACTTTTCTGAACCGTCTTGACTCCCTGATTCCAAAAATCCCATTTTCGAGTCTCTCAGAGTGAAATAAACCGTACTTTTTTTTTCGAAAGTTTTGTACAATCATATGTAAGTCGGAAAATTTTGGGCTCTAAGTTAGTTTCTTGAGAATTACTTTATCATTTTCAAACCCAGCGCGCTTTTTCGTTTCAGAAATGTATAATCCCGACCAATCTAGATCGATTATGAGTTTTCGAGGGTAGAGTGCAGAGAAACGAGAGCGCATACGTCTCTAACCCAAGTTTCAAAATGCTCCAAACCTTGTCATTATTATACTCAAATGAAAGGTCTTGACGCGCTGAGTTTGAAAAACAAGGTTTCAAAGAGGTTTTACTGAAACTGACTGAAAATTTTTGGAGTTTAACTGAAGTATTTGTTTCAGCACAGAGACAAATGCTATCCATTCGAATGCGGATAGAAATGTCGCGGAATGTGTGGAGTCTGGATTAAACTGTCTAAGGGATTTATTTAACTGTAGTCTTATCAAAATTAATATAGTCCCAGATAAAATACCCGAATCAAGATATCCATTATTTGCCAGTAATCAAAAGTGTGAAACACTGTTTATAAAAGGAGAAAAGGCGATGAACTCTAAAAAATTAAAAAGTATTTTTGAAACGATTCAAATCACGGAAATAGTGGTAATTGATGTACCATTTGAATCAAAACCCTATGATTTTCGTCTTTGGAATCGTCCAAAATTTGTCAATATCCGAAGGGATGCTCATTGGATTACAACAGAAATGCTTCTAAATTCCACGTGTCGTCAAATGACATTCCATGAATGTCAACTTACAATTAATGATTTGGGACTATTTGTGAGACGATGGTTTTATTCGGATGATGTTAATTTTGAAATATTGAGACTATCATTTAAAGGAACTATTCCACGTGATGAGCTTAATTTAGACCCTTTCGAATTTGAATTTATGGATTTTGATCCGGAGAAAAGGAGCGCCAAATTCAGGTAGGAGCATTTTTCATCTCAAAAATGAATTCAGCTCGCACGGAGCTTTCAAAAAAGTATAAACAAGCACAGTTTCGAAAAATGTTGGTCTTGCCACGAAAACGCCGGGTTACTGTAGTTTAAAGGCGCAGCGGGGGTTACAAATTTTGATATTTGAGTTCAGAGTTTTAAGACCTTTCAAACGAGTATAATCATGCCCTATATCCCTCAACTTCGATTGTCTTGGGTCCCGCCACGAATACCTAAATTTAAAGGAGCACAGACAATGAAAATCTCAAAATGGTTCAAACCCAGTCATGTTTATACTTTTCTGAACCGTCTTGACGAGCTGTTTCCGAATATGATATCATTGAGGGTCTCGCCACGAAGCCATCCGGGATACTGTCATTTTGATTCAAAATATTCGAAACTTTTCAGATACTCTCCAAATCACACGGTAGATCTTTCTCATGGCATGGATTTTGTTCGAAGTGATGGTCTACTGGCAACAATCGCAGCTTTCAATAACACAATTATATTTTGTGTTTGGCATACACGATTCCACTAAAACGGATGACTGATAATTCAGCAATTTTTTTTTAATTTTTTGATTCAGCATAAATATAATTGAAAACTAATAATTTTGAATAAAAAAATAAAGTAAAAAAAAAAAATAAGCTGATGCAAATGCGCTCTTTTGAACAAAAGCGGGCTACGGTTTTCCCGGACCGGATTTGAAAAAAAAAGATTTCGGTGTCATTTTTTCAAATTTTTTCGTGATTTTGATGAAATTTCTGAGACAATTCCATTGCTAGGTAGCAGAGTTGCACATAATTCCCCGACTTCCGACTTCCGTTTTGAGACCAAATTTTTGACGGAAGGTCTAGAATGGAAAAATGTTTCCGGAATTCAAAGTAAATTTCGTGAAATTAGCCCAAAAAACACGGGAAAAGTAAGTGAAACAATCAAAATTTCGAAAATTTTTGCAATTTCCGACAATTTTGGGAGATTTTCCACCTCCAACTTCCGATTTCCGATTTCCGACTTCCGTCTAGGAAATTTCCACTTCCGTGCAACTCTGCTAGCTAAAGAACACATCACGATCGCAACAACAATATTTTTTCGCAGTGTGCAGACGAGTCCTTGTGCGACCGAGCACACTTGCATCAACGCCGTATTGATTTTATTTGTAGTACTAGGCGGGGGAAATCTTTTGAATCGCCTGAGGTTTTTTCGACTTCAAATGGCGAATCAAACATCCAAATTCGTGTTTCCACTTTTCAAACTTCCTTGGATTTGCATTCGTGCTGTGATACAAAATTTCCGTATCCGGGATATGTAAGTGTATTAAATTCAACTTTTCCGGCTCTTTTTTGGAGCTCGGCTGGTCATGTTTTTAGTCTTCTGAACTCTTTTCGACCTGTAAAATAGAGCTTCACGGAACCCCATTTTCATTCTTCCGAGTTCTTTTTTTTTCACAATTCCGGTTTCCGTTTTCCGGGATCATAATTTTTTTCCAGTTTCCAAAATAGGAAATAAAATGCTGATTTTTGCTTTCCGCAAAAAACAAAATTGCGAAATTTGAGACTTCTCAAACAACAAACATGGTGAGCATGTTCCTTTAAATTCTCGTAAATCGACACAAAGGGTGACGCGTTGCGTCGCGTGTTTTTTTGCCTTTTCAAAATAAGTCTCACGGCCGATTTTGAGTTTTTTTCCACATTATCACGGTTTTGTTTTTACTAAGAAATCAATTAAATACAACAAAGAAGCTCTAAATCGGTCAAACAACGAACACGCTACGCGGCGTACGCAACGCGTCACCCTATGTGTCGATTTACGAGCATTTAAAGGTACATGCTCATCGGTGATCCTGTGAAATTCCTGAAAATTTCAAAATGCTGTCGTTTGTGGATTTAAGGCTTCGATTTGGCTGAAACGAAGTTGTTCGGCCACGCGTCATCCGCGCCATCTGTCTGCATCATTTGCGTGAGCGTGATTGCGTACCCAGACATTTTAAATGACGAGCAACCCTTTCTTTTTTCATAAAAGAAAGACAAGGCTATTAAAATATCATGAATTCTTGGCCAATGATTAATGGCTTCAGGATTTTTGGCTTCATAATTAATGGCTTCATTTCGCCTAGTTGGATTATTGGCTTTACAAGATATTTGGCTTCACAAGATTTATGGCTTCATATAGCTTTTTTCACGGTTTTTTTCGAATTTCAGATCAGAAATGATTATTTTCACAAATGTTTCTTGTTCTTGGTTGATGTTACACTGCCGTAGATGCGTTTCAGACGTCTCGAAATTTCGAGTGTCTAGGCAAAACTGTGAACTATATCACCATTCTGTGATCAAAACTTGGATTGCAAGCCGACGAAACTCTCATATGATGAAAATCCTACCAATTCTCGTACTTCAGCTGCACCTAAAAGCCAATTTTCTGACTAGAGAAGTTGGAAATTGGCTTGGATAGAAAATTTCGAAATTTTGAAAAAAGTCTTTTTCATTTATTTTCAGGCTTTGTGTGAAATTCTTTACGGGAATTGGTAGGATTTTCATCTGATGAAAGTTACTTCGGCTTGCAATCCAAATTTTGAACACAGAATGTTGATATAGTTCTCAGTTTTGCCTAGACACTCGAAATTTCGAGACGTCTGACAAGGGAGGTTCGTGAGGACACGGATCAAGACCTTTCTGAAAATTGTATCTACAGGTACTTTCGACCATGCTGATTCCATTTCTGAATTCAAAACCAGCTAAATGTTAGTTTGAACTGGTGCTCGGACTCACAAAAGGGACGGGCAACGGTAAAAGTACTGTTATGTTCGTGTTAATAACAATTCTAAAACTAATCCAGTTGGTCTGAAAATTGTTCTGGACGCTTCTGGGTGTCCCTGGAGTACGACCTGATGTTTTTCTTAAAAAAATTTTGATTTTTTGATTTTTGGATTTTTGAATTTTCGAAGCTCAGAAACCGTCGAAAAACTTCAGAATCCGAAGAAAAGTTATTTTTTAGAAAAACATCAGGTCTTACTCCAGGGACATTCAGAAGTATTCAGAACAATTTTCCGACCAATTGGATTGGTTTTAGAAGCTTTATCAACACAAACGCAACAGTGCTTCTACTGTTGCCCACCACTTTCGTGAGCCCGAGCACCAACTCAAACTAACATTTAGCTGGTTTTGAATTCAGAAATGGAATCAGCATGGTCGAAAGTACCTGTGGATACAATTTTCAGAAAGGTCTTGATCCGTGTCCTCACGAACCTCCCTTGTGAAACGCATCTACGGCAGTGTAATATCAACCAAGAACAAGAAACATTTGTGAAAATAATCATTTCTGATCTGAAATTCGAAAAAAAAACCGTGAAAAAAGCTATATGAAGCCATAAATCTTGTGAAGCCAAATATCTTGTGAAGCCAATAATCCAACTAGGCGAAATGAAGCCATTAATCCCCATGAAGCCAAAAATCCTCATGAAGCCATTAATCATGAAGCCAAAAATCCTGAAGCCATTAATCATTGGCCTGAATTCTTCAGTTTCTGAACCGAAGTTTGATGGAAAACGTTGCAAGTGTCGTCAAATAATGGGCCAAGTACGTTTTCACGCCGACGTAAAGTCACACAGACGGCTGAATTTTCGGCAGTTTTTCGAAATTTTTTTCAAATTTTCCAATAAAAAAACGTGTTATTCAGTGAAGCTCTGCTGGTGAATAGCCCTAACAGAAACACAGCCAGAAATAAGCCCCCACCAAAAATTTTCAGAATCCTCTTCGCTCGCACGACGAGAAGAACTCGACGTGTGATAAAAAATCTTCGATTTCATGTGAACACCGTCAAAGTTCGACCATTCGGAGAGGAGCTAATCATTGAATTCAGTCCAAATGAACCAGATCTTGTGTTTCCGGGTAACAAACTACGCCATCTGAAGATATACACTAACATAATACAAGCAATATTTGAGCGAGCATTCATGGAGATCACAATTGATACTGATTTTTTGCATTCGTATCCCGAACCTCAAATTTATGATCTCGGATTCTGCAGGTGTCAAGTTCTAATTTTGAAGGGAAAAATGGAGATTCCAAATCAAACATTGGAATGTCTACTTGAATATTTTATTGTCACCGAAGGCTATTTTTTCGATGCGCCCATCTCCGCCGATTTTCATTTCAATCGCCAACGGAATGTGCCAAAACGGATTAGTATAAATGACGTTGGATGGCTGACACAATCACTTCTTTTTCGTTTCGAATGCTCTCGGTTGACTGTTCTGAGATCATTGTTAACAGTTGACCATGCTGTTGAATTTGTGACTCGATGGTTTAATTCGAACGATCATATCTTGGAATTTTTCGGTATTCATTTTTGGTTCGGAATTGACTCAACACATTTCGAATCGGGTATTCAACATTTGAACCCGATACGGTTTTGCCGCCAACAAAGGAGCCAATATTTTTTGTAAGTCGTTTTTTTTTGGCATTTGCTCAACTGAGTGAAAAAACAGTCAGCAAGTGCGCACTTGATAAGTTTTTTGGCGCCAAAAATGGGCTTTCGATTAAACTACGTATCGAACCTAACGATAAAAGTCGCTGCGCCATGAATTCGCTGTGTAAAGAAAGTGCGCTCTAGTGAACAATTTTAGCGCGAAAAACGTATTTGAAAATAGCCCTTTAACTGAAAGCCGTGTGTCTTATCGGAAAATTATTTATCGATAAATAAGTGATTCGATAAATTTCCGGAAAATTTGCTTCAGCAGATTTTCACCGATAAGGTTATCGGAAAATTTTTTGACAAACAGGTTAAACAATGCGCGGGTGCGGAATTTCGGAGTGTCGTTGGGAGAACCTTCACCGACGGATATTCAAAAAATAGTTTCTCGCTGAGTTGGAAGCTAGCAAATTTTTGAGCTTTTCTGCGCTCACATGTACTTTAAAATTTAAAAGAAAAAATTAGAACAACTAAAAATTTATTTAGAAAAATTTTTATTCGCTTAAAAGCCTGAAAAATGGATTAACTGTTTTGGTAAAATAAAGTTACATTTCTTGTATTTTTTGCCCTAATAATACTCGTGTCTATCGAAAAACCACAAAATTTAATCGAAAAACCCCAGTAATCACGATATTTGCACCATCTGGAATATTAAACTCCGTATCGCGATTTTCGATTTTAACATTGGAGCGCAGCGAATACGAAAAAACTAAAATTTGAATTCCCACTACTTTAGCACGATTTCGGTGGGGCGCGCTTGCTTGAAATGAACGCTCGGGTACTCCGTGTCGACAAAATCAGTGCAAAAACCGAAAGAGAGTAACGGAAATGTTCTTCACGTGAAGTCCAAAAATGCGAAATTTCAAATTTTTTGTATTTTTTAAGCTCGATTTTCAACAAAATACGTCAACAAGGCTCCGCCCATTTACTTGTTTCAGAGTGGCATCAAATCGACTAGTGGACGCATCAAATGGACTCGATATTTTGAGAAAAGACGGTGTTTTGGCAACTGTGCTTATTCAAAATAAGAGATCACTCATGTTTCATGTATGGCACAATCGATTTCCAAATTTTAATCAAAAATGTATCGTTTTTTAAAAATTTAATTGAATGTTTCGAAATATAATCAAATGAATATGTAATAAAGATTTTGTGTTCCAAAAGTTGACGATTCCGGAAGAGTCTATTTCAATTTGAACTTCATGAAAATCAAAAATTTAAAATCAGCTCGACGAGAGTTTTCAGAAGAGTATAATCATGACTAGATTCGGAATAATTTACGTATGTTCGTTATGACTACAGTAACCCGGACAGTTTTGTGGCGAGACCCTCAAGAATAACATATTCGGAAACAGCTCGTCAAGACGGTTCAGAAAAGTTTAAACATGACTGGGTTTGGACAATTTTGAAGTTAAAATGTCTTTGCGCCTTTAAATTTAGGTAATCGTGCGGGGACCCAAGAAAACAAAGTTGAGAGATCTAGGGTATGATTATACTCGTTTGAAAGTTCTTAAAACGCTGAATTCAGAAATCCCTCCTGCGTCTTTTAATTACAGTAACCCGGCGTTTTTGAATGCTGAGGGATATAGGCATGATTATACTTTTTCAGAAGGTCTCGACGAGCTGAATCTGAAAGCATCTATTAATAGAATTTTTACCGTTAATTTATTGTTTATCACTCTGAAAACGCGTTTTTTGAGCTCAGCGCTTCAATGCGGTTCAGAAAAGTATAAACAAGAACATGTTTGGAAAAAATTGGGTCCCGTGACGAAAACGCTGGATTACTGTAGTTTGAAGGCACATCGAAAATTTCAAACTTTTATATTTGAATTCAGCGTTTTAGGACCTTTCGAACAAGTATAATCATGCCCTACATCCCTCAGCATTGACTTTTTCTGGTCCCGCCACGAATACCCCAATTTAAAGGCGCATAGACTTAGGAAACTTCAAAATGATTCGAATTCAGTCATATGTCTTACAAGAGACGTTACTTTAGATAGTCCTTGAGAATTTTCTATAAATTTTACCATAGACTAATTTGACCCGGGTGAGGACGAAAATCATAGTGCGAAAGGCCACAAATCCCGTTAAAGCCCGTTATTCTGAATTTCAGACATTGTCCAGTACAAAATTTCGTTTAAAAAAATGAATTTTTGAAGCTTCTAGGACGTTTTGAGGGGTTTCAAAGAAACCAGACATGGAGAAACAAATTCTCATGTTTTTTTTTTAAGTTTTTGAAAAAAGTTTGCATAAAGGGACCCACCCTTTTGACGGGTTCCAAAATTAAAATTTCGAAAAATTTTGGGTGTTATCAGGATGATCAGAAATTTTTCCTTACGAATTTTCTTGCACCACGAACCATTTTCAGAGGAGTTATTATGATTTTTCTGAAAATCAGTTTTTTTTTCGACATCTGCGAGAATTTGAAAAAGAGCCTTCAAAATCAAAAAACTATCGAGAATTGCCCATGATGTGTTTAGGACACTTACTGGGAGTCCCAAATTCACGTTTCTAAGGGAAAATCTGGGTTCTAATTTTTCGTCAAAAAAATTGAAAATTGAAAAAAATCCGACTTGTCCAAAACCCGGGCCGGCCCATAAAGCCCGGCGGGCCGACCCGGGCCGGGCCGGGCCGGGTTTGAAAATTTTGAATTTTTGGAGCACGTTTTTCCTGTTTTTCAGCCCTTTTTTGTAGTTTTCCTGAGTCTTTTTACTCAAAAATCGATCAGAATTTCCTCCCTGAAAACATAGGCCAAAAAAGACAAAAAAGAACCGCGAAAAAAAACTTTCGAAAAAAAAACCTGAAGAAAACATGTTTTGCCTTGAAACCCGGGCCCGGCCGGGCCCGCGACAAGTCTGAAAAAAATGAAAATTTTTAAACGGGATTTGTGGAGATTTTAATGTCGTTTTTCGTTCCCAGCGGGTCAAAATTAGTCTCTCTGCAAATTTTTAGAAAATTCCCAAAGACTATCTAGAGTAACGTCCCTTGTTACCATGATGATTCCGTTTATGATATTTTTGAAGGTCTCGCCACGAAACTGGTTGGTGAAAAAAGTATTTTATTTTAGAAAAAAAAAGAATAAAATTGGGAAAAATTCAAAAAATGAAAGCAACACTTTTATTCAATTTCACAATATATATCTGCCTTCCAAGTTCGGAAATCGTTCATGCCAGACACAAAAATAAAGGCAACAGGATCGGGAATGAAGTTGAATTGTTGCTAGTAGACCATCGTGACGAAAAAAATCCATTCCTCCCGTTAATATGTGGGCATATCTAGGTATAGCACTGCAAACATCAATTTTTCGTTCAGAGGAAATTCCGGTTAGAGACGCAGGCACCCTAGTTTCTCTGCACTCTAACGTTACAAGCAGAATTCAGTTTGAATGGTCCTGCTTTTCTTTCTTGAAATCAATTTTAGTGAAATTTCCTTATGATATTCGAGCTCGCCTGGCTTTTCCCATTCAGAAAAGTACCCGCAAACCTAGTTTAGCTCAATATTGAACTTTGGGTCAGAGACGCAGGCACTCTCGTTTCTCTGCACTCTAACTTTGCTATAGAATACCGGTCAGTTATGACGCAAGCCGTTTGTAACTATGCGTTCAGAATTCGGCTCGTCGAGACGATTCAGAAAAATATAAACACGGCAAGTCTAGCTCAATTTTTAGAATTTTGGGTTAGAGTGCAGAGAAACGAGAGTGCATGCGTCTCTGACCCCAACTTCAAAGTTGACGTAGACTGGGCTTGTTTATACTTTTCCGAATCGTCTCGGCGAGCTAAATTCAAAAAACATATTTTCAAACTGCCTGCATTCGAACTGGAGGGATTACTGTAGCAGTCGAAAATGCTATCGCTTGGGTATCTAAGTATTGATCTAGTCATTATAATACTACGATTTTCAGAGCCAGCGTTCAGGAAAGTATAAACATGACTAGTCTAGCTCAAACTTGAAATTTTCGAGAGTTAAAGTGCAGAGAAACGAGAGTGCCTGCGTCTCTAGCCCAAATTTCAATTTGGTCGTAACCTAGTCATGTTTATACTCATTCGAAAGGTCTCGGCGAGCACAATTCGAAAATCAAAGTTTCATTTCAAAAAAAACTTACGGATAAGCGTGCGACCTCCTTTTTTCATCATATCTCATGAATGTTAATCCCAAACTTTCATAGTTAAGATCTTCCGGAAGCCGACCCCTTTTCCATCGCAAACGCAAATAATTAAAACGTAAATCATCCGAGTTTAGCCATCGATTAATGAAAATTTTCACATCATTCGCAGCTAAATTACAGTCAAAAAGTGTAAATTCACATGGTTTTAAGCTCAAAAACATTTGACTGTCTACCCAGTCACCATTCTGTATGATAGCAACTTTTTTTGGTTTAGGCCAGTTTTCGATATCGTTTCTCGGTGAACCAATTAATGGTACTGTTACACCGAGTTTATCAGTTACAGTATACCCTTCCACAAGTTGCCATAAGTCATCGTAACTTATTTTTGTCTTGTCGCCATAGATAGATAGTTCCTTGCAACTCTCATTTGGAATAACAAACGCGGCCAGATCTGAGGTTTTCAGATCATTTAAGAAGAAGTGAATATCCTGTATGGAACAACTGAACAACTCTTTTAGATAACTGATTATAGCTTTCAGATGCTTTTGGATATAATCATAACCTTCCGATTGAAGATAGTCATCGTTGAAGAATCTGAAATTTGATGGCCTAACTATTCATATGGTGGCCTAAAAAACGCGATACTTAATTTTTTGGATTCAGCTCAACAAGACCTTTGAAAAGAATATAAACATGACTAGTCTAGCCCTATTTTGAAATTTGTGTTAGAGACGCAGACGCTCTCGTTTCTCTGCACTCTAGCTCTCGAAATTTTCAGAAGTGAGGTAGACTAGTTATAACGTCTAGTTATAAAGTTCAGAAAAGCATAATCGTGACTAGTCTAGCCCGATTTTGAATTTCGGGCCAGAGTACAGAGAAACGAGAGTGCCTGCGTCTCTGACCCGAAATTTAAAGTAGGCGGAACATAGTCATGATGACACTTTTCTATACCACAAAATCCAGCTGAATTTGATCATGAGAATGAAATTTCGCAAAAAACTATTACTAGCCGGATAATACCATAATTTATATGATATTGTTTTTCAAAAAATGAGCCATAACCCAGTCGGTTTTGGTTTGAGCAAATTACAACTATGATTTTCGGATTCAGCATGTCAAGACGGTTCAGAAAAGCCCAAACAAGACCAAAATTGGAGAATTCTGAAAACTTCGAGGTTTATGCGCCTTTAAATTTAGGTATTCGTGTTAAACTACAGTAACCCAGCGTTTTCGTGACGGGACCCAAAGTTTTTTCAAACATGCGCTTGTTTATACTTTTCTGAACCGCATTGAAGCGCTGAGCTCGAAAAACGCACTTTTAGAGTGAAAGACAGAAAGTTAAACAAAATACAGTAACTTACGAAGTTCTTATCGTTATCCCATCAATCATCGCCGTGACCGGAGCATACAAGATTTTGTCAAACCAAATAGTCCACGTTTTTTCATAAACTTCGTTAACTAAGAACATAATTTCGAAAGATTCCTCGTGAATATTAATCGAAAATGGACATGGTGACGTTCTAAGTGATTTTATCAGGCGATGACACTTTTTGATATGAATGAAAAATGGATTCTGGAAATTATTATTTTCTTAAAATTCTGAGAGAAAAAATAGAAAAAAAGAACTTACTTTTCTGCAAAAAGCATGTTCTTGAGTACAATTTCCACGGCAAGTATCGGAAGTTTTAACAGAAAAATCGATGTCATTTTCTTTTTCGAATAAAAAAACTAGTTCCAATATGAATCGATGTAGGGGGGGGGGGGGGGGGGGGGGGGGGGGTTTGAACAAAAATTCTCAATAGAGCGCGTTTTTTCAAAGGGGGGGGGGGGGGGTAAGAGAACAATCAATCCATAATCCTTTTTCATCCCCTTCGATATTTGAATTTCCCGCCGCCGCTCGAAGAAAAAAATGAATGGACTACCTCTTTTCAAACTGCCATTTTTTGCCATAGAATCGATTTTTTCGAATTTCCAAATTAGAGAATTGTAAGTTGAATTTTTTTGTCTGAAAAGTTTCAAGTTGAAAATTCTTTTTACTTCAGACTCCTCCTCTCATTTGTTTCACAACGATGCAAATCCCTAATTCAAAATCTGAAAATCCGGAAAAATGATTTTGGTGTTCACGTGGCAAAAAATCACACGAGATTCAATTTTTATACCATCCCAGGTGTCTCGATCCATGAAGTATGGGTTTTTAACAGTAAAGAGCATGAAGAAAAAGGGAAAGAAACGGCAATTAATGGTGCAATTGGAGAATTTCAACTGAGAAATTTGTGAGTTTTTTTCCCTAATAACCTTCAGCCAATTTCAGGAATTTATATCTGGAAACCAGATTTTTAGAATCAGCTCGTCGAGACCTTTCATTTGAGTATAATCATGACTAGTTTACATCAACTTTGAAAATCGGGTCAGAGACGCAGGCACTTTCGTTTCTCTGCACTCTAACCCACGAAATGTTTAAAATTGCACTAGACTAGTCATGATTATACTTTTCTGAATCGTCTCGGCGAGCTGAGTTCGAAAAACAAGGTTTCGAAAAGATCTGAACTAATTTTGTTGGATTACGGTAGCTGCTCAGCCTACAGTAACCCTTTCAAATTCAGCTCCAACACTTTTAAAACTATTTTCGGGTTGAACTATTCGTTTCGGTTCAGAAAAGTATAATCATGACTAGACTATTTCAACTATGAGTTTTCTAGGCTAGCGTGCAGAGAAACGAGAGTGCGTACGTCTCTAACCAAAGTTTCAAACTGCTTCAAACCCAGTCATGATTATACTCAAATGAAAGGTCTTGACGCGCTGAATTTGAAAAACAAGGTTTCAAAGTTATTCGGCTGAAGCTGGCTGAAATTTTTCAGAAAAAAGGAAGTTTGAAAAGCTTGCGGCATGACTATACTTTTCTGAACCGCATGAACGCATTGGTTTTGAATATCATATTTTCAGATCTTAATATTTTCAGCACATCGGGCAAATGTCTCTTTTCTCACACAAATGGTAATATCAGAATGTGTGTAGAAGCATCAATTCAATATCTGAAAGAGTTAGTCAATTGCAAAGTTCACAGCATTTGGCTTTATCCGGATGATATTCCTCTGTCCGAATATCCATTAATGATAAAATATCATGATTGTCAAGTATTAAATATTAAAGGGGAAAAAAGTATGGAAAATATGGAATTAAGGAAAATTCTAAAAAATATTTTTGTGTCAAAAAAAGTAATCCTTTGTATTCCAATTCAAAAATCATTTTATTATGATATTGGTCTATGGAAACGTCCAGAACACATTTATATTTTTGAAAATGCTCATTGGATTACAACTGAAATGTTATTGAATTCAAAATGTAGTCGATTATATTTTCGAGATCCTAAATTAACTACAAATGACTGTCGAGTCTTTGTGAAACGGTGGTTTCAGTCGGATGATAGTGACTTCAAATCATTGGTTATGGTATGGAATGATGTGGTTCCAGAAGATCTGAATTTTTTTGGATTAGGGCTTGAATTGATGGATTATGATCCGCAGAGAAGAAACCCCAAGTGCAGGTTAGTCAAAACATTTTGAAATCGTAAATTTTGTTTGGTGGCCTAACTTTTTATGTGATGGCCTAGCAAACCCGAAACTAAAATTTTCAAACTCAGCTCATCGAGACCTTTCCAAAGAGTATAATCGTGACTAGTCTAGTTTAAGTTTGAAACATGGGCTAGAGACGCAGGCACTCTCGTTTCTCTGCACTCTAACTCCAAATTCTTTAAAACTGAGCAAGGCTAGTCATGATTATACTCATTTGAAAACTCACGATTTGCTGATTCCAAAAAACTAGGTTTCAATAAAATCTGGGAAAAATTTGTTGGATTACTGTAGCTGCTAAACCTACAGTAATCCTGTCAACTTGAGCATACACTATTTGAAACGTACGTTTTTGAATTCAGCTAGTCGGTGCGATTTTAAAAAGTATAATCATGAGGTCTAGGTCGCATTTGAAGTTCAGGTTAGAGAGCAGAGAAACGAGAGTGCCTGCGTCTCTAACCCAAATTTCAAAATGGCCGTGGAAAAGTCGTGTTTATACTCTTTTAGAAGGTCTCGTCGAGCTAATTCTGAAAATTTTAGTTTTAAAGCGATATTTCTGAAAATGCCTGACCAAAAAATTAAGACATTCTACGTTAGAAAAACAAGCATAGCCTACTAGCAGTCCGGACAAAAAAGTCGGAATTGTGCGATCTGTCTGATTAAACCATAGTTGTACACTATGGGGTACCCTCATTACAAAAAACCACTTTTGGTTAGGCTCCGCCCCCTTTTTTCAAAGAAAATTCCAGAAAACGGTATTTTTCTATATTTTTTCCTGTAAGAGATAGAGTCGAATTCTGATCGTACATCAATAATTGGTACATTTTTGATCATTTTTGACAAATTTAAAAAATTCTGAGCCCACGTCTTCAGGGTGAAATTTTCAAAAAATCGGAAAAATTTTCATTTTTTCAAATAAATGTGCTGTTTACGGAAAATCGGTTCAGACTTTCAGGGTATTTGACTTCAAATTATTAATCTACGCAAAGAATGACTTTGGACCCTGCGCCTAATTAAAAAATCGCTCCCGCCCGAAAGACCGTTTTTTGGCGATGAATATCATACATTTTTGTAAGAAAAAAAAATATTTTTTTGAAAACTCTCATTTTTTCGCTTCAAATTGATTTCTAACAAGTTTTTGACGTGTGGAGACAGTTTTTACACGCTTTTTTGAACTATTTTCCATACTCTCATTGAATTTTTCAGACATTTTATACAGTGGTGAGCATAGGCGAGGGTACCTTTGAATTTTTGTTAATAACTCTCTTCAAACGATTTAGAATGGTCTGAAATTTTTTTTTGAAGACTTCTGCGTAACCCTGGAGTACGTCCAGATGTTTTCTGAAAAATTCGGATTTTCACGAATTCTGAAGTTTTTCGATGAATTCTGAATTCTGAAAATCCAGAATAAAAAGATTTTTTTGGACTTTCAGAATTTTTTCCCAATGTGTCCAAAACATTGCTAGAGACCCAAATGAACAATTTTTGACGTTAAATCTCAAGTTGCCTATCTGATTCCGACGTCAGAACTCCAGAAGTCCGAATGGTGATCTTCACTCGGGACATCATAACGTGGCTAAAAGTGATCGGATCGCGATAAAAAATTGATTATTGTATAGATTTAATGTCAGTGAACAGCATGTAATCAGTTTTGGAAGTTTTGAAAAAAATTATTTTCCCACTTTTTTTCAAGTTTTCAAGTCAAAAATCCTCTAGAAAACATGAAAAATAGTTTTTTTCAAAACTTCCAAAACTGATTACATGTTGTTCACTGACATTAAATCTATACAATAATCAATTTTTTATCGCGATCCGATCACTTTTAGCCACGTTATGATGTCCCGAGTGAAGATCACCATTCGGACTTCTGGAGTTCTGACGTCGGAATCAGATAGGCAACTTGAGATTTAACGTCAAAAATTGTTCATTTGGGTCTCTAGCAATGTTTTGGACACATTGGGAAAAAATTCTGAAAGTCCAAAAAAATCTTTTTATTCTGGATTTTCAGAATTCAGAATTCATCGAAAAACTTCAGAATTCGTGAAAATCCGAATTTTTCAGAAAACATCTGGACGTACTCCAGGGTTACGCAGAAGTCTTCAAAAAAAAATTTCAGACCATTCTAAATCGTTTGAAGAGAGTTATTAACAAAAATTCAAAGGTACCCTCGCCTATGCTCACCACTGTATAAAATGTCTGAAAAATTCAATGAGAGTATGGAAAATAGTTCAAAAAAGCGTGTAAAAACTGTCTCCACACGTCAAAAACTTGTTAGAAATCAATTTGAAGCGAAAAAATGAGAGTTTTCAAAAAAATATTTTTTTTTCTTACAAAAATGTATGATATTCATCGCCAAAAAACGGTCTTTCGGGCGGGAGCGATTTTTTAATTAGGCGCAGGGTCCAAAGTCATTTTTTGCGTAGATTAATAATTTGGAGTCAAATACCCTGAAAGTCTGAACCGATTTTCCGTAAACAGCACATTTATTTGAAAAAATGAAAATTTTTCCGATTTTTTGAAAATTTCACCCTGAAGACGTGGGCTCAGAATTTTTTAAAGTTGTCAAAAATGATCAAAAATGTACCAATTATTGATGTACGATCAGAATTCGACTCTATCTCTTACAGGAAAAAATATAGAAAAATACCGTTTTCTGGAATTTTCTCTGGAAAAAGGGGGCGGAGCCTAACCAAAAGTGGTTTTTTGTAATGAGGGTACCCCATAGTGTACTACTATGGTTTAGCCAGACAGATCGCACAATTCCGACTTTTTTGTCCGGGCTGGTAATCGCACTTCTGCCGTTTTTTGTGTTAATGTTTTGCAGAGTATATGCCAACAGAACGTTTGACCTTTCATTTGGATGGGATTTTATTCGACACGATGGACTGTTGGCAACTGTTGATGTATCCCAGCAAATTTTTGTTTTTTATGTTTGGCATGATCGTTTTCCCAACATGGAAGGGACTGCTCCCATGTGGTCATGAAGTGAATGTGTACGGAGAAAATGAATTACGAACTTTTTTATAATAATGATGGAATTTTAAAGCAAATAAAGATATTTTTGTTTACTTGAGTTGTTTGTTTCAATAAATTTCAGCAAATTTCAGCTATTTCCATCTGAAGGTTGGATTTTCAGAATCAGCTCGTCAAGACTTTCCATTTGAGTATAATCATGACCAGCTTCGGTAAATTTTGAATTTGCGAGGCTGGAGTGCAGAGAAACGAGAATGCCTGCGTTTCTAGACCAATTAGATGAAATCAATTTTTGATAAATGCTCTAATCATATTCAAACTCAGCTTTAATTATTTATAGGCTCCACTTTGAAACTTGGGTTAGAGTGCAGACAAACGAGGGTGCCTGCGTCTCTAACCCAAATTTCAAACTTGAGCTAAACTACTCATGATTAAATTTTGAGAAATTGGTACGGTTCATTGATTGAACGGCAACATTCCTTTTTTGAATGCACAAAAAACGCGCCAAGAAAAGTGCTGGCGCATTTCTCGGCAATGAAAAAATGTGGGGAACCTTTATCAGAAGAGCAGACTAAAGTCTGAAAAAATTATTTTGATCTACCAAATTTTGTCTACCGCTTTTCGTTTTTAACCAGTTGATTCGGACTAGAATTTCACCGGGGGCTATGCAAACGCGCTCTATTGGCACAACTCTCGGACCACACATGTGGCATAAAAAGATCAATATTAGGATTTCTATCGCCTAATTTTTCAGACATCATCCGATTCTTCAGATCTGTTTCCCAGTTGTTTTTTGAACCTAGCAAACCCGGATTTTTGCAATTTTTACAATTTTTAATAAGATTTCTATTTTAAGCAAGTCCTTATACTATCAGCCGATTTCCAGGAAAATTCCAAAAAATGTCAGTTTTTTTCTTGCTCACGCTGCCAATTATAGCAATTGAAAAAGTTCTTTCAAAAATCGATATTTGTGATCTGTAAGTTAATCAGCTTTTTTTGAATTTTAAAATCAAATAATTTTTGACATATTGCCGACCCTTACAATTTCCACTGGAGACCCATATAACCTAAATTTTCGAATTCCACTTGATGAGACCTTTCAAAAGAGTATAATCACGACTAATCTAGCTCTATTTTGAAATGTAGGTGAGAGACGCAGGCACTCTCGCTTCTCTGCACTCTGACTCGAAGTTTAAAATCGGGCTAGACTAGTCATGATTATGCTTTTCTGAACGGGAATGACTAGCCGGATTCAAAAATATGAGTTTCAAATCGTTTACGGTCATGTTGATAGGAATACTGTAGGCGAGTATCTACCGTAACTCGGCCGGTTTCGTCCAGATTTTTTCGAAACCTAGTTTTTCCGAATAAGCAGGCCAAGACGGTTCAGAAAAGTATTATCATGACTAGTTTAGATAAATTTTGAATTTTCAAGGCTAGAGTGCAGAGAAACGAGAGTGTCTGCGTCTCTACCTCAATATCAAAATTGAGCTAGCCTAGTCATGATTATACTCAAATGAAAGGTCTCGACGAGCTGAGTTCAAAATTTTTTTTTTTTTTTTTCAAAAAGTTTCGTGTGAATTGCACAAAAATTGGAGGAAAATCCAATTCATTTTATTTTCATTCAGAATTCACTTATCATTCGTCTCGAAACGGTGTCAACGTATGATTAGTTTGTTCAAATCGCCCTTCTCCTTTATAGACCTAAAAATTGACGAAAAGGGAATTGCTGTGATGATGGGGAATGAAGAATGTGGTCATGCACAATGGAACATTGTTCATAGTACCACATATCAGCATGTTCCAGTTACCGGCAATATTGGTGAATTTACGATTAGGACTGTGTAAGTTTTTTCTTTTTTTGAACATTTTTTTCTCATTTTTACGAACTTTGACATGCTGAAACGTTTTGAAAGAATATAAACAAGCCCCCAAACTTCCCAAGGGATATTCAAATTAGTCAATATCTGAAAGTACCGTAACCCTATCAATTGTAATCCTGGCCAAATATAACTTGGATGGTTGAACTCAGCGCGTCAAATCCTCTGAAATGAGCATAATCATGACTAGTCTAGCTCAATTTTGAAGATGGGTTGGAGACGCAGGCACTCTCGTTTCTCTGCGCTCTAACCCACATATAAAAATGTCTCTTGCTCACGCTACCAATTATAGCAATTGAGAAAGTTCTTTCGAAAATTGATATTTGTGATTTGTAAGTTTTTGAATTTTAAAAGTGAATTAATTTTGACACATTGCCTACCATCACCCTTTCAATTTCCATTCGAGTCCCATAAAACCTAATTTTTTGAGCTCAGCTTGATGAGAGCTTTCAGTAGAGTATAAACATGACTATTTTAGCTTTATGTTGAAAATCAGGCTAGAGACGCAGGCACTCTCGTTTCTCTGCGCTCTAACCCACATATAAAAATGGGCGGAAACTAGTCATGGTTATACTTTTCTAAACCGCCAAAACCAACTGAGTTTGAAGATGCTAGTAAAAGTTTCACAAGAACTGGTTTCGAGCCAAAATTCTAGTAATTCCAGGCTGTATAACTTTTTTTAAAGCTCAAAGGGGTACTGTAATGTAGTAGATTTTGCTCTGAATGGCTTGAAAATGGAATTTTCGGATTCGGGAAGCCGAGACGGTCTAGAAAAAAACAAACAGGGCTAGTTTAGCCCAAATTTGAAATATCGGGTTAGAGTGCAGAGAAACGAGAGTGTCTGCGTCTCTAACCCGAAATTCAAAACGATCTAGTCATGTTTATATTCATTTGAAAGGTCTCGATGAGTTAAATTCAAAAGTTTCGGATTCGGGTTTTCTAGGCCACCCTATGAAAAGTTAGGCCACCATTGAGCTAGGCTTGTGCGTACTTTTCTGAATGGGGAATGCCAGGCGAGCACAAATATGATAATGAAATTTCACGAAAACTGATGATTTCCAGAAGAAAAAACAGCTCCTATCAATCTGAACTCTACTCGTACGCTGGGATCGAAATGCGTCAATATGCAATGGCTGTAATTGAGTATCTGAAATTATTATTCAAGTTTTCAATCAACGGATTCATTATTCATCCAAAAAATATTCCAAACTCCAAACGCTCAACACTGATAATTCCAAATCAGAACTTCAAAAAACTGTTGATAACGGGAGGAGAACTGACTTTTGATGAACTATGGGAAATAATGGAAATTTATAATGTAACCGAATATTTATCGATTGCGATGAAGGAAATCAGTGGAACACCTAGAACTGATATGACAACATGGAAAGTAAAACCCAAGAGATTTTTGGAAATTTGTCCAAAATCCGCGTGGATTTCTGGCGAAATGTTTTCGAAATTGACCTCATCTCACATTGCACTTCGCGGATGTAAATTGACAAAAAATGATTGTCGAGAGTTTATCAATCGATGGTATCACTCGACTGATAATCACTTTTCATGTTTACGCTTGGAATGGGATGCCGCTGATTTTCCGGCTGATTTGAATTTCGACGCTCTTGAAATGCCGTTAATGCCGTATGAGGAGGCGAGAAGGAAACGAGATTTTTTGTGGGTTTTATGGGTTTTTTTGAGTGGATCTTTTTTGGGTCGGTGGAAATTCAAAAAATTTCGCCTTTAAAAACATTAACAACGATGCTCGAGAATCACGCAACTGCGCGTTATTTAGCCCACTTCTCAACGAAGTTTACAAAAATCATTGAAATAAAAATAACATTACCGGTAATTTATCGGTACTTTTCTCGATAAATTAGTTGGTAAACTTTCCGTTAACGCTCTAGAATTCTGCAATTTTTCCTTTAAAAAGCATACAACAACGATGCTCCGGACTTACGCAAATGCGCATTGTATAGCATGGCCTGACACCTCGCTTTAAAGGCGCAGCGCCAAATGTCAACTGGGTCTTTTCGCGGTTACATTAATTCTTAGTTGAAAACAGCTGTGAGCGTAGCGGGACCCTATGGATATTTAGCGCTGCGCCTTTAAACCGAGGTGTCAGGAATTTTTCGGAACTCGCAAAAATTTGAATTTTTCGAAAAAAAAAACTGTTCTGAAATAGCGCGACATAGTTTAGGGGTAAAATTTTTCTTTTTTTGTCCAGTCCGCAATTTCGCGTCTCGATGAACATGCACATTTTTTTGGAATTTTCGTTAGATTTTTTCAAAAATACCACTCCCTCACCTCGAATTTATCAAAAAACCAAAAGGTTGTCGTCAATTAAAATGTCAAGTGTGCATGTTCACCGTGACGCAAAATTGCGGACTAGTCGAAAAAAAACTTGAAAATTCAAAATTTTTCGAAAATTTGGGTGCCTGGGTTACTTCTGAAACACATTTTTTGGATGAAAAATGAAGTTTTTAAAAAATTTGATAAATGTTTTTTTTCAGCGATCAACACAAACGTCAAACATATTGTGCCGATGCGATGGATATATTACGAAGTGATGGACTTTTGGCCAGTGTTAATATACGAAATAATACGTTCTTTTTCTGTGTCTGGCATGATCGTTTCCCACCATTCTCACTAACCCCACGAGTCTACAATCTTGCACAATTCTTCCCAAGGCTTAATGTCAACCGTCAACCAAACATTTTTTTGTAGATTTAAAGATATCAGTTTTTTTATTCCGAACTCTGGTAGGTTACCGTAAAAACTGAATTATTAGTGCATGCACCACTATTTTTCAATCCCTTCCACCGGAGGGCACCACTATTTGAGGGGCACTACTACTAGAGGGGCACCATTATTTTTCAATCACTTTTTTTTCGAAATTTTGGGATATTTTGATTTGTTTTTACAGGCTATATCCATGAAAAATAACGTGAGTAACTGAGAAAATGTAATCTGTTTCACAGTTTTCACCAACTTTTCTCAAGCTTAGGACTTTTTTCAGTTCAACTTTCTCGAATTTTTAGTCGGAAAGTCGACAACGTGAAGGAGGAATCATTTTGAAAATGGGGCACCACTATTTTTCAACCCCTTCCTCCGGAGGGCACCACTTTTTGAGGGGCACTACTAATACAGTTTTTACGGTATTTGGATTATTATTATCTATAATCACGGAACCTACTCAAAAAACCATAAAATGACGTCGCCTGGCATAGAATTAGTTTTGGAGGCCGAGTCCACTCGTACTACACCAACAGGTAAAAGGGAAACCGTGTAGTTCTCGAGGGCAACCTCCGACTTTTTTTCTTCTTTTCTTTCATTATTTTTTTGATGCATTTCGACCCTCTGACCTGTTTTCTAGGTTCCAAAAAGAAAAACACAAAAAAAAATTGAAAAACCGTCGAAAAGCGGCGAAAAAATAATGAAAAGAAAGAGAAAACAATCGGCAGTTGTCCTCGAGAACTACACCGTTTCTCTTCCACCTGTTGGTGTAGTTCGAGTGAACTAGGCCACCGAAAGTAATTCTATGCCAGGTGAGGCAGTTTTAACGTTTTAGGAGTAGTTTTCGTGATTTCAGAAAATAAAAACCTGATTCTGTTTTCAATAATCCCACACGAGTTCCCAGCGAGGGTAGGAAAGCGCGCTCTAACGATAAAAACGTTTAGTACTCAGTTTCACCCCATTTTCCCAAAAATTCAGTTGAAAAACTTCGAGGTACGCAGTGAAATTATCAATTTATCATTAGAGCGCGTTTTCCTACCCTCGCTGGGAACTCGTGTGTAATCCATCAGAATTTGGAATTAAAAAAATAGTGTTTTCACTCCTCCTTTAAGATGAAAAATCTGAAAATTTATGTATCCGTCCGAGTCATTTCGAAACCAGACGTTTCGAAACCTCGACAACTCGAGACGGAGAAAATCGTGAGATGAGCTTGGAAAATGGAGGAAAATTTTTAAAATTTTAACGTGAGTTTGCTATGGAAGTATCAGATATTTACTGAAATTACAATGTCTGAAGAAAATTATTCCGAGAAAAAAATTTTTTTTTCGAAATTTTTTCTCATTTCAGTGAACTTTTGGTATTTCCTTTTTAGAAAACTTTCTTTTTACTAAAAAATTTTAAAAAACCTCCAAATGTTCAAAAATTTTTTTCACTATTTTCTCAGCGTTTTCGAGTTGTCGCGGTTTTGAAATGTCTAGTTTTGAAATGACCCGGAGCCATTGGATTTTGTTTTTTCTCCAAATTGTTTATTTTCTTAATAATCTTTCATTATCCATGCATGAAGTTGAATTTTTTTTTCGATCCACAAAAATTTTTTCAGTAAAAAATATAAGCACTAACAGTTTATTTATAAAACTTATTAAAAAACATTTTGATGGTCACTATTATTAAAATACAAAGATAACAGTAACAAAAAAAAAACACAGATCAGCATAAAAAATGCAAATGAAACAACGATGGTTTAGTGAGAAGAAAATGGAAAATTGGAACAAAGAAAATTAATAAAACTCGACATAATAAAAATGAAAAACAGTGAACTATGTTTCAATTGAGAATAACATTAAAAAGATATTGATAGTTTTACAAAAGTCTTGAAAATATAGAAGAAACAACAGAACAGAAAAAAAACACATCAACAATAACATTAAAAAAAATATTTTTTCAACTGATAGTAAAATTCGAATTTTAATGATTAAAAATTTGAAAATTAAGGACAAACAACAGGGCAAAAACAAAAAAGAACGATTAAGTAACAATAAAAGTACAAGTTCAGTACTTGAGACAACAGATCCAGAAAAAAAATCAAAAAAAAATCAGATAATAAAGTTCAATGCTTTTTGGATTTCTTTTGAACTGGACCCTCTTTCCCATTTCTGCTATGAGGTCTTTTGATTGGTCTCGAAGGTGCTGGCTGTGGTCCTGATGTGGATGAACTGTGGATGGTAGACAAAGACTGAAAAAACCGGTTTTTGTGATGGGACCCAACTTTTTCCAAACTTTTCAAAACCCAAATTTTTATAATCAGCTCATCGAGACTTTTCATTTTAGTATAAACACGACTAGTCTAACTCAATTTAAAAATTTCGAGGCTAGAGTGCAGAGAAACGAGATTGCCTGCATCTCTAACCTGCGTTTCGAAATTGAGCTAGACTTGTCATGGTCATATTCAAATGAAAGATCTTGACGAGCGAGCTGAATTCGGAAAATTTGGTTTCATGGGTCTCTAGTGGAGATTGAAAGGGTTATGGTAGAGAAAACTTACCAGAATCGTTCTCAACTTTTCCAAAATCTCAATTTTCTCGTTCCTTTTATACCAATCATTTGTTCTCGTGTGTTCGGTCCTGGGGTTCAACTCCTTCAAACAAATTTTTGCGTATTCCAAAAATTTTGGGTCTGGTTGGGCTGTAAAAAGATTTTTTTCAAACTTCTGGACAGATAAAAAAAAGTTTACCTCCATCTGGGTTCAGCTCTGGGATGAGAATCTCCTCAACATAGCAATACATAATGTCCCAGAATCCACGGAACAGATGGGTGTCGTTTTCGTGGTAGTGGAGAGTGGCTTCTTCCAGTTTTGTGATGCTGAAAGTTTTTAGATGGTTAACTTTTTTAAGAGAAACAGTTACCTCACAAAACTTAAATTTTTGAACTCAGCTCACTGAGACCTTTAAAATGAGTATAATCATGACTAGTCTAGATTTATTTTGAAATGTGGGTGAGGGATGCAGGCACTCTCGTTCCTCTGCGCTCTGACCAGGAATTTTAAAAAATGGGCAGAGTTTAGTCATGATTATACTCATTTCGAAGCTCTTGACGAGTTGAGTTCCAATATAATAATTTCGTGAAAATTATGATAATTTTTTCTTTAAAAGTTCAAAAATTTTACTTTCAAAAAATCAAACACTATTATATTCATTCGACGCGTTTTGACGCGCTGATTTCAAATTTTTAAGTCAAAACTCACTCAAACTGAGTCTGGAAGAACTGCTCCATTAAATAGTTCCCGCCAATGGAAATGGAGTCTTCTGGGGTATAAACGAAATGAAGCCATCCAGAAGGCAACATTGCCGTCTCGCCTGCATTTATTTCGAGTCTTTTCCATTGATCGGCTAACTGCTCGATGATGAACTCATCCTCCGGTTGGTTCGTTGTGAAGTGCTCATAGATCTTCAGGTTCTCTGGAGTGGGCGGGGCCACATAGAAAATCTTTTTGCCCTGAAAAATCAACATAGTTATCTTCATTTGATACATCGTTTTTTGAGTTCAGGTCGTCGAGACCTTTTATATGAGTATAATAATGACCTTATTCTGAAAATTTTGAAAAAAAGTTGGGTCCCGCCACGAAAACCGTATTTTAAAGGTGCATAGCAACCCAAATTGGGCGGAACCTAGTCATGATTATACTCAAATGAAAGGGGTTGATCAGCTGATTTTAAAAATGTCGATTTCGGTAGGGTCTTGCAAACTTTAGATCTAGCTACTACCCTTCCAATTTCCACTCAAGACCCATAAAACCTAAATTTTTGAGTTTAGCTTGGTAAGACCTTTCATCAGAGTGCAACCATTCCTAGTCTCAATTAATTTTGAACTTTTTGTTTTGAACTTTGAAACCAGGGATAGAGTGCAGAGAAACGAGAGTACCTGCGTCTCGGGCCATGATTTCAAAATAGAGCTAGACTATTCATGATTATACTCATCTGAAAGCCCATGACGAGCTGAGCTTAAATATTTTGTTATCAGCAGGCTTGACTCAAAATTGGAGGATTACTGTAGATTTTTTTTTCGATTTTGAACTCAGAAAAGAAAACTCACCACAACCACATGGAAGAGAACTCCAGCAGCCGAAAAATCGACATGGACTCCAGTAAACGAGCCAGCCATGGACACCAATATGAACTTTTCATGACGAGGCATGCTTTTCAACTTGCGGTTCACATTTTTTGTAGACTTCTTCAAACTCAGAAGTTTCCTCTTCTCTTTATTCAAAGCTTCCTCAACCTTTTGGGTCACACAGATATTGGCAAAGAAAGGCGGCACAGTGAACAATTCCCAGAGCCTGAAATTTTGGAAATTTTTCTACAGTAACCTTAGCACTGCAAATCCAGGATTTTTGGATTCAACGCATCGAGGTCTTTCATTTGAATATAATCATGACTAGGCTCCGCCCATTTTGAAAATTTCTGGTCAGAGTGCAGAGAAACGAGAGTGCCTGCGTCCCTCACACACATTTCAACATTGAGCCAGACTATTCATGATTATACTCAATTGAAAGGTCTCGATGAGCTGATTTTGAAAATCTAAGTTTCAAAGAGTTTGGTCCAAAAACAAATGAATTCTTACCCTGGCAACATATTGTAAAATTCCAATGATAGAAGGTTGAGAGCCTTTTTCCTATTCACCATCGGCTCATTGAGCTTCTTGAAAAAGGTGGAGGCCATCATCTTTCCAATTTTTGCGTTGTATGCATCCACTGGATATACAATCATTCTGGGGTCTGAAATTTTGAAATTTTGAAAAAAGAAGCCAATTTTGTTCTTACCGAAGTAGCTCGGAAGTCCAGAAAAATTCAGGTCGTTTGGATATTCCAATCCCATGCCATCCAATGATTTGAACAGATAAACGTCGTCAAAATTACCAAATTTGACCTCGAGATTCCGTCCATTGTCAAATACACGAGCCGTGCAATTTCTGAAAAATAATAATTTCAAACTGAAATGGTCGAAAAAGTTGGAAAAAAATCCTCAATTCATTTAAGAAACTTTCGAAAAAGTTCCCAATTTTGGAGGTCCATGCGCCTTGAAATTTTTTGTTTACCGTAACCTTGTCAACTTCCACTCAAGACCAAGGAAATTTTAATTGACATTTTGCGATAGACACGAGCATCCACGGGCACGATATTTTGAAGTTTATTTTTTTTGGCTGATCTTTTGACAAATGATGACCCTATGTCTTCTTAGTACAAACCATAGTATATGATTAGGCTCCGCCCCTTTCCTACTGTAGGCGATGCTCAATAAGCAAAAAAATAAAAAATTTTCCTGAAAGAGATAATGATGAAATCTCAACGGGAATCAACTTGTGGTACCATTTATAGTATTTTTGAGTTCTAAAGAGAATTCTGACTTCACGTCTTCAGGACGAAAAAAATCAATTTTCATGAAATGTTTCATTAATTGTCCATTTTCAAAGTTTGAACTTGTGTCCTGAAAAATTTTTTCATTACGTCCGGCTTTTTTATGTTTTCTATGAATACCCACTACCAAGGGGGTCAAACCATAAAAAAATCTCCCCAGGTTTCGCGGTGTCTTAAAGCCGATTCAGGGCAAAGTTTGTGCTAAGTGCCTACAATATCAACGTATACTTATACATGGTAAAAATGGTCCTGATCACCAATTTCAAAATAAATTTTGTCACATGTTCTACTACTTATATCTAATGCATTCACAAATTTTCAGCTCATCTGCATAACCTCTGTAGGCGTGGCATCACTTATAAAAAATCACTACAGAATCTGAACGTCGAAAATTCAAAACTCTGAAATCTTCAAATTTCGTTTCGAATTTTTTCCCAAATGTGCTAAATTGTCAGAAACAATCGTTTTACGCAAGAATATTGGCCCTATCATGTTCTTATGAATGCTTAGCAGCCATACGGCAACCTATCTTTATCTGATATTGAACATTACAGAGCTCGTAGTGAAAACTAAGTCAGAAAACAATTTTGAGTAGGTGTTCTTGCGTAAAACGATCATTTCTAACAATCTTATATATTTTTAAAAAAATTCGAAACGAAATTTGAAGATTTCAGAGTTTTGAATTTTCGACGTTCAGATTCTGTAGTGATTTTTTATAAGTGATGCCACGCCTACAGAGGTTATGCAGATGAGCTGAAAATTTGTGAATGCATTAGATATAAGTAGTAGAACATGTGACAAAATTTATTTTGAAATTGGTGATCAGGACCATTTTTACCATGTATAAGTATACGTTGATATTGTAGGCACTTAGCACAAACTTTGCCCTGAATCGGCTTTAAGACACCGCGAAACCTGGGGAGATTTTTTTATGGTATGACCCCCTTGGTAGTGGGTATTCATAGAAAACATAAAAAAGCCGGACGTAATGAAAAAATTTTTCAGGACACAAGTTCAAACTTTGAAAATGGACAATTAATGAAACATTTCATGAAAATTGATTTTTTTCGTCCTGAAGACGTGAAGTCAGAATTCTCTTTAGAACTCAAAAATACTATAAATGGTACCACAAGTTGATTCCCGTTGAGATTTCATCATTATCTCTTTCAGGAAAATTTTTTATTTTTTTGCTTATTGAGCATCGCCTACAGTAGGAAAGGGGCGGAGCCTAATCATATACTATGGTTTGTACTAAGAAGACATAGGGTCATCATCTGTCAAAAGATCAGCCAAAAAAAATCAACTTCAAAATATCGTGCCCGCACCCAACAGTGGTATGCTCGATTTTCTCACAAAACGTTAATTAAATTTCAAATTTCCCGCTTCAAGGTTTTTAAGACGAGTGCAATCATATTGCACTGTTTTGCAAAAAATTGGGTCCTGCCACGAAAGCCGTACTTTAAAGGGACATAGGAAGCGAAATTCTCAAACTGGGCGGAGCCTAGCCATTATCATACTCAAATGAAAGGTATCGATAAGCGGATTCTGAACAAGTAAAATTCAAGTCGTTCGCGTTAAGAATACGGTAGCTTTTTGACATAGTAACCCTTTCAATTTCCATGTGAGACCCATTTAACCTAAATTTTCAATTTTAGCTCATTAAACCCTTCAATTAGAGTGTAAAAACGATTGTATTTAGGACATATTGACAAAAAAGAAAGCTCCTCGAATTAAATGTACTTTAAAGGTGCATAGGAAGTAGAATTTTTAAAATGGGCAGAGCCTGGAGAGCATATTGCATTTTTCCAAAAAATCGCAAATAAAACCAGGTCATATTATCTCAAAACTTCACAAAAAAAGCGTTAATGTCACCCCTATGATAGTGGTGCCCTCCAAAAGGAGAGGTAGTGAAAAATAGTGGTGCATGCAATACTAATACAGGTTTTACAATATACGGAAATTTCCAGAAAAAAACTCACCCTTCATCCAAATACAAGTGTTCTCCTCTTACAAAAACATCCACAAACTCCTTCGATCCTTGTGGATATTGGAACAATTCTTCGAACCATTCCTGTCGACTTGTTGGCTCTTGACCAGAAGAGCCGAAGAGATTCTGCAAAAAAAATTTATCAAAATTGGATATTTTTGCTTTTTTATTACCGTGAAATTTGTGAGCAAGTAACCCACTGAAGTGAAGCAACTTTTTACAAATTCCATTCGATATCCACTACAAAATGTTTTGAATAACTGAAATGTTTTTGAAATTTCTCAATTAATTCCAACAAACTTCGAGCAATTCAGATATTTCATAAAAGCGGGAATATTACTAATTTGCAAAAAACGGACGCCTCGGTTCAAAGACGCAGGACTAAATGTCCATAGGATCCCGTCTCGCTTACAGTATTTCAAGAAAATTATGTATTTAAAGTTTTTTTTTTTGAAAACTTTTTTCCAAAAACTAGATTTTAGATTTTAACTGAAAAATTTTTAATGTGGTTTTTCGAAAATTCCAGCTTTTGTGTTTTATTTCTGAAAATTGATGAAAACAAAAATTTCAGTTTTTTCTGGAAAACTTCAAACAGAAAATTTTTTTGGAATTTTTTGTCAGAAATGTAAAACTTCAGTTACCGTAGAAAAATGAATTAATAGTGAATGCACCACTATTTTGCACTTTATTCATTCGGAGGGCACTACTGTTAGAGAGGCACCATTATTTTTCGACCCCGTTTTTTTTTCGAAATTTTCACTTCTTCCGAATTTAAGACAGTTTTCAGTCTAATATTCTTGAATTGATGGTCAGCAAGGCGAAAATTTGAAAAAAAAACTTTTTGAAAATCGGACACCCATATTAGAGGGATAGTTCTATTAAAGGAGCACTACTAATACAGTTTTATGGTGGTGGCTCAATTTTCTCTGATTTCAAAACATGTTTTCAGAAAAAAAATAGTGGAAAAAAAGTTTTTTTCAAGATGTATTTAAGCTTCCCAAGTTTTTGAAAAAAATCAGCATTTTTTTCTTAAAATATTGATAATCTTGATAAAAAAAAACTTCATTAAAAATATAGCGACAAAAATTTTTAATTTTTTTCCAATTAAAATCACAATTTTCAAAGGAAAAAACCATTTTTCGAAACTAAAAAATAGAAAAAAGCCATTTTCCCACCGAACGGTGGATGGGATATAAAAATGAAAAAAGAATGGAGGTGTGCAAAAGTGTCCATGTTCTCTCTCCCTTCTATTTGTATTCTCATAGTTAACGAGTTGCAAAATGGGGAAAAATTTGGTGGGAAAGAGGGGGTATTGCGCTCCCATACCAGAGAGACAAGGACGTTTCCCATAAGAGAGAGGGGTCGTTAAAAAAAATGCTCATTAATACTTTTTGAAAATGGGATTATTCCGACTGGGAGTTCCCCTTTTATTTGTGATCTGAGATAAATAAAACTATAATGGTTGGAATCAGCTTGTCGAGGCCTTTCAAACGAGTATAATCATTACTAGGCTCCGCCCACTTTGGGGCCGATGAGCCATTAAAATACGGTTTTCGCTGTGGGACCTAACTTTTTTCAAATTCATCAAAATAAGATCTTGATTATACTCATTCGAAAGGAATTGACGAGCTGGTTCTGAAAATCCTAATTTCAAACATTTCGGTTCAAAACTGGCTTCTCAAATTGAACTCAAAACAAATTCTATCATTAATTTTTATAAATAGTAAAACAATTAATGGATTGAAAAAAGAAATAATTCAGAAAAAAAGTTTGAAATCGGTTTGATCAATGAATTGTTGGTGTTAGGCTCAATTTTGATAGTGGCCAGTAGTCCATCGCTCTGTAGAGAGAGTCCATTCCATCGGTTAATTTACGCCGGAATGGGGACCAAACTGAAAAAAAACATATCGGTTTTGTATGGTTTTGTTGTCACTTTCCTCGAACTCTGTCAAAATTAAAAAAGAAAGTCATCATCAACCCAAAGGAAGAGAGGAGAGGTGAAAATGTGTGCGTCTCTTCTGTTTATATTCTCTCTCGCTGGCAAAAGAGAGTTGAATGCGCGAACGATGTCGGCACCACCTCTTTGAAATTTGATATTATTGCGTATCATAAATAAACCAATAAACACCTAATGGTGCTTATGCTTATCTGATTTTATCTATCTGAAAAAAATCGGATAAACAAAAGGAATTCAACTATGATACTCGAGTTGTGTGAAAAAAACAGAAAGGATGGGAAGTGGAATCGAACCATGGTCTTCAAGGTGAAGTACATACATGATAACCAAAAAGCGAACTTTTGTTCTTTGTTTGGTATGCGCGTTTGGGTATGCGATTTTAGAATTTGGGTATGCGATTTTGGAATTTGGGTATGCGATTTTCGAATTCGTGTATGCGATTTTTGAATTTGGGTATGCAGTTTTAGAATTTGGGTATGCAATTTTTGAATTTGGGTATGCAATTTTTGAATTTGGGTATGCAATTTTTGGGTATGCATTTTTGGGTATGCATTTTTGGGTATGCGATTTTGGGTCCTTCAAACTCTTCATCACAAGCGATAAATCATTCCTTTAGTTGGTTCGTCATGATTCTGCCGCTTTTCGTGAATGTGTGTGTGCGGACCACCACGCGATCCGCACACAACACAGAAGACGGGATCTTCTTCTTCCATTCTCTCATCTCGCAATGGCAGAACAGCAATCAATAATGGCGTTTCCACTATTGAAACTGCCATACTTGTGCCTTCAAAATGTAATTTTAATCTCGCACCCGTATGATCTGTAAGTTTTCTTCTTTTTTTTATAGAAAATTTTGAACTTTACACAATTGGTTAGCTGTGAATTTTCCCGTTTGTTGTTCAAATTTCATTTTTGCGCGTTTCTTTTTGTTTCTTTCGGTTGAAAAACACTAGGTGTTTTTGGGGGGAAAACTGAAGAATTCATCTAAAAAACTTCATTCGTGAAAAAATTCAAATATTGAGCTCACAGTGATGGGTGATGGGGTGGGAAAATGCGCCCTAATGTGCTTGCGCCGAGTATTCAACGTTTCCACACTAATGTTGACTGAGCATTCAACTTTTTCTGTATAATGATAAGCAGCGAAATTCGTTTTTCATTAGGGCGCACTTTCCCACCCCATCCCCGAATAGTCCGGCGCCCGGTAGCGCGCGATTGCTCATCAGTTTGAAGCTAATAACATTTCAGAATAAATCTCTCCTACACCTCAAAAAAACTATTCCAGTTGATAAAATCGCAAAAATTAGGTGTGACCTCTATCAGTCTTTCTCACGATGAGAATCCGGGTTTTCAACTTGAACCTTTTGAATGCGTTTATGGACCAGATCCCAGTATTCCCGATTGGACTGGTAGAATAAATTGGATGAAAGATTTGTTCAATTGTTCAGCTGAAGCAGTCCTGTTATACCCTGACCAATTTCCAACTCGAAGAATATCTCGACTCAAAAATGTCGATTTTGGAACAGAACAGTGCGAGGATTTGTATGTTCTTGGAGGCAATCGTCGCATAAAAAATAATTTATTACAATTTCTTATTAGCCGTTTTAAACCATCTTCTTATCTTTTCCTAGGTGCTAAACTAAAGCCGAATTTTGTTTTTCCGGACGGAATCGATGCAAAAATTGTGAAACTTGGTAGAAAAAGTGCTCGATGTATTACGAGAGAACAATTCTTTCAAATTGAATTCTGCTATTTAATTTTACGTTCAAGCTTATTAAGAGTAAATGATGTGCAGGATTTAGTCACTCGATGGTTTCATTATGAAAGTGGCCATTTGGAATTTCGTCATGTTACTTTTGGATATGAGAATCAGAATCATTTAATTTTCAATATTGATCATTTGAATCCGATGCCGTTTTGTGAGAAGCGAAGGAACCCAAAAATTAGGTGAGTTATGATTTTGGGTATGCGATTTTTGACTTTAGGTATGCCATTTTCAAAACTTTTCAGATATGATGATGAAGAAGTTGATTGCTCGAATGGTTTGGATATTATCAGAAGTGATGGATTACTAGCAACTGTTTTAGTCATACCAAATGCCTTTTATTTCTATGTATGGCATCAAAGATTCCCGAATTATAATTGAAATGTTCCTGCTTTTTTTTGTCCGCAATTATGCGTGGCGGTGAATACTTTGCACTTAAATTGACGATCTTTTTTGAAAATTTATTGAAAAAGTCAGTATTTTTATCAAATTTTGTTGCGATTGTTTCATCGTAACGCAAAGACTGGACAAACAAATGTTTTAACTTTTTTTTCATTTTCTGTTAAAAACTCTGCAATAAACACATTTTTGTTAGCTTTCTCATCTTACAATTTCCAAAGAATGGTCTCATCACGACAACTACAGTAACCCTCAATACACTGGTTAGAATTTTGTTGCCACTAAACAAGAGCTTTCAAATGAATGTATTATTCAATTGCGAAAAAGTGGCGGTTCCGTTTAAAGGCGCAACGGAAAATGTCCATGATATCTCGTCACGATTACAGTTATATTGTGCTAAAAGCTACTGTAATCGTGATGAGATATCGTGGACATTTGCCTTTGCGCCTTTAAACGGAACCGCCATTTTTTCACAAATGAATTTTCTTACGTGTATGTGTGTGCGTCTTTCCTGACCGAGGACCGCGAAACGACCAGACAAGAGCACACGTAACAGAAGAAGAGGGTCTCATTCTCATTCGTCCATTCTCTCATCTTGCAATGGCAGAACATCAATCAATATTCTCGATTCCACTTTTGAAATTGCCGTGCATTGAGAAAGTGATTTTAGTCTCGTGCCCTTATGATTTGTAAGTTTTTTTTTCCAATAGTTGGTAGTCGAATAAAATTCATAGTTTTCAATATTTTATTTGAAAAAAAAAGACAAAAATTTGAATTTGTGGAAAATTTTTGCAGATGGGAAATTGCGTTTTTTGTCCAATTTTTAAACTGAGCTTGGTCTCAAAAATTCGCTAATGAACTTTGAAAAAAAAATCATTTTCTCCGTAAACTTCTGACAAAAATTTTTTTTAAAACTTTTCAGAAACTCTTCTCTGAAATTATTTTGAAATGTTTAATCCCTGAGGCTCCACTACGGCAAATTTTTGTCGGGCGTGTTTTGAATATTTTTTTTCGCGCGTTTTTTTTTTGAACTTTTGAGAAATAATTCACTGAGTAGCGACTTACAATGATGAAAACGGTCCCTTAGTGCAAACACCGAGTGATCTTTCACGTCAGAATGCACTAGGTACACACATTGGTACTGTGCCAAGTGTGCTGTTCTTCTGAGCATTTTTGCATTCATGCGGAAAAAAAAATGTCCTAGCTCTGGCAAAACATTGTCTAGAGCCCTTTCAAACTAGCGGTTACATTTAAAGGCGCAACAACAAGTGTGCACGATATCTCATGACGATTACAGTACTATTAGCGCTTGAATTTACTGTAGTCGTGGTGAGATATCGTGAAAGTTTGCCGCTGCGCCATTAAACGGATTTTCGCGATTGAGAAATAGAAAATATTCAGCTTTGTTTTACAGAATAAGCCTCTCCTACACATCCAAAAAACTATATCAATTGATAAAAAAGCAAAAGTCAGCTGTGACCTCTATCAGTATTCAACACACAACACATACTGGCCTATCACTAAACCCGTTCGGGCATTTCTGTACACCACAAACTGATCCACCTGATTGGACAGCAGAAGTCAATTGGATCAAAGATTTATTTAATTGTTCAGTTGAAACAGTTACAATTGATTCTGATCAATTTCCAATTGGAGAACTTTTGGGCCCACATGAATTGGAAATTTTCGATTTTGGAACAAAATCTTGCGAAAATTTGGTCATTTTCGGAGAGGCACTCTTCATTAACGAATATTTTCTACACTTTCTCATCCTTAATCTCAATCCACTCAGCCATCTTCATCTGAATACTCCAATATCTTCAGCTTTGGTTTTTCCGGAAGAAATCAATGCAAAAAATATAATAGTTCATCCGACAAGTGCGAAATCTATGAAAAAAGAGCAATTTTTACAATTCAACAGCTCTCACTTGATTGTCCATTGTTGCTCGTTAACAGCTAGTGATATGGTGGAATTTGTGACAAAATGGTTTAATTCTGAAGACTGCAGATTAAAATTTTGTTATGTTTCCTTCAAATATCGGAATGAAAATCATTTACGTTTCAATATTGATAACTTGAATCCGATGCCGTTTTGTGAGAAGCGAAGGAGTCCAAAGTTTAGGTAAGTTGTGATTTGGTGGTATGCGATTTTTGAATTTGGGTATGCGATTTTAGAATTTGAGTATGCGATTCTAGAATTTGGGTATGCGATTTTAGAATTTGGGTATGCGATTTTAGAATTTGGGTATGCGATTTTAGAATTTGAGTATGCGATTTTAGAATTTGGGTATGCGATTTTAGAATTTGGGTATGCGATTTTAGAATTTGGGTATGCTATTTTAAAATTTGGGTATGCGATTTTAGAATTTGGGTATGCGATTTTAGAATTTGGGTATGCGATTTTAGAATTTGATTTTAGTTAACCAAATTTTAAATAAATCAAATTTTTCAGATATGATGATGAAGAAATTGATTGTTCGAATGGTTTGGATATAATAAGAAGCGACAGACTATTGGCGACTGTTTTAGTCACGCCACAGGCCTTCTATTTCTATGTTTGGCATGAAAAATTTACATTTCCACTTCTGAAATTACCGTATCTCTGCATTGAGAAAGTGATTTTAGTCTCGTGCCCTTATAATTTGTAAGTTGTTATTATTAGATGATCGTTTCTAACTTGGAACCTTTAGCCGACCCCTCACCTTCCCGTTGAATTCATAATAACAACACTAAATTCTGAAAATAATTTTAGGATAAGCCTCTCCTACACATCCAAAAAACAATTTCAATTGATAAAAACGAAGAAATCAGTTGTGACATCAATCTATCTTGAGCACACCACATACCCTTCTGTATTACTAAAACCGTTGAAATATTATCATGACCTACAAAGTGGCTGGTCAGACTTGACAGTTAAAGTCAATTGGATCAAGGATTTATTCAATTGTTCAGTTGCAAAAGTTTTTATTGACTTCGATGAATTTCCAATTGAAGAGTTCCCTGAATTGGAAAATATTGATTTCGGAACAGAAACTTGTGAAGTTTTGCATATTATTGGAGAGGACTCAAGTATTGAAAATCACTTTTTACAATACATTCTCACTGTTCTCCACCCAATTCGCCTTGTCATAGACACTCCAATTTCTCAAGAATTTCAATTTCCGGAACAAATGAGCGCAAAATATGTGGAGATTCGCGCAAATGCTGCCGAAAATATAACGAAAGAGCAATTTTTCCAACTCAAAAGCTCTTCCTTGTTTGCCTATGACTGCTGGTTGGACGGGGAGGATATGGTGGAATTTGTGACAAGATGGTTTAATTCGGAAGGCCCCGGCGATTTTGAATGTTGTCATGTTACCTATGATTATGAAAACGAGAACCATTTACGCTTAAATATTGCTCATTTGAATCCGATGCCGTTTTGTGAGAAGCGAAGAAGACGAGCATTTAGGTGAGCTATGATTTCGAGTATGCCATTTTTGAATTTGGGTATACGACTTTTGGATTTGGAGATGCGATTTTTGAATTTGGGTATGCGTTTTTAGAATTTGGGTATGCGTTTTTAGAATTTGGGTATGCGATTCTTTGAATTTGGGTATGCGATTTTTAAGTGTGATTTTTTTTTCTAACCAAATTCTGAATGGATCTAAATTTTCAGATATGATGGTGTGGAAATTGATTGTTCGAATGGTTTGGATATCATCAGAAGCGATGGACTATTGGCGACTGTTTTAGTTATACCAGATTCCTTCTTTTTCTATGTATGGCATGAAAGATTCCCCGAATTTGATTGAAAATTGGTGTCCGGTCCGCATTTCTACGTGGCGGTTAGTACTTTGTATTCAAATTGACGATCTTTTTTGAAAATTTAATGAAAAAGACAGAATTTTCATCAAATTTCGTCAATTGAAATTCCGATTATTTCACCGTTACGCAAAGTTGCAGACTGGACAAACAAATTTTTTTCGTGTAACAATTTTTTATTAAATTTCCTGTTAAAAACTCTGTAATAAATACCTTCTTGTTAGCTTCCTAATTTTTCGATTTTGAAATAATGGTCTTATCACGACAACTACAGTAACCATGAATACACTGGTTAGATTTTCGATGCCGCTAAACAAGAGCTTTGAGATGAATATAGTCAAGACTAGATCCCAAAGAATTCAATAAATCGAAAAGAAATTGGTCTTACCTAGAAAATTACAGTAATTCTCACTTTAAGTATAAAAAATGTATCGCGAATTGCGCCAAGTCACTATACTCACGCGTTTGCCGATATCGCTAAAGGCGCAGACCGCGTGTTTGGAATCGAAAAGAGTACATATTGATTTTGTTGTCTCATTCACTTTGAGAATTTTCTCTCTTCATTTTGCTCAATGACAGAAGAGCCACCAATATTCTTGATTCCACTTCTGAAGTTGCCATATTTGTGCATTCAGAATGTGATTTTAACCTCGGATCCGTATGATTTGTAAGTTTTTTTTTCATTGGGGATTAGTGTGTTCTTTATCGAAATAATTTTTGCGTTTGTGTATGCAATTTTTGAATTTGGTTATGCGATTTTTGAATTTGGCTTTTGTTACTGAGAGTCTCATGCGTAGTCGCAGTTCAGAGACTCTTCATGAAAACCCCAGTTAACTACCAAAACTTTGTGACGTTTCATCGGGAGTGCTCTTGTAATAGAGGCTCTAAAAAACTACTTTTTCGAACAGTTTGGTGATTCTTTTCTGGAAAACCTCCATTAATCCAAAAAATCTATCGCATCAAAACTGCTTTTTCGAAAAATTATTCGACTTTTGCACATTGAAATTACAAAAAACTTGACTTCAATTTTGCTCCAACAGTACTAAAAAAAGATATTTCAGAATATATCTCGCCGGCACATCCAAAAAACTATATCAAATGATAAAAAGTCAAAATACCGGTGTGTCTTCGATCAGCCTCCAATTCGCGAAAGACGCTGATTACTTTCTGAACCCGTATGAAACTGGTTGGCCTCTACAAACGGAAATGATAGATTGGTGTGATGAAATCGATTATTATAAAGACTTGTTTAATTGTTCAATCAAATCAGTTTCACTCCATCATGATGATTTTCCGTATGAGAAACTTGATCAAAATACAATCCATCTCGGAACAGAATCTTGCGAAGAATTGATAATTTATGGAAAGAAATATTTTATCGGTGATAATTATTTAGAAAGTCTCATCACTATTCTCAATCCAACCGATCTCCTATTATTGGATATACCAATACTTGAGACATTTGTTTTTCCGGAAGAAATGAATGCAAAAACTGTGGATCTTCAGCCTAAATGTGCTCAATTTATGACGAGAGAGCAATTTTTTCAAATCAACAGCCCTTATTTAATGGTCTTTGGCAGCATGTTAGTTGTGAAGGATATCGAGGATTTTGTGACAAGATGGTTTAATTCGGAAGACGGCGGCAATTTGAAATTTTGTCATGTTACCTTCAAATATCCGAATCAGAATCATTTAAACTTTAATATTGATAACTTGAATCCGATGCCGTTTTGTGAGAAGCGAAGGAGTCCAAAAATTAAGTAAGTTATGATTTTTTTTCGAAATTTGGGTATGCGATTTTTGAATTTGGGTATGCGAGGAAAACAATTTTTGAAAATTGTTTAATTTTAATTCCGAATTGAAAACAGAGAAACCTCTGAAAAATCTGAAAGTTTTCAGTGAAAAATATCATAATTTTCCAGGTACGATAATGTGGTAATTAATTTTTCGAATGGTTTGGATATAATAAGAAGCGATGGGCTATTGGCAACGGCTTTAGTCGTACCAAGCGGCTTTTGTTTCTATGTGTGGCATGAAAGATTCCCAGAACTATAATTGAACATTTTGCTTCTTATTTTGAAAATTGGTTAATTCACCGTCACGCAAAATTGCGGACTGGACAAACAAATGTTTTTTTTTTGTGAAATAATTTTTTAAATTTTTATTTTTTCTTGTGGTAAAAGTTCTGGAATAAACACCTTTTTGTTAGCTTTCTGAATTTTTGATTCTGATTTTGATTCTAATGAATACGGTCACCACTAGATTCCAATAAATTTAAAAAATCCGAAAAATGTTATGTGGTTCCACTACGAAAACTACAGTAATCCTAGTTTTTTTTAAATATATTCATACCGTTATGTGTTAGAATGACAATTTCATTTCCCATTTCTTTTTTTTCAGTCTTCTCCATCATTCTTCAGGTACTACCTGCCGTACCCCCTTTGCGTTGCGTGCCCGCGTCGCGGTCCGTTTCAAAAAGTCGATATTTTATTTTGGCTGTGTTCATTTAAAAAATGGCTTCCTTTCCACTGTTAAAACTACCAGTATTCGCTATAGATTCAGTACTTTCGAAATTCAATTTTCAGGAATTGTAAGTTTGTTTTCTTGGAAAAAAAAACCAAATAATTTTTTTCTCATAGAATCTTGTTCTCGTTTGTTTCCAAAAGATGTCATTGTCTGGTAAGATCGATGCCGTTTTTAAAACTGTGTATAATCTCAATCGAAGTCAATGAGCGGGGTGTCAATATATTATTTGGGTATGAAGGAGAAAATGAAGGTTGTTGGTACATCACGGATTACAAAAAAATGAGGTGTGAAGAGGATTATTTCAATTTAAACCTTGCCGGATGGAAAATGAGGACAACGTGAGTTTCAAAAGAAAAAAACTGCCTTTTAGAAATGAATTTTTGGCGGTAGAACGTTTTAGAACTGTGTCCCTTATCACCATACTTGTCACGGGCCGGGCCGATTGAGAAATTTCTACCGGCCTGGCCCGGCCCGGCCCGCCCGGCCCGGGGTTTAAGGCAAAACATGTTTCGCATTTCGAAATTTTTTTTTCGCGGTTTTTTACCTTCAAATTTGGCCTATGTTTTCTAGAATGAAAATTTCATCATTTTTCAAGTATGAAAACCCAGGAAAAGTTTCGAAATTGAGCTGAAAATCGAGAAAAATGAGCTCGAAAAATGAAAATTTTGGAACCCGGGCCGGGCGGGCCGGGCCGACACCTTCGACCACCGGGCCGATTTTTGACAAGTATGCTTATCACAAATTTTCATGGCAGAAGCGTCGCGTAACAGAAGTGTCTCTTATCTGAACTACTCCACGTGACATAATAGTTCTGATAAGGGATAGTTCTGATTAGGCATATTCCCATAGATTGGGGCCCGGGACATTTCGAAACCAGTCGTTTCGAAACAGCGATTTTCGTTTCGAAACAGCGAACAGCGAATTAAAATTGCAATTTAGTAAATATTTGGTATTTTCAAAGCAAATTCACATATTCACTTTAAAATTTTTAAAAATCTTCCCATTTTCCAAGCTTCTTTCACAATTTTTTACGCGCAGTTTCGAAATGTCCGGTTACGATATGTCTGGTTTCGAGATGTCCGGTTTCGAAACGGCTGGTTTCGAAATGTCTGGTTTCGAGATGTCCGGTTTCAAAGATTCTGGCTTTGAAATGTCCCGTTTCGAAATGTCCGGTTTCGGAACGTCCCGGAGCCATAGATAGACACGAAATGAAAAATCTTCAATTTAACAGTGCATATGCTTTAGCTGGAACTTCAGAATAAAACTTGAGAAAAAAAAATTTTCAACACATTTTTGTTTTTTTTTTCAGGCTGACAAATCACAATCACATGTTTCCATTCACTAGTTACGCGGAGCACAATTTTGCTCAATGCGCGGAAGCTATAATCAACTGGTGCAAATGTTTATTCAACCAGAATCTGATCCCAAACGTGGAAATCGAGGCGAACAGGCTCCGCCCATCAGATTCTTTTTTCATCGTACGAGAATGCAAGAACCTATTTATAAGAGAAAACTATTTAACGGAGGATGAAAAACTCAATAATGAGCATTTTTTCGAAATTCTTCGAAAAATTACAGTAACCGAAAGTTTGAAAATTGATATTGAATCTGAAGGGGAAATCTCAAAATCCGTAATTGAGGAATGGATTTCTCCGAAAATTTTGATAATTCAAAGGAAAATTTCATGGCTCAACGCGGATTTTTTGCTCAATCCAAATCTTAAATGCATTGATTTGACAATTGAGAATAATCCTCAATTTACTATCAATGATTGCCGCACTTTTATCAATCAATGGCTTAATTCTCAAAATAATGAGTTTTTGAAGCTGGATATATCATGGTTGGATGACCGTCCCGCGGATTTGACTTATGAGAGTTTCGCAAGTTTTTCATTAATGCCATATGATGAGAACAGGAGAGCCGCAGACTATCCGTGAGTGTTTCGCTCCTGACCTACCGTAACCCAAATTCAAAGTGCTCAAAACCTAGATTTTCAGATTCAGCACGTCAAGACCTTTAGAATGAGTATAATCATGACTAGACTAGCTCAATTTTGAGACTTGGGTCAGAGACGCAGGCACTCTCGTTTCTCTGCACTCTAGCCCGATTTTCAAAGTGGGCGGAACCTAAGTGTGATTATACTTTTTTTGAACTGCATTTACTCACTGATTTCGAAAAAAAAACGGTTTCAAGATCATCAGAGCAAAAATGAACTGATTACTGTACTTTCTGAAAATACAGTAACCCGAGCAGATTTGCTCTAAATCGCTGAAGGCTTAGATTTTCATATTCAGCTCGTCAAGACCTTTTGAATCAGTATAATCATGACTAGGCTAGCTCAACTTTGAATTTTGGGTCAGAGACGCAGGCACTCTCGTTTCTCTGCTCTCTAACCCGAAATTTCAAAATAGGCGGAATCTAAGCATGATTATACTTTTTGTGAACTGCATTTATCATGATTATGCTAGCTCTATTTTGAATTTTCAAGGCTAGAGTCCAGAGAAACGAGAGTGCCTGCGTCTCTGGCCCAAATTTCCAAGCCTAGTCATGATTATACTTGTTTTGAAGGCCTTGAGGAGCTTATTCCAAAAATTTTATTTTTGAAGGTCATTCCAAGATCCAAGATCTAGGTAATTACTGTCGGGCTACAGTACCCCCGGGCTCACTAAAACTGCAATTTTTGACATTCATCTCTGAATTTTTTTGTTCTTCCAGACTATTCCCAATTGCCCCAGAATCAATGGCTGATGGAATGGACATTTTACGGAGTGATGGTCTTTTGGCCACTATCAAAATTGATTTCTGGCATTCTCGGCTCGTTTTTTGTGTATGGCACGAACGATTTCCAAATCTTCTTCAGTTTCAGAGTCCCTTTTTTTAAGCCCCAAAAATCTCATTTTTCAGCCTCCACGTTCGATTTTCTGTTACCTTTTCAACTGTTTTTATTGGATTTTTTTTTGTATAAAAAAAAAATATTTTTATTTGAAAATGCTAAATTCTATCTTCTTAAAATAAAAATTCAAATTTCCATCGCTTTTTTCCAGTTTTCTCTATAATTTTTCAGGTATTTTTTGGCAGACTTTTTTCCTCCAAGCGCCTATTTCCCAAATGGAAAAAGCAATTTTTCGGGGGTTTTTTGTCGACTTTTTTTCCACAATTCGAATTAAATTTCCGTTTTTTTTGTCTCTTTTTCGAGGCAAGCAGAAAACGTGGGAATTATAAAAAAAAATTTGCCGGGAAAATTTTTAATTTTGAACTGAAAAATGTTTTTTGATCTTCTGGCGGGAAAATTTCAATTTTCATGTTGTTTGTTTTGTTTTTTTTTTCATTCTCCAGGATTTTTTCAATTTTTCAGATTTGTTCTCTTCAATTCCACATTTTTCTGCTTTTTCCAACGAGTTTTCGCGGGTTTTTTCGCCGATTTTCCCGTATTTTGACTGAAATTTTTTACTTTTTGGTGCTGTTTTCAAAATGTTTTTGAAAATTTCTGAATTTGTTCTCTTTCAAAGCCAATTTTATCCCTTTTTCAGTGAAATTTGAGGTTGAAAACAAGCTTTTTTCAATATTTAGTAAATTTTTTTCGATATTTTAATAATTTTTCCCGCAAAAAAACGTTCAAAACCCGCGAAAAATTCATGTTTTCCCGCAAAAATCGCCTCGAAAACAGCTGCCGTTGTCCACCAAAAAACCCATCGATGTCTACGTCTCTTCATTCGCCTGTGTTCTCTCTTCGCGACCGCGACGCAGCCCCCTCTGCGTCGCGGTCTCCAGCTCTTTTTGAACCGATTCGCGCGCTTTTTTTCACTCATTTCCGCTGATTTCTCCGCCGTTTTGCGTGTTTTTTCGCCGCCGACGACTGATTTTAAGTGATTTTTATATGAAAAATCGATTTTTACACAAAAAACCGATCAAAAATCGAGTATTTCGCGAGAAAATGACCGAAATAGGTGTGGCAGATGTTTTTTTCTTTTTGGTTTTCTCAGGGCAAAAAGGGATAGAAATCAATATTTTTCATTGATTTTGATGAGATTTAGAGGGTTGAAAAGGGAAAATGATGCGGGAAAATCAAAAATTGCATCATTTTTCAAAAAATTTTCTTGGAAGGTGTTTTAAAATTTTTTTTTCGGGCTGATGGGTGTTGAGATGCGATCAATCGGAGCGGAAATAACGTATTTTGCCAGAAATCGTTGAAATTGTGACGAGAAATGCCCGAAATTCTTCAAAAAAGCATGAATTCTCAAGTGAAAATAGGCGAAAATGCCAGACAAAAATTCACGTTTTTTCCAAGAAAGTTAGCGGAAATCATGTCAGAACCCCTGCGAACGCGTTAGCGTCGCCTAGAAAAAGCGAAAATCTGGTAAAAATGACCCATAACTCTAAATCCTGCAAAAAACCTTGAATTTCGGGAGAAAATTGCCGAAATTGTGTGAAAATCATCAATTCAGCACTAAAAAAGCATAATCCATGTCCAAATCTGTTGAAAATCGTTGAATTCTGCTTCAAATTCCTCGAAAATGGGTAAAATCTTCAAATTTTTCTCAAGTTTCGCCTTTTTTCCTGCTCAAATTAGTCATTTCAGCTTCCGAAATATCTCTCTTCCCACTCAAAAATCTCTTCTTCCCGCTCTTCTCCCTCATTTCTTCTCCTCGAATTCTAGTGATATCTCTCATTTTTTGCAGTTTTACAACACCAAAAAAGCTCAAAATAGGAGACGCGCCACAAAAACAAAGAGCGATGCCGGCGACTCCCACAAGGACGCCAAGCACGCGAATCAGTCGGCGGACGTCGTCAAGGTCGGTGGCGTCGACATCAGAAGACGTGCCGACGACGTCGTCATCGTCGTCTTCCGTGCCACACCTTCCACCGCCAACCGCTATGGAGACGGATGAGCCAACAACGCCAGTAGGAGCGGAGGCTAAGAAGGCCAAGAAGAGAGCCGCTGCGATGACGACAGATGAATTAGAAGAGCCGCCAGCGCGAAAAGACGTGGCAAAAGAGACGGAGACGACGAAAGGAGCAGGAGAGGAGCCGGAGGCACCGAAGAAGACGAAGAGGCCTATCGACAGACGTATCGCCTACATTTGCTCCATATTGTTGACCGAGAATCGCAAGATTCGCGATCGATTGTGAGTGGTTTTAGATTGTAAAACCCCTGGTTTTCACCTCTTTCTGGTCTTTAAGCTCAAAAACTGGAGTTTTGCTCAATTTTCCGCTCCTAAGATTCCTATTTTCTCATATTTATCATTCCAGAGTCCTCTCGAACAAGACGATTCGCGAGGATGACCACGAGGAGCAGATAGCCGCAGCACGACGACTTCAGCCCATCATAGATCAGATTCAGATGGTTGAGCATATGTAAGGAGACGATTTTAGCTGTTAAAGTGATGGATTTTGAGTGGAAATAGTCTGGATATCGCATTTTGGGGCTGGAAAATGGCGGAAGTAGCGTCATTTGTTCAGCTTTTCGGTCAGAGGGCTATCGGAATAGCTGCATTTTGAGCCGAAAGTGACTGAAAAAAGCTATTTTGCAAAGAAAACCGACGGGTTTTTAAAGGAAGTGGCGAAAACGGCGCCGTTTACCCGCTATTTCGGCTAAAAAGCCCATCCAAATAGCTAGATTCCGAGAGTAGAAGACTGAAGTTATGCTGAAAAGTTGCATTTCGGAGACCAAAATCAATGGGTTTTCAGCTGAAACTGCCTCAAAACTAGCTATTTCCCACTTCTCAAGCCTAATATTTGTCAAAATCTTAATTTCCCCCATCAAATTCCCTCGTTTTCAGGATCCTCGGCACATCTCTCGAAGAAGTTCTCAAGAATCCCAAATATGCCGTCATTTCTGATCTCGTTCCCCCGCCAGCACCACCAAGAGAAGATGACGACGTGGAACTCATTCAACCCTCCACGTCAACAGCACCGTCCACGTCGACATCCGCAAGAACGATGCATCCGATTGAGGTCAAAATCGAGGATGCCGAAGGATCGGTGGCACCGAGCACGTCGATTCTGCCATCGGCAGGCGGCGGATTTGGTGGAGAGACGAATGTGGAGAGGGCCGCCAAGAGGGTGAGTTCGGCTCGAAATCGGCTGAAATTGGAGGAAAAAACTCGCTGGAAACGGTGTAATTTGGCATATTTTGAAGTCAAAAAGAGGCTTTTCTATCTCTGAAGCTAGAATCTGTGAAGAATTTTCTGAAAACTGGGTTATTTTCAACCCCAAAATCCCCATTTCCCGCTTAAAACCCTGTTCAAATGAGCATTATATTACCCATTTTCTTTCCAGGAAGCCCACGTGCTGGCGCGAATCGCCGAACTCCGTAAGAACGGTCTGTGGTCGTCGACGCGTCTGCCAAAGTGCGTGGAGCCGGAACGAAACAAAACGCATTGGGATTACCTGCTGGAAGAGGTCAAATGGATGGCCATCGACTTCCGTACCGAGACGAACAACAAGAAGCGTCAGGCCAAATTCTTGGCTCAAACCATCGCCAAACAGCACCGCGATAAGCAGATAGAGGTGGCACGAGCCGCCGATCGAGAGATCAAGGAGAAGAAGAAGATGTGCGCCGGAATCGCGAAGATGGTGAAAGCGTTCTGGAGTGGTGTCGACAAATTTGTGGATATCAAAGCGACGGAGATTCGAGAAGCGCGACTTCAGAAGGCGAAAAATGATCATTTGATGTTTATGCTTGGTCAAGTCGGAGAGATTTCCAATGTGGTTGGCGAGGGTCTTGTCGCTTCGAAGACGCCTTCTATAGCAGATGACAAGGAGTTCCAGGCCGGTGATGAGTCAGAATCTGACGATGAGCAGACGATTGAGAAGGCGGAGAAGTCGCAGAAGAAGGACGACGTGTTGCGGGAGGTGAATGCACTCCAGACAGAAGCCAACGCTGATTATGATGACTTCTTGTTCACTCTGCCACCTGAATACCTGAAGGCGTACGGATTGACTGATGAGGATGTGGAGGAGATGAAGAGGGCGAAGAAGAAGGCCGAGGATGAGAGACGGATGGCTCCACCGAAAGTGGTCGAGATTGTCGAGGAGGAGGAGAAGATGGAAGTTGATGAAGTGCGTTATTATGAGATTGGGATGAGAAATTGGCTGAAAATGGGCATCAGAATCACTCTAAAGTCGCAAATTTCGATCAGTGAAACTTTTAGGAATGAAAATTTGACTGAGAATCAAATTTCAGAGACCTCTTTTGGTTCTTTTATCGTCTAAATCAACCCTATGTCCTTTGAGATTCCTTTGTCACCCCCGAAAACCTTGAGTTTCAGTCAATTCTGGCTCTAAAATTTGTAGAATCTGCTCTGAATTTTCGCCTAAAAAGTAGATTCTGACTGGAAAATTCATAGAATTCCATCAAAGCCCTCTTTCTGAAGTTATTTTCCATTTAATTTTTTTTATTTTCCAGGCTCCAAAACCAGCGGAACCCTCGCAACCGTCCACGTCATCAACAGAGAAAACCGACGAAGAGAAGTCACAGGACACTTCGGCAGAAGACGGCAACGGCGACGGTCGTGGCGTCCTTCAAAACGTCGACTATCTGAAGCTGAACAGCAACGACAGTGATGAGAGACAACAGGAGCTCGCCAACATTGCCGAAGAGGCGCTGAAATTCCAGCCAAAAGGATACACTTTGGAGACCACACAAGTAAAGACACCGGTGCCATTCTTGATCCGTGGAACTCTTCGCGAGTATCAGATGGTCGGTTTGGATTGGATGGTGACGCTCTATGAGAAGAATCTCAACGGAATTTTGGCTGATGAAATGGGTCTTGGAAAGACGATTCAAACCATCTCACTTTTGGCTCATTTGGCTTGCAGTGAATCCATATGGGGACCCCATCTGATTGTCGTCCCAACATCCGTCATACTCAATTGGGAGATGGAGTTCAAGAAGTGGTGTCCGGCGCTGAAGATTATGACCTACTTTGGAACGGCCAAAGAACGAGCCGAGAAGCGAAAGGGTTGGATGAAGCCGAACTGTTTCCACGTGTGCATCACATCGTACAAGACAGTCACCCAGGATATTCGATCGTTTAAGCAGAGAGTGAGTTTTCGGCTGGAAATCGACTTAAAATACTGGAAACTGGATTGGAAAATGACCATTTTAGACACATTGGGCTGAAAATTGCGCTGGAAATGATTCAAAAGGATCATTTCCAACGAAGAGCTTCATCGCAAAATCTAGATAAATTTTTCTGAAATTCTTTGAAATTTCCTCTCAAACTCTTCGTTTTCCAGGCCTGGCAATACTTGATCCTCGACGAAGCCCAAAACATCAAAAACTGGAAGTCTCAACGTTGGCAAGCCCTTCTGAACGTTCGCGCCCGTCGACGTCTTCTACTCACCGGAACTCCACTTCAGAATTCCCTGATGGAGCTGTGGTCTCTGATGCACTTCCTGATGCCGACCATCTTCTCCAGCCACGACGATTTCAAGGACTGGTTCAGCAACCCTCTAACCGGAATGATGGAAGGAAACATGGAGTTCAACGCCCCTCTAATCGGACGTCTTCACAAAGTGCTCCGCCCCTTTATTCTACGTCGTCTGAAGAAGGAAGTGGAGAAGCAGTTGCCGGAGAAGACGGAGCACGTCATCAAGTGCTCATTGTCGAAGCGTCAACGCTATCTGTACGACGATTTCATGAGCCGTCGATCGACAAAAGACAATCTGAAGTCTGGAAATATGATGTCGGTGCTGAATATCGTCATGCAACTTCGCAAATGTTGTAACCACCCGAATCTGTTCGAGCCACGCCCCGTTTTGGCTCCATTTGTGGTCCCAAAACTTCAAGTCGACGTGCCCGCCTATCTCTTTGACATCGCCCATCAAAATCCGGAGATTCAAGAGATTCCCGAGATTTTCTACCTTCCAAAAGCCGGCTATCAACCTCAAACGCCAGGAATTTGCACTCAGAAGAAGCCGCTGATCGTTGAGCTTGAGGCTATGCAAAAGAACATTCTCCAGGAGCAACGTATCCCACAAGTCGACGGATTCCGATTCAATCGAACAGCGTTTGTAGCCAAAAATCCGCCAAGAGTCGGTGAAGAATCCGAGGATGAAGGTGTCAGAACCAATGGAATTCCGAAGACCAATGGAATCACTGCTTCAACTCCGAATAGTGCTTCAATCCCATCCTCAAATCGTCCTCAGACTTCGTGTATTCGCTCCAAGACCGTTTTGAATACCACACCCCTCACTATCTCCACGGATCGAAGTGGCTTCCACTTCAATATGAACAATCAGGGAAGGTCTCGGCTCGACGAGTCTGCTAGAATGTCGCCACCAATGAAACGTGCCAAAATGACGGGAACGTCGGTCAACTGGTCGGATTATGTGCCACAACATGTTCTGGAAAAGATGGAGGAGTCGCGAAAGAATCAGCTGGAAATCGTGCGTAGACGATTTGGACTCGTGAGAGCTCCGATTATTCCGCTGGAAATGGTGGCGTTGATTCGAGAGGAGGTGTTGAGTGGATTCGAGAGACTCGAAACAGAATCAGATGAAGGAATTCAAAAGGTGTTGCTGGAGCATGTGGAGCTTCTGGTGCAAAGGTAAGAATACTGAAATTTCAGGGTTTTCGGCCTAGAAATGCCAACAAACAGGTCATAACAGAGAAGATTTGGCTAAAATCCCGAAGAAAATGATGCATTTTTGATCTAAATCGGCTCAAATTGGCCGAAACTGGTTTGATTTCCAGCAAAATCAGGCCAAGATGCTGAAAGTTCTTCGAAAATAGCCCAAATTTCAAAGAGTTCAGACCTTCTGCTTGAAGACTGATTTTCAGCTTTTTCAGCTGAAATTCTACAAACTTTCCTTATTGAGTTAGTGATTTTCTATGAAAATATCCATTTTCGGCCACAGTTAGGCTCAAAAATTACACTTTTCAACCCAAATTTTCACACAAAACACCCCGAAGCCACCTCTAACTCTCCATTTTCCAGATTCGGAATGTACGTCGAACCAGTGCTCACCGACGCATGGCAATGCCGTCCATCATCATCTGGTCTTCCATCCTACATTCGTCAAAATTTTGCCACATTGGAGTCAGAATCTCGTGATCTTCTTCTCAAGAATTCATCCGTATTGGACACGCGAATGTCAATCGCCAGAAGTCTTCAATTCCCAGAGCTTCGATTGATTGAATACGATTGTGGAAAGCTTCAAACCCTCGCCGCACTTCTTCGTCAATTATACATTCACAAGCATCGTTGCCTCATCTTCACTCAAATGTCCAAAATGCTCGACGTTCTTCAGACATTCTTATCCCATCACGGCTATCAATACTTCCGTTTGGACGGTACCACCGGTGTGGAGCAACGTCAGGCGATGATGGAGCGCTTCAACGCTGATTCGAAGGTCTTCTGCTTCATTTTGTCCACAAGATCCGGAGGTGTGGGTGTCAATTTAACTGGAGCTGACACTGTCATTTTCTACGATTCGGACTGGAACCCAACGATGGACGCCCAAGCTCAAGATAGATGTCATCGTATTGGCCAGACGAGGAACGTGTCGATTTATCGGCTTATCAGTGAACGGACGATCGAGGAGAATATTCTGAAGAAGGCCACCCAGAAGAGACGTCTCGGAGAGTTGGCTATCGATGAAGCCGGATTCACACCGGAATTCTTTAAGCAATCCGACAACATTCGTGACTTGTTCGACGGTGAAAATGTAGACGTCACCGCGCCAGAAGACGTGCCGATGAACGAGAAGGAAATGGAGAAGGCGATGGCCAAGTGTGAGGACGAGGCGGACGTGAATGCGGCGAAGATTGCGACGGCTGAAGCTCGTGTCGATATTGCCGAGTTTGACGAGAAAATGGCGGCGACGGCGGCGAAATCGCAGGCTGAAGAGGAGGCCAACGACAAGTTTATGGAGTTGATACAGGCGGTGAGTTAGGAAAAAAAGCTTTCGAGGCTAAAAATGCTCTATGAACGTGATTTTTAGTCTAAAAATCCCATTTCTTGAAGATGAAAATGACCTGAAACTCGAAATTTTCAGATGAAGCCCATCGAACGATACGCTGTCAATCTTCTGGAGACACAATACAAGCCAGACTTTGAGGAGGAGTGTAAAGAGGCTGAGGTAAGGAAAATGTCCAGTTTTGGCTGGGAAAATCGATTTGAACGGCTTCAAATTCAATAGGTTGCGGCTCAACATTGAAAGTCTGAAATTCCAGCTGGAAAATTTCAGTTTGCGGCTCAAAATTCATTCATTTCCAAACCGATTCTCTCTTACAAATCCATTACTTTTGCCCAAGATTTCCCATTTTCACCTCTAAAACCCCATTTTCCAGGCCCAAATCCATCAAAAACGCGAGGAATGGGACAAGACGATCAACGAGGCGTTGGATCCCGATCATCCGGACAACACCCTGGACGGTGACCTCTTCGGCGCCGATCAGGACTACTATCAGAATAATATGGACGAGGTACGAAAAGCCGGCCGTCCGTCGTTGAAATCCCAACAGAAAAAGACGCCGAAATTCACGCCACGTGCGAGGTCGCCTTCAAAACGAAAGTCCACGGCTCCCAGTTTTGATCCTTATATCTCTTATGCGCAGCACGCTCTTGCCTCTCCTCCCGATTCGCCGCGTAGTTTGAAAAAGACGCCTAGGCGTAGTAGTACTGTAGGTGTAGGTGGTAAGGTTGGTAGAGGTCGTCCGAGAAGATCAGCCGTCGTCAAGAAAGAATCAGAAGAAGATGAGGACGATGAAGAAGTCGTTGTGACGAAGAAAGAAGAACCAGAATATGATGATGATGAAGAGGAGGAGGAGCCTTCAGAAGATGATAGTGACGATGAGGAGTACGTGAAGCCACGTGGAAAAACGCCATCGAAAAGGAAGCGTGTCGTGTTTGCGGAGCCAAAGGAACCCGTGAAGAAGCAGCAGAAAGTTGCTCCAAAAACTCCAAGACCACCTCCCTCTAATAGAATGGCACCGTCACCAGCCAACTTGAATGTTAGCTCCAGCTCTTCTGGCCCGATTTCGCCGCCAAGTTTGACGTCACTTCCAGCTCAGGGGCCTCTAACTCTTACACCGAGACCTTCAACGTCTTCTGGACCCACTTCTGGAGCATCTGGAGCATCAACTGGAACGCCCCGCCCACCGCGTGTGCTCTATACTCAACGTCCCCTCCTGCCAAAGCCCTCTCTGCTCCCTGTCCGAGTGCTCCAAGGACCCACAATCGTCAGAAGAACCATCCAAGGAATTGGAGCCGGCGGTGTTGGACGTCTTCCGATTTCCACGGCTCTTCCGCGAGCCGTCATGCCATCCACGTCTTCAGCTGGAACATCTGGAATCTCTGGAATCCCAAGACCCTTGCCAGTTCGAAATCTGACCGCGCCACGTCAATTTGTGGTGCCAGCCGGTGGTCTGAATCGTGTTCGAGTGCTTCCCCAGGGAACGCCACGCCCCCTACCGCCTACCGTATCCGGAAGTCCGACGAAAATGATGTATCCCGTAAGGGTCGTTCAAAGACCTGTACCGCCTTCTGGAGCCGCGCCTTCACCAATTGAACGTCCCGGATTTGGAATATACGAAAAGCCCCGTTTCTCTTTGGGCTCCAGAAGATCAAGAGTGGATTCTGATGGTGCTGGACCATCTACTTCAATGGCTTCTAGACAACCTCCACCACCGCCAGCGCCGCCCGCTCCGCAAGCTTGATCTACCAAAATTTGACGCCATTTTTCATCATTACAGCGCACTTTCTGACCTATCTAGAATATTGAGATTTTGACCTACAACTTTCGGTTTATTCGCGCCTTCCTTATCATTAGAGCGCACTTTCTTACAGCTATCTAGGATATTAAGATTTTGATCTACAAATTTCGGTTTTTTCGCGCCCATTTTATCAGTAGAGCGCACTCGCCCCTTATATATAGAATTTCAATTGTTTTAACACACATCTTCTCTTCTTTCCCAGCCAATTTTCCCTCCATTCTCATTTCGGTTCTCGCTCTCTCTTTGTGAAATTTTTATTTTTTCTTCCCAATTTTTTTTTGAATTTTTCAATTGTTCCTGAATACATAAACGTTGTGTTGTACTCTTCTTTTCCTCGCATTTTTCTCTTTTTTTTTCAAGTTTCGATCATTTTTCCCTCTTTTCCGAGATTTCCAGTGGTGCTCTTCTCATCGACTTTTTCTCCGTTTTTTTTCCCGCAGAGTTCCAGTCTTTTTTCAGCATTTTCAGACAAAAGGGGGCGTGGCCATAGATTCCCTGCCAACTTTCGCATTTTTTGACTCAAATTTTCCATATTTTTTCTCTTCATTTCTTTCGGAGGAAGGATGAATTAGGAATGGATTTTTCTCTCGCCATTTTTCACTTGGCTCCTCTCTCGAATTTCAATTTATATCGTTTAATCTCAAAAAATGCGAAAGTGGCGAGAAATATCTGTCCTCAGTTTCTCCTCTGAAAATGTTGAAGAAAAATTGGAAATTTTGTGTGGGAAAAATGGGAAGCGAAAAGTTGGTGGGCGGAGCTCCATGGGATTCTTCGATTCGAGGTGGAAAATGGATTGAAATCTGGAAAAAAAATTCTGAAAGAGAAATGTGCGGAAATTGAAAAGACAACAACAACGAGATGACGTCAGGAATCTGAAAAATCTGAAAAAAAAAATGGAATCAAGAAATAGTAATAGCGAGAAAAGCCTTAGAAATTGGACCCCGGGATACTGTAGAAAGTAGCTAGATTACTGTAGCTATAGAAGTAGAAATAGTTAGAAGAGTATTAGAAATTGGACCGCTGATACTGTAGGTAGAAGCCGTAATCTCTAAATGGTTTCTGTAGTTACCATAGAATTCTGGATCACCCGGGATACTGTATCTACCAAAAGGTTACTGTCGTAATTCTGAAACGCTTCAGCAAAACTGTAGGTTACCGTATCTACCGTAGTCTCATGAACCTCCAGCGCTAACGCAGTCGGCTTAAAATCTGGGATTACTGTACCTACCACCCACCACCATCATCCCCATCATTTCCAGATGAAGCTAACCGATGACGATTTCGATGAGATGATGCCCATCTGGTTGCCACCATCACCACCATCCTCTGATGCTGATTTCGATCTTCGAATGGAGGACGATAATCTTGATTTCATGTATGAAATAGAACTGATGAGCGAAGCACGACTACCACAGGCCACGCATGAAGTGCGGAGACCACCGTTGATTGAGAAACAGAAGCAGAATCAACAGCAGATGAATGGTAAGAATTGGAGAGATAACGCGGAAATAGAGAAAAATTCTGGCAAAAAAAAACGTCTGAATTAGGCCCTAAATAAACCTGAAGTCAGTGATTTGGAGCCAGAAAAATCTGGAAAAAAAATTGCTGAAATTGCTGAAAATGTCTGAAACGTCTCAGAAAGTTGCCTGGAAACTCCATGAGAAGGCATTGTTCCAGATAGAGAACAGTAGGAAAATGTGGCTGAAAAATTTTGAAAATAGGGAAAACAGAACGATTTTCACCCGAAAAACTTACTTTTTTAGATGATTCCGTTTTGACCCAACCTGGAACCTGGAAGAAAAGTTTGGCCAAAATTTTGATCTTGAAAACAACGAAAATTTCCTGAAAAATCTAAAAATTTTTGAGCTGGAAATATAAAACCCAGCCGGATAGTTTGAATTTCCTGACTGAAACCCCAAATTCTAATGTTTTTGAGACCCGTAATCTCCACCAAAAGATTTTCAAGCATCGCTTTCTGTGATTTTAGCCTCAAAGCTATAAAATTCGGCTCAAAAATGCAGAAAATTAGCGTTTCCGACCCAGAAAGCTCTGAAAAAACTGGCAAAAAACACGGAAATTCATATATGACCTCAAATTTCCCCCACAACTCCACAAATCCCATACTCCAACCCGCAAAATCTCATTCTTTCAGAGCTCACAGACATGCTGCTCTCCTCCACAAAAGACAAGGATTCAGTCTACGACGCTGTCTCCAAATGCCTTCAAATGCCCTCAACAGAAGCGGCGGCCGCCTCTCCAGCCTACACTGAAAACTCGTTCTCTATGGATGATACGAGTCAGGATTCAAAAATGGAACCACTTCTCCTCTCTGAAAATCAACAACCCGGAGCCAGTAATGTGAGTGGTACTGTAGGACAAGTGGCCGGAGGCAATCATCAATTGACGCCACAACAACAACAACAGCTTCTACACTTGCAAGCTCAACAGAATAAGGCGAAGAAGAGGAGAAATGCGGAAGCTCGAGCGGTAAGAGAATTCAGAGGAAAAGCTGAAAATTCTTCAAAAATTGAAACTTTCGGACTTTTTTCTTGGTGGAAAATTGCTGAGAATGACGGAAAGAATCCGCTTCCAAAACGATTGGAAAGCTAGAGTTTTTCTAGTTTCAGAACGAATTGAAGCTTCTCAAAATCCGAAAATCCTGCAAAGTTTAGCATTTTCTGAACAGAACGGGCTAAAAACTAATTGACTCAAACCGGTACAAGATGACGTCAAAATTCGGAAATTTCGGGCCTAGAAACGGCTACAGTAACCTTCTCAAAAACGGAGATTTTTGTGGTTACTGTAGATTACTGTACCAATACTATTTCTACAGTAACCCTATTATTGCCCCATTCAGTGGGATACTAAAGGTTACAGTAGTCACAGTAACCTGCAGGTGTACTATAGTTACCATGAAACTTCACATCTACAGTAACCTCTGAAATGGGACCCGAGAGGGGTACTGTAGATTATACCTAGGAATACTATAAATATCATAGGAAACTAGAAATAAAATTCGAGAGTAACTGTAACATTCCAAAAATCGGGAAAAAGTTTATTTTTGAATTGAAAGTGGAGGCCCTAAAATCATCCGAAATTTTCCGAAATGAGCGAAAACTCGAAAAAAAAGATTTCCAGCCAAATTCAACAAAAAATGACCTAAAAAGTGCTAAAAATAGAAAATCTCAAAAACAACTTACAGGCGCTCAATCGATCAGCAGACAGCTGTGTGAAACGTGCCACCACTCCACCACCAGCATGGCGAGAAGAAGTCGATTTCGACGGTGCCGAGTGGAATATCGTAGAGGACAACGCCTTGCTTCAAGCAGTTCAACTGGAGTTGGCCAATTCTCATCTCGTTGAAAAGAGTGAATCCACACCGGGAATGGTCCTAAACTGGGAGCTGGTCTCTTTGACAGTCTGCAAGCACACCCGTTTCTATCGCTCTGCCCGTCAGTGCTCAATTCGCTATCAGATGTTTGTTCGACCGAAAGAATTGGGTCAATTGGTCACATCTCATCCGATTACCAAGCAAAACGTGAAAGTGGAGCTATCAACGACAGAGCTGTCTCATTTGAGGCGTGGCCGTATGACGACGGACAGTCAATACGCGCATGACTATGGAATTTTGACGGATAAGAAGCATGTGAATCGGTTTAAGACGGTGAAGATTGCCGCCGCCAAGAAGCAGGTCCAATTTTGGAGAGGACAGAAAGGTAAAGATGGCGGAGGTACAGGAGGAGCAAGATGCGAAGAAGGTGTGGGCTTTTCTCTGTAGTGGTGGTGGTGGTATTGATTTTGGTTAGAATAGATAGTCTAAATGTTAGAATAGAAAATTATATCGGGTTTTGGACATTTGGACAGGTAGAAGCCAGAATTTTTCAGTTTTTAAAGCTTTTAGGCATGGAAAAATGGATATTTTCGCTTAAAATGAGCTTCTGTCACGTTGAAGCTGGTAGATTTTGGCTCTAAATGAGCTTTTGAAGTCAGAATGAGCCATATAAAGCCGTTTTTGAACGCTCAAAAACTGGAGTATTTGGCTTAAATTGAGCTTCTGGCTTAGAATAAGCTCTAGAATGGCATGAGAAGCTTCGAGAAATGTAGAATACTGTAATTTCGAATATGCGAGCTTTCCGTAGCCAATTTTCAAAAAAACAGCTAGCTATGTGGCAAGATGCCGTTTGGAAACAAGAATGCTTCTGGAACGGCTCTAAACTTTTGGAAAGACATATGGGTTCAAAGACATTTCCAGAACGCCTACCCAGGTCTTCAGGAACACTAAAAATCTAGTCAAACTATTCCTAAACTGTCAGTTCTCTAGGACCTACTTGAGCCGTTTTTTTGACCACTAGCAACGTGGAAAAACGGCCTCAAAGCACTTTCCAAATGTCCAAAATCCTTCCCCTGCATGGCAAAATCCCTTCCCCAACCCCAATTCTTCCAATAATAAACGTATCATTTCCGCCGCTCAAGGAATCGAACAACGAAATCTGCAATCACTGGATGGTGGAATGCCGCCGCGTCATGAGGCTCGAATGGCCGAATTCAACGTTCGAACCGGCATCGTTTTGGACGCCGAAGAGGTCGTCACAATGCCCGACGCCGCGATTGAGGCGTATGAGGCGAGCAAGAAGAAGTTGTACGCCAGTCGACAACAGAAACCGGTGAGTACTTTGGCGGGAAAAGGAGCTGAAAATTCCGGGCTGAAATGCTGAAAATGAGCCAAAATTTTCGTAATTGGCTGAGAATAAGGCTAGATATTCGTCATAAAAGCGGGATTTTCAGCCATTTTCAACTTCTTTTAGTCTATTCTGACCCTTATTTTCTCCAGAAGATTTGAGCCAACTATGGATATTTTCAGGAAGTTTCGACCATTTCTAGCGTTTTACGGGCTGTTTGAGAACAATTTCGGCAATTTCCCAGTCTTTATTTTTGGCAATTTTCGATTTTCCCTTCAAAACCTAGACCTAGTTTTCACTAAAATTTTGAACAATTTTCAGTGATTTTCAGTCAAATTTTTGAGCATTTTGAGCCGTTTTCATTTCTATCCCTTTTGAGCCAAATTTTGCTCTTTTGCCAGCTATTTTCAGCCCTTCTCAACTCCTCTCTAACCCCTCTATTCATTTCAGTCCCCCCGTCAGGACAATCGCTTCCACACTCTGGTCCTTCGACCCTACACCGTGCCAGTCAACACCGAGCTGCGTCCGCTGCCCCTTCGTCGAGATATGGTCATCGCCGTGCCGCCACTTGAGCCCGCTCCCGTTCCAGTGACACATCCACCACTACCAGTAATGATTCAAGGAGGACCACCCGTCGCTGGAAATGTCGTCGTTGGTCAAGGAGGTTCTGGAGGAGGAGGACTTCAGAATCATCCGACGTCTTCAAATAATCATCAGAATCCTTCACACGGCCATCCGACGTCATCTGGAGGAGGCGCCTCGACGTCTTCTGGAGGATCTCAGCCACTTCCCCCAATTGGCACAATTATGCAACAGCCAGCAATTCCGATGAGGCAGCAACAGCAAGTCGTCGAACATCATCAAGTGATTCCGGCTTCTGGAAATGGAGGCATGATGACGTCATCTGGAGGTGGAGGAGGAGGCGGAGCATCGCAACATCATCATCATCATCAGGGTTCACTTCATCAAGGAAGCCATCAGGGCCACATGACCCCTCAACATCAGCCAACACCACAGCAGCCGACGATACAGAGAAGAACGGCAAGCGTCTCGAATGTACAGTATTTGCAGCAGCAAGGTAAGGGAATTTTCGGGGGTTTCGGGTCAAAAAAAAAGGAAATTTGGAATTTCGGAGCTGAAGGTGACCGGCATGGCCCCATCATGTTTTGGCGGTGTTTTACCATGAAAAACGCTGGTTTTCAGCCGGAAAAAGCCGGAAAAACTGGTATTTACAGCCTGAAAACCAACAAACGGGTCTTTGGATCCGAATAAAGCTAGCACCTCTGGGCTTTTGATGATAGCTTTCACGAGAAAAATGCTGATTTTAAATCAAAAACCTCTGAAAAAAATCCATTTTCCAAGCTAAAAACCGATTTTCAACACGCCAAACCCCTCTTTCTTCCTCCAAACCCTCCCATTCTTCCAGGAAATCAAGGTCAAAGCTACGTTGTGATGAATAGCAACGCTCAATCATCGTCTCAACACTCGAATCAAGGAGGAGGACAACAGAATACAGGAGGATCAGGAGACGTTGGAGGTGGAGGTGGAGGACCATCTGGAGGACAACACACACCACAACACGCCCCTCAACAACAGTCTCATCAACATCAACCCCATCAGCAACAGCAAAGAGTGCAGTATGTGCCGCAAGGAGCCGGCCGTGGATCCTATGCCAATACGCTTGTTATGCAGAGAGGTGGAAGAGTTGTTAGGGTAAGGATTTATGGAAAAATATGCCTGAAAAATAAAAAATCTGGAAAAAATAGCTGAAAGGGGATAAATTTGGTCCCAATACCTATAAAATCCAGTCAAATCAGATCATTTTGGGCTTTTTTGGTCCTGAAAACTTCTGGAAATCCGCAAGAAAAGGCTTGAATTTTATTTGAAAAGCTGGGAATTTTCAAGAGAATATTTTCATTTTCAGCAGCTTTCTGACTGAAAAAATCCTCCTAAACCGTCTAAACCCCTCCCTATTTTTCAGCCAACGGGAACCCTACAAAGCGGCGGTCGTCTCTACATCGAGCCACGTAATCAGTATGCGCCAAACGTCGTCCCCGTTCGAGTGATGCCGAATCAAGGAGGAGGAGGACCATCCGGTGGTGGTGGTGGTATTGGACAAGGAGGAGGTCCCGGAGGACCCGGAGGAGGAGGTCCAGGTGGTCAAGGAGGACCACAGAGAATGATGGTCGGACAACGGAGAACGGCTCCGATGCCGGGCACTGTCGCCGCGATGGTGTTACCGAATCGTGGAAATGGAGGCGTCTCGCAGATACGAACCATGCAGTGAGTTGAGGAAAATACTGTAGAGATACAGTAATCCTGGGGTGGGGAGAAGAATCTTGGATAAGCTACCGTAGTCCTGGTGTCGGTACTTGAATTGGGAAGGGATCCAGGATAAGCTACAGTAATCCAGGCTACTGTCGGGAGGGAAGTTGGCTCCACATAGCTTGATCCTGGATAAACTACCGTAGTCCTGATTGTGGTGTATGGAATGAGAAGTGGTCCAAGATAAGCTACAGTAATACCTCGTTTAGGGTTACTGTAGTCATGGGATCTACAAACCCTACTGTAGAAAAAGAGGGCGGGGCTTCCTCTTTTAACCTTGAATTCTTCCTAAGATCCGCCTCTTTTCAAAAAACCTGATAGCCAAAATTGGGCGGAGCTTCCATAGATTGTATCTCAACTTTAGATTTTGCTCAGGCTCCACCCCTTTTTAGGCCACGCCCCTTTCTCCAGCTAAAAGCCAGATTTCTACCACAAACTTCGAAGCTTTGCCCCTTTTCTCATAAGCCACGCCCCTTTTTAACCCTCAAAACACCATTCTAATGCCTCTCAGTCTTTCCAGACGCGGTGCGAACTACGGTGGAGTCGGCGGTGGCGGTGGAGGAGGACATCATCCAGGACAACAGCAGCAGCGAATAAACGTGATGGTCCAACCGCAAAATATGCGTCAAAATCATCCGTCCGGAGGAGGACAAATGATGGGCGCAGGAGGATCAGGAAACGGTGGAGGAGCCGTTCGCCGCCAACTCATCGGCCGCCCCCTTCAACGTGTCGATCAGTCGGGAGCGCCTACTGTAGCTCAGGTGGTTGTGGCCCCGCCCCAAGGACTTCAGACTTCCGGGGGACCGCCCGTTCTTCATTTGCAGCGATCTTCGATGCAATTGCATCAGGTCGTGTCGTCTTCTTCTCATGCTCCGCCCCCACCACAGGCTCCGCCCACTCAACAAGCTCCGCCCCCTCCGACGTCAACGTCTTCTGGAGCAACTTCTGGAGAGCCATCATCTAAATAAATTCGAATATTCCATGTACTATATTCTACACTTTATATACATATATTTATATCAATTCTTTTCAATTCCCCCCGCGAATAGCACTCTCTTCTAAGAATTATCATTATTATCAGTCTCTCAATGATCTTCTTTATGATAGGCCACGCCCCTTTTTATCACTTTTTTCCCCACTTTTTTGTCTTTTCTTCCCCCATCATTACTATCACCTACTATTTTCCCTTTCTCCCCCCAATTTTTCTCTTCATCCTCTGGCAGGAAATTATATTATATTCATATGAAATTCGATTTTGCTTTTATCCCGTTTCTTTTTCGATTTTCAGATCTCAATTTTTCAGACTTTTCCAGCTTTTTTTGGCTCCAAACCCCAGCTCGTCGAGACCGTAAAAAAAGAAAATTTCAAAAAGATTTCAAAAAAATGTTTCGGCTAATATTAATTTAAGAAGAGATATCTCTAAGAACGAGACTTCCTCCACTATGGCTTGGCACAAAAACAAAAAGTTGTTCTGATGAGAACTATTTTGTGGCCGTATATGCCCGTATGCTTAACTGTTTCCAAAAAACCTACCGCCAAGGGGCTATGACGTCATCACCCTGAGATACAGCCGAAATCTGGATTCGTAGTCTGGAAAGTGATAATTTTTTCAACTTTGAGATTTTTTTTGAAAATTTTGTTGGGTCATTAGGATGCCTTGGAGCATGTTTGAGCCAATTTTCAGCTCTCTAGAATATCTGGAAACAACTTTTGCATAAAAAATTTCACGTTTTTTTGATTTATCTCAAAATTTTTATACTCATGTCCGGTCTAAAAAGTTCACCCTAGATTCTCCATCTGATTTGCTACAAAAAAGTCTCTTGGGTCCACCCTCTACCACCGGACCCTTTTTTGCTATACGCGATTTTCTCAAAATCACACAAGGGTCCCCCCTTATGAAAATTTTTTTTCAAGAAATTTTGTAATTTTTTTTTTCTTCAGAAGTTTTATTTTTTTGAAGCTCATTTCAAAAATAGTTGTTTGGTACATGAAAGAGATCCCAAAATTGGATTTAAGCCGAGCTACAGTTGATTTATTCAAACATGTTGGTTTTTCCACACTTTTCGAACAATTGGCTATAAGTCAGCTCAAAATCGATTTCTTGACCTCTTTTTTGTACCAAACAACTATTTTCAAAATGCGCTTCAAAAACATAAAACTTCTGAAGAAAAAAAAATTTTCAAAATTTCTTGAAAAAAAATTTTCATAAGGGGGGACCCTTATGTGATTTTGAGAAAATCGCGTATAGCAAAAAAGGGTCCGGTGGTAGAGGGTTGAGCCAAGAGGCTTTTTTGTAGCGAATCGAATGGGGAATGTAGGGTGAATTTTTTTGACCGGACATGAGTATAAAAATTTTGAGATAAATCAAAAAAACGTGAAATTTTTTATGAAAAAGTTGTTTCCAGATATTTTAGAGAGCTGAAAATTTGCTCAAACATGCTCCAAGGCATCCTAATGTCCCACCAAAACTTCCAGAAAAAAATCTCAATGTTGAAAAAATTATCACATTCCAGACTAGAAATCCAGATTTCAGCTATATCTCAGGGTGATGACGTCATAGCCACTTGGCGGTAGGTTTTTTGGAAACAGTTAAGCATATGGGTATATACGGCCGCAAAATAGTTCTCATCAGAACAACTTTTTGTTTTTGTGCCAAGGGAAGTCTCGAACTTACAGAAAGCGCTTCTTAAGACAAAAAAAAAAGAAAAAATAATACTGGCTACGGAATCACTGCTTCGGAGCTTCTGACGTCATCTGAAATAATCTGAAATTCAAAGTTTTTCAGTTTGAGGAAGTTTGGAAATCTGAAAATAAAAACTGAACAAAAAAATTTGAGTTTTCCAATTCAAAAAAATCTGAAATTCGAGTATCAGAAGGTAACTGATTTTCAGACTGTTGTTCTGAAAAAAATACAAGGATTTTCAGATTTTTAGACAAAAAAAATCTCCAGAAAAAAGGTAAAATTTTTAAAGATAATTGTTCAGATTTATTACAGTATCTTTTTCAATAACTAACCTTGTATGAGGAGTTTGCAAACACTCATTTTCCAATTCTTATTTTTGAAGAATTTCGGAGAGAAATTTTAGATTTTCAGACTAAATAATGTTTCGGAAGAAAAATTTCTCAACATTTTTATTAAATTCCAGATTTTTCAGCCTCTGAAAATAAATAGCGAGAAGAGAGTAAAATTTTGAAGATTTTCAGAAAAATGTAAGATTTTAGGACACAATTTTTTTTCAAAATTTATTTTCAGCCAGATATTGATATCAAAAACTTTTCAGAAAAAAACTTTTTTTTTTCAGACTTATTCTTTCAGCCAAAAAACTCCATACATCAATATCAAAAAGTCTGAAACAAAGGCCTGACTTCATCTGAAAATCAATCAACAATACGAAGAAAGCAGGTTTTTCAGATTTTTCAGAAAATCAATGTGCAGCTTCAACCAATTTTCTGGAAACATTTTTTCTTAGAATTTTCAGAATTTCAGCTTCTGAAAACGATTCTGAAGGAAGGTTCTGAGAATCAATCTACGTGATCAATTGATGAATTTGACATCTTCTTTATCAATGCGCCTTCAATTCCACAGTATCCCCAGAGTTTCGTGGTAGGACGTACCTTGAAGCGAACGAGGGCTTTTTCATACTGTACTTGAAGCTACAGAAAAGCTTATTTGATTTTCAGTACTGAATTGTATTTTAGAGCTAAAAAATCTGAAAAGTTGAAAATTCTGAAAATTGGAAAAAGATTAAAAATAACATTAGATAGAAAATTACTTTTTCAGACTTTTATTTTCAGCCAAAGAACCTCATATATCAATATCAAAAATTCAGAACAAAAAGGGTCTGACGTCATCTGAAAATCAATTGATGAATGATGCCCTCCCTTCACTCTATGTTCAGTTCCAAAAAGAAATCAACTGAAAATGCAAATTTTTCCGAAATCGAAAAAAAAACAGAAAAAAAGAGAGAAAAATGACAGATCAGGTCGACGGAATAAGTACTGGAAATGTGTTAGTGATAGAGCTATTTAGGACGGAGGTCGCCGACTTTTTTTGAAACTCTTTTTTTTGGTTTCGGAAAAAAAAAACTTTGTTTTATGACCAATGAGGTATCAGGAGCAGTGCTATGGTGATGGGTATAAGGTGAGTTTGGAAATTTTTTTGAATTTTTTTCATAAAAAAAAAAGAAAATTTGTCTGAAAATACAATGAGCATAATGTTAAAAAACTGGAGTTTTGAATAAAAAAAATGTCCATTTTTCAGAATTGCAGTTTTTATACTTTTTATGGTGCTACCTCTAATCAGAACTCTGGACGAATCAGAACTGACCATTATAAGAACCGACCGTTCAAGAACTGTCCCGGATAAGAACTTTCCAAATTTTTACAGATTTTTTCCGTAAAAATTTCAGGTTTTAAGGGTATTCTCTCTAATATCAGTAAGGCTGAAAAACGTGTTTTTAAGTTTGGAAAATTTCCATCTTTATAACAAAAAAAAATTATGATGAAAAATGGCAAAATTCACTCCAGGAGATAGAGCTGAAAACTCTGATCATTTTTCGTTCTTGAACCGTATTTCTAGCTTTTCTATTTCCCAAGTTATAGCCTCTCGAAGTTGAGAGGCTAGAGTGCAGAGAAACCAGACACTCTCGCTTCTCTTCGCTCTCTCCTCTCTAGCCTGAAACTTCAAAAGGCAGTATCTCGCCCACTTTTTGAGCTAGAAAAGTGGTTAAAAAACAAAAATGCTTCTAATTTATTGCTCTTGTTTTATTTTTTAATTTCGTCATAAAAATTCAATTTCAGGAACCCTATTGCCTTGTCTTCCGTGATGGTATCACTGCTCTCCCACTATTGGCTTTTTGGATTCTTATTCCAGTCTACGCAAGAGTAGTGAGGAATAATGAGCCTGTGTTGAGAGCTCCCAAGTATTTTTGGGCTCATTTGGTTCGTTTTTTTTTCGATTAAAAAAATGAAAAATGAAAAAAGCACTTGACCCTCAACTGAGTCAACAAACATCATGCCGACCTATCAAGTGCCAATTTTTTGTCACTGATCATTTATTTTCGTATTTTGTCTGAAAAGCGTAAATGTAAACCTGTATGCCTAAAACAGGCGTGAGCAGGCCTGAAAGGCCTAAAACAACCTGAAATGGCCTGAAACAGTCCTAAAATAGCTTAAATTGACCATTGGGCACGCCTAGATTAAACCTTAACTAGACCTAGACAAGTCTAAATAAGCTTAAGAAAGGGGCTTCTTTAGGCCTATAATAGGCCAATAAAAGGTCTAACAAGGCTTGAAGTAGGCCTGAATAGGTCTTGAGAGGCCTAAACTAGTCTGAAACAGGCCTAAAACCGGCGACGTTTTTCAAAAAAAAATTGTGTTTTTTGAAAAATTTTCGAATTTTTGAAGTACCCGTTCCAATTTTTGAAACTTTATTTTTTGACCCATTCACTTCTCTATACTAAGAGGCGAATTCTGTGTGTGTGTCCGTGCCGTACTCCGGCCGGAATAACTTTTTTGCCCTTTGACCGATCTGTGCCATACTTGGCATGTGACCATAAGTCCCCGAGCGCTTCATTTCCAGAAGTTTCGAAGCTCGGATTACTGTAGGGGTACTGTAGCTACAGTAACCAGTTTTCAAAACCCTGCTCTGACTGAACTGAATGACTCTACTTTTTAGTGGACGCTTGCATGGGACCCACTCTATATACAGTCCAATCCAGGTCCGGATTACTGTAGGATTACGGTAGTTACAGTAACCCGAAATTTCGAAAATTCGTCGAAATGAAAAAATGCAGCAGACAACCGCGACCAGGTCGCGGGTTTCCTTCTGGTTTCAACTATTACGGTCTTTGAAGGCCTATATTGGCCTAGAAAGCCAGACCCTTTTTCCAAAAAAAAATCAGTTCAAGACCAAATTTTTATCACTGATCTAGTGATAAAATTGACCTGAATATAGGGTTTCCAGTACTTGATCTATAGAGTTTGGTAAGGCCTGATTTATGATTAAAAAAGAATTTTCTGATATTTCCAGAGAAAAAAAAAACAATTTCAGCCAAAAATATTTTTTTTGAGCTCAAAATTTTCGGTCCTACTCTTAATCTCGATTGGACGAATCAGAACCGGACGAATTAGAATTGGTCAAATAAGAACTGAGCAATTCAGAACTGTCGCGAATCAGAACTACCCGGATGAGAACTGACACTACTTTGCTGCAACGACCCGTAAGCAGTGAAAAGTCTCGAAATACGTGCATTTAATAAGTTCTTATCCGGGACAGTTCTTAAACGGTCGGTTCTTATAAGGGTCAGTTCTTATTCGTCCAGTTCTGATTAGGGATAGCACCAAATTTTCAAAGTTTTTCAGATTTTCCAAGTGCTTCTCCTCGTCAATAATGCCGTATTTGGAGCCCTGGATTTCAATCGATCCGATCATTTTCTACCACTTCTTCGCTTCTTTCAAGTACTTTCTTATGTGAGTTTATTCGAAAAAAAGAAAAGAGTGTGAAGAGCAAATAAAAGAGAGCTCTCTTGGTTTTCTGATCATCATCATATCAAATATCATATCAGTCCTCTTCTTTTTTTCTTGTAAGTTTTCGGAGAAAAGGGGCGGAGCTTATGGTAAAGGGGTATCGGGTTACTTTAAGGAGGCGTAGAACATAATAGTTGTGTTTGGGGGAACAGATTTTTCATGTTGAGAATCTTGTTTTTTTGGGGAGAATTTTTTGGATTTTTGAAAAGTTTTTGAAATGGTGCTAACCCTAATCAGAACTCTAGACAATTCAGAACTGATCCTTATATGAACCGACCGTTTAAGAACTGATCAGGGTAACAACTTTTCAAATGCTCTTATTCGGGCATTTCTCACATCTTGCACGATATTGCATCAAAGTTGTCTCAGTTCTTATTCGACCAGTTCTAATTTGTCCGGTTCTGATTCGGGGTAACACCTTTCAAAGAGTCTTTAGTTTTGTCATTTTACGTATTTTGGAAAATTTCAAATTAAAATTTTTTTTTCCAAATACTGTTTTGAGATTGAGAGATAGTGGTATTGAATCGTTGATTATGAAATTCCAGATCCTTTTTTTTCAGAAAATTTTATGATAATTGATCAGAATTTTTTCCGAAAACCAACTTATTTCAATTTCGTGTCAAGACCCTGTATGCTTTTCCTATGCTTTCTTTTCTCCCCGATTTCACTAGATTTTAGAATCTGGAAAACTGTTCAATTTTTTTCTGAAATTTTTAACTATACCAAAAGATAGAGCTTCGAATTCTGACCATTTTTCCCTCTTGAACCATCTTTCTAGCTATTCTCGTTCTCGAGTTATAGCTCCCAGAAGTTTAGAAGCGAGAGCGCAGAGAAACCAGACACTCTCGTTTCTCTGCGCTCTATTCTCTCTTATCCCGAACTTTTCGTAGAGGTATCTGGACTAGTTTTTGAGCTAGAAAATTTGTTCAAAATGGGAAAATCCTTAAAATTTTTGATCTACTTTCAGAAATAAAAAAAAAATTCCAAAAGTCATATTATTTTGTGACTATACATACATCAAGTATCATTTTCCGGGACAACATCAGTGTTATGAAATGAGAGTTCTTCGGGGGTTTGATGACGTCATTTATTAAACAAAAGAAAAAATGAGAGAGTGGAGAGACGCGGAGAAAAAGAAACAAATTAAAAAATGATTTATAATAGGTGATTTTGTTTCTGGGAAAAGGGGGGAACTAGTGTTAAGATGAGTGGGTTCGGAACATTTTTTTTCGGATTTTGCTAGGATTTTTTTAGTTTTACTTCGAATCTTTACAATTTCATTGTGACCTAAAATTAAAAAAAAAATTTAAATTTTTTTTTCCATTTTTTTCACATGATGTCTAGAACCATTACAGTAAGACTCAAAAAAATTGGTGCTACCCCTAATCAGAACTGGACAAATTAGAACTATCCCTTATAAGAACCGACCGTTTAAGAACTGTCCCGGTTAAGAACTCTCCTGACTTGGTCTAGCATCAAAAAATTTAATTCCTCCGTTTTTTTTTTTGAATTTTGAGTTTCTTTGAATCTGGTAATTATAGCATGGTCAAGAAATTATATTTGAATACAATTTTTTCGAAATATCAAAAAAGTTAAAGAGTAATTTTAAAAAATAAAAATGTACAACTGAAAAAAAAGCGAAAATTCAAAAACATTTTAAAGGTCTAATTAACGTTTCAAATGCTGTTTGAAGTATGAAAATGTCATAATCAAATTTCCAAAATTCGAAAAAAAAACGAAAAGTTCAAAAAACCACATGTTGCATTCTATTCAAATTCAAATTTCAAATTTCCCCATAAAAAAACATTTTCAAAAAAATTAAAAATATATTCAAAGTTCAAAATAACAAGATTCGTCTCAAAAGATTAGACCCCCATTTCCCAAATCCAAAAAATAAGTCCTAAAAGCTCAGAAAATTCTTCTAAATATCTAGGATCATAACTCTCATCTAATAAGCTCCTGTTCGTTCTTGATCACTTTTCAGGCCTGAAAAAAGTCTTTAAAGAAGAGAAAAAGTATTAAAAATCAGGTCTGAAAGTGATAAAAAAATGTGATTTTCTTATCAGTTTTTGGTGGAGAAAATGATGAGAAAAAGGGTGCAAATTTGGTGATAACCTTTTTTTCATCTTTGCTTCCAAAAAATTTGATTTTGGCTGAAAAAAATTTTTTGGCTGGGAATAATTTTTAGGCTGAAAATAATTTTTAGGCTGAAAATAAGTTTTAGGTTGAAAATAATTTTTTAGGCTGAAAAAGTTTAAGCCAAAATAACTTTTTCCGCATTCCGAAAACATTTTTGTCTGAAAAAAAATTTCCCCACTTTTCCAGCCTATTTCTCGCCTTCCTTTATTAATAATAATCCAATATTCGTTCTTGTTTTGACTTTTTGGTCTCTTTTTTTCGTTTTTTTTTCTCTTCTTTTTTAGTCGTGCTCTCTGATTCTATAATATGAAAAAGCTAGAAAAAAGAGGCGCAGGCAAGAAAATGGAAAAGAGGAAATCGAAAAAAAAGGAAAAGCTTTTTTTATTCCAAAAAAAAGGAAATAGACTGTAGTGTATTCCAATTTTTTTTCGTGTTTTGTAGTTTTTTTTCAAAATACTTTTCAAAAAAAAGTATAATTTTCTTTCCTTATTGGAAAAAAAGTGAAAAATTCGAAATGTTTTTCGATTTTGAACCGCTTTCCTAGCTCTTCTAGCGCCCTCGTTACCCCGCCTTTCAAAGTTCAGAGATGAGAGAGCGCAGAGAAACGAGAGTGTCTGGTTTCTCTGCGCTCTCACCCCTAAACTTCTAGCGGTTCTAACTCCGGAACTAGAAGAGCTAGAAAAATGAGCCAAAGGGGAAAAATGCTCAGAATATTTAGCTTTATCTTTTGGCATAAACTTTCTCTGGAAATTCCAGAAAAAATTTTAGACCAATTTTTATTTTTGTTCCTACCCCTCTTCACATTCGTATTCAGCATAAAATTTCAAGCATTTTTCTATTTTTAACCACTTTACTAATCTTTCTAGCGCCCTAAATACCGCCTGCCAAAGTTCAGACCTAGAGGTGAGAGAGCGCAGAGAAGCGAGAGTGTCTGGTTTCTCTGCGCTCTAGCCTCCTAACTTCTAGGGGCTATAACTCGGGAAATAGAATAGCTAGAAAAATGAGCCAAGAGGAAAAAATGTTCAGAATTTTTAGCTCTATCTTATGATATAAAAATTTCTTAAAAATTCCCGAAAAAAATTTCAGCTCTAAAACTGATCTTCTTTAAAATCTTCTAATTTTTTCAAATTTCCCGCCAAATAAATCCAATTTTTTTCAGGCAAACTGTTGCATTTGGTTCAGTCTCCTCTCAAAACGCCTTCACTCAATTCACCCCTCATTCTGTGTGATTTTTGTGGTGCTGGTCCTACTTAAAGCTGTTCAAGTTGTTGTTTTGGTGAGTTTTTTTTTGTGAAAAAAAATTTTTGCGGTCGAAAAAATTTGAAAAATTTTCTTGAAAAGTTCAAATTCGTCTTCATTTATATAGAAAAGTTTGGAACTAAAAAATTAATTTCAAAAAATAAATTCTGAAAAATTCAAACTTTTTTCAGGCCTTCGAGTCCACATTTGACGTTGGCGTCGTCGCAGAATTTGTGCTTCTGATGGCAGAAACTGCCTTATTATCTAATTCTACAAAAAGATTAGGAGAAAATGTGAGTTTTTCTCCAAAAAATTTCAATTTTTCTTGAAAAATTTTCAGGAAGAAAAAACCAAATTAACCCCAGAAGAAAAAAGTTCATTCCTTTCAAAGGTCTTTTTTTGTTGGCTCAATCCTTTAATCCGAACCGGAGCCAAGGACTCTTTAACCAATGAAAATTTGCATAAATTGAATCAAAATGCCACATCAGAATGGTTGTATACCAGATGGAGAGAGGAGTTTAGGAAGCGGAAGGAGAGTGAGTTTTTTTTTGGTTTTGAAAATTTTTTTTTGAGAACAAAAAAATTGAATTCAGCTGGTTGAGGCGGTTCAGAAAAGTATAATCATGACTAGGTTTCCTCAATTTTGAAGTTTGGTTAGAGTCAGTGAAACGAGAGTGCCTGCGTCTCTGACCCAAAATCCAAAATGGGGCTAGACCGGGCTTGTTTGTACTTTTCTGAATCGCAAAAACGCGCTGAATCTGAAAATCAAAGTTTGCAGAGGGTCAGACAAAAAATGACGAGGATACGGTAGTTTTGGGAAACTCGAAAAATTCACATTCAGAAATATTTTCATTCAGAAGCGGCAGAGGACTTCAAAAGTGTTGAATTTGAACTCATCTAGTCATGGCGGTTCAGAAAAGTATAATCATGACTAGGTCACGCCCATTTTGAGACCTTTGGTTAGAGACGCATGCACTCTCGTTTCTCTGACTCTCACCAAAAATGAAAATTTAACTAGAATAGTCGTGATTATACTTTGCTGAATCGGAATGATGAGCTGAATCCAAAAACTAAAGTATTTTGGGTCTCACAACGAAACTGAGCGGGTTACGGTAGTTTTTTGGAAATTTTCAAGCCGAAGCATACTCGGTCGTTGGGCTGATTTTGAATATAAAAAATCGATTATTTTTCCAGAAAACCACGGAAAACCTCCTCAAAAAACTTCAATCGTCTGGCCATTCATTCAAATTCAAAAAGCCACAATTATCACTTTAACTCTTGCCAGGCTCACCGCCGACATCGTTCATTATCTTAACCCCATTTTGTTGAAGTGAGCCAAAAAAATTTTTGGTTTAAAAAATCTGAAAATTTCAGACAATTAATCGACTATGTATCTCTTCATGATCAACCGCTGTCATTCGGAATCGCTATTGCGTGCATAATGTTCTTATCTTCTACTACTAGGTCATTGCTTCAAAATTATCAGGTAGGGTGTCTGGGTCCTAAAATAATTTTTAATGTTTGACATTAACATATTCAAATTCAGCTCGCCGAGACCTTTCGAAAGAGTATAATCACGACTAGTCTAGCTCAATTTTGACCATTTTGGGTCAGAGGCAGAGAAACGAGAGCGCCTGCGTCTCTAGCCCAATTCTCAAAATTGAGCTAAACTAGTCATGGTTATACTTAAATAAAAAGTCTTGAGAAGCTGAATCCAAAAAACTGTTTTTGGTGGCCTAGTTTTGGATTTCTATACCACAAGAAATTGAGCTATAAGCTACAGTAACCTTGTCAAACTTGAACCGATCTGACTGGAACCAACATTTTTGAAATCAGCTAGCCAAGACGGTTCAAACAAGTATAATCATGCCTAGGCTCCGCCCATTTTGAAAGTTGGGGTTAGAGACTCAGGCACTCTCGTTTCTCTGCACTCTAACCCAGAAATTCAAAATTGAGCTAGACTAGTCATGATTATGCTCTTTGTGAAGCTCTCGACTAGCTGATTCTGAAAATCTCACTCTCGAATCGATTGTACAAAACTTTCAATTCTCGATTTTCAGATCGCCGGAATGTGTCGTCAAGCGGTCTACTATCAAACCGTCCTATCCAACGCTATCCTTCACAAAATCCTTCGTCTAAGTCCCTCGGCCCGTTCAAATCGTACTGCCGGAGAAATTCTCAACCACGCGGCGGTCGACATCGAAATTATAGTTCACTCGATACCGTACCTCCAAAATATGTGGTCTGTACCATTTCAAGTCACACTGGCTATGACCATGTTGGCTATCACTTTGGGATGGGCTGCCATGGCTGGTGTTATTATTATGGTCATGTTCATTCCGTTGAATTTGTTCACTTCGAGGTTTATCAAACTTTCTCAACAAAAACAGATGAAAATTAAGGATGAGAGGACCAAATTGTCGAATGAGGTAAGCTAGGTTCCGCAACAAAAACTGGGGGTAACGGTAGTATGAAGTCTTCGAAAACAAAATTTCCAAGTTCAGCTTGCCGAGACCTTTCGAATGAGTATAATCACGGCTAGTCTAGCTCAATTTTGGGTTTCAGGTCAGAGACGCAGGCACTCTCGTTTCTCTGACTCTGACCAATTTTTCAAAAATGAGCTAGCCTTTTCATGATTATACTTTTCCAAACCGCAAAAATGAGCTGAATTCAAAAAAAGGAAACAAAAACTCGGAATTTTGGGAGTTGGAATGAAATAGTTCTAGATTTCAAGCATTTTTAGAATATTTTCATACTGTAATTTTGTCATTTTCTGTCCGAGCTGTTCAAAGTTAAAAATTTTGAAATCAGCTCATTTTCGCGATTCTGTAAACAATAAACAGGACTAGTCTAGCTAAACTTCGAAATTTCGGGTAAGAATCAGAGAAACGAGAGTGCCTGCGTCTCTGACCGGAACTTCAAAATGGAGCTAGATTAGGCTTGTTTATACTTTTCTGAATCGTCTTGGCTCGCTGATTTTAAAAATCGCGGTTTAGTGGCCGAGTTTTGAAATTCTAGGCCACCCATATCTAAAACTTTGAGAAATAATTCGAACCACAGCTTGTTTACACTTTTCTGAACCGCCTTGTCCTCCTGATTTCAATCATTCTATTCAGATGCTCAACGGAATAAAAGTGGTCAAACTCTATGCGTGGGAAGAGTCCTTCGAAGATCAAATCAATAAACTCCGTGCAAAAGAGGTCAAAATGCTTCGAAACGTGTGCATTTTGAGTCGAATCGTTGACGTGGCAAATGCGGCAAGCCCTTTTCTAGTGGCAATTGGATCGTTCACTTGTTATGTCTTCTGGGCTCCAGATGAAAATGGGTTGACGCCTTCTGTTGCGTTCGTGGCTTTGGTGATATTCAATCAGTTGAGACAACCAATGAGGATGGTGGCTAACTTGATTAACACGTTGGTTCAGGTATGTTTTGGGGAGACTGGAAAAGCCTAAAATTGGCCTGAAAAGGCCTTTATGGACTGGAAGACCTTTTTGAAAAAAAAACCTCAGAAAGGTAAAATTTCCAAAACCGGATGAAACCAGCCCAAAATAGGCCTTTTAAAAAGGCTTCAGACAGCCTGAGAAAGATTTTTTTAAAAAAGGTCAAAAAGCCCAAAAAACACTCTAAAAGAGCCCGAAAATGGGTGAGAAGACCTAAAAAGCCTAATCTGCCTGAAGGCCGGAAATGGATCTGAAGCTAAAATAAAGTCCGAAAAAATAGAGGAAGATGGTCCATAGATGGCCTGAAAAGCCTCAATAAAAGCCCGAAAACAAGCCTAAAACTACCTGAAAAGCTTGAATTCCATTCCAGGCCCGTGTCTCTAACAAACGTCTCCGCCAATTCCTAAACGATGAGGAACTTGAAAAACGGACGGAAGTAGCCCTTGGAAATGCAATTGTTTTCAAAAATGCCACGTTGAATTGGAGAGGAATCAATAGTCCGCCCGTGTTGAGAGATGTTAGTTTCTTTTTTCGAATGTTTGTTGTCACCAACTTGTAGAGACAAAAATTCTGACCAATTTCACCTTTTGGACCATGTTTCTAGCTCGAAAACCAACGGAGATATAGCCCTCAAAAGTTTGGAGGCTAGAGCGCAGTCAAGCAGGCACTCTCGTTTCTCTGCGCTCTCTACCTTCTCGCTCTAAACTTTGAAATGGCTGTATCTCGCTCAGTTTTGATGCTAGAAAATCGCTTCAAAAACAAAAAAATGATTAGAATTTTCCACTCTACAATTCCAAAATAACAAAATTCCAAAAATCTCAAAATTTTTTCAGCTCTCCGCCACAATCAAACCCGGCCAGCTCATTGCCATTGTCGGCAGTGTCGGTGGAGGTAAATCCTCACTTCTAAGCGCTGTCCTCGACGAAATGGTCCTTCTAAATGGGCGTGTCAAAGTGGGCGGATCGATTGCGTATGTGCCCCAACATTCATGGATATTCAACAAGTCCATTAAGGAGAATATTCTGTTCGGAAATGAGTACAGCAAGTATTTCTATCAGGAAGTCGTCGGGTCTTGTCAATTGAGACCAGATTTTCGACATTTCCAGCAAGGCGAGGAGACAATGGTTGGGGAAAATGTGAGTTTATTTTGGGCGCATTGAAAAGAGCAAAAAATTTTGAGCATTTTTGTTTTTTGAAGTGTTTTTCTAGGTCAAAAACTAGCTGAGATACAGTAGCTAGGACAATGGGGTTAGAGAGAAGAGAGCGCAGAGAAACGAGGTCGTCTGGTTGTCTGCGCTCTAGCCTCTCGGCTTCTCGGGGCTATAACTCGGTCAGTTTTGGAGCTAGAAGCGTAGTCCAAAAGGGAAAAATGCTCAGAATTTTTAGCTCTATCTTTTGGTGTTAAAATATTTCCGAAAATTCCAGGGAATAACATTATCCGGTGGTCAAAAAGCTCGAATTTCCCTGGCTCGAGCCGTATATCAAGACAAGGACATTTACCTTTTGGATGACCCCCTTTCAGCTGTGGATGCACATGTTGGAAGGGCTCTTTTCGATAGAGTTATTGGTCCGAATGGGATGCTAAGGTCTAAGACAAGAGTTCTGGTCACTCATAATCTACAATATACCAAGTTTGTGGATAGTATTTATGTTATTGAAGGTGAGTTTTTGGGAATTTGAAAAGCTGAAAAACGGAGGGTGTTGCATTTGAAATTTTAAGTATTTTTCTTTTTTGAAGCAAATTTCTAGCTCTTCTGCCAGCCGAGTTATAGCCCTTATAAGGTTATGCGCTAAAGATTAGAGAGTGCAGAGAAACGAGAGTGTCTGGTTTCTCTGCGCTCTCGTCTCTAAGCTTCTCGGGGCTATAACTCGGGAACTAGAATAGCTAAGAGAATAACGCAAAGAGCAAAAATGTGTAGAATTTCAAGAGCTTCAACTTGATATTAAAACTGACAAATTCTGAATTTCACGTCTTCTGGTATCAGATTCAGAATCCCTTAATTTGGAAAATATGCCGATATGGGTATCAAATCTAAGAGAATTTTATTGAAAACAAAGTTAACGGAGCCAAATTTCTCAAATCTAAAAAAATTTCAGCCAAATTTTCATTTTCAGATGGCCAAATCGTCCAACATGGTGCATTCGAAGAAATCGCTCATCTAGATGGCCCATTCGGAAGGCTCTGGTCGGAATGTGAGAATACAGATGAAAAAGAGGAATCTGATGAAGAACTAGAAGACGTGACGCCTCCAGAAGCATCGGATTCAGAAGACGTCAAAAAAGTCGATCGGACCAATTCTCATTTTTCCGAGAAATCTGAAATTCCAGCAGAAAAATTAAGGCCGGAAAAGGCTGAAAATGCTGAAAATGTTCAGTTGGGACGAGTCAAGAAAAGTGTCTACCAACTGTATATTAAAACGATGGGAATTTTCAATTCCTCCGCTTTTTTGATTTTCTTCATTGCTCATTTTACGGTGATGATTATGAGGTCTTTGTGGCTATCAGATTGGTCAAATGAGAATGCCGAGATCAAAAAAAGGGGCGGGGTCTTGAATGAAACGATTAGTGTGGAGACAAGGCTGATTGTCTATGCAGGATTTGGAGGCTTGGAAAGTGAGTTTTTTTTGTTTGAAAAAATTCGGGTCCCACCACGAAAAAAGGTTACTGTAGTTTAGAGGTGCATATGGTTTTCATAACATCGATTTTTGGATTCAGCTCGCAGAGAGCTTTCAAACCAGTCTAATCATGACTAGGCTCCGCCCATTTTGAAATTTGGGTTAGAGCGCAGAGAAACCAGACACTCTCGTTTCTCTGCACTCTCTTCTTTTTTGAAGTGGACGTATCTCAGTTGGTTTGATAGCTAGAAAAATGGTCCAAAAAACAAACATGTGTAGAATTCTAAGATCTTCAATTTGGTATCAAAATTGAAAAATTCTGACGTCTTCTGAGTTCAGAATTCAGAATCTTAATTTTTCCAAAGATATGTCAATATGGGTATCAAATCAGAGGGGATTTCACGGGGAACAAAGTTAACGTTGCCATTTTACCAGTGCTCCTTCTGACTCTGGCCTTCACCGTGCTCACAATTGGAAGTCTTCGAGCCTCCTACGGTCTTCATTCCCCTCTAATTCATGCTCTTCTCAGGGCTCCAATCTCATTTTTTGATACCACACCAATCGGAAGAATTATCAATCGATTATCGAGAGTGAGTATCTGAAAAAAATTTCAGCCTTAAAAAAATTTGAAATTTTCAGGACCTTGACGTCATCGACAAACTTCAAGACAACATCCGAATGTGTACGCAAACCCTTCTGAATGCCTGTATGATTCTGGTCCTTATTTCCATCTCCACTCCAATTTTTTTGGTCTGCGCTGCGCCATTAATCTTCATTTATTATTTTGTAATGATATATTATATACCCACTTCGAGACAGTTGAAACGATTGGAAAGTGCTAATCGATCGCCAATTTTGTCGACGATTGCCGAATCTATTCATGGAGCATCGTCGATTCGAGCATTTGATAAGGTTCGTTTATATTGATATTGTCAAACTCAGCTCGCCGAGAGCTTTAAAACGAGTATAATCATGGCTAGTGTTCAAAAACCTACTGTAACCCGGAAAATTTTGCGTTGAGACCTTTAAACAATGCATTTTCAAATTAGGCTCGTCAAGACCTTTCATTTGAGTATAATCATGACTAGGCTCCGCCCATTTTGAAAAATGGGTCAGAGACGCAGGCGCTCTCGTTTCTCTGCGTTCTAACCCGGAATTCCAAAATTGAGCTAGACTAGTCATGATTATACTTTTCTGAACCGCCTAAGCCCGCTGAATTCAAAAATTCGAATAATTAAAAATTCAAAAATTAGCTGGAGCGAAACTGACCGAGCTACTGTAAGAATCAAATATCAACTGATACAGTAACTCGGTCAATTTTGCTCCAAAAATTTCGAGACAAAAAATTTCGAATTCAGCTCGCTTTTCCGGTTCAGAAAAGTATAATCATGCCTAGGTTTGCTCAAGGTCGGGTCCCACCACGAAAACCAGCACATATCACCAAAATTTTTCAAATTTGAGCTAGACTAGTCATGATTACACTCTTTTCGGTGGTCTCGGTGAGCTGAGTTTGAAAATCTGGGTTCTGGCGTCTACAGTAACCCCGAGTTTTCAATTCAAATTTTTTCAAAATTTGTTAAGATGGTTCAAACCAAGTCGTATTTATACGTTTTTAGAACCAGTAGTTCCAAATTTTCCATTTTCAGACTGATCGTACCACCATTGCCCTCTCCAATAACGTTGATAAGTTTGCCCAATGCCGGTATCTCTCTCATATGTCCAATAGATGGTTAGCCACCCGTCTAGAGCTCCTCGGCAACACTACAGTACTCTTTGCCTCCCTATCAGCTACCTTATCAACTAAATATTTCGGTTTAACACCCGGAATGGCCGGATTATCAGTATCCTACGCTCTCACTATCACTGAAGTCCTCAATATCTGTGTCCGCAGTGTCAGTGAAATCGAATCAAATATCGTATCAGTTGAACGGGTTCATGAATATCAAAAATTGGAGTCAGAAGCCCCGTGGACCATTGAAAATAGCCTTGAAAATGAGGAAAAATGGCCTGGAAAAGGAAAAATTGAACTGGAGAAATTTTCGATGAGATATCGAAAAGGGCTTCCGTTGGTATTGAAGGATATCAATTTGAAAATTGAGGGCGGAGAGAGAATTGGAGTTATTGGAAGAACTGGATCCGGAAAAAGCTCGTTGACTATGGCGCTGTACAGGTGGGAATTCGAATTTTTTTTCCGAAAATTATACCAAAAAATAGAGCTTGAAATTTTATACATGTTTCCCTTTTGGGCCATTTTTCTAGCTACTCTAGTTCCCGAGTTACGCCCCTTTCAAGCCATCGGACTAGAGAGGAGAGAGCGCAGAGAAACCAGACACTCTCGTTTCTCTGCGCTCTCTCATCTCGAGGGGCTAAGCTTCAATTGGCTATAACTCGGGAATTGGTAGGTCTGGAAAAGTGATTTTTGATGGGAAATGTTTAGGATTTTGGAAGTATTGGAAAATTAAGAGTTTAATGTCAAAAAATTAGATTTTTTGTAGACAAGCTATCGTAAAAGGAAAAAGACACCGTCAAGTTTGTTCACCATAAAATTCCCTTCCATTTGATACCCATATCGGCTTCCTTTTCGAAAAAAAAACAGAATCAGGAATCTGAATTCTGAAGACGTTGACTTCTGAATTTTTCGACTTTTGTACCAAATTGAAGCTCTCAAAATTCTACACATTTTTCCCTCTTGGACCATTTCTCTAGCTCGCCTGGCTCCCGATTTACAGCCTCCACAAGTTTAGAGGCTAGAGCGCAGACAACCAGACACTCTCGTTTCTCTGCGCTCTCTCACTCTCTCATCTCGAGAGGCTAAGCGTTGAATGGCTGTATCTCGGTTAGTTTTAGAGCTAGAAACATGGTTCAAAAGGTAAAAATATTCAAAATTTTAGCTCTACATTTTGATCTAAAAATTTGAACCTTTTCAGAATGATCGAGGCAGACACTGGCTCTATCAAAATCGATGACGTCACAATCTCCGACATTGGGTTGCATCAACTCCGTTCAAAACTGATCATAATCCCACAGGAACCCGTAGTATTTTCCGGAACTCTTCGCTTCAATTTAGACCCATTCCATCAATATTCTGATGATCAAATTTGGAATTGTTTGGATATTTGTCAGTTGAAACAATTTGCACAGGATGATGATAAAACGCTGGATCGACATATATCGGAGGGTGGAAAAAATATGAGGTAGGACCAACATAAGAAAGAGGACGGGGCTTAAAAGTTAGATTTTCAAAATCATGAGGTCAAGCCGGTTCAGAAAAGTATAAATAAGCTTTACCTAGTGGTGGCCTAGAAAAACAGGCGGCCTAGAAAACTGAAGCCACCAAACTCCCATTTTCAAATTCAGCTCAATGAGACCTTCAAAATGAGTATAATCGCGACTAGTCTAGCTCAGTTTCAAAATTCCGGGTTAGATTGCAGAGAAACGAGAGTGCCTGCGTCTCTAACCCAATTTTCAAAATGGGCGGAGCATAGCCGTGATTATACTCATTTGAAAGGTCTCGATGAGCTGAGTTCAAAAATCTTAGTTCGGAAAACGTAGGAAAATTTTCAACTACAGTAACCTGAGATTTTCGTGGCGGGACCCAACCTGGAGCGAACTTAGTCATGATTATACTTATTTCGAAGGTCTCCATGAGCTGTATCCAACTTTCCTACTTTCGACCCCCTAATTTTAAATTTACAGCGTCGGCGAGCGCCAACTTCTGTGTCTCTGCCGAGCATTGCTCCGCGGAGCCAGGATAGTAATCCTAGACGAAGCGACCGCCTCCGTGGATACCGTAACCGATGGAATCGTACAAAGAGCCATTCGACAGCATTTCCCTCAGTCAACCACTATTTCAATTGCTCATCGACTCGACACTATTTTGGATTCGGATAGGTAAAACATGAGAAAAAATTTTGAAAACAAATTTTTCAAAATTTTCAGAATCGTAGTTCTAGACGCCGGACGGGTTGCCGAATTCGATACGCCCTCAAATTTGTTGCTCAACCCTGGATCGCTTTATTCTCAACTATTAAATGAGAAAAATAGAAGGCAATAATTTTAATATTTTTAAAGAATTTTCAATTTTAAAAATAAACGAATAATTTAAATTTATTTTCATCACAAAAAATGAGTTCACCTCGCCAAGAGCTTTCAGAAAAGTATAAACAAGCCTAGGCAGGGTCCCACCACGAAAACCTGGGATTACTGTAGTTTAAAGGCGCACAGGCTTTTCGCAACCCTCATATTCGGAATCAGGGTGTCGAGAGCTTTCAAATGAGTATAAACACGACTATGCGACCCACTTCGAAAATCGGGTCAGAGACGCAGGCACTCTCGTTTCTCTGGCTCTAACCCGAAACTTCAAAATGGTCCGAACCTAGTCATGATTATACTCAAATACAAGGTCTTGACCAGCTGAATCCAAAAATCTAAGTTTCAAGCCCCGCCCACTTTTCTACAGTAATCCACAGCCTCGTATTTTTCTCCCACATCAGTGTTTTTTTTCTCATAAAAAAACGAAGGGTAATAAGAGCGCCTCTCTCGCTTCGAGGCCGCCGTTCAAATGTCCATCAGCCATCCATTTGTCAGATGGAAAAGAAATAGTATGGGGAATGAGAGAGACGCAGACACGAGGAGGAGGGAGAAAGAAGAAAAGTCATGTGAGAAAGTATCTATCTGTTTCTCTCTGTCCGCTTTTTACACGTTTGTGTGACCATTTGCACTTATTTCCTTGTAAAATAAGTATTTTTGTTTTTTGTTAAAAAAATTTTAGGTGCTGAAAGTGCGCTCAAATGAGAATTTCTGAAGAATTGAATGTTTTTCAAGTTTTGTTTTTAATTCCAGATGGAATGCTCATTTTCAGAGCTATCCCTGTAATTTAAAATGAAAGCGAAATCTTCTCGGTCAGCAAGTGTGCTCCATTGCTAATTTTTTGAAAACGTGGGTTTTCCTCTGATTTTTTGCAATTTTTTACTGTTTTTCCAAGCAATTTCACATTTTCAAACGCTTTCAAATTTATGTTCAGCTTTTCTGCTCAAGAAATCTATCGAAAACCTACAACAAATCGCCGCATAATAAAAATTTCTGAAAAATCTGCATTTTCGCGAATTTTCAAGAAATCTTTTTATTTTGAAATTTTTATTTTATTTTCAGTTACTTTTTTATTTTTTTTTCACTTTTCCAACAAAAAATTTCTGAAAATCGCTATTTTTCAGCCAGTTTCTCGATTCCCAGAAAACCCCATTTTAAACTCCCTCCCTTTTCACCTTCTCAATGGAGCGCGCTTGCCTCGCCTCCTTTTTATTTTATTTATTTTTTGATCATTTCCCCTTCATTTTCCACCGTTTTTCTTCGAATTTTTTCGAATTTTTTGCGAAAATTACAATTTATTTTACAGAATGATCAAGTCGCCACTGGACTCTTTTGGCGAATGGACCGATATGTCGGTTTTTCTGGAGATGAAGCCTCGAAACGAGCACGCCGCTCTTTTCGTCGACGTTCCACCCGGTTTTCGGGAGAAAACTGGTGAAGTGGAGAGTCCTGAGGGGCGGAAAACCATGTAAGGAGATGGAAAAAAGAAGAAGATGATGAAAAAATAAAGAAAATCGGAAAAAAATCTAAAAAATTTGAAAGTTTTCAAAAAAATTGTAAAAATTTCATAAATTTTCCTGCTCAAAATTTTAAATTCATCGGAAAATTTTCAAAATTCGAAAAAAATATGGGCGCTATAGTAGTTGGGGGGGGCCACCCAATTTTTGGGTGGTGGAGCAGTGCTGTTGCACTGTTGTTTTTCTGACGGGTACAAGCTATTTTGTGAATCGAAAATGGTTTTTCCACAAACCTAAGCCTGAAATTCAGAAAATACTAGCTTTTTTATCGCTTTTTCGAAAAAATGCCGAATTTCAGGTGATTTTTGGCTAATTTTCAAAATTTTTTTTTCGATTCCCAGCATTTTTCTAAGTCTTTTCTTGAGGCTTAGGCATAATTTGCAACACGATTTACACCTCTAGACAACTTTTCCAGCCCGCCAAAATCCGAAAATCGGGTGGCCCCCCCCCCCAACTACTATAGCCCCAAAATATGTCTGAAAGAACTCTAATGAAGCTCAGGGCCAGCAAAAACTTCTTTAAAAGTTAAAAAAAAATTTTTTTCCAATTTACCCGCAACAACTTTTCTTTGCATTTCAGCTAAAAACAGTGTTTTGAATTAAAAAACAGTCGGAAATTCTCTGAAAACGACCAGAAATTGGAAAAAAAAACTGAAAATTAACAACAATTTGAAAAAAAAAAATTTCAGTCGGAAAATTTTCGGCTGAAAATCGCTAAAAGAGCAGAGAAAAACTTGAAAATTGATTTCAAAAAACCCAAAAACTTCCAAAACCCCCTTTTTCCTTCATTTTCCCCTCATTTTTTCCCAAAAAAACCCCTTCTTTTTCCAGAAAATACAACGACATCAACGTGGTAAACGTCACCGACGCTTACATTCGAATCGGGGCTCCGCCCACTCCGGAAGCTCTAATGAAAAGGGAAAAAGAGGCGGCCACATCATCATCATCAAATGGGAAGAAGCAGAGAACAATGAGTGGATCTGCTGGTGGCAATGGATCCCTGCCGAATAGTCCAACAAAAAAATGTCAAAAGAAGGGGAAGAAGGCGGAGAAGTACGGTTTTTTGCGGTGAAAAAAACTGGAAATTACGGAAAAATGACTGAAAATATTGAGAAAAATGGTTGACATAGCCCATAATTGCTGGAAATAAGTGGAAAACACTATCTGATAAAAATCCAAAACGATAAAAGAGACCAGAATTCGTTGGGTAGCTTTCCAAGCTACCTCGGACTAGACTGTGGAATTTCTAGGCCACGGATAGAGATAAAATTTTCAAATCTTCAAATTTTTCTAGAAATCTCTTATTTTCATTAAAAAATTTTACTTCTGAAACTCCAATTTTAAAGTTATTTACCCTTTCCCCTCTAAATTTACATGATTCTCGGTACAAAAAAATCAGAAGAAACTTCATAAAAGTCCTTTTTTCCGCGCAAACTCTGCTTAAAAAATGGATGAGGACCTCAAAAGTTCAATAAAACTTCCATTTTCAACGAAATTCGCACTTTAAATCACATAAAATACTAATCTTTACTATTATTACCACAAAGATTCTGTGTGTGTGTTTGTTCGTCCGGCGCTGGCCTTAGCGAGGCTCATACTGAACCAATTTTCATAAAATTTTGACTGATCGATAGAGAATGCTGGCGGGATGATGCCCGTCTTTTCCGTTTTCTGATAAGATTACTGATAAGCCCTGTGCTACCTATGCACATGGTCAAAATCGCGTTCCCCAGCGGAAGCCAGGCGGTTGAGGCGCGCAGCGCCGGAAACCGTCTGGTGGTCTTTACTAGAAAATTTTTATAAATACTCACATGAATAAAATTTCGACGTAAAAAACCAAAGATCTCAAAAATGCACAATTTTTGTACTAAAACATTCCTGAAATCACCTATCATTTAAAAAATGGGTGATTTCCGTTCTAAAAAATGATTAAAAATCTCCAAATTTGCAATTCTCATTGTTAAAACCTCGCAAAATTTACCTAGAAATTTGAAAAAAACCTTTATAAAAACTCGTTAAAAGTCGGTGCTACCCCGGTTCAGAACTGGCCGGATAAGAACTGCCCCGAATCAGAACCCTGGGCAAAATAGAACCGGACAAATTAAAACTGTTTTAATTAAAACCGGACGAATCAGAACTGATCCTTATAAGAACCGATTGTTTAAGAACTGCCCCGAATAAGAACTTTTCGAATGAATGTTCTTGAGAATTTTCCACATCATGCAGGTCGTTGAAGCAAAGTTGTGTCAGTTCTCATCCAGGCAGCTCGTACAGTTCTCATTCGTCCAGTTTTAATTCGGCCGGTTCTAGTTCGTACGGTTCTGATTCGTCTAGAGTTTTGATTCGGTGCAGTTCTGATCCGTCCAGTCCTGAAATCCTTGTAAAAAACTCTAAAAACCGTAGTTTCTGCGAATTTCTAGATCAAAAACCCTCCAAATTTCTCATTTCTTCCTATTTTCAGGCCCGATTTCAAAGCCACCCGTTTCGGCGCCACTCTCCGTGACGTCATCATCAATGCCTCAACCCTCTGCTCACCAACATTCGGAGATCAAGCCGGTCGTATATTTATGTGTAAAGTACAAATAGATCCACTCGAAACGCATGGTCCATTAATTCAAAAAACCGCCCATCGCTTGGCTGTGGATGTTTGTAAAATGGAAAAATTGGAGGAATTCGCTGCCAAAGCATTTCCACGTATCAATTGTGCCCGTTGTAAACTGCAAATCCTTTCGGAAGAGTACATAATGACTATCGGATGCCTGCCCGATGATGATTTTTTGGCCACCACACAATCTGCCGATTTTTATTGTCGGGATTCGTGTGGGGCTGGTTGTGATCCGGATAGGTAAGGGAATTGATGAAAATTGTGAAAAATCGAGAGATAATGCTCAAAAGTCGCTGGAAACACTGAGATTGTAAAAAGATTTGAAAAAATGTCTTCAAAAACAAGATTTTTTTAGTTCAAAAACAGCGATTCCTATTCAGAAGTTGGCTAGAATTTGTGAAAATAGCTGAAAAAATGACGAAAAACCCGAAAATTTTCGTTCCAAAAAATTTCATTATTCCGGATTGTGATGCGATCCGGATGGGTTAGTTTGAAGCTCGAAAACGTCAAAATTTTGGAAAAAATAGCCTAAAAATGGGCTTTTTGAGCTTAAAAATAATTCGAAAATCAGTGTTTCCATCAAAAATTCATCTGAAAGCTCAAATTTCGGCTCAAAAAACCCCAAGAAACTGTGACATCTAGTCCTGAAAATGGTATAAAAAGTTGAAAAATTTCGATATTTTCCAACCAAAAAAAGGTCTGGAAAGCATTCTGAACTGTATAGAAATAGCTAAAATGATTGGAAAAATCGGAAATCTTGAAATTTATTGTCTGAAAATCTACAGAAAATGGAACTTTTCTGCTGAAAAACGCAAGACTTCGATTCAGATTTTTTCATATGAAAAACCTCAAAAACTGCTGAAGATTACGGTCATTCTGAGGAAAAAATGAGAAAAAGCCAATGAAAATGCCAATTTATCACATTTCTTAGCTTAAAATTCCATGAAAAATAGCGATTTGGGCTGTAGAAAACCAGTAGAAAAGTGTAGCAGGTCTCGCCCCAAAAACTACAGTAATCTTTCAAATTCCCTTCCGATTTTGATACCATCTGATTCAGCTTGCTGAGGCCTTTCAAAAAGTATAATCATGACTAGTCTAGCTCAATTTCAAAGTTTCCGAATTTTATGCGCCTTTAAACTTACCCACAGTAACCTTCGCGGTTTTCGTGGAGAGACCCAACTTGAAGCAAACTTGTTCATGATTAAACTCGTTCAAAAGGTCTTAGTGAGCTGAATCTATTGTTACAAAAAAAAGAACAATTGTTCAGGGTTACTGTAGTTTTCGTGGCAGGACCAACTCGCAAAAAAAAACCCCTTATTTCCCCTCTAAACTCCCTAATTTTTGCAGACACAACCACGGCAAGCGTGAAGAACTAAAAGCGAATCCAAAATGGCTTCCCGATGAGAAAAAAGTGATGATTAGCTATGCGAATTCGATTATTCACAAATCGTCGGCGATGGAGGAAAATATTATAATTGATGAGAAGAAAAATATCAAATGTGCCGGATGCAAGTGTCAATTGGGGAGAATTCAGAAAAGTAAGAATTTTTGGGGAAAAAATTGTTTAAAAAGGCGGAAAAAGCGGTGAAAAATGGCGTTTTCCATAAGGAAAACGGTTAAAAAAATACCAATTTCAAGCCCAACTACATACGATTCTACAAAACTTTTTAAAAGTTAGGTCACAACACGAAAAGTACAGTAATCCTCATCTCGATTTTAGTACCATTCGATTCAGCTCGCCGAGAGCTTCAAAACGAGTATAATCATGCCTAGGCTCCGCCCACTTTGAAATTCGGGTCAGAGACGCAGACACTCTCGTTTCTCTGCACTCTAGCACTAAATTTCGAAATTGAGCGACACAATTCCTTATATTTCTAATCGAAAGACTCCCCGAGCTGAATTTGGTAAAAAAAAATTGGCTTCAAGTCGGGTCCTGCCACGAAACATTCCCAGGGATACTGTAGCTTAATTCAAAGGCGCATAGCACACTCTACATGAGTATACTTGGAGAAAAACTCCTAGGGTTACTATACTTTTCGTGGTGGGGCCCTTTTTTTCAAAATTTGCCTGAAATTGGTCAAAATCTGCGGTTTTAAATGGATTTTTCTGCTTCAAAAACCTAATTGTTCGAATTTTCGCCTTCTCGTGCTCAGATTATTCATTAAAAAAATTTCAAAAAATTTTCAGACCATCCCGACCTCCTCCAATTGAATCACGTGGCAGCTTTTATGACTTCTGGCCCAAAAAAAATTCCAATCGTCGATAAACTGAATGCTACACAGCTATCGATTTACATGTCTCAACTCATTTTGAATGGGTGTGAAGGACAGGCATCGATGAAGCTCGTCATCAGGTGAGAGGGGGGGGGGCTGGAAATAATTGGCTGAAAATAACCTAAAATTTTTTTTCCAGCAAAATTTTTCGAATAAAAATGACTTGGAGCTATCTTTAATTTTACTGTAATTTAAATAATTTCCAGAAACTTTCAGCGATTTTCAGACAAACGTATTGACAAAATTTTTTTTTCGAAAACTTCTCCTAGATTTTTTTCTCCGTCATTCGCATGTGTTCCGTACCGTCTCTGAAAAAAATTTCAAAAAATTTTCATCCAAAACAATTTTTTTGGCAAAAATAAAAAATAAAATTTTCCGTAAAATTCAAAAAAAAATTTCTCGCTTCTAGCTCTTTTCAATCATTTCGGGACCAGAGATTGTCGTTTTTTTCTAGAATTCTCTAAAAATATTTATTTATCAAATTGCTTTGAAAAAAGCTGAAAATCAGCTATTTTTCCGTTTTTTCAAATTTTTCAAGTTCAAAATCCCTAATTAAAGGATACTTTTTTTTATTCCAAAAAAAATTTTTTTCTGTAAAAATTTCAAAAAATGGCTCAAAATTTTCTGAAAATCGTCTGAAATTCCATTTTTCTGAAAAAATTCCTAATTTTCTAATTTTCAGAACCCTGGACAAAGTGCCATATATGCTTGTGTGGCTTCTCGATTCATACGTAGTGATTGCAAATGGAACACTAGAAGGATTACGGTCAGAAGAGGATGAGGGGGCGGTCCTCACTCCATTCCCTGCAATAAAACTGCTCTACAAAGTGTTCAACAATTCGACGGCATCAAGTGATCCACGTGCGAATGGAGAGGATACTTCTGTTGGATTAGTGGATTTGCCATTGCCATGTTGTGAAATATTGATTGAATTGTTGCTTCGAAGCTCGTTGAGAAGTCCACCGACGTGTCGTGCTGTTGGACAATTCTTTGTTGGATATTTGCAAATTGATGAGAGAATTTGAACGGATTCGGATGATTTTTGGCGGATTTTGATGATTTTTGATGTTTTCCCGTGTTTTTTGGCCCAATTCGCCTCTTTTCCGTGTCTTTTTCTGCGTATTTTAATGGTTTTGGGCGGATTTTTCGAATTTCCGGGCTTCTTCAGTGTATTTTTCATGTTTTTCTGTAGTTTTCCCTGGGTTTTTTTCGATCCTTTTTGAATTTCGAAAAATTTTCGAAAAAAAAAAACAAAATTTGGCTTTCCTGAAATTTTGGATTTTTTGTCTTTTTTCCCCCCGATGTTTTCATCAAATTTTTGCCAAAATTCAGTGATTTTCATATGGGATTTTGAGAAATTTCCCGGTCTTTTTTGTGTGTGTTTTCTGTCAAAAATCCAAAAATTCTTCCAAAAACCCAAAAACTAAAAATTTCAGAATTTCCAGATAGAAATATTCAGAATTTCAAAAAAAAACTTCCTGGAAAGTTGGTAAATTTTTTCCTCAAGTTTTCTATCAATTTCTGCTCAGAGACTTCAAAAATCCCAAAAAATTCCAAAAATTCTAAATTTTTTCGTTTTTTTTTTTCGAATTCCCGCCATTTCTACCATCTTTTTACATCAATTTGCCAAAAAAGTCGAGAAATTTCGAAAAAAAATATTTTCCTGTTGCTTTTCCCTATTTTCCTGGCCATTTTTTATATTTTCTGGTCCTAAATTTTGTAAATTTTTTTTCTGTAGATTGCCTCCAATTTTTTGCTAATTTTTCCTTTTTTTCCACAAATGTTTTTCCCGTATTTTCCACCGATTTCGTTTCGAAATTCCACATTTTTGAGTCTCGCCGCGAAAAGTACAGTACCCAGTTTTGTAAAATTCCCCGAAAAATTTCACTTTTTTCCCCTCCCTCTCCTGCCTTTTCTTCTCTATTCCTGTACAAAACCCATCCCCCCGTTATTTTAATATGCTTTTTGTTAGTTTTTTTCGTCGTTAATTTTTCTTTTTTTTCCCGCCCAAAAAACCTGCTACAGTATCCCCTAGATGTGCAGGTTTTTCTTATCATATGCTTATCCATTTTTCTTTTCTTCCCTATACATATTTGATTGTTTTTTTGGTCCTCTGGTATACTTTTTTCTCTTGTGTGTGTGCTTTTTTTATTGCTAATTTTATTATGGTTCTAAAAAATAAATTTGAATGCGGTTTTCAAAAATTTCATAAAAAACAAAATCCAATTTGGCAAGAGCTTCAAGATGAGCACAAAAATCGAAAATATGGGTCCCGCCACGAAAAGTACAGTAATCCCAGAGTTTTCTTTGGATTCAGCTCTTCGAGAGCTTCAAAATGAGTATAATCTTGGCTTGATTTGCTTTAAGTTGGGTCTCACCACGAAAGTTTCTCGGGGTTACTGTATCTAGCTTGAAGGCGCATGGACCCCTCTAAAATTCAAAATAGTCCAAACCCAGGCATGATTATACTTTTCTGGACCGGCTCGGTGAGCTGATTCAAATGGTATAAAAACCGAAAAGAAATATTCAGGAATACTGTAAATTTCGTGGTGGGACCCAACTTTTTTTTAGACTTTTTGGAATTTAGTCGTGATTATACTCATTTTAGGGCTCTTGATGAGCTGATTCAAATGGCATCGGAATGAAACCAAAAGATTGAATATTACTGTAATTTTCGTTTTGAGACTCTATATGTTCTAAATTGAACTTTTTAAAAGCTAATAGAAAAGATGTTTATTTCAAAATTTTTAAAAGAAAAAAAATTCAAAAAACAAAAAAAAATTCAATCATAAACTGGGAATCTTTCGTGCCATACATAGAAATAAAAGACCTGTGGCGTGACTGAAGCCGTTGCCAATAGTCCGTCACTTCTGATGATATCCAAACCATTCGAGCAATCTATTTCCTTATCACCGTATCTGAAAACAATTTTTAAGTTTTTGACTGAAAATTTTCAGATTCTGAGATTTTTTTCCCAGTCGAACAATTCAATTTATAGCAAAAGCTATTGCAACTACTCCTCAAAATGCACGGCCGTGGCCTAGAAAATCGTACATTCAATACTCAGCTTGATTTGGCTGCTCAACTACTTGTAGACCCTATCCGAAAAAAAACTGAGCTTACGAATAATTCTGAATATGATTTTTTTAGTTTTTGTAAAGTTTCAAAAATGCGCCCTGTAATGGTCTTTTTAGGATTAGAAAAGTAGTTTTGACAATAGAGCGCGTTTGCATATTCCAAACTTTCAAATCCGAACAAAAATTTCCTCATAGCTTACCTAAACGTTGGGTTTCTTCGTTTCTTACAAAACGGCATCGGATTCAAATGATCAATATTGAAAATTAAATCATTTTGATTCTCATATCCAAAAGTGACATGACAAAATTTCAAATTGCCGCCACCTTCCGAATTAAACCATCTTTTCACAAAATCCTGCATATCCTCCACTAGTAAAAAGCTCGATTTAACAATTAAATAGGGGTTGTTGATTTGGAAAAATTGCTCTTTCGTCATAAATTTAGCACCTCTTTGCAGAATTTCCACAGTTTTGGCATTGATTTCTTCCGGAAAAACAAATTCATCAGATATAGGAGCATTTAGGTGTAGACGATTGGGAGGGTTGAAATTAAGAATAAGAAATTGCAGAAAATGATTTCTTACAGGGAAAATTTTTCCTAAAATGAACAAATTCTCGCATTCTTCTGTTCCAAAATCGAAATTTTCCAGTTCATATTGAAACATTCCACGAATTGGGAATTTTTCAGTACCAATTTGAACTGTTCCAACTGAACAATTGAATAAATCTTTGAGGTAATTTATTCCATCAGTCAAATCTGAGTATCTGGGAATCGATTTATGGACACATTTATACGGTTCAATTCGGAAAACAGCGTTCGAGGCGTGGGAAATGGTGATAGAGGTCACACCTAATTTCTCCGATTTTATCAATTGATATAGTTTTTTGGATGTGTAGGAGAGATTTATTCTGAAAAATCCTAATTTAAATACACGTAATTTTTCGGACCGGTCTGAAAAAGTGGGGTCATTTTCTGAAATTTTATGTGCTTTCGATAAAATTTCTGACGTTTTCCTACTAGAAAAGTAGTAAAGTTTCTCTAAAAACCCATTCTCCTAGTGATCGAAAAAAAAAAAAATTTTGGTACTGTTCTAAAATCACGGTCCCATCCAAGAAACCACGGTCCCAAAAATAAAATCACGGTCGCAATTTAAAAATGACGGACCCAAAAATAAAATCACTGAGACTTCTTATGGAAAGTATTTTTTCGGACCGTGATTTTATTTTTGCGACCGTGGTTTCTTGGATGGGACCGTGATTTTAGAACAGTACCAAAATTTTTAACCCCCCCCCCCCCCTTGAAACTTTGCATGATCGCTGGACCCCTGTTCAGGACCTTGATTCAGATTTCTCGGAGATTGTCTTTAAGTGGGTGAGTGAGCAGCCAAAACAGAATGAGGATCAAATGCATACTTTCCTAGGCCATAGGAGTTCAGAATTCTCTATTAAAGAAGAAAAACTTACAAATCATACGGATCCGCAGTCAAAAGTACATTTTGGATGCACAAATATGGTAGTTTCAGAAGTGGAATTAAAAATATTGGTTGTTCTTCTGACATTAGTGATTGGGCCAAATGTAAAAAAAGATAATGCGGACAAAAAATAATCAATATGTAATGCGCGTTTGAAAGGCTGGGCCGACAGAATATCGTCTGTAGACGTCGTGTGCATTCTGTCGTAAGATGTGGTGTACACACTAATTGGACAAATTTGCTTATAGACCAATTCGTCCTGGACGAAAAGCATAATTATAGTCTTCTGAAACGTCCCCGGTGAGCTGATTCGAATGGTATCAAAATCAAAAAAGAATTCTGGATTACTGTAGTTTTCGTGGCGGGACTCAACTTTTTTGCTTCTTTTAATATTATCTAGTCATGATTATACTCATTTGAAAGCTCTTGATGAGTTCATTCGAATGATATGAAAATAAGAAGAAAGTTTTGAGGATTACTGTAGTTTTCGTGTCGAGATCTAACTTCCTCTGAATCGAAAAGTTCGAAAGCTAATAGAAAAGATGTTTATTGCAAAATTATTAAGCAGAAAGAAAAGAAAAAAGGAATAAAAAATTTCAATCATAAATCGAAAATTTTTCATGCCATACACAGAAATAAAAACCCTCTGGAGTGACTAAAACAGTCGCCAGTAGTCCGTCACTTCTGATAATATCCAAACCATTCGAACAATCTATTTCCTTATCATTATATCTGAAAACATTTTTTAAGTTTTTGATTGAAAATTTTCAGATTAACAAAAAACATAACTTACCTAAACTTTGGACTCCTTCGAAAAGCATACCCAAATTTCAAAAAAAGCATACCCAAAATTAAAAAAAAAGCATACCCAAAATTAAAAAAAAGCATACCCAAAATTAAAAAAAAAGCATACCCAAAATTCAAAAAAAGCATACCCAAATTTCAAAAAAAGCATACCCAAAATTAAAAAAAAGCATACCCAAAATTAAAAAAAAAGCATACCCAAAATTCAAAAAAAGCATACCCAAATTTCAAAAAAAGCATACCCAAATTTCAAAAAAAAAAAGCATACCCAAAATCATAACTTACCTAAACTTTGGACTTCTTCGTTTCTCACAAAACGGCATTGGATTCAAATTATCAATATTAAAAATTAAATCAATTCCATATTCATATCCAAAGGTCACCTGACAAAATTTCAAATTGCTGCCACCTTCCGAATTAAACCATCTTGTCACAAAATCCTGCATATCCTCCACAAGTAAAAAGCACGATTTGATAATTAAATAAGGGCTGTTGAGTTGAAAAAATTGCTCTCTCGTCAGAAATAGAGCACTTTGTTCTAGAATTTCCACAGTTTTTGCATTGATTTCTTCCGGAAAAACAAATTCTATAGATATAGGAGTATTAAGGTGTAGACGAATTGGTGGATTAAAATTGAGAATCAGAAATTGCAAACAATCATTTTTTATAAATAAATTTTCTCCCAAAATACTCAAATTCTCGCATTCTTCTGTTCCAAAATCGAAACTTTCCAGGTCGTATTGTCCATTTATTGGAAATGGATCAGAATAAATAATAACTGTTTCAATAGAACAGTTAAATAAATCTTTGAGCCATATGACTTCAGCTGTCCATTGATTAGCTAAGGGTTCATAAAAATAACTCAACGGGTTTAGTTCCAGACTAGCGTTCACGTCGTGGTGAAGGTTGATTGAGGTCACTGCTGATTTCTGACTTTTTATCAATTCATATAGTTTTTTTGATGTGTAGGAGAGATTTATTCTGAAATATAGTTTTTTGGCTCTCGGCGATTTGGAATTTGCTAACAGATGTTTTCGATAAAAAATCGACACAATTTATCAGGAAAACCTTCTGCAAAATTTCTCATAAAATGTTCGGTAAACTGCTTCAGAAAATCAGTTAAACAACGCTTACTAGCGCAATTTCGAAGCACTGTTGCTCAGGTTTTTTTTTACAAATTTCGCGTCAAAAAGTTTGGAAATGTTTCCGGTAAATTTAACAAAGGTAAGGCTCATTGGACGACGCTTTGAAGATCAGAATTCTCCAGAAAAAAAAAGAAAAACTTACAAATCATATGGGCACGAGACTGAAATCACTTTCTCAATGCACTGATACGGCAATTTCAGAAGTGGAATCGGAAATTTTTCATGCCAAACATTAAAATAGAAGCCAGCTGGTGTGATTAAAACAGTGGCTAATAGTCCATCGCTTCGTATTATATCCAAACCATTCGAACAATTTATTTCTTCATCATCATATCTGGGAAATTAGATTCATTTAGAATTTGGTTAGCAAAAATCAAGTTCAAATATCGCATACCCAAATTTCAAAAAATAAGCATACCGAAATTCAAAAATTGCATATCCAAATTTCAAGAAAAGCATACCCAAAATCATAACTTACCTAAACGTTGGGTTCCTTCGCTTATGACAAAACGGCTTCGGATTCAATTGGTCAATATTGAAAACCAAATCATTTTGATTCTCATATCCAAAAGTAATATGACAAAATTTCAAATTGCAGTTTTCGGAATTAAACCATCTTGTCACAAATTCCTGCAAATCCTCCACGAGTAAAAAGCTCGAATTGACAATTAAATAAGGGCTGTGGAATTGAAAAAACTGCTCGTTCGTCATAAATTGTGCACTTTCATCCAGAATTTCAACAATTCTTGCATTGATTTCTTCCGGAAAATGAAATTGTTGAGATATTGGAGTATTCAGCTGTAGACAATTGGGTGGATTGAAATTAAGGATGAGAAAATAAAGAACATTATTTTCTATTTGAAAATTCTGTCCCAAAATACACAAATTCTCGCAGTTTTTTGATCCGAAATCGAAATTCTCCAGTTCATGTTTCCTATAGGATTCTCGAATTGGAAATTGATCAGAATCAATTGTAATTATTTCAACTGAACAATTGAATAAATCTTTAATCCGATTGACTTCAACTGTCCATTGATTAGTTTTTGGTTTATAATAAAAATCAGATGGGTTTAGTATCAAACTAGCGATCGAGTCGTGGTGAAGGATGATAGAGTCCACAGCTGATTTTTGCATTTTGATCCATTTATATAGTTTTTGGGATGTGTAGGAGAGATTTATTCTGAAAGTTTGTTTATTTCATACTTGCAATTTTCCGGGCCGAACCAGATACAGTGCGGCCAATAAGTTTAAGGCACCCCTAAATTTTGAGCTGATAGACAAAACTAGGAGAGATATCAAAAAACTGTGAATGTCATTCGATTCCAAATACAAAATAACCCCCGGACACATACTTTCATGCTCATACCTCTTTCCGTACTCCAGCTGCACTAAAAATGTATTTTTCAGGCCGCCCAATAAGTTAAAGACACCCTGAATAATTGGGTGTATCCTTGATTTTTTCGAAGTTTCGACACTTCAAAATTGTTTATTTTCACATTTTTGGATGTTTTATGGAGTTTCTGAACAATTCTGACCATTTCTGGCAAATATCTCAACTCGTCAAAATTCCACTTTTCCACTAATTTACGCTATTTTGGGCCAATGTTGATATATCTTAGTCTACGACGGCTTATTTTCTTAGTGAGGTCTCAATACTGTTCGGACATATTGAAAATGATACTATCAATTGATTTCTCACCAATCATTGGCATCCCATTCTGTAAACAGCAGTATTTCTACAGATTACTTGAATCAGACCCAAAATAGCGTAAATTAGTGGAAAAGTGGAATTTTGACGAGTTGAGATATTTGCCAGAAATGGTCAGAATTGTTCAGAAACTCCATAAAACATCCAAAAATGTGAAAATAAACAATTTTGAAGTGTCGAAACTTCGAAAAAATCAAGGATACACCCAATTATTCAGGGTGTCTTTAACTTATTGGGCGGCCTGAAAAATACATTTTTAGTGCAGCTGGAGTACGGAAAGAGGTATGAGCATGAAAGTATGTGTCCGGGGGTTATTTTGTATTTGGAATCGAATGACATTCACAGTTTTTTGATATCTCTCCTAGTTTTGTCTATCAGCTCAAAATTTAGGGGTGTCTTAAACTTATTGGCCGCACTGTATTTCTCCGGCCCAGCTTCAAAATTTTTTGAAATTTTGAGGTCTTTGCTTCGTTTCTTTTTTGAACGAATTTTTTAAACGAAATTCATAACTTTTCTGTCAACAATTTTTTGCGTTTAAAGACGCAGCGGCAAATGTGCACGACATCTCTTTACAACTACAGTAACTTTTAGTGTAAAATAACTGTAAGAGTGAAAAGATATCGCAGACATTTGCCGCTGTGCCTTTGAACGGAGCCGCCACGTTCTAGCAAATAAGTAATAGCAAAAAGTTCTTCTAGTAAAAAAGACCACTTACAAATCATACGGATCCGAGGTTAAAATCACATTCTGAATGCACAAATACGGAAGCTTCAGAAGCGGAATTAGTAATATTGGTTGTTGTTCTGTCATTCTACCAATCAAAACGAATAGCAGATGAATCGATATCGTGTATGAAAAGAGAGGGGGCAAGATAGAGTTTGCACCTCTCCACTGTCGGACATATTGTATGCATTCTGTCGTAAGATGTGGTGCAGACACCAATTGGTTATTGTCCGTTCGTACGGGGTGTCACCTACCCAAGCCACGCCCCTAACTTCAAGACTTCGCCCAGTTAATGGAACGTGGTTTGAGACCGGCTTACCGCACGATTATTCTTATTACTGTAGGTGACACCTCGTGCGAACTAACAATCATTTTTTTAGTTTCCTGGAAAAGCAAGAAAAAAAATCACTACTGTAGCCTTATATTTGTTTACCGGAACACTTGCATGGTTAGTAAAATTGCAAAAAAAACATTTGATATCAAACAATTGAAATTTTATCTGAAATTTTTGAATTTGTGACTGGAAATAATATAAATATGTTTTTTTTCCAAATTTCAGATGCTCCAAGACACTACTGTATGGTACACCATCCATTTTTCTTGGAGCAAGAAGCGACTGGTATTTTTTCCAGAAAAATATGTTTTTCTAAATTATTTTAAAGAACTTTTTTTTTCAAATTATCTTGTTTTTCTAGAGAAAAACCTTATATTTCTTCAAAAACAAAACTCTTTTTTGATCCATAAAACTTTATTTTGTGTGGGTTTTTTTTAATTGTAAATTTTCTCTAAATCATTCATTTTCTTTGTTGAAATTAATTTTTTGTGAAAAGTAAATATTTTTATCAGGATTTCCACGTCTTTTAACCCATAGAACCCTATTATTAGCCTCCCATCAACATCCGACTGTTTGGGCTCCAGTTAAAAAAAAAGATGTTGATTTATTTTCTTTAAATTCAATTTTTTCTTGAAAATAAATAATTTCATCGAAATCCCCACGTTTTTTCACCCCAAAGCCCCTATTTTTCGCCTCCCTCCAACAAGCCCCTAGCAATTTGTGCAAACACCGTCTCATGACACCGTCACGTCAGAATGCACAAGTCCACGCGTTTTGTTGATTTTTCATGCTTTCTTCGCCCCGCCGCGGCGATATATTTTTGTTGTACAGTTTTAATCGATTTTTCTTCTTCTCTTTTCTCTCGTCTTGCTATCATATCTCTGATATTCTTTCTCTATCAATATGATTTTGCCTCTTCAGATGACAAAAGGACACCATCACACGGAGAGGAGTTGGTTGTCAGAATCTGGCCATTTTTTGATATGTGCCGGAGGAATTCTTATATGCTATTTTGTGTTCGGAATTCAGCAGGAAAGAATGTAAGAAATTAGAGAAATTGGGAAAAAATAAAAAAAAAACTGAAAAAATTTCCAAAAAATGAGAAAAAAAATTTCCCAAAAAAAATCAAAATTTTCCGTTTTTTGCCTTAGTGCTGCAAAATTTTGAAATTCCAATGTTGAGGGATAAAAAAAAAGTTCATAAAATCAATCAAATCGAGAAAATCCAAAAATTTCGAAAAAAAAAAGATTTTCCTTCTTCGCCTTTCTTTTTTCTTTGCCACCTAATTTCTGTGAAATTTCGGAATTCGCCAATGTTTATATGGAAAAACTGGCAAAATAGTAGAAAAAGCAGAAAAAATACAAAAATTAAAAAAAAATTCCATTAAAAAAACCAAAATTTTTACTAGTGTTTTTTGCGGAAATTTAATGAGAATTTCGCGATTTTTGGATGAGGAAATTTTGAATTAAAACTTTAATGGTGTGTTCAAAGTACCGCAAAAAGACAAAAAAAGACGAAAAAACGTGTTCAAAGTAACGCAAAATTTGCGTCTTTTTGCAAGCCATTTTAAACTGAAAATAAACCAAGATTGTAAAATTTACGTGGTCACAAAAATGTTCCTCCAATTTTTTTAATTTCCTGTTGAAAATGATCGCAAAAATTCGCAAAAAAGACGCAAATTTTGCGTTACTTTGAACACGTTTTTTCGTCTTTTTTTGTCTTTTTGCGGTACTTTGAACACACCATAAAAATTAGTAAAAAAATTTCATTTCAAGTTTCGAAAAAATAAATTGTTTTGAAAAATCTCCTAAAATTGGTTATTTTCGCCAAAATAACTGAAAATTCAGGGAAAATGTTTTTAAAAAATTACAAAAAATTTTTTGAACCCGGTTTCTTTTCAGAATTAAATTCCCGAAGATTCAGATTTTCTAAAATAAAAAAATACTTCTCAGCGTATTTTTTTTTTCAAAGAATTGTCCAAAAATCGCCCACTTCTCCCTCTAAAATTCCCCTATTTTTTGCAGTGTCCAAGGAAAATACGCTCTTCCGGATGAGACAACGGAGAAATTCACATTCACCCAAGCTCTTGTCTTCTTTCTATGCACTGGAAATACAATTTATGCTTATCTGATACGCAAGAAATCAACTGTCGATAATGTGCCACCAAAGTATGAGTTTGGAAGGAATTTGAGGCGAAAACTGGAAATATACGGGAAAAAATAAAGAAAATTTGGATTGAAATCGAAGTGGTTTTTGGCCTAAAAAAGCCAGACATTTAAAAAAATGAAAAAAAAATTCGAAAAAAAAGTTACAGAATTTCTAAAAATACGAATTTTTCAAAATTCGTAAATATTTTTTTCGTAAAAACTTTTTTCAATTTTTAGCGGTTTGCAGTATGAAAAAGGTGATATCCTCAAAAAAACGGAACTAATCAGAACAGGACGAGTTAGAACTGATCGAATAAGAACTAGGCGAATCGGAACTGCCCGGATAAGAACCGTACCTTATAAGAACTGCCCTGATGAGAACTGACACAACTTTGCTTCAAAGGGCTGCAAGCAATGAAAAGTGCCCAAATACAAGCATTTGAAAAGTTCTTACCCGGGCCAGTTCTTAAACGGCCGGTTCTCATAAGGGTCAGTTCTAATTCGTCCAGTTCTGATTAGGAATTGCACCGAATTCTCGACCAAAATTCCCGTTTAAAAAAAAAAAATTTTTTTTTCACAAAAAAATAATGAATTTTTTCCAAAAATTATGTTTTCTGCTAATTTCTGTCAAAAACTTTCCCCTAAAAATCTTTTCAAGTTTCGAATTTTCCTCCAAAAGCCCAATTTATTTGCAGAATGTACGCTGCTTCCGCCGCCTCCTATCTACTGGCAATGGTTGCTTCGAATCAGGCTCTACAGTATCTACCGTATCCCACTCAAGTATTGGCAAAGAGTTGTAAACCGATTCCCGTGATGATTTTCGGTGTATTATTCGCCCATAAATCATACAATTGGAGAAAATATTGCTATGTTCTGATGATTGTTGTCGGTGTCGCCATGTTTTTGTACAAGGATAAGAAGGCACAAGATAACAAGGATTTTGGATTTGGAGAGGCTCTTTTGGTGAGTTTTGTATGAGAAAAATGAGTTTTCAGTAAAAAAAATTAGCAAAAAGTTGACAAAAAAAGAAAATTTTTATTAAAAATCTTTTTTGATGGTTCAAAATTGAGACCTGTTTAAAAAAAATTCAATGTTTTCTGGGGCAATTTGGTCAAAAATGCTTGAAGTTTAGCTTTTTTTTAATATAAATGGCAAAAAATTTGACAAAAATGTCCGGTTCTGTTTAAAGGAGCAGTGACAAATGTTTACGATATCTCGCAACGATTACAGTAATATAGCACTGAGAAATGCCTGTAGAAGTCGTGGCGAGATATCGTGGTCTTTCGCCGTTGCGCCTTTAAAACCGGATAAAAATCGCGATCATTTCATTTAAAGGCGCAACTACCAATTTTCATTAAGTCCAAACACGATTTCCGTTGTCCTTAACTGTGAGTTACCGTAATCGTGACGAGACCCAATAAGCAATAAGCCATGCGCCTTTAAAAACATAAGGGTCTCTACCTCGCCAATGTGTATTGTCAGTTGATACGGGGCGTAACCTGCCCAGGTGAAGCGCATTTTAATTTTAAGCCACGCCCCTAACTTGTATGAACTGCAATTTGCGGCTTTCATGGCTTTGCCCAGTTCAGGGGGCGGGGCTTGGAACCGGCTTGCCGCACGATTTTTCCGATTGCTGTATGTGACACAAGCTCCTGTTTTTTCCAGATCTTCTCGCTTGCAATGGATGGGACGACGACCTCAATTCAAGATAGAATCAAGAAATCATATCAACGTACTGGTACCTCTATGATGTTCTACACTAATTTGTATTCAAGTCTCTACTTGTCAGCTGGTCTTTTAGGTATTTTTCCGTATTTTTTCAATCCAAAAAACCCTCTTTCTCCGTTACAGTAACCGGTGAACTGTGGTCATTCTTCTATTTCGTTCAACGTTATCCATATGTTTTTTGGGATTTAATTGGTCTTGCAATTGCATCGTGCCTTGGTCAATGGTGTATTTTTAAGACGATTGAAGAGTTCTCTCCGTTGACATGCTCTATTGTAACAACTACTCGGAAATTGTTCACTATTATCATTTCGGTAAGGAATTCGAATTAGTTGAAACGAGGAAATTCGGACGAAAGCGGCCAGAAGTTCAAGGAAAGCTTCACAAAAAAAACGAAAAAAATTTCTTTTCCAGTTTTTTTTTCATAAAAAAGGAGAAGACTCCGAAAAAAGATCTTCTCACAAAAAAAAACAAGATAGAAAATTCTTGTGCTACCCCTAATCAGAAGTGGACGAACCAGAACTGACCCTTATAACAACCGACCGTTCAAGAACTGTTCCGAAGCAGAACTTTTCAACTGCTCGTAGTTAGGTACTTGTCACTGCTTGTAGCCCATTGCAGTAAAGTACTGTCAGTTCTGATTCGGGCAGTTATGATTAAGGGTACTACCAAAATTTTAGTGAGAAAAGCTAATTCTTCGAGTTTTTTGTCAGGCAATCTCAAATAAAAAATTAGTAAATGAAGGTAGAAATTATTCAAATTGAACACGTGCGCTTTTTTTAGTGTTCCTGAATTAGAAATAGATTTTTATCTCCGGAAAAAATTTTTCCAGTCATCTTGAAAAAAAAAACAAACAAAATTGGATTTTCACGACCTTTAATATCATCATTTTGTACTCCAAAACCGGGCGGTATGCCGTTTCAGAACTGTCCCGCTTCAGAACTGTGCCGAATGTGAACAGCAAAATTCTCACGTGCAAATAACACTTTTAGTTTTTATGCGTTACAGTTTTGATACGGGACAGTTCTGAAGTGGGACAGTTCTAGTATAAGGTACGGTTCTGATACGACAAATTTCTGGTAAAGGACAGTTCTAATAAGGGACACGGTTCTGGAACGTCCTTCCGCACAAGACCCCCTCAAAATCCCCCTGTAAACCTTCCATTTTTTCCAGGTTCTCTTCATGAATCACCCCCTCTCCGGACGTCAAATTCTCGCCACCACTGTCGTCTTCTCCGCTCTCACTGCTGATGTCGTCGACGGAAAATTGACGTCTTCTGGAGCCACGACGACGACGATGAAGCCGTTGGCAACTTCTGAGGAAAAAGTGCATAATAAGTGATATTCGATTTTCTAGTTGTTGTTTTTTTTTGGAATTATTTAATTTATTGGTTTTCTTTTATTTATTAGTCAATATGTGTGCATTTCTCGTTCTGTGCTTTATTTGAAATGGAATTTTCTTCCCGAAAAATATTTTTTTTCGAAAAAAAATTTCAAAAAATTTTACTTGGGTTAGTGTAATGTATTTTTTTTTGTTTCTTGTACGGAGAAAATGTGTGATTCTGGTCATTTTTTAATAAAATATAAGTTGAATTGGAAAAAAATTGGCTTAAAACCTCAATTTTAAGATTTTTCCAGAAAAATTAGGACTAGGCTCCGCCCACTTTTTCTTTTTCAAAAAAAAAAACAAAAAAAATTTTATTTTTATTTACAAAAAAACTATATGCAACCTTGCTCTAAGGATAAAATAAGTGAAAAAAAATTGAAAAAAAAGAAAAACAAACAGCGGTTGCAAAAAAAAGTGAATCTCGCCACAAAATAATTATTTTTTTACCCGTTTTCATCACTTCGTGGCAAGACCCGTCTCCCCCTAATACAGGGGCATGGCACAATTCAATCAAAACATTTATCCGGGATTGAACAAAATCTGTCGGAGACAACTCAATTTATCCGTCTGATGGGTCCATGCCACATGTTCCAGAAGTCTCTGAGGAGGATTTTCCAAAATTTCTCGAAGAATGGGAGTGAAGTATTGCCAATGCTCATTCAGAAGGAAGGAGATTCGTTCTTGGCGCTTTATTTTCTGAAAAATTTGAACACTTTTAGAAAAAAACTTTTTTTCAAAAATCGAGAGACAAAGTTTGTCAAAATCCATCAGAATATGAATTTTTGAATTCAGCTCGACAAGACGGTTCAAAAGAGTATAATCATGGCTATGTTTGCTTCAAGTTGGGTCCCGCCGCGAAAAATGGGTTACTGTAGGTTTAAAGGCGCGAAACCCAAGAGATTTCAAAGTTGTGCTAGGCTAGTCATGATTACACCTTTCTCAAAGCAGTTGACTTGCTAAATTCGAAAATCCAAGTTTCAGCTGGATAGGGTTGAAATCGGCCGGATTACTGTAGCACTTTCCACCTATTGTGCTACAGTAACAGGGCCAATTTTTATCTAATCGACTTGCAACCCATAGTTTTGAAATCAGCTCGCCGAGACGGTTTGAAAGAGTATAGTCACGACCAGGTTTGCTCCAAGTTGCGTCCTGCCGCGAAAAAATGGGGATTACTGTAGGTAAAAAGGCGCGAAACTCCAAAATGAGCTAGACCAGTCATGATTATACTTTTTTGAACCGCCTTGGCGCCCTGATTCTAAATCTGAGCTTTTCAAAAATAAATTTTAAAATTTTAAAATTTTAAAACAGAAAATGATCACTCACGAACTGATGAACGGCGGCATCATAGTCATACTTGCAGGTTTCCTGTAGATTTTTCATCCGATTCACTCTAGTGGCAAGGGTCTTGTTCGAAACTTGACGGGTTCCCTGAAATTAAAAAATTATTATAGGCTCCGCCCACTCTTTCTCAATTATTTTCTTACCTTGGAATCTGTGATAAAAACGGGGATTGTGTCCTTATGTGCCTGATCAAAAACAGCTTTCTCATGCTTTTCGTTAGCATCTTTGAGGTTCTGAAAAAAACTTTGAATTTGAATTTTTCAAGGAAAAAATTCAAATTCCCACCTGAACTTTCTCCTGGAATTCCACATCCTGCTGTTTTTCCACGTCAATAGCTTCCAAAATCTGCTCCTTGGCCTCTTCGATTTGCTCAAAATATGTGAAATCGTAGTTGGAGTTGTTATCACCCAAGATTGGTTTCAAGACGACATCCACAGCAAAATTCAGACTGTCTTGGCTCAAAATATTCTCGGTTTCGAGCATTTTGGCCTGGTCCTGGAGAGTGTCGGCGAGCTTCGAATTCTCCAGTTTGACCTTGTGTTTCTTGGCAAGGCAATCGGCGGAGTACTTCACCGCCATTGCTCTCCCTTTTTCTTTCTTGCAGCTGTCCTGAAATTAGTTGATTCTAGCTGTTCAAAACAAAGTTTTTTGGAATCGGTACGTCGAGAGCTTTCAGAAAAGCATGATCATGTCTAGGTTTGCTTTAGGTTAGATCCTGTCACGAAAACGCGGGGTTACTGTAGCTTTAAAGGCGCATAGACACCGGAATTTTTAAAATGGAGCCAGACTATTCATGATTATACTCTTCTGAACCGTCTCGGCAAGCTGATTGCGAAAAATCAAGTTTCAAAGCTTTCTGACCGGGATTACTGTAACAGGCAAACTCATTTGCTACAGTAACTCGGCAGGTTTTCCTTCAAACTTTACGAAACTCATATTTTCGAAATCAGCTGATCATGACGGTTCAGAAAAGTATAAACACGACTAGTCTAGCTCAATTCTGAAAATTTGTATTCTTCGCGCCTTTAAACCTTCAGTAACCCGCAGTTTTTGTGGTGAGACCCAACCTAAAGCAAACCTGGCCATGATTATACTCAAATTGAAGCCCTTAAAGAACTGAATTCAAAAATTTTAATCTCGAAACGTTCGAGTCAAAAATTAAAGAAAAACGACTCACATCAATCTCCTGGAAGACTTTCATCTGAAGCTGTCCATCAATTTCAGCTTGTGGGATGGCTGGGGAGATGGGTTCAAGGGTGTTCCATGGATGGATATTGGGCTCTGGCTGGATCAGGTAACCTTAAAAAATTACAATTTTGGCGGAAAAGTAGGTCAGAAATGAGCCAAAATGAGCCCAAAAACTCCCAAAATCTTACCATTGTTGTTGACGTTATTATTGCCAACAAGGGGAATATAAGGCTGTTCAACCTTCTGATCCCACTGATAAGGTATCAGCTCTCCTTCTGGATACTGCATTTGGCCATCACCCATCCCCTGATCCATGGGCTCCGCCCCTTCCAAAAGAATATATTGAGCCTTCTGAAAATCATCGTCGTACATCTTCTGCTGAGGTGGCGAATAGATCATTCCCGGCTTTTGGAAGTCATCGTTTTGGTAGTTCTGCTGCTGGGGGATGAAGCCGAGTGTGTAGGCGGCTGGGGAGTTGTAGTATTGGTTGGTGTCCTGAATAATTTTTTTTGTGGAAGTTTTCGAAAAAAAGCCGAATCCATAACAAAATTTGCAAAATGACCGAAAGAGCAAAATAGGCGAAAATTGATTAAAAATAAGACAATTCGGAGGGTAAGGGGGTCCGGTCCGCAATTTTGCGTCACGGTGATCATTCAGGCTTGTCATTTAAAACGACGGCATTTATGAAATATTTGTCTTCAAAACAGTTCAATTATGTCGGAAAAAGCATTTTTGGAGGAATTTCAAAAAAAAATTTCTGTTAGTCCGGTCCGCAAATTGGCGTCACGGTGAACATGCACAGTCGGCATACTGAATGACGACGATTTATGAAATTTTGCTTTAATTTTCTCAAAAAATCATAAATTGTCGTGATTTCAAATGCCGACTGTGCATGTTTACCGTCACGCAAAATTGCGGACCGGATAAAACCAAATTCGAAATTCTTCCCTTTTTTGCTTTTTTCTCAAATTTTTTTTTATTTTTTTTTTCAATTTTTCAATTTTTTAATTGAATTTTTAATGTTTTCAGAAATGCTTCTTACCATTTCAATATCGCTCATGTCGTATCCACCATTCTGAACACCGTCCCACCCCTGGTAGCCATGGGCTTCTGTCATCTGAAACTGAAAAAAAAATTTGTTTGAACGAAAGTATTTTCAAAAAATTTTAAGAAAAAAAAAGAATTTAAAAAAAAACAAGTAATCATATGAAAAACAAATAAAAATTTATGTTTTAGAATGAGAAAAGTAAAAAAAAAAAGATTAAAAAACAATTGCAAAAAAAAAGGTTCATCAAACAAAATTAGGAATAAACACGTGCAGTTTGAGGGTGTTAATATATTAGGTTAGTAACTTGACATTTGGAAAAATGAGAGAGTATGGAGAAAAGAGAGAATTAGAGACGCTGATAAGAACGAAATTCTAGGAACTATCAACCATCAGATGGCACGTGAACACGGGAAAAACTGTATGGAGAGAGCAGGTGTACTCTAGCGATAAAATTGGAACTGAGATCACCAAATCAGAAATGATGTGATACATTTTTGAAGAATTTTATTATAAATATGGTGAACAAAATTTTCTATCAAAACGAAATTACTTGAAAATTCATTTTCAAAACCAGCATTTTCTGAAAAAAAATCAGTTTTCGAGCAAGTTATATGTTATTTCTTCACTGGAAATAAGATCGGGTACAGCGCGAAACTAAAGTTTTAATTTTCATGTTTCAATTTAGAAATTTTCCTTTCTGAAAACTTTGAAAATTCAAATAATGGCTTGCGAATCTGGGCCCACAAAAAAAATTTTTGCTCAAAGTTGATAATTTTGACAAGAGAAGAACGGAAAGCTGTTAAAATAAAGTCCCTCAGAATTTGAAAAGTTCAGCATTTTATTATTTTTAAAATGAAAATCATCGTTCCAACCCGAAAAATCTGTGCAAAACACTTTCGCATCTTTCTCGGAAGTGGCTAGTATCACAATGACTCATGACATTTCCCTGACTCCTCTCTGTCGGTCAACAATTTGATAGGAGGAGAACAAAGAGTGATAGAGAAGAAGTGGAAGTGATTGCAAACTGATGTGTGATTTCCACGGAAATATTGATACCAACTGACAAACTAGCAATTGACAAATGTGTCAAGGAAAGAAGAGAAGAAAAGGGGCGGAGCCTGCCACAAAAAGACCGAAAATGGCATTTTCCTCACGAAAAAAAAGGGGCGGAGCATGTCATAATAATTTTTACGACAATTGACAGCTGGGTACGTCGGGTAATAGGAATAGAAAAGAGGAAACAATGAAGAGCAAAGAAGTATGCGGAGCCTGATAACAGATGGTGAGTAATGCGAATAGAAATGAATGTAGGATGATGCTCGGTGAGAGCTCCATGAACAGGCCAATGATGTAAACAACCAGTATGTCAATAGAACTATCGTTTTGCTGAAAGATGATATCAGTTCAAGTCAGGATTAGCAATGGTAGAAGATTGATTAGTGAAATACTAACTCTTGAAGGAATCAACTCTTAATTACAGGTTGATTGCCTCGAATAGAACAGACGTGACAGTATACTAGTGCATTTTTTCCTTTTGTTTCACGAGTTTCAATTAGCAGTTGTTTTCTTTCTTTTTGTAGAAAATGTTCAAAATTCCCTGGATTAACAGTCTTCTCCGTGTGAAAAAATGTTCGTTCAATGAAATTCGTTTAGAACAAAATGGGAAAATTGGCCAGCTACACTTATTTAAAACCCCGGGAGGCATATCGGAAGCATTACAAGTCAGTGAAACGTTGATTTGGAAAGCAGGGCTTCAGAAGTCTTATTAGAAATTCGAACATTTTTTGGCCTCAGGAACAGTTTGTACGCAAAATTTCGCAGTCCAAGCATTTCGAACCAAAAAAAAAACATAACTTCTCTATCAAACTATGAATCACAAGATAGTTGTTTTACATATCTAAAGATGGCATTTTTTCCCGATAAAATCCCTATACACATGTGAAACGTTCCAATAGTCCATGAAATAAATAATATTTTATGCAAAACCTCAAAATTACGGTGAAACATTGTTTTTTGGTGGAGAATGCTTTGAGTTGAAGGTGTCTTGAGTGCGGAATTTCCCCTGTCAAAATTAGTTCAGGAGGCCCACACTGTAGGTCACAAACGAATTGAAGATTCCGGTACAAAAAGTTCTCAATCAGGTCTTTAAAAGTCAGAAAAAAAACCGGAACGAAACCTTGAAAATTGATCAAATTAATTGTTATCGAAAACACAACACGGAACTAGCCCTCAGAATGACGAATAGATCATCCTCCACACATATCACTTACACTAATCAGCGTGTTAAAATAGATTTTCCCCTACTTGTCAAATTAATCATCTCTCATCTGATCGGATGGGAGAAGGGGGGGGGGGGGGGTCCCGATAGAAATGGAGACCACATGGAAAAAAAGAGAGAAAAAATTGAAAAAAAAGTGAGATCAGAAGGGTAAAATCAAAGAAAAAGATCAAAATCTTATTGCTTAGAGAGAGGGAGTATTGCGAAATGAATCACCATTTTTCTCTTTTCGTTCTTGTTTGTGTGTGGTTATTAGAGTACGTATGTATGTTCGGACTGGTGGAAAATAAGAAAAAAAATGAGAGAAATTGAGAGAAAACAAAAAGAGAAATGGACACACATGATGTCAATGATAGGGGTTAGGACTGGGAGTGCAAAAATTACCTATTGGAGTTTGGCGAACGGGGGGATGTCCCTTTTTTCTTAAGTTTTGTTCCCTTTTTTCATGCTGATTCAAGTTTTTATAATGGAATCGCTTGAATATTGTCCTCAAGCTCTCAAAAGATGTCCGAAAGTTCAAAAAGTCCTTGAAATTTTTCAGAAAATTGAAATCGGCAGGCTTGGAAGATCTCGGGCTGGCCCGGCCTGAGTTTTTTCCGACTCGGCCCGGACCGGCCCGGTCGACCCGATGTATCATGGGAACCCTCCTATCATACTATGAACAAAACAATTTAGAAGTTGAAGTATGAGCTGAATCAAAAAGTCGACAGGATGGGTTTGGGAACGGTGGTCGGCGGACGCTTTCAAGGGAAAAGTTTGGAGTGAGGCTGTTTTCCACTACAGTTTTGTATTGTTTATAGTCATTTTCGAGTCAATTCGTAGCGAAAATCAGAATCTGCATGGAAATATACTTTGGATGATGTTCATTTCTCATTTTTACTTGAAAAATCACAATTGTCTAGTTGGGAAACTGAAAAAGTTGGAAAAAAAAACAAATATTCTTTATCGATTTCTTGCACAATCACTTGTTCTCTTTTGACCTGCAAACTCTCTAGTATATATTTCAAATTCTTATCAAACTCTGCTCGCTCTCTTTTGACGTCAATCATGGAATTGAGTCATTTACTTCCACGATGATTCGTATATGATTATTAATATGTTGATGATGATTATGATAAGAATGATTGATAAATAATGAGGTAAATTACAAATTGCTAATTTCCGGAGGAAATTTAAAAAAATATTGTAAATTTTTTTGCAGAAAACGATAAGTTTTTGTTTGTTTGTTTGATTTGATTTTTTTCGTCTGAAACCACGAAAAAACTAGGAAAAGTAGGAAAATAAAGAAAAAAAAATTTATTTCAATACTTTTAAACTTAGAAGGGTTTCGTTTCAATTTCCAATGAAAAGAGGTGAAGTCACAGAAGTATCTGGATGAGGAGAAAAAAAGGAACCCAAAGATGAGAGTAACCTTTGTAAATCCTTTGTAAAGTAAATCTCCGAAAGCGGTCATAGTAGCTTTGAGTTCGCTTATTGAGTTCAAAAGTATTCTTCTTCAAGATCTCGTAATCAATATTGAAGAAGGAATCGGTTCCCGGAATCGGAATTGCATCAGAATCGAAAGTCTCTTCCAACAATTTGAAGTCGTGTGTATTATAAACAGTCACTTCACAATACTCAAAGTTCGGAGAAGCGAAGATAGCCTGAAAGTTAAAAAAAAACAATAATGTTGAAAAGTAATTGATCATACTTACATTTTTGAGCTTTGCGAATTCGTCAATCGACATTCTTCGAACATTGATTCCAAAACGATTGAAATGGAGAAGATTCTCAATTGGACAGTTCGTTTCTCCAATAAACCCATTCTTAGCGAGCTTCCACTGATCCAATTGAATAATCTCATCGAAATTAATAAAATCGTGATGTTCAAAGTGCTATTGCTCAAGATATTCAGGCTTGAGATATGGCAAAACTGCAAGAATTTCGGTGAGCTCGTGAACAAACAAATGAAGTTTTTTGATCGAAATTTGGTTGTCCAGTGAACGGTGCATATTCTTAACCGCTTCATTCTCTATGATAAAAAACAGATTCTTCATCGATTTTAAGTTCAACTTCTTCGTGATAACGCACAATCAAATCGATTTGATAGAAGAAATGTTTCGAATTGTCGACTGTTTCACGCAGTCCCTTTGACACATTTCGAAGGATTAATCTGAGAAAAAAAGAGGATTATTCATCAATTGTTTGTAGTTTAGTTACTTACTTCTCTTTCCATCCCGATTTTTCAATCAATTTCTCCACAACTATCACAGGAAAATCAGAGAATTCACGTGTCTCTGGATCCTTGCTCCTATCATAGTCCAAATCATTCTGTCCATTTTCGAATCTATACCACCAAAAATCGAAATCCTTGTATTCCATTGCATCATCTCCATACTTCTTACAGAATGTTTGATATCCTTTGAAGACACTTTTTCCTTGTTGAAATTGATTTTTGATGTATTTGAGGCGAATCTTGTGGTCTTCAACGGCATTTGTGCTGAGTTTTGATAGACTCTGATCGAGTGATGACGCCATTCTGTAAATTGTGTATAGATTGAAAAGAAGTTGAGTCGAATATGGAATGGTAAGAACTGAGCAATGAAACATTCTCAGTGTTCCAAGAATCTTTAAAGAATTTCTTTGGGAGAAAACATTTAAATATTTTTGAAAAATCTTTTAAAATGCACATTCCGCATTTTTTCCAGAAGAAAACATAAGAAAACCAGCTAGAAAAACCTAAAAACCGAAGCGAAAAAGCCCTGAAGTAACCCAAAAAATGTTTGCGCGTCCAATAAGGTACCGGGTACGCAATTTATTGTTTGAAGGGGAGAAGGTAAACGAAAATTGGGGTTTTTCTTGAATTTTTTGTATTGAGAAATTGAAATTGGTTTTTTTTTAAACCAACATTGAAAAGATACGGTTGGACATTGGGCTAGAAATCAAGAAAAAATGCAGAGAAATTAGGAAAATTACGGTAGTTTATTCACACTGCGTACTCGGCATTCTAGTTGACGCGCAAGTTTTTTCCCTAAAATTTTCATACACAACCGTTATTATCTGAACAGTAAGGGTAGAGAGTTGAAGTATGGAATGGATTTAAAAAAACCAGGCAAAAGCAACAGAATTCGCATAAATATTGTCAAATTAATAATTGTTGTGCAAGGAATTCAAATTTTTATTTTCGCGGGCGGTCCGCCTTTTTCGATCTCCAAGCTATTTTTAATTTTACGCAGTGCGAAGTGAAAGTGGGCGGACCACCCGCGAAAATAAAAATTTGAATTCCTTGCACAACTATTATTAATTTGACAGTAAATGCATTTATTCGAGAGCTAATCACAGAAAATCGGATAGAAAATACCATAGTAACAATGATTGTAAATAGTGAGTTGTCGGAAAACGAGGGTGCAATAGAAAATGGCGGGAAAAGAAGAGATGAAGTTGAAAAGCATTGGTTTTCTTAAACTCAAAGGAGCATTCGTTGTCAAACTTAATTTATACTGTCTGCGGAATAAGAAGAGTTCTACCATCAAATGCATTCAAAACTGCTCTTTTACCATCTTCATCATGTACTGTCACGCCACAATATTTGAAATGAGGAGAAGCAAGAAGTGCCTGAAGGAAAAAAAAAAAGATGAAAAATCAAAAAATCTAAAGTTGAACTTACATTTTTCAGTTTCACAACGTCGTCAATCGACATGTTTCGAGCAGAGATATCGATTTCTTCAGCATGATAAAGGCTCTCAAATGGAAGTTCCGCACTATAAGCATGCAAAGTTTTTGCTTGCTTCCATTGATCCAATTTAACGACCTCATCCAAGTTAATGTATCCATCAAATTCGAAATGAATGAAAATACGTTCGAGAATCTTTGGTTGTAGATATGGAAGGACAGCAAGAATATGATCAACACTTTTGGGAAAAATATGAAATTTCGCAACTGGAATATGATGATTCAACGATTTGAAAGCTTCGAGAACTTGAGTAGTATCTTGTTCGTTCAGATCTGTTTCGATATCAAAGCGTTCCACTTTCATTTTTGGTCAATTCATCATTATCACAGCTACTTTTAATGCTTGTTTCCAGTGTTGGAATTTCGCGTACTCATCGTCGAGTGACAGAGAATAGTTACCGCTTTCCATAGTCAACCAGAAGTTTTCGAAAGAGTATTTCATGTTGTCAACAGTTTCTCGAAGTCCTTGTGACACATTTCGAAGGGATACTCTGAAAAAGAAAGAGAATTAACAGGAAAAAATTGATTCATTCTTACTTTCCTTCCAAAGTCAACTTTCCAATAACCATCTCCGCAACTTCCACTGGAATATCCAATAATCCCGGTTTTTTCGGATCTTTGTTTCTATCATGATCCAGATCGAATTGCCCATCTTTGAATCGATAAAACCAATATTCGAATTCATGATATTGCATTGTCTCCGAGAATTTTGCAGAAACTCTTGAACGCTTCCTCGACTGGTTTCCCATGATGGAATTCATAGCGAGCAAAAAGTAGAATTTGTTCTCTGGTGAAGGGAACGCTTTCAATTTTTCCGTTCGGCTGAAATATCAGAACAATTTGAGAATGATTTAGAATGAAATGGAAACGTTTCGAGTGTTTTCCCACAGAAATTTGCGTTTTATACAGAATAATTAAAACGAGGCGACGAGAACTAGGAAGAAGTCTACTATTGGTTGGCGCCGCCAATTTCCTGCGGCCGCTGATCATGATTGGTTTCGATTTTGGTTTTTTAGGGAGAAAAAACTATAAAAATTGTGAGAATCGGTATTCGAGAAGTTCTTTTTGCATTTTCGTGCAGAAAAACTTCACAAAAGTCGCCAAAAATACCGAAAACTCGAAAAAAAGGCAAGAAAAATATTGAAAAAGCATGACAGAACTTTTGCGCGTCAAATAGGGTACCGGGTACGCAATTGTCTTTCAAAACTTTCATTACAGCAAGAATTGCTGCTTTTTAATAACGCTTCATTTCTGAAATTTGTTTTAAGAGCTTTATGAATTGTTTTTTTGTTATTTTTCAATATTATTCAAGTTTAAAAGCGCTTAAAAAACTCCATAGAAAATAAAAATTGAGAGAAGTTACTGTAGTTCTCATAATGCGTACTTGGCATTTCATTTTACGCGCAAACGCTTTTATAATTTTTCCTAATTTTTTTTTTGTTTTTTCAGTTCCGAGTGGGTTTCAAGCGTGTTTTTCAAGTTTTTTCATAATAAAAAATAACAAGAACTATGCAAAAATTTTCGGTTTTCACAAAAAACGCATAAAAATTCATCGAACATCGAGTTCCCTGAGGATAACGAGAAATCAGTTGAATTTATGCCAGCGTACTGATATTTATTCAATTTTTCGCGATTTATCAAATTGAAAAAAAAAGAATTCCTACTAAAATTTCCATTTTTTTACAGGTTGAATTCCTCCGAGCAAACCGAGCTCAAGGAAATAAAAACCGAATTCGAAGAGGATCAATATTATATGGACTTTTATCAGCCACCGCCTGGATACTTTGCGTTTAAACGAAGAGGATTCTATTTCCCTGATCACATTCCAGTTAAAAATTTTGTGCCGCCACCGCCACCACCAAAGTTGATGGATTTACCGGCGAAATTTCTGCAAAGTGCTATCAAGGAATTGGATTGAGATCAAAGGTAGAATGTAAGAAAATTCAAGAATCGATAACATGAAAGCAGGCTTGGTCGGAAAACATTTTTGGAAAATAAAATGATTTTCCGAGGAATAATTTCGGAAAATCGGAAATCCGAATTTTTTCCGAAAAAGAAACTCGGAAAATCTTGGAAACCCTTCAAAAATTGCTCTTTCTCTGACTTCTCACTTGAACGTGGACAAATTGATGATTTTCTATCACAAAATTGACTGGAAGAAGTCTTTTGAACCGAAAAGTCGTTCAATCAATAAAAAAAGACGAAAGCAGTAGCTAACATGAAATTTGTCAGTTTTTATATCCGATTTCCCAAAAAATATATTCGAAAATTTTCTTAAAAAAGTTTTCCGATTCATTTTTCCGATTCATTTTTCTGGAAAAATTTCCCGAAAAAAGTCGGAAAATTCGAAGATTCCGTTTTCCGACTCCAAATAACCCTGCTTGAAAGACAAAATGAAAGCTGAGCATTTCTTCTGAAAATTACAACTTTGTAAGAATATTCGAAAAGAAAATGTCTTAAAATGAATCATAAACACAGTTTTTTTCTCGAAAAATGCAAAATTTTTTCAGAGTATCCCTTCGAGGAGTGTGCCGTACATTGTGCCATCTCGTCGACAAATTTCCACCTCTTCAATGCCAGGAAATCATTCTAAACTGTGCATACCACTTGACAGAATTATCAGTTGACGATGAAGCGGTTTTTTCAGCAGAAGGCATTCAACGGATTACTCATTCAATGGCCAAATAATTATAAACATATTCGATATGAAGAAGAATGGAGACGTGCTCTTGAACACTTGCGAATGGTTCTAAAAAGTCCAGTGGCTGTTTCGGAACTTCGAAAAGTGACAATTCAAATTCAAGATTCGTTGGATGGATAATTATCGAAAAGGGTTGAGAGAGAGGCGGCAGAATGCACTTTGCACTCTTTAAAACGTCCGATCAAAGCGAATTCTCTTCAATTGAAAGTGAAAAATGAGAAGGAAGTGTTGGCAATTCTACCGTATTTCGAGCCACGTGTACTTGAAGTTATCGATATTCAACATGTGGAAACTTGCCTCAATTCCAGCATTAAATTGTCTGAAATTGTTCGACTGAAACAGTTTAGAAGAGCCAGAAATGTGGATATTAAGAATGCATTCGTCACTATCAAAGATCTCACTTATCTTTATAGAGTAAGTGCGCTCCATTGACATTTTTGCAATTCAAATATGATTTTTCAGGTTGTCCTGTGAAGTCAGCTTCCATAATCGAAAGGCGATTGGACCACTGCCGGACAATTTTCGAGTGGAATATGGAGACGATTATGTTATTTTTAGAAAACTTTAAGCCTCTTTTGTTGTCTTTTTTGTTGTTTTTTCACAATGAAGTTTTCTGATTTTTTTTTCTGTTGTTTCAACTTATTCTCATGTTATTAATCATTTTTTCATATCTGTTTTTCTAATTACCGGGACTTTTCCACTGCAATCTTTGCAAAATCAAGGTATTGTCAGTTCACACGAGGTGTCACCTACAGTAACCGGAAAAACCGTGCGGCAAGGTGATTTAAAACCCCGCCCCTAGTGGGCGGGATCTGCAATTCCCCCGCACGCTTTCCGATTAATTTTTCACTGCAGTAGTTTTTTCGTTTTCTTTTCATTTTTCAGGCAGAATAATATAGATTCGTTCAGTTCTGAGACGGGAAAACATGCAACTTAAACACTCTTAATGTAGAAAAGGCTATGATTATGGAAACTCCAGTTTTTTTCGTTAATATTCTCCGTTTTCAATTAAAACCCATTACATGTGCTAATAATCGACAATTTAACAAAAATAAAGCCAATTAAGCTTGGAATATGCAAAAACCAATAGTCAACACCCCCCGCCGACCCAAAAAAGCTTTATTAGTAATCATGAAAAATCAACAATTAGTGAACGGAACTTTTATGGCACAATAATAGATTTTAACTCGATAAGAATATAATTTTCGCACTAAAAAGTATTTTTTTAACGAAAAACACAAAAGAACACCGAACGAATCTCTATTTTGCCTGAATTACATGAAGAAAACGAAAAGATTGATGCTGCGATAGGTTGAAACGTGGCAGTGTGCGCCGCAACTTGCAGTTTCGGAGCGTGGCCTAAATTACAAGTGCGCCGCACTTGCGGAGGTGACACCTCGTATGAATTGACAATATTTTTCGGTTTGATAAGGTTTTTGAACACGCCTGAGCGTGAAAGACACGAAAGTTTGCTATTTTCGCCGATTTTAGGACGGAAAAGCCTATTGATTCCCATGGGAAATTACTCTTACTCAGATCTTCTAAGTTGTTTAATTTAACCTAAGAAAAACTTGATTTCTTGGAAACATGCAGATTTCAAAAATTTTGTGGCATTTTTTGCAAAATTCACAATCTTTTTCCTTGCGAAAAACGCGGTATGCTTGTGTTGAGTATTATTTATCACGATTATCTCTAGTTTTTTTCTTTAAAACAATTCGAAAAAAAGTGTTCCTTCCGTTCTTTAGACTTTAGGTTTCTAATTTTTTTTCCAGAATGACGTCTTCACTCGATCAGCAGTTATTAAAACTCAATTTGAACTCGGTTGATGATCACAAGATACGTCTGAAGTACATCAAAAATCAATTTCAACAAGGAAAAACTGTCTTCAAAGGATACCAAACATTCTGTAAGAAGTTTGGAGATGATGCAATGAAGTACAAGGATTTCGATTTTTGGTGGTATAGATTCGAAAATGGACAGAATGATTTGGATTATGATAGGAGCAAAGATCCAAAAACAAGAGAATTTTCCGCTTTTCCAATGGATGTTGTGGAAAAATTGGTCGAAAAGTTGGAGTTGAAAGAAAAGTAAGAAATATAATTCAAAACTGTCCTGAATTATCGTTTTTTTTTTCAGGTTGATCGTTCGAAATTTGTCCAAAGGTCTCCGTGAAGCAGTCGAAAAAGGGAAATACGATTTCAAAGAATTCCAATTATCTGTGGGCGGCAAATACAATTGGATAAGAAGCGACCACGAGCGTTTGAGATGGGAGAATTGGAAACAAGCCTTGCGAGATTTCGTTATTATTATGAGATGGCCAAAAATCAATCTGGGCGTCTTATTTATCGACTTCAACTGGAATGAACAAGATACAACTCACGTTCTCGAGGCTTTCAAATCAATAGATCATCAAATTCCAGTTTTCGCAGCTCACATCTCAGTCACACATGTTGATGAAGTACTTGCAGTGCTTCCCTACCTGAAACCAGGAATTCTTAAAAATTTTCTCATCGAATACGTCATTGAATATCACTACATCGATTTAAATGAAATCGTCATATTGGATCAGTGGAAACAGGCTAAATATTGTATTATCGATCAAGTGAAGGAGCTCCCGATTGAAAGCCTTTTCCATTTCGAAACTATCAGAATCACTGTTGAAAGAATATCAATCGAAGAATTTAAAGAACTGAAAAATGTAATTCAATGTTGTTGAGTTTTCAATCGTTTTTTTTTTACTTTCAGGCATTTCTCGCTTCTCCAAAGTTCAAATATTGCTATATAAAAGTGGATAATAAAGATGATAACGACGCAATTCGGGATGCATTTGAAGACGAGATTATTCCAATTCCGGAAACAAATCAGTTGTTTGAAATCGAGTTTTATACCGAAGACGGAGTCGAAAGCGAGGACGAGGACGAGGTCTATTATGGAGGTCCTGACGCCACTTTTTCCTTCAAAAAAACAGACGCTTGATTCATAATTTTCAGTAAACCATAACTCCAATTTTTACCTCGCGTTTACCTCGTTTTTTTTCCCTCGTTGACCTTGTTATAGTTTTTTTTTTGTCTTATAATAAAATGCATTTGTTTTGTTTCATCATCATTGAACAGGCTTTGATGTTTTCAACATTGTTTGATATCTTTTCACCTTTTTTCTCATTTTCCGAATGCCAATTCGCGTTGAGCATTTATTGCACACCAATGGACGCTAAACTTGCCAGGAATTCAAGCTTTTATTTTTGCGAGCGGTCCGCCACTTTATTTTTTCAACAGTAACATGATTAAAAATGAAAAAGGCGAAAGACGCATTTTTAGAAATGGGCGAAGGCGCACGCCACCCTACCTCGGGAAAATGCGACATTGCGCAAAAGTGGCGACACCGGAAAAGCGCCATAGTTCATTTTGTGCGTGTTTCCCGTGAGGAAGCTTTTTTAAAATTTACTACTGAAGATTTCATATTATTAATTATAAAAAATTTAATATCCAATTTTATCGAAAAAGCCTAAGACAGATTAAAGATTTAATGATTTCCGACGAAAAAAACATAAAATATCGAGATTTGATCAAAAATTGAAAAAGTTGAGACCTGTCAAAGTATAGAAGTTTTTTAATTCAACAAGAATCTATGGAAAAAAAAACATTGTCTGTCTCGAAATAGTACTGTAATGTTATGAAAATGTTCATTTTTCGTTCTCAATGCGGATTCTGCGATATATGTTCTTTCTTTTTCTTTCTGTCTGGTCTACCCGATGTTCTTCTTTCTCTACGTCCACTTCGTTTTCAGATTTCAAACTTCTGGGAAATAAGTGCGGGTCAAGTAGGCTGAATCAAAAATTATAAGCCAAAAGGTTGGTAGAAAATTACACAGAAAAAATGGCGACGGAGGGAGCCTGAAAGGAATAATGACATCATACACATTTGATTTTTCAGAAAGATAACACGGGTAGAGACATCTGGAACGGGCATACATAACACGGGTTCTTAGCTACAAAAACAATTAAAAGCCAAGAGGTTAGTACAGTAAGAAGGGTTTGAATGAATGGCGATGGAGGGAGCCTGAAAGGAAAACACACATTACACAAATTAGAGCAAGAGCCACTTATTACAGAAATGCCAACGCCATCTAGACATAAAATAGCTAAAAGAGAGCAGATGGCTCATGCTCGTGATTCCAGTCTCCGTAACAAACACGAGGAGCAGATACAGCAGTTGAACGATAAATTATCCGAAGCAACATCTGATTTACAAAATTCTCAACAGAAAATTCTAACCCTCACCACCCAGATTGAGACATCTAAAGAAATGGAGAAGGAATTGGAGAAAAAACTGTTTGATAAAACTGAAGAGTCCAATAGATACAGAAACAAATGGAGTGAATGTAAATCAGAAAAAATGGAAATCGAAAGAAGATTGTCAGCAGCTGAAGACCAAATTGTTCTTCTTCGTCGAAAAGTTTTCGAGGCCCAAGATGCCAAAGAAGATTCTGAAAAGCAGTTAAAATTAGAACTACAAAATCTGAAGATTTCTCGATCAGCTGTAGTCCACGATGCCATCATTCACCAGAAGACCGTATCAGATAGGCTCTATGAGAAAAGGATTCGTGCTCTGAAATCAAAAATTACACAATTATTGACTCAGCATCCATTCCGAAACGTGAAAATGAAGTCATACAGTAGGAAGCTAGATAGGAAGACCAAGAAAAAGCGGTTCCGTATCCTTCTTGAATGGATCAAAAAGACTGTTGGCCCTGATTACGATGATTTTCTCACTGAACTATGTCGTGAAATTGCTAAAGATCCACAATTCACATTCAAAACAACACTCAGTGATTTCGATAGCTTCCTAGCAGTTGTGAAGTGGAAGCTATCAGATACGTTCTTGCGTGAATTCAAAGCCTTCACCACCAGCAAAATAGGATTTGATGTGTTATGTTCCCGTGAAAAAATTGCCAATCTTCGGAAAAGATACAGTAACCTCGACCAGTACGATATCACTGCCAAAACCATAATGAAAAAGCGAGGATCCAGAGACATTGAAGTGGAATCTACAGTAATCAGAGCAAAAGACGTCACGGGATTGATCAGACAGAGAGTTGAACGGCTTCATTCCAACGGAAAACTTAGCTTCTCAAGTCCAGATGACGTTATCACTCTTGGTGTAGGAGGAGATAAAGGAGGTCAGCATACGAAGTTGGTCGTTTCATTTGGAGACACTGACGCGCCCAATAATCCTCACGGACTTCTCCTTTTGGGCATGTATGAAGCCAGTGACGACTACAATGGACTTTCTGAGCATATGCTTCCCGTTCTTCAGATGATCAATGATATTGAAGAGTTGACCTATATGGAAGATGGAGAAGAAGTCACTCGCAAAGTCTCAAAAATTCCTGTTGGTGACTGCAAGTTCTTGTCAGCCATTTTAGGACACGCAGGCCAGTCTTCTTCAACTCCTTGCTTCGTTTGCAAGCTTAAATGGACGTGCAAAGGATCTTCAGCTGCTCGTGTCGGAACCTTCGACTTCTCCCAAACCGGTCCTTTATACGATGCAAATGACTTAAAGACTCCACTTCTCTCGTTCCATCCTCATTCCATCTGCCCGCCAAGCCTTCACATTATCCTCGGATTAGTCCAAAAGTATATCATCAACTGGTTTCTTGGACTGTGTAACAAAATTGATTGTGGTGATGAAGAACTTCCGGAAGACCTCTTATTACAGAAGAAGACGTTGAAGGAATTAAAAGATGAAGAAGAGTACTACGAGAGTCGTCTTAGCAGTTCCAGATCTTCTCTCGCTTTCGTTGAAACTCTTCTTGAAGTTGTTCAGAAGTCAATCACAACCGGATCAGGAACCATCGGCAACACAGCAGCATGTGCATCAGTATTCTGCGTCATCGCTGGATCGAAGAGAAGTATCAATGTTAACACTGATACTTTCTTCTGTAAGACTTGCAATTCCTTTGTCCATCACGCATGCTCGTTTCACATCAATCGAGAGGAAGAAGATGCACCAGAAAAATGCTTCGATTGTGAGCAGAAGAAGAAGAAGAAGTCCGGTGGTGTGCTCGAGAATCGTCTCCATCATCTTCAGATACTTCAATCGGAATTCCAGAATACAGTAAACGGTGACATGGAAGTCTATTCGGAAGTGTTCGAAGAACGTATGAAGTTGGAAGATGCGCTGAAAGAAAACATTGGAGACATGAGGAAAACATTCGAGAAAGCGCTGAGATCTGTAGGCTGTGATACCCGTACATGGTATCAACAGCTTACGGGAAATCAAGCTCGTAACTTGCTTCGCCCACAAAACTTCATGAGAGTAGCTGCTGTTTTTCCTGCTGAGTTCGCAGAAAAACTGGAAATCATGGAGCAACTTGTGGAGGATCTCTCAACTATCATGTCTAGCGCAAAGAACAAAGAGCACAGCGACGAAGAAATCAACGTTCTCGCTTCTGCTATCAAGAACTTTGAGGTCAACTTGAAGTTTCTTCAACCTCAGGCTACAGTATCAACCAAGTTACACGTGCTCTGTGCTCATTTAATCCCCTATCTACGAATTCATCGCAGTTGGGGTACTGTCAACGAACAAGGACAGGAGCATTTACACGCTGTAATCAACTCCCTGATTGTTAGGATCGCTTCGGTACGATCTCCCATCCAGAAGTCGTCTATCATCGTGAAGACGATGTCCAACTACAATTTCCTCTTTGATACGGGCAGTTCTTGGTTCAAAGTCCCGGAGTAGACCATTCTTCCAATGAAAAATTTGTTGATTTGCATTCTTCACATTGAACCTGAAATTAAGGCGGAGAAGTATTTAGAGTAATATTCGGCTAACCGCTCATCCTTTTCAGCTTGCTCTTCTTTTTCTTCCTCGTTCTTCTCATCATCATGTTGCCGAAGACACTTCTCTGAAAACAAAAAATAAAAAATAGTTTTGAGTATACTATTATGACTAGGCATAATTCTAAATTTACACGTTACTCCTCGACTGTTTCCACCGGATATATGAGCTTGATTCTTCTTCCTTTTCCACAACCATCTTCACCTGAAAAAAAAGAAATTTTCATAGAAATTGAAACAAACAAAGGCTCTTCTGGAGCTTCAACATTATCCGAAATCCGAGAAGAATCCTGCTATGCGATTGTCTTCCGATATCGACTACTTTGCTTCACTGGTGAGACGAATCTGGAATAAATTTTTGGCGGAGAAGTATTTAGAGTCCATTTCGACTAACCGCTTTTCTACGACTCCTGACGATTTGACGAGGGCATTGCTGAACGGTTCTCTTCCTGAAAATAAAAGTAATTATATAGAAATATTTGTAACATTTTTCACGGAAAATAATCACATGACGTCGAACATCAAAAAAATAGTTTGTCAAGAAGATATTTATGCCGGAAAAGTCAAAAAATTAACAGTCAAACAATGCAAATACACTGGCAATATTTATTGGTGAGAGAGCGGAAAACCTATGAGAGACGCAGACAATGCGCCAACGGCGCACTGAAAGCGGGTCAGTGCGCCCTTGGTAACATTCCCTGATCAGGGTGGCGTGAGGCGACCTTTACCTTTAAAAAAAAAGCGAAGGCCGCCTTCGCCTTAAAAAGGAAAAGCCTTATATTTCACATAGATATATATATATAATAATTTTTTAAAAATGCGTTCTTTTCGTTCTTTCTGTTTTCTTCAATTTTTTTTTTCCAGAATGACGTCTTCACTCGATAAGAGTTTATCAAAGCTCAACATAAATGCCGTTGAAGATCAGAAGAATCTTCTGAAACACATCAAAAATCAATTTCAACAAGGAAAGACTGTTTTCAAAGCATATCAAACATTCTGTAAGAAGTATGGAGATGATGCAATGGAATACAAGGATTTCGATTTTTGGTGGTATCGATTTGCAAATGGACAGAATGATCTGGATTATGATAGAGCAAAGATCCAAAAACAAGAGAATTTTCCGCTTTTCCAATGGATGTTGTGGAAAAATTGGTCGAAAAGTTGGAGTTGAAAGAAAAGTAAGAAATATAATTAAAAAAAAAAGGTTTTTCGTTTTTTTCCGGTTGATCGTTCGTAATGTGTCCAAAGGTTTCCGTGAAGTAGTCGACAACGGGAAATACGACTTCAGAGAATTCCAATTATCTGTGGGCGGCGACTGCAATTGGATTATTAGCAATGAAGAGAATGTGGGATGGGAAAACTGGAAACAGGCATTGCAAAGTTTTGCTATTGTTACGAAATGGCCAAAAATGAATCTGGACAACTTCACTATCGACTTTGATACCAACGAAAAAAAAAAACAAGTCAAGTTCACGAAGTGTTCAAATCATTGGACCGTCAAATTTCGTTAGTGGAAGTTGTAATCGCAGTTCCACGTGTTGATGGACTACTTGCCGTCCTTCCGTATTCAAAACCAGGATATCTTGAAAATATTATCATCATCGGCGAAGACTCCGATAACTACATCGATTTGAATGAGGTCGTCAAATTAGACCAATGGAAACAGGCTAAGCATTGTGATCTCAGGCATGTGAAGCTCCCAATTGAGAGCCTTTTTCATTTGGTCTCTTTCGAAATGACTGTTCAAAGAATGACAGTTAATGATGTTCGGAAACTGAAAAATGTGAGTTTATTTTCCTGAGTTTTCAATCCTTTTTTTCTTCTTTCAGGCATTTCTCGCTTCTCCAAATTTCGAATATTGCTACGTGGACGTGGATAATGAAGATGATAAGGATGCAATTCTGGATGTTTTTGAAAATGAGATTATTCCAATTCCGGGAACAAATCAATTGTTTGAAATCGAGTTCGACGACGAAGACGATAACTGGAGCAAATCCACGTTTAGCTTTAAAAAAACAGACGTTCCCAGTAAACCATAACCTCATTTTTTACTTCTTCACCTTTTTTTTCTCCCTTGTTGATCTTCTTGTTGCTCTTGTTGTCGCGTAATAAAGTTCTTTGTTTTCTTGTTTTTTTTTTTGAGCTGATCTTCATGTTTTCTACCATTGTTCAATATCTTTTCAACTTCTTTTTCATTTTCAGAGTGATAATTGGCGACAAGAAATAAAAGCGCTCCAAGCTAAAAAATTTCAAAGTTTCATTGAAGAAATATTTTTCAGCTCTGTTTTCGCAGTGAAAATCGAAACGAAAATTCATTTCGAAAAATTCAACTGTATTCAAAGAAGCCCGCTCTTTTCTTTTTCGCGGAAAACTAAAAAATGTTCGAATTTTTACACAATCGATTGTTGAAACTTTCCTTTTTATAAAAAATCACTTCTAAAATTACCAAAGTTTCAGCCAAACACAAGAATGGAAGGTGTTCCCTTCACCAGAGAGCAAATTCTACTTTTTGCTCGTTATGAATTTCATCATGGAAAACCTGTTTACGAAGCATATCAAAACTTTTGCAAAATCCTGGGAAACGATGCGATGACGTACAATGAATTCGACTATTGGTATTATCGATTTGCAAATGGAGAATTCAATCTGGATCATGACAGAAGTAAAGAACCAAAGACACGAGAGTTCTCCGATTTTCCAATGGATGTCGTGAAGAAATTGGTGGAAAAATTGGAGTGGAAAGAAAAGTAAGAAAAAATAATTTAAAAATATCCTGAATGATCGTTTTTCCGGTTAATCCTTCGTAATGTGTCCAAAGGACTTCGTGAAGCAATCGAAAACGTGAAATACGATTTCGAAGAATTCCAGTTTTCTGTGGACAGAAATGACAATTGGTTGAGTAGCAGCCAAGAGCATGTGGATTGGGATAACTGGAAACAAGCCTTGCGAGATTTTTCTATTGTTATGAAATGGCCAAAAATGAAACTGGACAAGTTTTATATCGACTTCAACCGGGATGAAAAAGATACAACTCACGTTCTCGAAGTATTCAATTCATTGCATTATCAAATTTCGTTAATGGAAGTTCAAATCACTTGTCCACGTATTGATGGAGTGCTCGCAGTCCTCCCATACCTGAAACCGAGAGTTCTTAAAGATGTTATCATCTTCAACGATACTGATGATGATCACTACATTAATTTGAACGAAGTCGTCAAATTAGATCAATGGAAACAGGCTAAATATTGTTCCATCACACGAGTTGAGATTCCAATCGAAAGCCTATTTCATTTCGTCAATATCAGAATGACTGTTCAAAAAATGACAGTTGACGATGTCCGGAAACTGAAAAATGTGAGTTTATTTTCCTGAGTTTTCAATCCTTTTTTTCTTCTTTCAGGCATTTCTCGCTTCTCCAAATTTCGAATATTGCTACGTGGACGTGGATAATGAAGATGATAAGGATGCAATTCTGGATGTTTTTGAAAATGAGATTATTCCAATTCCGGGAACAAATCAATTGTTTGAAATCGAGTTTGACGACGAAGACGATAACTGGAGCAAATCCACGTTTAGCTTTAAAAAAAACAGACGTTCCCAGTAAACCATAACCTCATTTTTTACTTCTTTACATTTTTTTTCTCCCTTGTTGACCTTCTTGTTGCTCTTGTTGTCGCGTAATAAAGTTCTTTGTTTTCTTGTTTTTTTTTTTGAGCTGATCTTCATGTTTTCTACCATTGTTCAATATCTTTTCAACTTCTTTTTCATTTTCAGAGTGATAATTCGCGACAAGAAATAAAAGCGCTCCAAGCTAGAAAATTTCAAAGTTTCATTGAAAAAATATTTTTCAGCTCTGTTTTCGCAGTGAAAATCGAAACGAAAATTCATTTCAAAAAAAAATCCATCGAATTTTTACATAATCGACTACTGAAACTTTTCCTTTTTATAAAAAATCACTTCTAAAATTACCAAAGTTTCAGCCAAACACAAGAATGGAAGGTGTTCCCTTCACCAGAGAGCAAATTCTACTTTTTGCTCGTTATGAATTTCATCATGGGAAACCTGTTTACGAAGCATATCAAAACTTTTGCAAAATCCTAGGAAACGGAGCGATGACATACAATGACTTCGACTATTGGTACTTTCGATTCAAAAATGGACAATTCGATCTGGATTTCGATAGAAGTAAGAACCCAGAAACACCTGAATTAATGGATTTTCCAAATGAAATTCTGGAAATGATTATCGCAAATTTGACTCTGCAAGAAAAGTAACAAAAAAACGAATTTATCATCCAATTCATTCTTTCTTCTTTTCAGATTATCCCTTCGAAATCTGTCAAAAAGACTGAGTGAAGTTGTGGATAACATCAAATACTCATTCTACTGGCTGCATTTATCTATAAACATCGGCTGTTCTTATATGCAAGTAGATCATGAAGATGTGATATGTGAGAACTGGAAAAAAGCATTGCGAAATTTCGAAATTATTTGGAAATGGCCAAAAATGAAACTGGACGTTCTATGGATTGGCTTTAATTTGAATGAAAAAGATACCTCTCATGTTCTCAAAGTGTTCAAATCATTGGATTATCAAATTCCATTGGTGGAAGTACAGCTTACAGTTCCACGTGTTGATGGAGTATTTGCAATTCTTCCCTATCTAAAACCGGGAGTTCTTGAAGATATTCTCATTCATAACGAGAAGGATCATTATATGAATTTTAATGAAATCGTCAAATTGGAGCAATGGAAACAGGCTAAATATTGTGATATTAGACAAGTGGAGGAGCTACCAATCGAGAGCCTTTATCACTTTGAAACTATCAGAATTTCTATTCGAAAAATGTCAATCGACGAGTACGAGAAACTGAAAAATGTGAGTTTAATTTTCAGGGTTTTCATTGATTTTTCTCTTCTTTCAGGCACTTTTTGCTTCTCCGAAATTCGAATATTGCTACGTGGAAGTAGATGATGAAGATGATGAGAAGGCAATTCTGGATGCATTCCAAGATGAAATTATTCCAATTCCGGAAACAAATCAATTATTTGAAATCGAAATCGATACCATTCAATGCACGTTTGGATTCAGAAAAACAACTGTTTAGCTCATAATTTTTTGGGTTCCAAAATAAAAATTTCCACTATTTTTTTGCTTTTCAATTGATTTATTTGTTTTAATCTATTTCTTAATATCTTTTTTACTTTTTTTTTGATTTTTAGAATTTTCAGAATGGACTTTCTGCGAAATTTTCGCATTGATAATTTTTATTCCGCAGTATATTCCTACCGGATATCGTAGAAAAATACTAATTTCCGTCGATAAACTTGTTTCTTGAAATAGAAAAGCCCTTGCTTACCCGTGAGGATGCACACGGCGCGCCTCGCGTTTTTTTTCTTGAGAAATCACAAGCGCGAGGAAGAGAGAGAGAGGAAAATAACACATCAAGAGGGCGAGACGCAGGGATATTTTGCGTCTCGCAGCAAAATGTTTCTCTGCGTCTCACTTAATTGACGTGTCGCTGCGAATCTTTTTACCTCGCAATCGTTTCGGCATGCATTTGTTCGCAGAATTTATTCTTCAAAACTGTTCTTTTTGCGGGAAACCAATGAACTTGTCGTATTCATTACTGTGAGTCGCTATTCATTGATTTTTTTTTTCAAAAGCTGAAAAAAGCGCAAGAAAGGAAAAAGTTGCCGTGCTTATTCCCAATACGATCTGAAATGCATTTCGAAATGTCTTTAAGCGCGGCGAGAATCACCGGATCGCACCGCCTACAATCAGAAGTCGAATGCTCCCTGAAATTAACTAAACAATTCCAGAATCTTCCAGAAAAATGCTCGAAGACGTCCTCAAAAGTCGTCCCTACACCCGGCTTTTCGTTCAATCCGAGGTGCTTCAAAAGAAACCAATCGATGAAGCATTTGAAAGTTTTTGCAATATTCTCGGAGACAATGCCATGGAATACCAGGAATTTGACTATTGGTATTATCACTTCGTCAATGGAAATTTCGATTTGGACTATGAAAGAAAAACAGAGCCAAAATCACTCGAGTTAGCTGATATGCCAATCGATGTCGCTTATAAAATTGTGGAGAAATTGAACTGGAAAGAGAAGTAAGTTTTTTTCCGAATGTAAAGCCAATCGATATTTTCCAGATGCATTTTCCGAAACGTTTCCCAAAAATGCCGCCAAATTGTTGATGCGAAGCCAATTATAATCGAAAGCATTTACGTGAATGATTGTGATGACCACGAAATTTGTTTATCATTCGATTATATGAAATACACATTGAAATATGGTGTCAACAAATTGAAGCAAATCGTTTTGATGGAAAACGGTAAGGAAGTGATAATATGTCAAAAAGAAAAAGAAAAAATCGATTTTGAAATTGATGGAAGGGAAGAATACGAAAAACGAGCTGTTGAAACGCTATCCATTATCCTGAGCAATCCAAAAATTATAATCTTGGATTTAGCATTTCGTATAAAGGGAAAAAGTTTAATGGACAAACTGCATGCTCTTTTCAAGACACTAAATCATCAATTGCACGTGGAAAATTTTGAAATTGAAGTTGATCGGAATTTCCAGTGGATATATCCAGAAGAGATCAATTTGATGAAATTTCTGCCACATTTCAAACCTGGAATACTTGGAAACATTACATTGTTTGATTATAAACCAGGTGATCAAGGGTTGGCGTCAAATTTCGGGAATCCAACTGAATTAGAGCAATGGAAGCAAGCAAAGCAATTCTACACTACTTACAATATTTCCGATTATCTCGATAAAGTGACCCATTTTGATCAATTGTGTGCATGTCTCAATGATAATATCGATCCGGAACATATGATTTATTTTAAAAATGTAAGAACTTCTTAAAAATATCGTTAGTTTTTGTTCATGAGCAAGCGCGCCCCACTAGACTCACAATCATTTTATCATTTTTCAGATCATTTAAAAAAAAATATTTTTCAGTTTCGTCAAATTAGTTTTTTGCAGACTTGTCAAAATCCGGGCCGGCCCGGGTTTGAAAATTTTTGAATTTTGAAGCACGTTTTTCGCGATTTTCAGCACTATTTCAAAACTTTTCCTGGGTCTTTCTACTCAAAAATAGATCAGAATTTCTTCCCTGAAAACATAGGCCAAAAACTAGAAAAAAAACCGCGAAAAAAAATTTTTCAAAAAAAAAACTTGAAAAAAACATGTTTTGCCTTAAACCCCGGGCCGACCGGGCCGGGCCGGGCCGGGCCGGTAGAAATTCCTCCAGCGGCCCGGCCCGGCCCGTGACAAGTCTGGTTTTTTGGAGATATTTCTGAATTTCGCTGAAAAAAACACTTATTCCTGTCATTTTTCGACTATTACCAACTGCATTTCTCGACTGAAAATGGCACTTTCAGCCCTCTCTTTGACCTAAATCTGGTCAAAAACCTGAAAAAAAAGAACAATTTTCTATTCAAAAATTTTACTTTTTTTTTCGATTTTCGGTGAAAAATCGTCAGAATAGGTGTTTTTCTCGCGAAAAACGGAAAATTTACTTAAAAAAACCTAATTCGCCGAAAGTGAGAAAAATTGAAGTCCTGAGTTCAGTGGGGCGCGCTTTCTTATGAACAAAAACTAACAATATGAAATTTTTTTTTCAGGCATTCTTGAACTCTCCAACTTTCGAGGAATGCGAATTGCATTCAAATAATATGGATGAGGAAAGAATTAATGAAGAATTGGGCGGTGAAGAATTCCCAACACCAGATGGAAGAACACTTTATGTGAATGCTTCTCAAGGAACAATCTATTTCAGAAAAGAACAAAACTAACTCATTAACCTTTTACTTTTTTATTTTTCATAAAGCTGTTTTCCATGGAATAATCCCGCTGCACCAATTTCTGTGAATCTCGCTTTGTTATACGTTTGATAACGTTCATTATTTTATTGACTGTATACATTCTCCCCCCTTCACTGTCTGGTATTGTCCCCCACCTGCAAAGTATGGAATCGCCCCCCGTTTCAATAATTCATTTTTAACGAAAGCCTCGGTACGTGAAAAGAACGTGACGATCCTAATATCCTTTTCGCTATATTTTTCATGCTCATTTCTCACTTTTGAGCATGGCGTGTTCAGCGAAAGGGTGAGTTGACTTTTTTGCGGGGAACTTGCTAGCGCCTAAAAGTAAGCATAGTGCCAGGGAAAAGGGGACACCTTCAAACAGGGTGCCCGGGAGCTGGGGGAGAATATAGACTTTGATTACCTACGAGTCTATTTTAGCCCCCCCCCCCCCCCCCCATTTCTACTGGTGGGGGGAAATTCTAGACGACTTTCATTCTAGAATAACCCCCCACCAAACGGTTGTATAGAACTCACCCCCACTTCAAAAATAGTACTGAGTGGGGGCGAATACTCATTTGCTATGGAATCATTTGCTATCTGATCATTTGCTATATTTTCTCATTTGCTATTTCATCTCATTCGCTATTTTTTAGATCGTTTGCTATCATCTCTTTTGCTATTCGAAGATCATTTGCTATTAAGGTCAGAATTTTTGTCTCATTTGCTATGCGCTAGATCACTTGCTATTTTGGGGATCATTTGCTATGGGGAACCTCAAATCATGAGATCGAAAAAATCAATACCCTTTCAGAATTGAAAACTTGAATTTCAGTAAAACTATGAGTCATCAATAAAAAGGAGATTGATTTTATACCGGGTCTGAACGTCTAGGAAAAAGCCAAAAAAAGAAACTAATGAATCGAGTGACTACAAAAAATTTCAGTGAACTCCTTGCATTATTAGGCTTAGGTCTCTGAAAACCTACAACTAGCCGCCCGGAGGGCGGCGTGAGCGAATTTGAGTGCAGAAAGACTGACGTTGGCTTGGAAACGGTCGAGAGTTCTGGAAGGTATTTGTAGAATCGAAGGTTCTCAGAGATCAAGTTCGCTCAGGTTGGTTTTCAGCATACTTGTCACGGGCCGGGCTGGGCCGATTGAGAAATTTCTACCGGCCCGGGGTTCAAGGCAAAACATGTTTCGCATTTTGAAATTTTTTTTTCGCGGTTTTTCACCTTCTAATTCGGCCTATGTTTTCTAGAATGAAAATTTTTTTCATTTTTCAAGTGTGAAAACCCAGGAAAAGTTTCGAAATTGAGCTGAAAATCGAGAAAAATGAGCGCGAAAAATGAAAATTTTGGAACCCGGGCCGACGCGGGCCGGGCTTATTTTTGACAAGTATGGTTTTCAGAGGCCTAAGCCTGCAAGGGAGTCTAATAATGGGAGGAGGCTATCATCGGTTTGACAGCTAAAAATGACAAAGTACCCGTTGCTTATTCTGGTACCCTTATAGCTTTACGCGAACTTACGTTTTCAATTCTGAAAGGGTATTCTGAGAGCAAAAATGAATCTAGATTGAAAGTGTCACTGAATGTTTTACTTTTTTGATACGTATTGCTTTTTTCGATCTCATGATTTGAGGTCTCCCATAGCGAATGATCCCCAAAATAGCAAGTGATCTCAGTCATAGCAAATGATCTAGCGCATAGCAAATGATCCTAGTAATAGCAAACAATCTTTGAATAGCAAATGAGACTATAGCAACTGATCTAAAATAGCAAATGAGATGAAATAGCAAATGAGAAAAAATAGCAAATGATCAAATAGCATATGATTTTATAGCAAATGAGTATTCGCCCTGAGTGGGGGGCTTCCTCGACCAATGGGGGGCAATAACCGAGTGGGGGGGGGGGGGGGGGGCGATTCTAGAATTTTATCATAACGTTCATTATTTTATTGACTTTTGCATTCAAATCTAATTCAAATTTTACCCGGAATCTTTCAGAAAAATGCTCGAAGACATCCTTCAAAATCGGCAGCATATTCTCGTATGCATTCAATACGAAGTTCTTCAGAAGAAATCAATCGATGAAGCATTTAAAAGTTTTTGCAATATTCTCGGAGACAATGCCATGAAATACTCGGAATTCGACTTCTGGTATTATCACTTTGTCAATGGAAATTTCGATTTGGACTATGAAAGAAAAACGGAGCCAAAACCACTTGAGTTAGCTGATATGCCAATGGATGCAGTCAAGAAAATTGTGGAGAAGTTGAAGCCAATCGAAAAGTAGGTGGCCGGATTTTATGTAATTAAGGTTTTCATTTCAGATGCATTTTCCGAAACGTCTCCCAGAAATGTCGTGAAGTCGTTGATAAGAAGCCAATTATCATCGAAAGCATGTATTTAATGGACTCTCTTTCGGGAATACGTGTATCTTTCGATAATCATTCCTTCAAATACGGTGTCAATAAGTTTAAAGAGGTCGTTTCGATTGAGAGCCATGAGGGAGCTACTAAATATGACGAAGGAGATCAAGAGAAAGTCGATCTGAAAGGTGATGAGAGGGAGGAATGCGAGAAGCGAGTAGTCCAAACGCTCGCGATTGCTCTGAACAATTCGAGAATTCAAATCGGAGAACTGTCATTCTCTATCAATGAACAAACTTTGGTGGCTAAGCTGAATGATCTTTTCAAGTCTTTAAATCATCAACTACACGTAAAATCCTTCGAATATTACGATAATCAGGAAGCCTATTCGAAATTTCCAGGAGAAATTTCTTTCATGAAATTCCTGCCTCATTTGAAGCCGGGAGTACTTAAAACTATCACACTGTACAATTCTACTCGAGTTAATAGGGAACTTTTTGACTCCAATCTTGAGGAACTGGCAAAAATGGAGCAATGGAAGCAAACAAAGCGGTTTTATACTGATTCAATTATTTCCTTTATTAATATCGATAAAGTGGCTCATTTTGATAGTTTGATTGTATTTCTCAAAGATAACATCAAACCGGAACATGTTGTTTATCTCAAGAATGTAAGGTAAAATTTCAAATAAGAATTTCTTATTTTATTTTTTCAGATTTACTCGAACTCTCCAACTTTCGATCTATGCGATTTGCATGTGAAAAATATGGACCAGGAAAGAATTCGTGAAGAATTAGGCGGTGAAGAATTCCCGATGGCTGATGGAAGTACACTTTATGTGAATGCTTTTCACAGATCCATCTCTTTCATGAGAGGATAAAACTTACTCATTTTCATCTCATTTTCGTTCATAAAGATTCTTTCTATAAAATTGTCTATTACCATCTGATTTTGTGAACCTCGCTTTGTTATACGTTTCATTACGTTCATTATTTGATTGGCTTTTCTATTCAAAGCCACTTCGAGTTTCAACCTGAATTTTTCAGAAAATGCTCGAAGACATCCTTCAAAACCGTCAGCATACCGTAAAACCTGTAATAGAGCGGCCCCTTTAATTGAACGGCCCCTTTATTAGAGCGGCCCCTCCAGAAGCCTAGTGAACAATAGAGCGGCCCCCTTTATTAGAACGGCCTCCCTCAAATAGAACGGTCCATTTTCGGCAGTGAAATTCAGAAAATTGCTTGTTTTTGTGTGAAAAAAGCATGAATAGGTCGTTTTTCCAATAATAGTTTAGCTCATTCCACATTTTTGTCATAAAAAGGTCTTTAATTTATCAAACTTCGGCTAATTTTCATGGTAAAACCGTACTATTTTGAAAATAATAAACCGTCGTTCATATAAAATCGGGTATCGAAATATAGAGCGGCCCCCTCTGATATTACGGCCCCCTTTGATAGAGCGGCCCCCCTAAAGAGGTAGTGAAAAATAGTGCGGCCGGCCGCTCTATTACAGGTTTTACGGTATCCTCGTATGCATTCAATATGAAGTTCTTCAGAAAAAGTCTGTCAATGAAGCATATGAGAGTTTTTGCAAAATTCTTGGTGAAAATGCCATGGAATACCAGGAATTTGACTATTGGTATTATCACTTTGTCAATGGAAATTTCGATTTGGACTATGGAAGAAAAACGGAGCAAAAACCACTTGAGTTAGCTGATATGCCAATGGATGCAGTCGTGAAAATTGTGGAGAAATTGAACTAGAAAGAAAAGTAAGTTTCTTGGAAAATATAAAGCCATTCCGTATGTTTCAGGTGTATTTTCCGTAACGTCTCCCAAAAATGTCGTGAAGTTGTTGATAAGAAGTTGTTGATGAGTTAGCTGATTTGCCAATCGATGTTGTTGAAAAGGTTATTGGGAAAATGGAGTTCAAGGAAAAGTTAGTTCAAAGCAAAGGGCGTTTTACTGAACTGAATGAATTTTAAAACTCATGACCTAGAATTCACACCAAAACACTGGGCCATCGGAATGAGCTCCTTTCTGTGGCTCTTTCGGCCTGATATTCAGAAGCAAAATACTTGTGATTTGTTGGGCCGGCCCGGATTTGAAAAAATTTGAAAAATTGTGGACATTTTTTCAAATTTTTTTGTGCTTTTGTTGAAATTTTTGACATTTACCTACTGAAAATATCTTTTTAAAAAATTTTTCGAAAAAAAAGTTTCCCCAGTTATCGAAAAAAAAAATTTTCAGTGCAAAAAATATTGAACCCTCACATAAAATGCTTCCATACTTCGCCCCTCCAATTCCAGATGTTATGGGGGCAAAAGTTAGGTCCTGGGGTGGGTAAAATAACCCGCCAGTCAAAAATTTGCCAAATTGATTTTTCATCGAATTATTGATTGTTTTCACTTTTACTGGTTTTTCGACCGTATCTCGCTCAGTTTTGAAGCTTTCTTTGAAAGTAAAAAACGAAATTGTAGAGAAAAGTGTGTTCCTATTTTTTGCTCATTGCACAAAAAAACTTGGAGCATGTTGAAGAGCCGAAATCTTGCTCCAAAGTGAAGTCGAAAAATTCAAAAATGTTAAAATTTTTTGATTTTTTTGAAATTGAGTTTGGCATTAGCCATATTGCCCAATTTTCAAAAACTTTCTTCATTTTTTCAGAGAGAAATTTGAGTTCAAAATATATTTTTGTATTTTTCGGGTACTCAAACTCAAAATTTCGAAAAAGTTGTGTTAGTAAATCTTGTAGCCCGTAAAAAGACGCATCTTTTCGTATTTTAATTATCCAAAAATATTGAGTTTGAACCGAGTTGAGTAGGGTTGAAACCCTTACAGTAATTGCAAGCCTTGTCAGATTGGGTTTAGGGGCAGGGTTTCAAACCTACTCAACTCGGTTCAAACTCAACATTTTGAGATGGTTGAAAAACGAAAAGATGCGTCTTTTTACGGGCTACAAGATTTACTAACACAACTTTTTCGAAATTTTGAGTTTGAGTACCCGAAAAATACAAAAATATATTTTGAACTCAAATTTCTCTCTGAAAAAATGGAGAAAGTTTTTGAAAATTGGGCAATATGGCTAATTTTAGGTGCCAAACTCAATTTCAAAAAAATCAAAAAATTTTAACATTTTTGAATTTTTCGACTTCACTTTGGAGCAAGATTTCGGCTCTTCAACATGCTCCAAATTTTTTTGTGCAATGAGCAAAAAATAGGAACACACTTTTCTCTACAATTTCGTTTTTTACTTTCAAAGAAAGCTTCAAAACTGAGCGAGATACGGTCGAAAAACCAGTAAAAGTGAAAACAATCAGTAAATCGATAAAAAATCAATTTGGCAAATTTTTGACTGGCGGGTTATTTTACCCACCCCAGGACCTAACTTTTGCCCCCACAACATCTGGAATTGGAGGGGCGAAGTATGGAAGCATTACATGTCAGAGACCAGCCGATCAGGCCGATCCGGGCCGGGTCGGTCTGGCTCGGCCCATCACAAGTATGAATCGGAAAGATGTTAGACCGGATGACCTAGTTTTTACAGCAAAAAAATTAGGCCATCTAAGTGAGCTCGGTTCTTCAGCGCGCCCTTGACCTGATATTCAAAATTAAACCATATTTTGTTCCAGATTAATCTTCCGAAACGTCTCCAAAAAGTGTCGCGATGCAGTGGACAGAATACCGATAATAATCGAAAGTCTAAAATACAAGTTTAGTAATCGTCATGCTCGCATTGAAATTGACAATCAATCCATCGAATATCGTGTTCGAAAATTGATCGATATTGTGAAATCAAAAAATGATGGAAAAGAAGTGAAAATAAAAGAAGAAATAATGAATGAAGATGAGCAAGAAAAAGAGGAGGATTCCGATTAATATGGAAAGGATAAAGAAGCTGAAAATTGTGTAAAAATGGCTCTGATTCAAGCGCTCAAAAATCCAAATGTTCAAATCAAACATATTTCTGTAATCGGCCGAAATGTGTATCCAAGCAGAGAGCTTGAAGATTTCATAAAATCTCTTGATCACCAAATCCACGTGGAATCATTCAAATTGAAATTGGTTCTTGATAGCAGAGAAATCGAAGATATGATGTCATGGGACTACTCGTTTTCAGATTCTGTTATGGATTTTCTTCCATTTTTTAAGCCTGGAATACTTGAAAAGATCTACTTGAAATGTACACTGCGTCCAATAATTTTAGGACCCCCCTCAATTTTGGTGCTCCAGGCAAAACTAAAAAAGATCTCAAAAATCTGTGAATGCCATTTGATTCCAAATACAAAATAACCCCTAGGCGCAAATTTGCATGGTCCTCTGACTTTCCATACTCCAACAGCACAAAAATGTCACTTTTTCGACCGTCCAATAATTTTAGGACCCCACGGAAATTATGGTGGAGGACTATTTTTTTCGAGGTTTCAATACTTCAAAATGTTTTATTTTCACTTTTTGGAATGTTTTATGAAGATTCTGAACCGTTCCGATCATTTTCCACAAATATCAGAAATCTTCAAAATCCCACTTTTCAACTGTTTCACCCTATTTTGGGCTAAATGCGGTATAACTGAATGTGAGTCCATAAATATTTTCACTGAAGCCTTCATACTACTTGGAGGATATGATATAAAATGATATAAGTAGCTTGTTTCTAATCGATCTGGATAAGATTATCCCGAGAAAAGCTGATTCCTCTTCAGTTATACCGCATTTAGCCCAAAATAGCGCGAAACAGTTGAAAAGTGGGATTTTGAAGATTTCTGATATTTGTGGAAAATGATCGGAACGGTTCAGAATCTTCATAAAACATTCCAAAAAGTGAAAATAAAACATTTTGAAGTATTGAAACCTCGAAAAAAATAGTCCTCCACCATAATTTCCGTGGGGTCCTAAAATTATTGGACGGTCGAAAAAGTGACATTTTTGTGCTGTTGGAGTATGGAAAGTCAGAGGACCATGCAAATTTGCGCCTAGGGGTTATTTCGTATTTGGAATCAAATGGCAATCACAGATTTTTGAGATCTTTTTTAGTTTTGCCTGGAGCACCAAAATTGAGGGGGGTCCTAAAATTATTGGACGCAATGTATGATATTGGATCAACATTGGAATATTAATTTGGAAGAAATCGCCAAATTGGAGCAATGGAAAGAAGCAAAGTGTTTTATTGGAGCATGCTCAATTTCGAAATATTGGAAGGATTTGACTAATTTCAATCGATTGGAATTACCTCATCCGGAAATTGAACCGAAAGGTATCAATCAAGTCAAAGAGGTGAAAAATTGCCTTTTTGATGAAAAATAATAGAAAATTTCAGACCTTTCTGACGTCGCCAAACTTGAAATATGCTTATCTTTTTGGAGTTTTGCACAATGGAAACATTGAGGAGTTCAAGAAGGAGCTTGGCGGTGATATATTCCCGATGGAGGAACTCTTCACATCAATTTTACGGATCATTCGATTACTTTTAAGATAAAATAGTTGATTTTTCCTCTGTTTATTGTAGTTTTTTTGGTTAGTTTTATAAAGAAAATTGCATCCCTGGAATATGTTTGGTTTTATACCAGCTTCTAGTTTTGACAATTTTCAATATTTAATTTAATTGTCGTTTTTATTCTTCTCTTTTTTTTTGAATGAGTCATAGAAGACAACAAAAATATAGAGAAATTCAAACATTTATTGTCATTACTTTTCAATTTTAAATTTCGCGATGTGCAGCAACCGCGCCCCATTGGACTCATCATTCGAATTTTTGAAAATTTTTCTCAATTAATTTTTTTCAGTGATTCTCGCATCAATATTCCTATTTTGCAGTAATTTTCCAGTTAAATGAAAGCTATTATTATCAAAAAAAAAACTGTGTTCAGTGGGGCGCGTTTGCTGCCTTCTATTCTTTTCATTGACAATTTTTGATATTCATTGATAAGGAAAACACTGATAAACATCATTTTCAGTTCGAGTCTGAATATCTGCAAAAATGCTCGAAGACGTCCTTCAGAACCGTCACTACACCCTTCTTTTTGTTCAATCCGAGGTGCTTCAAAAGAAACCAATCGATGAAGCATATAAAAGTTTCTGTAAAATCCTTGGAGATGATGTCATGGATTACAAGGAATTCGATTTTTGGTATTATCATTTCCTGAATGAAAATTTCGATTTGGATTATGATAGAAGTAAAGATCCAAAGAAACCAGAGTTGAAAGATATGCCAGTGAATATTGTTGAGAAGATTGTGAAGGAATTGAAGCCGAATAAAAGGTCAGAGGTTCTTTTCTTTCCAAAAATCTCAAAAAATTCTTATTCAGATATCAACTTCCTCTTGTATCCAGTTCATTTTGCAACATTATGCACACTAAAAATCTTCTTATTTCTGACTTTTTACTCACTATCAAAAAGTACAGTGTCCATCTGTATCTGAATGGAAACTCTACCTTTGGATCAGAAATCACTGACGAAATCTCTATCAATAAAATAACAAGTTCTCTGAACAACAATTCAAAACTTAAATTTGAAGATTTTCAAGTCGACTTTGGAAATCAATCGGAAGACTACGATAGTCTTGTACGCAATGCTGAAGCTGTTGAGAAAATTTTCAAATCTTTTAATTATCAAATCCACGTGGAGAATCTTAAGATTAATTGTACAAACGAAGAGGAGTTCATCACAATAATTCCATACGTGAAACCCGGCGTTCTTCGAAAAATTAAAATTACATCTTCTGCTTCTGACTCATGTACTTTCATATGTGACGAACTTATTGAGTTGGAGCAATTCAAGCAAGCAAAATCCTTCTCAATTTATAATTGCGAAATTCCAATTGCAAGTTTATTTCATCTCGATTATATTGATGTTAATTTAGGAGAAATTTCGATGAAAGATGTGAATAAGCTCAAAAATGTAGGTGAAAAATACTTTATAAAAACGAAAAAAGTTTCAGAATTTCCTCACAAACCCCAGCTTCGAGTACTGTGTATTATATCAGCAGAAGCTAATTAATCAAAAGCTCAAAAATGCAATTAACAGTGGACCATTTCCGATTGCTGGCACCGATAAATTATTCAAAATTGAAGCGATTTATAGTGCAGTTCACTTCAAAGTTGTCAGCAAGTTGAATGATTTTTGTTGATTTTCAATAACTTCCTTCTTGGTTTGTTGTTGTTGATTTATTTTGTTAATGAAAATTGTTTTTTTTTTTGTATTGGCTTTTTCAAATTTTAGATCAGCCTCTCTGTAATTACTCAACAATCCCTGGAGTACTAATTCACCGACGCCCAAATGTTTTTTGATTCGGCTAATTTTTGCTTCAGTGGGTTAACCAGGGCCCAAATAATCAGAAAAGTTTAGTTTTGAGTTCATCACTGTCATGCTCCGCCCCCTGGAGCACGAAAAAGAGCCCAAAATAAAAATTGTCCAAATGGCCTGAAAAATGTTTTCTAGACGTACTTCAGCACGTTTAACACGAATTTCACAATAAAAACGCTTGAAATCAATTTTGAAAAGTACCTGTAGTGCTAAATTTTCGATTTTTGACAATTTTTGGACGTTTTTTTTTGTTCCTGAAAAATTTAGTATGGGACGTGCACGAACGGACTTCAGATTCGGATTCAGCACCCAAAAATACGTCAATTTCCATTAAAAAATCAAAAATCGAGGTATACACCTTTTGAGATAAATCCACTTTTATGCATTTTCAGAACCTACCCCCCTCCATGGTGAAAAAAGTCATAGTCTCAGATCCGTACAAAAAATTTGTGGCATGTTCCCCTATCCGAATGTGACTCGGTCACCAATTTTTAGCTTCTGGAAATTCGATTTGTAGTCATGGCACCACTTCAAAAAATCCATCTCCCGATCCTGGATCAAAAAAATCAAAAATTCTGAAACTTGATTTTTCGGGTAGAATTTGTTATATTAGTGCTCAGTGAGCCCTAAATAGTTGTTTTAGACGAAAATCTTTCCTGAAACCTGACATTACAGACAGAAATCATATCCAAACCACCTTTTTGAAGAAATCTTTGAATCTTTGATGTCAAATTGAGGAAGAAATGTGTAATGGGCAAGATTTTCGTCTAAAACAACGATTTAGAACTCACTGAGCACTAATATAACAAATTCTACCCGAAAAATCAAGTTTCAGAATTTTTGATTTTTTTGATCCAGGATCGGGAGATAGATTTTTTCAAGTGGCGCCACGCCCACAAATCGAATTCCCAGAAGCTGAGAACTGGTGACCGAGTCACATTTAGATGGGGGAACATGCCACAAAAATTTTGTACGGGTCTGAGATTATGACTTTTTTCATCATGGAGGGGGGTAGGTTCTGAAAATGCATAAAATTGGATTTATCTCGGAAGGTGTACCCTCCGATTTTTGATTTCTTATAGGAAATAGACGTATTTTTGGGTGGGGAATCCGATTCTGGAATTTGTTTTTCCCAGTCCAGTGTTTAATTTTTCAGTATCAAAAATAAACGTCCAAAAATGGTCAAAAATCGAAAAATTAGTACTACAGGTACTCTTGAATATCGTTTTTCAAAGTTTTTATGCTGAAATTCGTGATCTACGAGCCAAAAAACCTCGAGAAAACATTTTTCAGGCAGATATGACAACTTCGATTTTGGGCTCTTTTCGTGCTCCAGCTCCTGGAGCAAGTATGTTACAGACTCGAATTCTATACGTTTTGACTATTTGGGTCCATATGAAACTTTTATAAAGTTTTTAGCCAAATCGGAAAACATTTCGGCGCCGGTGCATCAGTACTTCAATGGTTGTTGAGTAGTTAGAAATAACGAGTGTTAACTATTGTTGCCTCGAGATGGTTGAAGAAGTTGAAGGTTCTTGTGAAGCATCTGAAATCAACACATTATTACTGAAATTAGTGAACGTGACTCACTATATTCCACAGCGGGAACCGCTCTCATGACGATATTTACAGGTTTACGAAGAGTCGTGAGCATGAATTGAGCAAAATTCCTCGCGTACCAATAAACCGAGTGGGAACCAACTTTTCCGCGAAGACGCTTATTTTCCTAAACATCGATAATGTGAGAGCGCTCTGGATTCAAGAAACAATTTTTTTCTATTCTTTGATTCCAGCGAAAAAAAAATTTAAAGCAGTGAAGAAAAAGCTCCCTGGCCACTCTTGATGTAAGTATTTATTACCTGTAACTGATGATCCAGACGGTAAGGCAACTCGTTTTGAATAGAACGGCGATCTGGCCACTACCAGTTAACTAACGATCGGAAAGGGTACGAGATCAGAGATAGAGCTCTTTTGCACAAAGTGCCCGCAATACTCGTCGTAGGAATACCACCCGGAATTGGAATCTAAATTTCCATAATGAACAAGCGAAAGGACTTGTTCTCAGGAATTACACACACAACTGCTCGATATTATTTCAAGAAACGCAGACAGTAAGTGTCTGGCCGCTCTCTCCTAAAGGAGAACTATTTTGACCAAGGAAGGCGGGGTTGCAATAGAGCGGGTATGCAGACGCTTGTGTTGACTATAAAAAAGAAATATAAAGCTTGCTTCACCTCCCCCACAGTATTTGTTTTTCCCATAAGTGAATGAAGTCGTTAAAAATGGCGATTTGAACTTCACTGATATTTGCTTTTCTTATAACTCTCTTTTATTCTATTATTATGAGTCAAAAAAAAAATTTCATTTCTTCGAGGCACACTATAAAAAGGGCTACAGTTCAACTTGAATGTTTCTTTTCATGCTTTTCATTCAACTTCAGCAAAGCTTTTCAGCAAAATTTCGACTTATTTCATTGAATTCGCTGTTATAAGCAAGAACCGCTATCTTAAATAGATCATTCATAGATTCTAAATACCGTAACTCCAATCACTCGGATTCTCGAGCTGACAATGGATACAGAAGAAGCTCAAGAAGATTTCAGTGATGATCAGATGGATGACGACAATGAAACAAAATTGCTTGTTGCCGACAAGTGTTTCCAACAATTTGAAGAGGGTTTCAGTAAGTAAATTTCTGCAAAACTTAGAAAACCTGTTTGGATCTTTTAGGAAGAAAGATCAAGGAATATAAGGCTGAGCAAGAAAAGCTGCCGCAGGTACGTTTTTTGGTTCAGTATATGTAGCTTTTTTTTACAAGCAAACTGTCATACGATTTGAATTTATATAATTCATCGAGATGCGAAACTGCATTCACTTTTTCTTACACCCAATAATCACATATATTTTTTCAGATCGATCTTAACAAACCATGCTCTTCGTACAGATGGTATCGTGTGCATCTGAAGCGAGGCCGCGTTCCAATGAAAGGTGGTGACTCACTCAGTATCGAATTCAAGTATCGCATCAATTTGAATTTATTCATATCTAGCGAAGATATAAAGCTTCGGGACACCCAATTTGCTCATTTGAAATCGGAAGAAGCAAAAGTGTGTGTCCTGAATGATTATTATGTCGTGAACGAGGATTTTACGAAAATCGAAGAGATTTATGGCGGTGAACATTCGATCGAGATTGGTAGAGAAATTTGGTTCGAGTTTAAATCTCCTAACACAATCACACCATTACCACCTGGTGCCGTCAAGAAAATTGAACTTCATTTGGAAAAGTTTTTCCCAGAAACTATGGATTGCAGTGAGCGTTTTTTTTTCGGTTTTTCACTTCCTTTTCCTACCAGCTTTCTTTTAGAACCGAAGGATCTTGATCTAACAAAAACTTTTGGAATGACAATCAAATGGATATCTGTTGAAACGGCAGAAATACACAGAGAGGGTACTGCACCAACCGAACTGCTTCATGGGTATCCCGAAACGGCTGAATATGATGATGGGCGGTACAAAACGAAACACGTGGTATTTGTGGTTCATGGAGTTGGCCACGATGGAGCGCAGAAGAAAAATTGCATTTATCATGAAGCAAAACAGTGAGATTGTGTATGCTGGCTAGGACTATCATATGATTTTTTTTTACTGAATTAGTAAGGGAATGGCAAGCGAATTTCGAGAGGTGAACCCAGAGGAGAAGTCACAAGTAATGGTTATCGGAATTCACTGGAGGAACTTTTTTCTCCGCGAAAAAGGACATACATGTGTTGGAACAGTCGCCGAATGGTTCCGGGGAGTACTGCCCGAAAAGTCTACAGACTTGGCAGCAGATCTTGGGCTGTACCATTGTCAAAAGTGCGGACCACAGGTAACCAAATACATAGTTTTGAAGGTTCGGGAGAAGCTTCTCCGGGAATTTCTATTGAAAGAGCTCTCCTATTCTCTCACGTGGTTTTTCTAACTAGGGAAACGTCGTGTGATAGCTCATTTTAACGATCACGAATCTGAACTCCGTTTTTGCTGCTGACCCTTCAGAAAGGAGCTGTGTCCTCGATTCTGGCCTATTTCCGTCGAATTTTTTGGGGTGTTAGAGGATGATTAGTTCGGCATTTTGACACAATTTGGGGACTATACTATCACTGGATCATGCTCAAAAGCCGCTTCAAAGTAGTGATTTTGACGAACATTGGCCAGAATCAAGGTCATAGCTCCTTTCTGAAAGGTCGGTGGCAAAAACAGGCTTTAGATTTGTGAGCTTTCAACGTTCAAATAGGCTATCACACGTCCCAAAAGCTCACCTTAAGTTCGGACCATTCCCTAGTAACTAGGGAAGTGTTTGAGGGCGACACTCAAGAATGGGCTGAAAATGTGTCTGTAGGGTATATCGACCTTCCTGAATCCATTTCTGAAATCAGTTTGGTCCGATCGGCATTTTGAAGCACACCTTACTAGACACCTGTCAGCTACTTTTGACTCTAAAACCGTATTTAAGAATTGTTTTGCACTCATAGGGCCTAAAAACAAAGCTGAGCCCATGTTCTGACTATCCTCTATAATTTTCGACTGGTTTGGAAAATTTTTTCAAGAAAAATTTTTTTGGTTCAAAAATTTTTACAAGTCCAGAGGGAGCCTGAAAAGGCCAAAGAAATGAAAAGGCCGATCGGACCAAACTAACTTCAAAAATGGATTCAGGAGGGTCGATATAGTCTATCCCCAATTTTTCAGCCCGTTCTTGAGTGACGTCCTCAAACACTTCCCTAGTAAGGGTTCCAGCACGCTCTCGGAAGCTCTTGTGTAACGGGAGCTCTTCTGAAACAGTTATTGACGGCATTTTTACAGATCCGGAAGATAGTATCCTCCCAGCTGCAAACTCAATTTCTCAAGTTCCTATCCCATCATTCTGATTTTGATGGGCCCGTTTCATTGATGGGGCACTCACTTGGTTCAGTCATATGCTATGATATTCTTACCAACGAAGAAAATCACAGACTTGGATTTGAAGTGCAACGACTTGTCACTTTTGGATCCCCATTACAAATATTTCTCGAGAAGCAAGGAAAATCAGCAATAATAGCATTTCGGGAGAACGCGAAGAACCTGAAAATAATAAATACCTTTCATCCGCTAGATGGTGTCGCTCAACGTTTGGAACCTTTAATTCATCCGGACTATAAGAGACTTCCGCCGGTTATTATTCGTATCTCCCAGAAGTATCTGGATGAGGAGAAAAAGAGGAACCCGAAGATGAAAGTGACCTTTCTATACTGTTTGATGAAAGGCATGAGTTTTTGTGAAACTGTATTGTCTTATGGCAGAAAAGTTCCACCGTTGAGTAAGCAATTCTTGGAAAAATTCAACACGACGCCTCGCATCGATTATGAATTAGAGGTTAGTTTCTATAGTTTCATGTCTGGAATTTTAGTAAAAGCTGAGATTTTTTTCAATAATTTCCATAAAATATATATCTAGGAACACTACAAATTATGCCCCATCCGGAGTCACTCGATCTACTGGACTCACTGCTGCTTTCACCTTCATCTTGTTGACATCTTACTTGATAGAGTTTTGGGAATAGATATTGGCAAACAAGTAAGCTTCTCGAAGAACATCTCTAAAAACAGTTTTTCTGTTTCAGACTTTTGCCGGTGAGAGTCTTGAGCCGAATCCAAATAACCGAGGTGCCGAAATGCCTGAACAAGAAGATACAATCAATCCTGAAGCACTTAGTGTTCCAGTGCTCGCCCCTGACTTGAGAGTACTTGTTGTGAATAATGAAGATGTAAGCTTTCTTCCAAAAATTGTGACGCGGTCGTGGAATACCGTATCTTTACGTTTTTCTTCGATTTCAGACTGTGCCGGACATTGGAAAACTGGTCATAAATGCAGCAGAAGACCGAGAAGCCGTTCCTCCTGTTCAAGCTTGACCCTAGTCCTGTCGCCTCAACAATCACTTTGCATCTTATTTTCTTCCCGATCACTTATTATTGACTCCCCGATGAACATTCTCTTTGTTCTATTTATCCATAACTGATACCATCCCCTAACCTCAATACCCTGTGAACTATACTCCAAATTATCCGGTTTTATTTCAACATGTAAACCTTTTTCAAATGAATAATATTTATTCTTCATTTATTTTTTATTCATATTTTCTGACAATTTTTAAACTATTCAGTCGAATAGAGAGTACAAACTAATTGCGCAAAATAGTGAAGCAAAATAAGAGACGGAGGACGGACGGCGGATTCTTGTTGCACAGTGGGGGAGTATAAACTGAAAATTTCGAAATTAGCCATTTTCTATCTAAAAATGACTGCTCATAGGTCTAACACATCCGTTGTGGAAACACATTTAAAATTGAATATTTGAGAGCAGATTAGCCCGAAAATTGCTTTGCCTCCGTGACTCACAATCCATTACAGACCCCCAAAAGGTTAATTTTTGTTCATGGAAAATAGAAAAACGTTTAGAATTAGTTGAGAAGAGAGATTAGAAAATAGAGTTTTAAAACAAGAGAAATAGACACTGCGAGTGCTTCTGATTGTAGCAACTGGTGACCATTAAAAAAGATTGATAGGCGAGCAGGAGTAGCGGGTGGCAAGGACGTTGATTAGAAACTCTCGAAACAAGAGACAAACCCATCTGATAAGAGTGATAAGGGATCCCGGAGAGAAATTGATCCAATCAGAGCCAACTGATAGTCGGAAGAGAATTGAGAGTAATGGAAGAAGAAATTGAAACTAGTATCACTTTTTCTATCTCACTCTGAGAATAGTCATTTCTATTCCAATTAACTGACAAAAATAACAAGTTGTGCTTTAATTTTCGCATCGACTCTCTGGTAGTTTCTTTTAAAAAAGTGCTATTCAAGTTTGATCAGAATATCATGAACTTTCTCTATGTTTGCTTCACAATGAACTTCGTTTTTCCCATAGTCAACTGAAGTCGTTAAAAACGAAGATTTGGACTTATATTTGCTTTTCTTCTCTTTTTTTTCAGCCAATAAACTGTTCATTTCTATTTCTTTGAGAATACCATAAAAAGGGTCACATTCGATCTGATATGTTCCTTTTCTTCCGCTTGAGACCCGGAAACGCCCTCCGAGAAGCTCACAGTTTTTTTTACAATTTTTCAAACTTTATCATGTCGTGAGCATAATGTTACTAAATATTTTTTCTTTGATTAAAAATGGCTTCATGTGTCAATTTGTTCGATGTTGACTTGGCACCGAGCCAGGATTGTTTGACTTGACACCAAGCCAACGACCTCCTCCTGACAATAAATAATGCGGAACGCCTTTTTTGCAACGCTCCCGCACGTAGTTATACTCTTTTTCATCGAAAACAACAAAAATTCCAAAAACAAAACTGTGTGCGGGAGAGTTGCAAGAACTGCGCGCCGCGCTTGCGTTTTCAGGGGACGGAGCCAACGTAAAAAATCATCGCTCAAAATTTATTTGTTTCATCAGTATATTTGCGTTTATTCTCTTTTTTTTCAGTCAGTGAGCGTTTCATTTCTAGTTCATTGAGAATATCTCACACAGTTTCATTTCCCATTTTTCCAGCTTTATCATGTCGTGAGCAAAAATTTACTAAAAATCTTTTCTTTGATAAAAGAGAATGGCTTCATGTGTCAATTTGGCCGCCTTTTTTTTCGTTTCTCACTCCTAAAAAGTCAACTTTTCTATCAAACCAAACGCAGTTTGATACTTTTTTCTTATCAGTGAAAACACGATTCCGCAACTTTCTCGAGTGTCAATGTCATTTCCTCCTTCAGTGCTCCTCGTATCAATTCTGCCTGTCCACAACAACTCATACTCGATTCCTTAATATATTTTGCTCACCTTTGCGTTATAAACTTTATATTCAATTGAGATTTGCGATTTCATCTATCTTCATTTTCCACCTCTTTCTCTCATTCGGTGCTCGATTTTTTTTACAACACACAATCTTTTGATTCCTTCCATTTCTCTTTCTTTTTCAATTCAATTGCTGGTCAGAGTTTGAAATGTTGACAACCACTTTGTTCACAATTGAGTCAACCAGTACGGACTCCCAAAGCTTTTTTTTCCGTTCCATTTATTCTTCAAGAAACGACAAATACATGTTACTTTTTCAGTTGTTGAGCCATGTCCAACGACAGATCTCTGTATGAAGCTGGTATCGGTGTGGAGCAAGTGAACGCCCCCGTTGACGATGCCAATCCCCAGCCGGATATTCGTCAACAAGACTCAAATGCAATGCCTATTAGGAACGACCAATTGCCTGCAGATAGTACCATAAGTGTTCACGAAGATCTCCAAAAACTTGAGAAACCTCAAGAAGATGTCAATAGAAATGCAGACCGCCAACCAGAAGACAGAGAGGTGACTGCCGTTGAGAAGAATGTTATTTCTACTGATGAATTACTATTTGCGTTCGGTACGATTATCTACGGAAACTGTTTATTGAAAATATAATTTCAGAGGACTTGATCAAAAAAGCTGAAGCTGAGGAGGCCGCACTTCCACGGGTAATTTTTTGAACGTTTGTCATGTTTTAAAAAAAAGCAGTAGAAAACATTCGTGTATCACCAAATAACAAAGTTAAGACAATTTAACAAAAAATTTGCATTGATGACCTTTTCAGCCTAATCTAGACAAGCCTTGCTCTGCCTACCGTTGGTATCGTGCTCATCTGAAGCGTGGTTCCGTACCAATGCGAGGTGGCGATTCTTTGTGGGTCGAAATCAAATTTCGCATCGAGGAAAATGTTCCATTCGGCGACGATGATCCTGCGCTTGGAGTTCGAGACACTCAAATGAAGCACGTTAAAAGCAAAGGTGCGAAGATTTGCGTGCTCAACGATTATTATGAAGTAAACGACGAATTCAATGAAGTGAAGGCAATTTATGGAGGAGAGCATCGCATAACAATTTCTCGAGAGGTCTGGTTTATGCTTTTTGATGGCAACAAGATTGTTCCACTAGACTCGGCATGGGTGGTCAAGATTGAGAAACACTTAGAAAGATTCATACCGACGCGTGCCAAAAAAAGTGAGTTTTTTCTTTGACATTCACCGATATTCATTTCCTGATCAGGAATAACAAGTTGAGAAGGTATCCGACAAGGTTTGAAACGGCTCAATTCTTTCTGATGAACCGATTTCCGTAAAAAATACCCACCATTTCAAATATCGAACCAAACTTTATTGATGTGTTACATAGCTTGACCGCCTATTAAGTACACGTACTTTTAAACACTAAAATTTTTCAGTACCCGATGCTCTGGAGCTTGAACACGGTGTCTGGATCAAATGGAGTGATGTGGAAAGATCGGAAATTGATCGAGACGGGAAAAGATTCGAGGTGCTTCATGGTTACCCTGAAGAAGCAAAGTGCGACGATGGTCGTTTCGAAACCATACATGTTGTTTTTGTGGTTCACGGAGTTGGCCACTTAAACGATGAAGACTCAGTTTATCTTGGAGCCAAACAGTGCGAATTTCATTTTCATTTGAATACTCTCAATCGACAAGTTTCAGAATCGGGAAAGGTGTCACAATTAAAGAAAAAGCCCTTGCTCCCGAATCAAAAGCTCAAGTGATGTTCATTGGAATTCACTGGAGAAATTTCATTGAAAACGATCCTCATCACTCGTGCAAGGGGACCATGGCTCTTCGAATTGCAGAAATGCTGCGCAGAACGCCACACTGTTCGATCGATGCTCTTTTGTACACCTGTGAACACTGCGCAGAAAGAGTATGTGAATTAAATTCTTTTATCTAGTTTTCAAAAAGTCTGTGTTGAAAGAATGGCAGAAAAACCAAAATGTTTGAGACTTTTATATGGAAAAAAATCTGCTAGTTCAGAAAAATCAACTTTTCGGCTGCTCTTGGATCGACGAAAAGCATTTTGAATTTAACTTGGTGTGAAAAAGCCCTCCAAATTCAAAAAAACACCGAAAGCCTTTCTTTAAACACATCACTTATGAGAAAAAAGACAGAGCTATTAGGATACTGAAAGAAAACCATAAAAAGCATTTCATTGATTTTCAGATTCGAGTAATTGTAGCCGACGCAATGCGAGAGAAATTCGCCATTTTCAAATCACATCATCCGAATTTCAATGGACTTGTCTCCCTGCTAGGACATTCACTCGGATCAGTCATCTGCTATGATATCCGAACCTGTGGCGTAGACTATAAGCTTGACTTTAGTATCGAAACACTGTTTACGGTCGCGTCTCCGATTCCTTATTTTTTGAAATTGCGTGGAAAAGAGGCGCTCAAAGCATTCAAAGAGAACTTGAGCTCGATTCGAGTTATCAACACTTATCACCCGATGGATTACATCGCGAAACGGTTTGAACCATATGTTGATAAAAGTTTTTGGAGAGTTCCACCGACTGAACTACCACTTTCGGAGAATTATATGGAAGAGCAAAGAATTAAAAAACGGCGTATCGTACCTGCATATCTTTTCATGCAATATCATAAACTTTGGAATTCTTTTCGATCAAGAACATGCGCGCCATTTACTGAGGAAAGTGACAAATGGCTGAAGACAAAGCCTCGAATCGACTACGAGTTGGAGGTTTGTTTTTTGAAGAATCAGAAATTTTGAACTTGTAAAAAGTGCATTTTCTCAGGAACACTACACCGTGCTGACATTCTTGAGCCACTCGTTGTACTGGACCCACTCCAGCTTCCACTGTCATCTGGTTGATCTGCTATTCAAACAAGCTCCTGGGCAACCTGTTGCCCAACAGAAGCCTGAAGTCGATGAGGAAAATCTGAATGATCGGGGAGCCGCTATGCCTGCACACGAAGGCCCGATCGATCCTAAAGCATTCACGGATTCAGTGCTCGTCTCAGACTTGGGAGTACCTGTTGTGAACAATCAAAAGGTAAGCTTTCAAAAATTGAAACGGGACCGATCAGGCTGTAGAATAAAAGAATAAAAAAATACAAAATAATAATTTGTATATATTTTTTAATTTCAGGTTGTGCAGGACTTGGGAAAGCTCGCAATAAATGCAGTAGAGGAACCAGAAGCCGTCGCTCCTGTTCAAGTTTGATCCATTTTGTTGTCTCAACCCTTACTCTAAATTCTTTTTTGTTTTTTTTTGTTTCCTATCGTTTTCTTTTTGCTTCCCGATTGTGTTATTTATTTGTCACTGATGATATCTTCTAACCTCAATACCTAGCCAATTCTCACTCCGAAACCGAATTTTTTTTCTTCTGACCATGTATTTCTTTCCGATTTTCTTTTTTTTTATTTATTGCCAGTGATATCATCCCCTAACCTCAATACCCTGTGAACTATACTCAAAATTATCCGGTTTTATTTCAACATGTAAACCTTTTTGAAATGAATAATATTTATTCTCTATTCTATCTATGATTTTACATCGATGTTTTCCCAAATTAGTGGAAGTTGTTGGACGTCGAATTGCCATTGGTGAACGATCAAATAAAACGTTATTTGGTTTAATCCTGTCAAAAAAAAATTGAAAATAGTTTTGTTTTTTAAGAACTAATGGAAAATGAAAACTAGAAAAAAAAAACCTTGTGAAGTCAAAAAACCCAATTTCTGTATTTCCCAATGCATTCTGCAAATGTTGCAATTTCAATGAATCCGCTCCCATCGTCATGTTCCATGACTTGGCATCATGCCAACTTTGACCCTGAGCAAACAAAATGCTTCTAGTGTGTTCTCTCTCGGCGCCCACTGCTCTCTTGTTCTGCGTCTCCACACGGCGCCACATCTCTCTTTTTCTTTGTTTCTTTTCTTATCTTCTCTATTTTTCCTCAGATTTTTTTTTGGTGTTCTGGAAGGATTTTTTATTTTCTTATTTTTTTTGATTGATGAATGAATTAGGTATTCAAACTGGTTTTGGGAAGTTTTTTAGGATTATGAATTATTTTGTTATAATGAGATTTTTATTTTTTAGAAAAAGTTGTGTCTTCTTTTCTGAAAACTGTAATTAATAGTCCTTGATACGATCCTCAATACGATCCTTAATACGATATGTACCCGGGATGGACTGAACAAGAAAGTTAAGGTTATGCTCTACCCCCTTTTCGTACTAGTGAAGTATTTGTCCAAGAAAAACTTGTAGATATTTTGTCTAAAAAATATGCCTAAAATACTAGCAGTGGTTCCTATTGGTTCAGACCTTTTTAAGATTGGCTTTTTTGTATCCGTTAGAATTTTTTCGAGAAAATCAAGAAAAATTGGGTTCCAGGGGGGTCAGAAAAAACTACCATACAAATTTGGCCGTCCAAGAAGATCAATGAACCCTTCACTTTTGCTTGTTCGAGTTCAAAACCCACTGAAAAAAACAGTAAAATTGAATTTTTCAGTTTTTTTTCTAGAGAAAAGAGGCTGTGAATCCTTGTTTTGGAAACTGGACAAATCAGAACTTACCCTTATAAGAACCGACTGTTCAAGAACTCCCCTTGTTAGTATCTTTTTATAACGCAAAAATTGAGGAAAAAACAAAATAGTTACTTTTGAGCTTTTTTGGAATTTACTTTAAAAAAAATCTCTATCAGAACCTGTTTCTATTTGGCCGAAACCCTCTGTAACGAACCATAATCCTTTGAAAACCCGCAAAATTTCGAACAATTTTCCGAACACAAAATGTCGAAGGATTACAGTTTTTTCCTTCTTTTTTTTCAATTTGAAATGCTGTTTTGAAATTCATTCTATCGCCATTTTGCAACGAAAAATGTTTTGATTCGTCATGTCGTGTACCAGAGCTCTTTCTTTTTTGTATGATCACAAAATGTCATGTGAAGTCACAAATCAGTCACAAATTTCAGCCCTTATCACGTTAACATACGCTTCCTTACTATCATAATTATCACACTTATCGCATTCCTTTCACGGTCTACTTTCTGGAAAATCTAAATTTAATCAAAATATTTTTTTCCAGGTAATGGGTTCTTCGCAACCATCTGAAGTGCCAAACCACACTCAACAGCCGAACAACACCTCGGTAAGCTTGAACTTTTTCCATAGTTGATTCTACTCTACACTATGATACGGCTTTTCAAAAAATATGGATACATCATTTCTCAAAAAAAAAAAATTTTCAGGTCGCGATGACAATTGGAATGCCTGACGAAATACCAATTACCGGTGATAACAAGGTTCGTTGCTGGGAGTTTTGGGAAGCGCTTTTAGAATATTTTTGAAAAAGAGAACACTCTGTTGTGTAGAACATGCTATTCAAAATTTTTGACTCCTTGTCTGAAAATTTGGGACAAAATTAGCAAAAAACAGTTATTGTTTTGCCGTGTTTTTTCAACTTGAATTCCGAGCTAGCGAGATCTGTGTAAGATTGAAATTTTTCCAGTTCCATTTTTCTAAAATAATAATATTTTCAATTGAACTTTCACAGAAGCCTTCGAATCCGAAAAAAACGAACTTCAATACCAATAAGTAATATTCAGATCTCCACCGGCACCACCTTAATTGGGAACGCCAAGAAGAACGACGAACATCCTCCACTTGCCATCACCTACGAAACTTACCATCAACCTGAAAATCAAAAACTGAAAAACATCAAATCAGTTTTTCTCGAAAGAATTATGCATGATCATACAGTGGATACCTTCGTTGAAACCCCATATGATCCCTTATTGTCGGATGGGTCAAAGATAGAAAGGAAGGACGAAGAACTTATCAGAATGCATCAGGAACAAGCCAATTCAAGCCAGCGATTAATCCCAGACTTTCCATTCTTGAATGCGGAGGTCGGAGCACGAGAGCAACAAATTTTCGATTGGGTCTCTAGTCTATTCCGATATGAGAGAAGCCTTCTAGACTTGGAATCGAACCTTCGGGCGGAAAGAGGTCGTCATCAGTGGGGAGTAAAAGACGAGGATCTGCACGACTGCGAAGAAAATCTCCGATGTCGAGAAAAGGATTTCGCACATCGCCAGGCATTGTTTCAAAATTTTGGAGTGGACTTTTTGGACCTAGACCATATGTTTAGAAAACATGCGAACGATAACAATTGGAAATTAGACATTCGAGCAGATGCCGAAAATGTTGCTCATCGGTTAGAGACTCCAAACAGGATCGCTCAAAATAAAGGAACAATGCCTCAGCAGTTGCCGGTTTCCCAGGAAGCGTTAAGCCCATCGGGTCAAGGGCTCGACGCGCATAGTTTGGGACTTCAAGACACTCAGAGATTTGGCTACCACAATCGGTCATCGACTCATCAAACGGAGTACCAAGACTCGGAACCCAAACTCGATGCTGCTGACTCTAATGAGAACACTGGCCACGAGGATCCAGCAACTCGTCATTATGAGTTTGAAGCACACGATTACAGATCTCAATTTCGAGAACCTGCTTCTCAAGTCTTCAGCCAACACAATCAGGCATCTTCTGACTCAATAAAACATCAAAAATCCAGAATTTGGTCACATTTCAAAACAAGTACTTACCAACAACAACGGCGAGTAAGATATGAGCCTCAAGGATTGGCTACTCAAAGATTCCGAAAATTCCGAGTAGGTTCCGACCGAAAAGAAGAAGGAACATCTGATCAGTTCCAATTATTGTCTACTCAACAAGAAGTGACCAACCCTTTGAACCAAGTACATGTGATACAGGATTCCGGATTTGAGAGCCAGAATCGGACACTTCAACATAACGGATTAAACTTTCCAATGGATTATCAGGAATTGAGCTCTGAAGCTCAGGAGCCTGTTCAACACGGACATCAAGACCAACAACCTGCTTGTCAGAATTTCGACTCTCGAAATCCAGAATCAGAAATTCAAAGTATTGGAATTGGTTTACATATGGAATCTCAAGAACCAAGGGCTGGGGATACAAACTTTGGATTTGCTCCACAAACCCTGAAAGCTCACCATTCTGTAGTTAAACTACAGATGGAACATCAAACATCAACTAACCCACATGTGGGTTTGGACCAGGAAGGTCGGGATTCTGTAATTGGATCCCAAGAGCTTCAGAGAACGTACACTCAAGAGTACGCTTTGCAAGATCAAGAAACTTCAGAGCGTATGGAATATGACTTTGCTGAAGCACAGAGTTACAATTTTCCTGAAGCTCAAGCATGTGAAACTACAGGATTGGCTTTTCAATCTTGGTATCAACACATCGGGCAATGCCCAGTCCCAATTTCATCGCCGGCACAACCACAATTGTGCCTCGATGGTGCCAACCAACAAATGCCCTTTTCAAGCCCGGCATCTGAATTCCCAGGGCTACCTTTATGCCCAAACCGTCCAATGCCTCAAGGGGAAAACCCTAAATATCAAGAATTATACCCTGTAAGGCATGCTTCTTACGATCAACCTGGTTATCCAAATCAACGCATCGTCTACGACTATCAAGACGATCAGAACGTTACCACACAATTTTCAAATAGAGGAATGAGTTCCAGAACTCAGGAATCAAAAAATGGGCATTATGCCCATCGGGAGCATTCGCCTCCCAAAGATCTTTCTCCAAGTTATGACTCTAGCTTTGAGAACCACTCAGAATCAACATCGAGTTTTGAGCAAGAGCCAATTGAACAGGATCAGCTAGGTGAGTACTTCTTTTTTTCGATTTTTTTTTTGTACAAATGAGCAAATTCTAATAATTTCATTAGAATTCAGTTTTAGTTCAGTGAGTAGTTTATGAAATTTGTAAAATTCGAAATTTCAGATGAATTCAGAAGGACTTGGTTCGTCGATGACTCTTACAGCAGGGAAATCAAATCAGTCGCATCTTCCAGAAACACAAGCATTAGTGAGGACTCGGTGAGTTTTCAAATATACGATTTCTTCAAATTTCAGCTTCAATTTTTTGTTGAGGGTTTAGTTAGTCGAAAGTCTTACAATAGTCTTTTGCATACTTGTCAAAAATCGGCCCGGCGCATGTTTCAGAGTTTTTATTTTTCGAGCTCATTTTTCCCGATTTTTTTCAAAAATTTTCTTGGGTCTCTATACTTAAAAAATGATGAAAACTTCCTTCTAGAAAGCACAGGCCAAATCAGAAGGTGAAAAAAGCGCCCAACTGAAAAGTATTCCTAAAATTGAATAGTACGTGCTCAGACGACTATTCCATTATTTCTTTGCACTTTTCCGGTGAACGGTGAATCAAGGAGTAAAGCTCCTTTTTCAAAAATAGATCCCAGGACAGCTAAACTCAAATATTTCCGATCTGAGAGGCTTAATTTTTTTTATGATCGAGCTCTAAAGTTTGGTAAACAGAGCATTTGATGGTCAGACAAAAATCAAGTATATCGAGTATAGTCAAATGAATTTTATGAATTAAAAAATTCATAAAAACTGTTGAAAAGCCCCTAACAACTTCATTTTCCAGAACAACAACCGTAAACGTCACAGTGAATCTTCGGACTCCAGTCCAACTTCTGGAAGGAAGCGACGAAGAATCAAAAAAGACTCGCCGCAGAAAGAGAAGAATCGGGAATACACTAAAAAGTACTCTGACAAACGGAAAGCAGAGCAGAAAGAGGCCGAGGAACAAGCACAGAGAAATCTTATGGAACTAAGAGAGCTACAATATATCAATAAGCAAAAAGAGAAATATTTGAATATTTCGCTTACCATTTTTGCTCCATCGGAATCAGTTGAGGAATTGAAACAGTACGGACTGGACCGAGGACATGTGAACATTCAATTTGATAAATTGAAAAGTTCAGACCAGTTTATTATCGATGCAAAAGTGAATATGGAAAATGCCAAAGTTGAGTTTGACAAGGCCTCAGATGATTATAAGGCAAAGAAAAGCAACGCAGGAACATTGGGAGGAAAAAAGTCAAGAGCTTTGGAAAACTTTAAGCTTCGTTTGAACGAGTATCACTCATTGGTTTACAAGCATGTGAGTTTTTAGTTTTAAGGTTTTTTGCTCGAAAAATGTGGAAAAAAAAAGAAAATTGTATGAAAAAAACTGAAATTTCGAATATTTTGGAGTTTTCCGAAACAAGAATGCTTCGAAGGGCTCATTCTCCACACTTTAAAAACATAAAATGGCGAAAAAATTATTTCGAAAGTTTGCAAAATTTTTCAAAATTTTCAATTACCCGCTGAAAAATCGTTATGTGCAATTTCAAAAAACATGTGTTGAATTCTCCACTAAATGTTCTTAAATTGATCTTTCTGGAGGGCTTAGTAATGTAGTTTCTGACTCTGAAGTTTTCTATTTTTCATATTTTTAAACTTGAGTTATTTTTTAACAGAAAAATTTTTCTCTCGAAACTGCCCCATTAATTCAGTTATTTTCTATCAGAAGAATTTATTTTAAAAAAAAATTTTATGCAAAAAAAACGAAAAAAACGCTAAATTTTTACAGGACCTCTCCCGTGAGCTACAAATTTCAAGTCATTTGGATAACCTACTCCGAGCTGCAATCCCAAACCCCGATCAACTACTTCAAACAATTTCAAATCAAATGCACAGCGAAATTATCAACAATGGAATAACTATTCAAGAATTCGAAGAGCTTCAAGAATTTGTTCGTCAGAATCGATGTTTGTTTGTGAAATAGTGCTAAAAAGCTTAAATTATTAACGAAAAAACTACAATTTTTTGAAAACATTCCCCATGTAAATTTCTACTTCCCACATTTTACTGCCCGTAGAGATATCAAAAATTGATTGATATTATTTTTTCTAAATTTCAATTTATTTCGTCGAATCCGTTGGAAAACGTTGCCTTTTTGTGTGTGTGTGTGTGTGTGTGCGACAAAAAGACGCAGAGAAAAATCTAAGTTTTTGAATGGATCCGACGAGAAAGTTACGTTCTTTTCCCTTTATCAAAAAGCCCAGTAATTTTTTCTTACTTACGACCGCTATCAATGTCTTATATGTATTTTATATATTCGGTTGAACGGAAAGAAATGCGCGCTGACCGTTTTTTTCGAATCTGTTTATCTATTGAAGATACAAAAAAGTGGTTAACTGATAAAATGTGCAAAATTTTATGGTCAACTTTTTGTTAATTGACAGTTTTTTGATATCACTTACTCTAGTTAAGATATCGAGGTTTGCAAAAAAGTTTACCGCGCATTTCTTTCCGGCCAACCTAATAGTAATTATTTATTTTTATTCATTCCAATTCATTCCGTAAACCCTTCGAAAACCCCTGTGATTACTTTATTTGTTCTACTTACGACCACCACCAATGCACTTTAATTGTACATAGCATTTTCTCTGAATTTTAAACTATCCTAATATAAATTTGAATAATAAAAACTCACTTATCCCCACGAAAACTAATTTTGGTTCGAAAAATAATTTAGAATAAAATCTCTTAGCCAACAACATAGTTTCGAATGAAAATGCAGCCAGTAACAAAAGGGTTACTCACCCTTACACATTTTTCACAAAAACTGAGTAAGAAAACTGAGTAAAGAAAGAAGAAATTGATGAAGAAAGGACAGGTCGTTCCGAAATTTCTACTTCAGTTTTGAAATTTTCCGTTTTTTTTTCCAGAGACTCGATTGTTTTTCCAGTCTCAATTTTTTTCAAGGTGATTCATTTTTTTCAGACAAATTGCCCCTCATGGAAACCCTATCTCTGAAAGTTACTTTGAACAACACAGCGACATGTCGGTGTAATAGGGTTTGCAGAAATTATCATTTATAGCTTTAAAATTTATAGCTTCAAAATAAAGCTTCAAAACATTTTTCTAAAAATAATATTTCATCGTAAATTTTGCCGGTTTACTTCAACATCTTTCAAAGTGTTTCATTTTTTTCTTTTTTTTTCAGATCCAAACAGTGAGTGACGATCTGATGCCTGAATGTTGCCTAAATATGATTTAAAAAAGTTCATTTGAATTTTTTTGTTTCTTTTTTTTCCAGTGACTAAATGAAAATAATCCAATCAAATGTCTCTTCACAAATCAACTGTTGTATCAGCCCCCTGGCCGCCAGCGACTTCTAGTCCCGCGGTCGTCGTCTACGTCTCCCCAATTAACCACTTGTCTCTTCTTTTTTTGCACAGGTCGTTTCGAATCGAAAAATCTCAGCAAAAAGGAATGCGGCGTCTCTCTATCACTAACCTAGTCTTCAAGAAAAGACGATGAACCTTCATTTCGGAGGCAATCTAAAAAATCTTCTCGCGATTATTTTATTGTTTGCTATAATGGAATTAGGAATGTCTTGAAACATTTTATAACAAGTGTGATAAACCAATGAATAAATATGCATTTTACTGCACTCTTCTTTTTTGATACACAGAAAATATGCCTCGCGGGCAAATGTTACCGTAACCCGTGAAAATTTTCCAAATTTTGTGGCAAGCGTGGAGTCCCAAAGCGTTTCTTGGCCGGCTCAAAGTGGATCCTTCTCCATGGCCTTTTTTATTCAATAGGAAATCTCTCTGAGCAAATGCGCCAAAAATTTTGAGATGTTTGGACTATCAGATGCCGAGTTACAGGCTTTTTTTCTGGTGTTTTAAGAAACGTTTTCTGTCCGGAGCGAGGTACCGCTTCTTGGACACTGTACAGTTTTCAGTCAAAGTGCTCCGATTTGATTGATATTTCATATAGTGAATACATAACAACTTCTAAGACATTTGGTATACATTTCATTAGGCTCCGCCCACTTCCTACAGTAATCCTTCCAGAAATTTCGAAATTTTCCTGTAAATGATCGGGCCCAAATTCAAACGGCAAACGATAGAGAGTACTTATTTGAGTATTTTTCATCACTTAACGAAATCCCTACTCCTCGTGTTTATAGAAAAAAATTTCATTTTTTCGAAAAGTTGATCATTTTTGACAGTTTTTTGGCTCTAGCGTTCCACACAAGTCCTGATCCATGCTGATCTCTTTGGATTCGAATTTCTCATAAAATTTGCCGTCGATTAACGCATATTCGAAAAAAATTTGAGGCTCCCATTTTTTTATATTTTCGATTTTTTCAACATGATAAAAATGTTCATGGTCACCGATTCCGAAAAAAATTTTGTCACGTAATGCCCCACCCATACCTAGTATGCTCACAAATTTTTAGCTCATTCTGATTGGAATTGTCGTCGTGGCACCATCAAGTAAAACAGCTTGTTTTTGACACATTAGAAACTCGAAAAATGAGCGGTTTTTACTTGATGGTGCCACGACGACAATTCCAATCAGAATGAGCTAAAAATTTGTGAGCATACTAGGTATGGGTGGGGCATTACGCGACAAAATTTTTTTCGGAATCGGTGACCATGACCATTTTTATCATGTATAGGGGTACGTGAAAATAAGACAAAATTTTTGAAAAAATCGAAAATATAAAAAAATGGGAACCTCGAACTTTTTTCGAATATGAGTTAATCGACGGCAAATTTTATGAGGAAATCGAATCCAAAGAGATCAGCATGGATCAGGACTTGTGTGGAACGCTAGAGCCAAAAAACTGTCAAAAATGATCGGCTTTTCGAAAGAATGAAACTTTTTTCTGTAAACACGAGGAGTTGGGATTTTGATGAGTGGTGAAAAATATTCAAATAAGTACTCTCTATCGTTTGCCGTTTGAATTTGAGCCCTATCATTTACAGGAAAATTTCGAAATTTCTGGAAGGATTACTGTAGGAAGTGGGCGGAGCCTAATGAAATTTATACCAAATGTCTTAGAAGTTGTTATGTATTCACTATATGAAACATCAATCAAATCGGAGCACTTTGACTGAAAACTGTACAGTATTATAGTCGCGAACGATGGAAACTTTGTCTTAATACGTTACTTTTATCTGGGCAAATCATTTGCTAGCATGGGCGACTCCTATGTTTTCTTACTTTTTTTTGGCGGAACAAAATTTAGACATAGTTTCTCTTCGAAATTTATTTCAACGAATTTTGTCAGACATCGACCAGCACTAGCGAACGGATTTGTACAAATATAAGCGTTGTTTTGAGAGTTTTTCTTTTAAGTTGCATGTCGCTTTTAACGGATTGAATTTGTCTGAATAAAACATTTGGACCTAAGCTGGAAATTACCGTTAAAAATATAGGTACTAATCGAGCACCGACAAGAATGTCACTACTCTTCTAAAAGCACGACGCAGTGCGATTTTTATGGCTATACTTGGTTTTGGAATAATCTTTAGAAACTATCTAACAGAGCTTTCTTTTGGCTCCGAAATTCTGAGTCTTCTTCGACTCTCTGAACATTTTCAATAGTTCCCTTTTACTCGGCAGACTCATCCACATCCCTCCGCGGACGTACCCCTTATGTGCTCATTAGGTTTTTTATGCTTTACGGATCCGTTATGGATGTTTCCCGAGAAAAACTGTCAGACGGTAACGAATCCATCACACAACAGAAATTTTAAGAAACCGTAACGAATACGTCCGCGAAAAACCTGTGTCTCATGAGAACATTCTTATGTGGAATACACTTTTTGAGATTTTTCAAAAATTCTCGGTAACAAAACACAATCAAACTTTCGTCAGACTTTATTTTGATTTTCTTTTCCTTCGAAAACTTTCAATTCTCCTTGTCTTCGCTCTGGCTATCACTTCATCCATCATCGATCGCTACTTGCTAAGACTAATTTTGGTGCCCGTGTCCTCATCATGCCATCTTTGTGCCGCCCGTCTTTTCATATATATCTCGAAATAATTTTTCTTCGAAACTTATTTAACCATTTCTCCTCCAGCACTAACGGTTTTTCGTCAAAATGGAAGCTTGATTTTAGGTTTTGTTTTGGCGTTGCATGTCGCTTTTAACAAATTGGCTGAATAAAAAACTTAAACCTAATAAAATACTAAAATAGTGAACTTACTAATCCGGCACGGCAAGAATGTCATTACCCTACGGAAAACACGACGAGATGGGTTGTTTTTTGGCCTGTGTCTTGCTTCGGAACCATTTTTCCAGAATCGACCAGAATCTAGCAGAGCTTTTTTTGGCTCCGAAATTCTGAGCCGAATTTTCCTCAGACACTATTTCAATCCTTTTTCCTTTCAAAAACTTTCAATTTCCCATAATTGCGCTCTGGCTATCACTTCTTCTATTATCGATCGATAATTGCTAAGATTATTCTCGTGCCCATGTCTTTATCATGTCATCTTCGTGCCGCCTGTCTCGACTCGCATGCATCTTCAAATATCAATTTAGTCTTCTTTTTATTCCTTGATTATGTGATCCATCTTCTTTCATTCAAAACCCCTTTTTCAGAAGTTCCACGTGTTTCAAATCAGCAAAGGATCAAAATCTGGTTTATCGACTGTGTCAGGGTGAGGGTTTTGAGGGTTTCTTGTCTGAAAAACTCAAAAATTATTTTCATTTCTTGGGGTGCCTAGGGAAAATAGCGTTTTTTCTTTAAACATTGTTCGTCTGATACCAAAAAGTGCTGTCTACGAGGGTCTAAAAGCTCCGAGAAAGAAATTACTCTCGACAAGGACCTGTGGATTATGAGTTTTCGCCGAAATTTTGGATCTATGGCGTGGGCTCAGAAGCTCTAGGGCTCAGCGAGCTCTAAAGCGCTCTAGGGCGCTAGAGATCTGGAGCGCTTGAGCTCGAGGGCTTAAAAAGTCAATAAACGTTCATAAGGCATGTTTCTAGGGCAAGGCAATTTTAAAGAATTTTTGTGTTTTCATGAGAAAAAAAGTGAATGGAGCTTTCTTCTTTCTCGAAAATTGTTGGCCTTGCTACACACTTTAGTGATAAAAATGCCTCTTTTTTTTTAATTTTTGAGGGAAATTTTTAGTTAGAGACTTACGATGGTCGTTAGAGTTTGAGGGCTTTCAGAATGTTTGAATTGAAATTTCTTTGTTTGGAATCTTCTCGTTTCAGAAAATGTCCTTCCCGCAAACCGAATGTCTTCAAGACGATTCCATGAGTGAATTCCCTGAACTAGCCGACAATCTGCTCGAAATCGATCGGCCGCAAGGCAATGACGAAAAAATGCTTAGCGATTCTGCAAACCCTAAGCCCATCGACGAAATAGTCCAAATGTATCAAGAACAACAAGGTTTGGCAAATGGGCCGCCTTACATTGGAAAGCTGAACAATCAAGAAGGTCACGGGTATTCTAATGTGGATTGGTCTCCTCCGGATGATTCGTCCCGTTATCCATGGATAGCTAAGGGATCCGATAAGCCAATGGAAGAAGAAGGACTTGATGAATTCATGGAGGGGATCGAACTTCTAACGGATCCTAGTTATCCTAAAATGCCATCTTTGATTCAAGAAGCGGGTAACAACGCCATGGATACAGCCCCACAAAACTCCATTGAATCCTCTGGAAGTGTGGAGGAAGGTATGGATTTTGAACAACAAAATACTTACGATAGTCTCCAAAATTCTGGTTCCATTCTGGACCGTGCCACGGCTGAAATTCTGGATAATGATGCTCCTGAACAACAAAATGGCCTTCAAATGACCGAAAAATCTAACTACCTCGAGAAAGGAGCGGTCATGAATTCTCGAATGGAGAATTCTGATCAATTTGGCCAATTTGATCCACAGCCTGCTATTCCAATGTCTAACAACTGCGGGCAAAAAGAAGCCATAGACACTGGATTTCAATCAGGCGATATTTCTCAAATGAATTTCAACTTCCCAGTGCAAAGACCTGTTATGGGTTTTGGACAACACTTGGAGCCTTCTGGAGGTGCCATGAACCCTGGATTCCAATCCTATAGTCCTCCGCACTCATCTGGAATTAATCAATCTGAAACCGCTTCTAACTATCCAAAGGGCTCTTACCCCGTTGCTCAATTCACTGAGCCATATTTTAATTCTGTCCCTTCTGGAGGTGCCATGAGCGCTGGATTTCAATCTGATCGTCTTCTTCCAAATAATCGGTCAGCTCCTCCTGTTGCATATAACTGCTCAGTGCAGGGAAACGAACCTTTCATGGGCTACGGACAACAAATGATGCCTTCTGAAACCGTTGTCGCCATGCATGGAGGTTTTCAATCAAACATATTTGCTCCTTATACGAACTCTCCAATGAATTATTCTGGCTCCGGAGTTGGCGCCGTCAAGGATTTTGGGCAGCCGTCCCAGCCTTCTGGAGGTGCCATGTATAATCCTCCACACTCATCTGGAAATAGTCAATCTGGAACTTTCTACAAGCACCTTACCGGTTCTTACCCCGTCGCTCAACACACTGGCAATCGTTTTGCCTCGATTTGTCCACCAGCACATACTGTGAACTGTCAGGTGCAAGGACAAGAACCTTTCATGGGTCATGCACTCCAATCTGATCAGCTTGCGATGGATTTCGGTCAGCAAACTAAATCTTCTGGATGTTCCATGGGCCCTGGAGCCCGGCACTATTATTCTCCGCAATCATCTGAAATTATTCAATCTGGAACTACTTACAAGCACTTTACCGGCTCTTACCCCATCACTCAATTCACTGAGCCATGTGTTCCTTTTGAACCTTCTGGAGGTGTCATGAACACTGAATTTCAATCTGATCATCTTCTTCCAATTGATCAGCCAGCTCCTCCTGTTGATTCTAGCAGTCCAGTACAAGGACAAAAACCTTCCATGGGTTACGGACAACAATTGATGCCTTTTGGAGTTCCTATGAACCTTGCACTCCAATCTGTTCAGTTTGCTCCCTGTCGACAAGCTATTCCTGCTGGTTCCAACACTGCGATGGGCTTTGAACAGCAATCCCAGCCTTCTGGAGATGCCATGAACAGTGGAGCCCAACGCTTTAATCCTCCACACTCGTCTGCAATTATTCAATCAGGAATCACTACCAACTATCCAAACGGCTGTTACCCCGTCGCAGCACCCACTGGAAAATCCGTGCCAGCGCCCACGAATCGCTCCAAAGCCATCGAACTGATTCTTGCTGTATCGGAAGATTCTCCTCACATTCGGATTTCGCCACCGCAAAGAAACAACTATGGAGACGGACGTGGAGACACGCATCTCATCAATATCCAAGTACCTTGTGCTACAAAAAATCTTCAAAATATTTCAAGGGGCGATGAGTCGGGTCAACAACTTCTCTCATTCGATTACACGTATTCGGTGGATAGTGTTCGCTATGAGAATAATGACAACGGTAATCGAGATTGTTGGCTTTTAATCCTAATTTTTCTTTAGAATTTCAGATATGAATGTGCACCCGGAAAGCGAAATGGTGAACTACCATCCTCTGGAAGTTTCTCCAATTTCAGAACACTCCTCAGTTCTCTCTGTGGCGTCATCTGTTTCGGTAGCCCAATTTTCAATTCAAAATTTTTTGGGGGGACATTGAAAAAAACATCTTCCTGGTGTAGCTATTAGGTTGTTTCATAAGTCTTTGACACTTTTCACAAAAGTATTGAACGATCTTCCACAACAAGATGAGAAGGAGTTATGCACCTCTAGTTTTTGTATAACAATACACTACTATTGTAGTATATTCCCTCAAGTTTTCGATATTATCCAGGCAGTGCTCTCTGAGATACACCCTAGAGAATGAATTATGCTCGGATTTGAGTAGCGTCGGAAAATTCCGTGTATTTCCGAAACCTAATGTTTTCTTTTTAAGCTTTTTTGCGCATATAAATAGGAGTGTTGACGCTACAAATTAATCGAAACAAAACAATAATTTTGTTTCTCAAACTTTAGATATGACCCGATATTTCCAAAACGTTGCTTTTGAGCCTTGATTTCAGTGGCGTAATTTTGTGAAAAAAACACTGATCATATTATTTTTGAATTTTTAACTGGAATGGAAGTCAATAGTTTCTTTAAAATAATAGGTTGAACAACCATTATTATGGGCAAAAAAAATGATCAAGGTCAGGTGAAGATTGGCCATCGCGAGCATTCGCTAGGCCATCTCAAACTTTGGCACCATGAAATCATGGTGATCACTTTCAATTTATGATATCTCATGAATGATGCAAGAAGGAGGCGTGTGATTTTTATGTTAAGATACACATATCCGTGGTATACTATATTCGAAATAAAAACATTCCCGGTGCAATTTCTGGTGTAGTTTCAGATCTGAACATAATATGATCCCCAATCACGAAAAATAACTATGTTCATTAAAAGCTTTGTATCTCCTCTGATAGAGAGAGGGGCCCGATGCCAAAATACTTCCTTGAAGACAATAAGTGTCCCTATAAATTGGTTCAAGACCAGAATGAACCCTCTGCACAAAGCAAAAATTCAGGTTCCTCAAAAATCCTACTGAAAAGTGTCAAAGACTTATGAAACAACCTAATATTTTTAACAGTTTTGGCGGAGGATTCTTCGAAAAAAAAACTTACCACGTTCCGGTTCGGCACGGGTGAAAATAAGAAGCATATTGAGAAATCTTCCAAGTTTCATCGAATTGATGTTCTGAAATTCAGACGTCGTTTAATACGAACATAAGAAAAAGGGCACGGAGAAACAGTTTCTGATGGTTTTCGAGGAAAAAGTTCAAAATCGAAAATTTCGAAATTTTTTCCAGACTTTTCTGAAAATTGAGTGTTATCAGGGCTTCAAGAGATGCGGGTTTTTAGCTTTTCTTGAACTATCACTCGAAATTTCGAAAAAATTGTTTTTTTTTCAATTTTTGGTACTGTTCTACTACATCTTTTTCAGGTCAACAACAACAACAACAACTTTCCTGTTAGCCCAGCGCGTTCATGCAAATCCCAAAAGAGTCCACGTAAACCACGGTCTCCACGGACCCGCCCTAATTCTGTGGGCAAGAAATTCCCCGCGAGTTCAAAAAATGCTGAAAAATCTGACCCGCGCAATAGTGGAACTCCAAGAGCTCGCCATAACTCGGCGGCTTCTACTCGAAGCAGTGAAGAACAAAGGGCAAAAAATAGAGAATACGCTCAAAGATACCGCGACAAGAAAGAAGCTGAGCGAGAATTGGCTAAAGAAATTCTTAAAGCTGTGGAGGACGAAAATTGCATTCGAAAGACCCAGAATGCGAAAATTGAGAAAAATGCCAACTTTGCCGTGGAAACTTTGCAAATCGTACTGAACGAAACGATGAGAAAGGAAATGAACAATGTGAAGGAGACATACGAACTTTCGAAAAACGCAATTATAAAGAAATTTGAAGAGCAAGCTGAAAGTGAAGCTCTCAAAATTGTCTCTCAGGTAAGAAAATACTAAAATCATCATTTTTGAAATCAAGTTTCAGAAAAGAGAAGCAGATGAAAAGAATTTTGATGAGGCAACAGCAAATTATGCCGCAAAACGAGGCAACACTGGAACTAATGGCTCTTCTAAAACACGCAAGAAGCAACAGTTGGAGCTCACCGATGCACAACTTCAAACATTGCTTCAACAAAAAGTGAGTTCTTAAAAGGAATTTAGAGTTGGAATAGCCAAATGAGCTGAAAACTGCATAAAGATTAAACTTTTGTTTTTTTAAAGAAAATTTTTGGGATCTACGTACAAAACATGTGCACAACTGTTATCTTTATGGGTTGTGTTTGAACTCGAAATTTGTTAGCGAACAGTTCGACATTGCACGGGGGACCATACCGTAAAACCTGTATTCGGAGTGCCCCTCTAATAGTGGTGCCATCCACACGAGCGTTTCGAAAAATAGTGATTGCTCCTTCAATATTCGAGTAGCCAACTTCAAATTAAAAAATATTGGACTGAAAACTGTTCTAAACTTGAAAAAGCTGATTAAAACTCTAAAACAGATTAAAATTTCTAAGTTATTTTCGTCATTTTGCATAAAAATCGCCAGTATAGACACATTACAATAACTCAAAAAACGAAATATAATGGTGCCTCTTTAATAGTAGTGACCGTAATAGTAATGCTCTTCTATTGAAGAGATTGAAAAACAGTGATGCATGCACTACTAATTAAGTTTTCACGGTAACATTGGCAATAAAAGGGCCATGTTTAAACAGCTTCCGCAACTAAAAACATCTTTTTTTTTCAGAAATTGGACCTACAAAAAGAACTAACCGCTCTTGCGGAACGCTATTTCCGTGATGTCGTGAAAAGATACCTTCATGCTTACAAGTCAATCCCAGAATTTAAGAAAGCCATTTTGAGCCGTCGCGAAGTGGATATAGAACAACAAGTCTTCGACAAATTTCTATCCAAAAACCAAGGCCTTCTCAAAGATGATGCGATTCAACATCCCGGTGGTTCATAATACATTTCAATTGAAAAAAAAACGAACGAAAACTTTTTCTAGTTGAATTTCTTCAAATTTTTTCATTAGCATAATTTTCAACGAATTGCATATCGAAAAACCAATTTATCCTGATGGTGCTACTAACACTTTTTATTTTGAATAAATTTTTTTTTGTCGAAAACTTTGTTTTTAAATTTAAAAATTTGAATGTTGCAAAAACTTTCAAAAATTTTCAATTTACTCGTATAAAAATTGAAGGATTCTAAGATTTATTTGGTCGTAGAAAGTCGAAATCAAACAAACTTTGAAAATGTCTGGAATAGAAAAAAACTCCTAATTCGAACAAAAAGTTCGAGAAAAAATGAGGAATGTCTATCACAGGGGGCCGTTATATTGGAGGGAACCGCTCTCTATTTCAATTCCATATTTTATATGGAAGACATTTTGTGGTATTTCAAACTATACAATTTTTCATGGAAAACTATCCAAAAATCAAAGTTTTTTAACACAAAAAAGTGAAACGGGCTTACCGATTATGGAAAAAACAACCTAATTATGCTTTTTTACATGTGAAAACAAGCAAGTTTCATTAACTTCATTGCTTAGAATAAGCCTCTCTACTTGAGGGTGTCGTTCTAATAAAAAGGGCCGCTCTATTGTTCACAAGGCCGCTTTCATCCAGGAGCTGTTCGATCAAAGGGGCCGCTTTATTAGAGGTTACACAGTGCTTGGAATTAATAGTAACAAAAAAAACCTTCTAGAAAACAGTTTCTCAACACTATTAGGAATAATGCAACCAACCAACCGATCATAGTGTAAAAGAAGATTGACAAGAAAGAAGATAGATAAGAAAAAGAATCCTCAGTCTTATTTCTTTCATCATTCGCTGTCATTTTACAGAGAAACGCAGAGAAAGAAGAGTGAGGAAGGGTCGCTGGTGAAGGCTGAGGAAGATGAATTGCCTTTTGTGTCATCGCATCAGTCGGTAGGACGGAAAAAAATAAAATGAGGAATGAATCGGGTTTTGGAAAATTTACTAAAAAAAAGTATCTTGAATAGCACAGATTTAGCTCAACAATTGGTTAATTTTAACGGAATGAATCATTCTTATACCAGAAAATTGCGTCGCCTCCGGCGACTCCATTTTCTGTGGAGCCTGGGTTTGTGTGTCTCCCTTGATTTTTGATAAAGTGTATGGCGAAAAAAAAACTCTAAATGTGTGTCAGTTCTAAATGGATCTATTTCGTTTGGTGTCAGCCGGCATGCGCCTGCTTAGGATCAAAGCCTCTTGCCTATTTTTTGTTCTTCTGATCATGACCGCTTGCGATTACCGCTTGCGAATCTGTTATAAAATTCTTCAGGGAACACGCTCTTTTTTGTTGGGAACTTTCCCGTTCTGTAACTGTTTTTGGCACAAATAATTTATCTTTCTTTGCTGAAATGTATCATACACTGCAGCATGAAGATAATGCCAGCCCAATTCGGAATTCGGAAAATTCGGAATCTGTGTTGCGGCGATTCTTTGGGTAGGTGAGCCCGAATCGCCTCAGAGAGTGAGAGTATCAGGAACTTAGAGATGTATAGACAAAAGAGTTTTAATAACAATGGTTTATTATCAATACTCTTGGAGGAAGCAATGAACCGAGTGTTCATGTGCAGAGGTCAGGGCAAAGGTCGACAATGGGGAATGTTTGTGGAACAGTTCACGTTTTCTTCCTTGAGCGTTGAATAATATTCCAATGTTATCTTTTTGGGTTTTTTAGGCCTACGAATTAGGCTATAAGGTTGTGGAAAGAATGTCAGGGACATACTTTCCGCAACAATCTGCCTTTTTCAGCTTTTTCCCTCCAACACTGTTTTCAATAACGCTTGGCACGCATAAAAACCTACGGTGGATCTTTCCAAAAGTTTTTCAATTGTCTTAAAACAATTCACAAATCTAATCGAAAAGTTGTGTTTTCAAACTTTTAAATTCTCTAAAGTTCTCGGCTACTTGAACTGTAGTACATTGTTTAGAAATATGAAAAATAGTTTTCGAATGGTTTTATAATATTGTCAAAGAAAATACGCAAGCTATTTTTGACCAACGAACGAAAAAGAGATTTGATATATCACCAAACCGTGAAGCCGTCTGTTTCCACGGCCACCCATTTTCCTCCAACTAAAACGCTTATTTTCTGAATCACAAAACAAAATGAGAGCTGACAACTTCTCGAAAAATGCTTAACTTTCAAAATAGAAGCTCATGGCAGTTTCGAAAAATCGGAACATCTACTGTAGACTCCTTATTTCAAGTGTTTCATGACACAAAAAATAAGCGAAAAAGATTTACTCGATCATGGAATCGAACTCTGGATGTATATTCACCGGACAATTGTGTCCACCACTACACCATGCTACTTCAATAGTCAAAATTCAAACGCATCTTTCTCAAAAACTGTAAGACCGATTTTCGATTTGAGAAGCTTTTTCGTTTCTCAAGGCCAAGACGAACAAAATGAGCTATAAACCATCAAAATCGGTTGGGGAAATCGATCCCCTTACCTCAAACTGGGGTAATTGAACCGGGCGATAGCGGTGGTGCGGCAACCTAACTAATGCGCGCAGCCGACACCAATGCAGGCTCGCGATGGCCACTATACTTTGCGTGCAGGTGGGCGGGGCTCAGGCTTTGTGCTTAGAGTGTACAGAGCTTCAGAGAGCTCCAATCGAAAAACAAATTAGACGGGCATCATCGCGGTCAAATTCTGTATTGATCTGTCTTTTTCTCATAAAAATTGGTTCAGTAGGAAGGGCTGTGAGATCCCGGAAATACATACACACACACAGAATTTGGTGATTGTTAATAGTAAAGATATAAAAAGCCAGAGGCGTATGTCTGTTCCTCTGTCCGGATGTGCGCACTTTTTGGGCAAGAAGAAAGAAAGAGATCTGGCCCCAAAAGGGGTTGAACCTCACCCCTTGGGAGCGACAGCCGCGCGCTCACCCACTGAGCCACCGGACCACGGAAAGTTCGGAGGTCTGTTTGCCTACAGGTGTCGACGGGTTTCAATTATATGGAGCGGCGTAGCCGCGACTAGTGAAAAAAAATGAGGAGCGCAGCGACGAACAGTATAGACCAGCCTGTTGGAGCGCCGTAGGCGCGAAAAGCAGGCTGGTATTACATGAAACTCCAATAGAAGAGCCTTCCCGGTCCTTTGAAAAGGCCCCTTTATCAAAAGAGCACGTTCTCTGAAAAATTTCCATAAAACTACACTTAAAACCATTCGGAAACGACTTCTCAATCGACGTTTTTTTTCGTAATGAAATTGGGCATACTTTGTGAAACTTTGTAGTTTTGCAATCAATTTCCATCGTGGCATTTCTAGTCTGGAACAAACAAAAATTCTAATAAACTACCTTAACCACTTTGAAGGAGGACTATGGTCACATTTTTTAATTTCCATTTCTTGTTTATTTTTCTATTTTGATTCCATTGCGCATGAAGAAATTGCTCAAAAATCGCTCTGAAGCGGACAAATTGCGCTCAAAATCGCGCGCACGGCCTCCTGCGAGAAAAATGTTTCGCCGAAAAATACGGTGGGCAGACAAAACGCTCTCTCGCTCTCTCGCACGTGCAGATAGAGCGCGCTTGCGCCGCTTTCTTGACGTTTTCGCCGGATATTTAGAAGACGTCAGAAGTGATTGAAAAACAGAAATTTCGTATAAGAACATGTCAAAATGGCTAGAGGCAAATAAAAACTTCATTATTTAAAATGTTTTTAGGACTAAATATTTCGCGGAACCTTTGTATAGTGAAAAATTCAGAATTACAGATTTTGATCTGAAAAGACGGAATGTGGTTGTTTCTGCTTTCTGTTTTAAGTGAATATCATAGACTGTGATAGCTACAATGTTTTAGTTTTAGTATTCAGTCATATTTTCCTGTTTTGAATAGTTTAGAATAGGGAAACCAGAATAGACCTACTATTTCAGGATACTAGGCTTCTGAAATTCTTTGAAAATCGAAATTCTAAAAATCGAGCTCCAAGGAATTTTAGATATTTCCCAGCCGGTCATTTTGCGACATCAAACGCTAGATTTGGTCAAAAACTGACTTCACATTAACAAAAACAAGATTTCAGTGCAAAAGTGCAAAATTTGGCACTTTTTCGATGTTCTCTGGCGATGTTAAGAAAACTGAGGACCTAAATCAAAAATCGGCTTCCAAGCAAAGTTTCTAAATCTTATTGTGATCATTTTGAGCCCTTGTTCGAGAAAATCCATAAAAGGGTAAAAGTGCTGAATCGGTTTTACGAAATCTAGTCGGTACCTCGGCAGCACTAGAGGGTTACTGTAGGTTGGCGTTTCATCACGGGGGCGGGCCGGTAGTCTACGGCAATCATTCATTTTGGCCGAACTAAGTTCAGAAACGTTTACTAGAAGCCTAATTTGCTTTTTTAGAGTAAATCTACATATATTTTCAATATATTTAACCTATTTGCACTGTCACATATTTGGAACCGACTGTGACGAGTATTTCGCTGAGTTAGTTCCAAATTTTGATTCTAATGATTATCGTATTGTATAATTTACGTAATTCAGCAATTATCATCTAGGATATAAACATTTCCTGGACTGAAACTACTTTTGAACTTGTCCAGGAATCAATTATTTCGAACTGTAGTCTTCTAGTGTTTCTGCTTCACGGAACTGATTGTCTAGCTTCTTTCTAAGAACTTCTATTCAGAAAGTGATATTTATATCATTTACGACTTTCACTGATGTCAAAGGAACTAATTCAAATATTCTGTAGTACGTTTCGTCTTCAGAGTATTGGTTGGAAAACATGTCTTCTTGCTTGGTTTGACTCGCTGATATTTCTATTATTTTTTCCGAAAAAATTAATCAGATGTGTTGCCTGAAAGTCTATCTACTCTTTCTCAAATTTTTAGAAAAATTCATCTAGAAAATTTCGAGTTTCAGTTCAGTTTCTTGTCCTTGAATCGTTGCCCCCCATTGTCAGTGGAAGAGAGGGGCGAGAGAGAGGAGGGTGCGAGACGACGCGAGAAAAACGCGAAACATTTCACTCGCAGGAGGCCGTGCGCGCGTTACAGTCTTGCGGCCGCGGCCGTCTGGCCGAGTATCCGACAACGCGTGGCCGTTTCCTCCGTATTTTTCGCCTTTATACTCGGCCGCAAGACTGTAACGCGCGATTTTGAGCGCAATTTGTCCGCTTCAGAGCGATTTTTGAGCAATTTCTTCATGCGCAATGGAGTCAGAATAGAAAAATAAACAAGAAATGGAAATAAAAAAATGTGACTATTGTCCTCCTTTAAACCAAAAAATTCGGTAATTTTCTCTGAAATATTTGAAGGAATCACTTCAAAAAACGTGTTTAAGCGCAAACACGAAATGACAAAAATGACTTGGGAAAAAGAAGCCCACCCTCTAATTGAAGCACACCTCCAGAGTGAGCTTCAAAAAATAGAAGCCCATGGGCTTCTATTACAGGATTCACGGTAATTTTTGCGTAATAACATTTGAATCATTTAGGTGTGATATTTGTTTTTTAAGATATTAAAAACATTGTTTCATATTAGAATGGCTACAAAGTTTCATTTTCGAATTCTTTCCTATTTCAGAACTACCGAGAGATTTGACAAATGAGCAACACGGTAGTGTTTGTAGAGGAGATTGCCACAATGATTGTTGAAACGCGAAACTATTGGAAACTTTGATGAAATCGATTACCCTGTTTTGGCCAAAAATGGAGTCAAAAAAAATTATTTTTCAGGTTAGTTCCACTGAATGTCGTGTTGGCTACCAACTTTTCAGAAGAATTTTCAGGCGATAGTTTGAATTTTTGAAAAAGTAAAATTCCCATCTTTTTTTTTCGTATAGTTCACATTGACATCAGGTTCACATTGACATCAAGAGCGGAAAAAGGTTTCAATAAAAAGGCACATGAGGAAACGAAACAAAAAAAATGATAAAAAGACATGGATACCCGAGAGTTGGCATTCAAGAACGATTAAACGGAGAAATACCAGAGAGGAATAGAATCAGTTATTTGGTTGATATCTGTAGCTGAGAAATTTGTTTATAACTTTAATCAGTCTTGTCCTGATTATTGCAAAGACAGTGATATTAAAGTAAGGCATTCAATCAGAATAGAGAAAACTTAAACCTGTTCTCGAGAAACAATCATTTGAACTAGTAAAGCCTTTCTGTTTTTCGGTAAGAATGAATCATTAAAATACTGCATAATAGGAGAAAGACAGATTTGGAAACCTTCAGAACATGGAGAAAATCGTAAAGATTAAAGTTTTATTGTTGAGCAATAATACCCTTTGGGAATGATGAATCGTATCTACAGTAGTAGCTATGCCAGAATCGATCTTGTTTGTCGATTTTACTTAACCAACACCCACAATTATGCTCACAAAACATTTAGACCAGAACATCTTTCATTGTAGAAATGTTATCATTCTTCGGATGCATACTAAAATGGCATGCTCATCTGATTTCATCTCTATTTCTTTGTACCATAACGGGAATGCCTCCAAAATTGCCGTGAATAAAGAGTGATAGTGGGGTGTTGAAACACTGAAAAAACTAAGCCAGCACTTTCCCTGTTCTCTTTCTTTTCTCACTCTAAACTTTACATGAAAAAGGTCGCGGACTTATGAATCAACCTAGTACGAAAGGCGAATTGAAAAAAAGGTGTTTGAAAGAAGCACTCAAGGATCCTAGGTTGATGGCCTAGGATCCGACAAATGTTCGCCTTGCGCGCGCTTTTTTTTTCAAACTCATATGCCGTCAAATTGTACGCGGCCATGACTTCAAACGGTTTCTTCTAACGTTTCGTGTGGTTTTTGAAAGAAGTCGTAGTGAAAGAAAAGGGGGTATGACGAATCAGAACCGTGTCCTTAATCATAACTGTCCCCTTTCAGAACCGTGCCCCGCATTAGAACTGTCCCGTATCAGAACTACTTCACGTGTAATAATAGTTCTGATACGGGGCAGTTCTGATTCGGCATACCCTCAAAGAAAACAATCGGAATAAAAAACTACGTCGGAATTTAAGATAAAAACCCCGAGTTCAGTTCCGGTCAGTCCTTCTTCAAAAACAATCAAAGGAATTAATCTGAACAAAAAATGACTTTTCCGACTCCATTTAGCACCAAAATAAGGAAATTAATCTTATCAAATTTTTCTACAGTTTCGTGCTTAAACAGTGTCAGTCAGCTTCACTACGAACGATGTTCCATTCTTCCCTCTCACCGAATTCAGTGGAATTCGGAAATATTTTCACTGCGAAACACTATTTTCAATATCCCCTCGACTCTGAAAAGATTAAAGTCCACTTTTTTTAAGTTTCTTTTTCAGACATGTCACGGGACGGGCCGCTGGAGAAAATTCTATCGGTCCGGCTCGGACCGGGGTTCAAGGCAAAACGGCTCTATTCCAGTTTAGGGGATTCTTAAATAAATAGGGGACTCAAGTCAGGGGACGCAAAGAATAGGGGACTCTAGAAAAAAGAGGGGACTCAAGGAAAGGCGAAAAAAACCAAGGGACTCATGTCAGGCGACGCAAGGAATAGGGGACTCATCGAGCTCCAAAAAAAACCAGGGGACTCAAAACGAATGAACTGGAATATCCAATTATTTTTTTTAATTCTTTTTTAATCGGTATTATCACCAAATGTACTTCGATTTAAACACAATTGTCATCCGAAAACGCTCTAAAAACGCTTTTTCTTTATTTTCAGTTTTATATCCGAAAAAAAGATATCCGAAAAGTTTGTCACGTGTCAACTTATAATATGACTTCAAACCCCGTTTGAAGCTCGACCAAGTACTTTCTGTGGATAGTGTGTGAATTTTTTTGTTGTTGAAAGGATCAAACTGGATTTTGTGGTTAACGAGATAATTATCATAATAGTTACTTCTATTGTTGATGTGTTCTAATGATCTTTCTTATAAAAAAAATGAACAAAAAACGATTTTAAAAGTAAGATTAAATAATTCGGAAATCAGCCGATCCATTTTGAGTCCCCTGATTTTTTTGGACGCTCGAAGAGTCCCTTGGTTTTTTTGGAGTTTCGTTGAGTCCCCTATTCCTTGCGTCCCCTCACATGAGTCCCTCGGTTTTTCTAGAGTCCCCTATTTCTTGCGTCCCCTGACTTGAGTCCCCTATTTATTTATGAATCCCCTAAACTGGAATAGAGCCGGCAAAACATGTTTCGTTTAGGTAAAAACATGTTTTTTTTTGTAATTTATTTCGCGGTTTTTCATCTAGTGGCCAAATCTAGGAGCCAAGTACTAGTTTGGCCTAATGTCGATGAGAAACAAAATCATTTGACGATCATGTGGAACATTTCTTTAAATAATTTCGCAACTCTCCTCTCTTTCTTCACCGTTTCTACAGCGAGAAATATGATGCTCCGGTCGGTCGTCCAAAATTTCTTATTACAGAAAAGGCGCATGAAGGAGACACGTCATTCGTGTCTCTTTTTCTCTACCTGTCATAAATGTCTCTAGGACTCTCAACAGTACTCTTACCACCACACTATCACAAACACGCTTATTTTAACAGAAAGTGCTGAGGATAGATGCTTCTTATCAGAAGAAATAATTTTTTGAATTGCTCTTATCAGAGGAAAGAAAAAAATGGGGTGTTTGAACAAATTGTGATCAACTTTTTGGTTGATTTAACATTCGAAAAGAACACAAATGAGAATAATATCGACCGAGAATATTGAAAACAGAAATTTTCAGAACGGATGAGAAATGGATCTGAAACACTCTGAAAATGGGTAGAGATTTCAGAAAATTGGCAATTGGAAACCTACGGATTATATTCTGAACCAACAGTTCACACTTCGAAGTCTTCTTGTAGGGGGGGGGGGGGGGGGGGGTGCCGTCGGATTGGAAAAATTTAGTTTTTGTGTAATTTTCTGCATGAATTGCGAAAAGTTGTTCCCTGAGAAGCTCAATCTTAGCAATGGAATCTCGAGACTGCAATTTCTTCCTTTTTCCTTGTTCTTTAAAAACAAAAATCTGCTCCCTCATTTATAGTTTTTGTTTAGTACTAACTTTTTTTCGGAATTCATGCTCTTGAAGAACTTCTGGTCCAAACCAAGTGAATCTTCTTCATTGAACGTAACTTGAAAATTTGATATCCCTCCATTAAAAATTTTGTGACTGCTTATAAGAGAGCTCTTTTAATACTGGAAGTTATTTTATTGTTCCGGAAAATAACTTTCTATGGTCTTCAACAGCTTTTGCTGTATGTTTATTTTCTGAATTTGAATTGAGTTCAGTTCCTCATCTTTTTCAGTTCCGACGATTTATTCCTCATTAGTTCTATCACAAAAAAAATCATATCATCGTTCTCAGTATTTCCCGTGTCTTCCTCACTCTTAATTGCAAGACATGAAAATTGAGCGAATGGTGAAAGAAATAAGGGTTAGCAAATAAGCACTACCCATGTCGTGTCGATTTTCTCTTTCTTATCATTCGAAATTGGTTCTTTCTTCGCTCATTCTTCGGCCGGAATTGCTAACAATTCTTTCTTGAAAGGTTGTCCCTCCAATATGACTAAAAAAAAATCAAAAAATTTTAATGATCTATCCCTAAGTTTATTTTTGATTTTCATTTGGTTTCTTCTGAGTATTGCCAGATACTCTAATTTTCACATCCTAACGCCGATTGTCAAGCTGTGTGGATTACCGGTAAAGTTTCTTTCAATTCACCTAGAAATTTTTTTTTTGGAAAACATTTTTGAACTTTTCCAAAACTTTTCATTAGATTTTAACAAGAAATTTGAGAAAACTCTGAACAACGATTCATCAAACTCACGGTAGTGCGCATTGTTTGGCGGATTTATCGAAACATTGTGCGTAAATTTGGGGGTTTACATTTCCAGAACTTTCCCTTTCCAGAGCTGTCCCGTATCAAAACTGTGGCCATATCAGAACTGTATTGAACTGCCCTCTTTATGAACTGTCCCGTATCAGAACTGTTTCAATCGTCACGTATGAGAACAGCGAAAATCTCACCTGAAAACAACATCTTCAGTTCTGATACGGGACAGTGCTGATAAGCGACAGTTCCGATGTGGAACAGTTCTGACATGGGACAGTTCTGGTGAGGGACTGTTTTGATAAAAGACACGACTTTTGAATTTCATGATATCAAAAATAGAATTACTGGATTGCTTTCGGATGAAAAACTATTTATTTTTTAAAACACCGTGTCCGTTTTATCATCGGGGTCAAAGGATATTAGAAGCGAATTCGACTAGAAAACGTTTTCGTAATTTTTTTTTACAATGAAGCCAAAAAATATGAAACTCTAGACTATTGAATCGTCTCATATTTGAGAAGGGCTTGGTTTTCGGATAGAAACTTTTTGAAGTTATGTAGATTCAAGTTATCATCACGACTAGAAATGGCCTTCTTAAATTCCGGAATTGAATGGTAAGCGTGAAAGTATCTTGGTACAACATAACGGAAGTAGCGTATAGCCAGAGAGGTCAGCTCCTTGAGTAGGCGTAGATCCTGAAACGTTCACAGGGCAATAACTGGTTTTTTTTGTGCAATATTTCTCGATTTTTCGACCGTATTTTGGCCGATTTTGAACCTGTTTGAAAATTAGAAGAACGAAATTGTAGACACATATGCGATGCTATTCAGGCTCTTCATGATTTAACTGGTCCCAGTATGTTAAAGTATGTTCGCGGCGTGAGCGAAATCGAACGAGGAAAGATTGTTATTAGATCTAGAAAGTTGAGAGCTCTGAAAAGATGGGGGCTATTTTTGGAGAATCCCAGGTTCTCCAAAATCAAGCTCACTCACACCGCCCTCGGGGCGGCTAGTAATAAATTTTCATTGAGTTAAGCCTGGAGAAAGTCTAATAACGGGAGAAGGCTAACATCGGTTTGACAACTAAATATGACAAAGAACCCGTTATTCATTCTGGGACCCGTATTTTATTTTGGGACTTTTAAAACATAAAGATCCCAACATTTTTAATGAGGACCAAAACCCATGTGAACATTTTTCTATCTAAAAAACACAGAAAAAGTACTGAAATTGAGTTAAAAATGGGAAAAATGAGCTTAAAAATTCAAAATTTCGGAACCCGGGCGGCAAAGTTGTCCACCGGCCCGGCCCGCTTTTGAACACTTCTGAAAAAACGAAATTGTAGACAAAAATGTGGTACAACTTCTTACTTCAAGTAGCTACTCAAAGAGCAACTCGAAAAACCGATTTGCACAACTTTTTTCTATTACCGCTCAAAAGATTCAGCGTCTAAAATAGGGTAGAAAAACTTTTTTAAAGAACTTTTTACCGAAGAGTTTTTGAGAAAACCTCCAATTGGTATTGAAAAACGTCAGTTTGTGTGGTTTTATTGGGTTTCAAGGCTAATTATTGTTGTACCAAAAGGTTGTTTTTTTGTCTTTTTTCATTTTTCGGGATGCTAATTCGACATAATCTATCATTTTGCATCAAAACATTCAAGTTTTGAAAACTTGAATATTTGGGTCTCAAATTTTTAGCGAAATTCTGATGTTCTCCTAAAACCATACTTGTCATCCGGGCCGACGCGGGCCGACGGTTTTTTTGGGCATAACTTTCTTGAAAAAAATAGAATCTATGCAGACTATATTTCAAACGAAAGATATAAAAATTTCGCATCGAATAATGATCTTTTTCTATTCGATATTATGTCTAGTTTTCCTGAAAATCCCATCGGCCCGCGTCGGCCCGGCCCGGCCCGTCCGGGCCGACGCGTTTATTGAATAAACTAGATATAGTAGTACAAAGAAAAAAACCATCATTCGATGCGAAATTTTATATCTTTAGTCTGCATAGATTCTATTTTTTTCAAGAAAGTTATGCCCAAAAAAACCGTCGGCCCGCGTCGGCCCGGATGACAAGTATGCCTAAAACCAAAAAAGGTTTTTCTGTAAAAACCAGTGGTTGGACTATTTTTTCAAATTCATTTATCGCCGCACAGCAATTCCGCCATTCTTGGGTTTCCGCTTTTCGCTTTCCGCTTTACGTTTCAAAATTCTGATTGAAATGGAAATGAACTTCCCTAAGTTAAATAAGATTTCTATTGTTTATTTTTGTTCATGAGCAAGCGCGCCCCACTAGACTCAGTACTTCAATTTTTCTCACTTTCGAAAAAAATCACCTATTCTGAAGATTTTCTCACCGGAAATCGAGAAAAAAAGAGAAATTTTTGAACGGAGAATTTTTCTTTTTTTTCTAGGTTTTTGACCAGATTTACGTCGGAGAGAGGACTCAAAGTGTTATTTTCAATCGAAAAATGCATATTTCAGTTGGTTATAGTCAAAAAATGACAGGAATAGGTGTTTTTCCAACGAAAATCGGAAATATCTCCAAATAACTCATTTCACAAAACTGGAAAAATTTTTTTCAGAAAATGAACTGAGTCTAGTGGGGTGCGCTTGCTCATGAACAAAAAAAAAACAATACTTTGAAATTTAGCGCTGTCAACATTCTTAATAGGGATTTATTTGAAAAACTGTTCTAGTTTGTCGAAAAAAGGAACTCACTTTCTCTTCAACCAATTTTTGAAACTCTGCATCCAAAAGCTCCAACTTCTGCCTCGATCGTGTTTTCTGAGAGCCGTTAGTTCCATTTACGCCTTCCTTTGATGCATAATTTAGTGTGGCCCTCTCGAACTTTTCTTCGGCTTCTTTCTTTTTCTGAAACATAGCTTCAGAGACAGTAATTTTTATAATTTCTCACCTCATAGGCCTTCTTAAAAGCTTCACTTTCAGGCTGCTCTTTGAACTTTTTTTTTGTTTCATTTTTCAACAGTTCGTATGCCTCCTTCACATTGTTCACTTCCTTTCTCATTGTTTCGTTCGGTACGATTTGCAAAATTTCCACGGCAAAATTGGCATTTTTCTCAATCTCCTCATTCAACTCGTTTTGAGCAGGAGTCTCTTTTTTAGCGATTTCGAGGTTTTTATTAGCCAATTCTCGCTCAGCTTTCTTTTTTTCAGAGTGTTTTTTCGAGTATCCTCTATTTTTTGCCCTTTGTTCCTCAATGCCTTGAGTAGAAGCCGCCGAGTTAGGGCGGCTTATTGGAGTTCTGGTATTGCGTGGACCAAAGTTTTTGGCATTTTTCGAACCCCCGGGGGAGTTTTTGCCCACAGAATTGGAACGGGTTCTTGGAGTCCCTGGTTCACGTGGACTCCTTTGGGATTCGCATGAATGTGCTGGACTAACAGGAGAGCTGTTGCTGTTGTTGTTGACCTGAAAAAGATGTAGTAGAACATAACCGAGAGCTGAGAAAAGCGCCTTTTTTTCGAAAACTTGAGTGATCGTTGAAAAAATATTTCGAAACTCAAGGGGTATAATTTGAAGATTGCTTCACTAATTGCTAAATCAGGAAGGTTTTTTTCAACTTCTCCAAAAAAATTTTGAATTTAAATTTAAATTCAAGAATATTGTACAAAAAATTTGAATTTTTTTTCGATTTCCCCCCAAAAAATTTTGAATTGTAAATTAGCCTACCGAAACAGATGACGCCACAGAGAAAACTGAGGAGTGTCCTGAAACCGGTGAATAGTCAAGAGGATGGTAGTCCACCATTTCGTTTTCCGGGTTCACATTCATATCTGAAATTTAAAAAAAACGTGGAATTAAATGTTACAAATCTTGGTTACCGTTGTCATTGTTCTCAAAGCAAATTTTCTCCGTCGAATATGCGTTGTTAAATGGAGAAAGTTGTTGATTTGGCTCATCGCCACTTGGAATAACATGAAGATTTTTAGAAGCACTAACGACTTGGACGTTAACTTGATGAGCGTCTCCATGTCCATCTTCATAAAACGTGCGCTGTGGTTGAGAAATGCGAATGTGAGGGCAATCTTCCGGAACAGTGAGTCGATGAATCAGGTAAGAGCCAGTAGGCTGATTGTAAGTGAACCCAGCGTTAGTAATTCCAGATGAATGTGAACGGCTATACGTTTGGAACCCAGTGCCTCTGGAATCTCCATAAGGCTTGGTTTGTTGCTCGAAACCCATGACAGCGCCAGAATATTCCATAGGACCGTTGACAAAAGAAGGAAAATGGTTCGATTGAAATCCATTGTTCATGAAAAAATAATTCGATTGCTGTCCGACACCCATCACAGATTCTTGGCCTCCGAATAGTTGCGCTGGATAATAAGGGTCAACAGGAATTGCTGATCGATTCATTTGGGCAAAAATATCTGATTGGAATCCAAATCTGCGTTGTTCAGAACCAATGAAAGCTGTTGTCACGTGAAGATCATTTGGTTGTTGAGAAGCGTTATTATCTCCATAACCAGCGATCTTCATGGCAGCATCCAGCTCAAAATTACCGATACCTTTTACATTCTCGCACTTGTTGTAAGTTGCGCCAAAATATTCGATGGGAAAGCTGTCAAAAGAAGGAGGATGCTTTTCAAAGTCTGTGAAAACTTCCTGGCCACCAGATGATCGCACTGAACAATTGGAATCAACAGTGCACGCTGGTGGATCCATTGGAACGGCATGGAATCCAGGATCAGTGACAGGTTCTTGTTGTCCGAAATCCATGCTAGTTTCAAGCTCACAGCTTTCAGATATGGAAATAGCTGGCTGATCAGAAGATTCCATTCGAGTATCCATGAGTACTACATGCTTCCCAGCAATTTGAAGGGTATTTATTTGTTGACAAGCGTTGTTATTTCCGATTCCAGTGATTTTCATAGCACCTCGCTGCTCGGATGTATCAATATTAACATTGTTGTAAGTCATTTCTCGTTCAAAATTCTGACGATCATCAAGCCCACTTTGAGCACGATCCATGTAGTCAACAACTTCGCCGATGTGCTGAATTGAATTGTTAGTACTAGAAAGTTCCGGGGATGCCGTTAGACGTTCGATGTCCTCCATAATCTCATCCGGTTGATTTTCTTCCATCGGCTCAACGATTTCTTCAGCTATCGATGGATAACGCCTCAAATCATCCATAGAATTTTCCAATTCAAAATGTTCGTTTTGATTATTTTGCAATCTTCCAAACGGTGCCCAGCCATTTTGTTCTTGATGTCTTTGAATGATTCCATCGTCGGTCAATATGCACGGAAAATCGCAGAGCATCGTGTCGCTGTTGTCTTGCTCACGGTTAATGTCGAACAGCTCGCGTGGGTTTTCAGGAATTTCACCCATGGAATCGTCTTGAAGCCAATCGGTTTGCGGGGCAAACATTTTCTTCAATGGAAGATTCTGGAAACGGGAAAAATTGATTTTGGAGGTAATCTGACAATATTCCACAAGCTTTGCAAAATCGTTTCAAAAGCTATGTATCTATAAAAAAATTTAAAAAAAAAGAAATTCAACCCTTTGGGCTCTTTGGTCCCCAAGTTTCCATCCTTTTTGATGCTGTAGAAAGTTTTGGACTCTGAGCAAAACATGACCTAGTCGCAACTTTTGTGGATAGTGGCTGTCAAAGATTTAGTGAGCTGATTTTTTTTTAATTTTGAAAATACATTTACTTGTTCTCTAGAAAAATACAAAAAAGAAGTTTCTTAAACATGAGCAATTTTTCAGCGAAAGAATTGTATCCTATGTGCTATCGATAAAAAAAGGGAGTGCCCTGAAAAAGAGCATTCCGGAAAGGAACTCGCCACAGAAACGATCTCGGCGGAGATGAACTTGCCGAAAATGAACTCGGCAAAAGTGAATTCGCCCGTTTTTTTTTTGAGACTTTTCGATGAATTGTAGTTTTAATATGAAGAATCACAAAGAATTCATTCGACAAACTCACAAAATGAAGCGAGCAATCCAAACGCTCTCTATTGAGAACGAGTTCATTTTCGGGCGAGTTCTTTTCTGGAAGTTCATTTTTATTATATAAGAGAAGTTCATTTTCAAAATTTTATTTCTTAGATTTCAATCAATAGAAATGTTTTTGTTTCTGTGATTTTCAAAAAAAGATTCATTTCCACAAATCGTTTCATTTTCTGTTGTTTCGGGCAAAAGTTCACAGAAATTTGATTCGTCACATGGATTACAATTTCTTTGTGAGACATGAGAACAACAAAGTCGTAGTTGCTACGACTTTGTGGCAAAAAAGGAATGTTTGTTCACGTATTTCCTACCAAATCGTAGCGACTACGACTTTGTGGTTCTCATTTCTCACAAAGAAATCGAAACCCACGTAATGAAGTATTTTCTGTGAACTTTTGTTCAAAACACCAGAATAAAACTAAATCCACGAGAATGTCAATTTCACGTTCTAAAAACACAAAAATTTCGTTCATTTCACGGTTTTGAATCGAGGAAAAATAATTTTGAAATCAAGCTTCTCTTATATTGCCAAAAAAGAAATTTTTGAATGTGTGTGTTTGATAAGAAAAAATAGTCGTAGCAATAGTTTTTAGACATTGAGGGTAAGATAATAGTCAATTTGCTCAGTGCGAATTTTGGAAAGTTGAATTGGTTTTGAAAAGTAGAAAGTTGTTTGAAAAAGAAGGCTAATTTGGGTCCAATGATGCTTCATAAGCCAATTATAGTCTCTCAAACTGTCAAAAACGAAGACAAACAGTTTTCTTTTTGAAGCTCATAAGTTTTATTTTCTAAAAATTCAAAAGAAAAAGACATGTAACTTAAGGGAAAAAAAAAGAAAAAGGAAATGATCCAAGAAATCGTCGCAACGGACCTTCGAATATAAGTCACTTTTTCCTAATCATCCTCATTCAAAAAATCAACCTCTGGCTTTTCGACAAGTACGAAAAATGCTTACAGTGAAGTTTCCGAACAACGAACTGGATTTGGACGCTTAGAACCTTTTGAATGTTACCTGAAAAAAAGTTGTATAAAAAAGTATCTAAATAATGTAACGGAGAAAAAAGGAAATGGCTAAGCCGATAGATGAAGAGTCTCAAATGTTACTACTGGAAAAATTTTGTCTGAATTCTGTCGCTGACTTTACAGCCTTTCGTACTGAGCCAAACTTAGACAGAACGTTAAAAAATTCTTGATGCCCTTCTATTTTAGTCTCTGATATCACTAAAAATGAGAACACGATGCTCAAAAAAAATGTTTTCAAGCAATTTTGAAGGGATAATTCAAGTAGAGCCTTCTTCTTATACCTCATCAATATGTCTCTAATCATCAATCTCTCTGTGTCGCTACTGCTCAGGCCGCCCTCTTCGCACAGTATCATGTGTCTGCTTCTCTTAGTTTCCCATAATCTCCTATCCCTTCTAAATCAAACGATGTCATACACAGAGAATGTACACGTACACACATTTACACGTTGTGGCCTTCTCTTATCATGGGGGGGGGGGGGGGGGGGGCTGTTCTCGGTTTTGATCGGAATTTGAAAGTTTCACAGTTGCTGGTTGCGGTTGGGACTGATTCTAGCCGGAAGTTAAGAGGCGACAGATTTTAGTCGGATGTTAGGCAGCTTTTGGTCGGAAGTTAGTGCGCGTAAAACACAGAGTCAGAATCTGCTCAGAAGTAGGTCTGACTTTAAGGAGTCCGCAATTTGCGTGCACACATGGAAGTTATAAGGTTATTCATGTTGTGAAAAAAACAACTTTTAAAAACAGTCTTTTCCTTATTCAAGTATGCCAGAAAATAACTAAACATGACAATTAATTGGTCATTTTATCCTCTTTAAAACTCATTTTCCACTGCGAGACCTTATGAAACTTCTTGATCCTCTATGATCGGCTGTAAATTGACACAATTTCAAATTATCTTCAATTTTAGCGGCAAGGTCTCGCAGCGTAAAATCAGTTTCAATGGGGAAAAATGACAAGAAATTTAAAAAAAAAATAAGGCCACTTAATTGACATTTTTTCTTCATTTATCGACATACTTAAGGAATAGAGAAAACAAATGAAAAAAATTACTTTTTTCGCGAAAAGAATGACCCTATTAAAAAGAATGCTTTAAGAAAATGATAAGAAAATTATAATGAGCAAACTGAGGAATTCAAATTTTTAATAAATTTTCGATATTCTCATAGCAATCGGGGCAGGTTTTTGGATAAGTTCAATTCATAAAATCAAAAAAACAGCATGCAAACAAGGCTTACATTAGAACGGACCAATTTTTGTGGAACAATACAGGGAAATTGGTATTTTTTATAGGCAATTTGCATTTTTTTTTGCTTCAATAAATTGTATCACACCTGTTATAAAACTATCGAACCAGTTTTATTACAAAGACACAAAGAGCGGAAGGTTCGCTTTGAAGGCGCATCGAATTAATAAAAAAATATCTAATTATTTTTCACTTTAATCGTTCCCGTTGCTCTTTTTCCCAGTTCCTTTTCCTAATGCGGTTTACTAATGTTCCAGTTCTTTTTTTCCTTACAAGGGACGTTACTTTAGATAGTCTTTGGGAATTTTCTGAAAATTTGCAGAGAGACTAATTTTGACCCCCTGAGCACGAAAATCAACATTAGAATTGCCAAAAATTCCGTTTAAAAATTTTCATTTTTTTGTCTGAAAATTTTCAGACGAAAAATTATAACCCAGATTTTCACCCAGAAACATAATTTTGGGGCTCCCAGTAAGTGTCCTGAACACATCATAAGCGATTTTTGATAGTTTTTTGATTTTGAAGACTCTTTTTCAAAAATTCGCAGATGTCGAAAAATAGCTGATTTTCAGAAAAATCATAATATCTCCTCTGAAAATGGTTTTTGGTGCGAGAAAATTTGTGAGGGAACATTTCTGAACCCCCGATAACACCCAAAAATTTTTAGACAATTCTGAAAAATTTTCCAAAATTTGGATTTTGGAACCCACCAAAAGGGTGGGTCCCATTATGCAAATTTTTTCAAAAATAATTTTTTTCCTAAAAAATATCAGAATCTGTTTCTCCATGTCTGAAATGCTCGTGGTTCCTCTAAAACCTCCTGAAACGTCCTAGAAGCTGCAAAAATTCATGTTTTTAGCGAAATTTTGTACTGGGCCACATCTGAAACTCAGAATAACGGGCTTAAACGGGATTTTTGGCCCTTCGCACTATGATTTTTGTTCTCACCCGGCCCAAATTAGGGTATGGTAAAATTTATAGAAAATTCTCAAAGACTATCTAAAGTAACGTCCCTTGTTAGATCGGTCTCGTGAGGGACACTTTCCAGCTTCTTTGATCTTTTCTTGCAATTCCTTATGAATCAATAAATAAAAATATATATTAGGGCAAGAATGGAGCGTTTTTGTGACTACGATACTCGCGAAACGCGCCTCACATGGTGGCCCATAATTACGGTCAGTTCTTTAAGTGGCTACTGCATCCGGACTAAAAAAGTAAGACACCTGGAATCATACAAAAATGTTTAATTGATGTCTAAAGATAAGATATCAAAAATAAATTTTAGAATCCGTCGATTTTTGCACCTTCTGCTAGGTAAAGACGTCGTAAGTTGACTACAGCTGCGGCACGCTGCTATTTCAGAAGAAAAAGCTGGTGTAGGGACCCTAATTATTTCTATTATGCCTCCAGTTTTTTTTCTAAATTATGCTCAGACCTCTAACTTGAAGTTTCTGAAAGGAGAAGTTCATAGGATAATTATTCACCAAGAAGGGAGACAAGAAGTCTTCGCAGAAAAAACTTTCCGTTGTAAGTTATTTAGTCTGAAGCCATTTATATCAACCGCCCTTCATGAGCGTGCCAACAGGTTGAGTATTCATCAGTTCCTCATCCGTTCTTCCAGTCTTCGGACCATCAGATAGCCAAGGGTCATATGGAGCGTCCTCTTCATTAGGATCGATCAGCTGAAAAACATTTTTTAAAGGTATTAGCTTAACGAAATGATGAGCAATTGCGCCCCACGACAACGTTGACGTTTTAATAATTTTTTTTATTGATTCTCAGCGAAATAACCTTTTTCCATAGACAAAAACGCCTATTTTTGTCATTTTTTGACTGAAAATGACAGTTTCAGCGCTCTTTTTGCTCAAAATCTGGTCGAAAACCGAGAAAAATAGTAGGGCTGATCCCGGAAGCTTACCATGTCGTTTACAGGTCTTAGTGTGTAGTTTGATTCTTCGTATAATTGAGAAGTACCCATTACCTGGAATAAATAACTTTCGATTAAAAATAGCTTTTTCTTATGAATTTATTAAGAAATGAAGATTATCACACTGGAAACATTTCGTTCTAGATTGTTTTATGTGTCATTCTAATTGGTTTTCTTCTAACTGATAGTCATACTTTTATCGCTGAACAACACCCTTGTTTTAGAAATTTTCTAGTAGGAAAGAGAAGATGCCTTGGCCATGAACTGATAAAGTGATATCATGTAAAACTGAGAGTAGCCAAACAAATACATGGCATAAAACATAAAAGCGACTAAAAGCAACAATTTTGTGGCGAAATTTCAAAAGAGATCCAATTTTTAATTTCAAAGAAAAAGTTTGGGTGAAAATTGTTTTTCACACTTGCATTTTTGATACCTAGACTTCATGTATTACCGATAATTTTCAATTTTTAAAGTTTCGCGGTTTTCGAAAAGTTGATGGGCCACTCAGAAGGGTTTTGGAAAGTCAGAAAAAGTTTCGGATGCGTACTTTTTAGATTTTTAGAAGGAGTTTTTCTGAGAAATTGTCTCAATTTCGAGCTTCAAAGAATTTTCGGAAAAAAAATAGGAGATTTTGAAGCCTTATCGTTATAGACTGCAATGGATCGGACTTATTCTAAATGACTGGAAGTTTGACTAAGTTCAAACAAGGTATCTTTCCAGAAAACTGCAGCCAAGAAGAAGACCGATAAGAGAGAAGAATGACAGCGAAATGATTGACTTTTCTTATCAATTTGTTCACGTTCTCTTGCTCAGAATGGCTTGGAACATCTATGCGAGAGGGAGAAGCACGGAAGAGCGGAGAACGAAGAAAAAAAAACAAAATGATATGAAAAAAAGGGAGCAAATTGTACAGAGTTTGAACTGATTAATAAACTTAATCGGGTTACCAATAATGATTCTGTGATATGGAGAATGAAAATATTTGATTTTTTAAAGTCTTCGATTTGAGTCAAGAAATAACTTCAGAAGAAAGTATCGAAAATTCCACAAAAAGTTTCTGAGAGCTGAAAAAGGGCGGAGCCACGTGCAAACTATATAAAGGGAACTAAAAACAAAGGTCAGATGAGTTCAAAAAGTTTCAAACAGTTCATCGATCAAAATGTCGCCTTCCAGAAGACGAACAAAAAAAAACTGAGTAAACATAGAGATGACAAACAAAGAAACAAAGAAGAAAGAGAGGAGTGGCGCCGTGTAGAGACGCCAGACAGACAGAGCGGGCGCCGAGACTTTTCTTTTACTCAGGGTCAAGGTTGGCACATTGCCAAGGCATGAAACGGAATGGCGGGAGGGATTTTTGACGGTGGAGAAGGATTAAAAATGCGTGGCGTATCATGATTTGGGTGAAATGAAAACCAATAGTTTTAAAAATATGCACAGAAAGTATTTCGTAATAATTTTACAGGTTTTGCACCTACCATCTCCTACCGGCTGAGTAAGAAAAATCAGTCGTCTCGCTATCGTCGTCTCTTCATGAGCACACTACTCTCTTTGTCTTTTTTTTCTTTTTTTGGCATCTCTTGCTCGACTCCGAGTTTCTTACTCAGTGACATAAATGTATATAAAGTGTACAATTGAGGAAACCATTTCAATGTTTACAAAACTTCTAAAGTTTTTTTTTCCGAGTTTCCGGAACTATTTTTCAGCCAATGTTTTAGAATCTTGTTTTTCTTGCAACTATTGTTTTCTTCATGCTAACATTATATTTACGATGTTTATCATGTTTTAATAGAAACATGCGCTTTCTGTTTTCAGATAGTTCATATTTTTTCGTTTTTTCGCATTTTCTAAAGATTTATTGAGCTTTACACTAAATTTTGAGGGCATGTTCACTCAAAAGTTGAAGGTGGGGATGTAGTTCGACTCTAATTGACATTTTGGACAAGTGTCAGCGAAAAAAAGTCTTTCGTGTACTATCAAAGTAAAAAACGATTCCTTGACACCGTCACGTCAAAATGCACAGCAAGAGGTCCGCTGACCACACCCACTCCAACTTTCGCATTTTTAAATTTTTAGAATTGAAATTCTGTTTCTTTTGACATTTTTCTTTGCAGTTTTTCTTGTTTCTTTTGAAAATATCATAAATTCTATTGCTAATTATGTTGAAGAAATGCAAAAAAAATAGAGAAAAAACGTAAATTGACGATTTCGAACAGCAGTTTTCAAGGTTTATTGTGCTTTTGGGCTTTTTAAACATAATTAACAATTCATATTTTTTTCAAAAAAACAAGAAAAACTGCAAAGAAAAATGTAAAATCAGCTGAAACAGCATGAAATACAAAAGTTGAAGTGGACGTAGTCAGCGACCCCCTGCTGTGCATTTTGACGTGATGGTGTCAAGGAATCGTTTTTTACTTTGAGAGTACCTAAAAGTAGCTAAAAGTTGATTTTCGAATTCACAGCATCATAAGTTTAATTTCTACCAATTTGAAAGGAGGACTGAAAGGGGTGAAAATAGCGTTTGAAAAAAGCACGCAATACAGGTTGACGGCCAAGGATCCGACAAATGCGCGCCGTGCGCGCGCTATTTTTCAAATTCCTAGGCCGTGAACATGTACGCGGCCATGCCTTCAAACGCCTTTTTCTACCGTTTAGAGTAATTTTTGAGTGTATTCGTAGTGAAAGAAAATGATCAGAATAAAAAATGCATCAAAATTTGAAATTAAAAAACCCGAGTTCAGTCCTCCTTTAAGCCAAATCTCAAGGCTTTTCTGTAAAGACCTCGCTTGTTAGCTTCACACTAGCGCTATAGGTTCAGTTTTCCTTAACTTTGTTAACATTAATTTTTTCAGATGAGGCATGGTTCTAAATTCAGTGATAATAGAAAGTACGTAGACACACAGGATAGCTCAGGAGTAAGTTTTTGAGCTTATATATATATATATATATATATATATATATATATATGCTGTGAATTCGAAAATCAACTTTTAGCTACTTTTAGGTACTCTCAAAGTAAAAAACGATTCCTTGACACCATCACGTCAAAATGCACAGCAGGGGGTCGCTGACTACGTCCACTTCAACTTTTGTATTTCATGCTGTTTCAGCTGATTTTACATTTTTCTTTGCAGTTTTTCTTGTTTTTTTGAAAAAAATATGAATTGTTAATTATGTTTAAAAAGCCCAAAAGCACAATAAACCTTGAAAACTGCTGTTCGAAATCGTCAATTTACGTTTTTTCTCTATTTTTTTTGCATTTCTTCAACATAATTAGCAATAGAATTTATGATATTTTCAAAAGAAACAAGAAAAACTGCAAAGAAAAATGTCAAAAGAAACAGAATTTCAATTCTAAAAATTTAAAAATGCGAAAGTTGGAGTGGGTGTGGTCAGCGGACCTCTTGCTGTGCATTTTGACGTGACGGTGTCAAGGAATCGTTTTTTACTTTGATAGTACACGAAAGACTTTTTTTCGCTGACACTTGTCCAAAATGTCAATTAGAGTCGAACTACATCCCCACCTTCAACTTTTGAGTGAACATGCCCTCAAAATTTAGTGTAAAGCTCAATAAATCTTTAGAAAATGCGAAAAAACGAAAAAATATGAACTATCTGAAAACAGAAAGCGCATGTTTCTATTAAAACATGATAAACATCGTAAATATAATGTTAGCATGAAGAAAACAATAGTTGCAAGAAAAACAAGATTCTAAAACATTGGCTGAAAAATAGTTCCGGAAACTCGGAAAAAAAAACTTTAGAAGTTTTGTAAACATTGAAATGGTTTCCTCAATTGTACACTTTATATACATTTATGTCACTGAGTAAGAAACTCGGAGTCGAGCAAGAGATGCCAAAAAAAGAAAAAAAAGACAAAGAGAGTAGTGTGCTCATGAAGAGACGACGATAGCGAGACGACTGATTTTTCTTACTCAGCCGGTAGGAGATGGTAGGTAATGTTGCTCTGAAACAAAAAATGTGCCATTATAAATTGAGACTGAGAATAACACGAAAACATGAGTATAGGGCAAAGAAAAGTAAATTACCAAGCCCTGAAAAGTAACGCAGAAAGTGAAAAATTTTCCTGACCCGGCACTTCTCAAGTTATGTTCCTTATTTAGAAAAAAAATCAAAATTTTGTGAAAAAAGAAGTACTACCGTTAACTACCGTTAACTGAGTTTCGAAATGATTTGAAGTTCACTATTGATTTGGCGATAAAATATCAAAAACAATGATGAAAAGAGTTATAAATGTATCATTTTCAATGAATTTCTATAAAAAGATGATAAATTAAATGTCTGATTCCAGTACTCATTTGAACGAGTAGTGAATATTTTTGCCGCTTTGATAGTACGCTTCAAATCGCGCATCAAAATTTCCAGAAAAAAACCCCTTTTTTTCATTGGAACCTTGATAAACTTTAGTTTTCTGTGGTTTTCAAATGATACTTTTTTCTTCCTCATTTTTCTTTCCAGTATCACATTTTTTGAAGAAAGAGATGGTTTCATCAATTCCTCACTTTAAAATGAGGAAGAAACAGAGGGTTCATCGAAGACACGCCCATGAGGGAGACTGAGAGAATAAGTGTGAGCAATGGATTCATATAAAAGCTGAAGGAAGAATTGTCAATAAACCATCATTGCTGAGTCATTATTTTCTGCTGTAGTGATAAGGGATCGAAAAAGGTAAGTGCAGGTAAGTGGAGGAAGTTTGACCATAAAAACCAAATGCTTTTTTCGGATGAAAGATCGTTCGCTCGATTATTTTCCGTTTATGCAGTTTGGCGTCATGGTGCACTTTGAAGTATTTCATTTTTCAGCTACAAAACCTCAGTTTTTTGAATCGAAAATCTTTGAATTTTGATTTTTCAGCTCCGCTTGTCGATCAATTGGGCATAATTATTATGCTTGTAGCTCAAATTTGAAAGTTTCAGCTAGAGCAAGACAAATTAGAGTGTCTGCGTCTCTGACCCGGTTTTTAATATTAAGCTCGACCAGTCATGATTACAACCAAAGGCCTTGACGAGCTGATTCCGAAAAGTTGAGCTCCAGAGGATTGGGATGGAAACTGATTGAATTACGGTAGCTTTAGTGGTAAGAACCTGAAGTTTTTTATCGGAATTATTACATTGAAGCTGTTCTGGAGCATGATTCGGTGTAGCAAAGTCCATAAAATAACTTAAAGGTAGATTTGGCTTTTTCGTGTCTTTTTATTCTGCGATAAAAGATAGTTTGACTACTTTACTGCAACTGAGCCTAGCTCGGTCCTCTTTTAGTGTATTAGAATATACTCTATTTACAACTTTATTCATCTAAATGTTTGTATAGAGAAGCACACAAAAATATCGTGAGAGGAGGGATATACAGACAAAAATTTTTTGGTTTTTTTTTCTTGGTTTTTTTTCACCCAAATCCATTATCTCGCCACTGGCGCTCTTGCAAACACTTCTCCAATAATTGCCTCGTTCTCGGTGATAAATTCAACAAGCGCTCCCAATTTTCCATTATCCTGAAGTTTCTCTTGGAGGGATAGTGGAATCTGTTGGCCCAGTTGAATGAATCTTGGCACAACACGTCGTATGAAACCATCTGCCACGGTTAGTAGTTTTGTATGCATGATACGATCCTGAAAAAATACAAGTTTGTTTTGCTGAGAATTTTTTTCAAATTTCAACTTTTCGGAGAAAAAGTTTACTACAGTACCGTCCATTAAGATATACAATTTCACATTTTTGCCCATAACTCAAGTTTTAGGATTCGGATCATCATGAAACTTCGCCAAAAGTTTAAAAACCTTCCGAGAAAGTTAATTTTGAAACCAGAAAGCTCAACTATATTATTTTTCAAATTTTATACAAAAAATCGAAAAAAATTAAAATTAGCTGAAAATGAGTATATTTGTTCAAGGCACTGGATCAGGTGAAACATATGACGGATGGGCAGAAAAATGTTTTAATATGTTCTCTGGTTTTAATACTTGATTCCCATGCCCTTTTCTTTGATAACAACTTGGCATCTTCGCCCCATGAATCCAATCAAAGTGGCGAGAGTGGAATATAGGAAATCCATCCAAACGTTCCCAATTTTCTCGAACTTTTCGGCTGGATTTTTGCTGTGAGGCTTTTAAAAGGTCTGCCAAGGTCCTTCCAAACATATTCGATTGGATTTAAGTCCAGACTTTGAGTTGGCCAGTTCATAACAGGCACTTGAAGTTGTTGGAACCATTCTTCGTTGAAGCGTAAACTGCGTTTGGGGTCATTATTTTGCTAGAATATGTACCCCAGACGGTTGGATCTTCTTGCAAATGGAAGCAGAAGGTCTTGCGGAACACCTTCGTACTTGTATCGATCCATAATGACCTCGATACGGTGCAGAGGATCAACCTCATCCTCATCAAAACATCCCCACACCATGACGTTTCCGCTGGATTTATCAGCAGTGGCCTAACGTCATCTGGAGTGACGAGTCGAAGCATTTTATGATTGGTATTGATGATATTTCACATATGAGACGTTCTCTTGGCAAAAAATTTGATCCAAAGTACCAGCTCTCGACTGTCAAGCATGGTGGTGAATTTTTGTATAAAATTTGAAAAATAATATAGTTGAGCTTTCTGGTTTCAAAATTAACTTTCTCGGAAGGTTTTTAAACTTTTGGCGAAGTTTCATGATGATCCGAATCCTAAAACTTGAGTTATGGGCAAAAATGTGAAATTGTATATCTTAATGGACGGTACTGTATATTATTAATTTCGACGTATGTTTTCATCCTAATCCCACTTTCTCTCTGAATTCACTCAAAAATCGCCCTGAACGATAAAAAAACGGCGTTTAAAACAGATTTATGGCCCAGAATTCGCCAAGTGAACGCTTCGTAGGGGTCTTCTTCGTTTCTTTTAAATCTTTTTTTTCAGGACATCTTGTGCACGATGGTTTTTTGGTTTTTGAGTAAGTTCATCAACAAAAAAAGAATCAACATGACATTTTTTGTAGCCTTATAGTTTCGGGCACAGTTTATCGTGAAACCTGTGATAGTGGTGCATGCGCCACTATTTTTCAACCTCTTTATCAGGAAGACACTACTATTAGTATGGTACTAATTCAGTCTAAAATGTTCGAAATGATTTTTAATCACTTTTCTTATTTTTTGACCTGCTCAAAAGGGATAAATGGCAAAAAAAATCTTAAAAATCACAAGAAAAACTTACAAAATACAAACATCTAGTCTTATGAATGTTTTTGAACACCCTCAGAACACTTTTGGCTCGAGATTTCCTTGAGCCCAAAGTTCCAAGCTTGATGCCACCCAACTTGGTGTAGTTTGCATAGTCATCCGCTTTCTCCATGAATTCCAACTCGTAAGTGTCTCGCATCTGAAGTTAAGTTTGATTGAATTGAAAGTTATTTAAATGTATTTTACCTGTCCGTCTAGTTGCACTTCCAAATTTCCTTCTTTCACTGTAGTAAATTTTTTGGTCCATCTGCTTTTAAATTCTTGATACATGTCTGCCTCCCCATTTGCCTTTTCCACGGACATTATACCCCATGTCACGGCTAACTTCAGAAAAGTGGAAACGAAATTTTCGATTCTGGTAGTGAAATTGTGAATTGCGACGACGGCCCTTTTCCGATTCCGCTTCGTGTTCACGACGCTTTCCGATACTTTGCGTAATTTTTTCTGATAATTGTCAGTGTCTTTGGTGGCTTGCTCTTTCTTTTTTGTGGGCTCCCCTCTTTTCTGGCGACGTTTGACGTTCCGTTCCTAAAAATGAATTCAATTTTTTCTGAATAGATGAAATTATTTTGAATATTAAAAAAAGCGACTTAATTTAGATATCTTTACTATTATTACCACACAGATTCTGTGTGTCTGTCTGTCCGGTATCATAGCGCAGTCCCTAATGAACCGATTTTTAAGAATTTTGCATGGATCGATAGAGCCCGTGTCGGAGATGATGCCCGTTTTTTCCGCTTTCTGATTGGAGCTCTGAGAAGCACTATGCTATCTATCTACATACTCAAAATAGCGTTCCCGGGTGTTTCCCGGGAGGGAAGAGAAAGGTGCGCGCCTCTCTTTTTACGTAATAAAGTGGGTCTACGAATGCTGTTAATTTCAATAATCCGGGAGGAGCCAGACGGTTAAGGCGCGAAACGCCGAAATCCGTCTGGTTAGGTTGACCAGGAAGAAAACCGCGTTGAACCTTTTTTCGAACCTATTTATCTTGTCTGGAATAAAATATACAAAGAAGTGGTCAACTAATAAAATGTGCAAATTTTTTTTTTACGTAAACGTCTAGCGCGCATTTATTCTCGGCCAACTTAATAGTATTTCTATTAAAATAAGTTTTTTTTGAATCTGAATTTTTTCAAACTTTCAGGCATCTATTAAGTGTTTCGAAAGACTATTTTCAGTAATTTTTTAAACTCAAAGCTTTCTAACCGCTCTGGTAAAGTTCAAAAACATCAGACGATTCTGAAGAAATTTCCAAAATGTAGATTTTAGAACCCATCGAAAGGGGGTGGAGGTCTCATTATGCAAAAATTTCCCAAATTTTTTCTCTGAAAACTATAAAGCTCTATTTCTCTAATTCTGAAATCCCCGTTGTTTGTCTGACGCTTTCCAAAACGTCCTATTATATCTAAAAACTCATGTGTTCAGTGAAATTTTGTACTGGACGACGTCTGGAGTTCAGAGTGTCTGTTATAAACGAGATTTGCGTTTTTCTGTATTCAAATCGTAACTTTTTTTTTGTCAATAGCTATAGATCGTAATGCCTCTAACGTGAACTTTTTCGTAAGCTCAAAATTCAAGAGAATCACCGTTCACTGAATTTACAAAGTTTTATCAGAAATCGGTGAACGACAAAATTAGATTTCAACCCACCATTTGATTATTGAGTTGAATAAATGTATCCAGCTCCTCGGTCGAAAGTGGTAGACCCGTTTCAACATCGATTGGCTTCATCCAATCAATTAATTCGTTGTCTGAAATTTTTCGATTTTGTTGAAGTTGGTTGATTGAAACTTTTTGAGATTACTTACTATTGTTGAATGGAACTTCGTCAACCGAATAATCCGGGTCTTCATAATTGACGGGTTCGAGACGGCGTTCGGGTTGATTGTTCTCCAGAATAGGATCTGTTGGCTGAGCAGACGGGGCCGAAGTGTCGGAGTCAGGTGAATCCAAATCTTGGTATTGAGGTTCTTGATGGTGAGCCTCGGATCCTGGTGTCGAATCGTTCATATCGAAGTCGACAGTGCTCGAAATGGAGTGAACTTGACTTGCGCTGGTTTCTGAAGGCATTAGACTGACATCGTCGGAAAAAGAGAAGTCCAAGTCCGAAACGAGATCTTCCGACACTCGATTCGATGTGGGGCTTGATGAGACACTTGCCGTGCTCCACTGGCTGGGGCTTTGTCCATTATTTCCAACAATTGGGCTTCCGTGATCCAATATATGATTCTTACGAAACCACTCCTCTATACTTGGAAGTTTCCCCTGCCCATGGGAAGGTTGCATGTTCATTGGAGCCTGGTCTTCGGAGCACAATGAGCCACTTGGAGCTTGAGCTTGAAGGAATTCACTTTGTTGGAAATCGTAAGCTTCGTGGAAACAGTTTGAACTTCCGCTCATAAACCCTTGTTGAAGATGCTGAGCCTGCTCCAATGCTTGAAACTCCTCATGGGATTGAGCTTGAACGTAAGGCTCTAAATGGCACTGGCTTTGCATAAGATGTTGAAGCTGATCGCTTCGTAGTTGTTGAGATTCTTGATCCATAATCTCCGACGCCGGTGTTTGATCCCGATTTGGAGCTGATGAATCTTGATTTTGAAGAGATTGAAGTTGTTCCGAGCCTTGGCTGAAAGCTTGAGCATTGGAGCTTGGAGAAGTTGCTAAAGTTAGTTCATGAATCGTTCGGTTAGCCGCTTCAAGTTGAGCTTTCAGTCGTTTATTTTCCGCTACAAGCTCATCGTTCTTCCGAAGAATCCCGATTTTCTCTATCAAATCGTCAATCTTTTTCTGCGTCACTTCTCTTTTTTGAGCGATATTTACAAGAACTTGCTCTCGCATAAACGGCGACAGCTTATCCGAATTACGAGCATCGCTCGCTTGACACTTCCTTTCCGATTCGAGAAGTTGAAGCTCTTCTTCATATGTTTTGATGAGTTCGGCATTTTCCGAAATGATGATTGGGGCGTGCTCAGCAACAGTTGGAACGGATGGTGGCTCAGAAACATCCCTCATTTCCACATCGTTTATTGCGACTTCGATAGCCACTTCATTACATTTTTGGGCAGTAATCATTGGATCGATGTCAGGAACCTTCGGAAAAGCTTGAAAGGAGTCCACGATTGGGTTGGCGTCATTTCGAGGAACTTGGGCTACACCGGCAGGGTTTTCTACCAGAATACCAAAGGCAGAGTAGTAGCTATTAAAGGTGCCGCCTTGCGGAAGCTGAAAAACGATTTGTTTCGTGATTCTTACGGTACTCAATATGATTTCTAATTACAATTAACAAAGATATTGCGTTGAAAACCTCTGCAATCGTGGCGAGGTATTGGCAAAATTTGCCTCTGCACCTTCACACGAAACCATCAATTTTTCGCAAATGATTAGCACAAAAATGTTCAACATTTTCAAAAAAAAAAGCAGGAAATACGTTTTTTTGGGCTAGTTTTGGGCATAGCTGATTTCTCGAAAAATTACTCGAAAATCACAGAGTCACACTTTGAAAGCCTCGCCCGCTTTGCCTCTCTCCCCTGACAAGGAAAAAGTTGAACAAAAATGAATCAAACAAAAAACTCACCATTCTATTCCAGGTGATGTTGTCCTCAGGTTGACACCCACACGGTTCGAATTTTCAAATTAGCTGAAATTTTCTTCTTTGTCTTAGCAAAAAAAGAATGTAATAAACAATAGTGTGTTCTGTCTTATCAAGAATCGAGCAAGACAAGTTGTGTTCAAAGGAAGGGGAAAACGAATCTTAGTAACAAAATTTGAAAATTTGAATTTTCATAAAGGAAAGTTAAAAGTTTTAGTAATGTGGATTTCACTGGGATAGAATTGTTTCGAAAGTCACGAATTTTTGCCTTATTTACTGAATATGTTAAGCCTTAAGCATGAAGATAACTGAGTTAAAACAGACTTTGATGAAAAGTAGTAGCAAAATAGAATAAGAAATCGTTTTCAGAAAAAAAGAAGCTGGAAAATATAGTAAATTCTTTACGCTAAAAAAAGAATAGAGAATGTCTAGTTCAAAAATTTAAGTACTAAACAAGAGAGTAATAGAAAAAGAAGAAGCAAGGACGGGTCTGAGCAACATGGCCAATGAACGCTTCGTCTTATCAGGAACCGAAGAAGACGCTACGTGTTTGAAAGAGGAGCCCGAGGAAATTTACCTTAGCAACAAAACGTGAAAGTTCTGAGGAAAAGTGTGTATGTTGAGATAGAATTGACTGAAAACTCATGAATTGTTAGTTTTTTTATTAGTGAAGTGAATTCTTTACAAACTTAGAAACCTGCTGATTGAGCTCGAATTTGAAATGGAATTTAACACCGTCAATAGCAAAAACAGCTAAAAATTTTACTGGTCAGTCAATGTTTCAACTAAAAACAGTACAATAAATTAAAAAATAGCGGATAACTCAAACTAAAAGTTAAATTAGTAACTTCTAATCCTAACAGATAGTTAACAGTTGAAGTAATAGTAACAATTGGAGAACAATATATGTAGTACCTCCTTAACGTTATCGAAACATGGAAATTAAAACTTATTTATCAAATAATTATTGGTGGGAAAAGATTTTGATATAAAAAAGAGAGAAATGAAAGAAAAGAAAAGTAGGAGTGGTCTGAGAAGAAGAGACTGGTGTAACAACCTCCTTGCGTGTTTTTATCGAGAGGCGCAGAAGGCTGAATGCGGGCGCGGGAACGAATCTGTGCAACAAGTGGAGGAAGTGATGGAATCATGTGAATAATTGGTCCTGGTTACAATTCAAAAAAGCATAGTAAAAAATACAATAAGCCCCGAAAATTATGAAATTATGCGATATGAATATCATCTAGTACAAAATTTTTCCAAAAAAGGAAACAATTGAAGAATTTCAAGACTGATGAAAAAATGGGAAACTTGAATAAGTCCCAATTGCAAACTGATTTTTTCAAAAACTAAAAAAAATTCATCCAAAACTTGAACATCAAGGGGTCTGAGCAACAATGATGAATACTGCAGGTTACGATATGGAATCCAATCAGGGCGTTATGGCAAAGGAGAATTGAGCTTTGGAAACGAGCAGTCTATTGGCTGAGATTGAAATGGGATCAAGTTGATAAAGTCAGTGCAAATATTCAAAATTAGAGCAAAAATCTATCTGAGCAACAACGTTGGGAGTAGCAGACTACGGGAACGTTATGATACAAAAAACAATCTCTGCAACAAAAAAAAAGAAAAGTTTATAAATATTGTAGTCTTTTCCCGTAAATAAGACCAAAATGATATCAAATTAATAAAGTTAATGCAAAGAATTAAAAATAAGAGCAAAAAGCGGTCTGAGCAACAATTATAATAGTCGCAGGCTACACATTCTTGATGAAACGGAAACCAATCTGTGCAACAAAAAAAGGAGGAATTAAAAAATATAGCAGAAAGCGATCTGAGCAACGATTGCGAGAAACATAATTGTACCAAGAACAACCTGTGCAACAAAAAGGAAATAATAACAAAACATTGGACACTTACGGCGCAAGAAAAAGATCGAGTCGCAGAAGAGGGGGCAGATCTTGATAACAGGGCGAGAACAGTGACGCCAGGTGAGAGACGCAGGGAGAAATGCAGTTGTTGATTTTTTTTGTTGTGGACACAACATTGAAAGTTTCGAAATTTTTTCGAGGGTTGACAATGGATTTTTAGAAGGCTAAGTGGTGCGGAAAAAAGTAAAATGGAGAGCAGTCCTAATAAGGTTGTAGTGATGAACAAAGTATACATTTTCGGCCACCTTGAAATTGAAAATTCACATTTTTTCCGACTTTGTACACTGGGACGTCCTGAAATACCTACGAGAATCCCTGAAAATCGGTGTGCTACACATTTCCACATAATTTTTTCGTATTCTATTCATTGTTTTACCAATAAAAGCCGGGTTTTAGAAATTAATTGACCTTTTTTCTAAAAAATTTTAGAAAAGAGGTCAATTAATAATCAGGTTTGTAATGACACGGATTATGCGGAAATCGATGCATAATATTGAAAATATTTGCTATGATTGTCAGCGGACATGTTGATATCAGTGATGATAGAGGGAAAGATAAATTTTCAAGATAATTTTATTCATTATAAAACTTTTTTGTTCAATCTTCATGTGTGCAAACAAAACATTACGGATGCAACTGTTGAAATTGGTATCGATGCTCTTATTAGTCACCGAAATTTTTGAGAAAAATTGTCGAAAATGTATCATAATTCCAGCAAACTATTGCCTGCTTTCGAACGATTTTTTAATGCAAGCTTTATAAAGATCCAGCCGAAGCTTTATGAAGATCAAGTCGAAGATCCGGTCGGAGAAACGCTGTATTTACAGAATAGGGGTCGGGGACAAGAACTCCAAATTAATGTGAAAATGTGAGTAAAGTTTCATTCATTCAGAAAAGAGGTATGTATAAGTAACAACAGAGCATCGGGGAATTATCACCAGGTCGTAATTGCATCAGGAATGAATTTTCTTACAAAAGAAATAAAGCACGTTATGAATTAGGAAGATCATTTCTTAGACATCGATATGTCTGCCGGTTCCGGATTTGTGTTGTTCCCATTCGGGTTTTGCAGCCCGGCCATATCACCTAAATCCATTCGATCCACCGGCCTCGGCGTCTTCTTTCCCACATTGAAAAGGAGGAAATGTGCAAAACCAGGGTCTGTCCAATAGACGGAATGTGACTGGATTTGTCGCCAACGTTCATGTTTCTGAATACTCCGAATTCGTTTATAGACCCAATAAATTGATTTTTACGCTTTCAGCTAGTGATTCTTTGGCTCTATACGGTTGATGTGGACCCATGAAGAATTATGTGGACCCAAAAATAGATATGTGGGTCCAAAAATAATTATGTGGACCTATCTTTGAAAAATTATAATTCATTTTTTTTACTCTAAAAGTTATGAATTTTTCATTTTTGAGTATTAAAAAAAAAGGCCTAGGAATTCGGTTCTTCACTCCAATTTTGGATGATGCTACCTCTATAACTCTCAAAGATGTATTTCAAAACAAAGGAAACTCAATGCCTAAGCCTTTTTTCCAAAAGTTGAAAAAATTTAGAGAACTTAGATTTTCAAGACATAATACTCAAAAATGAAAAATTCATAACTTTTAGAGTCTAAAAAGAATGTATTATAACTTTTCAAAGATGGGTCCACATAATTATTTTTGGATCCACATAATTATTTTTTGGTGGGCTTTTGACTTTTAAGAACGACTACTGTGCTTCTATTATTTCGTCGAAAAGCTAAGATGCAGAACTAACCGTTATCTAGAATTATAGAGAAAGTTGGTTGAACATTTTGACTCAATTTAAGACTTCAAAAATCACCAGGAAGCTGTACCAGAGCTTCACGGAATAACATTTTTCGATTTTGGAAAACGGAAATCGGAAAAATATTTTTTTTTTTTTGGAAATCGGAAAAGTTTTCCAAATTCAGGGAAACGGAAATCGGAAAACGAGGTAGCAAAAAAGCCGGAAAATGGAGTCCCGTGAAGCTCCGAGCTGTACTAAGGAAAAATCATTCTAACAGTTCACCTCTAACACATAATCCAGTCGATATGGTAAATTGTGCCCGTGATGAATTTTCGTTTTTGCTCTCCAGATGTTGAAAGCCAATCTCACAGGCGACGAAACAATCTTCCAAAGCGATTTGCTGATTATTACCGATGTTCTGTGCAAGGCGTCTCCTGGAATCATGATTTCCGCAGGATTCATATATTCGTACAAATTGTTGGCGTATGGCTCTAGGCGTCTTGAAATAGCATCAGTCGGATGATAGACATTGTAGATTCGAACGAGCCCAAGAGTGTCCAGAAACAAATCCTTAGCTGATCCCCCTTTTAGCTCTAGAAATTCTTTTAACGGGGAGCCCACTGCGAAGAGTTCAGAGACATTGAAAGTGAGGTCCCTTCCTGTTAGCACTGGAAGAATATCGGTAGCTTTGACTTCCGTGTAATTTGTTAGAATATCGTATGAAATAACACTTCCGAGAGAATGCCCAAGAATTGAAACTGTTCCTCTGTAGACTCCTACCACTTTCAAGAACTTTTTGTACAACCGGTTGAGTTTTTTGATAATAAAATTGCGAATCTGAAAAATTATCCTAACATTGACTATGAACAAATATAATTTCAAACCTCTTGACCTTTCTCAGGGCTGATGTATAATTTCGCATCATTGGCAAACCAATCAACGAGTTTCCCGATAATAACACCGAAATCTATTTTAGGAATAGAATTGCTAGAAATGTCGGGGCTTATATGTGATCTCCAATGAACTGGAAGGAATAGTATTCCAGAGCTGTCGCACGCGGCGGAATCCACTCCTTTAGTAAGTCTGAAACTTTCATATTGAAGAGAAAGCGATTCTGGAATGTGTGAGTTGTGTTCAAATTGAGTTAGTCTGGTAAAAATTTCATTATCTTGGGTAGTTTTTCCTGATGAAAACTTTTTGCGGAAACAGCAAAAATTTTCCACAGCTGAAACACTTTGGGACCAAAATATGAGCTTTTTACAGTTCCCAACACTTACAGCTTTGCATTTTTTACCACGTCGTCCTGGTAGTTGTCATTCGCTACGCCGTGAATAACAAACACCAAGTGTTTGATTCGAGTGCACTTATCTTTCCATTCGGCTTCTTTGAAAAATTTCTCAAGCGGTGCTGGTAAGTACTTGCCAATTTTAGCTGTTATTTCATTATGTGCTGCGAATTCGTAAAGAGCTTCATCTGTTTGAAGGTCTGGTGGCACTGTTTGATCTGAAAATAAAATAATGTATTTCTTGTGCGAACCCTATATTTTTCGAAAATTTAACACGACCATTGACGGAAAAACAGTAAAATCGAGGATCCAAATACCGGAATAATAACGAAAACGTTTACCTCCTTCGCCAATATCTGCTTCGACAAACTCCTCCAAGTGTTTCTGAATCTTATCTGCTTCATTCGGATCTATCGGCTGCTTGTCTAAGGTAAACAGTACGCCTCGGCGGATGTTCAAAGAGTCGTTTTTCCAGAAAATTGGTCGAATCTCCGTGTAATCGTAGTTCAGTTTGTAAAGATTGTTCAAGAGTGGAATCAGTTTATTTTTGATGATTCCTTCCTCTTGTTCAGTTGACTCCGTTGAGCTAAACGAGTCTTGTCGTTTTCGTCCCGACTCTTTCAGCGAATCCGACTCAGTTTTCATGTCAGGCAGCAAACTATTAATGATTAACCAGCTGTCATTGTCGATTGGAATATTGTTATCCAGACGGTATCTGTACTCGATTAGCAAAGAATCACGACCATTGAACGGCAGATAGGTTTTTCCTTTGCTGTTGGTATAGTGCCATCGAACCTCGCAACATTTCAGACGAACATCCTGAACATTGGCACGTGAAAGTGTAAATGGATTTCAGAGGACTCACGTTTAGCGTGAGCGGCGGCTCTTTTTGAATCCACTTCTCATCCACGATTCCCGTCAGCCCCATCTTTGGAACGTTCGTTGGATCTTCATAAAAGAAAAAATAAGTAGATTTAATATGAAATACCTACCGGTCATATTGTTCGCATCTTGAACTTTCTCCCTTTCTTCTAATTCCTTTTCCAGTAGCTCTCTTTCTTCTTCAGTGGTCTCCACAAAGTAGAAAAAGGTTCCCACTGAGTTTGGTCCAATGTTAGAAGCATCATCATCTTCGGTTTCGGTTGGTGCCGCGGGGACAGGATCGTCGTTTTGCCCGCGAGCAGATTCTTCGCCATCTTCTTTTTTCGCGGCTTCATCTTTTACCACTTCGGATGGTGGAACTACGTCATTTGCATTGTTATGTTTCACTGGGGATTGGGCGGGCTCAGCGGAGAGTTTCAGCCGATTGAGGTTTTCACGGGCGGCAATTTCCTCAATCTGAAATTTTTGAATGCAAAGTTGAGCATACTCAAAGTTTTATAATACCCTTGGATTTCCGATAGACAGAGGCGAATCGCCTTCTGTTGTGCCAGACATTGTTGAGCTGGAAATAAAGAGAAAAAGGTAAGAAGAACTTGAAAACAAAATGTACTGCGCCCTCTTGCAACCAAGGCCTGAAAAGGGTACGTTGATTTAGTGTGGTTAAACTGATAGTGTGTATGCTGGTTTTGAAACAAACACAAGGACGGGAATTCAAAAGTCAAGTTGGTTAAGAACTGGAATCAATCGCAATAAATGTTCAGAAAACTAGGTGGCTAGGAAATTTTTAAAATTTTAAAATTAAAAAAGATTTTAACTTAAAAGTGATTTGTGGAAATTATGAGAAATTATGAGCAAACAATTGTTATGGAAGAATGGTCAAACTTTCTAAAGTCACAAAATTTGAAGCGCAAAACCGAGTGATGAACAATTGCGTTCAGTTAAGGCAATGTGAACGAGAAACAGAGAAATGATTAATTGTGACCACAGATTGAAACAAAAATTACTTGTTTGAGTTTGTGAATTGAAACCCCGAATGGTTATTACACTGATAAGAATAAGCTGTGCGACGTTGCCGTTTGTTTGAATTGAAAAATCGGTTCGAAGGGGGTGGCGAAACTGACAGTTGAAAAGTTTTAATCAAGAGAAGTTTATTTTAGATATACACAACTTCCTTGTAACATGATAAAACATACTGTAGAAGGAGCTGTTCGCTGTGGAAACACAGCAAAAAATTCACTTTTTTCTCTTTTATATTGCGCCCACTAAACACCATTCATTACGATGCTCCGTAATGACGGCCCCAGTTTTGACAAGCAGTTAGTAAGTTTCTGGAAATTGATTCAAAATTTGGAATGTTCAGCAGCAGAAAAGTTGTCAAAATAGTCTTTCAAAACCATGATCAACAGAATTTTCAGATCGATGACGAACCATTTATAGTATGCTCAAAGAAATTGAAAAAAAAAATGTTTATTGACTAAAAAAGTGCAAACAAACCGTTCAAATCGGCAAATTTAACGACTTCATTCAGCTATGGGAAGAGCAAAGTTTATTGTGAAGCAAACATCTTAATCATATTTTTTTTTCCGATTTGATATTCGTGTGAGCTTTTAATTCTGGAATTATGACTTTCTAAAAAACTACTTCTCAGAAACTACCGTTACCAGATAGTAAACTGCTTTGGCCAAATTGGATGGGATTGGTTTTTTGCAGTTCATTCAACACATTATTTTATTGTGAATCATTATTTTTGAAATACATTTTTGGAAATATTTTTTTGAAAATTGCCTAAATATTTTATTGTTGGATAAATTTAATTTTCTACGAACGAATCTTCTTCTCGAATAAATCTTTTTTTTGTTCCGGGTATCCCATGGTGCATCATTTTCGAATCAGAGCAACTTCTCTCTGTTTTCTCTGGGATGTCAATTGATTGTGGGTGATCCTTTTGATGAACTAATCACTGGTCTTGCCACCCGCTCTTCTTTTCCATTTTTTTTTCTTTTTTCATCTAGCTAGCAGTTGTTCAGTCAACGTTTCTCCAGGTTCTTTCATCATTTGAAATGTCTCTAGTTTCGTGTCGCGGTATCAATTAATCACTGGTCTTGCCACCCTAGGTTCTTTCTTCTCATCTGTGTTATCAGTTTCTCGACCTGCTGATGGTTTGCTAAAATGATTTTGTGTCTATTCTTCTCAACTTTTGATGATATTCTTCAGATTTCTCTCTTCAACTAATTCTCCATCCCTATCTCATAGCTGTCACAATGTTAGTCGAAGACATTCGAGTTATGACAAGTCATCATAACCTGACATTATTATTATAAAGTGACTAATAAAATTGTTGCGTTGTGTGAATGGGAAAGAAATGTATATGTCTTTGGTTTTGACGCCATAACTCCAGAATCACTACTGGCGACCTCAAAACGGGACATCATAATCTGGCTAGAAGTTCTTCTCAACAAAACTTGTTTCCGAATCTTTGCTACACTGTTGCTCAAAGCTGTCAAAATGATAGGCAGAGAAAAGTCCAGACACTTCGGAATTTTTCTTATCAAAATGTAGTTGTTGTTGTATGATTTGACTTGTTGCAGGCCGACCGAGCCGGTGGAGGAATTTCATCGGTCCGGCCCGGATTTAGACAAAATTGGATTTATGCCATCTCCAACAATGTTTTTATAACACAAATTAAACTCACTGGTCTTGCCGCCCTCTCGTTTTTTCGCCTTTTTCTCATTGAGTTGATTCATAGCCGGCCCAAGTTATGACAAATCGACCTGATCTGGACCTTTTATCAAGAAAAAGTTCAAAACTGATCGCATTCTGCTCAATAACGTCGAAACGTTATGGAAATCAAGTGTCACTGCAATCTAACCATGCTATGATGTTCCGTCCGGACGTCGATCATTGTTTTGTCATCTGGAGTTCTGTGGATGAAATTACAAAATCTACGTATATCCTTACTTCGAGAATTATTCATAAAGAAAACTATAACACTGAGTCATAATTCTGACCAAATAATCAGGTTTTAGATTATTTATCGAATCACACCTTCAATATCGAAAATATTTCTTTAGAAAAAGTATCAGGTTGCCCTCTGAGCGTCTTCAGGAGTCCCTAGAAAAAAAAATTCAGACCAATTGAGCCGTTTTCAGGAGAGTTATTAACAAAAGTTCGAGCATCATGGGGCAAAACGTTCAACTTTTAGAATTCGTCGAAAATCACCTGAATCGTTGAAAAACTTTCACCAAAAAACATTTGCCTGGTATCTAGGTGTATCCCGGTGTACCCACAAAAATTTTCAGATCAATTGGACCATTTTCAGACGAGTTATTAACAAAAAATGTCTCGATGACATCATGAGGTCAGGAAGAATCTCATATGTTCAATTTTCGTACTCGGGCGGCGCCATCAACTCTTTTGATCATCAAGTCTGTCATGCCTTTATGTACTGGACAATTTTGTACGCCTGGCTGGCGAAAATTGTTCAAATTGAACTTAATTAATGACAACAACACAACAAAACTCGTAGTCTATATAATAAAAGTGATGACTTATCTTTTGAAAAAAAAAAATCGACCAGAAAGCTTTATTCTGAAACACGTTATGAGCCGTGAAAAATTGCTAAACACTGGGCATTTTCGCTTTATTTTTGGGTGGCAAGGGTAACCGCCTGACCTCCTCCAGAAGTTTGTAAATTAAAAACGGCTGTGGACTTACTTCGGTAACCAAAAAATAGACAGAGCTTATCAATGATCCTATCAGAAAACGTAAAAGACAGGCATCATGGCGTCAGAATTATCTATCGATTAGTCCAAATTTCATGAAAATTGGTTTGGCAGGAGCTTTACTAGAGCTGCGGACAGACAGACAGCACACACACACAGAATACATTTGGTAAGAATAGTAAAGATGATGCCAGACAGTTTCAGGCGGGACCTTTCTCTATTTTGAAAAACATAGATTGTCTTAGAATCGGGTCCACCCATTGCGAAATTCTGTTCCGTTGAAATTCCGTTAGTTTTCAAGAAAATTATTACTTAAGACTTGACCTAACCGGTGGTAGCTTTATCTTCAAGTAGCTTTCTACAGTATCGACCACTCAGCGCCAGTCTAGTTGACCTCTACGCCCGGGCGCCCACCCTTCGTCTGCTCTTTCGTGACGAGATCTTTCTTCTCTGATCACTACCCGCTCGCAACATTTGTGCCGTTCTGAGAAACAACTGCCGTCTTGTCTAAAACGTGCCTTTTTTTCGTCGTTTTGGTTATCCTCGTATTAGCGGAAGCATGTCTAACTGTGCCCCGAACATTACAAAAAAAAGCGTAAGCTCTCGAAAAACCTCATCGTTTTGGCTTTATCCGCAATACCCCTGGTCACTCTCCATGCTTCACCATTTTTCCCCCAGAATTGATCTCTCTTCTCTTATCATTTTGAAATAGCAACATGCGTGCTTTTTTGTTGATCGATCGACAGCTGTTCTGCTTCGCGGAAAGCTCCCGGCTATTTAGAGGCCATCAATTAATTTTGTAGTTTTGAAAACTAATGCAGTAAGAAACTGAAGTTTTCAATGGAAAATTAACAGACCGAAAGTAATTTTTCATGAAAATATGCTTTCACTGTGAAAAACTTGGAGAGAAGCATTTAAAAAAAACAAAATTTTCATGGTGTGGAATGAGATTGAGAAAAGCTATTAACCGGGTTCCAGCTTCCGAGCAAGGCTGCCAAATCGGCCGTGATTGCTTTTTTTTTGAGATTCCTGCCCATGGAATATTACGGTCTGAAAACCCAGGTGGCAAAGTAAAGAAAGGCGACTAGTAATAAATGCAGACCTTCAGCCCTTCCTCTGCCGACTTATAACTAGGTTGCCGAAGCCGGCCGTGAAAGCCGGCCGTTGAAAAATTATTGTTTCTAGTGAAATTCTGTACTGGACGACGTCTGAAACTTAGAACATCGGGCTCAAACGAGGTTTGTATCCCTACCTCACTTGGCCCGGGCCTATGGGGCTATGATACATATAAAAAATTCTCGAAGATATAGTAAGTACTGTCTTTTTCCAAAAAGTTTTTAAGACATCAAGAAATTCTTCATTTTTCCGCTTTTGAACTTTCTGCAAGTTACAGGGTGCGGCCAAATTATTGCAACAACGAAACGACGTCTTTGACGCCAGATGGCAAGTGCTAGGACACCGATTATGACCTCAACTTTTTTCTAAAGTTTTACCCATCTATTCAGTATTATTCCCCTGAATTTTCTAAGCCGTATCTTCATTTTCACAGATTTTGTGGTTGTTCTGCCAAAAGAGACACTACTCTCATTTTCAGTTTTTGGCACGCGACCTAGGGACATAAGAGAAGATCATAAGTTAGGTGAAAGCTGATCGAGAATCGAGACATTTATCGACTTCTATGTATTTTTGAAGTTTTTTCTTATGTTTTGAGATAGAAATGAAATAGTTAGAACGACTAAAAAAGTATCAGGAGTGTCTTTATTCACGGTAATCTACAAAATTGCATCACTGGAAGAAATCGCTCTTTTTTCGGAATTCTGAGGCATAAAACTCATCCGGAAGCATTTTTCCAAGCGCGTATCATTTCTATCTGTTCCTGCTAAATGCTACTTTCCTAAATGTTAAGTTACTTTCAATCTATCAAAAAATTTGTTCTCTTAACCACCAAAAATCGTTACAGGTCCATTTCAAAATTGCTTTTTTCGGTCTGGGTAGTGGTTTTTAACGATGTTTCCTGCCACCATGAAAATTTTCACCGACTTTTCAGAAACAAAAACCTTGAGTTAAATGTATAAACTAATCAAAAAGCAATTTTGAAGCCTTCAGAAAAATTTTGAAAAAAGTTGTAAAAGGGGGAAAGTGAAAAATACCTCCGTGCCGCGAGTGAGGCCTATCTTGTGGTACATGAGAATGGTATCAAAAAATAGGAAATCGTGATTGGATACCTATATTATTTTCGTTTTCTATATCACACCAGCTAACTTGTGTCCAATTCCCAGCCTGATCGGACTAGTTTTAGAGATGTTATGACTTAATGAACTTGTTGCAATAATTTGGCCGCACCCTGTATATCATCTGTGCACTTTTGCTCAGTGGTCCCTGGTTGATCTTCTTTTGCGCCACTTGCTGTTTTCTCTCTTTCTTTTTTCTTCATCCGGACTCTCTCTCTTTCAGAGTCTCTCCGGACGATCAAACCAGAAATTATTTAACTTGAACGGGTTGATCTACGAGTACAAAAGAAATGGACAATAACAACGTCCATGACGGGTTTGCACATGAGGAAGGAGAAGAAGAACATCGAAAGAATAGAATGATAGAAACAGAACGGGATGTGAATAACACCAATGTGCAAACTATTGATAATGTAGGCGCGAAATTTAAATGAATATTTCAATAATAGCTTCAGAGCCTAATCAAATCGGATGATGGAAACCCAGTGATAATGAGTTTGGACGATTGGCTTGAAGAATTGAAATGTCGGGTGAAGATTAAAAGTGGGTATTTTTTCAAGTGGTCAACACAATTTTGAAATTTTCAGATATCGGACTGTATTTTCTGCATCAGTCGGCGAGGAGGACAGGTCTTGGGGTGAGTTACACAAAGTGAGCCTTACCGGTGAAGTTGTGGGGTTAATTTACCGGGAAGTTTATGGGAAAAATACCGGAAAATTTTCCAGTAGCTTTTTGGCGCGAAATTAAAAAAACACCGAACAACGATGCTCCGAAATTACGCTAAGACGCATGGTTTATAGCGGATATTTTTGAGACATTTTCCCGAAAATTTACCAAACTTTTATCGGAGAATTTACGGAGCTTTCGGAAGTTTTTTTTTTGCCGGTAGATTTGTTGATAATTTATCGAAACAACTGTTTCCCGGTAAACATCCCTTCGAGGTTTTTATATATCAGATAAGCCCATAAAATCCGAAATACCCTATTCGGAAGTCGAAACTCAGAAAAATGCGCATTAATTAAAGACGGTGAACAATAAGAAAAATCGTCTTAACAACGATTCCATGAGATATTGAAGCAAGTGTGAACTGAAGTGGGCACAGTATTTTCAAACAGTTTTTTTCTCGTTCATTCGTTAAACGGTCGTAGTTTTAGGCCACCGGGAGACAAAAATACAGTTTCCGACTGATTCCGGCTAATAATATTCTTAAGCACAAACAGAAAGCGAATTTATAATCAGCAGACTGTCGGCTTTCAATCCATATGAGTCTCATACCAAAGCAAGATATTTTATACAAAAGGCTTCCTAGTAATCAGAAAAATCCCAAAACTCAAAGTTAACTATTTGCATCACATACTAAATCATATTTGCTCTTCAGATCCCCTGCCACCGTGTCCCATGGTTCTACAAAATTATCGGCTACCATCGTTTTATTCAATTCGATTTCTATGACTCCTTGCTGCTCGAAATTTTACACCGCCTCAAATTCGACATTCCCATCGACGATGAAACCAAAAAAATGCTTTATGACTTCTGGGAAACTTTCAGTTTTCGTTTCAATTTGCAAAAATGTTCAACCGTGTTGCACGGGAGATACAAGATGAACGATGATTTCACTTCAGTGGAACCACTGAGCTGGGCGGATAAGCCGATGGAAATCAAAAGGGACGATATCCTATCAGATCCCTCGAAATTGAATTTTCAAGTCAAGAACTTTTTCGCGGTTGGATCTCCACTGGCCTTTTTCCTAAAAAATCGCGGGGACGATTCCATAACGAGCTTTCTGCAAGGCCCCACAAGAATCCTGAATCTCTATCATAAATACGATCCGGTGGCGCATCGTTTGGAGCCGCTCATCGACCAAAAATATGGTTTGTATTCGGCTGTGAAGGTGCCAGATGCGACGAAAAATCCGATAAGCACACCACTTTTAGTGTGTAAAAGTGTGGGGAGGGCTTTCAGGTGAGGCTTAGTATGGGTGGTCCGCAATTTTGAGTCACGGTGAACCTGCGACAACGCCTCAAAACCGCAAATTGCAATTTTATTCAGTTAGGAGGGGCGCGGCTTAGAGTGAAAGTGCGCCGCAATTGCATAGACGAAACCCCGTATAAGCTGAAAATAGCTTTCTCGGACAAAAATTTAAAAAACTGTTAAAAAGTCAATTAAATACCGCTTTATTGTCAGATGGCCAGTGAGAAAAATCAAGGGCTGGTGGAGAAATTCCGGTGTTGAAGAAGGTCAAGACGATGATTTGGTTGGTGAATTTTCTGAAAATGAAGAAAACTCAGAGTTTAAGCACCGCATCGATTATCAGTTGAAGGTGAGCTGGAAAAGATTTTTCGAGATCTAAAAAAAATAATTTCAGAAAAACAACACATGGTCCGAGTTCATTTCGCACTCCATTTACTGGTCCGAACAAGGCGTTGCTCAGTTTTTGGCTCAAATTATTCTTGGCTCATTGGGCTGGTCCTAATTTATTAATCTTTTTTTCTTCTCATAGTCTACTAATTTTCTTTTCCAAATCTATTTTGGAGCATATATCTTACTCGTCTCTCTCTCTCTCTCTCTCTCTCTCTCTCTCTCTTTCTACATTTCTCATTCCCTCGCTTCGCGCTTTGTCGCACATTCCATACCTTAGATTTATACAGTATTATTTTTTGAAAACTTTTTTTTCCCGGTGCTCATTTATTATCTTTTCCGGTGACTTCCATATATTTTTCTGCTAAATAACCATGCAATTTCCCTATCCCCGCATCGCATTTCCATGACAAATGTTCGTCATCTGATCCCCCCGTGTTCGTTATCTTATCTGTGTTTTTTTTCACCCTAATAAAACGATAGATCATAAGTTTTTCTTTTCTTTCTTGCAGAGGTCACTCATATCTTTTTCTAATCACAAGGGGTGGTCACTTGAAAAAATTTGGAACAGATCTTGTATAAAAATCATAAATTTTATCATTCAATCTGTTTTATTTCTTTTGAAAGACACAAAACTAGATCAAATAGTTTCCTCTTTTTTTCATTTATCGAAAAAATCCATCGAAAAAAAAGTCGAGAGAAAGAATAAAGATGTTTCTCCCGCGTCAACATTACACATTGTTTATCGCCACTTTATGTCAACGAGGTGGCCCTGGGGGAGAGAGAAAATCACATTTTATCACTAATGAAATTGGTATATTGAGCTTGAAATATAGCAAGAAATATTGAGCAAAAAATTATTGAGCTTGAAAATAGAGCGAACTCTATACTTTTTTTCGGAACTTTTTTTATGGAAGTTATACACTTTTTTAAAAAGAAAAGGAAACTTGAAGAATTCTTGGCTTCCGTCATGAGATTCGATCTGTTGGGTACTGTAACTACTCTTTCTGAAAATTTCTTTTTTTTTTTGGAGCATAAAGATATGACATCAGGAAGCCTAGGGGGTCAAAATTTTTCAAAAAAAAATTTTTTTTCTAAAAAATATCAGAATCTGTTTTTCTATGTCTGAAATGCCCGTGGTTTCTCTAAAACTCCTTGAAACGTCCCAGAAGCTTCAAAAATTCTTGTTTTTAGCGAAATTTTGCACTGGACAGCGTCTGAAATTCAGAATAACAGGCTTAAACGGGATTTGTGGCCCTTCGCACTATGATTTTCGTTCTCACCCGGGTCAAATTAGTCTATGTTGAATTTTATAGGTATGGAAAGTAACGTCCCTTGTAAGCCCAAAGTTCCTCTTTCAAATTTTGACCAGCGTCAGGTGATATTCTCCTGGACCAATCCCTTTTTTCCAAATGATTTCGATCCACTTTTTTTTGTTTCAACCTTTCTTCGTTCAATCATACAATTTTGAATTTCGGGCGTTTGTCAAGCTAAGTAACCCTTTTATTTTCAAAATTATTTGGATTTAAGAGTCACAAAAAATTTGAATATCGACCTATGTTTCATTTTATTTTATGTTTATACTCCTTTTTCTGTTTTGTCATTAGCAAAACCTTTCTAAAATAACAAACCGGAAGATAACCATCTTCGCCGTATTTCCTCATTAGTCACAAGTGTATAGTGTACTCACGAGATATGAATCTTGTTGAAATTTCGTAACCAAATCTCATCTTTTTCAACATAATTAACAGATATTCTTAATTATACAAACCGTAACTTTTTTTATTTTTTCTACTTTTTTTCCAGGTTTTTTGATTGCTCAATTGTACAATTTTCAGTAAGCAGAGTATTATGAATGGGAATCCCAGTGGAAAAAATCTAGTAGTTGAAGATCTTCAGAGTACTCTGGGGAGACTTATTTTTTCAACGTTTCTCTAAAAACCTCTAATACAGCTGCAGTATAAAAAAAAATTTTAGCGACCAAAAGTTTTTAGAGTTCTTCAAATTTTCCAGGGCCGTTCTAATAGAGATTCTTGTGTAATAACTGTCTTTCTTTTTTTTCAGCACCCGATAATTGTGTAATTTATTATCACAATATTTTCACTTTTTTTCCAGATCAATGTCACCACGCAAAACCTCGAACAACTCAAAGTCAACTCTATTTCAAAACTGAAAATCACGGGCACTGGAAACAATGACCCTCTAAACGCTGCCAAAGTCACTGAGCTGAGCAAAACTATGCACAAACTGGAGCCCAAAGAGCAAGCTGGCCAGGGGAATAATTCCATCAATACTCCCCCAAAAACAATCAATGATACGAACAATATTGATATAATTGTGGACGATCCAGAGATTAGCAAGGAAGAAAAAAAGCGAATTGAACAGAGGAATGAAGAGAGGAAAAGAGTAACAGATGCCAATAATGTGGAAGGTAGGGAGATTTTTATTTGAAATTTCTGAAAAATATGTAGAATCATAACTGTCTCTAATCAGAACCGTGACCCGAATAAGAACTATTTTTTTTTGAAGTAGTTTTGATTGGGGACACGGTTCAGGAACGGCATATCCCTAGAAAAATATTTGCTTTTTGTGAAAATTTTCTAAATTCGAATCGTTTTTTTCCAAACTTTTCAGAGTGAAAAACAAAAAAATAGTGAAAAATTCATAGTTCTCTCGAGAAATGTGTCTTTTTCTTCAATTTTTTTTTCTTCCAACATCCAAATTTGATTTCAGGACCTTTCAATCAACCGAGACCCCCCGAAGCGTTCTATTACTCAGAGATCCCTTACGGTGGACTATTCCATCAAGAAGTTGACAATCTAAGTTGTTCCGAAGTCCGATGGTTCCGAGAGGATAAGAAAACCGGGAAGCTGTTGCCATTATCAGATCGAGAGTCACTAATGACTGAAATCAAACATCGCCGGAGAAAAGGGATCGAATTGGACGAAAAAGCTGAAGTAATCTATAGAAATGAACTAAACCATATCAACCACATCAGAATCCATCGAAGTAAAAATTCAAAATTTCCATAATGGCAGTGCTAGCAGTGTATCATCTGAAGACGAGCCAATGTCCCCGACGAAAATTCCGTTGATAATTGAAAATGGAGGGTATAGAGTCAGCAAAAAGAATCGATACGCCAGGCCCGTTTATTGGGATAATTTACCGAGCAAACTTGTTCGGGGATATTATTTTACATCGGATACTAATCCAATTGAACCAAAGATTGTGGATGGAATCAATCGACATTTGGATCGATTCTTTCAGAAACAGCATGAAAAGAAGGGTGATGGGGGGAAGGAGAAGAAATTGGAGGGTAAGGTTCCGTTGATTTCTTGGGGCGGGGTGTGCCGAAGCAGAGCTTTCCCGAATCAAAACTTTCATTCTTGAGACCCTTTTTTCATACGTAAGAGACCAGGATGGGCTGTTAATTCTTCCTGATAACGAGCGTAGCGCTGCCGTATTTAACGCAAACCACCCCAGACCAAGAAACTATACGATTCTTTTGTGCACAATTTTTGTACAAATTGTTTTCTGAAAGTAAAAACTTTTTTAAGTAACTATAGTTTTGCATTAAAGGAAAACTGAACTCCCTTCAATTAGGAATCATTTCCTTATCAAAATTCTATAAGATCATAATTTTCAAGGTTTTTTTTGAAAATCCTTCTAATCCGCGGTCGAACTCTTAGGTCAGGAGGCCACGGTTACTAAAGGGATATCGGTAATTTCAACGCTTATCCTACGGTATAGAATGATTCCCGAGCATAGGATTTAAAATCAACAACAGTGTTCTATTTGGGTTAGCTTAGTTCTCCTTTAAATTGTGTACTACGTTACACTATTTTTAATTATTTTCATTGCAATGTCAAACCTCAACCAGCTTTTTCAGTCCCGGAACGTCTCAAAATCCTGAACGCCACAATCAAATTCAAATCACTTGTTGATTTTACCATTCAACGAGATAGCGAAAAGAAGGTGCTCTCAGTTACAAGGTACTTCAAAAAAGCAAGATGGACAGGTCTCGGAGATAAAATCGAAAATTTGGTATTTGTGGTTCATGGGATTTGGCATGATAAAAAGGAATTGAGTATTGTCGAGTGTATGGAGAAGTGAGTTTTCCTAAAATGTTTAGAGAAATTAAAATTGATATCATTGGTTTCAAATGAACTGACACCTCGTGACGTCACTCTCATGGGGACCCAAGTTGGAAAACTTTCATGGTAGCTATTTATTTTTTTTCGGGATTTTTTTCAGGCAGTTTTCGACCGCACATTCAATTCTTCTACTCAAAATAACATTTTTGAGCAAAAAAAAAATAATTTTTGAGTGCGAAACCGGCCAAATTTTCTGTCCCCTGCGACGATTACAGTTGAAACTCGTAGTAAAACCGTAGTTCGCAGTCAATTTACCATAACTTTTTTATTCGCCGCTGGAAATAAACAACAGTCGGGCCGTTGAAAAAAATTCGATGCGTCTTTAACCAAACCATCACCTCTTTGTGCACTCTTAATGACATTTTTTTTTCTTTTTTTCACAATTCGAAGATTTTCAGACTCAACGCAGGCCTTCTTAATGGAATGGATGGGGAAAATACTGGAATCCAACTGATTCCAATTCATTGGCGGACAAATATAGAAGATTCGGAGCACGTATGTATCAGTAAATGCTCAGAAGGAAGCACTCCAAGCCGATTGTTATCAATTGATGAGGACTTGAGATTATATAATTGCAATTTTTATGGGAGAAAGGTTAGTTGTGGCTGAAATTTTTCAACTTTTTAAATCTATTTTTTCAGATCCGTCAAAAAGTGCTCTCAAAAATCCATGAATTCTACAAAACATTCCTTACCCATAATCCAAATTTCACTGGAAAAATTTCCCTGTTTGGCCACTCCCTTGGCTCCGTAATCTGCTATGATATACTCACTACAATGGAGGCGGACCTGGAAAAAATCGGATTCAAAAAAATCGAAAAATTCTTTGCTGTCGGCTCTCCCTTGTGGTTTTATCTTGATCGACGGGGTTCTGAAGCATTGGCGCAATTCAAAAAAACCTTGGAAACACTGAAAATTATCAATATTTATCATTCATGTGATGTGGTGGCGGGGAGATTAGAGCCACTTTTGCATTGGAAATATAAAAACGAAAAGGCGATTCTGATGCAGGATGGACCGGAGGCTTCAGTAGTCCACAAAGTATTGGCAGGAGCTAAGAAAAAAGCTCATAGACGGGTCAAAAAACGAAGGAGGAGTGAAGAAGATCTGGAGCAAGAGGATTATGTGTTGAAAAGTCAAATTGATTATAAAATGAAGGTGAGTTTCCTGTAGTGTTTTGTGGCATTTTTTATGCTGATTTCATTTTTGATGTTGAAATTAATCAAAAATGGTTCTGAAGCATAAAAACACTCAATTTTCAATCTGCTGGGCACTCCAACGTTCTAGTATCAGCAAAAAAAAGCACTCGATTTTCAGTCAAAATCGCGTTTTTTTCCTTTGTTAAAGCCTAAGATTACAGTTTTGTGGCCAGTCATATGTCGAAAATCTGGGAGATTGAGGATCTTTTTGCCTATGGAAAATTGAGAAAAAATAAGTCAAAAGTGGCAGAAGGAAATTTAAAAAAAGCAAAAAAACTATAGAAAACGCGTCCCATGAAATTGACCAAGGTTCTTTGCCATCAATATGTTGCAAGCTCCAGAGCAATTTTTGAGCATTTTTGGCAAAAATGCAGTTGAAACCATCAGAAATAACGAAAAATTCAAATTTCCTTCCAATTTCTAGGTAGAAAACAAGTTGAAAGACCTCCAACCACACAGCAAGTATTGGGGTGATCATGGGTGTGCAAGACTCTTGAGACGGGTTCTTATTGGAGAAACTTTGGTTTATCGGAGGCAAGCCATGTACAGTAAGAGGAAAAGTACGGTTGAGGTGGGTTTTGTTCTTCGGAGTTGAGACGCGACGCAACACGCAACGCGTCGGGCGGCATGAAAAGCATGGCTCTAGTCGGGAAGAATGGACCCAAGCAAAAAAAGAATGGACCCAAGAAAAAAAGAATGGACCCGAAAAAAAAAGAATGGACCCAAAACGAAAAAAGAATGGAGCCAAAACGAAAAAAGAATGGAGCCGAGTGAAAAAGAATGGACCCAAAATGAGGAAAGAATGGACCCAGATAAAAACCAAAAAAGCATTATTTTGAAGGCTTAGGCAATTCCAAGACGCTTTTCTGAACTGTGTATCCTTGTTATACCTGTGGAATGGGACTTTCGGTCATGTAAGTGCTTCGAGAGTGCCTAAGCCTTCAAATAAATGAATTTTAGGTATTACTAATTTTGGTGATGGGTCCATTCTTTTTGTAATTTGGGTCCATTCTTTTTTCATTTTGGGTCCATTCTTTTTACGAGAATTTTTACCCGGGTCCATTCTTTTTTTTTCGGGTCCATTCTTTTTTTTTCGGGTCCATTCTTTTTTTTTTCGGGTCCATTCTTTTTTTTTGGGTCCATTCTTTTTTCTCTTGGGTCCATTCTTCCCGGCTAGAGCCAAAAGCATTGCATGCTTTCTAGCCTGAATGTGAGAGCTGGGGAGCGATTCAGAGAAGTTTTTTGCAAACTTCACAAGTTTTTTGCAGACAACAATTGCCACAACCACACTTGCTGTGAGCAACAAAGCCGGCCAAACTGATTTTCGGATAACGGAATCTGCTGTAAGCTTTTGAAAAAAAGATGCATTTTGACTTGGAAAGTTTCCAGACAACATCCACTTCAATAACCTCCACAGTGCAGAACAATGAGATTCCGATCGTGGATACCAGTGTTTTGCTTGAAAAACTGAATTTTTCGGTGAGCTGGAAAGAAATTATTTTCAGAAATTCATATTTCATTTTTTTCAGACTATAATTGCTGTGGAGCCGACAGCAAATACTAATTGTTAGCAAACCAATTTTTTTTTGGAACATTTTTGGAAATTCTCGTAACAAAATTTGGGTATAAAATAATTTATTTATCGATCTGAAATCAAAGCCATAAATAATTGGAAAAACGATTTTTGTGCGAACTCAATATTGAAAAAATAAGAGAAAAAATACAAATTTCTGAACAATTTTTGGGTAAAAGGCAAAGTTATTTTTCATATAATGGAGGATTCATTTTCAAAACTATTGCAGCCTCCTCCGATTCCCGACAACAATTAATGGCGTCTCTTCAAAATCAACAGTCTCTAGTCCCGAGAAAACCTTCTCTTTCCCTGCGCTCTCTAACGGAAAAAACAAATTTGTGATAACGGAGGCATCATTTAAACTGTCCGACGGCGCAGTGGAGACGTGGTCCTCAGAGCTAATTATTTATCGGAAACATGGAGCCGAACGACAATATACCGGATCAGTTTGGTGCATCTGAAGTTAACGAGGTAAAAATTGCTTTTTCTTTGAGTTTGTTTTAAATAAAGGATTTCTGAGCAAATTTTTTAGGCCCGAATTTTTCATATTCTTCTGAAAACATTTGTCTGAAATTTCAACGTAATGAAAAATTCTTTTTGAAAACGCCTGGGAAACCTCAAACATGAAACCTTCCCACCTTCTTCACGCAATCGCTCTAGTTTTTGTCAATTTCTTATCTATCTTCTCCTGTTCTGTTCTCAAATTTTGCTCAGGAGGGTGTGGCCGAGAATGATATGAATGTCGTCACTTCCATAACTTTTTTTCTGTTGAATTAGTCTAAAGGTAAAAGAGGTACATATTATTTATATTGTTCTACTGTAGTCGAGACGTGTTTTTTGGAGCTAAGTATTCTTTGGAAGTATGGCGTCGAGCGAAAATGGATCGGATCAGTTAGGTGCAGCTGAATTAGACGATGTGAGTAATGATTTTTTTGACAAGCGAGCAAAGTTTTTCTGCCCGAACTTTTCATATTTTTCTGAAAATGTATGTCTGAAACTCGTGTGCATTCTCCCACTCACTATCATGTCTTAGCTCGCAAGCAGCGTAGGAAATAAGCTGTCTGTGGCACAGTGGCACTGGTGCAGGACTTCGCAGAGTTAGTTTCTATATTGATCCCAAAGCAACTGAAGTGTCGCTTTTCAGCGGGATCACTGAAAAGGCTAAGGAACTATCCTAATTAATAGAGGACATCTTGTTTCTTCAGCGCATCATACTTCCTGGGGTTCATTATATTTCTTCGTGACCTTCACATTTCCTAGGCTTCGTTTCCGAAATCGGCAAATTAGTGCATGTACCACATTGTACGGCAAATTCATACTTTGCTCTCGAACGCCATTTTCGAAACTTTCAAGTTCGACAGCCTCTAACCTATCAGCACGTTTCTTATCTTATAAAGTTCTTTGTTGATTTTTTTCGAAGCCTCGTCATCCTGCAGTCTATTATTGCTTATTTATTTGATCATTGAACTACATGATACTAGACTCGTTTTCTATTTTGCAATACAGCGCTTTGGAAGTTGAACTCAGAATTGATATCAGTGAAAAAAACCCTCAGGCTTGTGACCTGATAAGGAAAGTGCAGAAATATGAAAGGAAAAAACTGTTCTCTTAACTCGTTCTCACAATTCTCTATTTCAGATCGAATCCGGCTGTCCATTCGGAGGGAACTTGAACCAGAAGGGTAACAACAATGCCAATGATGAACCTCGACAAAACGGAAACACTTCCTCCAAGAATGCTCTTGTGGATACGTTGGCCAACCAAGAATCCAAGGCTAACCAAAGTGCTAGATCCACAAATCAGAAACTTACTGCAATTCAAAAAGACTATTTGGATAAAATCTTTGAGGAAGCAAAGGCTGAATCTGGAAATTCAGTCCACCAACATGATGCTCAAAATGGTTCAACGAAAGGCGGACGGAAGCTTGGGCCACGCGATCGGGCTCAGAAAGCTTACCAAAAGCGGAACAAAGCACTGACTAGACATCAGCCGTATTCGGTTTCAACAACCTCACCTGTTCCGTCGGATCCCAAACACGTTCCGATGGGATTCAAGCCCAACCTTTCCATGATAGCAGCAGATGCTTACCAGAAAGCGGAAGAAGCTCAAAAAGAAAGAGTATGTTTACGGTGCAGAGATGTTACTTTTAGCTCAATTAATTTCTATTTTAGGAGCACATGGAGCTAACTAAAAAGAGAGAACAAAACGCCAAGGACGCCAAAAACAGCTTTGACAAGAAAAATGCCACTCTTATGAAAAATTTGGAGCTCGCCGAAACTAATAAAAACAAAGCGGGTCTTCTAGAAGCTGACAATATAGCAAGTCAGAGCAACCTAAAGTTTGCGGTTCATATCCTCTTGAACTTTGGTAATAGTAGTTCCATGATTGATTACTCTGCATTCAAGGAAATCGAAATGGAAAAAAAGAAAATTTCAAAAGGCATAGAAGAGGAGATACAGACGGATGTGGAGCTCCAACGAAAAGGAAAGAAGCGAGATGAAGCTATTGCAAAGTGGGAGCAACACGTTTTCGACAAGGACCACAAGGATGTTCTTCCGGTTTACATCTGGGATGAGAATGTAAGAAAAAACGCTGTGCGGCATTGTTTTTTCTAGGCATTGTACCTTAATGAACACATTGGGCCCAAAGAACTAAGACCGAAAGCCCAACTTTTAGTTTTAACTTTTCAGGGACGTCACAAAGCTGCCGACATCACTCTGACCAGTCGAGTTTTTCGGTCCGAACAAGCAAAAGAAACAATCGAAGCCGCCTACGAAGCGGCTATTCATGAATTTGTAAGTTTAAGTTGTTGGTTGTTTAGAAATCGACCTGAAACTTAGATTCTTGGATTCAGCTCGCTATGACGAACCAGAAAAGTTAAATCATGACTAGTCTAGCTCATTTTTGTAATTTCGGTCAGAGTCAAACAATGCGTCTCTAACACCAGCTTTACGATGTATTTGTTTCCAGGAAATTAAACGTCAACAACAAACTTCCCTTCTTCTTAGCCGTCAATGGAAGTACTATGGACCGTTTCTTCGTACCATTCTGGACAACCCGCCCGTCGGTTTCCAAGAGGGAATGGAAAGCGCTGGTCATACAGTTCGACTTCAACACATTCGGCAAACCATGTTCAATCCCGGATAAGGAATTTGATTTCCAAAAAAAAATTGCAAGAAAAAACATCACTTCACTCCCAATTTTATTCCAAAATACTTTTTCTACTCTTACTATATTGTTATATTGTTATTTTACTCTCTAATCGTACTATCAAGTCTCTAACTTTTGAAACTATCCCAATGAAGTTTTGTTTTATAAAACAGAATTATTTCGTTGTACTTAGTGCAACTATTACAAAAGAAAAATTTTTTCCTTGAATGTTCAACACATTGCTTCTGATCATTTTCAATTCAGGCCAGGTGCTCCAAAAATATTATTAAATTGAACAGTATAGGTAATTTTGATCGCTACTCTAAATCCTCTTAATCCTCCCCTCTTCAGAACGTATACCAACGTTGCATAACCTCTACCAAACAACACTCGCGCCGCAGCGGTCAACAAGTTTCATTCACAGCTGCCTCGGTGCCATTCCCTGGCTCCCCTCTCTCCGTCTGGGTCTCCACATGGCGCCACTCCTCTCGTTATCATCTTTATTTCTTTGTTCACACTTTCTCGTTCCCTCGTCACATATGTTTCATAACAATCTGTGAATAAAATCTGTGACTTTCTCTGCGTCTCTTTTGGTGTTCGTTCTGCTGAATCAACATTATAAAATTCAGTTTTTATTAAACTTCGAAGGATGGTTTAGCTTTTTTTTCTAGAAAAGGAGCAGTTCAAGGTGATATCGTTAAGCGCATTTCACCTTTAAAACGGAAACTATTGAACAAAGTGTGAATGATGACGTCTCATAAAAAATATTGAGGGGGAAAATATGTTTGGCCTAAGAAAATTGTCAGCCAATTTTTTTTTGTACGGTCTTTGAACACTTTTCGTACAAAGATAGACTGGAATCTTTTTTATATTGTCAGCTCACTTTCAATATGAAACAGAACGATGACGTCACATAAGAACTTTGTGGAAAAAAAACCAATGAGCGTGGCCTAAAATACACTTTCAAACTTTTACGAGAATGATTTTTCCGAAAGTAAAAACGTAATCTAACAATCAGTGTCTTCCAATTAATCTTCCAATTTGTGAAGTTTTCGGAACAAGAAACTTTTCGATTTTTTTTTCAATGACAAACCGGTTTGATTGAATGTAGGATTTGTTTTACACACTTCACACTATTCCCATGCTCTTTTCAGTATATTTCCGAAAACTTTTTCATTATCTCCTTTTCTCAGTTGTTTTAGAAGCACAAAACTTTTTTAACTCCGTCTCTTTTCTAATTTGTCGTCTATTTCTCTCACTATTTTCTTTTGCTCAGTTGTTTATTTATTTATTTTTGCAGGTGATGGACCCTCCTCTGCAACCTAGCAGCGGTTCTGGAGATGGGGTAAGTACTATAATCCGGGTTCAAAAAATTCAACTTTTTACATTTTTCCCAGTTCTTTTTACCAGAAAATTGGAACCCGCTTCTACTTTATAAAACAAAAAAAATGAGCTCAACGTCTGTTCAATTCGAAAAAAGTCCAGCTCTGATTACAGACTGACCCCACTCAAGTGTTTCCGGGTAACCAACACACCGGCATACCTGTGAACAACTTGAACTGGGCCTCATTGACACCGGAACTAACACTGCTCAACTTGTCCGGTCCTTTTCCAACTGATAATGAGATCATCAAGAGGAATCGCGAGCAAACTTTTAATCCTGATTGTTTTGAAAGGACTAATGCTGCCCGGCAGCAACAACATAATGACTTCCAGCAGGCTCAGTTGGATTTATTGGAAGATGAGGAGATGCAAGAAGAACAGCCAATGAACTTAATTGAACTACACGGGGAGGGTCAAGGACAAGTTCAGTTTGATGGAATGGCTTCTGCGGAGTACCCTAATCCTCTAGCCGACGACGGTAACAATCATGGGGACCGCCTACTGATGCCCGTGGATTATACGTACTCATTAGAGCAGTGGCACGGAGAGAACTTTTCGAACCAAGGTAAGCTCGCTTGTCTAACAATAAAAAAGTTCTACGAAAAGTTTCAGGGGTCGAAATGAACAAGTGGACCGAGCTAGAGGACGATATCTTGCATGAAAACTTTGCGTTTCCAGAGGGCCCCGCCCCATTGTTTGTAGTAAGTTTCCAAGATGTAGAATGAATTTTGAGAATCAATTTTGGCTCTCAAATTGCAGTATGTGACAAATGACGGTTATTTTTCCAGAGCAGTGACAACAACGATAACTTGAATGCAGTATTCGTGCCCTCCGTTGTCCCTGAAGAAAGCGGGGAACGTCAATTCCGTCAAATATCATCACCTGAATCGGTCACAACTCATTCAAGTTCTTGGGATAATGAGGTGAGTTAAAAATAATTTTTCTTGATAGAAGTGCTCCTCTAACAGCGGGGCGCCCCAGACGAACAGTTTGAAAAATAGTGGTGCCCCTCAATTAGTACTTCAATACTGGTGCTCCATTTGGCATGATGATTCCTTCCAAATTTTCGACTTGCCGACCATAAATTCACGAATATTTGACTGAAAACTGACTTAAACTTGAAAAAAGTTGATGAAAGCTGGAGAAAAGTTGTTCTCAATTATTCTCGTTATTTCTCATAAAACTCGTCAGTAAAACCAGATTAGAATATCTCAAAATTTCGGAAAAAAAGAAGTGTTCGAAAAATAATGGTGGCACTCTTGTAGTAGTGCTTTTGATAGCAGTGGGGAAGAGGTTGAAAAATAGTGGAGCACATACTTGTGATGGGCCGGGCCGGGCCGACTGAGAAATTTCTACCGGCCCCGGCCCGGTCGGCCCGGTTGGCTGGTCATTGAGGGGGGCCAAAATTTTTTGCACTGAAAAAAAATTCTTTTTTTCGTCTTTTCTTCGATAACTGGGTGAATAGTTTTCTAGAGAAATTTTTAGATATTTTTAGTAGGAAAAAGTCGGAAATTTCATCAAAATCACAAAAAAGTTCGAAAAAATGACTCCAATTTTTCAAAATTTTCTATCGGCCCGGCCCGCCAAATCACAAGTATAGTGGTGCACGCACTACTAATTCAGTTTTTACGGCAACCAAAAACTCTGCAACCAAAAAAAAAAGCTTTTCAGAGCATCAGCGACATCACTAGCATTGCCTCGGAACCAAGGTCTCCCAGTGGTCCTAAATGTCGTAAAATCCAAAACGACAATGAGAAAAAACGGAGAAACCGCGGCTACACGAACAAGTACGCTCAGAACCAGAAGGAGGATAGGAAGAACGCCGCCGAAAAGAAACAATCACTTCTCAACAAACTACACAAGTTACGGAAATGTAACGCACGAAAAGAAAAATTCGCTCGTATTGCTTTCTCAATGTATTTCTCACCGCAGGAAGTAGTCGAAGAGAATAAGCAATATGAAGCGAAAAAACTAAATGTGAAAACTCAATTTGTGAATATTAAATTATTGGACAAAGATATGAAACATGCCGATGAGCAGCGACAAAACGCTGCCAATGAATTCGAAAAAGCTGCAAGAGCCTATACGGATAAGCAGGGAAAACTCGGGACTCTTGGATGTCAAAGAAGTAGAGCCAAGCAGGATTCAGAGCACAAGAACAATTTGTATGAGACTTTAGTTATCAAACATGTGAGTTTGAATCATTTTATTTCGAGAAAAAAACGAAAACGTTGAATTTTGCCGGGTGAATTTTGTGTGCAAAAAAGAGTGTGCTTTCTGTCGTGGGATCAGACGTTTTGATTACATCTCAAATAAAATAAAGGCCATTACGGTCTTAGATAAAAATTTGTAATAGTGATAGGGATTAAAACTATGATAATTGGTTCTTGATGAATCATTTTTCAGGTATCAAACGAAATTCAAGTAGAACCACTCTGTATTATTTTCGACGCAAGCGTTTGCATCTGCGCTCTATTCTAGTTACGCCCACTTTAGACGAAATAATTCTCATATCCGAGAGAGCGCCAGACATGTATAGCTGTCTGCGCTTCCTCATTCGCGCACTCTATATGCAATAGTGGGCGTTACTAGGATAGAGCGCAGGTGCAAACGCTTGCGTTGACTATACGAAGTTAATTTTTCCAGTTTTTTGAATAATCAAAATTTTTAAAAACCTATTTTTCAGGAATATCGCCGCGAACGAACACTCTCGAATGTGGCCAATATTTTTATCGTCCGTGCTATACCCGATCCTTTCAAACTTCTACAACCAATTCCACTCGAGGAACGAAATCAGATGATTCAAAATGAGAAACTACACGAAATGGAAGAACTTCGACAATTCGTCCGTGAGAAACAAGCTCTTTTTGGAGACCCTACTGTCGCTATTTCTGAGAATTTTTGAATTTTGTTTTATATCCTGCACAGGGGTCAAAAGTTCAAGGTATGCAAAGGCGCTCGGGGTTTCATATCCCTTTTCCAACAGAGCGTGTTTGCTACTCTTGTATTTTTGACCCCTGTTCTCTACTGTCGGTAGAGATATCAAAAGCTTTACCTAATTCTCGATTTTTTACAGTGTGTGCAAAAAAAATTAGGGAGAAAAATTGTTATTTATCTCACCGACTTTTTTTAGCACACACTTTTTTGCTTGAAATTTCAAACCCCTTCTTCAAACATCTTTTCTCTCGAGGTCTTCTCGTTCCTCTAATTCTTAGCTTCTAATTTTTCTGTATTTTTTGAGTTCAGTTCAATTAAATTTTCTTTAGTCAGAAAAATTGTGCCATATCGCTATTTTTCTTTCACCCTTCAAAATAACTAAATTATCGCCCATTTCCCTAGTGATACCCCAATGTTGATACACTGCGTTTAAGAAAGGAATTTACAAGGAAGCCCTTTTTAAGGAGGCTATGAAAATTTCCAGGAAATTCTGAAACCTAAATGAAAATGACTCCCTTACTAGAGAAAATCTACGTTATTCTGGCCTTCTTTTTCCTTCACACACTCTTCCATTCTAAACAACCAAAACTCTTTTGTTTTCCATTCATTCCCTATGAATCCAGTGATATTTTGATTCTTCTTCAACTCTTTAATAGAAGGGCTTGCTTTATTTTTCAACTGTACGATGCCCTTCTATTCTTTGTTTCATTTTCCAATTGTCTTAATTTCTTTTTTTTAAACAATATTTATCGAAATAATAAAACTCACATAATCCGATTCGATTTTTTTTTCGAATTTAGGCCAAAAACAGTACAAATCGAGGCAGTAAAACACAGCAAAAATATCAGGAAAAAAAAGAATACAACGGCGGCGGCTAAGCCGTCGCTATGTGAAATGACTAGTCTGTGGCGATCAGAACGGAAAAAAAATATTGCTCACTCTTAACCATTCTCCTATTTCTCTCTTGCTAGCAACGCAACAAAAAGATCTGAGTAAAAATTAAAAGAAGAAATTGCTGACAAAAAATCAGTGACGATAGAAAAACTTTGTTGTGAAAGTTTGAATATTTCCGGAAAAATGTTGAAACTTTTTCAATTTGTTCCAGAAAAATTCAAAAAGTTTCTCATCTTGAAAAAAAATTGACTTTTTCTTCGGTATTTTTTACCAAAAATTTTCCCCAGTTTTCACTGACATCCTCGTAGAAGATCAGGATAAAGATGAATTATTTGATCCAACCAACTTTTTATCAGTTTTAGATTGAGAAATTTTGGAAATTTACAGATTCAGACGATTTCAGCCTGTTTTTTCTTCATTACATACATTTTCAGTGACTCTACTCAATCAATACCTTCACTTTTCGAAAATGTTCACTTTTCTTTCTTTTTTTTTCATTCCAGAACATAATGTTAAATTTTCAGTCAAAAAAAAATGTATTTTTCCGTTTTCTGGAATAAGTTCTTCCTGTTTAGTTTTGAAACTTCTGGACTTCTGGTTTCCTTAAGATCAAAACAGTTTCAGGCACCCTGCTTAAAAAACTCTGAAAATAATTTCTACCAAATTTTCAACTTTTTCCCCCTTCTTTTTACCTTTCCCCACATTGCAATACAATACAATGCTCAGGTCTCGAACGATAAAAATTTCTCATGTCGACACAAAAGACGGTCTTCTTATTCTTCTTCTCATAAAGAAGACACGTCATTCCTTTCTCTTTTTCTCTGTGTCTCTCTATTCTTATCATAAATGTCTCTAAGTCTCTCTTTCTCTCTTTCAATAGGGGGTCTATCACCATATCACCATCACAAACATGTCTATCTTAGCAGAAAGAACCGCCCGAATTGAATTGAGAAGGCGAGAGAGTATGGGAAAAGAAGAGAGTGCGAGAGAAAAAGACAAAGTTTTCTTCCTCAACTTTTTATTTCTGTTCTTATCAGAAGAAGAGAAATGGGGGTGTTTGAACGAATTTTTGATCAACTTGTTGGTTGATTTTACCTTGTGAGAATGGAACATAAAATAAAAATAATATTGACAGGGGAATAATGAAAACAACATTTTTTCAGAAATTTTCCAGAAATTTTCAGAACGGATGCGAAATGGATCTGAAAAATGTGAAATTGGCGGTAGAGGTATCAAAAATTTGGCAATTGGAAACCTTCGGATTTGAGGATTTGAGGGTTTCCAATTGGCAAATTTTTGATATCTCTACCGGCAGTTGGAACATCGAAAACCGTCTGGTTGGGAGGGTGCTGCCAGACGGGAAATTGAGTTTTTGGGTAATTTTCTGTATGAATTGTGAAAATTTGTCCTCCATTAGCTTAGGATTGGAAGTTCTGGTTCAGAAAGATCAGTTTTTCAAGAGATTCATAGATGCAATTGTTTTCAGAAATGATAATCGCCAAAGCTTTCTTCAGGAGATCGTGTACCAACTTTGGTGGATGAAAACCAAAGAAAAACTTCATGGCGATTTAAAAAAAGTCTCGAAAAATCAGAAATATTTTACTCCAAGCTAAAATATTTCTGAGCGGTTACTTTCAAAGCTCTTAAAACTTTTTGCAGGATCCTATGAGAATCGAAGCAATTTCTGAAACTGGGATTTTTTGTTATTTTACAATTAATCAAAAAATAATGGCTTGAAAACTTTAGATTTTCTACACTGTTTCTTCAGTTTGTGCATAATTTTCCGAAAGCTTCGAAGTCAAGTTCCAGACTGCCCCTGGTCGAATCTCACCGCCAGACAAACATCAGCCCATCTTACTTTGATATCTTGCTCAGCGTTCTTTTTCATCCGGTACAAGTAATTCTGCTCAATACACATCTCATTTTGACAAGACTCTAACTGCTTTTATTTTCAAATCCTTTGAACGATATTTAAATTGTTGTTGGCTTTTTTGTGCTTTATCCCTCTACACTTTAATGTGTGGGATAATGGTCAAAATCGGGGTGACAATGGGCAATTAATATTCTAATTGGTGGGAATGAAAAAAGGTAGATTACAGTATGTCTGAACAGAACTTTCGAATTACTTTAATGATACCATCTTCTTAGCCGTTAGCTAAAGTTTATAAAAAGTTATTTTTGAATTTAGGAGTTTTAATAAAATTCATTGTAGACTTGTATAAAACAAACCATTGGTTGAGTCTCTACACAGTCAAATTCAAGAACTCTCAGTTTCAACGTTTATCCACAGAAAGTTGGTGCGAAAACCGATTTTTTCGAAAACTACAAAAATGTCTCAAAGTTTGTCAACGATCTTGAAACATTATGTTTGAAAATTCGAAAATTGCTATAGACGGACAAATAAATTTGAATGGTTTTTGAAACTACCCCTTTGTTTTTTTTTCAAAATCCAATTGTGCACTGCTACACTACGATCCTGAGCAAGAAAATTTGTATTATTATTATTTTTCAGTACTAACCGGATTACATGATACAATATTTTTTTGTGGCTATCCACCCCTACAAATCTTCTGACCCCTCTCCCCTTTCTCCTCATAACTACACATGTAACTATCGACCATTTGTCCACCACATTAGCAGTCAATTACAGCCCTCCATTCCCCCCTTCTTAGGCCTTATCAGTCGCAGTGTCTAATCACCAATCTCTCTCTCTGTGACACACTGCTCAGGACGCCCCTTCACACAGTATCATTTGTCTGTGTCTCTTAGTTTCTCATAATCTCTAATCCATTCCAAATCAAACGATGTCATACACACAGAGAAGACATACATACACAGACAAACATCATGCATTTTGATACAATCACCCCCTCCCTTCTTAGCAAGACGTTGTGTTCTATTCTCCCTTCTTCTTCTTCTTATCAGTTGTCTCTCTCCACTTTTATATTCCATTACTTCTACACATATTTCTGCTGTCCTTCGCAAAACGGAACTTTGATTTTGAAGAGAAATTTTGAAATTTTGGAAAAGGTGAGATTTCGAAATATAGAAGCTCCGCCCCTTAGCATGAATCACAAAATACATCGAACATATAGAAAACGCGGTAGCAAAAAGAAGGAAGAGAGGGAACACGTTGAGAAGTTTTGGGGGACGATTGACCTTGGCCAGACGTAGGGATAGAGCGAATAGCGAGAGGCTTTTAAGAACTGTTCCGACGACGACTTGTTGTCTCGAACGGCATCGAAGTAACTTTTGATGATTGTTCAGCTGATCAGATTTCGATAATGTGGGCTTCATAACTTGGTCAGACTGTCCACAATGCGGATCTGAATCACTGTATTAACTTGAAAAACTCAGAATTGTCGAAATGCGGACCGGTCCGGTCTATACGAGTTTGAAAATTTCAATTTTTGAGCACGTTTTTACTAAATTTTAGCTCAATTTTTTGTTTTTTGTCGAAAAACTGTCAAAATTTCCTCGGAATGGGAAAATTTTTTTGATCCTTCTCAAGTAGAAATTTCACCAAAATCCCGGCCCGGCCCGTGACAAGTCGGAAATAAACTTGATCCTGAATCTTCAGCTTGATGAGGCGTTATCGGATATTGTTTAGAAAAGTATCTTGCTATCTATTACAAAGACGCGCAACCTCACAATTTGACGAGTGCAAGCTCCGCCTCTAAACATCGCTCATGAAAAAAAGTGACACTAAGGAAGAGTCATTTTCAAAGACAGCAAGGATTCAAAGCCTATTCTTGTTTAACTTGTATTAGTATTGCATACGATTCGTATTAGTATTGCATACACCCTCTTAGACACAAGTCAACAACACCTGGCTAACCATGTGACCATAAAAGTGCATAGATGGGAATGAGGATGACGAATCGTTTAGAATGGTTTCGAAATGTTGTTTGATGTACTCTTTTGAACGTTCCCGTTCGAAAATTTGTGTTCTGGAATCTTCGGAAGCTCCGCCTACTTATGTATCTTATCTGTGCTGGGGAACGGGACTACTGAACAGAAGTCTTTTTTTTCTGTTTTTTTTTTGTCTCACAGGCTCCGCCCCTTTATCTTATCTGACATTAAGGACTAATTACCTTGGCTAGATAAGATCCATGAATGTATGTTTACCACCATCTAGCACTCTTTTCGATCAATATTCTGCAGACTTGGGGCTCCTAGGCTCACCTTTTACCTCATTTTTCAGTTTTACCAGACCAATTATTTTTAAAAATATTTTTTCAGCTATCCCCGCTCCCAAAATGAACCTTCCCACGATACGAAATGAGATACAATTCCATGGAAATAATGAACCATCCCATGTCAAAATTATTGGATCCGCGAAAAGGAAACAGAGAGTTTTCAAGTCAAACGAGGAAAATACCACAACCAGGAAAACAGAAGAATCCAATAATTCCGTTTACAATATTCTGAATCAATTATCCCTCAATCCAGAATTAGCAGAATCGACAGAAGTTCGACAGGCTTTACTTACCATGATATCCAATAATTCATTTGATTCTTCACCCAGTTCATCTCCTTCATTAAAAAATGATAATAATTCGAATGATGACGTCATAATGGAGGATTATAAGGAGGAGCAAAATAATGATGAAATTGGGGTAGAGGAAGAGGAAGATGAATGGCAAGAGGCATTTAAGAAATTGGATCAAGATTCGAGTAAATTGGATAAAAAGGATTTGGTAAGTCACGCCCACTTTTTGGTGTTAAAATTTATAGAAAACGGCTGAAATATTGAAAATTTCTGAATTTTTCAGAAAAATTTCTTTTTTGTCTGAAAATGATTTCAGGGTTCAATTTGAACTGTTTTAGCTCAAAATTCTGAAAGTTACTGGAATAAGCTGAAATTTTTTACTGTGTTTTTTTGGGTTTCATCACAGAAAAAAGCCTCCAGACAGTCTGAAATTTTCGTCAATAGCCTCGAAAAAATTACTTTAAAACGTCTGGGAACGGTCTGAAAATTTTTGAAAATGTCTCTTTTTGTTTTGAAATTTTTCAAAAATCCTAATTTTTTTCCCAATAAAATTTCCAATTATCCCCTCATTTCACCTAAATTTTCTATTTCAGGAACGCCGTCGTCAAATGGCAAAAAACCGTGAATACGCCCGTAAATGTGTTCAAAAGAAAAAAGATCAGAGAAGACAAGCTGAAGTAAGAAGTGCACACATTTTGAAACGAATCATTTTAGAACAAAAAATGACAATGAATAAAGAAAAAAATGCCAATTTTGCCGTTTATTTGAGGAATAAAAATCAAGAAAAAGGATTGGAAGACAAAAGAAAACAGTATGAAAAAGCGAAAATTGAAATGAATAAAAAATTTGATGACATGTTTGCTCAGGATGAGACTGTGAATTTGAATTTTCATGTGAGTTTTTTTTCTGGAGATTTTTGTTCTTAGTCTGATGCTTCTGAAACCTAGATCATTGGATTCAGCTCGTCAAGACCTTCAAAATGAGTATAATCATGACTAGGTTCCGCCATTTTCGAAAATTGATGCGCCTTTAAACCAAGCTACAGTAACCATCGTGGTGGGACCCAACTTGGAGAAAACCTAGTCATGATTATACTCGCTCGAAAGGCCTTGGTAAGCTTATTTTGGATATAAAGGGAAGATGGCCGAGTTTTGGAATTCTGGTCCACAAGGCTAGGCCATACCCTGAAAAATCAAGTCTTTGAGAGCAGAAAATGCGCTCCAATGCAAATTTTCATTTTCAGAGACTTGCCAGCTCACGAGAAGAATTCGAAAAAGCTGCCAGAGACCTTCATGAGAAAAATGGGGTAATCGGGACGTTAGGATCCCGGAAAATTCGGGCAAAACAACAAATGGAATGGAGACAACACTTGTACACGATATCGGTTAATGAACATGTGAGTTTAGAAAAAAATTTGAAAATTCGAAAAACTTTTATTCAGAAACTCCGTCGAGAAGTGCAATTGTCTCAATTGGCTGACACTTATGTCCGGGATACGGTACCTGGAGCAGCACCACTGGTCCAATCAATTCCAAAACATTTATTAGATGAACTAATAAAAACTGATTGTACTTCTGAATTGGAAGAATTTTTTAGATTTGTAGCGGAAAATTCTCATATTTTTGATAGTGAATGTAGTATTGATGATTCTGTTATTAAATAAAACTTTTTTTTGGAAATTTCTTTTTTTTTCTGAGTTTAAAGAAGATTTTTCATATAGCCCATAGTCAAAACTCATTGAAAATGAATGATTTCGGCGTTTTCCCTGCAATTTTCCACACGAAACCCCTTTTTCCCCCGAGGAATTTGCTTCAAAAACATTATTTTTTGATTTTCGGGTTACTGTAGTTATGACATTGTGCATTGCGTACCCGATGCATTTTATTTCACGACGCTCGCTGCTCATCTTATTTTCTCTTGCTTTCGGCCCATTTTTGTTAGGTTTGATCAATTTTCTCACTTTTTTCTGGGTTTTCTAAGATTTTTCAGAGAAAAAGTCAATTTTCAATGAAATTCGAATGAATTTAGTGCAAAAATCCAGCGAAATTCCAATCTGCCTGTCAATTTTGAACGAGTTCGTCGGAATCTGTAAATTTAGGATCAAAATGTATTTTTAAAAAAGCGTTGTTTTCAGTAATATTCTTCTTTTAATTTGAATTCCAAGTAAAATCTGCAGAAAAATCCAAAAAATTCCAGAAACTTCTAATTGAAAAATTTTTAATTTTCGTGCCATTTTCGATCTTTTTTCCAGCCAACCCCTATTGAATTTTTTCGTTTTTTTCAGCCAACGAATGGAATATTCTTCCAATGGCCCACTCGAGCCTCCAGAAATTTCGAATGAAGCCGGCGAACATTTTGAGATGACACGTGGCAGGAGAAATTCGGAGGGAAATGCGGTGAAGATGGAGAATCAGGAGAATTATAAGGTAAAATATGAAAAACGATTTCGGAAAAAAAAAAACTACCTAAAATTATCAAAAATGAAGTGTCTTTTTTTTGGAAACCATTTGTTCAAATTTTTCCAAAAATTTGAACCCAATTGTCCTTTTTTCAGAATGTGGACTTCGTGGTCGATGTGCCGTCGGGTTTCGAGTTCCCAGAAGGTTGCTGGGTTAGCATTATCGGTAAAAAAATTTTATTTACTTTTTTTCAAAATTCGATTTTTCAGAATCTTGTACTCCGAGCCCAACACCGCCAAATACAGACTCCGATGGCTATATGGATTCGGATGACTCGAGTCCAGGTATGTGAGAAAATGCGCTCTAATGCAAATTTGAAAAACAATTTCGAAAATTTCTAGAATCTGGTCTGCCAGAAAGTCCAAAGCAATTGTTGAGTGAGGCGATGTATGTGGAGAAGGACGATGATGGAAGAGGTACTAGCAAGCTCCGCCCCTTTTTGGAATCAGAATATCCATTAGGGGAAAACGTTTGGAACGCCAGAAATTCAGCGACAGTTGATTCAAAACATTTCAAAGAACGAAAAAAAAATTTTTTTCCAAGTTTTTTCAAAAACGTTTTTTTCTGGTTTTAAATTTTCCAGCTACAAAAAAAGTGAAATAACAAATTCAGGATCACTTTTTCTTCCGGCCCAAGCATGCCAAAATCTCGGTGCTACCCCTAATCAGAACTACACGAATCAGAACTGACCCTTATAAGAACCGACGGTTTGAGAACTGTCCCGAATAGGAACTTCTCAAAGCCTCGTATTTGGGCTCTTTTCATTGCTTGCAGGCCATTGCAGAAAAGCTGTGTCAGTTCTTATCGGAGCAGTTCTATTCCGTCCAGTTCTAATTAGGGGTAACACCAAAATTTCACAAAAAAAAATTCCCAACAAAAATTTTTTTTTCCAGATCCTGAGCCCACCGAGGATGTTCAAGCCTTGTACGATGATAATGAAATGGCCACCGATTCCGAAGGTTTGTTTCCTGCTCTCAAAAATTGGCACAGAGCCAAGCTCCGCCCCCAAAGTTTCCCCCAAATTTTTTCAAAAACAAATTTTCCAGATTCCTCCGAAGCCCGCAATTCCGACTCGGACTATAAACCGGTCGCATCGAAGCGCTCCTCCAGTGTCCCCGCGTCCCCATCCGGAAGAAACAGAAGACGTAAGAAAGGAAGACGTACCATCTCGGAAGTGCTCCCACCGAAAAGAATTCGAAGAACGAAGGCGGAGATTCAGAGGCTGGTAAGTTTTCGAAACAATTGGAATACACAGAGATTGCTGAACACCGTCGCGCAAAAATTCACAGAAAAAAATTCAGTGAGAAAAAATTTTATTTTTAAAGAAAGGTTTTTTAAAACTATTTCTGGCCTAGAAATTTTAGCTGGCCGAACTCTCGATCTTCCTTGAAATTCCAGCTCTTTTCCTCTGAAAATTCTTGAAATTGTGACACTTAAAACCCGACTGAACATTGGCGGCCTAGAAACCGCTGCTGGCCTAACATTTTTCTTTTGGAGAAATTTTGAAAAAACGGAAAGAATCAACAAAAAAGAAATCGCGATTTCACGAGTGGATGTTTCTTGGCAAGTAATTGTGAATTTCATGGAATTTTGAACTTTTTTCCCTTTATAATTTCATTTTGTAAATGGGAAAAAGAACTTCAAATGCGAAATATAATAGGTTTGAAGCAAGTCCCACTTCTAATTCGAAAATTCTTAGTGGGCGGAGCCAGAGGTTTTGTGCGTTTGCGCGTCACGATGGTTCGCAATGATTTTCCTTCTCGAAATCCTTTCTAGTTCCCTAATTTTTCATTTTTTCAGACTCCAAAACAACGCGAAAAAGATAAAAGGGAGCAAAATAAGAAAGCGTCGAGCAGAAGGGCTCAAAAAATGAAAGAGAATCGACAAGACATCGAATCGGAGCATGTCAAGTTGGAGGCTCTTCTCGCCGACGTTCACCAGAAAAATCGTGATTCTGAAGCCTATTTGAAAGGGAGAATCGACGAAAAAGCTTTCGAAATGCTTCAAAACGAAAAATATCAAGTTTTCGAGTGGCATTCCGTCAAGAACCAGGACGAGCTTCAAGAGAAGGAAAAGGTAAAACATCGCAAAAAATTATTTTAATGAATTGCTTAAATTTTCAGGAAATTCTTGAACTGAAGGAAAAGTTTGAAAGTGCTGTGAAAGATCAAAAAAAAGCAAAATCGGAATCGAAAGCTCAAAAGAAAGCGAAATCGACAGAAAAATCGGAAGCGAAAAATGCGAAAACGGGTACGATTGGCTCTCAGAAATGTCGCGCCAAAAAGAAGTTGAAAATCGCCGAAATGGAGCTGGAAATTCTTGAATTAGAAGCCGGAATTGAAGCGGAGCTGGAAATCAAAGGAAGAATTCAAGAGCTATTGAGTACAGTTAGCGAGTCTCCAAGCGCAAGTATCCCTGAAGACGCTCAAATGGAATCGCCTCCGAAGGTAGACCTAGACTACGATGACGTTGAAGTTGAGCTCGAAAGTGACGTCTTCTTTGCAATGGAGACTGAGCCGACTTATCAAGATCTTCCTACTCTCAGTGATAATGATCCGGATGCGGAGCGCTTCAAGGATAACTTATACGGTGACGCGGATGACAATTCGGTCAGAAAATCGGGATCCTTGGATTCTCCGCCAGAGGACGCATTAGAAATGGATCTTTTCAATGATGAGGAAGAAACATTCTCGGATCCGAATGAGGATAAAAAGGCATGGAAAAGCTACCTGAGTGGGAATCGAATGAAAGGCTCTGAATGTCCGGACGATCTTCTGTATGGCTACGACACTGCTCCGAATCATTTTGATATGTCACCAGGGCCATTTCCTCCACCGGATTCTACTTCTCGAAAATCTGCAGTTGTGCCAGAACCTTTGGATGCCCTTCCGTACGCTTCTTATGCTCCAAAAAATCAGGATATGGTTTCTATTCGCACTAATTTGGCCGGGACTGATGACCCTGCCAATTCGACTCTGGATTTGCATCTCAAGAAGCCGACGGGATGTATGGCCCAAGCTAACGGATCGGACTATTCGGCGCCGACGGCTCACACTTTCGACAACTCTAACCGCTCGACCTGTTTGGTCACTGGACGCTCCTACAACCCAAATCGAAACGGGCCTGCATGTCCTGGACGCCGTTTCGGAAGCCCAAGACACACTTCTGGGCACGCTGTGAAAAAGGGCTATGCCCTGGTTCTTTACCCCGAGAGCTCAGAGGAAAATACGGACCAAGCTTTCGGACCAAGGACTTCGGACTATTCTGCCATGACGACACACTCATTCACCGGCTCCATCCGCTCAAATCGTCCGTCCACGGTACGCTCCCATAACCTTAATCAAGCCGGACCTACAAAGAAGAGACGCCACTTCGACGACCCAGAAGACACTTCCAGAGACACTGGGGACGACCCTGGTGGCTACAGCCCTAATTCGGCCCAAACTAACGGGTCGGACTATCCATCGCCGACGGCTCACCCTTTCGACAACGCCTACCACTCAACCCGTTCGGCTACAAGACGCTCCTACAGCCCAAGTCGCAACGGGCATACATGGCCTGGACAACACTTTGGAACCCTAGAACACAGTGCTGGAGACACTGGGGAAGACGCTGGGGCCTACAGCCCTAATTCGGCCAAAACTAACGGGTCGGACTATTCGGCGCCAACGGCTCACCCTTTCGACAACTCCAACCACTCAACCCGTTCGGTCACTAAACGCACTAAACGCTCCTCCAGCCCAAGTCGGAACAGGCATGAATGGCCTGGACAACACTTCGGAACCCTAGAACACAATGCTGGAGACGCTGAGGACGATCTGGGGGGCTACGCCCTTGGTCTTCATCCCGAGAATACGTCGTCCACACTCTACAGCCCTAGTGTTCACCCCGAGAGCCCTACGGACTATGCAATCATGGAGGCAGAAATCCAGGCTGCTGGAAACCTAATTGGAGGGCGCGCCCCAAGTCTTCATCCCGAGAAGCCGCCGAAACAAACACACGACATTCAATCCGAGTCTACATGGTCAGGACATCGTCCCGGAAGACCGAGAGCCACGTCTGGAGACGCTGGGGACGACGCTGGGGGCTACAGCCTCCATTTGGCCCAAGCTAACGGGCTGGACTATTTGGCGCCGACAGCTCGCCCTTTCGACATCTCCTACCACTCAACCCGTTCGGCTACAAGACGCTCCTACAGCCCAAGTCGCAACGGGCCTTCATGGCCTGGACGCCATTTCGGAAGCCCACGATACACTCCTGGAGACGCTGTGCTGACTGGCTACGCCCTGAATTCTCACCCGGAGAATACGCCGCCCACACACTACACCCCCAGTGTTCACCCCGAGAGCTCAACGGACTATTCAGTCGTGGAGGCAGCAATCCCGGCTGCAGGAATCCAAAATGGGGGACGCGCCCCGAGGATTCACTCCGAGAAGCCGCTGAAACACACACACTCCCACATTCAAGCCGAGTCAATCCTGTCTACATGGCCAGGACATCGTCTCAGATGCCCGGGAGCCAGCATTGGAAACTCAGGGCGTCAGCGTGGGGGACCCGCCCCAAACTTACACCCCGAGAATACACCGCAAAACACAAACTCCGACATTCAAGCCGACTCCGCATGGCCAGGAAATCGTCTCAGAAGCCCGGGCGCCACCACTGGAAACTCTGGGCGTCAGCCTGGGGGTTACGCCCCTGTTCTTCAACCCGAGAATACGCCGCAACACACACATGCCTTCATTCAAGCCGAATCTACATGGCCCGGACGTCTCGAAAACCTGGGCGATACCGCGGGAGACGCTGGGGGACACCTTGGGGGCTACAGCTCAAATGTTCAACTCGAGAGCTCAGAGGTATACACACGCACACACTCACACACTTGTGAGCACGCCGTCACCCCGGAGGAACCAATGGATTTTTAAATCTCCCTCTTTTTCTCTTTTTCTGTCATTTTTTGGGCCATTTTGAATGGTCCCCATTCACTTGTTTTATTAACTTATCCCCTATTTTTTTCCCATTTTTGGAGCCACTCCAACAGGTCTCCTTTTGTTTTATTAACCCATTTTCTAGCATAACTAGGTCCTCTTACAGTGGTTTGAAACCCCTTGTTTTTTAATAGGTAATACCCTAGAGCCTTTACCCCGCATTGCTCTATTAACCCAGAATAACTAGATTTCAATAGTTGACCCCGCCTCTTTTCTTAAAACTAGAATTGAAAAAATTCCCTGTGAGGAATTTTCAAAGTGGTCCTTTTTGGTCCTTCGGTTACCCTGTTTTTTTCTGTTTTTGGGCCATTTTAAATGGTCCCTTTGTTTTATTAACCTATTTTCTAGCATAACTAGGTTCTTTTAGAGTGGTTAGTTTTCACCGGTTTTGTTATAGGTCCAGAGGCTTTACCCCGCATAATGCTCGTTTTATTAACCCAAAATAACTAGATTCACATAGGGCCACGCCCCTTTTTTATTGTTAGAATTTAAAAAATCTCCTGAGAGGTTGGTCCTTTTACCCCCTAGAGACCCCCATAACGTAAGGCAAATAACCACTACCTGTGAGGAATTTCCTGTGAGGCCACGCCCCTTTCTTTTCATACTGTATCCTATCCTTATCCCAAGTGGGCCATTTTTTGATGATTTCCAAATGTTGAAATTATTCCGATGCTTTCATGAAGTTGATCATCGATGCTTCCTCCTTCTTTTCAGATTTTTTCTTTAACTTCTTCAAAAAATTCCAACGGGAATCCATCCGATTCAGGCCCCGTGAAAATATCTTGAATTCATAAAATCGGCTCAATTTTTATATTCCAAAGCATTTCAGATGAGCTATCTTCACATCGAGCACTCCTACTGTAGAAGAGACCGAAGAACCAGAGAGGAGCTGGAGGAGATGGTACGAGTTTAGTTGAAAATTTGGGACGTTTTGGAACCGAGGAGACTTGAAATCAGGGGATTCCGGATGCTGCCAGTTAAAAAACCAAAATTTTTTCCAGAATTATTGAAAAAACAAGTGGAAAATCAAAAAAAAAAGTTTTCAAATTCAACATTTTCAAAATTTTTGAAAAAAATTCCAAGAAAATCCAAAAACTGTCTGAAAAATTTCACTAAAATCTTTTCTGAAAAATTTGAAACATTGTTGAAAAAATCTTTAAAAATTTAAAAATAGTGTCCTTCTATTTTTCATATTCGAGAAAGTTACAAAATTTTCTCGTTTTTTTTAGTTTCAGTTCTTACAAAATTGGTTTTCCAACCAAAAAGTTGATTAGAAAATTTTGAAAAACCGAGCGGAATTGTTCGAAAGAATTTCAGAAATTTTCACCCCGAGTATTTTTTTTTGGAAATAATTTTTTTTAATTTAAAATCTGAAACCTGAAAATCCATTTTCGAAATGGCCGATTTCGAAGGAATGAGCAAAAAAAATGCTGAAAAGTTTCATTCAGAACTTCTGAAAATCCTGAATATTGAGTGCTGAAAAGAGCCAAAAAAAGTTCCTTGAAATTTGAAAAAAAAAATTTTTGAGAATTTAGGTCAAAAAATTCCTAAAATCCAGTTTCGACCCTGAAAAATAGACAAAAAAGAATCGTTCCAAACGTCCCCTAGACGTCCTTACCTGGTTAAAAATTCAAAAATTTCCGAAGTTTTGAGAGAAAAATGGTCCTGAAATGACCTGGTACTCAAATATCCAGGTTTCAAGACGGCTATTCTAGAACTAATTTTAGAACTGACTTTTCCAAATAATGGTTCCGAAATGCCTTTGTTTCCAAATCTCCCAATTCCCAAACATTTCATAATCATTCTCGAAAAAATCCTGTAAATTCAAATTTCTATTTTTTTTTCAGACCGTAAATGAGCGAAAGAGTCTAAAACGAGCGCAGAATCGTCAAGCCGCACTAGTTTATGCTGCCCGAAAAAAGCATTATTTCCACGAGTTACAAAAGAATCGAGATGAATTACAAGAGAAATTGGAAGAACTCAAAGAAGAAAATAAAGAAATTGAAGAGAAAATATTGAATGAATTAAAGGACCAAAATGATCCCACTATTCTAGATGATTATATTGATTCATTGGAAAAAAGAAAATGTGGATTAAGAAAAGAAGTATGGGATAAGAGAAAAGATGAATTGACGAAAAAGGAACAAAAAATTCAATGGTTTAATGCGGAAAAGGAAGCGATTATGATAAGAAAAATGGAAGCCGCTGCTGAAAATCAACCCAAAAATCGCACTTTCCGATCACAAAAATGTCGAAATAAGCAGAAATTGGAATTGGCGAATGTTGAATGGAACAAAGCGTCGTTGGAATTGGCAGTTGAACAAGAGGAAGCCGTTCAGAAAATGCTCCGAGAGCTTCAAGGAGAAAAATCTGATTAATTTTTTGATTTTTTATTAATTTTTTTCTCTGAAAATTTTCATTGTTTTCCCAATTTTCTAAAAACCACCTTCGAGCTATGTAAACGCGCTCCAATTACGCACAAAATTTCGAAATTTTCATTATTATCATTAGAGCGCCTTTGCATACCTTGTAGTTGGCGACTTTTTTAAAAATCGGTCAATTGTTTGTATTTTCTCCAGCCCGCTTGTTCATTTCACTCTTTTTTCAGCTCCCTTGAGCTTCAAATTCTTCCTCATCCGAAATATGATTGCCCGTAGAGCGAACTTGGTCACTTTCCAAAATTTTTCAAATTTTTTTCTGGACCCTGATTGTCAGGAGGAAGAGGAACATTCAGAATATGCTCCGAGAGCTCCAAATAGAAAAATCTGATTAATTTTTGAAATTCTCTATAAAAAAAACTCTCTTTTTCCCGGTTTTTAAAACTTTTGAAAAAACCAACTTCTAACTATGCAAACGCGCTCCATCTACATTGTTTGAAAACATCAAAAAATCTCATTTAAATATTAATTTTTCACCAAAATATCACCTTATTTTGAAAAAAATGCTCTTCTTTTTCCATTTTTTGAAATTTTCCAAAAACTCCCTGCTTTTGAAAAAACTTTTTTTTTGTTGAAATTTTTGAAAATTTTTATTGTTAATAGAGCGCTTTTGCATAGTTCATAATTAACGCCCTGCTCGAAAATCTGTCTCCTTTCCGTTTGTTAATTACCTCGTTTGTTCCTTCTCATCATTTTTCATCAATTTTTCCTTCCTCAAAATTTTTCCCATATTTCAATTTTTCCCCTACGAAAACATGATTGTCCGTAGAGCGCACTTGACCACTTTCCAATTTTTTCAAATGCCTAATTGTCTCAATTAATAAAACTTAACCCTCCTTTTCCCATTTTTTTGGAATTTACCTAAAAATATTGGTTCTAAAAACTGGACAAAATACTTTTTCCAAAGGATTTTCGAAAATTTTTTAATCTGATGCTATACAGAAATACAGAAAAATTTACGATAATTTGCAGATTAACACTGATTCACTACACAAAATGGTCAAATTGATGAATCTGGATTCAAGAATTTTTGGCTCGTTAGAAGCGGAGAAGATAACAATGACTTATACTGTAGGTTAGCTAAAAATTTTGAATTTCAGCAAAAATGTATGAAATTTTTATATTGCAGATACTTACCACTCTAATACATTCACACAACTCAACAAACACAAAACTACTTCAATTGATCCGATGGCACTGATTTGGATGGTTTATCAAGAGTTGATTTTGCACCCAAGCGCACTTCTATTCCACCACGGATGAGTTGAATTCGGAGAAATTTATGAATTCAGGAAATTCAAGCTCTTCGAAAAGTCTAGATGCGGTCTTCAAAGTAGAGAAGACGGCGTGGTAAGTAAGCTGGATACTTTGAAATCCTGAATTCATATGGCATTCATACACGACACCCAACGCTTCCGTTCAAGGAGAAGCTGAATGAATTAAACTGGTACTAACCCGACTTTTGGATAATCAATTTCAAAAGCGAAATGTAATAGTTAAAGTTTATGTTGGTTCTATTGATAACGCTTATTTTTCCAAACAGTTCGATCTTTGGAAAGTGAACTGGAAGGCATTGAGCGTCGGTAGAAGGCACGAATGCAAATTTGAAGACATCACAATTGGAATTGCGAATCTCGATGCAACTTTCAGTGTACTCACCATCCCATTATGAAAATGTATGAGAAATTCCAAACGCTTAGCTACAAAGGAACCTTCGGGACTTGTGGCCTTTAATTGTAACCAGTCCCGCTCCTCTGTAAAAGACGTTCGCCCCGACGCTTTGTACCCGAGCTCTTGCCATCCTTGGAAACACGCTTGTCTTCAGGAATCCTAGAAGAGACGATTCATGGAAACAGGAAGAGCTCCTAAGACTGGAAGGATCTTATGAAATACAGACACGAAACGCTCCGAAATTGTCCAGAGCCGCTCTAGATGATGTTCAAACGGCTGGCTTCGATTGAAGCCCCCTAGAGATTGGACCAGAGCCGAACAATACGCTTACATTGTTAACCGCTCGGAAAGTTACAAGAAACTTCATATGCGTGAAATCGAAGGAAGCCCACACGAACCGCTACCGCTCCCATCCGCTCGTGTAACCAGAATGATGTTCAAACGGCTAACCTTGATGAAGCCCCAGAGATTCACGCGACAACGAATACGCTGGAAAAAAAACGCTTTTATTGTCGAAGGAATGCTCAAACGCGTAGCCTTGGAGGAGCCCCACCTCTCACCACAGGATGTACCAGAGCAGGTGCACTTACCTCGTCATCCGCTCCAATAACCGAAATAATGTTCAAACGGGAAACCTCGAGGTAACCCTAGAGATACATGGGACACTTTTGCCTTTCTTGGGAATACGCTCATTTTCTGAAGAGCGCGATTGGAAATGCGAATCGCTGACCTCAAAACCAAAGAAGAAATTGAGAAAAAAGTAGATGAGAAGCTGAGAGAGCTCGAGATTTTCTCTCAACACACACCCATTGGCCAGCCACACTCATGCACAACATGGACACTACTGGTTTCAATAAGAAATTCACACGCGACACGCTTTGAAATTGTCCAGCTACCCTTGCCTCGTCATCCGCTCAAAGAATCTAGATGATGTTCAAACGGTTGGCTTCGATTGAAGCCCCCTAGAGATTGAACCAGAGCCTAACAATACGCTTACCTCGTTAACCGCTTTAAAAATTTAAAAAAAAAAAACTTCAAATGCGTGAACTTGAAGGAAGCCCACACAAACCGCTACCACTTCCATCCGCTCGTATAACCAAAATGATGTTCAAACGGCGAACCTCGATGGAGCCCTGAAGAATCATGTGACCTTGAAATTGGAAGACAGGATGTAACACTACAATGAGCCTGGACTGTTGCACTTATCTCGTCACCCGCTCAAATAAATGAAATAATGTTCAAACGGGTAACCTTGTTGGTGGACCCTAGAGATACACTGGACACTTTTGCCTTCCTTGGAAATACGCTCATCTTCTGGATCTGCTGACGAACCGGACCTTCTACGGACACGCTCCCATGGTAAATGTTCAAACGCGATATCTCGAAGGAAAAAAAACCTGAGCCGCAAGTTCTTGTTTTGGACCCGATTTTCCCTACAGGATTTAACATGATCTCGAGCCTGGACTAGAGCCGTTGTCAAGATGAGAGATACGCTTACCTTATCAGCCGTTCCGATGACCGAAGAAATGTTCTAACGCGTTAAAGGAAGCATGAAGGATATTGAAATATAGATTTTCTTCATTGTACCATAGCAAGCTATTAACAAACAGGTGGCTATTCCCCAAGGTAAAAGCAACTATGATCGGAGCACTCAAAAAAGTTATTTTTCAGGATCCAGAGGAACGTAGGGAAATCGAAATATCCCGTGATTCAACCAACTTTAGGAGCTACTGGATATGTGAAAAGGCTGAGGAGAAAAACTAGTAGCGGCGTTCGCGGAGGTCGCGTTGGAGAAGCAACTGGGAGCTCAATGCGAATCCAACAGTCTTCAAAAAACCATGTTGGAAATTGGTGAGGCGGAGGGATGAACTTCTGGATTAAATCCGGAGAATTTACCTGGTACCCACGCGAACGTTTGGAGATTCAATTGGAAAGGAGGTAATATTTAAGATATGTATTCATTGATTAAAATGATAAACTGTTTTTCCAGATGGTCTGGAGTCTTGAGCTGGAGTGTATTGAGCGCCAAAAGAATGCTCCAGCAACATCACTGGCTTTCACAGAAGTGTCGAAGCGAAGGAGAGCGCAACTGGAAGTACGAATTTCTCACTTCTGAAATGAAGAAGCAGCAGTATTGAAGCGGAAGGTTCCCAAGTACTCATCAAGTTCAAATGGAATCGGATCAAAACACTCCTGCATGTCTTACTTGTGCCATAGCCAATACGCTCACCTTGATCCGCTCCTATGATTGGAGTAATCGTCATATGCGTAATCTGGAAGAAACCCCTAGAGATTTTATGGATATGTGGCCGATGCTTTGTACCCGATCATCTTTGGAAACACTCTTGTTTTCAGGAATTTCAGAAAAGATGGTCCATGGCCGTTATCACGTTGAGAGCTACGCCTACCTTTGCATGAGCCACGATAATTGGGGGATTCCTCAAACGCGTATCCTCGAAGAAAGCCAAGAAGGAGGCTGGACATGCTCATATTCTGGCACTGCTTCTCACCATGGGATGTAACAACTGCTCGGTTTGGGAAAGGCTTAAACGGGTTAGCCCAAAGGAATGCGGAGCTGAAAGATGAAGAACACGCTGGAAATTGGCTAAGAGAAGGAACTGCTGAGAAACCAAAGCATTCAACTAGCTTTACAGAAATGCCGAGCGGTTGCAGAACTGAGAAAGATCGCAACTTGGAAATTTTTTACTGAACTCGAAATTGTGGAAGAAATTGAGATAGGAGTTGAGGAGGAGCAACATGGAGCGGAAGAAGCCCAAGCACTGGAGCTAGAGCTGGAGCTGAAAAAACCGCACTGTCCTGGGAGACACTGCTTTCCCCGTGGAGGTTTTGTTAGCCGCTATGATGAGGAGGAAGTCCAAGCACTTAACGGAAGAAGAAGCTGGAGAAGCTGGAAAGACACCAAAGCATCCATGGGTTCAAACGGACACGACTAAGGAATCCCTGAAGACTCCCCTGTTTTTGGAGGTTCAACTAAAGATGCCAGAAGTGAGAATCAACAGTTGCGCTCAAGTCTGGTGAGATTTCCGAGTTGTATTGATTATAAAACCGATATCTTTTAAGCTAGGGCTTGAAGCTCGAGTTGGAGAACATCGAGCATAATTTGCACGCATTGACTCCAAACTGCCAATTCAAAAGGCATCTCAAAGCCATTCTGGAAATGAGCTGGGGCCCCTCGGAAACCAACTCAATCAAAAAAGTGCCCAAAACGAGAGGTTCGAAAATAATAAATTAATAAATGTTTTCACAAAAATCCGTATTTTCAGACAGTTCGATCTTTGGAGCATGAGCTGGAGCACGTCGAGCATCGGAAGAGCGCGCAGTCACACTGGCTTCAAAGGAGTGTGAAGCCAATGCCCATTAAAGAAGGACAAAACGGAAATTGCGGATTGCTGACCTCGAAATGGATTCCGAAAATAAGGAAGAGAGGAGAAGTTGAAAAAGCTGAAGACAGGATACCATGCATACCATATGCTTGACCTCAATGTGCTCAATTCGTTGTCGGCTCTTAAAAATTGAACAAATCTGAACCATAGCTGGGTTCCATGCTGGGAAATACGCTTACGTCGTCATCCGCTCAGAAGGATGGAAGGGTCTTCACACGCGACGGATCTCTAGATGCTTCTAAGCCAAGGCTTCATCTTGAATTACTCTCGTTCCTGATCGTATGAACAAAAAAACGGTTGGAATCGTTTATTGCTTTGAGAAACATGAAACGATTTGCAGATCCACACTTCTTCACCACACAGAATGGTCAAATCGTTCAATTCAAATTAAAGAACTTTCGGCTCGTTGACAATTAAAATGAGGATCCTTGCAGCGGAGAAAACGGCAACAATTCAAACTGTGAGTTAGCTGAAAATTTTGAATTTCAGAAATAAAAGCATGATGAAATTATTATATTATTTGCAGGTACTTACTGCTTTAAGAAGCCATTTCTGTAAGAACGAGACTTTTTCCACTAGGCCTTGGCACAAAAACCAAAAGTTGTTCGGTTTCCAAATGTTTTTCTGTTATTATGACCCTATAGGTAAAGTGTTTCCAAAAATCATACCAATAACCCCCTATGACGTCATCACCCAAAGATAAAGCTGAAATCAGGATTTTCAGTCAGAAAACTGGATTTTTTCTCAACTTGGAGGTAACTTTTTGAAACTTTTTGGGGATCATTTGGTAAGTTCAAAGCATATGCTGATCAATTTTCAGCCAGATACAACTACTGAAAACATGATTTTCAGAAAGTTTTTTCAGTTTTTCAACTTTTTCTCAAAAATTTTAAACTCTCTGACATTCTGAAAATTTTATCCCAGATTCCCCATCCAATTTGCTACAAAAAAGTCTCTTGGACCACCTCGAAAAACCTAGACTCTTTTTTGCTACGCGCGTTTTTCTGAAAATCACATAAGGGTCCCCCCTTATGAAAATGTTTTTTCCGAAAAAGTTGAAAAAATTTTTTTTCTTCGATTATTTGTTTTTCTATTAGAATTAATCATAAAAAGGTGTCTGACAAAGTTTGAGACCTCAAATCCAAGTTTTACTCAGTTTGCAGTTCAGTCAGGCGAATCCTACAAAAATGTATGCCAAAATCCATTATTGCTGGGTTAAGAACTCCAGTTCGACTAAAACTTGGATTTGAGGTCTCAAACTTTGTCAGACACCTTTTTATGATTAATTCTAATAGAAAAACGAATAATCGAAGAAAAAAAATTTTTTCAACTTTTTCGGAAAAAACATTTTCATAAGGGGGGACCCTTATGTGATTTTCAGAAAAACGCGCGTAGCAAAAAAGAGTCTAGGTTTTTCGAGGTGGTCCAAGAGACTTTTTTGTAGCAAATTGGATGGGGAATCTGGGATAAAATTTTCAGAATGTCAGAGAGTTGAAAATTTTTGAGAAAAAGTTGAAAAACTGAAAAAACTTTCTGAAAATCATGTTTTCAGTAGTTGTATCTGGCTGAAAATTGATCAGCATATGCTTTGAACTTACCAAATGATCCCCAAAAAGTTTCAAAAAGTTACCTCCAAGTTGAAAAAAAATCCAGTTTTCTGACTGAAAATCCTGATTTCAGCTTTATCTTTGGGTGATGACGTCATAGGGGGTTATTGGTATGATTTTTGGAAACACTTTACCTATAGGGTCATAATAACAGAAAAACATTTGGAAACCGAACAACTTTTGGTTTTTGTGCCAGTGGAAGTCTCGTCCTTACCGAGAAGGCCTCTTAACACACTCACAAAACTCACCAAACTCAAAAAGTAATTCAATTATTCGATGGAACTGGTTTGGATGATTTATCGGAGCTCGGTGAGATGGCAGCTGATGCCCCCAACGTTGCCGAAGTAGTGCGGTACAGTTCTGATACAGGACAGTTCTGACGTGGAACGATTCTGGCATGGGCCAGTTCGATATGGGGTACAGTCCTGATGTACAGTTCTCGTCAGACACGGTCCTGGAACGTCCCACCACGTTTCTCAAAGCGAGGCTTGAACAATTTCAAACTTCTTATGAGTTCGCAGCACTGGGAAGAAGTTGGAGCTTAGGAAGACCAAGAAATATTGGATCTGCGTCTTTAACAATTGGAAAGTGAGCTGTCAGAGCTTCGAAGGAAACCTTTTTCTGAAGGGACTGAAAGGAAAAAATGTCTGCAATCGAATGAGTTCGTTTCCTTTTCAAAAGGATTGCTCTCATTTCCTTTTTGCCAAAAAGGTGCGAACATCCTGACGTACCTGTTGGATTTTTTTAAAGATCGGAGTAAACAATTGAAGATTCTGAGGAATTTAGCCAAGATCCTTACACTGACAGCATTGAATCACCCAGAAAATAGGATGGGATAGGTACATTCTTTTTGAGTTATTGGAAACGGATAACATTCAACTTTCAGGCGGTCGGAGTGTCGAAGAAAAAGAAAATTGGCTCGAAAAGTACAACAATTGCAACTCAGACAAGACGAGAAAGGCCCGAAGATGTGATAAAACTGGGAATACCATGAACCAAATAGATTGAGAATACAGAAGAAAGAACAAATCTCAAAGCAACTTGATGCCGAACTTGCCATTTTTGAAGTTTTGGACCCAACCTGCATGAAAGAAATTAGCCAATTCAAGAAATAATTCAGCGAATTAGTACTTCAGTTATTGTTCAGTAATTATAACTAACTGACTACTTTTTTAAAAATAAAATCACTCTTTTCATTTTTATTGTATTCTCGAAATTAATACCGGTTTGACGTACCTCAATTACCTCAAAAGTCAAAAACTATCACTAAAAATACTAACACCGAAGTTTTGCAGAACTATCTTTCACACCCAAGCGCACTTCTATTCCAACACGGATGATTTGGCTTCGGAGAAATCGATGAATTCAAGAATTTCGAGCTCTTCGAAAAGGCTAGATGAGGTCTTAAAATGGCACAGGATAAGACGGCTTAGTAAGTAAGTGACAGCAAAAATCTCCCGTGATATAAGTAATTTTAGTATTAGCGTGGTACAGTTCTGATACGGGACAGTGCTCATAAGGGACAGTTCTGGAACGGCATACCGCTCATCGAAAAGTCAAAATAAGGTTTCCAAAGTATAGAGAACGGAGTAGTAAGTAAGCTGAAAATTCTCTTCATTTTTTATAGCAATCGTTGCAGGTGCCCACGGAAATGTGGAAAGTTTTCGGAAAATCGGACAAAAAAAGCGCGCCGCACTTGCGTTTTCAGGGGAAGGTCGTTGCCTCGTTGCCAACTTTGATATCCCTTGTCGAAACTTCATTTTTCCAACAGAACTGTCAGTTTATACGAGGTGTCACCTACAGTAGTCAGAAAATCATGCGGCAAGCCGATTTCAAACCACTCCCAAACCAACCTGAGTTTAGAGGCTGCCCGCGAAGTCGCAAAACTCCTAACCTTTTTTCTGGAAGTAACGGTTGTTTTGGAGCATTCGAGAGAGATGGCTATTGGGAGACGAACAACTTGGTATCTCCGAAAATCATGTATTCATTCTAGTTGTTTTTTTCTCAGGATACAATTTCTTTCCTTTTGAATGGAAGGTTTGAAAAGCTCATCTTCAATATCGGGAAAAAACAACAAATATCGTATCACTACAGTGTTTGGAGAACAGCCTGAAACCCACGCTGGAGCACCAAAGAAGGACAAACTCATTATCCACTTCGCCAATGTGAGAATGAAGTAAAAACCACCGGGAAGCCGAGAGCCAATGAATGCAACCCAGATCTATTTCTATTCAAGTAATTGGCACTGTGCCAACTTCATGATCAACGGGAGTCCAGTAGACGTGATGCGACACGCAACACTTTCGTTCATAAAAATAAATTTTCCCGGGATCAACGAATCGGCGCTCTAGAGACCCTGTGAAGAGGTAACAATAACAACCGAGCATTTATAACAAATTCCATTTTCAGGCGGTCCAATGTTTGGGAGAAAAAGATGGAATTAGAAATCTGGAGTATTCAAATCGGAAACGCTTATTGAAACTCAATTCGTTGGCAAAATTGAGCACTCACGGCCTCCTCGTCGTGCAATGATGGTGAAATGGTTGGCCACTCTCACAGAAGCACGCTTTATCTCTAACAACGCTGAAGTTCCAAATTTGCCATGACTTTCTCGGACACGCTTTGCAGACCGCGACGCAACTCTCCTCGAAAACTTTTGCTTGGAACGAACTTGCTGCTGTGCACTCTCCGTGACAATTGCTGCTAGAGAAAGGAAGCCCAAAGATTTCATGAAATTGCAATTGTCAAAAAATTAGAATCAAGAAAATGATGAAGAATAAAATAGAATTGCGATTGATGCCAAAATTCGAAATATTCAGTTCAAAAATCGGCAAAAAGAAGTGATGTTCCGTTCAATAGAATGATCCAATACTCTTTTCTTGTTCGGCTCGCACAACGCGGAAACACACCAAAATATATCGATTTGGCCGATTTTCAGAAGCTTGAGGAGAAAAGAAACTTGTTAGAAAAATCATGGAAATCGACAGCAAGTACCGTATCACTTCAGTGTTCGAATCCATTCAGAACCAAGAAAGGTAAGTCCATTTTTGGGCTTTTTGAGTATGTATGTTATCTTTATGAACTGTATGAATTGAATCCTTCCTATTTTCAGATGATCCGATTCTTGGGAAGAAGAAAATGAAAATTGAGTGTTTGAAGTGTTCAATTTGGAAAAAAAGGAAAAAAGCTACTTTTTTCTCTTATAATTCGATTGTGATCTCTCTCGGATGTGGTTGAATATGAGCTGGGGGTGCGGTCAGAGCAAATTTTCAGACTCAGAAAAAATAGAATAAAAACGAAAAAGGTAATATGAATAACTGAGAATTGAAACCTAAAAAAAGTCCAACTTTCAGATGATTCGGGTTCTATAAACAGGTGTAATTGGCTCGGAAAAGAAGACAAAACATTCAACATTTGCGTCTCAACGAAGACGAGCTCAGCAATTTGTTCGGCGGAGGAAAGACTTTGTTGAAACGCGAGCAAAGCTGCACCACTATCAATAAAGTTCACTACAAAAATAGTTTTACTATATCGGTCTTAGCACGATGAGCTCCGTTGAATCGAAGGTGCAAGTTTGTCACTCCGAAATCCGTATTCGCCGCTGTTTCATCAGAACGAATCGCTGACAGGAAGAAGTGAGAGGAGAGGAAGTTGAGGTGAAATTTCTAGGCTGCTCTTTCCAATGTGGTTTTTAAAAAAAGGAAGCTGAAGCTTCTCACGCTCTTTTTAACGACAGCATTGATTCACCGGAATAGGAAAGGTAAAGTGAATACATAAAAACTGAAGAGTTTCAATTTTATATGGTTCAGTCGGAATGCTGGAAGAAGAAAAAAAAATGCGAGAAGAGCGCTGGCTCTGAAAAGACTATTCTGAAGTCAAAAAAGATGAAGAAGATAGAAATGGAATCAAAGTTGTTGTATCCGGTACATTTGACAGTACGCACTTGGCTCTCTTGATGAACAAATCGACAATTCAAGCGATGAAGAGATCCGAAGCCTTGTCGATCAAGAGCATTACAAGAACTGGACTTACTAACCGAACACGTTTGGCAGCTCTCAGATGTCATTGCATGTAAATTCTCTGTTGAAAATAACTGTAAACGAGACAGGACCCGTTGTACATTCATCTCTGCGCCTTCAAACCGAGGTGTCAGGCTTTCGCAAATAAGTCATAGCATTCTTTCAAAGGGAAAATGAAATGAGGTGTGATGGTCTTCATCAACTAGAAAACTGAACAGGTTCAACTTTCAGGTGTTTCGCTCGAATGCTGGAAAAAATGGAGAGAAAAAATTGGCTCGGAAGAAGACAAAAGTGCAATAATTGCATTTCAACAAAGATGTGTGTAAATCTGGTACCTTTCTCGTGATTGGTTCTCAAAGGCCTACTGAAAATCTTGAGGTTTCAGAATTTGAAGTAAATAATAACGAGATCCAAAGCCTCGTCGATGAGAACAATAATACCCTTACAAACCTCACCGAGAATTCCACGACAAGCACAACAAAAAGTTTTTTTTTGGATTATGAGATGGAGTTATCAAATGGAACTTCGAAGAATGGAGCAGCCTGCTTATCGTTCAACATTAATAGCTTTCGGCCGCTCTCTTCGAGTTGAGAACGATTTCGACGATGTGGGCGAAGTTGAGATTAGAGCGGATATGCAGAAGCTTGCATTGACTATATTACGACAGGAATGTTTCGAAATTGAAGTGAAATGGATAAGGTAAAACTAAAAACTGAAAAGCCAAAACAGGTCAACTTTCAGGTTATCCGACCAAATGATGGTGGAAGAAATAAAACGAAAAGAAGGTTGGATCGGAAAAAGACAAAAGTGCAGAAATTCAACCAGGAAGAACTGAGAAGAAGGAAAACAAGGATAAAAAAATCGGAGCAGTCTGCATCTATTACATCTCAACGAAAACAAGAGAAGGCTGAAGATCAGACGAAATGGCAAATTTCTATTTTCAAATAAAGTACTTACATTAACCAACTGTGATTGACGGAAAACTCTGGAAGGGAACAAATCTCAAAGAAATCTGGAGGACAAAGACTTGAAGTTGAAATTGTTGACATATCAATGAATTAGTACCTCAATTATTATTCCGTAATTATAACTAACGAACTACTTTTTGAAAAATAAAATCACTCTTATTATTTTTATTAAATTCTCGCAATCAATACTGGTTTATCGAACCTTAATTACCTCGAAAATTCTGAAATTATCACCATGAATACTTACATCAAAGTTTTGCAGAACATCTTCCGCATCCAAGCGCACTTCTAGTCTAACATGGATGTTTTGAATTCGGAGAAGTTGATGAATTCAGGAGGAGACGCACAGACAATGTGTGTAAACGTTGAATACTCAGGCAACGGTTGTTTGCGTATTCGAAGGAGCGCGCTTGCATAGCTCATTTTTCCATGCGTGTGAAAACGGCAAGGTAAGTAAGCTGAAAATTCTCAAATTTTGAATTATTATAGCGACAGTTGTAGGTACCCAACACATGGAAATTCGAAAGGTTTTTGGAAAAACCAAGTTTTGGAAAAGGAAAATGAATCATGTTTGATATCAAGAAACCAATGAACGCTTCGATAATCCAGAACTAATGATCACGGAGTAGCTGAGAGCCAACTATTGCAACCACGCTTCATCTCGATCTAAGAAATTGGCACTGTGCCATCTTCATGATCAACGGGAATTCAGTAGACGCGACGCGACACGCAACGCCTCGTCGTCGATGAGAAAAATGAATGATTCCACTATGACCGATATATGGAACTTGGAAGAATCTCGGTATAAACTGAAGTCACGGATTCATTAAAGTTTTTCTTTCAGGATATTGTCTTGTGAACTCGGAACCGGAGAAGCTCATTTTCAATACCGTATCACTACACTGTTCGGTTTCATTTGACCAATCTGAAACAAAGGATATTGTCAGAACATACGAGGTGTCACCTACAGTAATCGGAAAAGCCGTGCGGCAAACCCGATTTCAAATCATGCCGCTACCAACATCAACACAAAGCAGTCCAATTCTTGGTTTGAGCTGAGGCGCTCCAATGGAACTTCCTAGGATAACCTTCGGATTTGCCCGTCTGCGATCACACAATCAACTCGGGACAAAGGCAGTTCTGAAACGGAAAGTGGTAAAAAAAAACTTGACTTCTCACGTCAAATTAATGAAAGAAGCATCAAGGAAATGCTCGGAAACTATTACGAACACTATTCCAACTCGACCGATTTCAACCTATTGATGGAATCTACTACGCAATCAACAGCGCACAGCGAATGCAAGGAATCTTCCAGAGCTACGCAACGGATAAATCCCAGCTTCTTCGGCAATGCTTGCACTTTCATGCTTAACGTCATGCAATCAATCAATCAATAATCCACTCCAAAATTCGAGATTATCGTTCAATTCAGGAAAAAAACCCTACTAGAATCCACCATTCTCCGAACTATGCAAACGCGGTCTTCGACTTTTCTCCAAGAAATATCCTCACTTTTGCTCGCGACTGTATCTCACTTATGGTAATTGCTGGATAACCATCTACAATTGCCAAATTTAAAGAATCTGAAAAGCTCATTTTCAATACCATATCACTTCAGTGTTCGGTTTCATTTGACCCATCTGGAACAATCTCCTCTACACTTGGCAAACTTTTCAATGAACCAAATGTTCCCGAATCCAAATTCATCAGATCTTCTAAACCTGAATCGGCTGTGGTATGATTGTTCTCTACTTTCCAAATGTTCTCATTTTGAACATTTTCAGCTAAATCAATATGACTGAGTTCTGAAAAATCATCCGAATCGGTGCCATTGAATCCGTCGAAGCCTTCTTGATTTTGATGAGATTTTTTTTTGATGAGAAAGTATACTGCAATTATTGGAACAATGGGAATAATCGAATAGGAATCGTTTTTAACGGAAAAAAAATAGGATAGAAAAGGTAACGTGAAGCAAAAACAAATCTGAAAAGATTCAATTTTCAGGTTGTCTGAATGCTGAAAAAAGAAATGGAGCAAAAAGATAATTGGCTCGGAAAAAGACAAACGTGCAACAATTGCAACTCAATCAAAACGATTTTGAAGTCAGTAGAATGATAAAGAAAAGGAAAATGTAGAAATCTGGCACTATTTTCGTGATTGGCTCTCAAGAACCCGATGAACACCTCGAAAATTACGAATCAGGAGCAATTGATGATGCGATCCAGAGCTTCGTCGTCGATGAGAAAAATGAAGGATGCCACGATGACAGATAGATGACTTGGAAGAACCTTGGTATAAACCCAGAAATCATATAATTATTTTAGTTTTTTTTCTTTAGGATGTCGTTTCGTGAATGAAGAAGCTCACTTTTAATACCGTATTACTCCAGTGTTCGGTTTTATTTGACCGATCTGGAACAGAGGATACTGCCAAAACATACGAGTTGTCACATACAGTAATCCACGCTCATGGCGACCTATAAGACGGCGTAGTAAGTAAGCTGAAAATTCTGAAATTTAGAGTTCCTATGGTGATAGTTGCAGGTATCCACTAACGCCAAAACGAAAAGAGACATCGAAAATTTGAGAAATTGTCGGAAAAGCAAGTTTTAGAGTAGGAGAAGGAAAATGAATCACATTTGATGCAAAATCTGGCACCTTTTTTGTGAATGGGTCTCAAGAACCTAATGGAAACCTCGACAGTGCAGAATCAAAGATGATGCTATCCAGAGCCTCGTCGATGAGAACAATGCAGGATGCCACGATGACAAATAGATGAAACTTGGGAGAATTTAGGTATAAACCATACCTGCAATCCGGGGCGACCGGGCCAACGCCGGGCCGGGCGATAACTCCGTTCAAAGAAACCAATTTTGAACACAGAAGATGTTTAAAATGTAGATCTCGGCGAGTTCTACAACATCATGTTGTTCGGGCCGGGCCACGTGCCCACTAACACAGCGCGGGCCGGACTGAAAAGGCCAGGCCGACCATTTTTGCCAACTCGCCGAGATCTACATTTTGAACATCTTTTGTGTTCAAAAATGTTTTCTTTGAACGGAGTTATCGCCCGGCCCGGATTGCAAGTATTGTATAAACTGAAATAATGAAATAATTTTAGTTTTTTCTTCAGGATATCGCCTTGTAGATGAAGAATATGAGAAGCTCATTTCAAAAATCAAGTCGGTGAACAACAACGAATACCGTATCACTTCAGTGGTTGAACGCCGTCTGGAACCAAAAGTGACAGTATCACCAACACTACTGGAGCACCAAAGAAGGACAAACTCCACGTTCACTTCACCTATGAAAAAAAATGAAAAGGAATAGGAAAAACTGACAACTATTGTCAGTTCATACGAGGTGTCACCTACAGTAATCGGGAAAAAAAACCGTGCTACCAGCCTATTTGAAACCATCACTCCGCTGTCGCCCCGGAAGATCCAATGGATTTCTAATTTTTCCTTCATTTTTTGATTCTTCTCATTATTTTGTGTGCCATTTTGAATGGTCCCCTTTCACTTGATTCATTAACTTTATTAACTGTTCCCCATTCTTCTCCACTAATAGAGCCATTCCAAATGGTCTCCTTTTATTTTATTAACCCATTTTCTAGCTCAACTAGGTTCATTTAGAGTGGTTAGTAACCCTTTGTTTTTCAATAGGTAATGCCCTAGAGCCTTTACCCCGCATTGTTCTATTAACCCAGAATAACTAGATTCTAATAAGTAACCCCGCCCCTTTTTGTAAAACTAGAATTGAAAAAATTCCCTGTGAGGAACTTTCTGAGTTTTCCTTTTTTTATGGATTTCTAATTTTTTCCTCGCTTTTTTTCCATACTATCATAACTTTTTTCTTCATATTTTAATAAAAATTTTGTAAAAACAACGTGTTCAATTCTAGTTTTCAGAAATATCACGACTTTACAGAATGTTTCGCAAATGCACGATACGCTTTTAACAACAGATTTTTATTAATTTTTCCTCAAAAAAAATCACACACAAAGGAAAAAATAATTCAAAATCAAAAAAGTAATTCACAATTTTTTAATCATCCTTCTGATGACCAGCTTCCTTCGTCTTAACCTCTCCTCCCTCTTGAATCGAATTAAGGAATGCAGGTCTTACAGTATCCTCTTTTCCAACCAATGCACAATAGATACGAACAACCAATTCCGAGAGTCGATAGCACATTAAAAAGAAAAAAATCTGGCAGACCACGCCCCAAATCACAAAAACATAACTGTTCACATCGCGTTTTCCATCCAAAATTGAGGCTTCTAGACCAACGGCAAAGTTAGAGACAGCCCTCATATTCTCACTAATTTCATTTGGGGAACGCATCCAGGTATGATAACAGGAGAGAAGAAAAAGGGATGTAGTATAGGCGGCAGTGTAGAGAAGAGCTGGAGAAATTGGGAGGAAGGCTTTTAGGACACGTTGAGAGAGGCCTTGCCATGAGGATTTGATGTCGTATTGGGTGGAGGCGCTCTGGAAACTTAGGTATGCGATTTTTAGAATTTGGGTATGCAATTTTTGAATTTTGGGTATGCGATTTTTGAGATTTGGGTATGCGATTTTAGAATTTGGGTATGCGATTTTTGAATTTTGGGTATGCGATTTTCAAAATTTTCTTCTCGCTACAACTACTTCTAAAAAAATGATTTTTCCATGGCCTAGATTTTCCTCTTCCACCTATCCCCAACTCACCGACTTAATTTCCACTTGTCTCCGCTCTAATTTCTGCTTTCGAAAGTCCAACACAAAATCTGTAAACTCATTTTCATCGCCCAAATTCTCATAAATATCCATATCATCCAGAAATTTCTCCAGCTTTTGATCTACCCAAAGAACGAATCGAAGCACATTCCATCCATAGAATAAGGATCCGACGAAAGAGAAAATGACGACGTACCAAGAACGTTTTTCATGAACATCGTCATCTGAATTCAGAATTTAGAAGATGTCAAAAATCAGAATAAGTAGACGTCAAAATTCAGAATTAAGTAGACGTCAGGATTCAGAATTTAGAAGACGTCAGGATTCAGAATTTAGAAGACGTCAAAATCAAGAACTTAGAAGACGTCAGGATTCAGAATTTAGAATACGTCAAAATTCAGAATTTAGAAGACGTCAGGATTCAGAATTTAGAAGACGTCAAAATTCAGAATTTAGAAGACGTCAGGATTCAGAATTTAGAAGACGTCAAAATCAAGAACTTAGAAGACGTCAGGATTCAGAATTTAGAAGACGTCAGGATTCAGAATTTAGAAGACATCAAAATCAAGAACTTAGAAGACGTCAGGATTCAGAATTTAGAATACGTCAAAATTCAGAATTTAGAAGACGTCAGGATTCAGAATTTAGAAGACGTCAAAATTCAGAATTTAGAAGACGTCAGGATTCAGAATTTAGAAGACGTCAAAATCAAGAACTTAGAAGACGTCAGGATTCAGAATTTAGAAGACGTCAGGATTCAGAATTTAGAAGACATCAAAATTCAGAATTTAGGAGACATCAAAATTCAGAATTTAGAAGACGTCAGGATTCAGAATTTAGAAGACGTCAGGATTCAGAATTTAGGAGACGTCAAAATTCAGAATTTAGAAGACGTCAGGATTCGGAAATTACGAGACGTCAAAATTCAGAATTTAGTAGACGTCAGGATTTAGTTTTTAGAAGACGTCAGGATTCAGAATTTTTAAATTTTATAATCCTCCAGAAGACGTACCAACTCCAATAAAAGTGTTAACAGCCAATAGAACATCCCGTCTTGGTGGTCCATCTAGAACCTTCTTAGCATAAACCAACTCCAAATCAACATCCCATAAGACTTTGGCAAAGTTGATGTTCTAAAAATATTCCCCGTGGTTACTGTACCTGCATATCTAACTCTAGTCTTACACTTGTCCCATTTTCCATAGCCACATCCGTTGCATTTGAAGCAATTTCTTTAGCCAATTCCCATGAATTCAGGACCAGATAGGAGTTCTTTTTGATGGTAAAAACTCCCAAAACTAGGATTCCAATAGTTAGAAGAGAGAATAGAACATCTGGAAATAGGTTTGATATTTGAAATTTTTGGACAAGCCTAGGGAATATTGCCCAGAAATCATTCTATTTTTTCTGAATGAATCACTATGTGAAATTTCTGCTACAGTAACCTTTTCAGTTTTGCCCTTAACTTTTTCAGATACAAATTTTCGAACTCTGTTCATCGAGACCTTTCTATTGAGTATAAACAAGCCTAGGTTCGCTTCAAGTTGGGTCCCATCACGATGATAACTCTGCCTTAGTTTAAAATTCAGAAGGCGTTCCCCCACAGAACCTTAGATTTCACGTCTTCAGAATCTCCTACGTCAAATTCAGAATTGCGGGTTACCTTTTTCCTACTACTGCTTCTAAAGATCAACCGATTTTTCACGAAATAACTCCCAAAAAATGGAAAAAAAAATCACTTTTTACCACACAACATGGAAAAAAATCAAGAATTCAGAAGGCGTTCCACTTCAGAATCCTCGACATCAAATTCAGAATCTCATGATTTTTTGGTTCTACCATATTATCTTCCTCAGAATCGACAAATCTTTCTCGAAACACCCAACGAAAACAGGTAAAAATTCCACTTTTTACAACACGACGTAGCAAATATTTGGAAATTCAGAAGACGTCCTTCCTTCAGAAACTCACTGATAATAATCTTCTGACGACGTCGACTATTCCCAATAACATGAAGAAACATCGGGAGAAGTCGACTTCAGTCGGGGAATGGATGAAAAGTCGAATGAAAAAGCGAAGAGAAAGCTTCCCGACATCGTGGCTTCAGAAGTTGCCAGGCATTCATAAGATGTTGCTCAGTAACAATAAAAAAGAAGAAGAGAATGTTGAAGCGCACAAAATTTATTCGGAAAAAAAAGAGAATTTTTTTGGTTGACAACCAACCATCGTGAGACATAGAACAGGGGAGGGGAATAGAATAGAATAGGGTATAATGCTGAGATCGGTGGTTCGATCAAATCGCAATGGGAAAAGGAAGAGAATGGGGAGATTATTATACAGAAAAGGATAGGAGGAAGACGTGAATGGGGGTGGATTAAAATACAAATATTAAGGGGGAGGTGTGGGCTTCAATTTAGTACGAGGGGGCGGGGTTAGACTTAAGCACGCTCTCCACGAATGCGTCTTGCGAGCTGCATGTCCTTCGGCATGATGGTGACTCGCTTTGCGTGGATGGCGCACAAGTTGGTGTCCTCGAAGAGTCCGACGAGATAGGCCTCCGAAGCCTCCTGAAAAATAAAAAATTTGAAAAAAAATTTTTTTAACGACATTCAGGGTTGGAAAAAGTTCAAAATGTGTCCCAAATTGGAAAAGGATGGGTTTCTGAGAAAACTTATTTTTTTTCCAGACAGCTCAAATTCAAAGCTGGGTGCCAGACCATTTCAGAAATAGCGCAAAAGTTTTCTTTAAAAAATTTTTTTTACCCAATTATTCAGTTTTTCCGACAGCTTCATGTGGATTCTGAAGCTGTTTGTCACTTTCAAAAGCCTTCTGGAAGCTGATTCTATAGAAAAAAAACCCGGGAAAAATAGAAAAATTCAAATTTTGAACTTTTTTCCACCCTAGAACTCCTCCCAAAAACACACCTGAAGAGCTCCGATGGCTGCGGATTGGAAGCGAAGATCGGTCTTGAAATCCTGGGCGATCTCACGAACCAGACGTTGGAATGGGAGCTTGCGGATGAGGAGCTCGGTCGACTTCTGGTAGCGTCGAATTTCACGGAGAGCGACGGTTCCCGGACGATAGCGATGTGGTTTCTTGACTCCTCCAGTTGTTGGCGCAGACTTGCGAGCTGCCTTCGTAGCCAACTGCTTACGTGGAGCCTTTCCTCCGGTCGATTTGCGTGCGGTTTGCTTGGTACGAGCCATTGTTCTAGAGAGAGAGAGTTCTGAAATGAGGGAACTTTAGTGACGGAAAATTCGAGAGAGAAGAGAGGTAAAGGAAGGAAAAAGAGGAAGAAAATAGGGAGAAAATGGAGTAAAAGAGGAGGAAAATAGCAAAAAAGAGCAGAAGAAAGAGAATACTAAGACTTTTAAGATTGAATTCTATTCGAAATCCCTCAAAATATGACTCCAAAACACCAGAAAAGCAAAAAAAGAGGCAAAAAATAATTATTTTTTTTGAAAATTAAAAAAAATTTTCCGAGAGTTTTTTTTTCCTCAAAATGAACTTATTTAAGCTCAAATCCCTTTTAAAACCCCTCTCAACACACACTCACAAACCCCTTTATCCTCCCTTAATCCTTAAAAAGCGCGCGCAAAACCCCCGTGCGACGCGGCCGCGTCGCGTGTCTATCGATTGATATTGATTTTCGAAAAGTCACGTGGCAGAATGATGAAATTGTTTCAATTTTCGAAAATGAAAGGCCAAAAACAGAGCAAAGAAGTTTATGAGCAATGCGGCGCGGTCGCGTCGCGTGCCTATCGACTGATTATGATTTCAGATTTGCCACGTGGCAAAGCTGGAAATTTTTTCAGAAAAAGTGGTCAAAACTTGACTTAAAGCAGTTCAGAATCATTAGAAACTTCTGGAAAACCCATCAAAAATCAAAAGAAGATTCTGGAAAACCTTCTTCAAAACCTGGGAAGAGCCAAAAAAGAATACGACCTATCCCCACCACGAAAACCGGTACGAATGAGCATTCACACTCAAAAAGCGCGCGCAACCGTTGGGAGGCGCGTTGCGGTCGCGTCGCGTGTCGATTTGAAAAATGATGACGTCATCTGGCGGCAGGAAAAAGAAGGGAATGTGCCAATTATTTTTGGAATTTTTGGAAAATTGGCAAAATTTTGACTGAAATTCTCATAAAATTGTTAATTTTTGAACAGTTTTCGACAAAAAAAAACCATTTTCCGACCACAAACCACAAAAAACTGAGCAAAAACGGTTTTCTCAAAAATCGCGCGCAAACAATTGGCTGCGAAGCGGTCGCGTCGCGTGTCTTATTCGAAAATCGGCAACGTGGAGAATCGATGAATGCGCGGCGGAAAAACGACTTTTTACGGGGGAAAAGGACCAAAAAGGACCGAAAAACCCAGTTTTGAGGAAAAATTTGGAATTTCTGTTGAAAATTTGCCTAAAAGTGGAGAAAATCGAAGAAAAACGAGAGCCCGATGAAAAAACCGCAGCTCTCCAGGTAGGAAACCATCAAGAATGAGCCCCGCAAAATTTGAATAGGGGATGCGACGCGGCCGCGTCGCGTGCACATCCCCGATATAAAAATTGTTCTCGAAAAACGTAAATCGATGCGACGTGGCAAACCCGGTCACCATTGCCACGTGGCATGACAAAAACCCCAATTTTCAGTTTGAACCCCTGAAAAATGGTCTGAAAGGACCGCCGAGCGCGCGTGCACCGCCCGGTACACAAACAACAAAATGAACGGCGGGAGGCGCGGACAACACGATGAAGAAGAAGTACGAAGCCAAATTGGTGGCCACACTATAACGTTTGATACTTAGTCGACGAGAGAAAAGAGGGAAAAGACAAGGCACGTGAGCTGGCAACATGCCAAGTCTCCGCCCATTTTTCTATTGATTGCCACGGAAACCCAGTGAATCCGGATTAAAGTTATGGACTTTTAAAATTTAAAAAAAAAGCGAAAATGGGAAAAAATTTGGCTAAAAAACTCGAATGAATGGTCGAAAACTCGAAATTCGAGTCTTCCGAGATTTCCAGAAATTTCAGCGCTTCTGGGGTCGGTCACACTAATAGGTCAAAATTTTTTTCGAAAATTTCCCGCGCTTATAACTCCACTTCTCGAGGACCAAAAACTTCGGGGTTTTCGCATAAAGATTCAGAAGGACCAGAAGAATGTCTCTAAAAAATTTCAAAAGTTTCTGATAATTTTGAGCCGAAATAAAGCAAAAAGTGCCCGGAACCTTTACTATTTCAGATGCCGAAGCGGAATACCAGAATGCAAAGATTTTACGCGCGCATCGTTTGAAAGCGCTTCCACTGAAGTACTCTCTTCGATTTGCATACTCTCTCGTTTTTCCCGCTCGCTTCTCTGCCGCCTCTTCAGTCGTCTCGCTACTCTCTTTTCACGGTACGTATTTTCGCGTGAACTTGTATGCCTTTGCGGACGTGGCACCGGATTTGACGAGCGTGTGGTTGGGAAAAGTCATCATTTCTCTTTTGCCGGGGTTTTTGAGTTTTGAATTGATTTTTTCGAGAAAAAGGTGATTTTATTGATTTTAGAAGTGATTTGATAATGAAAAAGACTAAAAAATTGATGTGAATCCGCCTAAAAATAGCGGAAAAGACAAAAAACTTGTGATAATGGAAATTTTGGTCGTTTTTGGAGTTTTGTGATTTTCACATGGAAACGAGTCATTTTCGACGAATTGAATGCTGTGAATTCTCTGGATTTCCCGAAAATGCTGAAGAAAGTTTATCTTCTCGAGGAAATTTGATTTCTTTGGGTTATAAGTGAAAATTTTTTATAAAACCATTTTCCTTAAAGCTTTCCAACCGTTTTTTCTTCCATATCGTATTTCTCGCGCAGTTTTCATCTTCCTCCCCTCCAATTTTCCCCCTAATAATCCCTTTTCTTCCAGAAAATGGCTCCACCGACTTCATCCGCCTCGACGACCGATTCGACGCGTCCAACGACGCAAACGTTGACAGAAGGATCCGATGAGGAGACTCTTCGCAAGTTTTTCAGCACAAAACTCGACGATGCTCAGGTAGGAAAAGAACATCGAATTAGGATGGAGATAAAGCCTGGGGAATGGGGCTTTTAGAGTGGAAAGCGTTGTGTCCGAATTAGCCTGCATTTTTTAAACCAGGGTCTTCGTCTAAAAATTGTCGTTGAGCCCAGAAAAACGAGTCGTTTCTGTCCAGGCAACGTTGTCTGGAGCTTTTTTCGGTCGATTAGACTCGTCGGAACTTGCTCAGGTTATCTATTCTGAGCACCTCCTGGTCAATCCAAGCTTTAAAAAAATCAATTTTTCAAGCCAAACTTGCTAACATCGACCAGTTCAGTCTATTCCGAGCGCTTGTCATTCTGAGCTTTACCAAACAATTCTCACCCGATTCCCCTCCATAATTCGCGACCCAATCCCAAATTTTCCCAATTTTTTCAGCAAAAAGTGGCCGACAAATCGCAAAACGTGCGTCGCCTCCAGGCACAACGAAACGAGCTGAACACAAAGGTCCGAATGCTGAAAGAGGAGCTTCAACAATTGCACGAACAGGGAAGTTATGTTGGTGAAGTGAGCAAAGCGATGGACAAGAAGAAAGTGTTGGTGAAAGTGCATCCAGAGGGAAAATACGTTGTCGACGTGGATAAATCAATTGATATCAATGCATTGAATACTGGAGCAAGAGTGGCTCTCCGAGCTGATAGTTATGCACTTCATAAGCTTCTTCCTAATAAAGTGGATCCATTGGTATCACTTATGATGGTTGAGAAAGTCCCTGATTCGACTTATGAAATGGTTGGAGGACTCGACAAGCAGATCAAAGAGATTAAGGAGGTTATTGAGCTTCCTGTCAAACATCCGGAACTCTTTGATGCTCTTGGAATTGCTCAACCAAAAGGAGTCCTTCTCTATGGACCACCGGGAACTGGAAAGACGTTGTTGGCTCGTGCTGTGGCTCATCATACAGAGTGTACTTTTATTCGAGTTTCTGGTTCGGAGTTGGTGCAGAAATTTATTGGAGAGGGAGCTAGAATGGTAAGAATGAGAATAGGGAAAGATGTGGAGATCTGGTGTTTTGGGCCAAAAACTGAGCTGCGTTTGGCTTGAAAACGTTGAAAAAGGGCCATTCTAGAGCTGGAACCAATTGTTTTCGAACTGAAAAGCCACGAAAATTTCAGATTTATTGACGAAAAACAATTTTTTGGACAGGAAGAAAGCCCAAAACCGAAAATCCACCTCGGAACACCTTCTTTTTCCCACCAATTCCCTCTTCCACATTTTCCTATTTCCAGGTCCGTGAACTGTTCGTAATGGCTCGTGAGCACGCCCCATCGATCATTTTCATGGATGAAATCGATTCGATCGGATCGAGTCGTGTCGAAGGATCATCTGGTGGAGACTCGGAAGTTCAACGAACAATGCTCGAGTTGCTCAATCAGTTGGACGGTTTTGAGGCAACCAAGAATATTAAGGTGATTAGAACGCGCTCTTAAAGAAGAATTGGGTACACGAGATGTGGAAATCCGTATATTTCATCGGAAATTCGAATAAGGGCAGTGTCGAGAATGAGCCGGAAGCTCAGAAAGAGAGTCATTTTTGATCTATTCGAGCTAGGAACAGGCTAAATACCGCATGAAAAATAGATCAAAACTCGAAAAAACTGGCTTTAATAACAATTTTCCGCAGAGCTAAAAACTATAAAAACCGGAGCCGAGCCAAGTACCGCCTTAAAAGAGACCAAAATGACGGTTTCGAGCCGAAAATTCATGACAAAAGCCCACTCGAATCGTCAATTCCACTATTCCAGAACCAACTCAACACCCAAAATGATCCTTTCTTACCCCAATCTCCTCTTATTTCAGGTTATCATGGCCACGAATCGTATCGATATTCTCGACCCCGCCCTTCTTCGTCCAGGACGTATCGATCGTAAAATCGAATTCCCGGCTCCAGATGAGAAGGCACGTGCCGATATTCTTAAGATTCACTCTCGTAAAATGAATCTGATGCGTGGTATCAACATGTCGAAAATCGCCGAACAAATTCCGGGAGCATCGGGAGCCGAAGTGAAAGCAGTGTGCACTGAAGCAGGCATGTTTGCCCTTCGTGAGAGACGTATTCATGTGACACAGGAAGACTTCGAGATGGCTGTTGGAAAGGTGATGCAAAAGGATTCGGATAAGAATATGTCGATTAAGAAATTGTGGAAATAAATCTATTGATCCCCTTTGGCCCCAATTTATTTATTTGTTTGTATTTTTTTTCTCCTGTTTTATCCCCTTCACTCCTCATGTCTATTAATACTGGGTGTCTGATACCCATCCATCGCTCTGAAATTCTTTCTATAAAAATGACTGAAAATAATTCACTTTTTGATTCGAATACCATTTTCCGACACATTTTACTCCACTTTACTGAACCTTTATACTCTCTTTTTGGGCCTCCAAATCCAATTTCCGAGAAATTTTGAGAGTTTCCTGACTTCCGAAATTTCAATTTCTGACGTTTTCGAAGCCAATGATTAATGGATTCAGGATTTTTGGCTCCATTAGGATTAATCACTTCGTTTTGCCAGATGGATCTTTGGCTTCAGATCAGACTTGTCGCGGGCCGGGCCGGCCCTGGCCCGTCACGGGGTTCAGGGCAAAACATGTTTTCGTCAGTGGGGAAATTCTGAAAATCGAGAAAACGTGCTCCAAAAATTAAAAATTTTCAAACCCTGGCCGACCGCGCCGGGCCGGCCCTTGGACAAGTCTGCTTCATATTGTTTTTTTTCAAAGTTTTTTTTTTTCCAATTTTAGATTAGAAACGATTATTTTCACTATGTTTTACATTCTTTGTGAAATTACACTGCCGTAGATGATTCTCGAAGTTTCGAGCGTCTAACCAAAACTAAGAATTTCTACGATAGTTTAATTTCACAAAGAATGTGGAACAACTGTGAAAGTAGTTTTTTCTAATCTAAAATTGGAGGAAATACTGTGAAGAAAAAGCAATATGAAGCCAAAAATCCAACTGGCAAAATGAAGCCATTAATCCTGAAGTCATTAATAATTGGCCGGTTTTCGAGGCAAAAAAAATCATTTTTCTAGTCCAAAAAATCTGATTTCCAGAGAGCAAACTTTTATTTCAGGCCATTTTCAGTCTTCCGCCACTTCAGAAGTTTTTAAAATTCCGACATTTTTGGGATGATTATCGGCTTGAATATCCATTTTTGACGGATTTCTCAGACTCCAGATTACTGGTTTTCAGCTTTTTGACACTCCTAAAAGCGATTGAATTCTGCGTTTTGAAGCTGTCATTATGCCTGAAAATCCGGTTTTCAGACATTTTCAGCTTGAAAAATACGAATTCTTGAGGCTTTCGAGATGATTTTCGGGCCTAAAAGGTCATTTTCAGACATCGAAAACCTTAGACTTGTCGCGGGCCCGGCCCGGTCGGCCCGGGGTTCAAGGCAAAACATGTTTTCTTCAGGTTTTTTTTCGAAAATTTTTTTTTCTCTTTTTTGGCCTATGTTTTCAGGGAGGAAATTCTGATCGATTTTTAAATAGAAAGACTCAGGAAAAGTTTCGCAATAGTGCTGAAAAACGGGAAAATCGTGCTCCAAAAATTGAAAATTTTCAAACCCGGGCCGGAGAAATTGTCCACCGGCCCGGCCCGGGTCGGCCCGTCGGGCTTTCCGGGCCGGCCTGGGTTTTGGACAAGTCTGGAAAACTTCAAATTTTGACTCCCCAAAATTTTCAACTTGAGGGTGGTTTTTTTTTTCGTATTTCCAACGTAGAAAACCGATTTGAGCATAAAAAATGCCGTTTTTCTCAAATTTTCAGGTCTGAAAAACAAATATTTTGATCCAAAACCATCAAAAACTAAAAATAATTCATGTAACAATATAACTATTTTTCTATTCCAAAAAAATTAACACAAAAAATCGAAAGAAAAATGATGCAATTATTTCTTATCGGAATATTTATTTGGGATTCCTTTTCCATCCAAAAACTCGGTCATTTCTCCATCTTTATGCATTGAAATGAGAATATCACAACCACCAACGAATTCTCCTTTAACATAGACTTGTGGAATTGTTGGCCATTCACTGTATACTTTTACTCCTTCACGAAGCTCTTGATCAGCCAATACGTTGTAGTCACGGAATTTCACATTATGGAAATCGAGGACCTGAAAAAAAGGGAAAAATAAAGAAACTGAGAGGATTTTAAGGGTGTTTGGAGCTATTGAATACCATTTTTTTCAGAATTTTCAGATGATTTTCAAGGCCGATAGCCGATAATTCCAGAATGTTTAGCTTTTTTTTTGTTTTTTTTTGTGGGAATCGAGTACCTGGAATAGGAAAGAGAAATTGAGAAGGGGATTTTGGGGGGGTGTTTGAAGCCATATTTTGAGCTTCAGTAAACCACTTTTGCGGCATTTACTAATATTTGTCTTCAGAATGTGAGATTCAGAAGGTTTTCAGCTAGTTTGAACCAGGCTTGTCACGGGCCGGCCCGGGGTTCGAGGCAAAACATGTTTTTTTCAAGTTTTTTTTTTGAAAAATTTTTTTTCGCGGTTTCTTTCTAGTTTTTTGGCCTGTTTTTAGGGAGGAAGTTCTGATCTATTTTTGAATAAAAAGACCCAGGAAAAGTTTCGAAATAGTGCTGAAAATCGCGAAAAACGTGCTCCAAAAATTGAAAATTTTCAAACCCGGGCCGACTGGGCCGGAGAATTTTTCATCGGCCCGGCCCGGATTTTGACAAGTCTGGTTTGAACTATATTTTTTTAGAATTTCAAAGGACCTGGAAAAAAGGTGGAAATTGGAGAAAATGGAGAGAATTGGAGGGATTCGGAGCTAGTTTGAGCTATAAGATGGTATTTTTTCACAATTTTCAGATGATTTTTCATGAGGAAAAGTCCATAATTCCAGAATTTTCAGCTTTTTTTTGAATTTTCAAATTTTTCACGTTCCGGAAATCGAGGAAGTTGATAATGAAAGTTTGAAAACAGAGGACATGAGAAGGGAATTTTAAGTGTACTTGGAGCTTATTTGGTCTTAAAAATTACCAAATTTACAGCATTTTCAGCTCCTTCTCCCTTTAGAACGCGCAGCCAATTTTGCCCACAAAAATGTCTTTTTCAGAATTCCCATAGTTTTTTTTGAGGCATTCCATGGAAAGCCGAATGAAAAAAGCGGAAAGAAGAGAAAAAGAAGAAGAGAATGTTGAAGCGCACAAAATTTATTCGGAAAAAAAAGAGAATTTTTTTGGTTGACAACCAATCATTGTGAGAAATAGAATGGGGGAGGGGGAATCGAATTGAATAAAATGCTGAGATCGGTGGTTCGATCAAATCGCAATGGGAAAAGGAAGAGAATGGGGAGATTATGATACAGAAAAGGATAGGGGGAAGACGTGAATGGGGGTGGATTAAAATACAAATAATTAGGGGGAGGTGTGGGGCTTCAATTTAGTACGAGGGGGCGGAGCTTATGCTTAAGCACGCTCTCCACGGATGCGACCGGCGAGCTTCATATCCTCCGGCTTGATAGTCTCACGTTTTGCGTGGATGGCGCACAAGTTGGTGTCCTTGAAGAGTCCGACGAGGTAGGATTCCGAGGCCACCTGAAAATGATCAAATTGAAATCATTGAAAAAAATATTTTGGATGGGAAAGTTCGAAATGGGCCGCAAATAGAAGGAGGCGGGGTTATTGAAAAACATTTACTTCAAAAATGCTATTTTGAAATTTTCGAAATGAAAAAAATTCCCGTTCATTTTTGGGGGAACCTCCCAAAAAATGTTTTTTGAAAAAAAAATAGCAAAACTTTTTTTTCGAATTAAACACTTTTTTTCCAAACTTTTGACAGCTTAAATACGAAGCTGTGTGCCAGTTCATTTCAGAAACAGTGAGAAAAATCGTGAGAAAATTGGAAGAAAAGTTTAAAATTTGAACTTTTTCACTCTTGAATACTCACCCAAAGAGCCTCGATGGCCGCGGATTGGAAGCGAAGATCGGTATTGAAGCCTTGGGCGATCTCACGAACCAGACGCTGGAATGATTGCTTGCGGATGAGGAGCTCGGTCGACTCTTGGTAACGACGAATTTCGCGGAGAGCGGCTTCTCCCGGACGATACAGACGTTGCTTCTTGACTCCTCCAGTTGTTGGGGCAGACTTGCCGGCAGCCTTCGAGAGCTGCTTTTGCGGAGCCTTTCCTCCGGTCGATTTATGGGCGGTTTGTTTGGTGCGAGCCATTGTTGTATGTGGAGAGAGTTTCCTGGAAAAAAAGGGGAAAATTAGTATTGGGAGAAGAGAATTCGAGAGAAAATAGGGCGAAAGAAGGGAAAAGTTGCGGAAATGGGAGAAAAAGCAAGAAAAGTGACCCCCAGAGAAGCTTTTTTGAAAATCTAAAATTCCAAAAAAAGGTTTTTTTATCAGAAACTTTCTGAAATCTTTTTTTTTTCGAAAAAAAAATACCGATAAAAACGGGAAAAGGCAATGAAATTTGAGGGCCCTTTCGCCCTTTTCACGCCCAAATGGAAGGCTTAATCATATCATTTCGAGTATCAAGGTATGAATCGAATTCAGCGAATTGAGCTATTTGAAGAACATTCGATTATGACCGGTAATGCTTTTATAGCGTAAATACGATTAATGGAATGCAGAGGTTTGGAGATGGTTTCAAATGCACAAAACATGGTGGAAAACAAGGCTCTATCAGCCGATGTGAAAATGAAACAAAAAAAATAACAAGGAACAGGTGAAAATTAACAATGGGTTCAGAATATTCAAGGAGTGGTGGGTTAACATTCCTCCCACTAAAACCGGTCGGTTTTGTATCAAAAACATATAAAAACGGGTGATATGGAAATATCATTATCTACGAGATCGAATTGGCGTCGATGCTTTTTCTTCACTCGTCAAAGTTCATCGTCTGAACTCCCACTTCGACGCCTTCCACTCGATCCGAATCCGTCGATTCAGGACGCGATGATTCAGCTGGTGGGGATGGTGGGCTATACCAATCATCGTTTGCCGGCTTTCGCTCAGCCCAGGTTGCACGATGATGTTGAGCGACAGCTCTGCTTTTGGCCAATGCCGACTTCAAAAGTCTTTCGCGCAACTTCTTCTGCTGTCGTCTCAATGCTCTCCCTCCTTTCAAAACAATGGTTGGGCCATTTTTGTTGAATTCTGAAATATAGACAAACATTTTAAAAATGAAAAGCAATCTAATATACTTACCTACTGGTGGCCACGGATATTTGGGTTTGAATTCCGGTTCCAGTGACTGCATGATGACTGACTTCTCAATCGCATGTGTCCATGGTGGAGTGTCGTCAATACAAGCAGGAAGAACGAGTTTCGAACGGATAGATTCAGCGATTTCCTCGTGTCGTTCCCCATCGGACCATTTGTCGAACACCTCTAATATTTGCATCAACAGGATGCGTGCATCTTCATATCCATGAAGACCCATGTCCTTTGCGAAACGACTTGTCAACGTCTTCTCTATCAGTCTTATCAGCTCAGCCTCGTCTTTGAACTTGATGGATGTTTTAGTGTGGAGCAACTCGAGAGCGCATTCCACATCGAAAAGTCCGATCTCCTCGATTGCACGAAGATATTGTTCCGGCAGCGAATGGGCATTCTGTGGATCTCTGATTTCCTCGAACTTATCTGACATCTTCGCTTCCATCACGGTGACGTCCGCAGACGATTCGGATTCCGCGTCAGACTCTGATCCGGATTCAGAAGATGTCTCCTCATCCTCATCGCTTTCTTCCTCCTCTTTTACATCGACTCCTTCTACGCAAATTGCTCTGAATATTCCTGATGGGACACGTCTCTTGTGTACGTTCAATGCCCAGAACCAGGTGCTCATCGTGTATTCCATCCACCATGGCATTGTTTTCAAGGTATCGAGCAAAGTCTCTCTGGTCTCCTCGTCGAATTCTGCATTCTCCTCGCGCATTCGGTTGCCGAGGCATTGCAGGATGGCCTTACAGTTCTCCAGAATATAAATTGACTTTTTATTCTCATGATATTCCGCCATCAATTTGAGCATTGTATCGATGATTGTGGGTGTCAAAAACACGCCCTCCTGCGGCTGGGCTCGTTTTGAAATGGCAAATTTCCATGTTTCCATCTTTTCCATGTTCTTCGGCGACAGGATTCTTGAGGCTATGCCAGTCAATGTCTCAATTGACTTGGTTGGGATACGATTGTTCACGTAGAGTTCACAGAGTACCACATCCAACAACTTCCAGCAACTCATCAGTGGATTCGGTCCTTTGATGAACGCCATCGATAAGACTTCCAGAGCGTCCCACTGGATATCAGAAGAATACTCGCATCTACAATTGAATACAAGGCGGCGGAAAATAAGCGCCAGCAATGGCTCCGGCTTGTTGGTCTCGTATTCGTTGTGATAGGCTTTGAGTGGACGGTCATTTTCGAAGAGAACCGGAATAAGACGACAGATATTCATTGTGAAGACGATAAGATCCGGATTTCTGGTGGCACGGAAGCAGATTCTCGAAAGAGAGCCAACTGGAGTGACCATGATGTAGTAACGGATCTGAAAATGGGCCATTTAGGAACTTGAGAAAGTAATCGTTTGTTGTACCTTTTCCCAAACTTGACGGTCAATGTTGTCTGGATCCTCTTCAACCGCTTCAATCGCCTCGAATAAATCGGTTTCGTAGTTCTTCATAAGCGACTCGAAATACGGAGTGTAGTCGATTGGATAATGTTGCCACTCATCGATGAAATGCTTGTGGAAAGTGCGTCTGGAGCGCTCCGACATCATGAAGTACAGTTTCTCGATGATTCTGAGATAGTCGACGTTGAACTGCGGGGTACGTTGTGTTATTCCGGCTTGAAAGTACTGGAAGACGCTGGAAATAGAGTCATGAGTTAGATTAAGTAGAACGGGAGCTTACAACACGGTCAAATTGTACGCGTACATGTTGTAGATCTGGAAATCGAATCGCTCACTGAGGAAACGATCGATCGCTTGACGATCCGGCTTGTACGTTTTGTAGGTCTTGAGCATCTTTTCAACTTGTTGCACCCATTCTTTCTGCATTTCGAGCTCCGCTGTCTCTGGCAAGGCTTCTCCTTCTTCAAGTGATGGAGCTTCCATTTTGATCTGAATGCCTGGAAGAGAAAGGTAAATGGGGATCGTGACAATGAACGGAAAAAAAGATATGAAGCTGGGCAAATTTGACCAGTAACTGAGAGAAAAACAACAACAAAAAATTGAAAAGAAGCAAGTGTTTATGGCTATCATTCAACAATCCTATTTATCAGATTCCTAATGCTCGGCGACGGCCTTTCCTTTCTCCTCGTACAATTTGGCCAACTCCTTCGGGCACGTGTGCATGTATCCTTTGTTCGCCGCACAGATCTCCTTCATCCGGGTGTATGGATCGTAGTTTCTGAAAAACTGCAAAATTCTGTGAAATCGCCGCTTTTTTCCGGGTCGAACTTACGCGAAGAACTCCTCATATTTGTTGTGACGTGGCCACACGTAGAAAGCGTTGAAGGCGACTGTCGAGGCGATGGCGGCGACGAGCGAAACGTAGATTCCGCGTTTTCCATACGATTGGAGCACGTTGCGGGTGGCCGAAGCGGCGACCATGATCTGAAAAACCAACATTTAGGAGAAGCAGAAATCGGCTATTTTCAGGCGAAATTCCAAGAAAACGACGGAAATGCATCGTAAAACCGAAAAGAAGTCGAATTTTTCACTGAAAAATTCAAAAAAATCAAGAACAACAGCGGGCGAATGTCTTCATGGAAAAAGTCCCAAAAATGGAGATTTTCGGGCGAATATCGCGCGAAAAAAGGTGAAAATGCATGTGAAAATCGAACAAAAGTTGAATTCTTCATCAAAAAACCCGAAAAATTTGAGAAAAACCGCCGAAAAACACTTGAAAAATGCTGAAAAATAATGAAATTATAGGATTAGAATTTCGAAAATGTGTTTACGCGCCGCGCATGGATTACTGTAGTAAAATTCAGTGTTTGCGGACAATTGCGTAAAATTGCGTACTCGGGCGCCGCAAAAGCGTTTTCAAATTTTCTTCGTCAGTTTTCGACCTATTTTCCCCGCTCCGGCGCCATTTTTTGTATTTTTTTTCGTTTTTTGCACGAAAATGGCGAAAAACTCAAAATTCTCACTCCAAAACCTATTCCTGCTTATATTCCGCGCCTCCGCTGGTTTTGGCCACGAAATTAGGCCGTCCCAAATATTTCACGAACTTTGAGACGATTTTTTTGGTGGCCAGGACCAGTTCGAGTCGTTTTCTATATTCAATGGCCAAGTAGTAATTTTCTAAAACAAGATTTTCAGCCGTTAATGACACTAACGCTAGTTAGGAAAGATTTTTCCGCTACCCTAACCGGTGTTAGTGTTATCAATGGCTTTTCTTGTGAAGAAAAACACCGGTTGCTTTTAAAGGTAAGTCTTTGTTTTTTGGTGATTAGTGGCTCTCTGGAGCAAGAATAGGAACCATTTATGGCATTGAGACGGGAGTTGGAAGAAAACTTTGATTCCTACTCTCGCTCAGTCTCATACATGGCTATTCTTGTGAAGGAGACCACGGTTGCCCACATGATTCAGGATTTTCAGACAGAGAGGAGCTTCAACAATTGCACGAACAGGGAAGTTATGTTGGTGAAGTGAGCAAAGCGATGGACAAGAAGAAAGTGTTGGTGAAAGTGCATCCAGAGGGAAAATATGTTGTTGACGTGGATAAATCGATTGATATCAATGCGTTGAATACTGGAGCAAGAGTGGCTCTCCGAGCGGATAGTTATGCACTTCATAAGCTTCTTCCTAATAAAGTGGATCCATTGGTATCATTTATGATGGTTGAAAAAGTCCCTGATTCCACTTATGAAATGGTTGGAGGACTCGACAAGCAGATCAAAGAGATTAAGGAGGTTATTGAGCTCCCTGTCAAACATCCGGAACTCTTTGATGCTCTTGGAATTGCTCAACCAAAAGGAGTCCTTTTCTATGGACCACCGGGAACTGGAAAGACGTTGTTGGCTCGTGCCGTGGCTCATCACACCGAGTGCACTTTCATTCGAGTTTCTGGTTCGGAGTTGGTGCAGAAATTTATTGGAGAGGGAGCTAGAATGGTAAGAATGAGAACAGATTGTGGGAAACGTGGAAATTTGGCCTCCCCATAAGTTTTAGCCGAAATTCTGCGAGAAAAAGCTCATTTGAAGCTGTCCGATGAGCACAAAAATGTGATTTTTGGGCTGAAAATGTTCTAAAACGCCTAATGTGGCGACAGATATCATCATTTTTGAGCACGAAGTAAGCTCTTTAGGTTTGGTGCTGGAAATTCTTTTCTTTTCCGCCTTTGGAATAGTTTATTTGAATTCAAAATGCTCGGATTTTCGCGGCTAATACTTCCGATTTGACGAAAAATGTCCAATACTCGGCTAAGAATCCCTTTTTAGGCGAAAATTCATCTCAAAATATCTGTTTTTCTCACCAACTCCCCCTTCCACATTTTCTTATTTCCAGGTCCGTGAACTGTTCGTAATGGCTCGTGAGCACGCCCCATCGATCATTTTCATGGATGAAATCGATTCAATCGGATCGAGTCGTGTCGAAGGATCATCTGGTGGAGACTCGGAAGTTCAACGAACAATGCTCGAGTTGCTCAATCAGTTGGACGGTTTTGAGGCCACCAATAACATTAAGGTGATTAACAAGCGCTATTAAAAGAATGTTCGATACGCAATATGTGGAAATTCGTCAAGAATGAGCCGGAAGACCGGAAGAACAGCCATTTCTGATCTGTTCGAGCTCTAAAAACAGGCCGAATACCGCTTAAAAAGGGGTAAAAATGACTGGTTTGAGCCGAAAACTCATGACGAGAGCCCAATAAAATGGTCAATTTCACTATTCCAGGACCAACTCTACACCCAAAATCATCCTTTCTTACCGTAATCTCCTCTTATTTCCAGGTTATCATGGCCACGAATCGTATTGATATTCTCGACCCCGCCCTCCTTCGTCCAGGACGTATCGATCGTAAAATCGAATTCCCAGCTCCAGATGAGAAGGCACGTGCCGATATTCTCAAAATTCACTCTCGTAAAATGAATCTGATGCGTGGTATCAACATGTCGAAAATCGCCGAACAAATTCCTGGAGCATCGGGAGCCGAAGTGAAAGCAGTGTGCACTGAAGCAGGCATGTTTGCCCTTCGTGAGAGACGTATTCATGTGACACAAGAAGACTTCGAAATGGCTGTTGGAAAAGTGATGCAAAAGGATTCGGATAAGAATATGTCGATTAAGAAATTGTGGAAATAAATCTATTGAATTCCCTTTGGCCCCAATTTATTTATTTGTTTGTACCTTTTTTCTCCTGTTTTATCTCCCCCTCTACTCCTCTTGTCTATTAATACTGGGTGTCTGATTCCCATCCATCGCTCTGAAATTCTTTCTATAAAAATGACTGAAAATAATTCACTTTTCGATTCGAATACAATTTTCCTACCCAATTTATCCCAAATTTAGACCTAAATATAGTGCAGCAAGTGCTTTTTTGGCCCTCCACAATGGAGTAGAAATCCGATTCTCTGAAAAATCTTGAGAGTTTCCTGGCTCACAAAATGTCAATTTCTGATGTTTTCGAGACAAATAATCATTTTTCTAGTCCAAAAAAGGTTAATTTCCAGACTAAAAATCTCTTGTTTCATGCCATTTTCAGCCTATTTCCGGCTTTAAAAAGCCAAAACTTCTGAAATTTTAAAGCTATATTTTGACTCGAAAACATTTTCTGGCTTTAAATTCTTCTATTTTTCCGAGCTGAAAACTGTCGGCTTTAGAAATTTTCGAGATTCTTGAGTTGATTTTCGGCCTGAAAACCATTTTTGAACGTGTTTTTCAGATTTCAGGTTCCTGGTTTTCCGCCTTTCGAGGCTGAAAATCCGAGTTTCAGACATTTTTAGGCTTCGAAAACTTCTGCAATTTGAGAATTTTCTTCAATTTCGAGGATTTAAAAAATCTATTCGCAACAAGGAGAAATCATATTGGCGCCGAATAAAAAAGACACTTCTTCATGGGAAACACACATTTTCCGAAAATTTCCAGAGATTTTCGCTTAAAAAATTTAACATCAGCTTCAAAAAACTCAATTTTCTGCATACTTGTGATTGTGCCAACCTTTCCCAACTTTTTTCTTTAAAAAAATTCTCATTTGGAGCCCTAGTTTTGGGTCCAAATGGCTTCGAAAAGCGTGGTTTTCGTACTTGTGATTTTCCGTGCCTGGCCGATGAAAAATTCTGCCGGCCCGGATTCAAAAAATTTTGAAAAATTGGAGTAATTTTTTCAGTTTTTTTCGGTGATTTTGATGAAATTTCTCACTTTTTCTCACTGGAAACATCCAAAATTTTCTCTACAAAACCACTCCGACAGTTATCGAAAAAAAGACGGAAAAAAATTTTGACCCCCCTCAGAGCCGGGCCGGGCCGGGCCGGCAGAAATTCCTCAGTCGGCCCGGCCCATCACAAGTATGATTTTCTGATGCTTTCCAAGCTTTTCTCTTTTTCTCTCAAATCTCTTTTTTTTTCAAGTTTTTGTTTTGTTTTAGACCAAAAACTTTGTTTTCTGCCCTTTTCTCCAAAAAGGCCATTTCTCGTATAATGAAGAATTGTTTTCAGCCAGAAAAAAAACCAGATTTTTTGGCTTTTTCGACATTTTTGACAATTTCGGATTTTAAAAACAACAAAAACTAAAAAAGATTTATATAACAATAAAACTATTTTTCTATTCCAAAAAAAAATTAACACAAAAAATCAAAAGAAAAATGAGGCAATTATTTCTTATCCGAGTACTTATTTGGGATTCCTTTTCCATCCAAAAATTCGGTCATTTCTCCATCTTTATGCATTGAAATGAGAATATCACAACCACCAACGAATTCTCCTTTCACATAGACTTGTGGAATTGTTGGCCATTCACTGTATACTTTTACTCCTTCACGAAGCTCCTGGTCAGCCAATACGTTGTAGTCACGGAATTTCACATTATGGAAATCGAGGACCTGGAAAAAAGGGGAAAATTGGAGGGAATGAGAAGAACTTTGGAGAGTTTTTGAGCTGGTTTCAGCTATAAAAACGCCTTTTTTCACATTTTTCAGATGATCTTTCATGAGGAAAAGTCCATAATTCCAGAATTTTCAGCTTTTTTTTGAATTTTCAAATTTCTCACGTTCTTTAAATCCAGTACCTAGAAGAAAAAATAGAAGAAAATGAGAAGGGGATTACAAGGACTGTGGAGCTTATTTGGTCTTAAAAATTACCAAATTTACAGCATTTTCAGCTTATTCTCCCTTCAAAATGCGTAGGTGTGCAGCCAATAATGCCTATAAAAACGTGTCTTTTTCAGAATTTTCATAGTTTTTCTGTGAGTTCCGTGGATTTTATTATAAGCCGATGACATTCGGGGGAGCCATTTCCAGTTCTTGGCTCCGCCCATTTTTTTTCAGCAAGCCACGCCCATTTTCAAAATAGAAATTTGCGACGAATTGTTATTATAAGCATACGTTCCAGATCGCTAAATGGGACTTCTCTACATCTACAGTAGGAGTATCGGATCCCCTGGAACACTTTCAGTTCTTGGCTCCGCCCCTTTTCTAGCAGCAAACCACGCCCACTTTTTCAGTGTTTTTCCAGCCTTTCTTGCTATTTTTTCTCTAAAAGAAGGCATTTCAAACTCGTACCAATTTAACATTTCTCGAGAATCCGCACATTGGTTCTTGTTGTGTTCCCTTCATAAACACAACAACATCGTCCTTCTTGACGATTCCATCGATTTTCTTACGCATTTCGTCGCTTAATCCACCTTGAGAAGAAGCTCCTCCTCCTCCAGAAGAAGCAGAAGCAGATGAATAATTGGAACGGAGAACAGATGTCATTTGACGAGATACCAATCGAAGCATTTTGAAGAGAGAGGCTGAAAATGAAAGGAATTTTAAGAGGGGAATAGGGAAGAAGGTTGTCGAAATGAGAAGAAAAAAAGGGGTTGTACTGTAGATTTGAAAATTGCGGACATTCGAAAAAAAATTTTGTAAAAAAAAATCGAGGAGGACCGATTTTCGGAGACTACACCATAAACGAGGAAGGTGGTGCGAGCGAGGAAAGAAAAACGAGGAAAATTGGGCGGAGCGTGAACTGTAGCTAAAAATGCAGACTTTTCAAAATGCGGGCCGGGCCGGGCCGGAAGTCGAAAGTGTCGGCCCGGCCCGGGTTCTCAAAATTTCTGAATTTTTTTAGCATGCTTTTCTCGATTTTCAGCTCATTTTTGAAGCTTTTCCTGGGTCTGGCCCGTGACAAGTCTATGCGATTTTTGGGTATGCGATTTTTGGGTATGCGATTTTTGGGTATGCATTTTTGGGTATGCGATTTTTGGGTATGCGATTTTTGGGTATGCGATTTTTGGGTATGCGATTTTTGGGTATAGTGAACGCAAGCGTTTGCACCTGCGCTCTAATCCAATGTCGCAAAAATAGCGTTCAAAATGAAGAGACGCAAAGAAAAATTTCTCTGCGTTTCTTCATTTTAAACGCTATTTTTGGACATTGGATTAGAGCGCAGGTGCAAACGCTTGCGTTGACTATATGCGATTTTTGGGTATGCGATTTTTGGGTATGCATTTTTGGGTATGCGATTTTTGGGTATGCGATTTTTGGATATGCGATTTTTGGGTATGCGATTTTTGGGTATGCTTTTTTGGGTATGCGTTTTTGGATCTGTTTTTTTAAATATGCGAATTTTTTTTTTCGTTCCTCGCCAACATTCCTCGTTTATGGTGTAGTCTCAATTTTCGGGTGTTTTCTATTTTCCAGACTGGTCTATTATTGAGTTGAGAAAGCCTGTGTGAAGTTTAAAGGCGCAACGAAAAATGCCCAGTGGGTCCCGCCGCGATCACAGTCATCTTGGACATTGGGATACTGTAATCGCTCCGAGACCTAATTGAAAATTATCGGTGTGCCTTTGAACAGAAATTTCATTCACATTCTCAGATAGAAGAGACTGAAAACTAACAAAAAAGGAAAGGGAAGTCGAAAAAAAAATTTCCGGTTTTTTCTCTCTGTCTTTGGTGTCCAGAACCACCATACTTGTGATGGGCCGGGCCGGGCCGACTGAAGAATTTCTACCGGCTCGGCCTGAAAATTTTTTTTTGCACTGAAAAAAAATTTTTTTGTCTTTTTTTCGATAACTGTAGGAGTGGTTTTGTAGAGAAAATTATGAATATTTCCAGTGAGAAAAAGTCAGAAATTTCATCGAAATCACCGAAAAAAACTGAAAAAATTACTCCAATCTTTCAAAATTTTTTGAATCCGGGCCGGCAGAATTTTTCATCGGTCCGACCCGGAAAATCACAAGTATGAAAACCACGCTTTTCGAAGCCATTTGGACCCAAAACTAGGGCTCTAAATGAGAATTTTTTGAAGAAAAAAATTGGGAAAGTTTGGCACTGTCTGAAAACTTTTCTGTCTGAAAATTGGATTTTTCTTCTGAAAAAAAACGGACTCTTTTCTAAATTCAGGGAATTTCAACACAAAAAACTCGATTTTTATATGGAAGAATAGAATTTTTCCCATTATTTTTTCAGATATTTCAAAGCTTCTTTGCAAGCTCTTTCTCTCAACCAAGAATTTAACAAAATCAGAAAATTGAGCGGAATATATTCATTTTTTTAACAAGCTCAATCGTGAATATACCAAATTTGAAACATAAACAGGAGGAAAGGTAGTAGGGAACCCGTAAATAAATTAAAGAAAAAAATTGGGAACATGAGATGGAAAAATGGGGAGTGAAAGAACAACGGGACCTGTCATGCAATGAGATCATGGGGGGAATATGAGATTTTGGATGGAATTAAATATAAAAAATGGTTAAATGGTTAAAATGGATTATACAGGGACGGTGCGTGGTTCGATCATATCGCAATGGGAAAAGGAAGAGAAGGGGAAGATTATGATACAGAAAAAGGTTAGGGGGAAGAAGAGAAGGGGGCGGAGCTTATCCCTAAGCTCGATCTCCACCGATCCGTCTCGCGAGCTGCATGTCCGTTGGCATGATGGTGACTCGTTTTGCGTGGATGGCGTTCGAGTTGGTGTCCTCGAAGAGTCCGACGAGATAGGCCTCCGAAGCCTCCTGAAAAATAATTTAAATTGATCATTGAAAAAAAATATTTTGGATGGGAAAGTTCGAAATGGGCTGCAAATAGAAGGAGGCGGGGTTCTTGAAAAACATTTTCTTCTTTTTTCGAATTTTGAAACATTTTTTCCAAACTTTTGACAGCTTAAATACGAAGCTGTGGGCTAGTTCATTTTAGAAACAGTGAGAAAAATCGTGACAAAATTGGAAAAAAAGTTTAAAATTTGCACTTTTTTACTCTTGAATACTCACCTGAAGTGCTTCGATAGCTTCGGGTTGGAAACGAAGATCGGTCTTGAAGTCCTGGGCAATTTCACGAACGAGACGCTCGAATGGGGCCTTGGGGAGGAGGAGCTCGGTCGACTTCTGGTAGCGACGAATCTCACGAAGAGCGACGGTTCCCGGACGGTAACGGTGTGGCTTCTTGACTCTTCCAGTGGTTGGAGCAGGCTTGCGAGCTGCTTTGGCAGCCAATTGCTTACGTGTCGCCTTTCCTCCGGTCGACATACGGGCGGTTTGCTTGGTACGAGCCATTGTTCTAGTGAGAGAGCGGCTTCTGAAAAAAGGGGAAAATTAGTATTGGGAGAAGAGAATTCGAGAGAAAATAGGGCGAAAGAAAGGAAAAATTGCGGAAATGGGAGAAAAAGCAAGAAAAGTGACCCTAAGGAAGCTTTTTTGAAAATCTAAAATTCCAAAAAAAAAGCAGACTTGTCACGGGCCGGGCCGGGCTTTTTTCAGAAGTTTCACCGGCTCGGCCCGGCCCGGTCGGCCCGGGGTTCAGGGCAAAACATGGTTTTTTCTGGTTTTTTTCTGGTTTTTTGGCCTCTTTTTAGGGAGGAAATTCTGACCTATTTTTGAATAAAAAGACCCGGGAAACGTTTCAAAATAGGGCTAAAAATCGGGAAAAACGTGCTTCAAAATTCAAACATTTTCAAATCCGAGCCGGGCCGGAGAATTTTTCATCGGCCAGCCCGTTCCGGTCCGCCGGGCTTTTGCGGGCCGGCCCGGATTTTGACAAGTCTGATTTTTAGTAGAAAACTCAAAATTTTTAGCACAAAGTTTGCAATTTTAATCTGAAAAGGTTGATTTTTTACTATATTTTTCAGATATTCCAAAGCATCTTTTCAAGCTTTTTTCAACCGAAAAGAATTCAAAAAAACCAATATAAATAAGCGAATTTTCTCTTCTTGTTACAAGCTCATAATAATCGAATTTAAAAACATAGATACAGGAGAAAAAGCAATTGGAACAACCGGAAATTTTTTGAAGGAAAAAAATGGGAAAATGAGATGGAAATGGGGGAGTGAAAGAGGAAAGGGACCTGTCATGAAATGAGATAAAAATCATGGGGGAATGTGAGATTTTGAATGGAAATAAAGTGGATAAAACATGGTAATTTCTAGACAAAAATATCTCAATTTTAGGGTGGAAAAATGATAGAAAATGATGAAAATAGTATAAAAAAGCGATTTTTGACAAGATAAAAGTGAAGGGAAAGAAAATGAATAAAAATTAGAGAAAATAGTCGACATTTGGACGACGTGCCAATGGTCCACGATTGTCTTGTGGTGCCGATTCGAAGACAATGAAATTCGGATCATCGTAGTTGTCTTCGTCCAATTCCATGATCGCGGCCACGTTTCCACATCTGGAAATAGGGGAAAATGAGATGAATTATAGAATTTCTGGGGGTTTTTAGGCCAAAAATGAGTGATTTTGATGAAAAATCTATTGAAATTTTGAGTGAGACAAGGCTGATTTTCAGAACTTTCCGTGGGGGAAATGGGGAAAAATAGGTCAAAAATACAGGATTTCACGGAGTTTTTAGGCTAGAAAAGAGTGCATTTTGGCAGAAATATACTGAAAATGTGAACTGAAAAGACAGTTTTGGCCAGTTTTTCGCCGATTTTGTGGTAATACTGGTTATTTTTAAAGAATTTCTGATCAGCTTTTGACCGAAAAAACACCGTTTTTCTTTTGATTTCGAGCTGCTTTGGTCATCTTTTTCATTGCGATTCAATAGAATAGCGCCATTTTTACAGATTGTTCCGAGAAAATATGGGATCTACAGTGCGCGTCATAAGTATAGCACACCCCTAATTTTTCCATTATCGGAAGAATGAAAAGTTTTCGAAAAAAACGGCTAATGCCAATCGGTTCGGCTCCCCAAAAAACCCCCGGGCGTAAATTTGTAGAATCGTACTTTGGCTATCCCGGGAATGGCATCAAAAAGTCTGTTTTTGAGCCGCGTCATAAGTATAGCACACCCCTAGAAAAGTTATGGATCGATAAATTTTCCGAAGTTTCAATACTCCAAAATGCTCTATCTTCCCATTTCTGTACGTTTTATAAAGTTTCTGATCATTTCTGACCGATTCTGACAAAAATCACAACTAGCCGAAAATCGAGATTTCAGTGATTTTACTCAATTTTGTACTAAATTCGACGTAATCAAAATGTAGCGTGCTCATCATCTTCAGCGAAGTCATGAAGCTGTACGTACTTTACAGAAGTGGTATCAGATACTTGTCCCCAAGCCACATGTAACATCTCATCCCAATAATAGCGTTTGATCTCCAGGTTCGTCGAATTTAGTACAAAATTGAGTAAAATCACTGAAATCTCGATTTTCGGCTAGTTGTGATTTTTGTCAGAATCGGTCAGAAATGATCAGAAACTTTATAAAACGTACAGAAATGGGAAGATAGAGCATTTTGGAGTATTGAAACTTCGGAAAATTTATCGATCCATAACTTTTCTAGGGGTGTGCTATACTTATGACGCGGCTCAAAAACAGACTTTTTGATGCCATTCCCGGGATAGCCAAAGTACGATTCTACAAATTTACGCCCGGGGGTTTTTTGGGGAGCCGAACCGATTGGCATTAGCCGTTTTTTTCTAAAACTTTTCATTCTTCCGATAATGGAAAAATTAGGGGGTGTGCTATACTTATGACGCGCACTGTATGACTGTCTAAGAACAGGTTAGAGCATTTTCAGAGGCCTTGTCAGTGAGTTTTAGGCGATTTCAGCCCAGCAGGATTCTTTTTCAACTAGATTTTAACCGATTTGAGCCGTTATCCTTCTCCCTTTTCCACAGATTCTCTTACCGATAACAATAATTAGGCGCGGACCAAATCGTGGCGACCTGTTTATCAAAATGATATCGATATCCTTCCATAACCAACTGATGAGCACGACAAATCAGATTGATATCATTGGCATAGCAGAACGTATCACAAGCCTCCGGTCCAAATAGATATCCAGCACCTCGAGGACTCATTCCCCATCCACGTGCATTCTCCTCAGGATCAGACCATAACAAATCACACATTGGTCCATCATGTGGAACCTCTTGTTTCCTATCGATAACTCTGATTTGATCAATTGTACTGATAGAAGGGGAAAGGCCTCCATGAACACAGAAAACTCTTCCATCAATGATTGCTGATAGGGATAGATAGTCGAATACTTCGGTACAGTGTCTCCATACATTTGCATTCCCGTATTTTCTCATACATTCATCATAGAATCCGTAGACTTGAGTGATTTGACGTGATTCATGATTCCCGCGGATGAGCATTACACGGTCTGGATAGCGGCATTTCAGGGCGATCAGAAGCACGAAGGTCTGCAAAAATAGGGGTTTTGAGGGTGGAAATTGACGGGGAAAGGCTTGAAATTAGCTTGGAAATGGAGTTTTTTGAAGGATACCGCTTAACTAGTGGGGTCCCTAGGCCACGCTCCCCGTGTGCAATGTTGCCGCGCGAAGTCTTGTTTTCTCGAAAGATCGGTTGCAACATTCCTGCTTACAAAACTAGACGCGGAAACGGCAACGATGGGCGTGGCCTAAGGACCCCACTTGTTTGAATTTAGGCAAAATCGCGTGGGTTTTTTAGACAATAGAGAGGATAACGAGATTCCTGTACCTCCAACGAATGATAGCCACGATCGACAAAGTCTCCAAGGAACAAATAATTGGTATCCGGCACTAATCCGCCCACTTTGAACAGCTCCATCAAATCGTAGAATTGACCGTGAATATCTCCGCAAATCTGCAATTTTTTTTTGATTTTCAGACATTTCCAGCATTCCAAAGCCTACCGTAACTGGCGTATCGATGACCTGCACATTGCCCTCCTCGATGAGAATTTCTCGAACTTTTGCGCAGAGGGTCTTGACCTGATTCTCGGGGAGCAGCTCACACTTCATTAATCGCTCCAACTGGCTGAAAAATGGGATTTTTGGGTTTTCAGAGGTGAAAATTTCAGATTTTTTGGAGATTTTGGGTCAAAACACCCAAAAAATCGGGTTCTTTGGCCCAAAATTTCAGTAGAAAACTAAATTTTAGACCAAAAATCAGCAGCATTTTGAGCCAAAATTTTCGAAATTTCTGCCAAATTTTCAGATTTTTCTAGCGTTTTTCGTTAACTCACCGATCCAGATCACTGGTATATGTGCTTTCTGGATGAGACTGAATGTGATCGAGTTCGAACGACTCGTGATGCTCACTGATACCCAGCATCTGAAAAAAAAAACAAAAAATTAGAGAGAAACGAAGAATTTTTATAGGAGAAATAACGAAAAAAGATTAGAATTTTGAGAGGAAAATTCAAATTTTTTCGTGAAAAGTGAAAATTTCAAAAATCCCATTTCTCGGTCAGTTTGCCTAGTTTTTCTACAATTTTGTATGGTTTTGATAGTAAAAATCATCAATTTTCAAATATTTCACATAAAAACTCAAAAAATTTGCGAAATCCCGACGAAAAACAACAAAATATGACTCGAAAATGATGAAAATTCCAGATTTCCCACCGAGTTCACTGGAGCGCACTTGCACTATTTCCATCATTTTTGCGCGGCTTTTCAAATTTCAATTTTTCAAAGTTTCTAATTTTCAACTTTAAAGATAGAAAAAGCTGGAAAAACCGAATTTAAAGCACATAGAAAGCATAAAAAACGTTAAATTTATTAATTTTTATGTGATATTCCTCCAAAAAACACGAAAAAATATATATGAAAAAGTAAATTCAGACTAGTTTCCAGCACATTTGTCGAATTTATTCGGGAAAAAAAAGGGGCGGGCGGGGCTGGAGGAGACTAAAAGTTAGAGAGAGAAAATCCGTAAAAACAAGAGGAAAAATACGATTCGCAATAAATTTCGGAGGGGGGAAGGAAGGCAAAAAACGGACACGAAATTTTAATATTTTTATGGGAAAAAAAAGGGAAATTTTGGGGAAAAATTCGGAAAAAAAGGAAAAAGAAATCGATTTTTCAAATCAAAAAAAGAGATTCTGAGAGAAGGGGGATGAAGTAAAAATGATGGGAAAAAGAAGAAGCTATCAAAGGAAATAATCAGCATGTGGTTTTTTGGCCGGTGCTCCACGATTCTCTTGAGGGGCCGCTTCGAAAATGGTGAACTCTTTGCTGAGATTCTCGTCCAACTCCAGAATAGCTGCCACGTTTCCGCACCTGGAAATAGAGGGTAATTTTAAGTGATTTTGAGAGTGAAAATATGGCAAAAATTGATGATTGCAAGTTTTTGAACTTTAGAGGATTTGAAAATGTTGTTCAAAATGTCGCACTTCGAGCTGTTTCGAAGCAGAAAATGCGGTTTTCAGGAGTAATTTTTCCGAACATCGGTCACAGAATCGGTTACTTCAAGGCAGAGAAGTAGATTTCAGAGCTTAGTCATGGGGTCAAGTGAGTTTTTCTGTAGTTTTTAGGTAACAAAGATCACAATTAGCTAGAAAAGTGCGATTTCAAACGTTAAGAATCGCTGTTTTCGGAGTTTTTATCGTAAAAACCACTATAATAAAGCTCATTTTATGCCAGAAACAGACCATTTGAAGCTTAAAACGGCAGTTTCTACCTTGTTCCCAGGCTATTTCGGACCAAAATGATCATTATTTGCTCGAAAACTTAATGGCTCTGCTGTTTTTATGCCACTTCGAGGCTAAATGGACCATTTCGTGGAGCCTAATAGAGCCATTTTGATAGCTTCTTTCCGAGTTTTTTGCCATACTTTTCTTCATCAAAATGTGTCTTTTAACTGAAAAGGGGATCCCTTACCGATAACAATAATTAGGCGCCGACCAAACAGTGAGCACTTTCTCATTGAAATGCCACTTATATCCCTCCATAACCAATTGGTGAGCCCGACAAATCAAATCGACTCCATTCGTATCACAGAACGTCTTCGAAGCATCCGCACCGAAGAGATATCCGGCTCCACGTGGACTCAATCCCCATCCAACATTTCCATCCTCAGGATCAGACCATAACAAATCACACATTGGTCCATCATGTGGAACCTCTTGTTTTCTATCGATAACTCTGATTTGATCCATAGTACTGATTGATGGAGACAGTCCCCCGTGGACACAAAACACTTTTCCATCGATAACAGCGGCCAATGCCAAATAGTCAAACACTTCGGTACAGTGTTTCCAGACGGAGGCGTTTCCATACTTTCGAAGACATTCATCATAGAAACCATATACTTGAGTGATTTGACGGGATTCATGATTGCCACGGATTAGCATCATTCGATCCGGATAACGAGCTTTCAGGGCGAGAAGGAGGAGGAAGGTCTGGAAAAAGAAAGGGGTTAGAGGGGTGGAAGGGAGGGGTTTTGAGCTAAAAATGGCAAAATTTCGGAGATTCAGAAAAGATTTGGACTAGAAAAACAGGGGTTTTTTGATTGTTTAGGATTTCTGTGGGGATCCTAGACCATCACAGAAACAGAAATCCTGCTGGTTTTTTGTCTGGTTTTGGGCTGAAATTGACAGTTTTACGGACGTCAAAGAGGATTTAGACTACAAGGACGCATTCTTTTGCCCTTTTCAGACTGAAGAAGGTTATCGTTTTGGAAAGTTTTTGAGGGAAGCTTAGGGACGTATAGGGCTGCTACATAGCTAAACACCAAACTTCAGCACGCTTATTTGGTTGATTTAAGGCTGAAAACGACGATTTTAGGGAAGTTTCTGACTGAGAGACACTATTTTTGTTGAATATGAGAATCGGAATGAAACTTTGAAAGCTTAATGGGGCTATAAGAACAGCCATTTCTGAGCATTTCTGGGGAGAGCATGAGAATCTATAAAGAAGTTTTCATGCTACAGATGCGGTCCTTCTTTATAATTTCTGAGAGGAACCAAGGAACTCTGAAGAGCTGAAATAGAGTTTATTGGCCAAGATTTTGGGTTGATTTCAAGCTGAAAACGATGATTCTTTGTCGGAATTTGCTCATAACATAATAGGAATTTAGTCATTATTTAGAACTGATTTTTAAAAAGTGAATGAAAATGGCGTTTTTGATATTCAGAACAGCTCAGAAAACACTATTGCCAGATCTGAAATTTTCGGACAAAATCCCGAACTTCCATGCCAAAATCTGCGAAATCTTCACTTTTTTCCAACTCTTTACCTCAACAGAATAGAACCCCCGATCGACAAAGTCCCCGAGGAACAGATAATTTGTGTTCGGCACCGCTCCGCCCACTTTGAACAGTTCCATCAAATCGTAGAATTGACCGTGAATATCTCCGCAAATCTGGAAATTATTAGATTTTAGACATTTTCAGCTTCCTAAACCTACCGTAACAGGCGAATCGATGACCTGCACATTTCCCTCCTCTGCCAGAATCTCTCGCGCCTTGGCACACAGGGTTTTGACGTCTTGTTCGGCTATCAGCTCGCATCTCATCAGTTTTTCAATGTGGCTGAAACATTTGACAATTTTGGGCAAGAACTGATGGAAAATTCGGCTAAAAATGGCCAAAAACGCACCGATCCAGGTCGTGGGTGCTCAACTGCTCTGAGGCGCCGGTTGTTGGGGAATCCGAGCGGGGGAACGTGTCATTTTGTGTTTCTTCGACTGCGAGAGCCATTAAATGCTGCAAAAACTAGAAAATTTTCGAGAAAATCGCAAGAAAATTTATTGAAATAGAATGAAAATGACGAAAATCGGAAAACTATCGATTTTAGGCGAAATAACTGTTTTTCAGAAAAAATTTCCAGAAAAATTTTGTGCCAAAATATTCAAAATTTGTTTATTCAAACATTCCAGAAAAAAATGGCGAAAAAAGCCGATATTTATACGTTTTTCAGCGGTCAGAATGAGTCACTTGGCACGCTGCCAGTATTTGTGTGATAGTTCAATGGGGCGCGCTTGCACCTAGGGGACGAGGAAATCGGCAGCCGCGACCACCAGGATTAAATTTTGAATTGAGATTTTTCGAATTTCATCGAGTTTCATCGGATTTTCAGCGAAAAAATGTCAAAACTCGCGGAGCTTGGATATATTTTTGACGACCAAGGCGTGTTGCGCACAAAAAATGTAACAAAAATGCCTAAAAATCAATAAAAACCGCAAATTTTTTAGGACAATCAGCCATTCAAATTTACCACACAAGAAGCCTATGAAGAGCTTGGAGAAGCTGTTGATGAAGAAATTTACAAGCTTCTCCAGACAGAATGTGGTCTTGTAAAAGAGCCGGTAATCCCAAGTTTTGGGAAAACAATTTTTTTAATAAAAATAATTTCAGCTCCGCCCACCGGGAAAAACCGACGATGAGGAGGATCTCAGCTTCATTTTTGTTTCGAAAACCGCGAAAAAATCGGAAAATCTTCTGGTTTTAATCCACGGAAGTGGTGTCGTCCGTGCCGGTCAATGGGCTCGCCGACTGATTATCAATGATAATTTGGAGTGTGGAACCCAGATTCCGTATATCAAAAAAGCGGCAGAATTGGGATGGGGTTGTGTGGTGATGAATACGAATTTGAATGAGAGCAAGGATCAGGATTTGAAGGTGTGCAGAGACGAGGGAATTAGAAAAGAAACTGAAAACAAATAGAAAAATTGAGCTGGAAAAGAGCTCCGAAAATGCAGAAAGCGCGTTTCTCCTCAAATAAAATACCGCGACGAGAAACGAAAAAAGGGCTGAAAATCTGAAAAAAGTTTTTGGCTGAAAATTTTTTGAGTTTTCAGCCGGTTTTTTTTTGGGACAGTCCTTCGAAATTGCCGTAAGGACAGCAAGAAAAAGCCTAAAATTCAGTTTTCAGCCGTTTTTTTCTCACGGAATTTCAGACTGAAAGATTGTCTGAAAATATTTTCAGACAATTTTTTTTGGAAGTTTTTGAAAATTTTCTTCAGCGCGGAAATTCGGTGCTACCTCTAATCAGTACTGTCCCGAATTAGAACCCTGGACGAATCAGAACTGACCTTTATAAGAACCGACCGTTTAAGAACTGCCCCGGATGAAAACTATTTTAAAATGCTCGTATTTGGGCACTTTTCACTGCTTGCAGGCAATTGCAGCAATGTAGTATCAGTTCTCATCTGGGCAGTTCTGATAAGGTCCAGTTTTTATCCGACCTGTTATGATCTGTCTGGAGTTCTAATTCGGGACTTTTCTAATAGAAAAAAAACCCAAATTGCATGAAATTTCTGCAAACTTTGTGTCAAAAACCCAATTTTTTAGTTGAAAAAATTTCAAAATTCAAAAAAAAAAACGTTTCCAATCGTCAGTTTTTTTCAGCTCAAAATCTTCCCAAAATTCCCCTTTTTTCCCTCCCATACTCTTTCATTTTTCAGTATTCCCGTACCCCTGTGGAGCACGCTGAAACCGTCTGGAAGACATGGATTGAGCCATCGAAAGCCAAGAAAATCTATGTGGTTGCTCACAGTCGTGGTGGATACGATACGGCCAGTGTGGTAAGTGCGCTCTATTGATAAAATTTGAAAATTTTCAAATTTCAGCTCAAAAAGTACGGTGGCGATGAGCGAATCTCGGCAATATGTCTCACAGATTCACCGTGGTTCGAATTCCCAAAAAGTTGTGCCGAGAGAAAAATGCCACTTTTTGTCGTGAATTTTTTGGCTCATGGGGTAAGAAAATAAGGAAACGATTAGAGAAAAAAACCAGCTGGAAATCAAATTTTCTTCAAAAAATTGCGAAAAATGAAAAAAAAATTTCCAGGGATATTTCAAAACCGCTTTAAAAATTGTGAAAATAAGCTTGGAAAATAGGGAAATTTCAAAAATTTTGAAGTAAAAATGAAAGTTTTCAATAGTTTCAAAATGACGCGGTTTCGAAACGTCCGGTTTCAAAATGTTCCGGCGCCTATTTCTGGCCCTCTAATTCCTGTTTTTTCTTACAGTCAATCACCTCGTCGGACTTCAAAATTCGTGATTATCAAATGAGAAGAGTTGCCAATTTGTACGCGGGAACACAGAAACATGAATGGTCTAGTCATTGTTCCATCGACGCCGTTTTCCACATTTTCCAAAGTGATGTAAGTGAAAAAAAAACATTTCGGGCTTAAAATTATATGGAAAAAACTCGAAAAATCCAAAAAAAAAGTTGCGAAAAATTTTTCATTTTTTGAAATTTTAATTTTGTTTTCGACCTTTTGGCTTTTTGGTCCGAAAAAATTCAGATAATTTTTTTGCGTAAATAACTTTCAATGGTTTTTTGTGCTACAGAGTTCTAATTTAAGATAGTTCTAATCAGTCCCATCCTGATTAGGGTAGCGCCGTTTTTTATGATTTTCAGAAGCTTGCCCGGCGTCGAACCGGCTGGAATTTTGCTAATTTTGAAAAAGTTTTAAAATTTTCAGAGTTTATCGACTTTTTTCGGACCAATTCAGACAATTTTCCCTATTTTCAGCTCACTGAATCGAACTACACAAAAGTCCTTGAAGAGGCGAAGCAAATGGTGAAAAAGGAGAAAAAAGAGGAAGAAGATGAGCCTGAGGCCAAGAAAATTCGTGCTTGAATAGTGTGTGGAAAATTCAAAATTAAATTAATTTCTCTCAAATTTTATTCTGAAATTCTCATTTTTTGTTTTTGTCCCGGGTCTCTCACTATTCTCTATTATGAAATTTTTTCGATTTTTTTCCCCAGAAAATTCCAGAATTGAATCGATTTTTCATCGTTTTTCATCTTTTTCCATAGTTTGTTTTCTCTAGAAATTTCCACATTTTCAAAATTTTTCTCCATTTTTACCGGTCTTCTTTTACTGTTTTTCTGTTTGTCCGGATGCCTTTCCCCCCAAAAATTCTCCACGGTTTTCACAGCATAAAATTTTTGAAACTCTGAATTTTTTTCGCCGAAATATTGAAATTTTCCCTTTTCACATCGCTTTTCGTTTTCAGCTCACTTTTGCGGCTCGGAAAAGTATGAACATGTCCAAGCTCCGCCCACTTTGAAACTTCAGAATAGCCGTGCACCTTCGAATTTGGTACAGTAACCTTCGTGGCGGGGCCCAGATCGAAGAAAGCCTAGGCTTGGTTATACCTTTTTCAAGTGTCTTGAAGAACAAAATTTAATGTAAAAAGTCTCCCAGTAGGATATTACTGCATCCCGGGTTACGGTAGTTTTCGTGGTGGGACCCGAGAACCTTCCAAGCCAAGGGCCGTTCATACTCAACTTGAAGATCTTGGAAAGCTGAGAAAAATAGGATAAGTCTCGAATGTTGAAAGTTACTGTAGTTCGGATTACTGTAGTTTTCGTGGTGGGACCAAAAACCAAAAAAGTTCTACAGCACCAGGGGTTTCTTGTGCTTGTTCCTTATTCGAATGAAAGGTCTCGATGAGCTGAGTCTAATGCGATTGGTACCGAATCTCGAAAGTTACTGCAGATCGGGCTACGGTACTTTTCGTGGTGGGACCCAACTGTTTTTCAGAACTTCCTGTTTTTCTTGTCTCAATGTCTTTTTTTTTTGTTTTTTCAGTCAAAATCAACAAAAAAATTTCGAGATAAAAAAGTCTTCATAGAAGAGAGTCAAGTGAAAATATGGACAAAATAGGTACAAATAAGTCAATTCGATGAGTTTCGGATGGGGTGAGAGAAGGGGGGTACTGTAGGTACCCGGAAATTGAAAAAAAAATCGGCAGAAAATGAGGGAAAATAACCGGAAACATGGAAACAGGACAAGAATACAACGAATATAATTTTGGTGAAAATTATGAAATTTGACATAGAAAAATGGAAAAAAATTATGAGAAATTGGGTGAGAATTCGATGGTTTTAATAAGGAAAAAGTGGTAAAAATGATGAGAGAAAGTGAGAAAATGTGATGGGAAGTACATAAAAATTGGACAGGAAAATATGAAAATTTTTGAAAAAAAAATTTTCCAAAAAAAAATTTTTTTTCAAAAAAAAAGTTGAGAAGTTAGGAATGAAGCGATTACAAAGGATAAAAATTATGCCAAATAAAATTTTTTTTTTGATTTTTTTTTCGATTTTTTCTCGTTTTAAGACGGCTCAAATTGTTGGAATCCCATGTAAACTACCTTTTCTGGAAGACGCTTTCCGCCGAGAGATACCAAATGTGGATTAATATTTTTTGCAAATTCTTCAAGGACCTCTCCAATTGCTTGATATTTCTGAATTTCCACTTCAAGCTCCGTAGTCTTGTACTTCAGTTCCGCAGTCTCTTTTAGGGTCTTTGCACGAGATTTACGAGAGGCGTATGTGTTTTGTGGGACGGATGGATCCCCTTTGGCGGCTTCGACATCCTTGAAATTCTTTACGGCAGCGTCGGAGAGCTGAAATTAGGGAGTTTTAGAATATGAACAAGGAACATTTAGAAACATTTTTTTTTCATAAAGTTTTTTCTCAGAAGTGTTTTTTTTTAATTACAGCTATTTCTATAGGTATCTGAACCGGCTATAAAATTGGATTTTTGAAAGAAAGTTAGGAAAATTTTTTGACTGAAAATTTCAGATTTTTTTTCGAGAAACTCTTATTTTTGAAAATAATTTGCAAGAAAAAAATTTGAAAAAATTTGAAAAATCGGTTTCTTTTTCGAAAATTTTTAAAAACGGTTTTTTGTATGCTCTGAGCTTTATAGCTTCATAAACTAATTTACCAGCGGAAAACTAAAAAACTTTTGAAAATTTTCAAAAAAAAAATTCATCAAAATTTTTGAACAGTTGAAAAAATATTGTTCGATTTATTGCGGAATCTTCAATCTAAAATGAAAAACTTCTGAAAATCCAAAAACTTTCGAAAAAAATTTTCCCGAAATTTCGGACTTTTTCAAAATTTTTAAATTTCCCTTCGTTAATCTACCCCGTAAATCCACACACAAACTCACTTCTTTCAATTGAATAATATTCGCATTATTATCCCTTTGAACCTCCTCAACAGCCTGTTCTTTCGAATATTCCAATTGTTCAATAAATGATTGAGTTGATCCATACATTGAATTATTACTGTACTCTTGGAAGATTACTGTATCATAAGCATGGACAAGTTCATCCTGATAGATTCCATTATTATCTATCATGACCTTCATATTGTTCTCCAGGATTGGAAGACGGTCTTTGAGTTCCGATTTATTGCCATTTTTACGGGAAACGCAGTTTTTGGCGTTGAGACGGTTTTGCTCCTTTTTACGCTCCTCCTTTTCTTTTTGGGTCTGAAATTTTTTTTTTAATTTGAAAAATTTTGACAATTTCACATTTCTTCTCGTATCTATGATCAGCTCGCTGAGAGCTTTCAGAAAAGTACAATCATGGCTAGGCTCCGCCCACTTTGAGGTTTTTGTTATGCTATGCGCCTTTAAAGAAAGCTACAGTAATCTTCGCGGTGAGACCCAATTTGGAGCAAAACTAGACTTGTTTATACTCATTTTGAAGGTCTCGACGAGCTCGAATTGATGATATAGGTCATAAACGATGAAAAGTACTGTAATTAAGGTTATGGTAGTTTTCGTGGTGAGACCAAAAATTTAAATTTTTTTAGAACCTAGGCTTGTTTATACTCATTTTGAAGGTCTCGACAAGCTCGGATTGATGAGATAGGTTTCAAACGATGAAAAGTACTGTATCCGGGGTTACGGTAGTTTTCGTGGTGGGACCCAAATGTCTCCAAACCTAGGCATGATTATACTCATTTCAAAGCTTTCCCCTAGCTGATTTCAATTTTCACACTCCCATTTCTCAAAAACCCACCATAGCCTGCATCTCGGCCTTTGTCTTGCGACTTCTATATGGCTTCTCCTTGCCCAATGCAACTTGTCCGATCTTCAAATTGCCCATCTTCCCGCCACAACTGCTTGTGGTCGAATACTTTCTCGAACGTGGAGTTGGGACACAAGATGGTGAGTAGTTTGTATTGTTGTCACGTGGCGAATAGTAGGCATCGATACTGTATTCTGAGCCGTGCTCCGAGAATGGGGTGCAGGCTGGCGATGGTGATGGCAGGTAGTTTTTGTCTGAAATTTTTTGTTTGAAAAATTTTCAGAGAAAAATTGGCGGGAAATTTAAACTTTTTGAAAAATTTCAAAATATTTTTCAGCCAAATTTAGGCCTAAAACTCACCAAAATTATCTTCTGAAATCTCCATTTTTTGATAATTGAATGCTGGTTCAAATTGATTGTACTGTGGCTGGGGAGCAGTCTCCATTCTGTAGACGTCGATTGGTCCTTGAGAATTCATGTATTGAGCAAATCCTTCTTTGGTATCTGAAAATCAAAACTTGAATTTTTGAAAAAAAAATTTTTTTAGCCACAAATTTTTTTCTGTCGTTTCAGTTTTTTCGGAGCTATTTTTCTCACCTGGCTCCAATTCAGTATATTGAACATTGGGATCCATAACCTCCCATAAGCCTTGCTGATCTGGCTGTGGATTACTGTAGACGTTGGTAGCATTGGAATTGGTAAGATCTGCAAAAAGAAGAGATTGAAAGTTTGGTTATTATTAGCATTTTCATCTACAGTAACCCTCGATTTTCGTGGCGGGACCCAACTCACTTTTAATCCTAACCCATGAGCTCAGCGTTACCTGGCCAACGGGGACTAAATACAATAAAACAGTTTCAGACATTTCAAAGAAGCTAAAATAAGCTAGAAAAAGATAATTCCATCCACATTTTTACTGTTTTATATGTCATTTTTCGATAAGAAAACTACATTTCCGACCGCCTATTCCTAATTACGAACCATTATTCCTGATAGTATTTTTAATGTTAGCAATATTAGACATAGAAAGGGAAGATGACTCATGATTCGTATTAATATTGCTCAGCTTAAACTAGATTTCCTCTTGTTCCTATGGTAGGTCGCAGACAGGGGATAGAATGACTAACCAGTGTAGTAGACCGGCTCATCGAATCCCATTTCCATTTCATCTTTTCCTCCATTGATGGCCGTGAGTGTGCGGTTGTCTTCTTGTGGAACGATCAGTGCGTATTGAGGCTGTAAGTTAGTTTTTTTTTAAGTTTTTAGATGAAAAATATTTCCCCCAATCTTCCAAATCATCTTTTTTCACTATCATATTTTTTTCTCATCTCGTTTTTCCCGTTCAAAAAAGTATAATCATGCCTAGGCTCTGCCCATTTTGAGCTTTTTGGTAGACTATGCGCCTTTGAACCGAGCTACAGTAACCTTCGTGGTGAGACCCGACTCGGAGCAAACCTAGGCTTGTTTATACTCAATTTGAAGGTCTCGCCGAGCTGAGTCTGATGCGCTGAGTTTCTTATCAAAAAAAGAGGTTCGGCCGGGTTACGTTACTTTTCGTGGCGAGACTCAATTTGTCGCGGGGTTTTCAAAATGGTCATGATTGTATTCATTTCGAAGCATTTGTTTAGCTGGTCTGAATGCATTTTTTTGGTTCCAAGAAAATCAGGTTTGACCGGATTACGGTAATTTTTCGTGATGGGACCAAATTTTCTAAAAAATTTTCAAAAAAGGCATGGCTGTGGTTGTTCTGAAGCTCCTGTCTAGTTGAGTTAAATAAACTAAAAACCTTAGCTACATAATCGCTGTAGCTGGGTTACGGTACTTTTTCGTGGTAGGACCCAACAGTTTTTTTTTCATACAAAAATAGTCGTGTTCAAGCTTAAATGGAAGCTCTCGACTAGCTGCATTAGTACCCTCATTTGTTTTTTTTCATAAGACTACTGTACCCCCTGGCTACATTAGTTTCTGTGGTCGTTCTCAAGAGTTGCTATGCGCCTTTAAACTAAGCTACAGTAACCCCAGATTTGTTTGTCTCTTGGAACTTAATTACCTCATTTTAAACTAATTTTTACGGTGGTACAGTACCTGTCTTCATGGAACCCAACCTCGCTAAGCCCAATTTAATGATCTCCAAATGTACCTTATCAGGATTGGGCAATTCCAACTCCACATCCATTTGATTGTTTGCAATTGGAGTTCCTTCACATGCTATAACTGGTGGAGCATCTGATGCATACAACTCCATACCATTGCACTCTTCCATTAGTGCTCCATCAGCTTCCATCAGCCCTATATCCATATTATCCAGTCCAAATTCATGAAAAATATCGAATTCTGGTTCGAAGACGTTGATGTTGTTGGAGTTGTTCATTTTTTCGAGATGCGGTGGCTTTTCTGAAAGAAATTGAGAAGGTTTTTGTATCGAAAAAAAGCAAAGGAAAAAGCGAGAAATTTCGAATTGAAAAATTGGGTCCGAAAAGGCGCTCTATCGAATAATAAGGTCCGGCGGGAATTTGAAGTTTTAAAAAGTCCATGAGTGGAGATGTCTCATTATTTTTTGGCGAAAGCCTGACACCTCGGTTGAAGGCACGGCGGCTAATGTCTATTGAGTCCTGCCACGGCTACAGGAATTCTCAGTTGAAAATAACTGTAGTCGTGGCGGGACCCAATGGACATTTGTCGCTGTACCTTTAAGCTGAGGTGTCAGGCTGTCGCAAATAAGTGATAGGACATCTCCATTTATAGACTTTTTGTAATTTTAAATTCCCGCCGGAACTTAATTTTCAATAGAGCACAATTTAACCAATAGAATGGCCAAAACCTTTCGAAGATTAACAGGAATAAGAAAAAGTCTCTCCTAACCCCGGCTTAGATTAAGCTCCGTTCCCATTATTGTTGAAGCTCAGCAAATTTTTTAAAAATTTTTTTATATCGGAAAAGTTTCGGACAAACACCAGCAAGCAGAGAAACAAATTTAAGAAATTCTAAAAAAAAATTTCAAAAAAAATTTTTTTTTTGCAAAGTTATTTTTTAATCGATTTTTTCTTCTCTTCTATTTCAAAACATATTCAAAGTTTCTATTTTTTTTTTCAAAATAAAAATTCAATAGAATTCATCGAAAAATCGCCTTGCTCACTCTTACTATCATCGAGAGAGTGGCTGGCGGCGGGTGTGTTTCGGGGGGAAGGCGGAGAAAGGGAGAAAATAGAGAGAAAAGAGAGAAAAGTGAAATATTATTTGGAATCAAGAGAGATGAGACAGAAGTGATAGATGGTCTTGTTTGCGACCATTTTTCCTCAGATTCGCTGTGTCGCAACGATCTGAGGAAAAGGAATGGAGAATAGTGTCTAGTTTGATCGAATCACTATAAAACAGTTCGTAATACCGTTAGAAGGAGAGCAGCCCATCTTCTCAGAACTTTTAAGACAGCTGAGAACTTGTCCATATTAGAACTAGCTTGGCCTTGTTCTAACCAACTGGTAATAAGAATACACGAAGCTTGAACAGAGTGCTCGTCTTGGTATTAACCAGAACTTCCATAAATCTGGACGAGGTCCAAACCGGCCGAATAAGGACTGAGCAACTCTGAACTATATGACAAACCGTACGTTATAACAGTTCTAGAGACATTGCTTCTGAAGTTCAGAATCTGAACGGACAGCAAAAAGACCCGAAGTAGGTCAGGCTTAAAGGAGCATTCCGTTCAATTTCAACTGGAAAAAGTTCATGGTTAGAACAGCTTTAAACTAAAGTTTTCGACTCAAATTGTTAAGGCGCTCATTGAATAAAAAAAAGAGCTTTTAACGAAGATTCTTGTCGCAACCATTTGATCGGAACTAGCATGTCCAAAACATTGATTTCTGATGAAAACCGGCACAACTAATTCGATATATTCCCGATTTTTTTCAGATTGAAAAACTCGAAGAGAATTTCAAGACATGCTTTTAGTTAGTCATGAAAGAAAAAATGAAACAATGATCATTGAACTGCCATGAAGTGAAGGTTTAGTTCAAAGCCAAACGACCTCAGTACTTGTCATGGATTACGGTTGTATATTACTGAAAACGAAAGTAGTTGAGGTAATTTGCCATTTCATCCTTCAAACGATACTTTTTCAAACATAAATAAGAAATTAGTTCAGTGACTAATGCAAGGTTTAAAATTTATAGTTTGGTTTACATCGATGTTTCTGGCTCGGGTTTGAAAAATGTGGGTTTTGAACAAAGTTTTCGGTTAGGCCGTCAATGATTTGGCCCGGAAACCGCTAGAGGTACACAATTATTAGAAACGCTGGTTATCAGTGATTCTCAAAAAAGGCAGTGACTAATACCAAGAGGGAGCTGATCGAAAAGTCGATTCGAAAAACTATTTTTGTGGAGAGACTTTTGAAGGTTTGCACCTGCGCCTTCTATTTGATAAGCCAATTATTCCCATCATAATATTAAATGGATCCAAAAGAGGGCGGTCATAGAGTTTTGCTTGAACACCTGACTTATCACAAGGCCCGCAAAAAAAGCCTTTATAAACTAACATTTTTGTCACATCGAACTTTTTTTTTGCAAATGTTTATTTATGATGTGAATCGTACAAAAACCAACTATTTTTCTGTTGGATGGATGGGGCTAAATAAATAGTCAGGCAGGTATTAGTCACTATTTTTTCATCGTTTTAGTGTACCCCCAACCATCTATGTATCTTATCGTTGTTTCGATCATTGTTGTGTGTTTGTATATGTGCAGAATTGAAGGGAAAGGAGAAAAGAAGAATGATGTTGGAGATGGTTGTGAGAATGAAGAGCGGAAGGACGGAGAGTCTTGTGATGGGGGAGAAGAAGGCAGGTCGAAAAAGGGGAGAAAACGTCATGTGAATGATAAGGCGAACTGAGGAAAAATTGGTGGGAAATACATCAAAAATGTCTGAGCAAAACGGGAGAAATGGAGAAGATATAGCGGTCCAGAGTGACCTCAAAGAAGTTCTAGAATGAGAAAAAGAGCATTTTCTGCGATTTTCAAGTTGATGGACGTAAATGGAGCTACTCTGTCTCAGAAATACTCTAGTTACAACGATCCAGAACTGGCCGAATGAGAACTGACCGAGTAAGATCTATATGGGCTAAAGTTACATGGAGTAGAACCAACAGAATTTTCTGGTCCCAATTTAAGCCTCGTCTCCTGTACGCCATATTATGTCTGATACAGAAAGTTATCAACGAAATTGTCCTAGTTTTTATGAAACTAGATTTAGTTCCTTTTTTTCTAAAATTTGAAAAAAGAACCGACAGTAATTGCTCGAATTAGGAAAAGAACGACGACCAAACACCGGGTCTTCCGGTTCGAATACACCCTTGAAACACAGAGAAAGACGGAAGTCTCTACTAGAATGATGGGACCATAAAGGGTTGACAGTCTCGGTGGGAATCCGTTTTCAGTTGGATTTTGAAAGGGTTTTGGGTTTTTACACTGATTCTACTATAATCTTCAGTGTCTTCAGGTAGCCTTTTCAGTGATTTTCTACAGTTTTTGGCTTCAATTTTTCGAGGATGTAAGGCAGGTTTTTCCGGGAATTTCCCGTTGACTCTAGGTTGGGATTTGGTAATGAAAGTTGATTTAAACTAAATAGAAAAAGCGAATTCCGATAAAAGAAATGGAGTTTCCCGGAATTTTGCGGAATACGGGACAGGTCAGATAAAGGGCAGTTCTGATTAGGGACACGGTTCTGGAACGGCATACTCCCAAGTTTGCCGTTTATACCGCACTTTTCATCTCTTTCATACTCCTTTCCAGCCAACTTTTCTCCTTTTCAGCTCCACTTCTCAAGTCAAATCTCAATATAATTACCTAACTGATCGCTGCTCATTTTCAGCTCGTCGTCTCCACTCATTTCGCTCTTTTTCCACGTGTCTCCTCCGCCTCTCTTTTCCTCGAGGTTTTCTGGTTGGCCGACGGTGTTATATGGGCGCCCAGGGAGTACCTGCAAATTGATAAGAAAAGTTATTTGGAGAGTATGAAAAAAAGTGAAAAGATATTTCAGGTAAAGTTTTGGTGGGGATCGCAAATCTTGCAGAAATGTTTTTCTGTATGATTTTTTTTTTACAAAATCAGATTAATTAATTTTTGCTTTTTTTCTGCCCAAATTTTCCAACCATTTCTGGTTTCCCTTATCTATTTTTTCTTTTTAACCAAAAAACTGAGCAAAAATGCGACCAAAAAGTTCCTCAGGGGGGCTAAGGCCACTCGTCATAGTGCAAACACGCCGACGGGTCGTTGCGGACCCCCTGAGCAAAAATTTTTAACAGAAAGATGCTTCATGAAAAAGATTCGGGTGAAAAAGCTTGAAGTTCGGATTTGGGTATGCGATTTTAGAATTTGGGTAAGCGATTTTTGGAATTTGGGTATGCGTTTTTTGGGATTTGGGTATGCAATTTTTGAATTTGGGTATGCGTTTTTTGGAATTTGGGTATGCGATTTTTAAAATTTGGGTATGCGATTTTTGGATTTTGGGTATGCGATTTTTAGAATTTGGGTATGCAATTTTAGAAATTAGGCATGCTTTTTTCTGGTTTTTCTTTACCTTTTCATCTGTGGAGTAGAAAATTTCGGTTTTCACGACTTTTGACATGTCACGGGTCTCGTTGCCGATGGTATTGTTGTCGTCCATTAGAGTAGTTTCTGCCTATAAACCAAAAGTTTGAAAAGTATAAAAAAGTGTTTTTATTGAAAAAAAACGACAAAAGCGTGGTATTTTTATTGAAAGAAAGCGATAATTGCTCATTGAGGTCTCATCACGATTCAGTGGAAAATTCCTGTAAGCGAAGAAGAAATTTAACACTGCACCTTTAAACAGAAGTCTCATTCTTTCAAAAGAATTAGAAAAGACAGGAAAATTTTCCAGATTGCTTTTTGAAGCTGTGCAAAAGTCTATTTTTTTTTTTGAAAATCAAAGAAAAAAAACAGAATCTATTTTTTTGAGTAGTTTTGCAGATTTTCAGAGTTTTCAGTGAGAGAAGCTTCTGAAGTCTTCACCAAAAATCAAAGTTTCTTGAACGAATTTTTTTCTGCTTTTTTCCAAATAAAAAGGAAAAACAAAACCAGTGCAATCCCTGAAAATCTGGAGTAAAATAGTTGATTGAATAAACATGTTTATTCAAATTCATGGAGAGATCAACAAGAATAGAAACAATGTGTTTCTGGATGTTGTGAGAATGAGGGAGAAATGAGTATTGACAACTTTTTGAAAAGTTGAAGTATGAGGACATGTGGGCAAGAAAGGCGGGCTCTGGATACCGGTAAAACTGGTAATTTATAGAAAAAAAAACAAAATAAGTTTGAGATTGCACGGGGTTAGACACGTGCGGATAAGGGATACCCAAAACGTCCGATTTAGCGGATTTTTGGAAAAAAAAGCCCGTTTAACTAGAGGCTTTGAGTTGAGTAAAAGAAGCCGGGGTCACTACTTTTTTCCAAACTTATTGATGCCGGAAAATGTCGAGAAAGTTATGGGAAATTTCGAAATTTTTCGGAATTTCCTGGCATATTTAGCAACAAAAAAAAGAAATAGAGTGGGACAGCTGGCTTCGGAATTCTACGAATACACAAAAAGGTGAAGGTTCGACTTAAAGGCGCAATTTTTGAAATAATTTTCTGAAAATTTTATGCATTTTTAAGCCGAACCATGCACTTTTAACAACAGAATTTCATAGAACAACGAGGTTAATTATTGTTGAAGTCATCCTCGATCACAATCCAGTCATCCGGAAGTTCCGATTGTTCAGATTGGGAATTCCACGAGGATTCGCTGTTCATCATCATCATCATTTCCGTCGAACTGTAGAGTTCGTCGCAAGCCACTGGTGTAGCTGGACGGTGTTCCGTTTCGTTGTTCCATTTGAATTGCTCGCAATTGTCAGGAATGCTTGCCGGTGGCAATGATGAGCGGGTAACGGAATTTCGAGGAGGGATTCCTAAGGGAGTCCCCTGAGAGTTGAACTGGTGTTCTTCGAAGTTAGTGCCACCGTCGTTGCTCCATTCGAATTGCTCCCAATTGCCATCAAGTCTTGTCGGTGGCAATGATGTTTTCGAACGGATGGAGGTGTTCGAGATGGAGACATTTGAGCGGGTAACGAAATTTTCAAGGGGGATTCCCATTGGTGTCCCTTGATTATTGCACGCTTCTCGCGCAGTTGAAAGAGGGTTGAACTGATACTCGTCGAGGTTAGTGCCGCCGTCGGGCTCCTCGGGCCAGCTAGCTTCATAGAATAGCTGGTCTTCATCAAAGCCTCTGTCTGGCGATCTGAACGTTTCGATACGTGTACACGTTGGTCCCGAATTTTCATCCTGCGAACTCCAATGTTCCTCATCATTATTTGATCCGAACATGTCATTTTGTTGAGGTTCGTTGTGTGTGTTAAAAAACCTTTGCTTGTCGTACTCGGCCAACAAATGGAGTTTAATTTTCTTCTCGAAATCAATTTCCTTTTCGAGGTTCACAGCTTTCAACTCCATTTTAGCCACACGAAGCTTCGCACTTGCTCGGGATTTCTGGGCACTATTAGTAGTGCGTAGCCCAATTCCATCGCGCCTGTTCTTGGCGATGACCTCCAACTTGGCTTGCAATTGAAGAATTGTCTGAAAATATAAATGATCCTTTATGGGTTTCGTTCGGATGGACAAAGCGCGGAATGTTCGTCTTGCGTTCGCCATCCTTTTGCTATCAAACAAAACTTTTTAGACTTTTTTTTGTAGTACATGTAAAAGTATGAAACTTTTGCGAGAAATTGAAGAAAAAATCGCCAGAAACCCCACGCAAACGGACAAAGACCGGACGGTAAGCGGATTCGCTGGCAGACACTCACCGTCTCCATCACATTTCGAAATTGAATGATATCCGCGGACATGGGAGTTTCGACTTGGCTTCGGAGCATCTCCATCTTTTCGTCTCCGATTTCAAGACGAAATTGCAGGAACTCGTTGTCATTTTGGCGCTTCTGGAGCTTTTTCTCAAGATATTGAATTTTCTCGACGAGCTCTTTCTCCTTCTCTTTTCCCCTTTTCACATAAGCAGCAGAGTGACGAGCATCTCGGGCCTTTTTCATCTTGGAAAAATCCTCGCTAGTCTGAAATTTGGAAGATTTTTGGTTAATGCCATGATCGTTCTGCATACCATTTGTTGAATTTCATTGGACGTCTTACGTTTTCTGTAGCTTGGCAGCACACAGCGTGGCGGCACCGAAGGACGGCGAGCCAAATCAAATGGCTCCACGACGAGCGGGCCTGAACATTTCAAGTAGTCCGATGTGACATATTCTGAAAGAAAAATCATCGTTTGCTTTTAATTCGAAGAGCTGAGTCTGTACCTTTCGCCAGAATTGGCTTGGAAAAGTCATTACCATGACCAACAGCCACTTCTTCGCCCATTCCGGCAATTGACGAAAACGAATCGTTTGCGTTGAAATCAAATTTTTCGTACAAACTTGACATCATTTTGTTTGTGTGTGATTCTTGATGATTGAGTACTGAAAATAAAAAAAAATCAGACCCCACTAAATTTTGAAGCTAATTTCATTTTTTTTTCCCAAAAACTCGAAAAAAACTGGCTCAAAATTGATAAAAATGAAAGATTTTTTTATTAAAAGATGCGGAGAAACATGTTGCTCAGAATTACCACCGACAGTAACCCGTGGGAAACTACCTCTCGCTAGGGGTAAAAAGAGCGGTACATTGAATTGTTCAGCTTGAAATTCACGGAAAAAAGAGTTGAAAAGAGAAAAACTGTAAAATTTTGAGAAAGAAAAGTTCGGTTTTTGAAATGAGATTTTGCTGTTTTTTCGTCAAAAATCGTCAACAAAGGAAAGATTTTCTAGAGAAAATTTTGAATATTTCTGTTAGAAAATAAGTTTCGTCAAAATCTTGAAACATTTGAAAAAATGATCCCAATTTTTCAAAGTAAAAAAAATCCACGTCGACCGGGTCGGGCAGGCAAAAATTTCCATCGGCTCCTATTTTTAGCCTCCCAACCTCGCCAAAAAAAAGCACCTTGGATTCAAATTTGAAGTTAGCCTCACCAAAAAAAAAAAGAAGTCACGAATACACCAGAATTGGAATGCGCTTCGGCTTCATCGAAAACTTCTTTTGGCCAATTAAACTTTGGGCTCCCGTGGTTTGGAAGATGAAGTACGTATTCACGTTTTTCGGTCCCAATCAGAACCCAAAATTTCATCGCGGAAGCTCCAATCATTTTTTAACCCGGAATGAAATTTTTTTGATGTGAAGAATTTCGCCGTCAAACGCAATTGCATCTCCTTCTCCATCGCTTTTTCAATTTCCAGCTTTGCAATTTCAAGCTCCGCCTTCAAACTGCGCAACTTGGTCAATTCTCGGCTTTTCTGTGATGCCAAAGTACTCCGAATGCCTTTTCGTGCTTCGTGTCTTTTTTCACACATTCCAGATGTAAGCACGCTGATCACGAATCTGAAGTCCGTTTTTGTCATCTGGAGTCGATTTTCGTCAAAATCACTGCTGTCATAGAGAATGATCCAGTGGTAGTTAGAGATGCGAATTTCCGTCTTGGGAGTTCCAGTATTGACTTTTCTAGACCGAAATGTTGACTCAATTCGAAAAAAACCTGAAAATCCGCAATTAACCGATGGATTACGAGGGAAAGTTACCTTTCTTTTTGGAATTGAACGGATTTTTTCTGACCATTTTCAACCAATTTTCGAAGGGATGATAAAAATGAGCTTTTCTTTTTGTTGCTCCATCTGATAGGGGCTTCTCCAGAAAATTTCGAAGTTAGAACCTGTGTCGTTCTTCTCAATCAAGATTCTTCATCCTTTCCAGAAAATTCACGAGTTCATCGAAATCATTTCGGTACAATTTTCTAATTTCAGCTTCTGTTTTGAATAGGAAGCTTCATTTCATATCGGCTCGGATCTTCATCATCGGCTCCTTTTAACCAAAAAACTTCTGAGTTTCCGGGGTTTGAGTGAATTCGTACGTATACACGGTTTTGGTCCCTTTTGATGCCAAAGTTTCCAATTTGAGAGCTCCGACCTTTTTCTGCTCCGAAGATGGAAATGTTCAGAGTGTGTGTTCGAAAAAAAAAGAAGGCATTCTTAGAAGGGTTCCTCTATTTCGGTTTCTGAGCTCCATTGAGCCGAGTTTAAGCTAGATGGTGGCCGAAATCCTGGTTCTAGAATCTCGATTTCTTTGAGATTTTTTCTCTTTCAATTTTTGAGTCCTGGACGGTTTTCATCGTTTTCCTCTCTTTTCAAATTGCATGAGACTTCGAATTTCGCTGTCAAACGCAATCGCATCTTCTTCACCATTGCTTTTCCAACTTCCAGTCTTACAATTTGAAGCTCCGCCTCCAATCTGCGCAATTTGCCCAATCCTCGGCTCTTCTGTGATGCCAAAGTTCTTCGAATGCCTTTTCGTGCTTCGTGTCTCTTTTTCACACCTTCCCGACGTTGTTCTGGAGAGCCAGCGAATCAGTTTCCAGAAATCTCACCGGATTCTGAAAATTCAAAAAAATTTTGTTCGTTGCGAGGAAATTAATTTGATACCATATCCTGAATTTCGAAATAATTTTTTTGGCGAACAAATTCATAAAACTTAATGGTTGGAAATAATTCGAAGTGACATTTTCTGAAAAAAAAAACGTTTTTCTTCAAATTTTTCAGCCAAAACAAATACCTTTGACAAGAATTTGAGAACTTTTTATCTGACAAGATCATTGATCATTTTCAATTCAGATGAGACAGAAGACCACGTTTTACGTCGAATAGGCAATACTCTGTAACGGAGCGTATTTGCACTCATTTTTTTCGAATTTTTGCGGAATTTCGCTCTAAAAGCTACATTTTCAAAAAGATAACGTTAGGAAAGATAACCGAAGTATAAGTTTGAAAAACAATACGAACATTTTTCAAAAAGTTTTATTTAATTAATTGAATTCACTGTTAATGAACATAAAGACAATTTGAGAATTATAAGAAAGTTTGCGAATAACAATAAAAAGAATGTGGGATGATGAAATGATATGGTTCGTAGAAATATGAAAGAAGGGTTTGATTTGGAAAAGGATAGAAGTGATTAAAAATTGAATAAACTTAAGGAATTGGAAAAAATTGATAAAGTTCGAAGGGTAAATACAAAAAAGAACAGTTCGGGGAAAACGAAGGTAAAAATAACAAATTGATAGTGAAAATGTAATACGGTTAGGGATATGAAGGTAGGTAAATGATGTGAGATTATAACGATAATAGTTTGTATTCATGAACACTTGAGGAACTTTTTTACGTTGGCAAAAATGAAATGTAGAAAACTCATGGAAATCCTCAAAACAATTTCCATTGAAATCAGTTTTTCGAACATTTCAAAAGAGGACTGAACTCATATTCGCTTGTCATCAATTTCGATTCATTTTTTCATTCTGATTTTGGTTTTCCTCATGAATTTTCTCGAAATCGTTTTTAAGAGGTACAAAACAGCGTTTGAAAGCATGACTGGGCACAGTTCGATGACCAAGTACTGTTGAAAAAATAAAGTTTGGGCTAGGATTTTTAAAGTTGGCACCGAGCAAACGGCATCAATTTTCGCAACTCTCACGCAGTTTTACTTCTTGATTTTTGCTGTTTTCGATGAAAAGGAATACAAATTTCAGATTGTTGCTGTTTTCAGCTTTTAAGTTGCGTGTAAGTGAAGGGATTATTTGTGTCCGCCGCCCCACGAGTCCCATGCGTGAAATGTGCCAACACCTTCGCTGACGTAAAAAAGTGTAGGCACCGTTGACGCACTTCGCGTTTTTTGGCGGCAGTTCAAATTATGTTTTCAACCACGAAATTTTGCAAAAATTTTCAGCAAGTATTGACGTCAAAATGAAAAAATTTTACCGAAAAAGCCTAATTTGAGCTAATCATGAAGCCTTTTTGCTCATTAATTCAGTTTGATGATTTAAAACTATATCTTTATTCAGTTTCACCGGTGTGCAACTTCTTGCTCAAATAACTTTTTTCATACATCTTCAATTTTCGTATTCTTTTGATTTTTAGTGAGCTAAGCTTCTAATCTAAAAAAGGTTGCGTTTTGTTTTTCGAAAAATTGAAAAAGAAGTTAGATTTTGGCGGAACAAAAGTTTTTCAGTTGAAAATTTCGTATGAAGAAAAAGTGCGCCAGCGTCTTTGCTGGCGCATATAAAAGAGGGGCGGAGTTTTCGGTACAAGGCACATTTCGTGTGTGGGACTCCGTGCGCCCGCCGCTCTTGCGTTTTCAGGAGGAGGTCGTTGGCTCGGTGCCAACTTTAGTATTTCTTGCTCAGACTTTATTAGTAACGAATGAAGTTGAGTTCAATCCTTTTTTAAAGGAAGACTGAACTCGGGTTTTTTTTAAATTTCAAATTCTGATGCAGTTTTTTATTCTGCTTATTTTCTTTCACTACGACTACACTCAAAAATCACTCTAAATGGGTGAAAACACGGTGAATTTTTTCGAACGTGATTTTGAATTCTTTTCCGCGCGTTCGATTTTTGTAGTGGTCGCAAATTGTTTAATTCGCTGAGTATCGACTCTGTTAATCATGCAACTACGTATCCTCTTAAGACTACGTATCCGCTTAAGCACGTAAAGCTGAGTCGCTACGCAGTGAGCTTGCGACCATCAAAAAATAAAAACGCGCGAAAAAAAAATTCAAATCACGTTCTAATAAGATTACCGTGTGAAAACGGTGTTTGGAAGAAACACGCAATACAGATTTTTGGCCTAGGATCCGACAAGTGTGCGCTTGGCGAGCGTTTTTTTTCAAATTCCTTGGATGTGAACCTGTACGCGGCCATACCTTCAAACGTCTTTTTCTACCGTTTAGAGTGATTTTTGAGTGTAGTCGTAGTGGAAGGAAATGATCAGAATAAAAAACTGCATCAGAATTTGAAAAAACCCGAGTTCAGTCCTTCTTTAAAACATAAAAATGTTCCGCAAGGATTCATGAATTGAACAAAATAATGAAAGCTTTTTTTGAGAGTCAGAAGAATGGTGGAATCATGGGGAACTTGAGGTACTGATGTGCAGAAAATGATATGCTTTAAAAAATTACATAAAACTACTTGGGGATTCCTTGAAGGGGTGTCTACCGCTATCATGGAGGCTGACAGTTAGAAAGAAGTGAGGAAGAACAAGTAGTTGAAAAACAGTGAAACGGGTTTCTAGACAAGACTATTAAAAATTAGGCAACCGGGCTACTCTGAACGAATCATAACTGGACGAATCAGAACTGACCCTCATAAGAACCGACCGTATAAGAACTGTCCCGGATGAGAACTTTTCGATTGCACAAAAAATGTTCCAATTGAATCCATAGACATATATGATACCTTTTTTTTCTGAACCGTGGCCTAAAAAATTCTGTTTTATTTGGAAAAATCGTCACTTTACGATAGTGGAACAATGATTTTGTGACTCGGTAGCAAAATCGAATTTTCAGTTTTTTTTTTCAAAACGATAAACTTGGACTACTAGAGGTACAGTTTTTCATACAGTTTCTGGATACAATCGGAACATTTTCCATACTTTCTAGGGTACTTTTTTCTATAACGTAAAACCTGTAATAGAAGGGCACCTAGAATAAAGGAAGTCATAACTTTCGAAGTGAAAAGAAGAATTTGAGGGGTGGGATAGAAAAAAGGAACCATTAGTGCCTCGTCTGAAGATCACTGAGTCTTGTTCTTGATTTTTCGAGAAAAAAATCAATTGTCCCAATTGAAAATTTGATGAGCGGATAGACGTAGAAGAAGTAGAGGAGTAAAAATCCCGTAATAGAAGGGCATTTCCAATAGAGCAAAAGTAGTCAAAACTTTCGAAGTGAAAAGAAGAATTTGAGGGGTGGGAGAGGAGGAAAGTGGGAAATGAATTTTCAGAGAAAATTCCAGAATTACCATCTATGGAGTGTTGAATTCCAGAAGAAAATATCATCATCGTGTCATCTTGGAGTGGATTGATTCTTCAGAAAAAGTCCAAAATGGAAAATTGTTGAGTGAATAGAAGAAGAAGAAGTAGAAAAAATAGGGAGCATGCCAAAAAATTGCCGAATTTCAGAAATCTTCGACCATGTCGGTTTCTGAGCTCCATTGAGCCGATTTTAAGATAGATGATGGGCGAAATTCTGGTTCTTGAATCGCGATTTCTTCGAGAACTTTTCTTTGTTCATTTTTGAGTCCTGGACGGTTTTCATCGTTTTCCTTTCCTTCCGAATTGCTCGAGGCTTCAAATTTTGCCGTCAAACGCAATCCCAGCTCCTTCTCCGTCGCTTTTTCGATTTCCAGCTTTGTAATTTCAAGCTCCGCCTTCAAAAAGCGCAATTTGGCCAGTCCCCGGCTCTTCTGTGATGCCAAAGTGCTTCGAATGCCATTTCGAGCCTCCTGTCTTTTTTTCACATCTTCCAGACGCTTTTCCACAGATTTGATCGCTATTTCAGTCTGCATCTCTTTCACGATCAGCTCTACTGGTATTTTCACCTCTTTTCTCATTTTCTTCATTTCTTTTTTCCCGATTTTCAGACGACTTTTCAGACGATTGTTACTTCTTTTGAGCTCTGGTATCTCGTCCTCCAGCTTTCTCTGTCGATCGGCCAACTCTTCTTCTCTTTCCCTTTCTAGCTTTTTATACTTGGCACTGTATTCTCGAGATTTTATTTTTTTGGAGTTTTCCGGAGTCTGAAAATTAAAACTGATAAAGTTTTTTTTTTTGGGAAAAAGTTTGGATTCCGAGATGACCACATCTTTTTGCTTGATTTTATAAAACAAAAAAAAAGACAGTTAATGATACTTAAAAATAATGTTTTGGATATTTAACTCGCTCTATCTGAGAAAATCGACCAGCACTAGCACTAAAAAAGTCAAACTGGTCCGAGCTGTCTGATGTTTAGCACACATCTACCCCCAAGGGTCCTCAACAAAAAAGTTCATATCAGATTTGGCTCCGCCCCCTTGATCCAGATAAAAATCGATAATTCATCGAATTTGACCGGCGTTCGGCCTAATTTTCCTGTAAGAGATAGAATCAAGATCTGAACGGAAATGAACTCCTGGCATGTTTTTGAGCATTTTTTGTATTTTGAAGAAAATTCTAACTCCACGTCTTCAGGGTGAAATTTTCGAAAATCTTTCAAATTTGTCACTTTTTTCCAGAAAAGTCGATTTTTGAGGCCTTAGATGCCCCAAATACAGGGCATTTTGACATCATAATATTAATCTACGCACAATTTGGGTCTTAGGGGTACATTTTCCGAGACGATTCACCGCGGCCTTCGGGGGGTTTTGGAGCCGTTTATATCTCATATGCCCCAAAAATCCATGTATCCCTATACATGCTGAAAATGTTCATAGTCACGGATTTCAAAAATATTTTTATCGAATGTTACCCTACTCATATCTAACACATTCGCAAAATTTCAGCTCATTTGAATCACTTCTGTAGGAGTGGCACTACTTCAAAAAAATTATCACACAATCTACACATCGAAAATTCACATATTTCAATTTTCAATATTTCTTTTCAAAACTGTTCTAGAAAGTCCCACATTTTCCTAAATAATTGTTTTAGAAGAAAATATGATTTAAAAATTGATTTCCAAAAAAGTTTAGGTTACGAGATCATCAACTTGTCATGACAGGTTCACATAGGCCGGAATATGGCTGCAATCCAGCTATTAGGTCATGACTGAACTCGTATTTTTGATTGAAATGAGTGTTCAGCAGTTTGTCGCCCTTTCTGAAACAGTTTTGGAAAGAAATATTGAAAATTGAAATATGTGAATTTTCGATGTGTAGATTGTGTGATAATTTTTTTGAAGTAGTGCCACTCCTACAGAAGTGATTCAAATGAGCTGAAATTTTGCGAATGTGTTAGATATGAGTAGGGTAACATTCGATAAAAATATTTTTGAAATCCGTGACTATGAACATTTTCAGCATGTATAGGGATACATGGATTTTTGGGGCATATGAGATATAAACGGCTCCAAAACCCCCCGAAGGCCGCGGTGAATCGTCTCGGAAAATGTACCCCTAAGACCCAAATTGTGCGTAGATTAATATTATGATGTCAAAATGCCCTGTATTTGGGGCATCTAAGGCCTCAAAAATCGACTTTTCTGGAAAAAAGTGACAAATTTGAAAGATTTTCGAAAATTTCACCCTGAAGACGTGGAGTTAGAATTTTCTTCAAAATACAAAAAATGCTCAAAAACATGCCAGGAGTTCATTTCCGTTCAGATCTTGACTCTATCTCTTGAAGGAAAATCTGGGCGAAGGCCGGTCAAAAAAGATGAATTATCGATTTTTTATCTGGATCAAGGGGGCGGAGCCAAATCTGATATGGACTTTTTTGTTGAGGACCCTTGGAGGTAGATGTGTGCTAAACATCAGACAGCTCGGACCAGTTTGACTTTTTTAGTGCTACCCTCCACAGGCCAATGCTCGGTTTTCTCCGGTAGAGCGAATTAAAATTTCACCAGATAAGCTAAAGGTAAAGCCTGTGCGGACACACTGCGATTTAGGCTCCGCCCATTTCGGCGGGATTCCGAATAATCATACCATTTTTTCGACTGTGCTGATCGTTCGATGTCGTTTCCGATGCCACGGTGGTGGTGGCTCAGTTCTCCCTGTCGGTTCACTCAAACTTCTTCCCGGGAGGCGAGCAAGACGTGGGTGGTCTGAAGATTCCAGAATCAACGGACCCGAAGACATGAGATAATCTGAGTCGATGTATTCTGAAGTGAGATTTCGGTTTTAAGGATATTTTTGCGAAAATTGATGACCGGTGGTAATAGTCGGCAGATGATTTGATGAATTGAATGAATTGTGTTGGCGTGACGATCGCAAGAATTCCTCTTTTGTCTCGTATCGATTGTTTATTTCGAACAATGTGATATCCTGTAAAAAAAAACCAAAAATTTTTAGAACTGAAGAAAATTGCGAATTACTTCACTGTTTTACAAAAAAGTGGCGAATTAAAGGCGCAACGGCAAATGTGCACCATGTATCGTGGCGCTTACAGTTATATTATCCTAAAAGTTACTGTAAGCGCGATGAGATATCTTGGACATTTGCCGGTGCTTACAGCCCTCCTCCCCTCCCTCAATTTAGGATTTGAAAACCACTTTGTCAACAGAGCGCGTTTGCCAAGTTACCTTTCCATTCCAACCTTTGTTTTCCACTTCAAGAGTGTCATTTCCCCCGAAAGTTTCAAGATTATCAGTGAAACTGATGTCTTGAAAATCATCCGATTCGATGTCAAAGAAATACTCATCTTTCTCAAAATTTCCAAGGAAATCCAAATTACTGAATTCCAACAGATCTTCCGAATCTGTGATATCCGAAGGATAGAAATCATTTTGAATTGATTCTGACGTTTGTGTTGAAATGGTAGATACCTGCAATCATTGTCGTTTTTATAAAATTGCATCATCGGTGATTGCTCAAAAAAGTTCGAGTGAGGCAAACCACGTCTTTTTTGCAAAATCTAGAAATTTTTCCATCCAAAATTTTTACTTTTTTCGGTGAAAAATACTTTTAAAAAAGAAGATTTTGGTGCGAAAATTGTAAATTTCACTGAAAATTAAAAAATTAAACTATTGAGTCCAGTGGGGCGCGTTTGCTCCACGTTTCAAAAATCTAATATTTTGCGTCATTTTTTTCGCCAAAAATAGAAAAAAGCGTTTTTTTTTGTAAATTTAGGTGATTTTCCTCCGGAATTTCGACCGAATTGAAAAAAAAAACATTACTTACAGGATAAATCGTTGCCATCTTCTCCACTTCAATAATCTCTTCTACACTTGGCAAACTTTTCAATGAACCAAATGTTCCCAAATCCAAGTTCATCAGATCTTCTAAACCTGAATCGTCTGTGGTATGATTGTTTTCTGCATTCCAAATCTTATTATTTTGGAAATTTTCAGCCAAATCAGTATGAAAGAGTTCTGAAAAATCATTCGAATCAGTGCCATTGAATCCGTCGAAGCCTTCTTGATTCTGATGAGATTTTTGTGTTGTGAAGGTATGCTGCAATTATTGGAATAAAATGGTTAGGAAAAAATGCATAAAAATCGAAATTTTAATGACTTATTAGCATTTCTAAGCTAAAATTCGAACTCCCTTACATCGAAAAATCAAAAATCAAGAAACAAAACTGACTGCGGGAGATTCGCAAAAATTGCGTGCCGCACTTGCATTTTAAAGAAGAGGTCGTTGGCTCGGTGCCGAGTTTAAAATTTTAGGGTCATTGCTCATGTCGGAAGGCTTATGCTTACCGGATAAATGAACTCTGTTTCAATGATCTCCTCATCACTTGCCAATGAGTCAGAGAATTCTGAGTCCAGAATTTCCAAGCCATCAGAATCCAAACAGAATGTGATGGGATTGTAGGTGACCACTTCGTTCTTCAAAATGTTTTGATTATTATAGTCAACGGAAGCGTCTGCATACCCGCTCTAATGTCAACCCCGCCCACTTCGTCAAAATAGTTCTCCCTTTAGAGATAGCGGCCAGGCACGCAGACAGTAACGTGTCTGGCCGCTCTCTCCAAAAGCAGAACTATTCTGATGAGGTGGGCGGGGTTGACATTAGAGCGGGTATGCAGACGTTTGCGTTGACTAAATAGGGTTTTCATTAGGCTTCTCTTGCTGACTTACATGATAAATCTGGTCCTCTTCAACGATCTCCTGTTCAGTTTTCAAGCTTTCCATAGAGCTCGAAATTCCTAAACGCGGACTCATAAAGTTATCCGAATCGTTGGAATAGTAGTTGACCATTCTGTCCATGTTTATTGACACCAGTCTGAAAAATATTAGTGAATTTATAGGAATTCAATTGAACTCAATTAGAGTTTTTTTTTTCAAAAGTAAAAAAGGAAGGTTAAACCAGCACTGATTTGAAAAAAAAAAACAAAACAAAATTTCGATTTTATTCAAAAAGTTGGTCAAATCAAAAACCACAACGAGAATCGATGAAAATAGGAACACGTAAGAATAATAACGACATGTCTGGATGCTGGTATATTATAGATGCCATCCTATTAGGGGTAGGTAGCAAGCAGAATCGTTGAGAAACCCGTAAAAACTGAATTACAACGGCATGTCTCTCTATTGTTTGAACCACATGTTTGGGTGCCGCTATATTAGAGGTGCCGTTCTATTCGAAGGAGGGGTACCTGTGTAATAGAAGTTTTACAATAGATAAGAGTTAGTGGGATACAGAAGCTAGCGAAAGCGAAATAGATAAACACATATCTGGATTGTGGAATACTAGAGATGCCGTTCTATTAGGGTGCCGGTGTAACAGAGGTTTTACGGCGAATAGAAATAAGTGAGATACAGTAGCGAGCAAAAGTGAGGGTACTTCTGGTAGTAACTCATTTGAAACAACACTGATTAGTCTAATTTTATCAAACTTTCTGTTTTTTGAAGATGATTTTTTCTTTGAGAGTGGAAATTGTAGCAACAAAAAATGAGTAAACGACGGGTTCAAGACAGTGATACTGGTAGCAGAGTTGCACTGTGTTCCGAATTCCGGCTGTTTTTTCACTTCCGTCAAAGAAATTTTGATTCCGAGTTCCGAATTCCGTTTTGAGACCAAATTTAAGACTTTCGACGTATCAAAACAATCGAAATGTCGAAAATTTCCCCAATTTTTGACAATTTTGTGAGAGTTTCCACTTCCCACTTGCTACTGCCGAATTCCGTCTAGAAAAGTTTGATTCCGGCTTCCGACTATTGACTTTCGTCTTAGGAATTCCACTTCTGACTTCCAACTTCCGAAATATTCACATTTGTCCCGAGTTGATTGTGTGATTGCAGACGGTCAAACTCCAAAAGGTATTCAAGGAAGTTCTATTGGAGCGCCTCAGCTTGAACCAAGAATTGGACTGCTTTGTGTTCTCAGCAATGTTGATATTGGCGTGATTTGAAATCGGTTTACCGAGCGATTTTTCCGATTACTGTATGTGACACCTCGTATACGTTGGCAATATCCTTTTTTTCCAGGTCGGTCAGAAGAAACCAAACGCTGAAGTGATACGGTATCGAAAATGAGCTTCTCCGGTTCTGCGTTCACAAGACGATATCCTGAAGTAACAATCTAAAATGAATCTATGGGTTTAGTTTATACCGAGATTCTTCCAAGCTTCATATACCGGTCATCGTGCCATCCTGCATTTGTCTCATCGACGACAAGGCTCTGGATCGCATAATCATCACTGGGTCGCCAGAGCTCCGATTCGTTGAGCCCGCGAAAATTCATTTTTCAAACGAAAACGTTGTGTGTCGCGTCGATTCCAGTTGACTTCAGTTACTGGATACCAGTTGATTATGAAGATGGTACAGTGCCAATTTCTTATATTGAGATGAAGCGTGGTTGTACTAGTTGCCTCTCAGCTACTTCGTAATCATTGGTCCTGGATTGTCGAAGTGTTCATTTCTTGAGATCAAACATGATTCATTTTCCTTCTCCAAAACTTGGTTTTTCCGAAAACCTTCCGAATTTCCATGTTTTGGGTACCTACAACTATTGCTATAATAATTCTGAATTTGAGAATTTTCAGCTTACTCACCTTGCCGTTTCCACACGCATGGAAGAATGAGCTATGCAAACGCGCTCCTTCAAAAACGCAAACAACCGTTGCCTGAGTATTCAACGTTTACGCACGTTGTATGTGCGTCTCCTCCTGAATTCATCAACTTCTCCGAATCCAAATCATCCGTGTTTGAATAGAAGTGCGCTTGGATGTGGAAGATGTTCTGCAAAACTTTGTTGTTAGTATTCATGGTGATAATTTCAGATCTTTTATGGTAATTAAGGTTCGCTAAACCAGTATTGATTTCAAGAATTTAATAAATATAATAAGAGTGATTTTATTTTTAAAAAAGTAGTTCGTTAGTTGTAATTACTAAATAATAATAATTGAGGCCCTAATTCATCGAAACGTCAACAATTTCAACTTCGAGTCTTCGTCCTTTAGATTTTTTGAGATTTGTTCGTTCTCCATAGTTTTCCGTCAATCACAGCTGGTTAATGGATGTACTTAATTTGAAAATAGAAATTGGCCATTTTGTTTGATTTTCAGCTTTTTCTCGTCTTCGTTGAGATGCAATGGATGCAGTCTATTCCAATTTATTTAATCCTTGGTTTTCTTATTCTCGGTTCTTCCTGGTTGAATTTCTGCATTTTTGTCTTTTCCGATCCAACCTTCTTTTTCGCTCTGTTTCTTCCACCAGCATTTGGTCGGACAACCTGAAAGATTATCCTGTTTTGAATTTCTGGTTATTAGTTTTACCTTTTCATTTTGTTCCAATTTTGAATCATTGCCATCGTAATATAGTCAACGCAAGCGTCTGCATACCCGCTCTAATGTCAACTCTGCCCACCTCGGTGAAATAGTTTTCAACTCAGAGACAGTGGCCAAAAATGCCATAATTGAACAATAAGGAGGCTGCTCCATTGTTCAACATTTCATTGAATAATTATCTTCTATTCCACATAGCACTCCATCTCATAATCCAAAAAATCCTTTCTGCTGTGCTTGTCATGGAATTCTCGGTGATGGTGGTAAACGCATCTCGCATTATTTTTTCTCATTAACAAAGCTCTGGATATCATAATTATTTGCTCTAAGTCCTGAAAAATTAAAGTGTTCTTTAAGGCATTTGAGAACCAATCACGAAAATGTTACCGGATTTTCACACATTTTTGTTGTAATGCAATTATTGCACTTTTGTCCTTTTCCAAGTTAATTTTTTTGCTCCTTTTGTCTTCCAACATTCGAGCAGAACACCTGAAAGTTGAAACTCTTCAGTTTTCTAGTTGGTGAAATCCATCATACTGCATTCCAGTTTCACTTTGAATGAATGCTATTACTTATTTGCGAAAGCCTGACACCTCGCTTTAAAAACGCAGAGATAAATGCCCATCGGGTCCTGCCACGTTCTGTTATTTTCAACTGAGATTTCACATTTGATGACATCCCGAGAGAGCTGCCAATAAGGTTCGGCTAGTAAGGCCAGTTCTTGTAATTTTCTTGATCGACGAGGCTCCGGATTTCTTCATCGTTTGAATTGTCGATGTGTTCACGAAGACAGCCAAGCCTATACTTTCAAATTAATAATAGTTGTGCAAGGAATTCAAATGTTCCTTTTCGCGGCTGGTCCGCCCAATTTCACTTTGCACCGAACCGGAGGTGATGTTCATGAAAATTTTCTTTTTGGAAGACCAGTACAAATTCATTTTCCGGAAAATGAATTTGAAATTTTAAACTCTTCATTTTTTTTTGTATTTACTTTACCTTCTCCATTTGGCCGAATCAATGCTGTCGTGACAAAACAAACGAGAGAAGCTGAGAATTCGCTCAAAAAATTCATAGATACAGCTGTTGGTATTGAACTTGGTATCTTTTGCTCCATTTCATCTTTCAGAACTCGGACGGACCATCTGAAAGTTGAAAATGTTCAGTTTTCTTGCTATTCGTTTTACCTTTTCGTGTTCCACTTTCTATTCGAATCAATCAACTTCGAGTTAACCACCGCATAGAAGTCTGAGCGTTCGCTACCGTCTGACCACATTCAGCTTTCTTTTTTAAAAATTAACATTGGAAAGAGCAGCCTTGAAATTTCATCACAGCTTTCTCTCAGCAACTTGTTCTGGTGAAACAGCGGCGAATGCGGGGTTTCGCAGTAACAAATTTGCACCTTCGATTCAACGAAGCTCATCGTGCAAAGACCGATATAGTAAAACTGTTTTTGTAGTCCAAGTGAACTTTATTGCTAGTTGTGCAGCAGAGCTGGGCGGAATTCCGACATTCGCCTTCCGTTTGTCTGCGTCTCTCCCTTAGGATGTGTTGTTTTGCTCCTCTCTCTCCCCCTTCTTCACAGAACTCGAGTTATCTGAAAATTGAACCATTTTAAATTTAAGTTTTCAATAATTCTTATCACCTTTCACTTTTTTATTTTATTTATAGTAAAGTTGAGAATTCGCTCTAACCGTACCCAGCCCACATTCGGCCGCATCCGAGAGACATCACAGCCAAAGATTGAAAAAACAGCATCATTTTTTCACTTTACCAATTGAACACTTAACAAGAACTGTCGCTTATCAGAAGTTTACCGCATTACTTCGGCAACGTTGGGACATCATATGGCATGCCTGAAAAAAGTCGATTTTCAACATAAACAAAGTGTTTGAAACATTTTTGCACAAAAAAGTTTTTTTGAAAACTTTTTCAACCACTTCCCGTTTTTTACTACTGAAAACGCGCGAAATCGAGAAAATTGGCCTAATAACTAACGAGTCCCGAAAAAATGGCTTCCCCGTGTTTTCCCCTTTTTTCGTTTCGAGACCCAACCTCTCCTCAACTCTATGCTCCTTCCGGCATACTGTAGCTTTTTAAAACTTATTATGCTATTTTTCCTCCCTCTCTTTTTTTCACGCGCTCGTGATTTCTCGGAAAGGCCACATTCTAGAGATCACAGCCAAAGTATCAAAAATGATCACATTTTTTCACTTTCTCTTTTTTTCAAATTGAACACTTCAAACTCTCAATTTTCAGATGCTTCTTCCAAACATCGGCTCACTTGAAAATAGAACATGATCGATACTTATTTTCGACAGAGGTAACAGACCCAAAAATTACAACAATAAATTTGTCTCTTTGTTCCAGATGGAATTGAACACTGAAGTGATACGGTATTGAAATTCATGGTTTCAACTCATTGCAAGTTACCTGACTCCCCAACTCTTTGGAAAATCGACCGAAGAGGTGTATTATGGTGTGTTGAAGAAATATGCGAGCCGAACAAGAAAGGAATATTTGATCATTCTATTGAACGTCACATTACTCACATAACATGATTTTTCTTCTCCAAAACGGGTTTCCCGAAAACCTTCCAGATTTCCGTGTGTTGGGTACCTACAACTATTGCTATATGAATTCAGTATTCAAGAATTTTCAGCTTACTTACCTTGCCGTTTCCACACGCATGGAAGAATGAGCTATGCAAACGCGCTCCTTCGAATACGTGAACAACCGTTGCCTGAGTATTCAACGTTTACACACATTGTCTGTGCGTCTCCTCCTGAATTCATCAAATTCTCCGAATTGCGAAAGATGTTCTGCAAAACTTTGGTGTTAGTATTCATGATGATAATTTCGGAATTTTTGAGGTAATTAAGGTTCGCTAAACCAGTATTGATTCCGAGAATTCAATAAAAATAATAAGAGTGATTTTATTTAAGAAATTAGTACATTAGTTATAATTACCAAATAATAACTGAGGTGCTAATTCATTGAAATGTCAACAATTTCAACTTCCAGTCTTTGTCCTCCAGATTTTTCGAGATTTGTTCCTTCTCCAGAGTTTTCCGTCAATCACAGTTGGTTAATGGGAGGGCCATAACTTGAAAATGGAAATTTGCAATTTCGTCTGATCTTCAGCTTTTCCTCGTCTTTTCTGAGATGCAATGGATGCAGACTATTCCAATTTTTTCATTCTTGTTTTTCTTCTTCTCGATTCGTTCTGGTTGCATTTCTGCACTTTTGTCTTTGTCTGATTCTACCTTCTTTTCGCTCTATTTCTTCCACCATCATTTGGTCGGATAACCTAAAAGTTGAACCTGTTTTGACTTTTCAGTTTTTAATTTTACCTTTTCCATTTCTCTTCCACTTCGAACCATTTCCGTCGTAATATAGTCAACGCAAACGTCTGCATACCCGCTCTAATGTCAACCCCGCCCACTTCGGCGAATTAGTTCTAAACTCGAAGAGAGCGGCCGAAAGCCATCAATGTTAAACGATAAGGAGGCTGCTCCAATTCAGTCTATTTCCAAGCTAATCTTTTCGCTCCTTCTCTCTTCCAACACTCGAGTTGAACACCTGAAAGTTGAACATGTTCATTTTCCTAGTCAGTGAAAAAAGTCATACCGCATTTCAGTTTCACTTTGAATGGATGCTATTGCTTACTTGCGAAAGCCTGACACCTCGCTTTAAAAACGCAGAGATAAATGCCCATCGGGTCCTGTCACGTTCACACTTATTTTCAACTGAGAATTCACATTCGATGACATCCAAGTGAGCGGCCAATAAGTTCCGGTTAGTAAGATCAGTTATTGGATTGTTCTCTTTCGACAAGGCTCCGGATCTCTTCATCGCGTGAATTATCGATGTGTTCATGAAGAGAGCCAAGTGCGTATTCTCAAATTGATAATAGTTGTGCAAGGAATCCAAATGTTTCTTTTCGCGGGTGGTCCGCCCACTTTCACTTCGCACCGAACCGAATTTCGTGATTTCATTTCTTTACTCATCATCTTTTTGAGTTTGGAATTGTTTTTCCCGATCCAGTGTTTTTTTCGCTTTTTTTTCTTCTTCCAGCAATCCGACCGAACCATCTAAAATTTTTAACTTTTCAGTTTTTATGTATTCACTTTACCTTCTCCATTTGGCCGAATCAACGCTGTCGTGAAAAAAGCTCATAGATACAGCTATTGGGATTGATCTTGGTATCTTTTGCTCCTTTTCATCTTTCAGAGTTCGGACGCACCATCTGAAAGTTGAAGCTGTTCAGTTTTTTTGCTATTCGTTTTACCTTTCCTGCGTTCCACTTTCATTTCGAGTTGAAACCACCGCATAGACGTCTGAGCGTTCGCTATGGCTACCGTCTGACCACATTCAGCTTTCTTTTTTAAAAATTAACATTGGAAAGAGCAGCCTAGAAGCTTCATCACAGCTTTCTCTCAGCAACTTGTTCTGGTGAAACCGCGGCGAATACGGGTTCTCGGAGTAACAAACTTGCACCTCGGATTCAACGGAGCTCATCGTGCTATGACCGATATAGGAGAAAACTGTTTTTGTAGTGAACTTTATTGCTAGTCGTGCAGCTTTTCTCGCGTTTCAACAAAGTCTTTCCTCCGCTGTTTCACCGGAACAAATAGCTCATGTCGGAAGGATTGTGCTTTGCGTGCTCCATGGTTGGCTTTTTCACGGGTGCGAGGTAGATTCGAAGCGACACGTTAAAAAAAACCCAAATTGTGTCTGCGTCTCTCCCTTTTGATGTGTTGGTTTGGTAATGTTGAATGTTCTGTTTTTTCCGAGCCTATTACACCTCTTCACAGAACTCGAGTTACCTGAAAATTGAACCATTTTAAATTTCAGTTTTCAATAATTCATATCACCTTTCACTTTTTTAATTATATTTATAGGGAATTTGAAAATTCGCTCTAGCCGCACCCACATTACCCACATTCGGCCGCATCCGAGAGACATCACAGCCAAAGATTGAAAAAAGAGCACCATTTTTTCACTTTTCCAATAGAACACTTCAAACAGACAATTTTGACGAATCGGACTGTCCCGTATCAGAACTTCACCGCATTACTTCGGCAACGTTGGAACATCATATGGCATGCCTGAAAAAAGTCGATTTTTAAAATAAACAGAGCTTTTGAAACATTTTTCTACAAAAAACTTTTTTTGACACATCTTTCCGTCTTTTCACGGCGGAAAAAAGCGCAAAATCGAGAAAATTGGCCTAAAAACTAAAGAGTCCCAAAAAAAAACCACTTTCCCTCTTTTCGTTTCGAGACCCAACCTCTCCTCAACTCTATGCGTCTTCCGGCATAGGGTAGCTTTTGAAGTTTTTCACGCTACTTTTCCCTCTCTCTTCCTCGCGCTCGTGATTTCTCGGAAAAAAACACATCGGAGATATCACAGCCAAGAAAGCATTTTTTTTCTCACTTTTTCAAATTGAACACTTCAAACTCTCAGTTTTCAGGTGCTTCTTCCAAACATCGGATCGCCTGATAACAAAAGTTATGCAATGATTTACGTCACAGTTCAAACGAACATACTCGAATAGTCCAAAACGTCATGCCATTCTTCGTTTCAAAAGAGTTTCGAACGAACGTGATATGGAATCGCTGTTGTTTGCCGATTTGATGCCTATGATTTCAATTCATTCCAAGTTGCGTGTCTCGCTCCAATCCTCTGGACAATCGACCGGTTTATTGTGGCGTGTTGCAGTGTTACGCGAGCCGCACAAGGAAGAGGCTTGGATCATTCTATTGAACGTAACATTACTTCTTTTTCCATTATTTTGAAATGAATATTTCGAGCTTTCCCATCAAATTCAATCCCATTTTATTCTTCACTATTCGCTCAATTCAAACTTTGGGCAATTGCAATTTTATTACTTCGTTGGTTTCTTTCGTCTTGGTTTAGCAGCAATTGTCACGGGGAGTGCACCACAGCAGCAAGTTCATTCCAAGCAAAGGTTTTCGAGGGAGTTGCGTCGCGGTCTGCGAAGTTTGTCCGAGAAAATCATGCCAAATTTGAAATTGTTAGCGATGAAGCGTGCTTCCGTGAGAGCGGCCAAGTAAGTCACCATCCGTGCACGACAAGGAGGCCGTGAGTGTTGGATTTTGCTAACAAATTATTTTCCCATAAATGTTTTCAATTTGAATACTCCAGATTTCTAATTCCGTCTTCTTTCCCTAAACATAGGACCGCCTGAAAATGGAATTTGTTCTAAATACTCGGTTGTTAGTATCACCACTTCACAGGGTCGCCAGAGCCATTCATTTTTTTGTACGAAAGCGTTGCGTGTCGCGTCGCGTCTACTGGACTCCAGTTGGTTCTGAAATTGGCACAGAGACAATAATACCAAAATGAGATAGATCGGGGTTGCACTCATTGGCTCTCCGCTACGCGTGGCTTCTATTTCATTCTCACATTGGCGAAGTGGATAACGAGTTTGTCCTTCTTTGATGCCACGGTAGTGCGGGTGATACTGCCTATTGATTCCAGACGGGAGTCCTAACACTGAAGTGATACGTTATTCGTTGTTAATCACCGATTTTGAAGATGAGCTTGTCAAACCTTTCATTCACAAGCAAAGGTTGTATCCTGTAGAGAACATCTGAAATGCCGCTATGATTTCCATACATACCAAACTTTAATCAAAACTATACCAAAACTGTCTTCCAAGTTCTCCATATTCCAAAACTTTTATCTTTTTTTCCGGAAAAAAGGTTAGGTTTGAGAATATTCTGCTTACTTACCATGCCGTTTTCTTTTCTGCTTCAAAAACCACGTTTAGACTTTTCGAAGGGCTCGAAATTCCTGAATCCACTCCTTTCTCCTTTGGATATCTAAACAATCGTTGCCTCAGTATTCAACGTTCACACACATTATCTGTACGTCGCTTCCTGAATTCATCAACTTCTCCTTTCCCGCTTACTGTAGGTGAAACTTTGTATGAACTGACAGTACTGCTGAAAAAATAAAGTTCAGCCGAGGAATTTCAAATTTTGCACCGAACCAACGACCTTCCCCTGAAAACGCAAGTGCGGCGCGCTTTTATTCTCCGATTTTCCGAAAACTTTCCACATTTCCGTGGGTACCTGCAACTATTGCTATATAAAATGAAGAGAATTGTTAGCTTACTTACTACTCCGTTCTCTATACTTTGAAAACCTTTTATAGACTTTTCGATGAGCGGTATGCCGTTCCAGAACTTTCCCTCGCCAGAACTGTCCCTTATCAGCATTGTCCCGTATGAGAACTGTACCACGCTAGAATTAAGATTATTTATTTCACTGGAGATTTTCGCTGCCACTTACTTACTACGCCGTCTTATCCTGTGCCATTTTTAGACCTCATCTAGCTTTTTCGAAGAGCTCGAAATTCCTGAATTAACTAGTTTCTCCGAATTCTAATCATCCGTGGCAAAAGACGTTCTGCAATACATCGGTGTTAGTATCTTTAGTGATAATTTTAGACTTTACAAGTAATGAAGGCTCTTCGAACCAGTATTGATTTTGAGAATTCAATAAAAATAAGAAGTGTGATTTTATTTAAGAAAGTAGTTCGTTAGTTATAATTACTAAACAATTACTGAAGTAGTAATTCACTGAATTGTTTCTTGATTTGGCTAATTTCTTGCATGCAGGTTATATAGGGTACATGTCTTCAACAATTCGAGTTTTCGACTTCCAGATTTTTTGAGATTCGTTTTCTCTCTTGTATTCTCAGTCTTTTTGGTTCGTGGGTTTTCCCAGTTTCATCACATTTTCGGGCTTTTCTTGTCTTGTCTGAGTTGCAATTGTTGTACTTTTTGAGCCATTTTTCATTTTTTTTTCGACACTCCGACCGCCTGAAAGTTGAATGTTACCCGTTTCCAATAACTCAAAAAAAAAGTACCTATCCCCCTTAAATTTCCGGATGATTCAATGCTGTCCGTGTAAATATCACTTCTGGCATCTTGAATTTAACCTCGGGAAACAGGGGAACCTTCCGAGATCCCTTAGTCGTTTCCGCTTGAACCCATGGGTCGTTTGGAGTCGAGGTTTCATAGAGGTTTCAGAGTGTATAGGAACGAGTGAGATACAGTAGCGAGCAAAAGTGAGGGTACTTCTGATAGTAACTCATTTGAAACAGCACTGATTGGCCAGTAATTTTTTTGAAAATTTTTTTTTGAAGGACAATTTTTTCTAGGAGATAGGAAGTTGTAGCAACAAAAAGTGAAGTCAAGGGTGAAAAGTTGCATGGAATTCCTTCTTCCGGCTTCCGTCAAAAAATTTTAATTCCGAGTTCCGAATTCCGTTTTGAGACCGAATTTAAGACTTCCGACGTATCAAAAGAATCAAAATGTCGAAAATTTCCCCAATTTTTGACAATTTTGTGAGAGTTTCCACTTCCCACTTGCTACTGCCGAATTCCGTCTAGAAAAATTTGATTCCGGCTTCCGACTATTGACTTTCGTCTTAGGAATTCCACTTCTGGCTTCCGACGTCCAACTTCCAAAATATTCACTTCCGTATCGTGTTGAGTTCGAGAAATTCAAAAATGTAGACCACCTCTTGAACAAATAACCACGGAAAAAGTTTTGAAAAAGTGCCGGAATTGGGAATGCTTTTCTCCAATGTAGTTCCAATTCGAAAGAAAAAGTCAATGACCGCGTTCGCATAGTTTGGAGAATGGTGGATTCCAGTTGTGAGTTTCTTCGGAAGTCGTCCAAATTTTGGAATGAATTATTGATTGATTGATTGATTGATTGACGTTGAGTATGAAAGTAGAACATTGTAATTTTCGAGCAAGCTGAGATTCATCTGTTGCGTAGCTCTGGAAGAATCCTTGCATTCGCTGTGAGTTGTTGAATGCGTAGTGACAGTAGATTCCTTTCGTTGAATACGGTCGATTTGGAATAGTGTTCGTAATGGTTTCCGATCATTTCACTGATGCTACTTTCATTAACTTCGAGTCAGAATTCAAGTTTTTTTGTTCCAATTTCCGTTTCAGAACTACATTTGCCCCGAGTTGATTGTGTGATTGCAGATGGTCAAATTCGAAATGTTATCCCAGCAAGTTCCATTGGAGCGCCTCAGCTTGAACCAAGAATTGGTCTGCTCCGCGTTCTCAGCGATGTTAGAAACGGATGATTTTGATTTGAAATCGGTGTGCCGCACGGTTTTCCCGAATACTGTATGTGACACCTCGTATACTTTGACAATATCCTTTTTTTCCAGGTCGGTCAGAAGAAACCAAACGCTGAAGTGATGCGGTATTGAAAATGAGCTTCTCAGATTCTTCATTCACAAGACGATATCCTGAAGCGAAAAACTAAAATGATTCTATGACTTCAGTTTATACCAAGATTCCTCCCGGTTCCATCGATCTGTCATCGTGGCATCCTTCATTTCTCTCATCGACGACGACGAGGCCTGAATCGCATCATCATAACAGGGTCGCCTCTCGTTGAGCTCACGGAAATTTTTTTTGAACGAAGCGTTGCGTCTACTGGATTCCAGTTGATCATGAAGTTGGCACTGTGCCAATTTCTTAGATTGAGATGAAGCGTGGTTGTACTAGTTGGCTCTCAGCTACTTCGTGATCATTAGTTCTGGATTGTCGAGGTTGGGTTCTTGAGATCCAATGAAAAAAAACCAGTTTGCAATCAAACATGATTCATGATTCATTATTCATGATTCAAAATATAATTGTTCTTCTCCAAAAGTTGTTTTTTCCGAAAACCTTTCAAATTTCCATGTGTTGGGTACCTACAACTATTGCTATATAAATTCAGAATTTAAGAATTTTCAGCTTACTTACTATGCCGTTCTCCCACGCATGGAAAAATGAGCTATACAAACGCGCTCCTTCGAAAACGCAAACAACCGTTGCCTGAGCATTCAACGTTTACACACATTGTCTGTGCGGCTCCTCCTGAATTCATCAAATTCTCAGAATCCAAATCATCCGTGGTGCACTTGGGTGCAAAAGATGTTCTGCAAAACTTTGATGTAAGTATTCATGGTGATAATTTCGAAACTTTTGAGGTAATTAAGGTTCGCTAAACCGATACTAATATTGAGAATTCAATAGAAATTATAAATGTAATTTTATTTAAGAAAGTAGTCTGTTAGTTATAACTACTAAATAATAATTGAGGTACTAATTCATTGATATGTCAACAATTTCAAGTTTGAGTGTTCGTCCTCTAGACTTCTTAAAGATTTGTTCCTTCTCCAGAGTTTTCCATCAATCACAGTTGGTTAATGGGAGGGCCATAACTTGAAAATAGAAATTTGCCATTTCGTCTGATCTTCAGCCTTCTCTCGTTTTCGTTGAGATGCAATTGTTGCAGATTATTCCGATTTTTCTATCCTTCCCCTCCGATCCAACCTTCTTTTTCGCCCCATTAATTCCACGAACATTTGGTCGGATAACCTGAAAGTTGAACCTGCTTTGACTTTTCAGTTGTTAGCTTTACATTTTCCATTTCTCTTCAACTTCTAAGTCGTAATATAGACAACGCAAGCGTCTGCATACCCAATTATTTATTTACTTCAAATTTTGAAACCTCAAGATTTTCAGTTGGCCTTTGAGAACCAATCACGAGAAAGGTACCGGATTTTCACACACCTTTGTCGAAGTGCAATTATTGCACATTTGTCTTTTTCCGAGCCAATTTTTTATTTCCTTTTTTTCCAGCATTCGAGTGGAATACCTGAAAATTGAACCTGTTCGTTTTTCTAGTTGGTGAAAAACATCACACCTCATTTCATTTTCACTTTGAATGAATGCTATTACTTATTTGCGAAAGCCTGACACCTCGGTTTAAAGGCGCAGAGATAAATGTCCTCAGGGTCCTGCCACGTTCTGTTATTTTCAACTGAGATTTCACATTTGATGACATCCCGAGAGAGCTGCCAATAAGGTTCGGCTAGTAAGCCAGTTCTTGTAATGCTCTTGATCGACGAGGCTCCGGATCTCTTCATCGCTTGAATTGTCGATGTATTCATGAAGAGAGCCAAATGCGTACTTTCAAATTAATAACAGTTGTGCACGGAACCCAAATATTCCTTTTCGCGGGTGGTCCGCCCACTTCCACGTCGCACTGTACCGGATTTCGACAACAAATGTGATTCCATTTCTTTATGCTTTATGTTTTTTTTGACATCAGAATCGTTTTTCCCGAGCCAGTGTTCATTTCGCTTTTTTCTTCTTCCAGTATCCCGACCGGGTCATCTGATAGTTGAAACTTTTCAGTGTTTATGTATTCATTTTGCCTTCTCCATTTGGCCGAATCAATGCTGTCGTGATAAAACGAATGAACGCGAGAAGCTGAGAATGCGCTCAGAGACTTTATAGATACAGCTATTGGGATTGGTGTTAGTATCTTTTGCTCCGTTTCCTCTTTCAGAATTCGGACGGACCATCTGAAATTTGAAAATGTTCAGTTTTCTTGCTATTCGTTTTACCTTTTCGTGTTCCATTTTCACTTCGAATCAATCATGGCATAGAAGTCAGTGCGTTCTCTCGGCTATCGTTCGGCCACATTCAGCTTTCTTTTTTTCAAAATCACATCCGAAAGAGCAGCTTTGAAATTTCATCGCAGCTTTCTCTCAGCAACTTGTTCTGTTGAAACCGCGGCGAATACGGGGGTTTCGAAGCAACAAACTCGCACCTCCGTTTCAACAAAGCGCATCGTGCCAAGACTGATAAAGTAAAACTGCTTTTGTAGTCCAGGAGAACTTTATTGGTGAGGCTTCGCCCGCGTTCCAACAAAGTCTTTCCTCCGCTGTTTCACCGGAACAAATAGCTCATGTCGAAAGGATTGTACTTTGCGTGCTCCATGGTTAGCTTTTTCACAGGTGCGAGGTAGATTCGACGCGACACGTCAAAAAACCAGAACTGTGTCTGCGTCTCTCCTTTTTGATGTGTTATTTTTGCTTCACTTTCTCTCTCCCTCGCGCTCGTTATTTCTCGGGAAAAACACGAGGTGCGCTGAATGTACTATCACGGCATGCATGGAACAAATTGCTGAGCTCGCATTCAATGAAATGCAAATGTTGAATGTTTTGTTTTTTCCGAGCCTATTACACCTCTTCAGAACTCGAGTTATCTGAAAATTGGACCTTTTTAAATTTCAGTTTTCAATAATTCAAATCACCTTTCATTTTTCTATTCTATTTACCGTGAATTTGAGAATTCGCTCTAACCGCACCCAGCCCACATTCGTCCGCATCCGAGAGACATCACAGCCAAAGTATAAGAAAAAGAGTCTTCTTTTTTTTTGCTTCTCCAATTGAACACTTCAAACGGACAATTTTGACGAATCAAAACTGTCCCGTATCAGAACTTTACCGCATTATTTCGGCAACGTTGGCACCTCTTCTGGCATGATTGAAAAAAGTCGATTTTTAACATAAACAGAGCTTTTGAAACATTTCTCTACAAAAAAAACTAATTTTAACACCATTTTCCGTCTTATTTACAGCGGAAAACAAGCGAAATCGAGAAAATTGGCCTAAAAACTAACGAGTCCCAAAAAATTGCTTCCCCATGTTTTCCCCTCTTTTCGTTTCGAGACCCAATCCCTCCTCAACTTTATGCGCCTTCCGGCATACGGTACCTTTTAAAAACTATTACGTTATTTTTCCTCTCTCTTTCATTCACGCGCTCGTGATTTCTCGGAAAGGCCACATTCTAGAGATCACAGCCAAAGTATCAAAAATGATAACCTTTTTTCACTTTCTCTTTTTTTTCAAATAGAACACTTCAAACTCTCAATTTTCAGGTGCTTCTTCCAAACATCGGCTCACTTGAAAATAGAACATGATCGATACTTATTTTTGACAGAGGTAACAGACTCAAAAGCCACAATAATAAATTTGTCTCTTTGTTCCAGATGGAATTGAACACTGAAGTGATACGATATTGAAATTCATGGTTTCAATTCATTGCAAGTTACCTGTCTCCCCAACTCTTTGGAAAATCGACGGAATAGGTGTATTATGGTGTGTCGAAGAATTATGCGAGCCGCACAAGAAAAGAATATTTGGATTCTCAATTTTAGATAGAAGGCAGTTGCATTAGTCGGCTCTCAGATCTACTCGTGATCATTGATTTTGCATTTTCCTTCTCCAAAACTTAATTTTTCCGAAAACTTTCCGAGTTTCCATGTGTTGGGTACCTACAACTATTTCTATATAAATTCATAATTTGAGAATTTTCAGCTTACTTACCTTCCCGTTTCCACACGCATGGAAGAATGAGCTATGCAAGCGCTCTCCTTCGAAAACGCAAACAACCGTTGCCTGAGTATTCAACTTTTACACACATTGTCTGTCCGTCTCCTCCTGAAGTGACAATAACTGCAAAAAATGTTCTGCGAAACTTCGATGATACGTGATAATTTCAGACATTTCAGGTAATTAAGGTTCATCAAACCAGTATTGATTTCGCGAATTTAATAAAAATAAGAAGTGTGATTTTATTAAAAAAAAAATAGTTCGTTAGTTATAATAACTAAATAATAATTGAGGTACTAATTCATTGAAATGTCAACAATTTCAACTCCGAGTCATCGTCCTCCAGATTTCTTTGAGATTTGTTCCTTCTCCAGAGTTTTCCGTCAATCACAGTTGGTTAATGGGAGGACCATAACTTGAAAATAGAAATTTGCTATTTCGTCTGATCTTCAGATTTTTCTCGTCTTTTCTGAGATGCAATTGTTGCAGTCTTTCACACCGAATGCGATTTGCTCCAGTTTCCTCTCGGCTTTCGGTTGGACCACCTGAAAGTTTAACATGTTTTGACTTTTCAGTAGTTGGTTTTACCTTTTCCATTTCTCTTTAACTTCGAATCGTTGCCGTCGTAATATAGTCAACGCAAGCGTCTGCATACCCGCACTAATTTCAACTCCGCCCACCTAGGTGAAATCTTTCTCAACTCAGAGACAGTGGCCAAAAATGCCATAATTGAACAATTATCTTTTATTCCACGTAGCACTCCATCTCATAATCCAAAAGAATCCTTTCTGCTGTGCTTGTCATGGAATTCTCGGTGATGTTGGTAAAGGCATCCCGCATTCTTTTTTCTCATCAACAAAGCTCTGATCTCATAATTTTTTGCTCCAAATCCTGAAAAATCAAAGTGTTCATTGAGGCTTTGAGAACCAATCACGAAAATGTTACCGGATTTTCACACACCTTTGCTGTAATGCAATTATTGCACATTTGTCTTTTTCCAAGCCTTTTTTGCTCCTTTTGTTTTTCAACATTCGAGTCAAACACCTGAAAGTTGAGCCTGTTTAGTTCTCTAGTCGGTGAAAACCACCATACCACATTCCAGTTTCACTTTGAATAAATGCTATTACTATTTTGCGAAAGCCTGACACCTCGGTTTAAAGGCACAGAGATAAATGCTCATCGAGTCCTGTCACGTTTATAGTTATTTTCAACTCAGAGTTCACATTCGACGACATCCAAGAGTCCTGCCAATAAGATCCGTTTAGTAAGGCCAGTTCTTGTAATGTTCTTGATCGATAAGGCTCCGGATCTCTTCATCGCTTGAATGTTCGAGGTGTCCATGAAGAGAGCCAACGCGTACTTTCAAATTAATAACAGTTGTGCAAGGAATTCGAATGTTCTTTTCGCGGGTGGTCCGCCCACTTTCACCTCGCACCGAACCGAATTTCGACAACGACTGTGATTCCATTTCTTTCTTCATCATTTTTCTCTGATTTCAGGATCGCTTCTCCCGAGCCTGTGTTCTTTTCGCATTTTTATTCTTCCAACATTTGAACAGACTATCTGAAAGTTGAAACTCTTCAGTTTTTATGTATTCACTTTACCTTTTCTATTCGGCCGAATCAACGCAGTCGTGAAAAAAAAACGAACGCGAGAAGCTGAGAGTTCGCTTAAAAAGATCATAGACACAGCTACTGGTATTGATCTTGGTATCTTTCGGTGGCTCCTCGACAACTCGCAACGAGACTTTTTGAAAATGCGACATTTCGCAACTCACGTCGATTTCGCTACTGTGACATTTCGCAACCAGACATTTCACTACTTATAGGTATCGCAACTAGACTTTTCGTCACTGCAGTAAAAGCATATGTCTTGCTTAGAAAGTAAACATACTCACTTCAGTTGGCTGAAAACGATAAACTAGCATGTAATCTGTTGTGGTAGGACTACTTTTCCTAGATTCAAGCTTTTTCCGACAAGATAAACGAGTTGCGAAAAGTCTAGTTGCGATACCTACAAGTAGTGAAATGTCTGGTTGCGAAATGTCATAGTAGCGAAATCGACGTGAGTTGCGAAATGTCGCGTTCTCGAAAAATCTCGTTGCGAGTTGTCGAGGAGCCCTTTCGGTCCATTTCCTTCTTCAGAGTTCGGTCGGACCATCTGAAAGTTGAAGCTGTTCGGTTTTCTTGCTATTCGTTTTACCTTTTCGTGTTCCACTTTCTATTCGAATCAATCAACTTCGAATCAATCACAGCAAAGAAGTCTTAGAGATCGCTCTGATCACCTTCTGGCCAGGTTCAGCTTTATAGTTTCCACATTCGAAAGAGCAGCCTTGAAATTCATCACAGCTTTCACTCAGCAACTTGTTATGATGAAACCGCGGCGAATACGGGATTTCGAAGGAACAAATTTGCACCTCCGATTCAACGGAGCTCATTGTGCTAAGAAAATATAGTAAAACTGCTTTAGTAGTCCAGGAGAACTTCATTGGTGAGGCTTCGCCCGCGTTCCAAAAAAGTCTTTCCTTCGTTGTTTCACCGGAGTAATTGCTGAGCTCGTCTTCGTTGAGATGCGAACGTTGAATTTTTGTCTTTTTCGTTCTAATCACATCGTTTCTGTCTTTATAGAATTGGAGTGACCTGAAAGTTGGACTCTTTTAGATTCAAGTTTTCAATCATTTATCTTACTTCTTCCTTTTTCATTCTGTTTCTCTAGAAGCTGAGAATTCGCTCTAACCGCACCCTGCCCATCATCAGCCGCATCCGAGACATCACATCCGAAGTATAAGAAAAAGGTGTTTTTTTTTCCTTTTTCCAAATGAAAACTTTGAGCAGTCAATTGTGTCTAACCAGAACAGTCCCGTATCAGTCCCGTAAGTCCCGTATCATAACTGTACCGCACTACTTCAGCAACTTTGAGGCATCATCTGGCATGACTGAAAAAAGTAGATTTTCAACATGAACATAGCTTTTAAAACATTTTCCTACAAAAATCTAATTTTAACACCTTTTAAAGTCTTTTTTACGGCGGAAAACGCGCAAAATCGAGAAAATTGGCCTAAAAACCAACGAGTCCTAAAAAAATTGCTTCCCCATGCTTTCCCAGCACCATTTTACACAAAGAGCACCATTTTACACTTTTCCAATTGAACACACAGTCAATGTTTTCTAACAAGAACTGTCCCGTATCAGAACTTCACCGCATTACTTCGGCAACTTTGGCGCATCTTCTGGCATTTCTGAAAAAAATTGCCTTACAACATGAACATAGCTTTTGAAACATTTTCCTACAAAAAACTAATTTTAACACCACTTTCCGTCTTTTTTACGGATAAAAAACGTGCAAAATCGAGAAAATCTGGCCCAAAAACTAACGAGTCCCAAAAAAAAAATAGCTTCCTCATACTTTCCCCTCTTTTCGTTTCGAGACCCAACCTCTCTTCAACTCTATGCGGCTTCCGGCATAAGGTAGCTTTTGAAAATTATTACGCTTTTTTTCCTCTCTCTCTTTCTTTCTCGCGCTCGTGATTACTCGGAATAAACACATTCTAGAGATTACACCTAAAGTATGGAAAGTATCACCTTTTTTTTCAGTTTCTTTTTTTTTTCAAATAGAACACTTCAAACTCTCAATTTTCAGATGCTTCTTCCAAACATCGGCTCACTTGAAAATAGAACATGATCGATACTTATTTTTGACAGAGGTAACAGACTCAAAAGCCACAATAATAAATTTGTCTCTTTGTTCCAGATGGAATTGAACACTGAAGTGATACGATATTGAAATTCATGGTTTCAATTCATTGCAAGTTACCTGTCTCCCCAACTCTTTGGAAAATCGACGGAATAGGTGTATTATGGTGTGTCGAAGAATTATGCGAGCCGCACAAGAAAAGAATATTTGATCATTCCATCGAACGTCACATTACTTCTATTCGTTCGATTTTTTGTAATGAATATTTCGAAATGTACAGCAGCAGCTTCATTCCAAGCAAAGATTTTCGAGGAAGTTGCATCGCGGTCTGCGAGCCAAGCATGTCACCATCAGAGCACGACGAGGTGGCAGTGAGTGTTGCATTTTGCTAACGAATTGTTTTTCCATAAACGTTTTCGATTTGAATACTCCAGATTTCTAATTCTGTCTTCTTTTCCCAAACATTGAACCGCCTAAAAATGAAATTTGTTATGAATACTCGGTTGTTAGTGTTACCTCTTCACAAGGTTTCTAGAGCGCCGATTCGTTGAGTCCGCGAAAATGCATTTTTTGAACGGAAGCGTTGCGTGTCGCGTCGCATTTGTTAGACTCCAGTTGGTTGTGAAGTTGGCCCGGTGCCAATACTTTGAAAATGAGACTGAGCAGCACTGCATTCATTGGTTTTCGGCTACACCGTGTCTTCTATTTCACTCTCATATTGGCGATGTGGGTAACGAGTTCGTCCTTCTTTGATGCTCCATCCGTGCTGCTGGTACTGTCATCTCTTGGTTCCAGGCAGGTGTCCAAACATAGGAGTGATACGTTATTCGTTGTTGTTCAACGATATTGAAGATTGATCCAAGAGAATGAGGTATCCTGATATAAACATTTATACCGAGATTCTTCCAAGTTTCATATATCAGTCATCGTGGCATCCTTCATTTTTCTCATCGACAACTAGGCTCTGGATTGTATTATCACCACAGGGTGTCCGGTTCGATGAGCCCGCAAAAATTATTTTTTTGAACGAAAGCGTCGCGTCTACTGGACTCCAGTTGGTCATAAAGTTGGCGCAGTGCCAATTTCTTAGATTGAGATGAAGCGTGGTTGTACTAGTTGACTCTCAGATGATCATTAGCACGGTATGCTGTTTGTGGAGGAGTGCAAACGCGCTCCATTGATTGGGGGCGTGGCCTAATTTAGGAAGCGAAATTTAATGCGTTTAGGATTTTTTTAAAAGAGAATCCAGAATTTCTGTCAGAGAACCAGCCGAGGTTTGTCAGAAAAGTCGACAAAAATGAATAAATGTATTACACTTCACCTCAAAATAATTATTTTAGGATTTCAAAACAAATTTTGTCAACAAAGCGCGTTTGCATTACTTCACAAGCAGCATACCGTGCATTAGTTCTGGATTGTCGAAGTGTTCATTTCTTGAGATCAAAGATGATTCATTTTCCTTCTCCAAAACTTGTTTTTTTCCGAAAACCTTCCGAATTTCCATGTGTTGAGTACCTACAACTATTGCTATAATAATTCACAATTTGAGAATTTTCAGCTTACTTACCTTCCCGTTTCCACACGCATGGATGAATGAGCTATGCAAACGCGCTCCTTCAAAAACGCAAACAACCGTTGCCTGAGTATTCAACGTTTACACGCATTGTCTGTGCGTCTCCTCCTGAATTCATCAACTTCTCCCATTTGGGGAAGATGTTCTGCAAAACGGTGTTAATATTCATGGTGATAAATTCAGAATTTTTGAGGTAATTAAGGTTCGATAAACCCGTATTGATTTCGAGAGTTTAATAAATATAATAATAGTGATTTTATTTTTTAAAAAATAGTTCGTTAGTTATAATTACCAGATAATAATTGAGGTACTAATTCATTGAAATGTCAACAATTTCAACTCCGAGTCATCGTCCTCCAGATTTCTTTGAGATTTGTTCCTTCTCCAGAGTTTTCCGTCAATCACAGTTGGTTTATGGGAGGACCATAACTTGAAAATAGAAATTTGCAATTTCGTCTGATCTCCAGACATTTCTCGTCTTTGCTGAGATGCAATGAATGCAGACTATTCCAATTTTTTTTCATTTTTGGTTTTCTTATTCTCGGTTCTTCCCGGTTGAATTTCTGCACTTTTGTCTTTTTCCAATCCAGCCTGCTTTTCGCTCTATTTCTTCCACCATCATTTGGTCGGATAACCTGAAAGTGGAACCTGTTTTGACTTTTCATTTGTTAGTTTTACCTTTTCCATTTCTCTTTAACTTCGAATCATTGTCGTCGTAATATAGTCAACGGAAGCGTCTGCATAGCCGCTCTAATGTCAACTCCGTCCACGTGAAATCGTTCTCAACTCAGAGACAATGGCCAAAAATTCCATAATCAAACAATAAAGAGGCTGCTCCATTTTTCAACATTTCATTGAATAATTATCTTCTATTCCACGTAGCACTCCATCTCATAATCCAAAAATCCTTTCCGACTGGGCCATCTTAAATTTTGAACTTTTCAGTTTTTCTGTATCCACTTTACCTTAACGCGAGTAACTGAGAATTCGCTCAGAAAGTTCATAGATACAGCTATTGGGATTGATGTTGGTATTTTTGCTCCATTTCCTCTTTCAGAGTTCGGACGGACCATCTGAGATCAGAAGATGTTCAGTTTCCTAGCTATTCGTTTTACCTTTCGTGTTTCACTTTCACTTTGAATCAATCACGGCATAGAAGTCTGGGCGTTCGCTCTGGCTACCGTCTGGCCACATTCAGCTTTCTTTTTTAAAAATCACATCCGAAGGAGCAGCCTTGAAATCTCAACGACACCTTCCTCTTGGCAACTTGTTCTGGTGAAACAGCGGCGAATACGGGGTTTCAAAGCAACAAACGTCATGCTAATAGTAAGACCGATAAAGTAAAACTGTTTTTGTAGTCCAAGTGAACTTTATTGCTAGTGGTGCAGCATTGCTCGCGTTTCAACGAAGTCTTTCCTCCACTGTTTCACCGGAACTGTCCAAAGGATTGTGCTTTTCGTGCTTCATGGTTGGCTTTTTCACGGGTGCGAGGAAGATTCGAAGCGACACGTTGAAAAGCCCAAAATTTGCGTCTGCGTCTCTCCCTTTTGATGTGTTGTTTTCGCTTCTCTCTCCCTCTCCCTCGCGCTCGTTATTTCTCGGAAAAAAACACGAAGTGCGCTGAATGTACTATCACGGCATGCATGGAACAAATTGCTGAGCTCGCATTCAATGAAATGCAAATGTTGAATGTTTTGTTTTTTCCGAGCCTATTACACCTCTTCAGAACTCAGGTTATCTGAAAATTGGACCTTTTTAAATTTCAGTTTTTCAATAATTCAAATCACCTTTCACTTTTTTTTTCTATTTATAGTAAATTTAAAAATTCGCTTTAACCTCACCCAGCCCACATTCGTCCGCATCCGAGAGACATCACAGCCAAAGTATAAGGAAAAGAGTCTTCTTTTTTTTAGCTTCTCCAATTGAACACTTCAAACGGACAATTTTGACGAATCAGAACTGTCCCGTATCAGAACTTTACCGCATTATTTCGGCAACGTTGGCACCTTCTCTGGCATGACTGAAAAAAGTCGATTTTTAACATAAACATATCTTTTGAAACATTTCTCTACGAAAAAACTAATTTTAACACCATTTTCCGTCTTATTTACAGTGGAAAACGAGCAAAATCGAGAAAATTGGCCCAAAAACTAACAAGTCCCAAAAAAAAATAGCTTCCCCATGTATTCCCTTCTTTTCGTTTCGAGACCCAACCTCTCCTCAACTCTATGCGCCTTCCGGCATGAGGTAGCTTTTAAAACTTATTACGCTATTTTCCTACCTCTCTCTTTCCCGCTCATAATTTTTGAGAAAAGAAATGCAAGGTGCGCCACAGGGCTGCCGGTGAGTATTAAAAAAAGTACTTCTTTTCATTTTTTATTCAAATTGAACACTTCAAACTCTCAATTTTCAGGTTCTTCTTCCAAGCATCGTGTCGCCTGAAAATAAAAGATATACAATGGTATACGTCACAGTTCAAACAAGCATACTCGAGAAGTCCGAAGCGTCATGCCATTCTATGTTTCGAAAGGGTTTCGAACGATATGGAATCGCTGTTGCTTGCGGGTTTGATGTCCATGATTTCAATTAATTCCAAGTTCCCTGTCTTGCTCCAAGCCTCTGGACAATCGACCGGTTTATCGTGGCGTGTTGTAGTGTTACGCGAGCCGCACAAGGAAGAGTCTTGGATAATTCTAATGAACGTAACATAACTCCTTTTTCCATTATTTTGAAATGAATATTTCGAGCTTTGACATCAAACGCAATTCCATTCCATTCTTCACTATTCGCTCGATTCCAATTATTGAAAATTGCAATATCAAGGCATATTTGGCTAACCGCTTTAAGCCTTTCCCAAACCGATCAGTTCTTACATCCCATGGTGAGAAGCGGTGCCAGAAGACGAGCATGTCCATCGCATATCCATGAAGCCTCCATCTTGGGTATCCTCGTGGTTACGCGTGTGAAGAATCCTCCAATCGTCGTGGCTCATGAAGAGGTGAGCGTAGCTCTCTACGGCCATGAAACAGCTCTTCTAGTATTCCTGAAAACCGGAGTGTTCCCAAAGATGGCAAGAGCTCGGGTATAAAGCATCGGCCATATATCCATAAAATCTTTCGGGATCACTCCCAGGTTACGCGTATGAAGGTCCCTCCAATCATGGGAGCGGATCGAGATGAGCATATCGGATATGGCACGAAAAAGGCACGCAGGAGCGTCCTGATCCGTTCCCATTTGAACTTGATGAGTGTTTGGGGACCTTCCGCTTCAATCCTGTCTCACTTGCTTCTTCATTTCGATGGTCAGTAATTCGTACTTCCAGTTGCGCTCTCCTTCCCTTTAAGTTCCCACGACACTTCTGTGAAAGCCAGTGATGTTGCTGGAGCATTCTTTTGGCGCTCAATACACTTTCAGCTCAGGACTCCAGACCATCTGGAAAAACAGTTTATCATTTTAATCAATAAATACATCTCTTAAATACTACCTCTTTTCCAATTGAATCTCCAAAAGTTCGTGTGGGTACCAGGTAAATTCTCCGGATTTCCAGAAGTTAATCCCTTCGCCTCACCAATTTCCAGCGTGGCTATTTGAAGGCTGTTGGATTCGCAATGAGCTCCCAGTTGCTTCTTCCTGCGCGAACGCCTTTTCTTTTTCTTTTTTCCAGCTTTTTCTTCTCAGCCTTCTCATGTATCCAGTAGTTCTTAGAGTTGGTTGAATCACTTTCCATCGGATTCTGGAAATAAAAAATATTCTGAGTTTTCCAATAAAATTTTCTTACCCTGGGGATAAGTCATCTGTTTGTCAGTAGCTTGCTATGGTGCAATGAAGAAAATCTATACTTCAAGAGCCTCCAGGGCTGCTTCGTGCTTGAACGTTTCTTCGCCATCGGAGCGGATTACGAGATGAGCGTATCTCTCAGCTTGGCAGCGGCTCTGGTCCAGGTTCGAGGTCATGTTACATCCTGTGGCGAGAAGCGGGGTCCAAAACAGGAACTTGCGGCTCAGGTTTTTTTTCCTCCGAGATATCGCGTTTGAACATTTCCCATGAGAGCGTGTCCGTAGAAGCTCAGGTTCGTCAGCAAATCCAGAAGCGTGTTTTCAAGGAAGGCAAAAGTGTCGAATGTATTCTCTAGGGCTCCATCAAGGATCGCCGTTTGAACATCATTCTGGTTATACGAGCGGGTGACGAAGGTAGGTGCATCTGCTCTGGTCGAGGCTCATTGTATTGCTACATCTTGTGGTGAGAAGTGGGGTTTCTCCGAGGCCACCCAGTTTGAACTTCACTTCGACCATGAAAGCGTTTTTTCCAGCGTAGCGGTTCAGGAATCTCTAGGGTCACATCGATATCGGCCGTTTGAACATCGTTTTTGTTATAAGAGCGGATGAAAGCGGTAGCGGATTGTGGTAGGCTTCCTTCGAGTTCACGCATTTGAAATTTCATCTATTTTCCCGAGCGGATGGAGAGGTAAGCGTATTGTTTGGCTCTGGTCCAATCTCTAGGGGGCTTCAATCGAAGCCAGCCGTTTGAACATCATCTAGATTCTTTGAGCCGATGAGTGTAGCGGCTCTGGTCAATTTCGAAGCGTGTCGCGTGTGCGTTTTTTATTGGAACCAGTAGTGTCCATGTGGTGCAGGAGTGTGTCCGGCCAATGAGTGTGTTGAGAGAAACGACAAGCTCATTTCCAAAACTCCCATCCGAGAAACCAACGTCTTCAGGGATATAGCGGGGCTCTTTCTCCATCTCCAGCTTGGGTGCTTGGGTTTCTTCCATTCCATAGTAGGTGTCATGTCCCAGCTCAACCCCAGGTTCTTGGGGGTCTTCCGCTCCATTATGATCCTTGTCGAACTCCTGCTCCCTCTGCACCTCTTCTACTCTTTTCTCAATTTCTTCTTCGATTTTGAGGTCTGCGATGCGCATTTTCAATCGCGCTCTTCAGAAAATGAACGTATTTCCAAGGAAGGTAGAAAGGTAGAAGTGTCCAATGTATCTCTAGGGTCCACCATCAAGGTTACCCGTTTGAACATCATTTCAGTGATTAGTGCGGGTGACGAGGTAAATGCAGCTGCTCTGGTCCAGACTCGTGGCAGTGTTACATCCTGTGATGAGAAGTGGGGCTCCTCCGAGGCTACGCGTTTGAACATTCCTTCGACCATGAATGCGTTTTTTCCAGCGTAGCGGTTCAGAAATTTCTAGGGCCACATCGATGTCGGCCGTTTGAACATCATTTTTTTTTATAGGAGCGGATGGAAGCAGTAGCGGTTTGTGGTGGGCTTCCTTCAAGTTCACGCATTTGAAATTTCTTCTAATTTTTGGAGCGATTAACGAGATAAGCGTATCGTTTACAAGGGGGCTTCTATCGAATCCAGCCGTTTGAACATCATCTACATTCTTTGAGCGGATAACGAGGCAAGTGTAGCGGCTCTGGTCAATTTCGAAGCGTGTCGCGTGTGCATTTCTTATTGGAACCAGTAGCGCTCATGTTGTGCATGAGGGTGGCCGGCCAATGAGTGTGTTGAGAGAAACGACAAGCTCATCTTCAAAACTCCCATCCGATACTACTGTCTCACGGGAAGTAGCGGGTCTCTTTCTTCATTTCCAGCTCGGGCGCTTGAGCTTCTTCCACTCTATAGTAGGTGTCCTCTCCCATCTGAACCCCAGGTACCCCAGATCTACTCCTTTCTCGATTTCTTCTTCGATTTCGAGGTCTGTGATTCGCATTTCCAATCGCGCTCTCCAGTGTATCTCTAGGGTCCGCCAACAAGGCTGCCCGTTTGAACATCCTTTGAGTTTTTCGAGCAAGTGACAAGGTAAGTGCATCTGCTCAGGTCGAGGCTCATTGTAGTGTTACAACCCTTTGGTGAGAAGTTGGATTCCTCCGAGGCTACGCGTTCGAATTTTCCTTCGACCATAAAAGCAACTTTTTTCAGGGTAGGGCTCTGCTCCAAATTCGTTGTTACTACGAATCTCTAGGGCTCCATCAAGGTTAGCCGTTTGAACATTGTTTTGGTCATCCAGGAGCGGCTGAGGCGAACGTCTTTTTCAGAGGAGCGGGACTGGTCCAAAATCGAGGTCACAGACTCCTAAGGTTTCTTCGAAACTACGCGTTTGGAGAAATTTCTTCTAATTTTCAGGCCGGGCTAGCGAGTTCGCTGAAAGTGGCTTCGAGACTCGCAACTCCAATTGTGCTCTCCTCAAATTTGCATCTGGACTTTCTCCCGACGCTCTACGTCTTCTAGTTCACTCTTCAAAGTTCGAACTGTCTGGAAAAATTGTTATAATGAGCGATATAAACTCAAACTATTACTCTTTGTTTTTGAAATTGATTATCCAGAAGTTGAGTCAGTACCAGTGGAATTCATGGTGTCTTCAGCGTCTCCTTGGAGATTTCCAGCGGTCGCGATGAACTCCCAGTTGCTCCTCCAGCTTCACGAGCTCATGGGTAAGCTCCTCCTCCTTATTCTTTTCCTGGGTCTTAGGAGTCTCAGAATCTTTTGATTTCCCGATGTTGCTCCGGATTCTAAAAATTTCAAAAGTTCGTTCAAAATCAAGATTGTTGCTCTTACCATAGCCAAAAATTTACTGAACTTTACTTGTGAAAGTTCTCCGCTTCTTGGCTGATGGCTCCCTGAAGCTTCTTTCCAGTAGTGGTGGAGGCCTGAAAGACTTAATCGTTAGTACGAAAAAAGAGATGGAGCTTGAATAAGATACCTTTAGTTTAAAAAGGCATTTCGTGGTGAGCAACGGCGAATCGGAAGAGATTGGGAGTGCTAAAAACAAATTCAGATTGTTCCAAATTAGTGCATTTTCATTTCAGTAAAAATGGGAAGAAAACCCAGAAACTTGAAATCAAAAAAAAAAAATAAAATTCTTGATTTAAAAGAAAAAAATTTATTAAGGAAAACATTGAATTTTTAAAGTTGGGAAATTACAGAAAAAAGAGTGGTTAATGTAAAACAAGAGGCCTAACAAAAGGGTTAGTGAGTGGAGAAGGAGATGGGTATGGAGGATGAATCTGCTGGAATTTTAAGAGCGTGGAACAGGGAGGCGTGTTGAGAGCTGGAGGTGGAGGAGCTGGACTTAGAGTTGGAGCTGGAGTGTGATGGCAGCGGGTAGGAGCGCGGTCACCTAAGATGTTGGGTCAAGCGTGGACTCTAGGGTTGGTTGGACTGGTTTGGGAAGAGCAGGAGCTAAATTTGGCTCTAGGGTCAATGCTCTAGTGTCATGGTATAGTCGACGCAACCGCTCGCATACCCGCTCTAATGCAAGCTCCAAAAAAAGCGGGTAAAATGAAGAGATACGTCTCTGGATCTCTTCCTTTTACACGCTTTTTATAGAGCTTGCATTAGAACGGGTATATGGAGGAAAGCTGTAGAGTGAGAAAAAAGCGGATAAAGAGAACTGAGCGGATAGCGGGTAAGTTTGCGGTCACAACAAGGTCTGTTTGAGGCACAAGAAGAGTGTGAAAGTTAGAAAAAAAGTTGGGGATCCTCTCTATCGTGGATCCCCTGGGGGGTTAGTCACCTAGTAGATGGAGTTTTGCTATGGGACAATGAAGACTTGGGATGGGATTCCATTAACAGTGGAATCGGGGGTATCGTGCGCTTTATTTTTTATTTTTCCTCCGACTGGCAAAAAAAAACTACCGGCTTCACACCCGAAAGCCCCAGGAAAATCGCACGGATTAGCAGATGCAAAACTATCAGTTCCCATAAAGGACGGGCCGAAGCCACGGCGTTTATGAAAGCTGATAGCAGTGCACCGGCTAATTGCTGGGATCTCCTAGAAGAAATGGGTGGGAAGGCGGGAAAATAGTCGATATGAGCGGAAGAAAGATGCAGGAGCGTGACCTGACTTGGTGTGGAAAAGTGTCGGTACATCAATAAGCTGAGCAAGTGTTTCATCAGATAGCTTAAGCGTCCTCTAACCTTGCTCAACTGATCGACTTTTTCCGAAAAAAAAATGGAAGGCTCCCTCATCTTTCCTCATCTCATGTCTATTTGCCAGTCGGTTTTGGTACGGCGCACAACACCCCCGGGGTAACAGCGTGGTGCCTGGAGTGTCATGGTATCGTCCGTTGTTGTCAGCAGATCCAGAAGACAAGCGTATTTCCGAGGAATGCAGGAGTGTCCAGTGTATCTCTAGGGTCACCAACAAGGTTGCCCGTTTGAACATCATTTGAGTTTTTCGAGCAAGTGACGAGGAATGTGCAGTTGCTCTGGTCGAGGCTTATTGTAGTGTTACAACCCTTGGGTGAGAAGCGGGGTTCCTCCGAGCCTACGCGTTTGAACTTTCCTTCGACCATGAAAGCGTTTTTTCCGGCGTAGCTGTTCAGAAATCTCTAGGGCCACATAGATGTCGGCCGTTTGAACATCATTTGGAAGCAGTAGCGGATGGAAGCAGTAGCGGATTGTGGTGGGCTTCCTCTTCTTCTTTTTCTTGAAATTTCTTTTTATTTTCCGAGCGGATGGAGAGAGAAGCGTGTTTTTTTTTGCTCTGGCCGAATCTCTAGGGGGCTTCAATCGAAGCCAACCGTTTGAACATCATTTAATTTTTTTTTGAGGTGACGAGGTAACTGTAGCGGTTCTGGATTGTGCATTTCTTATTGAGACCAGTAGCGTCGATGCTGTGCTATAGCGTGACCGGTCGGTGGATATGTGTTGTGTTCCGCTTCTTCGAAAACTTCATTCGAACTGTAGGGTGATTGGGCTTCCTCCTTCCCATAGTGGTTGACAAAACCTCCATGGGGGAATCCAGTAGCATAGCGGTCCTCTTCTTCCAGCTCCAGCTCAGATGCTTGAAGGTTTTCCGTTCCATTATGCTCCTCCTCGAGCTCTCGCTCTCTCAGCTCCTCCTCCACTCCCTTTTCGATTGCTTTTTTAATGTTGAGTTCAGCAATTTGCAATTCCAATCGCGCTCTCCTCATTTTTGCATTTGCTCGACTTTTCTGACAAATCAGTGTGCTTTTGTTTTCGACTCTCGATTTAACATTTTTTCGTCGCTCAATTGCATCCAGCTCACTCTTCAAAGTTTGAACTGCCTGGAAAAAAACATCATTGTCACAACGAGCGTTTGCATGCCCTCTCTAATTTCAACCCCGCCTTCCTCGGCGAAAGTTCAAATTTTGGAGAGAGCGTCTAGACACGCCATTGTCTACATGTCTGGCTGTTTTCTCTTAAGTGAAAACTATTTCACCAAGATTGGTGGGGTTGAAATTAGAGCGGGAATGTAGACGCTTGCGTTGAATATACAACAATTACAACAAAAACTCGAATAACTACCTCCTGCTTTTGATATTGATCTTCGAAAAGTTGGTTGGTAAGCTGTTGAAGGGCTCGATTTCTCCAGGGTTTCACCTCCTCTTCGGTGATCCCTAACGTTACCCTTCGACTCTCGTTGGATTTGCGGTCAGCTTCGACTTGCTTCTTCAGCTCCTTAACCTTATGGTCTAGCTCCGCCTCCTTAGCCTTTCCCCGGGCCAAGTAGTTTCTCGAATTGATCGAATCACGGCGTCTTTTCTCCTCCAAACGCTTCGTCGGATCCTGAAAATTATGAATTTTTCGATTTATTTCACGATGAAAAGTAATACTACCATAGCCAAAACCTGGATAGTAGTTCTCCGTTTCTTGGCCTGTGGCTCGGTTCTTCCAAGCGATGGTGGCTCACTTGAGCTTTTTGCCAGCGGCAGTGATGGAGGCTCTGAAAGGCATGATTATTGTTGCAAAAAAGGGGCGGGGCTTGATAGTACCTCTAGCCAAAGTCGGCGTGTCGTCAGGGTAAACGGCAAGCTTGAACGTGTCATCATCGGCACCAGGCACAGTGTTGTATTGATTGAGAGTGAGCTCCTGAAAACGAATTTCAACTGGAGAATTTTTTTAATTTTTCGAAAAAAAATTTTTTTTGGGTTTTTTAAAGAATATACCTCCTTTCGGCCCATCCAACCTCTGGTCCCAATGGCTTCAGAAGACAACGTTCTTCTCTCCGAAAAACCCGGAATGCCAGGAGTGTGCCAGTAGCGGTCGTCCGATTCGTGAAAATTTTCGTTCATTTTCAATGGTTCGTCGTTTGGTGGCTACAGTAGTCTGATTGCTGAAAAAATCAGTTTCGTAAAATAAAATTTTTTAAAATCAAAATTAAAGCAAAAAAAAAAACCGAGCAAAAGGCTCGAAAAGTGCATGAAAAAAAGACGATTTTTTATTGAAAATCCCAAAAAAACGTTGCAAAAAACATTGCTCAGTCTAAATAGGGTACTGTAACCCGACAGCGAAAACGCGTCCCATGGCGGGAATTCAAAAATTATTCGATTTTTTGGGATTTTCAGGAGATTTTGAGTACAAAAGAAAGGTGAAAGGCTTCAAATCAGTTTCCGCGAAACAAAAATTTGAAAAAAAATGTTTGCTAAAATTTTTTTTCACCCACCTTTTCAAATTTTTCAAAAATTCTCCATTTTTTCCTCAATTTTCATCTCGGCTTCAGCCGAATCCATCTACTTGCCACGTGGTATTCCAATGATCTGAACGACGTCATTCGAAAAATTAGAAGCTCTACGGATTGCCGTTATTTGGAGACTACATCTGGAAGGAATAATATATTCAGAATAGAAAAAAATTTCAGCAAGCAACCGAGGAATTTTGATGAAAACTGAAAACATTTATTTTTTCAATTTTTCAAAATTTTGCAAAAAATCGGAAAGAAACAAATCTTTGTTCAAAAAAAAATCGAAAAATTTTCATAAAATTTTAAAGTTCTGATATTTATCGTAAAACTTTCGTTTTTAATTTTTCCAAATCGTCCAACCATTTTTTTAGAAAAAAAATAAAAAAGATTCTGAAAAAAGTATACTGAAATTCCAAAAATTTTAGGAAGCAATCTGAAACATAAAAAAATCACTTTTAAAAAATTTGGAAGAAAAACACATTTTTTTCGTTTTCGGAAGACGTTCATTTTCGGGAATTTTTATAAATCAAATATTTTTTCAACTGCTCTTTTTGAAATCTGAAAAATTTGTTCTGAAAACTGGATCACTCCTGAGATCGTTCAAATACTAGACGCTGGAAATAAACAGATAAAAAATGGAAAAAAATCGAAGATTTCAGATTTTCCATTATGAAATTCATATTCAAATGATAACAACAACATTCAAAAAAATAGGTGAACAATAAAAAAAAACAATTGATTTTTCGAAATAAATTCAAAAGTGGCAAAAGCTCAAAAGTCATATGAGGTGTCGTAGAACGAATTGTTCAAAATTTCAGGTCAAGGGAAGAGAATCTAGGAATGCGCTCTAATCAAAAAATAGTGTGTAAAAGTGAGATACGCAGAGAAAAAAAGGCTATGGAGGAACTATAGGATGGCATAAATTATAACAAAATTTACGAAAAAATAAAAAGGAAATAAAAAAAGAGAAATGTCACAACGGTGTCAGGACCAAAAGTCGAGTTAAGGGTGCTTTAACCCCTGGGTCCTAATACCACTATGACACAACAAAATGGGGGCGGCACGGCAGCCCCCGATTGGCTCCCAGCTCGGCAGTTAATTGATTAATTATCAAATTAAATAAAAGATTAATCAATTAACGACCAAGTTGGAAGCAAAAACAAACCCGAGAGGCGCCGTGCCGCCTCCCGGGGGATACAACTTGTTGGGGGCTGGCAATGGCCGGGTGAGCCCCCCGCTGAGATGGGCCCATTATCCCACCCAGCGAGGGGCTCACCCGGCCATTGCCAGCCTCTAACAAGAGGTGGAATGATCCATTTTGGTGGAATTCTTTGATGTTATAGGGTCCTTCCGATGTCTTGGCATGCAGTAAGTATGATCTTCGGTTCTGGAGCTTCTTGCATTCAAGACTTTGATGTTGTAGTTGTATGTGTTGGCGGCAGATATTGGTCCGCCATTTTTGATTCTTTCAAATATTGAAACGTTTTTCGACACGTTGTCCTTGGAGTGGTTCGCTTCCGATATTTTGGCAAACTTGTATGTGTTGGATCCATTGACTTTGGAGCCAATTTGAACTGTGTCAGCGTTTTTAGGGGAGGATATCGTTACGTATCGATACGTTGTACTTGGAGATCCGTTTTTCTCAAAACTGTTTGCATTGGAAATTGTGGCAGTTTTGTGTGTGTTTCCGGCTGTTCCAGATCCATCGATTTTGGAGCAGTTTGTGTTTATATAGAATGGTGATACGATCGGCTCGTTATTTTCATTGGTTCCTTTTGGTCCCTTCGATCTTCTATACGAATCGGTCAGCCGCTCATTCAGCGCCGTCTCAATTTTTCTCTCAACTTCCATTTCAATTTGAACCTTCACAATTTCCAATTCTAGCTCTGCCTTTCGTAGCTTAGCATTTGCTCGGAATCTCTGCGATGTCAAAGTGGATCTTTTTATTCTTGGATCTTGCTTTCGAGCTTCAATTTCTTCCAACTCTTTTTCCAATTGATGAACGATCTGAAATTTTTGGAAATTTATATTTTTTTGGTTTATTGGAAAAATTATCAGAAAAAATCTGGTAAAAAATTGATTGGAAGAAGGTCACGTCAGCTCTAAAAATCGCAATTTTGAAATTTTTTTAATCAAAAGCTCATTCGACCCCGGTGAGAACAGAACCATAACAAAGGATTCTTGAAACTTGGGCTTATTTTTGAAGAGATATGAATTTTCAGACAATCCAAATCTTTTCAGAGAGGGCTTTTCCGAAATTTTTTTGATTTTTTTCTGTATCAAAAGCTGTTTAAAATCAGAATAGAAATTTTCAGAAATCTCGATATTTGTCTGGAAATATTTTGTATTTCGAGAAAAAAACTGAGAATCGCGGAGCAAAGGATGAAAGCCCCAGAATAGCAAGTTTCAGTTGAACTTAAATTTTGAAAAAAAAACTTCCAGACAAAAAAATTCCAGACAGCAATATTTTTAGTTTCCTTTGGATTCAATTTTTGAAAAAAAAGCACTTTTGAAAAATGTTACCTTATTTTTCTCAAACTGCATATTGAACTTTGTGGCAGGTAATTGTTGTCTGGTTTGGTTTTTGAGAAGTTCCATTTCTTCAGCATCCATGTCTAGCATCATTTTGAGACGTTCGTTTTTATCCTGTTGAATCTCCATTTGATCATAAAATTGTTGAAGTTTTTTTGCCAAATCGTCTTCCTTAGCCTTTTCACGAGCAGCATAGTTGGCAGAGTTTGTGCTGATTCTCTTACGCTTCATCAGGGTTTCCGATGGGATCTGAAAGCATTGTTCGAAAAGTATTTCTAAAAAATAAAGAATGCTTTGAAGTCTAATTACGACCTGCCAAAAAAATCCTATATTCTGCCCTTTTTTTCTCGAAAAATTTTTTGAATAGGAATATTTCGTTTTTAGTACAGTTATTACTACTGCCCCTTCATTATTCGAAAAGCGTCGCAAGTTTTTTGAATAGGTTTGGTTTATGTGTCGGTACTCTGATTAAATCTGAATTGTTTTTGCATAATTTAGAACATTTTTCAAACATTCAATTTTTTTTCGGTATAAAATTCCAATTTTGGAAGTTCGGCCACTAGAGGTGTCTAGGCCATCTCGCTTTTGAAAGGTCAGTTTTTGAGATTCAGAATCGTTCAGTTTTTGAAGCCTTACTAACATCTTCTGAACCCTTTTTCTTCTGACGTTGCTTTTCAGAAAATTCGATGAAGTTGGACGCTATGCGTTCAAGTCCGCATTTTGAATTCTGAAAATACATTGAACAATTGTATTTCCACGTGCTTCAAAAGTAGATTTTACCGTATTCAAATGGCTGTCCAAAGAATTCGAATCTGATGAGGGAACGTCGGGAGTACGGTTTGTTGACGGAATCTGAAAAAAAAAATTATTTTTAGTTTCGAAACTTTTTTGGGGAAATGGCTTTTTTTTCGGTATAAAAAACTAGAGACTGATAAGAAAGAGTGAAACTAGCTGAAAAAACAACTTTTTGCCAGTTCGGCCACCAGATTTTTCTAGGCCACCAAAGGTTTTTTATGATTATTAGACAGAAAATCTCAATTTCAGATTCAGAACTCTGGACGAATCAGAAGTGGTCGGTTAAGAACTCAAAAAATCGGAACTGACCCTCATAAGAGCCGACCACTGCTTGCAGGCTATTGCAGCAAAGTATTGTTAGTTCTAACCAGGGCCCGCTTTCCTTCACCAACAAAGAAAATTTCGTGCAAATTACCTTTCCAGTCCAATCTCTGTTTTCCACTTCGAGAGTGTCATTTCTCCCAAAAGTTTCGAAATAATCAGGAAAATTGATGTCTTGAAAATCATCCGATTCGGTGTCAAAGAAATATTCTTCCTTCTCGAAATTTTCAACGAAATCCATAGCATTGAATTCCAACAGATCTTCCGAATCAGTGATATCAGAAATATAGAAATTATTTTGAATTGATTCTGACGTTTGTGTTGAAATGGTAGATACCTGCAATCAGTTCAGTGGGGCGTGTTTGCTCCACATTTCAAAATTCTAATATTTTGAATCATTTTTTTCGCCGAAATTGGAAAAAGAAGCGTTTTTTTTTTGTAATTTTTCGTAAATTGTGTCTGGAATTTTGACTGAATTGATGAAAATAGTCGTTTTTTCTGGTGGGACGATCGGCAAAAAGTTTATCAGATGAGAAAAAATTCACTTAAAAAAAGAAGTTTTTTTTCAGAACTTTTCACTTTGACAATGTATTATATTGCTACTTACAGGATAAATCGTTGTCATCTTCTTCTCCACTTCAAGAATCTCATCTACACTTGGCAAACTTTTCAATGAACCAAATGCTTCCAAATCCAAATTCATGAGTTCTTCTAAACCTGAATCGTCTGTGGTATGATTGTTTTCTGCATTCCAAATGTTCTCATTTTCGGAATTTTCAGCCAAATCAGTATGACAGAGTTCGGAAAAATCATTCGAATCAGTGCCTTTGGATCTGTCGAAGCCTTCTGTGGCCAAAAGTGGTGGGCAGTGCTGGCCTAAGGCCTTGCGATTCAGCGATTCGTTCGAATCGGAATCTTTGTTGTCGTTGTTATTGACAGTGTTCAGTTGGAGCTGGAAATTTTTTTCAAAATTTTGAGTTATGAAATTTTTTCGGGGAATTTTTCAAATATGGGTTTATAAGAAACCATTCTATGGATATGAGAAGTTCAGATCAATTTCATTTTTTCATGTCCTGCCTCCTTTAAAATCAAAAATATGAACTTTTTCTAAAAAATTTGTATTATAAAAAATCTCAAAAAAAGTCAAAATTACAGAGTTTTTAGCTTTAAATGTCTGAAATACACTCACCGTATTGTCCAACTCTTGATTTGCATTAAAAAATGCAATATTACCCAGCTCTGAAAGATCCGAACGGGTGTCAATGAATGGGCTCGCGCTCGGAATAGGGACACTTTTTGGGTGTGGCATATTCCGGTAAAGGTGGTGGTAATTGATCCCTTCGGTCTTCTGAAAGAAAATCGAGATTCTGATAGATCGGGGTACAAGGGGATAAGAAGAAATATGAAAAAAAAATGATTTTTTTTTGCCATTTTGAATTTTGTGAAGAAAATTTTTTTTTCAATTAAAAAAAAACTTGGAAGAAGGAATTCTTCGATTTTTTCCGTTCTAAAAAAGTTAATTTAGGCCTGTAAAAATTGTAAAACACTTCCAAAAAAACTTTCAAGAATTTCTCAAAATTGAAAAAATTTTTTGATTTCATTGTCAAAAAAATTTAGATTTTAGGAGATTCTTTTCGAAAATAAAAAAAAAAACAAAGAACAGTTTTTTAAATTTCAGGAAAATTTTCAGAAAATCTTGTTAATTTCAGATTTTCGAGAATCGAACTTCCCCTATTTGGCGAAAAAAAAAGTGCACTTTTAAAAAAATATATTTAAAGGTGCGATGAGAAATTTCACACGGATATCTCACCACGATTACAGTAATAAAGCTTTTGAAATGCTTCTGCGCTTTTCAACGGAAAATTCACTAATTTTAACGTTGAGAGTTTGTTCGAAATTGCAATTTAAAATAAAATTTTTTTTGATTTACTTTCGAAAAAAAATCGGTCAAAAAAAAACAATTTTTTAATCCAATGAATCAAAACACAATTTTTCAGTTATTTTTTTTTCTAATTTAGAAAGTGTTTTTCTGACTTCAAACTACTGAAATGAAACAAATATTCGAAGCTGGAAATGAACCGATTGAAAAAAATGATAAAAATTTTGAAAATTTTCAATTTTCCTTTATGAAATTCATATTCAAATGACAACAATAACGATACCAAGATGAAATTCGAATGAAAACAATTAAAATAAATTAATTTTTCGGAAATTCAAAAGTGGTAACAGGGTAGTCATATGAAGAATCGGAGAATGCAGTCTAATCAAATAATAGTGTTAAAAAGAGGTGGACAATAGAAAATGAATTTTTCGAAATTGGAAGTAGTCGGGGGAAAAGAATCTAGAAATGCATCATAATAAAAAAAAAGTGTTCTAAACCGGGATACGCAGAGAAAAATGCTATGGAGGAACTACAACTGAAAAATGACATTCGCGATTCATAGATTTTTCAGAACAATTCAAGAGAACGCATCCAGCTTATCATACATCTCGGCCCAAATGGCAATATCGAAATGCTCCCTATTTTCAGAAACAAATGCCCTGACGTCATCTTTTGTCTCCAATTCAGCTATGCACGTTTTCTTCAACTCGTCCAATTTGTATTTGATTGCCACGTCGAATTTGAATTTCAACGATTTTTCAGACGTATTTTGAAAGAATTCCACACATCTTTTGATAGCAGTTTTCGAAACGAACAAGTCGGCCAAGCGAAGAATACCAGCTACAGTCCAATCTGAAAATTTCAGCTTAAATTTTAGAAAAAGTTGAATTCAAAAAAATCAGTTCTTTTATTGGGCTGAAGTCAGAAAAAAAAGTTATTTGGCTATGCTGATTTCAACTAAACTCATGAAAAAAAATTTTGGAAAAAATTTTTTTCCTCAGTGAACATTTGGTATTTTTTTTAGGAAACTTTCATTTTCAGTTCCAAAATTTCAAGAATCTCTCCATTTTCCAATTTTTTTTCACGATTTTTTCAGAGATGGTAAAATCTGCCGGACCGGATTCAGAAAAATTTGAAAAATTGGGGTATTTTTCCAGCTTTTTTTTGGTGATTTCGATGAAATTTCTGACTTTTTTTTTTACTGGAAATATGCAAGTTTTCTCTAGAGGGCAAAATTTCTCAATCGGCCCCCCGGACTATCACAAGTATGTTTAAAATTATCAAAATTTCAAACTTTTTTCACCGAAACATATATGAAAATCCAGGAAAATGGAATTCCGTGGATCTCTGCTCCTTACCATTTATCAGCGTCTCTCCATGAATAAGTTCCAGATAATTCTGGAAATCCCATGGATCAATATCCTCCTTCAACTCCACTTCTGATTGCTTAGCCTCATCGGAATTTCCAAGGAAAAGATTTTCAAAATAGGTAGAGTGATGAGCAAGAGAAAGCTTCGAAACGTAGAATTTCTCGTTTTTAACCTTCAAGACGACATCCGAATATTTCTTATTTGATTCATTGAAACTTCTATCCTTCTTCAATCCGAAATTTCCATTGATTTTATTGATTTTCACAGTCATCTCAACAGATAAATTGTTGTTATTTGGCTCCAAATCGTAAGAAAACATATGTTTCATATTTTCAGTTTTTGAGAATTTCCATTGTCCTTTGAATCCTTCACAAGTTATTGCTGTTTCGATTGACCAATCATCAGAATCGCGTGGATAACGACACTCCAGATACACATCCCAGCCGTCGCCATGAATTTCTCCAGAGATTCTCCTGAAATTGAAATTTTTTGAAGGGAGGGAATAGGAGAAATTTTTGGCGTCAAAAAAGAAATTTGTTTTTCATACCAGCAACGGGCCGGGCTGGGCCAATTTGAAAATTTCCATTGGCCCGGCCCGGATCCTACAGAAGTAAAAATTTTGTGCGCTGTCAAAAAAAATGTTCTTCTGTTTTTAAATTATTTTTAGTTGTGAAAAACTGAATATTCCGTATAATTCGTGTAGAAATGCGAAAAAGGACCTCAAAATTTCAAAATTTTTGGAACCCCATCGTGTAGTTTGAGAGGACAAGATGGCCTAGGAATCACAGGCAAAGTTTCTAGGCCAGGAGACAAGGTTTTCCTTTTCCGAAAGTTTCAAAAACCGGCCCAAAGGTTTCCTCCTTGATGACCGTGGCCTCCTGGGCCAGCGATTCCGCTAGGTAGGTCAAGAGAACAACGCGACCTAGAGATTTTTCCTAGGCCATCTTATCTTCCAAATGGGGTTTCTAGACCAGGAGGTGACGGCCATCAAGGGGATGTTGGTCCGCTTTTTTTTTACAATTTAGAAACATTTTCAAGCAAAATCGCTATGAAAGTTTTGATCAGTGTAGAAATATAATGTAAAGACATGAATCCAGTATACAAACCAAGGAATTCCATAATGTGTTTCTTCTTGTCCATTCAATGTTACGTCGTCATCACGAATGTCTAGAATATTTCTGAACTCATGCTTGATCGCAAAGTTCATTTCCTCTTCCATAGCTCCGGTTAGTTTTGGTCTTTTCGCAGCGCTCATCTGCAAATTGTTGAAATTATGTTGGTTTTTTCTGAAAATAATTGTTTCGAAGAAAAGGGGTTAATAATGAGCAGGTGAAAACTGTTAACAAAACTAATTTTCAATTTTAAAAATGAACAGAAAGGAAAAAAAATTTTCGAGAATTTTCTGATTTTTCTCTAAGAAAAAACAATTTTTGAATTTTTAATTGTTATTTTCAGCGAAAAACTGCCCGAAATTCGGTAGAAAACCGTGGAAATCGCTTGAAAAAAAAAGGAAGAAAGAAGAACAAAGTACGGTAGATGTTCAAGGCGCATGCTCCGAAAAGTTTTGGGGTCTCGCCACGAATTGCCTTTTTCACCTATTCTAAACTGCTTTTCATGCAAATTTCTCCGTGAAAACTGATAAAAACAGAAAACTCTAATAGATAAAAAATAATAATTCATTGTAGTTTTATAAGGCTTATGCTTGGAAAGTGATGAGAGGCCTCGTCCCGCATTCTCCATTTGAGTTCGAAATTGTTTTTTTTTTCCTCCAAAGTTAAAGTAAATCTGGTTGAAAACCGATAATAAAATTTGAAAAAAAAGAAAGAAAAAACAACGAATAAAATTTATTACCAATTGATCGATATCTTTCATTAACAAAATTCTTAGCAAATAGAGAAAACAACAATAAAATCAGAAAAAATTTCTTAACGAGTTTCCAAGAGAAAGAGCTTTCATGAGATGCTCAGTCGACAATTTAGGAGGATCCAACACTACAAAATTTTTGTTGTGGGAAAATTGAGGGACCATCCTGTGCAGAATTTATCATGGAAAGGATCTCTTCCTGAAAAATATAGCTTTAGAATTGTGGCTCTGGGACGTTTCGAAACCGGACGTTAAGAAACCGCGACACTTCGAAACTGTTAAAAACATTGTGAAAATAGCATGGAAAATGGGAAAATTTTTGGAAATTTGCGAAGTAAAAAAAAGTATTCTATGAAAATACCAAATGTTCACTGAATTGAGAATAAACTTCGAGAAAGAGCAGTTTTAAAAAAAAAGTCGATTTTCGGAAAATGAACTTCGTTCTTGTCTTCTTTTTTTGAAAATTATGAAAGAAAAAATCAGCTGAAAATCAATTCCAATTCTCGAAAATCAAATTTTGCTTAATTTCGAAAATGTGGCGATTATATTTAAAGGTGCGATGAGAAATTGCACACAGATATCCCACCACGATTACAGTATATAATATTGCACCTGAAATGCTTTTGCGCTTTTGAACGGAAAATTCACTAATTTTAACGTTGAGAATTTGTTCTAAATTGCAATTCAAAAAAAAAAATTTTTTATTTTACTTTCGAAAAAATTTTGAGCATTCCATAAAATGGTTTTTCTTTTTTTGGGGAGAATAATTTGGAAATTTCCGAAAAATTCGGTCAACTTTTGAATCAAAGGCTAGGTTAATCAAAGGCGCTTAGATAATTTTAACTGGAAATAAACAGCATTTTAAAGAATTGAAAAAAAAATTATTCCAAAAACCAACAATTTTTTGAACATCGAAAAATATCAACAACAGTAACAAAAACAACAACAACTTTTCAAAAATGAAAGAAAAAACAATGACACGAGGAGACAGGTGAGTGGAAAAAGCGCTCTATTGACAAGAAAAATCTCGAAAGTTAGTTTAAAAAAATTCTCAATAGAGCACGCTTTCTAACCAAGGAATACAGTTTTAAAATGAGCAAGAAAAGTGGGAAAAAGGGGCCATCGCGGCGACCGGCTCCCTTTCCCAAAACGGTTATTAGTCGGCGTAGTGAGGGTTTGTTGAATTTTTTTTCTTCATTTTGATTCCGATTTTCTCGAAGGAATCCCTCAAAAAACCGCTCCAATGTGCACGAAACGCGTCCAAAATTGCAAGTCGCCGACTGTTGGCCGCGGGCGTGCGACCGGGGATCCGACAGCGGGGAAGAGCCCCACGCCGTCGGATCCCCGGCCGCACGGCTGCGGCCAACAGTCGGCGACCTACGATTTCAGATGAGATTCGTGGACTTCATAGCGGTTTTTGAGTCAATTCAACAAGCCCCACACAACGTCTTTAATAACCGCTTGGGGGAGAGAAAACCGGGGGCGCCGTGGTGCCCTTATATTAGAGGCTGGCAATGACCGGGCTCTAAAAAGAGGAGAATCGATCGGAATTATGAGTGAGGAGGAGCTTTCGCTTCAGTCTTTTTTCAACTTCCACGCGGAATTCCAAATCGACAATTTTCAGATCCGATTCGGCGATTCTCAATCTTCTTTCCACTCGACATTTTTGGCTTGCGTAGGTGCCCTGATTCAACCCGTACTTTTTTGCCTCATTTTCTGCGAGCTTCTTTTGCTCCTTGGCGACTGTCTGAATGAAATGGTTGTGAAGAGAAGCTTAAAAATCCGGCATTTTTATTCAGACAAATAAAGTTTTTCTCTAGAAAATTCTGGTTTTGTTGAAAATTATAATTTCGAATTTCAAAAAAAGGAAAATTTTACTGAAAAATGGTCTATTATTTTAGTTATTATCTCAGCTTTTGATTTTTTTCATTTTCAGCGAACGAAAGTTTTTCAGTGAATTTTTCGGTTATCTCACTAAAAATGCATTTTCAGATAAACTTATTCAAAGAATGACGCAAAATAGAACAGTTTTTTAAATTAAAATCGGATATATCTCCAAAAATTCAAAAACCAACTGAATCCAGTGGGGCGGAATTGCTCTTTTTTCAGAACTTTCGAAAATTAAGTATTTTGTGGGCTAAAAGTTAGAAAATTTTTTTTTGAATTTTTAAAAAAAATTACCTTTTTCTTTTTCTCTCGCCTCTTCTCATACTCTGCAGCGATCTCATTTCTCAATCCTTCTCTAATCATTTCGATAGTCTTCTCATCAATTTTAAGCGTGATCTTCAGATTCTCATTAGCCTCACGAAGGCTTTTCAGCTCATTTTCCAGTATTTCCGCTTGATTTGGTATCATCTGATCTTTTTTCTTCAAATTTTCCAAGTACTTCGTGGAGTTGACACAGAGTCTCTTCTTTTTGTGATCTGGATCCTGTAATTCAAAAATTTATGGTAAAACCTCTATTACAGCGGCACCCCAAATAAAAGGGCACCCAGGAAATTGACTCAAGCGCCATGCCCTTGTGATAAAATTCTAAAATCATTTTTTATTATGTGTGAAAAAAATTATTTCAGAAGTTCTTTTTCTGAAAATTTCAGATTTCCTAACAAAATTTCTCAAAAAAAAAATTTTTTTTTAATTTCTAGTTTCCAGTACTAACCTCATTCAAAAGTTTTCTTTTTCGATGTCGAAATTCTTGGACGCCGTTGCGTTCTATGGCCGAGGTGGGATCATTTTCGTTGTTTTCTCCCTTTTTTTCAAAAGTTTTCGAAGTTTTCAAATGTATTTCCACGTCTTCTGAACCCATTATCGGAATCTGAAAAAAAGATTTTTCGACAATTTTTTGAAAAAAATTTTACTAAATTTTCACACGAGTTTCCAGCGATGGTAGGAAAGCGCGCTCTAATGATAAATTGATAATTTCGCGGCGTACCTCAATTTCGAGAGAATTTTTAAAGCGAATTTTTAGGGAAATGAGGCGAAATTGAGTATTAAATGTTTTTATCGTTAGAGCGCGCTTTCCTACCCTCGCTAGGAACCCGTGTGAATTTTCCAGTTCTAACCTCTCCAGCCAAATGAATATCTTGCGGATACATTTCCATTTTTTCGACATCGCTAATTTCTTTTGGAGTTGCCAACCATGGAATGAGATCACTGATTCCTAAGTCTAACGAATCTTCGGTATCATCCGTAATCGCAGGAAGAGCGGCGGAGCCAAGGACCTTTAAGGTGCTTGGCTTGCACGTGGAATGGAGTGCCGGACGGTGCTGAAAATAATGCAAAATTAAAAAAAATCGAAACAGTTGAAATTTTTTTTCTTCAAAATTTCTTCAAAAATTTTGCCTTTAAAATTTTGTCATTTAAAATTTTTTTTGAGAAAAATTTCAGGTGACAGGAAAAATTTAGTTTTTTTTCTGAAAAATATAGGTAAAATTCAAACTTTACGAGTTTGAAAATTGAAAAAAAAAATTCAATTTAAAATCACTCACGGAGGCGCTGGAGGTTTCGGCGCATCGATCGGCATCGCCAGAAACCGCACGAAAATTCGAAGTGGCGGAGCCAGAGGCACCGAGTGGGCGTGGCTTCCCACTTCGCACGGCCTGAATTCACGAAATTTTAATAGGTTTGGTTTTGAAAAAAAACTCACCGCAGCCCTTGGAGTTCCGCCGACTCGAGCCGCACGTGAATCCAAAGGTCCCCCGAGAGGGCGTGGCTTTTCTTGTGGTCGTGGCCTGTCTAGTTGGCGTTTCAGCACACGAGCCATCAAGTTTTCCGATTTGAGCCTAGTTGTTGATCTGAAATCGAGAGAAAATTTTTTTAGATGATTTCGAATGGAAAAATATCGGGAAAAAAATAGAAAAAAACGAGCTTTGTGAGAGAAATTTTCTGATAAAAAAATTGATTTGAAAATTCTGAAAAACACTGCTTTATCAAAAAAATCTCGAAAAAATACGTTTTTTTTTGGATAAACTTCTTCGCCTAAGTTCAGATTTTGATAATACCAAAACACTTTTCATCAAATATTTCCACCGGGGTTTTAAAACCAATACTTTCAGATTAATCAAAAAATGAAAATTTACGATGAGCAATAATTTCAACGGATGGCCTAGAATCCTATTTTTAGACTCCTTTGCCATTTCGATCGTCCAGGGAGCGCACTTGACAGAAAAGCTGAACTGAAAAGCTTACAAATATTCCAACCGAACTTTCACAGATATTTTCACAGAATGAAAAATTGGAAAAAGGAATACAATTTTATTAAATAAAATTCAGAGAATTTAGAAAAATGGGTCAAGCTTAACGATTTTTCATAGAGCGCACTTGAAATCGGGATAAAAAGAAAAACATCTGGGAAAGAGGGCATAGTACAAACGAAAGGGAAAAAATGGACAAATTTTCAAAAAGAGCACCAACTAAAATGTATGAAAATGCGCTTTATTGGAATGTTTTCGAAATTTAGAGTGTCAATGGGGCGCGTTTGTATAGAAAAAAAAGCAAGAAAGCAGTGAGTTTTTGAAAAATTCAAAGAAAAATTGGGAAAACAAAAAAAAAAGTGAAAATTTTTAAAATTTCAAAAAAACTCAACTTAAAGGTATGCAAATGCGCTCTATTGAAATGGGGGTTTTTTTTGAAAAATTATCACGCCGATGGAGCGCGTTTGCATAGCTCAAAGCTGATTTTTTCGAAAAATTAAGAAAACATGGCTAAATAACCGGGAAAACGAGAGATTTTTTCAAAAATTAACTAAAACTGAACAATTAATCAGATTTTTCTCCTCGGAGCTCTTGGAGCATTTTCTGAATGGCTTCCTCCTGTTCAACTGCCAATTCCAACGACGCTTTGTTCCATTCAACATTTGCCACTTCCAATTTCTGCTTATTCCGACATTTTTGTGATAAAACTGTGCCAATTTTGAATCGATTCGCACCGTAGGCCTCAATCTTTCTGATTTTAATATCCTCCATTTCCGCATTCAATTGTTGAATTTTTTGTTCCTTTTTCGTCAATTCATCTTTTCTTTTATCCCATACTTCTTTTCTTAATCCACATTTTCTTTTTTCCAATGAATCAATATAATCATCTAGAATAGTGGGATCATTTTGGTCCTTTAATTCATTCAATATTTTCTCTTCAATTTCTTTATTTTCCTCTTTGAGTTCTTCCAATTTCTCTTGTAATTCATCCCGATTCTTTTGTAACTCCAAGAAATACTGCTTTTTTCGGGCGGCATAGAGAATCGAGGATTGACGATTCTGCTCTCGTTTTAGAAATGTTCGTTCATCGAGGGTCTGAAAATTTCAAGAGTTTAATAGGAGTTTTATAATGGTAATAAGATGTAGATGATTTGGAAACCAGGACGTTTAGGATCCTTTTTTTTTTGAAATTTTACGATTTATAGTTCAAAACGGTCTCTATGAGAACGAGGTCATTTCAGAACTGATTCTTCCAGAATTTTCAGAAGATTTTCAAACCAAATTTGGCCTTTAAGACTGAACTCATGAAACTTTTTTGAACAAAGTTTCGAATATCGTAATTTTTATTTCCAAAAAAATTTTTTTTCTAAACTTTGAAATTTTTTTGCCGATTTTTCATCCAGTTTCGGAGGTAAAACTATATTTCTGGAATTATAGTTTTTTTTTTCAAAATTTAATTATTTTTGCATTTTTCCGTAAGAGGTTTTTTGTTTCAAATCTTAGAATTTTTTTGAATTTGAAAATTTTTTGGTTTTATTACTTGAGAAAATATTTCCAAGTTTCTAGGAATGTTTAGGTGCCTTTTTCCAAAAAAATTTCATATTAAAAATTTTTTGTATTAAAACCAGAAACTTTGACAAACTTTGACACTTTGACAATTTGACAAAGCTTTCTATTTTTTGATTTGTTTTTTGTTTTATTTTTTGAAAAATTCTCATTTTCGAATCGGCACAGTTCCAGGTTTCCGAATTTCCCAGTTTCCGAATGGTCTCGGTTCCAAAACGACTCAAAATTAAAACCGTACAAATGCCTGCATCTCCTTTTTGGTTCTTCGGCTTCTTTTGCAGTAGCAGTGCTCGATGTGGATATAGCTCATATAAAATTGTTCTGGAAGAAAAGAAAATTAAACATTTGGACCGATTTTTGAAGAGCAAGATATTTTCACGGGGCCTGGATAATAATAATCGGATTCCCGTTGGAATCGTTTTTAAATTTCTGGAAAATAGGGGGGAAAAGTGAGATTATTAAATTTATGAAAGCAATAATTTAAAGTTAGGAAAGATTTTTAAAAAAATTAGATGAGTACAGTATGAAAAAAAGGGGCGTGGCCTCACAGGAAATTTCTCGCTACAAAAAAAATTGGATGGGAATCTAGGAAAAAAAAGGGACCGATCTGGAAATTTTTTTTAAATGTTTGTTAGGATTAGTGAAGGTTACCTATGTGAATCGAGTTATTTTGGGTTAATAAGAAAATTACAGCAAAAACTCTATTACAGGGGCAGTCGGTTCATTAGAGGTGCTGTTCTATTAGGGGATTCCTATTATAAACCAGTGGTTACTAACCACTCTAAAGGGGTCTAGTTAAGCTAGAAAATGGGTTAATAAAACAAGGGGAACATGTGGAATGGGGCTAAAAACAGGGAAAAGAACAGGGTAACAGAAGGACCAAAAAGGATCACTCTGAAAATTCCTCAAAATTTTTTCAATTCTAGCTTTACAAAAAAGGGGCGGGGTAACCTATTAGAATCTGGTTATTCTGGGTTAATAGAACAATGCGGGGTAAAGGCTCTGGGGTATTACCTATTAAAAAACAAGAGATTGCTAACCACTTTAAAAGGACCTAGTCAAGCTAGAAAATGGGTTAACAAAACAAAAGGAGACCATTTGGAATGGCTCCAAAAATGGAAAAAATGGAGGAAAAAGTTAAAAAGCCAAGTGAAAGGGACCATTCAAAATGGCCCATAAAATGACAGAAAATGAAAAAAAAAGGAAATTTAGAAAGACATTGGATTCTCCGGGGTGACGGCAGGGTGATCCTCCTCACGAGTGTGTGCGTGTGACTGTGTGTGTTTCGGCGGCTTCTCGGGATCAAGACTTGGGGCGCGGCCCCCAATTGGGTTTCCTGCGGCCGGGATTGCTGCCTCCAGGATCGAAGAGTCCGTTGAGCTCCCGGGGTGAACACGAGGGCTTCATTGTGTGTGTTGCGACGTATTCTCGGGGTGAAGACTTGGGGCGAGACCCCCAGCGCTTCCAGAGGTGGCTCCCGGTCTTTCGAGACGATGTCCTGGCCATGTAAACGGGGATTGAATGTAGGCGTGTGTGTGTTTCGGCGGCTTCTCGGGGTGATAATTTGGGGTGCAACCCCCCTCTACAGCGTCCCCATAAGTGTGTCCTAGGGTTCCGAAATGTCGTCCAGGCCATGTAGACTCGGATCAATGTAGGAGTGTCTGTGTGTTTTGCGTCCAGATCTCGGGGTGAACATAAGGGGCGTGACCTCCAGGCTGATCCCCAGCGTATTCAGAGGTGCCTCTCGGTCTTCCGAGACAATGTCCTGACCATGTAGACTCGGATTGAATGTAGGCATGTGTGTGTTTCAGCGGCTTTTCGAGGTGAACTCTCGGGGTATTGCCTTTAGGCTGGTCCCCAGCGTCTCCATTATCTTCTGGGCTCCCGAAGTGGCGTCCTAGCAATTTTGACCCGGCTTGAGCGTGTGGGGAACGTGTGTGTTCGTCTGAGCTCTCGGGGTGATGTTTTGGGCTGCGGCCCCCAAGGGGTTCCCCAGCGCCTCCCGCGGTGTTTCCTGGGCTTCCGAGACAATGTCCGGGCCATGTAGATTCGGCTTGAATGTAGGCATGTGTGTGTTGCGACGTATTCTCGGGGTGTGAATTTGGGGCGGGACCCCCACGCTGACGCCCAGAGTCCCCAGTGTTGGCTCTCTGGCTTCTGAGACGATGTCCGGGTCATGTAGACTCGGCTTGAATGTAGGAGAGTGTCTGTGTGTTTTGCGTCCAGATCTCGGGGTGAACATAAGGGGCGTGACCTCCAGGCTGATCCCCAGCGTATCCAGAGATGGCTCCCGGACTTCCGAGACAATGTCCTGACCATGTAGACTCGGATTGAATGTAGGCATGTGTGTGTTTCGGCGGCTTCTCGGGGTGAACTCTCGGGGTATTGCCTTCAGGCTGGTCCCCAGCGTCTCCAGTATCTCCTGGGTTCCCGAAGTGGCGTCCTAGCAATTTTGAACCGGCTTGAGCGTGTGGGGAACGTGTGTGTTCGTCTGAGCTTTCGGGGTGATGTTTTGGGCTGTGGCCTCCAAGGGGTTCCCCAGCGCCTCCCGCGGTGTCTCCTGGGCTTCCGAAATGGCGTCCAGGCCATGCAGGCCCGTTTCGACTTGGGTTTGTAGGAGTGTCCAGTGACCAAACAGGTTGAGTGGTTGGAGTTGTCGAAAGTGTGAGCCGTCGGCGCCGAATAGTCCGATCCGTTAGCTTGGGCCAAACATCCCGTCGGCTTATTGAGATGCAAATTAGTTCTGTAGCCGCCAGGGTGGTCCCCCGCGTCTTCCGCATTGTCTTCTGAGCTTTTGAAATGACGTCTTGGCAATGTAGACCCGGTTCGATTCGAGCGGTTGGAGTGTCCTGTAGCCAATCCAGCCGAGCGGATGGAAGGGTGAGCCGTCGGTGCCGAATAATCGAAGTCGCTATTTCGGTCAAAATGATCCGTCGAGCTCTCGTGGTGGTGATAAGGGGCGTTACCATCTTCCCAAGCGTCTTCCGCAGTATCTTCTGAGCTTTTGAAATGACGTCCTGGCAATTTTGACAAGGCTTGAATGTAGGAGCGTGTCTCTTCCTCTGAGCTTTCGGGGTGAAGACTAGGGGCCTGACCACCATGTTGGTCGTCGGTATTAGAGTTGACAGGATGTCGTCCTGAACATGTAGATTCGGGTTGATTGAGGCGGTGATAGAATCCTGCAGTATGGTGCTCTGGCTCTGAAATCCCGAGCTTATTCGCGTCAGTGAAATTTGGAGCCGTTCCAAGTTGGACCATGTGAGCCAATTCGTCCTCGTATGTGGACCAGTATTGAATTTGCTTCCCGTCGTCGGAGTGTACGTGGGGCTCACGGTGAGCCCAAGCGTGGAGTCTGAGGTGAAGCTCTAGCTTGAATTCCGTCAAAAAGTGCACCGTCAATACCAGCCGGATAAGCATTGTAGATAGTCTGAGCCAAATATGCCGAGGCGCCCTTCGCGTTGGTCCGATTCGAACGTTTTGAGCGGTTGGAATGGCGACGGCGGTTCAATAGGCTTGAGCGAACTTCTTGCTCAAGAGGGCTGATGTCAGGACTAGTCGAAGGAGCCTTGATAACACGGGCCAAGTCCTTTAATTGAACGGAATGATCCATAGTCGAATAGGCAGGGCCATCGGTCCCGGCCAAAATGATCAATTTCTCGGTGCGAGTCGAGGCCAAATCCTGATTTTTTAAAGCAGAAGACGCGTATGGAACTAATTTCAAAGACTGTGGCACAAATGCAGATTTTCGAGAAGTAGAATCCGGTGGAGGATATGGCTCTGGCGACATATCACAATAATTCGGAGCGGTGCCGTAGCCATACAGAAGATCGTCCGGGCATTTAGAGCTTTCTATTTGATTCTCACTCAGGTAGTTTTTCCATGCCTTTTTATTCTCATTAGAATTCGAGAATGTATCTTTATGATTCTCAAAGAGATCCATTTCCAATGATTCCTTTGGCGAAGAATCCAAGGATCCCGATTTTCTGTCCAAATTGTCATCCTTGACATCGTAAAGGTTATCCTTGAAGCGCTCCGCATCAGGATCATAATCACTGAGAATAGGAAGATCTTGATAAGACGGCTCAGTCTCTGTTGCATCGAAGACGTCACTTTCAAGCTCAACTTCAACGTCATCGTCGAATGGCTCTATCTTCGGAGGCGATTCCATTTCAGCGTCTTCAGTCATACTCAAAAGCTCTTGAATTCTTCCTTTGATTTCCAGCTCCGCTTCGATTCCGGCTTCAAATTCAAGAGATTCCCGCTCTATTTCGGCGATTTCCAACTTCTTTTTGGCGCGACATTTTTGAGAGCCAATCGTACTTCTGTGGGATGGTTTCGCATTTTTATGAACTTTCTGAATTCGTTCGAGCTCCTTATCCAGTTCAAGAATTTTCTGAAAAAATTAGCAATTTTTTAAAATTGTTTTTTTTTTTTGTGAAATTCTACCTTTTTCTTTTTTTGAAGGTGATCTTCATTCTTGACTGAATGCCACTCGGAAATTCTTTTTTCTTCATTTTGAAGTTCTTCAAATGTCTTTTCATCGATTCTCCCTTCCAAATAGGCTTCTGAATCACAATTTTTCTTGTGAAGGCCGGCGAGAAAAGCCTCCAACTTGACATTCTCCGATTCGACGCCTTTTCGATTCTCTTTCTTTTTTTGAGGCCGTCTTCTCGACGCCTTCTTATTTTGCTCCAATTTATTTTGTGACGTTGTTCCGGAGTCTGAAAAAATAAGGAATTAGGAGACTAGACATACAAGTATGTGAAATGTCACAATAGAAAATTCTACGTGCTTACGTCCCAGAACCACCTAAAATAAGCCAATTTACGTCCCAAAACAGCTTTTCCAGAGATTTTACGCCCGTTTTCTGACATTTTCCCGCCAAAAAAAGTTTTACGTCCCAGAAAGTCGAAAAAAAAATTACCGATCGGTAAATTCATACATGTATGAGACTAGAATGAATTTCAAAAAGGAAAACCATTGCAAACCATCGTCACGCGCAAATGCACAAAACCTCTGGCTCCGCCCACTAAGAATTTTCAAATTAGAAGTGGGACTTGCTTCAAAGCTGTTATATTTCGCGTTTGAATTTCTTTTTCCCATTTACAAAATGAAATTATATATAGGGAAAAATGTTCAAAATTTCATGAAATTCACAATTACTTGCCTAGAAACTTCCACTCGCCTAACACGTTTTTTCAGAATTTCTTCAAAAGAAAAAAGTTGGGCCAGCAGCGGTTTCTAGACCGCCAATCGGGTTTTAAATGTCACAACTTCAAGAATTTTCAGAGGAAAAGAGCTGGAATTTCAAGGAAGATCGAGAGTTCGGCCAGCTGAAAATTGTAGGCCAGAGATAGTTTTTTTTAAACATTTCTTTAAAGAAATGTGGGCGGAGCCTTCACTAGATTTTCACTGTGCATTTTTGCGTGACGGTGTCCAGCAATCTCTGTGTATTCCAATTTCTCCAAAAACTTACCAGCCTCTGAATCACCGCCATCGTTCTTCGAGTTCTTCTCGGTGGGAGCACTTCCTGTCTGACGTTTTCTGTTTCTTCCGGATGGCGATGCGGGAATACTGCGGGCTTCGGAGGAATCTGGAAAAAAAAAAGAATTTTAAAAACATTTTGGAGGAAATTTTGGGGGCGGAGCTTGGCATTGTGCCCAATTTTTGAGAGCAGGAAACAAACCTTCAGAATCGGTGGCCATTTTATTATCATCGTACAAGACTGGAACATCTTCGGTGGGCTCTGGATCTGGAAAAAAAATTGTTAGATTGGGAAATTTTTTTCGCGAAATTTTGGTTTTGGTGCTACCCCTAATTAAAACTAGACGGATTAGAACTGCCCCAAATCAGAACCGGACGAATAAGAACTGGGCAAATCAGAACTGACTGACACAGAACTGTGAAGTATTAGAACTGCCCCTCTTAAAAATGACACAGCTTTTCTGCTATGGGCCTGCAAGATGTGAAAAATGCCTAAATGCGAGGATTCGAAAAGTTCCTATCCGGGTCAGTTCTCAAACGGTCGGTTCTTATAAGGGTTCAGTTCTGATTTTGAGTAGCACCGAAATTTCGAATCAGAGTGAGCCTTATTTCACATTTTTTCGTAGCTTGAAAATTTAAAAACAGAAAAAAAACGTTAAAAAAATATTGATTTTTTTTTGGTTTTTTGGAATTTTTGGAATCAACTGTCACTGAATTTCTGGCGTTCCAAAATCTTTTTCTCAAATGGATATCTGAATTTTTAAAAAGGGGCGGAGCTTACCTCTTCCATCATCGTCCTCCTCCACATCCTTCGCCTCACTCAACGATTACTTTGGACTTGACCAGATAGACCAGATTCTGAAAATTTTCAAAATTGTCTTTCAAATTTGCATTAGAGCGCATTTTCTCACATACCTGGACTCGAGTCATCCGAATCCATATAGCCATCGGAGTCTGTATTTGGCGGTGATGGGCTCGGAGTACAAGATTCTGAAAAATACAATTTTGAAAAAAAATTTAAAAAAAAAATATTTTACCGAAAATTTCAATGTGGTCACCGACATTGAGTTCGAAACCCGGATGCGCATAGAGCACGATGTCCACATCTTGAAAAAAGAGAAGATTTGAGTTTGGGAGGGGGTAATTCCAGAGTAAGGGAGGAAAGGGCCCACAATATAAAACATGTATTTACGTGTACTTTTCTCGAGAATTTCCACAAGCCCTCGGTTTTCGGTTTGACCTTTAGATTCCACGTAGAACGAGTCCAAAATGGGGGCAAATATTTTGAGAACTCTCATTGCCAAGAATTTGAGGAGAAATTGTGGTTGCGGAATTTTTAGCATGAAAGCAGAGAATAGTGCCAGAAAAAGAAAGATGCTTTCATGCAGGTTTCCCGGGAGCTTGCTGGCGCCTATAAGTAAGCGTAGTGCCAGGGAAAAGGGGACACCTTCAAACAGGGTTCCCGGTAGCTTGCTGATGCACGGTATGCTGAAGTGTGGGGTGTGTAAACGCGCTATGTTGATAAAACATGTTTTGAAATCCTAAAATAATTATTTTGAGGAGAAGTGGAATATATTTTATAATCTTTTTCAATTTTTCTGCTAAATCTCGTGTGATTCTCTTACAAAAAATCTGGATTTTAATCTAAAAAATTCTAAATGCATTCAATTTCGCTTCCTACTTTTAGGCCACGCCCCGTTTCAAAGGAGCACGTTTGCATAGCCCACACTTCCGCATACCGTGCTGATGTCTAGCAGCAAAGTTTACTGCAAAAAACAAAATATTTGAATAATAATCTTAGGAGCTCTCTAACGTTGAGTATTGGACTTAGTGCAAGGAAAGGGAGATACTTCCAAACAAAACCCCATCTAGAAGCTAAAACATGCCATAATAAGATCAAAAATTCACGTTAAAAGAGTGAACGATTAATTCTCATATTATTTTTGATCTTTTGTTCACGTGAAGGTTTATAATGAACTTTAGTGAGTAATATTTTCGTGTTCGAATGGTAGAGTGGTTAACAGCCTTCTGTTCGAAGCGAACTATCCCGGGTTCGAATCCACCATAGAATCAGTGATGTTTTGTATATGATTCGATCCTTGGAAGAAAACACTCTAAGCATGAGGTTTGGGCCCTTTCCTCCCTTACTCGGGAAATACGGGGATGCTTTGAGTTTAAATTTTTGGAAAATGATTGAAAAAACTTTTTTATCGAAAAATCGAAATTTTATTTTTGATAAATTTAAGTAATTTTTTTTTCAGACTTTTTGTTAATATTTTACCTTATCAACCTCCATATTCTCCATTTCCACCACATTTCCCTCTGAATCTCTCCATCTGCCACGCTTCATCACTAAATTTTCGCCGACTTCATTCGAAATTTCTGGAGGCTCGAGTGGGCCATTGAAGGAATATTTCACCGTCTGGCTGAAAAAAAGACGGAAATTTTTTGAAATTCCGCGAAGAAAAACAACGAATATGGAAGGAAAATCGGATGAAAACTTGAAAAATTTTTTTGAATTTTGGCAATTTCTTGAAAGCATGAAATTTGAATTACAAACTTGAATTGTGTGAATTGAACTGATTTTTTTCTCAGATTTATCACCAATCTTTCAATTTTCAATGAACTCGACGAGAATATACGTGACAAAACAAAATTTTGCAAAAATCTTTTTGAAATTTAAAAAAAAATGGGCGCAATATGAGTTGGGGGGGGGGGGGGGGGGCACCCAATTTTTGGCTGGTGAAGCACTGCTGGTGCACTGTTGTTTTTCTGGCGTGTTAGTATTGATTTGTGAATTCGAAGGGGTTTTTGTACAGAACTAAGCCTGAAATTCAGAAAATGATAGCTTTTTCATCGATTTTTCAATAAAAATGCCGATTTTCAGGTGATTTTCGACTGATTTTCAAAATTTTTTTTTTTGATTTCCAGCACATTTCTAAGCCTTTTTTCGAGGCTTCGGTATAATTTGCAGCACAAATGACACCTCTAGGCAGCTTCCCCAGTGCCCCGAAATGCTCCACCAGCCAAAAATTGAGTGCCCCCCCCCCCCCCCCCCCCAACTCATATTGCCCCAAAGAATGAATTTTTTCATTAGAAAATTCTAGAAAAGTCATGAAAATCTAGGAAAAACTATCGAGAATTCACAAGAATTGGTTGGAAAACGAAGATTTTCGAAGTGTCGTGAAGTAAAATGCATCGAAGTACGCAATGCACATTGTTAGAACTACAGTAACCTGAAAATTCAAAAAATTATATTTTTGAAGCGAATTTCTTGGTGGAAAAAAGGGGTTTTGAGTGAAAATTTAGAATACTCCAACAAATGTTTCTGTAATTTTTTTACTTGAAAAAAAAAAACACAAATTATAAAGAAAAATTTTATTTAATAACAGATTCGTCAATACTACATTCACTATCAAAAATATGCGTATTTTCAGCAACAAATCTAAAAAATTCTTCCAAATCAGAAGTTCGATCAGTTTTTATTAATTCATCTAATAAATGTTTTGGAATTGATTGGACTAGTGGTGCTGCTCCAGGTACCGTATCCCGGACATAAGTGTCAGCCAGTTGAGATAATTGCACTTCTCGACGGAGTTTCTGAAAGAGGAATTTTCAGAACTTTTCGCAGAAAAAAAACTTACATGTTCATTAACTGATATCGTGTACAAGTGTTGCCTCCATTCCATTTGTTGTTTTGCCCGAATTTTTCTGGACCCTAACGTTCCAATTACTCCATTTTTCTCATGAAGGTCTCTAGCTGCTTTTTCGAATTCTTCTCGTGAGCTGGCTAGTCTCTGAAAGCAAAAAGGTGTGTTGGAGCACATTTGCTGCGTTCAAAAATTTGATTTCCCTGGTTATGACCTAGAAACCCAAAACTAGGCCATAGCCCCTAATTTTCAGAACCAGCACGTGAAGACCTTTCACATGAATATAATCATGACTAGGTTTGCTCCGAGTTGGGTCCCACCACGAAGGTTACTGTAGCTTAGTTTAAAGGTGCATCAAATTTCAAAATGGGCGGAGCCTAGTCATGATTATACTCATTTGAAAGGTCTCGATAAGCTGAATCCGATGCTCTATGTTTCAGAAGCTTCAGAGTAACAATAAAAAAAATTCTGAAAAAAAACTCACATGATAATTCAAATTGACTGTCTCATCCTGAGCAAACATGTCATCAAATTTCTTATTCATTTCAATTTTCGCTTTTTCATACTGTTTTCTTTTTTCTTCCAGCCCCTTTTCTTGATTTTTACTCCTCAAATAAACTGCGAAATTGGCGTTTTTTTCTTTATTCATTGTCATTTTTTGTTCTAAAATGATTCGTTTCAAAATGTGTGCACTTCTTACTTCAGCTTGTCTTCTTTGATCTTTTTTCTTTTGAACACATTTTCGGGCATATTCTCGGTTTTTAGCCATTTGACGGCGGCGTTCCTGAAATGGAAAATTTAGGTAAGATAGGTGGAAAATTGGAAAATTTACTTATAAAAATTTGGGATTTTTTGAAAATTTTCAATTCAAAATAAGTTATTTTTCAGAATTTCCAGACCACTTCCAGACATTTCTTTTAAAGCAATTTTTTCGGAAATCTTAAAAATTTTCGATTATTGTAAGGTTCTGGAGTTCAAGATGTCACAGCCAATCACGAGACTATCGTTGAAATTTTCAGGCTGTTTGGAAGCTTTTTTCTGTGTTGAAACTCAAAAAAAGTGAAATTTCAGGAAAACTTTTTTTCCGATATTTCAGTTTTTTGGGTTTCTGAAGGCAAAAAAATCTATGACATTTCAAAAGAAATTAGTTTTTTTCTTCAGAAATTTTTAATGTTTCTTTGTTTTTGAAATTTCGAGTTAAGCCAGTTCAAACTTATCTGGGAGACACATTTTCAGACAGTTCAAAAGCTATTTTTCTCTGAAATTTGATTAAAAACTGAAATTTCCAGCACTTTTTTCCAGATTTTTGAAAGTTTGGGCCAAGGCAGTTCACGTTTTCAGACAAAAAAAGGAGGACGTGGCTTACCAAATCCTTCTTATCCAATTTACTTGAATCTTGATCCAATTTCTTAAATGCTTCCTGCCATTCATCCTCCTCTTCCTCTACTCCAATTTCATCATTATTTTGCTCCTCCTTATAATCCTCCATTATGACGTCATCATTCGAATTATTATCATTTTTTAATGAAGGCGATGAACTGGGTGATGAATCAAAGGAATTATTGGCTATCATAGTAAGTAAAGCCTGCTGAAGCTCTGTCGATTCCGCTAACTCGGGATTGAGGGACAATTGATTCAGAATATTGTAGACGGAATTATTGGATTCTTCGATGTTTATTGCTGCTATGGTATTTTCATCGTTGGCCTTGGAGACTCTTTGTTTCCTTTTAGCTGATCCAATTATTTTGAAATTTTGAGCGGGCTCGTTATTTCCATGAAATTGTACTTCATTTCGTATCGTGGGAAGGTTCATTTTGGAGGCGGGGTTAGCTGAAAAAAAATACTTTTTTTTGGAAAAATAGGTTTTCATGGGTAAATCAGGTGAGCGCACAGACAAAAGAACCTGGAAAATATTGATCGAGTCTTGTACAATTGCGCACTAATAATTGTCAAATCCTATCTTAAACATTTCCATAAGATACGATAAAGTGGGCGGAGCTTCCGAAGGTTCCAGAACAAAAATTTTTTAACGGAAACGTTTAAAAGAGTGCATCAAATAACATTTCGAAACCATTCCGAACGATTCGTCATCCCCATTCCCATCTATGCCCTCTTTTGGAGTCACATGGTTAGCCAGGTGTTATTGTTGACGATATGAGTCTGTCTAAGGGGGCGGAGCTTTGACATAGAATGTTCTGGAGTATTCAAAAAGTTATAACTATTTGAGATTGTTCTCTGATATTGAGATTTTTCGACACCAAAATGGACAATAGCTTTCAGACAAAAAAAAAACACTCCCCAACAATGTTAGAAAGTTCACATTGTCATTTTTAATTTACACTATTGTGGAGTATCGAATTCTGCCAAAAAAACTATTTGCCTGTTTCCACCCAAGCAAAACTATAAGCTTAGAAGCTTTCATCGAGATAATTTTGAGACAGCTCTTCTAATAGAGGGATTTTTTTATTGCTCCATAATTTTCACTCCGGGGCATTTCGAATATAGTTAATTTTGTATTGTTCAAAACCTTGGAATGTTTCCTTACCGAATCAATTCAATCTTGTTTGCTGGTTTAGCTGAAATTGAACCAAAAAGAGCTAGTGTCAGCACTGGTCTTGGCGGTTTTCGTCGGATTATATTAACTTTTCAAGCCGCTCATTACTGGTCCATTTAGTTGGTATGACCTATTCAATTAGCAAATGTCTGCTCAAGCTATAACAAAAACCCGAACCAGGTTGTCATTTTTTCTAGAGTTGGAATGCCACGTTTGAACAAGGTCAATACCGATGAGATGATGAAGATCCACTAGTACAGTCTTTCACAAAAGGTAGCTAAAAACTTGTACGAACATTTCTCAAAAACCATTGTCAACATGGCTTTACTTTTTACCCCTTGTCGGGCCAAGGTCGTTCGTTCCTCTCAAAATTTTTCGTCGCGTTCCCTTTTTCTTTCTCTCTTGCAGCCGCGCGTTCCTTCCTTTTTCTATCTCTGCTATGTATTTTTTGTGACTCATGCTAAGGGGGCGGAGTTTCTACATTTCGAAATCTCACCTTTTCCAAAATTTCAAAATTTCTCTTCGAAATCAAAGTTCCGTCTTGCGAAGGACAGCAGAAATATGTGTAGAAGTAATAGAATATAAAAGTGGAGAGAGACAACTGATAAGAAGAAGGGAAAAGAGAGAATAGAACACAACGTCTTGCTAAGAAGGGGGTGATTGTATCAAAATGCATGATGTTTGTCTGTGTATGTGTGTCTATCTGTGTGTATGACATCGTTTGATTTGGAAGGGGGATTAGAGATCATGAGAAACTAAGAGACGCAGACACATGATACTGTGTGAAGGGGCGTCCTGAGCAGTGTGTCACAGAGAGAGAGAGAGATTGGTGATTAGACACACGACTGATAAGGTCTAAGAAGGGGGGAATGGAAGGCTGTAATTGACTGCTAATGGGGGTGGACAAATGGTCGATAGTTACATATGTAGTCAAGGGGTGAAAGGAGAGAGGGGTCAGAAGATTTGGAGGGGTGGATAGCCACAATAAAACTTTGTATTGGATTAATCCGGTTAGTACTAAATAAAAACTACAAATAGAGACACAGATGCTTTTGAAGCACAAACTAAGAAGAGCGAGGTTTGGACAAAAAAGCAGTCTTTCAAGAGTTTGATTATGGAATTTTTATGAGCAACTTGAATTGAAGAGAAGGCCCTGAGATTTAGTATTCTCGAATTTTGAAAATAAGTGTTTCAATTGCTACAGACCTAATTGGATTATTTGAAAAAAGTGCCAGACATCTGAATTTATCAAACGTTTATAAGTTATCATTATTGTCAAGGCTCTTGATTGTGCTATTAACTGCAGTGCGACCGTAAGTTATATTATGTTTAAAAGTCGAAAACTTCTTCGTAATTATCAAAGAATGCGAAAAAAAGATCTTCGAACCCTTCAAGAATGCCAATGTCACAAAAACCCCGATTTCAAATCTACCCTCAACAGACGTACTGTTGACTAGCCATACTGAATTCAAATCCTTTTTCTCTGTCAACAATCAATATCCCAATCCATTAATGGTTATTACCCATTGTCATGCTGTCTGCTCTCAACGTTTATTAGAAAGTGGATTCGAAATAGAGAGTGTTCAAAGGTGTTGTTATGCTTATGAAAAATGAGAGTTTTTTTTTGGAAAATGTTGAACTTCCTAACTTTTTCAGACTGCAGAAAAAAGTCCCAAGTTCCGAGTCTTGAAACTCCAAAAGTGAAGAAGCATATAATGATTGAGAAAATTTTTCAAGCTAAGCTGAGCGATCTTCATAAATTTGATTTATTTTTTGGAATCGTAAGCAGTTATTCAGACATATTGCGGCAAACATAGTTTTTCTTTCAAAGCTAAACAAGTCTAAAACCGTTCCAGAAGTTTCGAAAACATTTTCAAATAGTTTTGGAATGTTCCAGGGAACTTGTATGTCTTTCTTTCTGGCGATTCTGAAGAACGTGATTGCGGAATTAGTTCCCTCTGCGGGGAACATTTCGAATCCAAAAGTGGCAATTTACGAAGTAAATCCCCCAAAAACAAAGTAATATCAGCTGAATTTGAAAGAACAATCTCGGAAATATTTCCAACTATTTTCGACTACATTTTTCTGAACTTTTTTTTTTTAACTGAATTGTCTGAATCAAAGTTTTCGATCAGAAGCTAATGGAGAACAAACTTTCACAATTCATGCAGAAAATTACCCAAAAACTCAAAATTCTCATCGGGCAGCACCCACCCAACCAAAGGGTTTTCAAAGTTCCAACTGCCGGTAGAGATATCAAAAATTTGGCAATTGGAAACCTTCAAATCCTCAAATCCGAAGGTTTCCAATTGCCAAATTTTTGATATCTCTACCGCCAATTTCAGAGTTTTTCAAATTTATTTTGCATCAGTTCTTGAATTTTCTGGAATTTTCTGCAAAAATTGTTTTTGTTTTCAATATTCCCCTGTCAATATTATTCTTATTTTTGTTCCATTTTCACAATGTAAAATAAACCAACAAGTTGATCAAAAATTCGTTCAAACACCCCATTTCTCTTCTCTTCTGATAAGAACAGAAATAAAAAGTTGAGGAAGAAAACTTTGTCTTTTTCTCTCGCACCCTCCTCTTTTCCAATACTCTCTTGTGTCTCAATTCGATTCGGGCGGTTCTTTCTGCTAAGATAGACATGTTTGTGATGGTGATATGGTGATAGACCCCTATTGAAAGAGTACTATTGAGAGAGACTCAGAGACATTTATGATAAAAATAGAGAGAGAGAGAGACAGAGAAAGAGAGAAAAAATGACGTGTCTTCTTTATGAGAAGAATAAGAATAAGAAGAAGACCGTCTTTTGTGTTGGGTCATGAGAAATTTTTATCGGTCGAGACCTGAGCATTGTGTTGTACTGCTGTGGGGAAAGGTAAAAGTAGAGGGAGAAAAGTGGGGTGAAGAAAAAAGAAGCGTGTTGAAATTATTTTTTTAAATCAAAAAATGTTTTTTGGAGCGGGACTACGGGAAATTTTAGAATCTGATTTAGAGGCTTCAAGAGTTCTCAAACCAATTACCAAAAAAAAAAACTTTTCTCTTCCGAAATTTTTGTCGTCCATTTCGAAAGGAAAAAAAGTTTCAATATTTTACCATTCTCCATCACAATTTTCTTGGAATTTTGAAATTTTTTATTCTCGAAATTTCCAGTCACCGAATAAAAAAAATTTGGCTGAAAATTTCAATGCTAAACTGGGAAACAACTCTCTATAACTCTCTATGATAATTATTTTCTGGAAATGTCCGAAATTTCGCTTTTGGGAAGCGATTGAGCCCAAATAAAGCTTTCCGAAAATTTTTAGAGGTTTCGATTTGAGAGGGTATCAGATAGCACAGCTTTTCCATAAAAATAAGACAGTATTACAATCAGCAAAATTTCGAAATTTCGGTTCAAAATTGGCTGCAAAGTCCAATAAACTTGCCTAGAAAATCCTTAAAAATTTTGAGCTTTGGCAGTTTTGTCTGAAAATTTCTAGTCAAAAGGTCCAATTTTTTCGGATTCAATTGGTAGCGACTTTGATACCGACAAAAATTGGAAAAAGCTGATAAATTTCTAAAATTCTTTCAAACTCTTCTAAAAATTTCAACATACGTTTTTGGAAGCTATGAAAAGAAAATTCAATTTTGAAATTTCCAATTCTTTTCTTCTCTTAATTTTCAACCTGTTTCCACTCAAAATTCATTTATTCCACACAAGTTTTTATCACTACAAAATCAGTTATGCTCTTCGAATTCTCCAAGTAAACGCCAACACTCCAAGCACCTTCCAGAAGAACAGAGCCACAAGGATTACAGTGTAGTCGAGCCAAAGATTCGAGACCTGGAAACATAATTTTTTTTTTGTGAAAACTGAGAAAAACAGGCTTGAAAACTGTATTAGAAGAGCATGCATTTCTATTGTTCCAAAATGTGCCTTGAGAGCTCTTATATTAAAGGGGACACTTCTTTTTATGCTAACCAGTGTGCCGGCGCGGGAATTTCCCTTTTTTCTATTACTTTTTTCTAACCCCGGGAATCCCGAGACGGGAACGATTTGATTCCCGGGAAACGGGAAATATTCCCGGGAAACACACTGATCCTAACAACATTTTTCGGGAATTAATGCACAAAACTCGACCATTTTTCATCGAAAATTGACCATTTTTCATCGAAAATACACAGTGCTCTTCTATTAGAGGGGCTCTTCTAATACAGTTTTTTTTCCTCAAAATTACCTCAAAAGCCTGATCCTTAATAAAATCGGGTCCAGTTGAACACTTTCCAATACCCGACATCTCTTGAGCAATCAATGTAGAATTATTATCATTTCCACATCCATCAATATGTTTAATCGATTGAAAAAAGACAATTGTGATAGCCTCGAATCCATATTTGTACCATGAAACCCATGCCAAAGGAAGGAAATACCATGGAATTGCATCATAAGTGATCATAAAACCACCAAATACCATTAAAGGGACAACTACGATTGGAAGAACAGTCATTCCGGTTGCCAGATGGCCACACATTGCAGCGAAGGATTGGGCTGGAAATGGGAGAGATTGGGTTAGGAGAGGATTACGGTAGTGTAAAGATGTGGATTTGCGGATCGAAATGACATTTTTCCTAACTTTGACAAAATTTTTCAAAATTTTCATGCCCATGATCAGAAATTTCTAAGGTTCCGAGCAGTGTGTCGTCCCGGGAGCAAACTTCCTGGTAATTGCGGGAATATTTCCCGTTTCCTGGGATTCCCGTCCCGGGACTTCCCAGGAACCCCGATTTTCCTTCCCAGCATTTGCGGGTACCCGACCCCTCTAGGTACCCGGAATTCCCGGGAATGAAAAAACCGGGAAATCGCGTCTCGGGACGGCACACTGGTTCCGAGTACTTTCTTACGGTATGTAAATTTTTAGGAGATTTCAATCAGATTTTTAGGAATTTCTGTGAAAATTCATGAGTTCCTGGCCATAGTTTCTTGAGAAAAACTGCACTTTTTTCAGGTTTTTTTTTTCATTTTTTCTTATTTTTTTCTTACTTAATATTCCCAATTACCAACTTACCAATGGAACAAGCGTTTAAACTGAGCAGAATATTAATGACCAAATAGTGAGAAATAATGTAGAAAGTGAGGGGAAGATTAGTCATTCCGAGTAGGATACCACTGAAAATCACCGGGAACACCAGGTATTGGACGCTCTGGAAAAAAACATTTTTGAATTTTTCTCAAAAAAAAAAAAAGAAATTTCGATTCAAAACCCAAAATTTCGGAATCAGCTCGTGAAGACCCTCGATTTGAGTCTAATCATGACTAGTCTAGTTCAACTTTGAAACTTCATGCGCCTTTAAACCAAGCTACAGTAACCATCGTGGCGAGACCCCACTTGCAGCAAACCTATGATTGTTTATACTCAAATGAAAGGTCCTGACGAGCTGATTTCAATGCAATTTGTCGCAAGAGCTAAAAAACAATGTAGCCCGGGTTACGGTAGTTTTCGTGGCGAGACCCAGCCTGAAGCAAACCTAGGCTTGTTTATATTAAAATTGAAGGTCTCGGCAAGCTGAATTTGAATATTGAGAAGAAAAATCAAGAAAACAAAAATCGTGGAAGGAAACTCACATCCGCCGTAGTTTTTGCCAAATAATAAGCACTGGGTGAGTACATATTCGCCTGAAACTCTCTCACAACCACTGGATAATCCTTCCAAAACACAGTCATCGCTGGCATCATGAACAACATATGCATCATTTGAACAGAAACGAAAGCGAATCCTTTGAAACTTTGCAAATATTCCTGACTGATTGGCATTTGGAAGTAGACACCGCCAATCATAATGCTCATTATGAGAGTCTGCAATTTTGAAATTTCCAGATGAAATATTGATTTTTGAATTCAGCTTGTCGAGAGCTTTCAAATGAGTATAATCATGACTAGTCTAGCTTCGGTTTGAAACATCTTGCGCCTTTAAACCAAGCTACAGTACCCTTCGTGGCGAGACCCAACTTGAAACAAACCTAGTCATGATTATACTCATTTTGAAGGTTTCGACGAGGTGAATTCAAAAATTCAAGTTTCGTTTCCAAATTTCCAAAATCTGCTGGATTACTGTACCTACCTGAATCAACTTGATCAACAACAGTGCTCTCTCACGATACAACTGAGTGGCGGATCGATGAAAAATATAAAAGAATTGACACCACCAAGTCCTTGGAAATGTGTCCGCGTCCTCAATGGCCTGCTCCCGACGGGACGAATGAGTCGATGAGTGAGCAGATTTCTCTTTGAGCATTGTTTCGTGCTCTTCGACTATTTTAATGATTCGAGAGTTGTATTCGTCTTCAGATTCAAATGATTTGTGCGAGATTACACGCATAAAATGATCCGGAGAGCTGACAAACTTTGGAATTGGGTAGCCGCATCTGGAAAATTTCAGGTTAAGCAAAAAATAACATTTTCTGATATTTTTCGTTATTTTCCAAATTTTAAAGTTCAAAATTTGAATTCAGCGCTACAAGACGGTCTAGAAAAGTATAATCATGAGTCATTCTTTCATGACTAGTCTAGCTCAATTTTGAAAATTCGTGTCAGAGCGCAGAGAAACGAGAGTGCCTGCGTCTCTGACCCACTTTTCTAAATGGGCGGAGCCTAGTCATGATTATACTCTTTGGAAAGGTCTTGGCGAGCCGAATTTAAAAATCTAGGTTTCATGGGTCTCAGGTGGAAATAGACTGGGTTACGGTAGCTTTTTCAAAAAAAATTTCATTTCATTCAAACTTTGTCGTTTTTTTTGAGAGTTATCCCTATCAAATTTGTTTGATAGAACCCAAAAAATAGACTAACCTTCCAAAAAACGCGTCCACATCCTTAGCCGGTCCAGAGTATGCCACGTATCCTTGGGACAAAAGAATAAGTTGATCAGCCATTTGATAGACAGAAGTACTCGGTTGATGAATAGTACAGATGACAGTTTTTCCTTCAAAAGTCAGCTGACGAAGAGCTTTGATCACTTGATGAGACATAAATGAGTCAAGACCAGAGGTGGGCTCATCACAGAATAGGATTGGGGGGTCGGTGAGGATCTGGAAAATGTGAAATTTGGGCGAGGCTGGGGAAATTTCGGATGGAATTTCGGGATCCGACTCATCAGGAGGGTTCGGAAAAGTATAATCATGACTGGCTTAGCTCAATTTTGTCTTTTGGTCAGAGTCAGAGAAACGAGGGTGCTTGCGTCCCTGAACTTTTGAATCTAGTCTTGTCATGATTATACTCATTCGGATGAGCTGAACGAGCTGAATTCGAAAATCAAAGTTTGAGGGTGCATATAGTAAAACTGATCGGGTAAAGCACCAAGTTCTAGGATTCTGAACAGATTGAAAGGAGCACGGTAATAAGGCCCGCTAGTTTTTTAGAATAGGGTTTCAAGTGTGAAAAGTCAAGACGGCCCAAAATGATATTTGAGTAAAAAAAGCATGGGACTTGAAATTATTCTGAAGACCTTTGTTCCAACCTCCCTATAAACCAGCTCTAGGACATTTTAGAACCGTGTGCTTTATGAGAGAGAACCGTACCCCATGCCAGAACTGTTCCACATCAGAACTGTCCTTTGTCAGCACTGAAAAAAATTTTCGCATGGGTATTTCGCTATTCTCATATGGTCACAGTTCTGATACGGGACGGCTCTGGCACGGGACAGTTCTAGAACCTCGCCCCGTAAAAGAACTGTAAATTTTCAGCACTGTCCCTTAACAGCACTATTTCGTATCAGAACCGAAAAATTTATTTTCACGTAAGAACTTCGCTGTTCTCATACGGGACAGTTCTGATAAGAAACAGTTCTAATTCAGACAGTTTGGAAAGAGGGCAGTTCCGATGCAAAGCAGTTCTAACACGGGACAGTTCTAAAACGGCATACCCGCCCATAAACCAACCTCACAAGCAAATGCCAATCGTTTCCTCTCTCCTCTCGATAAACTCTTCTCTGTCATCGATCCAACTTTTGTATTCTCACACTTTTTGAGACTCATCATCACCAATAACTCATCAACAATCGATTCCAATTCCACTTTATCCAATTTGAATGGGGACCGTAATTTGGCGGCAAATCGAAGAGTCTCTTTGACAGTAAGCATTCCAATAAAGACGTCATCTTGTTGAACATAGGCACTTAGACGCTTCATTTCGACTGGCGTCATGTGGCGGCTGTAAGCTATGAAAACTAAATATTTGTGGGGATGAGGAAAGTTGTTTTCCAAAACAATAACCCAACTAGGTTTATATTTGAATTGAAAAAATCGGAACATTTGAAAATAAAAAAAATCCAGTCGTTTGATTTCTCCTCTTGAAACCAAAATATTCGGTTTCAGCTTGTTATTCCGGTTCAGAAAAGTATAATCATGATTATCCTACCATCAGTCTGAAGTTTTTGATAGCTATGCGCCTTTAAACTAAACTACAGTAGCCTTCGTGGCGAGACCCAACTTGTAGAAAACCTAGTCATGATTATACTCTTTTTAAAGCTCACACCGGGCTGAATCCGAAAATCCAGGTTGTATTACCCTTATGAACCTTTAAACTACAGTAACCCAAGATTTCGTGGTGAGACCCAACATTTACAAAAAAGTGGCAAACGTAGTCATGACTCATGATTGTACTCATTTTGAAGCTCTCACCGAGCTGAATTCAAAAAATCTACCATGGAACTACAGTAACCCTTCGTGCCAAGACCCACCACCACTTACCCATTAACAATAACCTCTCCCTCAGTCTCAATATTCTTCAAATTTCTTCCAGTCAAAATGTTCAAAAGAGTGGTTTTTCCGGCTCCAGATGATCCCATAATAAATGTCAATTGTCCCGGACGAGCAATTCCAGACACTTTTTTGAGAATTTCCTGCCGAATTCCTTTCTTTTTCACTGCAACTGCCTCAATATTCTGGAATGTCAACTTTTTTGAATTCGTCGTCGTCGGAGGAGGAATCGGATTTTTTGGTCCGGATTCTGCATCGGATGTTGTTGAGTGCACTTTGGATCTGCGGAAACGTTCGCTCGAGTGCTTCAAGTCTTTTTCAACTTCTTCCACTTCTGATGGTACCTGTAGGTAGAAGGGAGGTAGAGTAGCCCAGTTGATATGAATTTTCGGCGGGAAAAATGACTTTTTGAAAACAGCTTGTTAAGACAGCTCAAAAAAGTATGAACAACGCTATGTTTGTTTCAAGTTGGGTCCCACCACGAAAAATTGCAAACCTACCGTAATCCACTTCAAATGAATTAACAGAAAATGAAAACTAGTGAATTGAACTCAGCTTAACGGGACCTTTCAAATGAGTATAAACAAGCCTAGGTTTGCTTCAAGTTGGCTCTCGCCACGAAAACTTTGAAACTACCGTAACCCGATTCAAATGTGATTTTTAGACGTAAAGACTAGCGCGTTATATTCACCTCGCCAAGACCTTCCATTTGAGTGTAAGCCCAGGTTTTCTTCAAGTTGGGTCTCGCCACGAAGGTTACTGTACCTTGGTTTAAAGGCGCATCTACGTTCAAAATAGAGCTAACCAAGTCATGATCATACTCTTTTTGAAGCTCTCAGTGAGTGGAGTTTAAAAATCTAGGTTTCATCTTAAAATTCCAGGGGTTACGGTAGTTTTGAAATTTTCGTGGCGAGACCCAAAATGGAATATTTTTAGTCCATACTTTTCTGAACCGTCTTTACCTGCTAATTTCAAAAATTCAAATTTCCCGCCACAATTCCCAAAACATACAGTATCCTGAATCGGTGTCTCCGGAGCTTTTGACGTCATCTGAGTCGACTCAACACCCAACGTCTCTTGACTCTCATTATTTTTCAGTAGATTCTCTGAAATTGGACTTTTTTCTGAAATTTTTTTCCTCGGAAAATCTGAAATTTTCGAAGAAAAACCAACCAGTTTCTTCACTTGTCATCTCTTTTTCTCTCTCGCTATTATTATTTTGGAAATATCCAATTTATTTTCGGGAAATAAATTATTGATTTATTCAATTTTTAACACGGGGAGGAAAATATAACAAGTAAAGCGGACACGTTGCAATAAAAGGGAACACGCGGGAAAACAAAAAATTCAAAAAAAAAAAAAGATTTTTGGGAAAAAAAAATCGAAATTTAAAGTTCAGATTTTTCATCAAGATCCACATCGGAAAGATCAATTTCCTCCATGACTGGCAGCTCCTTATCCTTTCCATCCCATGCTGGAATTTCAGCGATTTTTAGGAAATTGTTGGACGAGAGATGGGCGGTCTGAAAAACTTTTTTTGAGATTTTTCGGCGGGAAAAATCCAGATTTTCCAGATTTAAAAAAGGAAAAATTGGAAAAACATAGGGATTTGTTTTTGAATTTCAGAATTTCCAGAAAAAAAATTTCAAATTTTCGACTGAAAATTCTGAGAGAAAAAAACTTTAAAAAAAGATGAAATATCATAATTTTCAGAATTTTTTTGAAATTTTTTCAGGGGAAACAACCAAAAAATTTTGCTGAAAATTTCGGACTTTTCAGATTTTCCCAAAATTTTTTTCCGAAAAATTCAGGTAAATTTTCTGCTAGAAACAGTTTTAAACTTGTAAAAATGAACAGTTTTGAGAACAAAATATCAAAAAAAAAAATAAATTTTCAAAATTTTCCATACCTGAATATTCGTAACACGTCCTTTTCCATAATTGACAGAATTCAAGAATTCTCGAATTCCTTCCACAGAGAATTGTCCAATTTGAGTAGTGAATTTCATTTTCGATGGGCTCATGGCAACAAGAACTGGATACCCGGAATCACTCATTTCGAAGGCCTGAAAATAAAGGGGCGTGGCCGAAATTTTTTTCTCCGAGTTTTTTCGCTCACCTTCTCCACATCAGGCTGTGCTCCACCTTCCATCCAAACCCATCCGAATGCTCTTTTCTTGAATAAATTGGCCAATTCATTCAAAATCTCCAATTTTTGATTCCGACACTCCGATTGACAATCATAAATAGAGGGAAGAAATGTGAAAATACACAATTGTTTGTTTCGACAAGCCTCTTCAACAACTTCAGTGTTGACGCCTTCAATAATTTCTGGAGCAGTCGCCACATCTTCATATTTCAAATTGGAGAAGGAGACAAGATCAGATGACGTCCGAGGTCCTTGATAGTCTTCTGCATCTGAAGCTGAGGATCCTGGAGCAAAGAATTTGATGGTTGGGAATCCTTGAATCGAGAATTTTCGAGCCATTTGTTCGTGAGCAGTTGCATCAAGAGCACCGTACTGAAAAAAGAGAGGGGTTGGGGGTTTTAGGGAAGAATTGGTTGGGGTAAGGTTTTAGAGACAAAAATGCTGAAAGTTTGAAAAAAAGTTATTTTTTGGTTCTGGAACTTGGTCTCTATTGGTCCCAGATGGCCTGGAAAAGTTGGTTACTTGAAAAATTGCTTTTTTGAACTCTATGGTTGTTTCTATAATAAATGGCGGAATTCTCGTTCGCAACAATAAGCTCAAAATCGGAGTAAACTCCACAGATATCGGTTTCGAAAGATTTTTTCTTAGAAAAAGTTCCGAGCAGGCTAGTTCAATTTTTGTACCTTTTTTTGTAATTTCAGTTTTTCCGGATGTGGAAATTGTTTGCGAATTGTTGATTGCATTTTGTTTTCAGTTTTTGTAGTTTGTAGTTCGAAAAAAATAAAAGTTTTCAAATTTTCAGTAGTCGAAACTGGTCGTTTTTCTGGGTTTTCAAGAGGAAACAGTGACTTTTAGGCCGAAATCTTGAGAAAATTGTAGTTCTAACTTTGTAAATTTTTAATTTTTTGAAATTTTGAATAATTATCCTTCGGATTTTTAGGATTGGCGCCCTAAAATATGTTACATTTTTCAGTTCATACACTCCATTTCAAAAAAACAGGATTGAGGACTGAAAACTCGGCAAAAATTCAAATTTTCAGTGTTTTTTTCATCAAAAATAAGCTTCGTGAGGTTGAGAACAGTTCAAAATTCCAAGACATTCTATTTGAAGAAAAAATTTCGAACTCTCGATTTCCTCCATTTTCCCTCACCTTAACCCTTCCACCCATCTCCTTCGCGGCTTTTTTCCATTCGGGTTCCAATTTCTGACAATGTCCACACCATGGAGCATAGAATTCAACCATCCAAGCATCCTTACTATTCAGCACAAGACTCTCAAAATTGGAATCTGTTAAAGTGATGACGTCACCACCGGGATTCTTAGATTTTTGGGACTTCTTATCAGATTTCTTCTCATTCTTCCTATCAGAAGACGTGGATTTTCCTTTAATTCTGCTTTCCAACGTCTTCTCAATTGCCTTCCGAATGGCGTCAGCTAATCCTTTGGCAGTTCTTGGACCATTATAATCAATTGGTTTCGATTTATTTTCCGAGAAAATTTTGATAGTTGGATATCCTTTGATAGCGTATTTTGAAGGAATTTGTTGTTGAGTTGTCGAATCAATTGCACCAACGACAGCGATTCCTTTGAGGAGTTTTGCCGCTTTTTTGTATTCCGGGATTAGGGATTTGCAGTGACCACAGCTGCAAAAATTGGAGTTAGAGGTTTTTTGGAATTTCGCTTTTTTTCTATTTGTTTAAAGAAAAAACCATCGCTAGCCCCGCCCATTTTTTGCAATTTCGCCGCACGGCACTTCCCCTCTTTCAAAGCTTTGAAATACATAATTTTTAGCGACTTTTAGATGCAAAAACTATAGAAATCTCGTAACTGCAAAGAAATCTCTTTCAAATTTGTGAAATTTGGAAAAAATGTTGATCCGAGCGGCAATTTTGCCAAAGTGGGCGGGGCTTCGAGAAACTGCGGCGAAGAATGATCAATTTTGTGGAAATGACAGTAAAAATTGAAGTTTTCAGCGCTTTTTTTCTCGAAATTCCCATTTCTTGCACTCACTATGGCGCATAAAACTCCACAATCCAAATACGATCACTTTTGATCACTTTCGAATCGAAATTCGCATCGGTAAGTTCCACAATTCCATCATTTGGTGCGTAGAAGGCGAGTGCACCGGAAACGACTGAAAATATGTATTTTGAGATGAAATCATTCAATTCCCTATTACTTATTTGCTATTGTCAAAAAAATAAAGTTCCGACCCCGCGAATTTGACTGAATTCAAACAAGTGGGGTCCTTAGGCCCCGCCCAACGTGTGCAAGTTCGCCGCGCGAAGTTTTGTAAGCAATACAGTTGCAAGCGAAAAGGAAGCTACGCGCGGCGAACTTGCACACGTTGGGCGGGGCCTAAGGACCCCACTTGTTTGAATTCAGTCAAATTCGCGGGGTCGGCACTTTATTTTTTTGACAATAAGTCCTGAACGTTCTCTTTGAAGGCGCAGTGATAAATGTCAATCGGGTCTTATCAGGGTTACAGTACCCTTTACTTAAAAATAACTGTAAGCGTGACGGGACCCAATAGAAATTTAGCGCTGTGCCTTTAAACGGAGTCATCAGCCTTCCCCAAACAAATGATACAAAACTCACAAAATAGCGGTAAAAGCCAATGATTCCAGCTCATTTCAGACGGACAGGCGGTGAGCGAGAGGTGTGTTGGAGAGTGATTTGATTCGAGGGGTTCTGGAAGAAAAATGAGTAAGTTGGTGGTACACGTTGTGGCACGTGGCAAGACGTAGAGCAGGGCGAACGGGTAATGAGGTGGAGGTCACGCGGAAAAAACTCTTTTTTTTGAAGATTTTTTGGATTTTTGAAGATGAAAAATGAATAATTGGGGAAAAAATGATTCAAAAAAACCAGGAAATTGATGAAAAACATCGAAGATGACTGAGAATAACAGAAAAATTGGCATAACAAAAGTAATATTTTCACAACTTTCTTTTTGTTTTTAAAAGAGCCGATTTATGGTAAAGCGCTTGGAGCGCACTTTCTGGCTTTTCTTGGCTTTCAAAAAAGTTTTTTTTTTCGAAAAACTGAAAAACCTCGTATAATTTTTCGAAAATTCCAGTTTTTTAAACAAAAATTTTAGCATTAAAAATCCGTAGAGCTCGACTTTTTCTGGAAAAAAAACTAATATTCTGAAGCATCGAATGTGAAATAGTAAAAAAAAAACTGAGAAGAATTAATAAAAAACTTTTGAAATTTCTGAAAAATTGGAAAATAATCAAAGTTTAAACAAGAAAGACGTAGATAAACTGCAACCACGCCCTACTAGACTAGACATAAGTTTGGAAGGATTTTATTTTCCTTTTTTGAAAACATTCTTATTTCTAAATCGAAATTTACGGTCAAAATGGTAATAAAGGAAAGCTACCCTCTTTTAAAAATTAAAAAAAAAATCGAACAGCGAGTTTATTTTTCAAATTGTGTCAAAAAAGGAGTGCATTACAAAAACAGGTATTTAAGGAAAAAAGGGGCGTAAAAGCAACGGGATAACAGTTGACAATGCGTTTTTTTCGGTTGGAAATCAGAAAATTCGATGAGAAACGGGGATAAAAGACAACGGAACAACAATAAAAGAAAATCGGTCTTCTAGTCTTCATTTTCTTCTGGATTCTCCTCTTCCGATGGGAGATTTCTTTTGAAAACAATCTTATTGATATACCAAATGACTCCTGGACAATGAATTGATTTCATAAGAGCCTCTACAATCGGTTGAATATTGTCATCGATCATCGAATTATCCATTGATTCATAAAGTTGAATGTGTTGAACACACGAGAACACTTTGTTGATGACGTCATCCGAGAATTCGAATGAGGCGAGGAACTGAAAAATTTTGGGGGTTAGAAAAGGATTTTAAGCGCTACTGTAGCCTAGAAAACAGACTAAAAATGACGTAAGGCCTGTATTAGTATTGCATGCAATACTACTACAGTTTTCACGAATTTTTTATTCAGAAAAATGTGAAACTTCGGAATTTTCTTTTCAAAAATCGAAGCATTTTTTGTGTTTACTAAATTTTGTGAATGTTTGAAAAATTTCAAAAAAAAATTTCCAGAAGCAAAATATGTAGTTTGTAGTTTTTGTAGTATTTGTAGGCTTTTTTTGGAAAATTTCCGAAAATTTGATTTTCAAATTAGGGTCCGCCTCCGCAATGAAATTGCTTCAAAACCGAGAAATTGTGGTCTTTGTAGCTTCCGTACTTATTGTAGTTCTCAGATTATTCGGAATTTTTGATAAATTGAAAAAAACTAATTTTTACATGTATTTCATTTCATTTTTTTCAAATTCCTCACCGATTTAATCCTATTCTCAAATTTCGCCAAATCGAATGCTTTCGCCTTGGCAAATGATTCCTCATCTTTTTCCAACTCTACATTCAAAAAGTTATCGAATAAAGTGTGAGAAGATCCTGGAATTGTTTTGGCTCTTGTTTCAACTCTCATTTGTTGAACTTGAATTTGTCGAACTCGTGATGTACTGCGAGTATTGTTTTGAGAAGGACTACGACTGGCTGGGGGTCGAGATCTACGTCCGGATCTCGTTCGAACGACGATCTGAAAATTGGAAAAATAGTTTGGTCGGCTAAATTTTCCGATTTCGTCAAAATTAGGAAAAAATTGGATATTAAAAAAAAAGATTTGCCAAAAAGTTCTTGTTTATTATAGTGAACGCCAGCATCTGCATACCCGCTCTACTGCAACCCCGCCCACCTCGTGAAAATAGTTCTCCTTTTGGAGAGAGCGGCCAGACACTTTACTGTATGCGTGTCTGGCCGCTCTCTACAAAAAGAGAACTATTTTTACGAAGTGGGCGGGAAAGAAAAAACTGGAATTTTTAGTTTTTTTTCTCTAAATTTTCAGATGTTCATTTTCAGAAAATCGACTGAAAATTTCAGCATTTTTATTTATCATCCAGGCCTATCACAATAAATTTTCTGCCATTTTCAGAAAAACATTCAGATTTTCAGAAGAAAACAATTTGGCTGAAATTTTTTTTCCAAAAATGAAAGCGAACCCTTTTTGGCCCAACAAAGTTTTCTGGTATTTTTTTGCAGTGTACAAAAAAATTAAAATAAAATAGTCTGAAAATTTTTTTAATCTGAAACTTTCTGAAGAACCCAATAGAAAATGTGAAAAAAAACTGCAAATTCAACCATTTTTTCAGGTTTTTCACAATTTTTTGCTCCAATTTTCGAGCCTTACCTCCTCCTTAACTTCTTCCTTAATCTCTTTATCAAGCGCCTTTCGACGACTATTTCTCTTTTGTTTTGTGCTCATTCCGACGTCAACCGGCTCCGTTTTCAGCTCAATTTCTTCCTTTTTCACAACTCTTCTTCTTGGTTTTGCAATTTTTCTCTGATTTTTTGGAGCATCCGACGTTCCTTGAGCTTCCATTTTCACTTTTCTGGCAGCTTCTTTTTTAAGGTGACGAGCCTCAAGTTTTTTGAGTTTTTCCAATTCCAATTTCAAATTTCCGGAATCTTTTAGAATCGGAGCTTGAAATCCTGGATGCGTGATTCCGAGTTCCTGGCAACGTTCGACGAGAGCGCTTCTGGAAGTTAAGGAAATTATTGGAGAGGAAATTTTCAAAAATTTGAAATTAGGCAGGGATTTATTACGATGCTTTATCTAGATTCCCGGTAAACCTGGAAATAATTTAACAAAAAGTCGTGAATAAAAATTTGAGCCCAATTTTGCGGCTGAATTATTTTTTCAGATTTCCAAAAAATTTTAGGCTGAAAAGGGAAAAATCGATGTTTTTAAACGGAATACGCGTTTTTTTACAGGCAAAACTATATCCGCATGTTCTGAGAGATTCTGAAAAAATTGGCAAAAATTATTTTTTCAGCCAAATAATTTTTGCCATTTTTGGGAAAAATTTGGTAAACAAAAAAATTTTGTGCTTTGTTCGGAGTTTTCGGCACAGTTTTCAACATGTGGAAAAATAGGAAATTCCGAGAAAATTTCAGCCAAAGAATTTTCAGACAATTTTTTTTCAAACTTTTTGAAAATGTCAAGCTAGAAATGGCGTTAGTGAGTGAAATTTGTGATTTTGACTGGAATCTCAGGGCAACACTCAGGTTCTGAGCAACAAGAAAAACTGCACAAAGAATTTTCAGCCAAAAAATTTCCGACAAATTTTTTTCTGAAAGTTTTAGCTGAAATTCCACATTCTGGCTAATTTTTGGGCAATAAAAACACGGCAATTTTATTTGAACGTGATTTGAATTCTTTTTTAGCGCGTTTTTATTTTGTGATGGTCGCAAGCTCACTGCGTTGCGACTCAGGTTTACGTGCTTAATCGGATACGTAGCCTTAATAGGATACGTAGTTGCATGATAAACTGAGTCGCTACCCAGCGAATTAAAAATTTTGCCACCACTACAAAAATGGAACGCGCGGAAAAAAAATTCAAACCCACGTTCACACCGTGAAAAAGACTAGGATCTTGCCATGATTCTGAAAATTTCAAAATAATTCTGAAAATTTTTTAGGAAAACAATGTGTTTGAAAATAAAAATGAGAAAATCTGTAAATTTCGGAAAAACCTTTTTCCCCCGATTTTCATAGTTTTTCCAGCTTTTTCCAGGAAGTTTTTGCGATCATTTTGAAGAATACATACTTCAAATACCAATCCATTCGAACTGAAGAGGCAATTCTTTTTCCACAGACTTCATCCAAATCGTCTTCCGAATCACTTGGTGCAATATATAGTCTTCCAAGGAGAGCAGCCAACACACAATCTTCTTTGACTGAAAAAATTGATTTGGAGAAAATTCAAATTTTTGTTCTTTTTTTCAGACATTTAGCTGAAAATCGTCTTAAAAATTCTTACTCATTTTTTCGAAATCATCATCAAGAGAAGGCGCTGGCTTCGATGGTCCTGGTTTTTGGGCTGAATTTTCTGCTGCCAGTTTTTCAGGCGACATTTCTTTGCTGAGCGACATTCTGCTAAAGAATAAATATTTGAAATGATAAAAAATAGTGAAAAATTGAAAAAATTGGCGAAAAATAGCCGAAAAAATGCTCGAAATGAGACCAGGGCTGTGCGGAAATAAATTTTCGGATATTCGCATACCCGAAAAATTATCCGAAATGTTTTTTCGGATAATCGGATATCCGGGAATTTATCCGAACTTTGTTTTTCGAATATTCGGATATTCTAATTTTTCAAAAATAGCGCTTTTTTAAAAAAAAATTCCAAGTTAGTTCAAATTTTACATTGGTATTATTTCGACAAAGTTGAAAAATAATATATTTCGCATCACTTTCGTCAATTTTACAAAAGAAATGGTTCGAATTACGTTTTTGGGAACAAATCCCACGAAAAGTTTTGCTCGAAACGATTTTCCGATGAATCTGATATCCGAAAAGTTATCCGATTCTGTTTTTCGGATATCCGCATATCCGAAAAATGTCCGAAACTTTTTCGGATAATTATCCGACAGCCAAATATCCGAAATTCTTTCGGATAAACGGATAATTTCGGATATCCGAAAATTTTTCCGCACGGCCCTGAATGAGACCCGAAAAGGGAAAAAACAATTTACAAAATTTGGGCAACTCTTTCGTGTCGAGACCCAACTTTGGTTTCGGATGCCTCCCTTTAAAAATACCGTAGCGTTAAATCGGTTTTTTTGTCTTTTTTCATCAAGAGCAAGGCTGGAAAAAGAGATTTCTGTGAGAAAAAAAAAGTGTAAAAGTTCTAAACAAAAAAGTAAGAAGCGTTAATCCAAAAAAAAAACTGAAAAGTCGAAAAATTTTATTTTTAATGAAGGAGAACAATAGCTTAATGGATTCAAAATGGAATTTCAGAATTAAAATCATAAATTGCGACAAAACTTTATTAATAATGAAAAGAAAAGAATATACATTTAAAAAAAAACTACACTTTTCACTTTCGCGATATAGCCTAGTACTTTTTCTTTAGGCCATAGGCTATACCGACGGAGTGAAATAAAAAAAATTATAATTACCTCAGTTAGAAACTCTGGAATTTCGAAGTGAAAAAAAAAGAAATTGAACGTTAATTCTTCTGCAAGACTTCAAGCAATAACTTTCACTCCATTAACATTTGGGAATCGCTCATGCCATACACAAAAAATGAAACTATCCGGTTGAATCAAGACTGTTGCCAAACGCCCACGACGCTCGATGTCTTGTCCAGTTGAGCAGTCAACAGCGTATGTCGTGAGAGGACTGTAAATAATTGTTGTAGCCACTGAAAAAAAAAGTAACACTCACAAGAAATCGCGATGTCTTTTCTCTTCATTAAACGGAGCCATTGGCAATGCAATAGACTCGTAGGTCAAATCTTCAGGAACACGATTCTTCCATGTTAACTTAAGATACGTAAAATCGGTTTTATTCCGCCAATAATACCATCTCTGAACGAACAATCGGCAGTCTTTTGCAGTCAACTGACAGTTATAAAACGTCAAAGTACTGGATTTTGAACTGAGGAGCATTTCCCCAGTTAACCAAGAACAGTTTGCACTGACTTGGATCTTTTTTGGATTCCCCCATTGTCTGATATCAGCAGAAAAATCGTCCCTGACATGAAGCAAAAAACAAACAATATTGATTGGTTTATAATGCTCCAATATAGCTTTCATTTCTTCCTCATATTCCAAACGTTTGGTTCCCTCAATTAGCAAAACGTAACATCCACGATTATCAATTAATAACGGTAGTCTTGACTTGGGAATGTTATTCACTTTGAATTCAATGTCGTAAAGATAGCACTTGAACAATGGTCTCAAGTAATTGAAGGCTACATTGATAAATTGGTGATAGTTTCCGTATGAGTAAATTTTGTCGTTTTCCAAACTGAAAAAAGTAGGTATGTTTTTGAAATAAGTAGTTCAGAATCATTCTGTCATAGGAAAACCGTTGATAACACGCAAATAACAAATATGAAGTTCATTTCTGTCGCCTCAATTTTGGCCGAATTTTGTCAAAATACTCTGACACTTCAAGTCCTTCGGAACATCCTAGCAAAATTGTTTGCGCTGATGAAGAAAATTTTTCAGTTGATGGACTTTTCTATCACTGGGTCTTAATCAATAGCCGTATTGATTTTGACGAAAATCGGTAAGAATTGAGACCACTGTTTATTTTCTAAAAGGTCGGCAGCAAAACGAGACTTCCGTTCTGACCTAGCGAGACAAGTAGGTCTGTATTTCAATTTTTATCTAATTTTGAACAATTCTCGAGGATAACTCAAAGTTAACTCACAAGTTTCTAAATTCACATCCATTCACTGAAAAACTATACGGTGTTTCTCTCTCTTCATAATCCACATGATTGAAGACCCATTCGCCAGCGTATTCCTCCCAAGGCTTATATATCAGTTGAATCGACACACACTTGTTGGTAACTTGGATTAGAAATTGTTTGGATGGAATGTGGATCGATCTTAGTATACGTTTGCACCGTTTGGAAACAAATGAGAAGTTGATTCTGACAAAATGAAAGTTTTATTGGAGGAAGAAAACATTCTCAGAACTTACAAATCACAAAATCCCAAATTCAAAATAACAGCTTCAATTCCAAAAACTGGGAGTTTTAGTAGAGGGAATAAAACCATGGTAAAATATGGTTTCCTATTGACTTTTCTGAAATTTCAGTCTTCCCAAAAAATGCGACCTTGGCAATGCAAATGTGCTCCAATCCAGCACGCAGGACGCACGTCACCAGTTTCAGATGGTATTGTGCGCGCGCAAACCCTCAGCGTGTTGGCATTCACTCCTCATTCCTCGTCCCATCCCATTCGCACAGACGTCTTTTCTGTGTGACCCTTCTTCCCATCTCGACCCTTTTTCCCGTCCCAAACCCTTGTCTTATTGATCCACTTTTTTCAGCCTCCTTTCAAAAGAATGTCTGAAACCAAGCCAACCCCAATGGAAGTCGACGCGGCTCCAACCGATGCCCCAGCCGGTGGTAAGAAACGTTTCGAGGTAGGTTTACCCCGAAAATCACACACTATATGAGACTAGACTGGACTGGACTATACGCTCGACTTGTTAGACAAGCTCACACTAAATACGACTGCTCACACTAAATACGACATACCTAAACCTAATCGAAACTGACCACCTCACCCTCCCTCACTATTCCCCACTAAGTTTTCCCCTTTCCAGGTCAAAAAATGGAGCGCCGTCGCATTGTGGGCTTGGGACATTCAGGTGGATAACTGTGCCATTTGCCGTAACCACATCATGGATCTGTGCATTGAATGTCAGGCAAACCAGGCTGCCGGCCTTAAGGAGGAGTGTACTGTCGCCTGGGGAAACTGCAATCACGCATTCCACTTCCATTGCATCTCGCGTTGGCTCAAGACTCGTCAGGTAAGAAATGGGGTCATGTGAGAGAAAAAAGTCACTAAAAAAAAAAAAAAAATTTACAGGTCTGCCCACTTGACAACCGTGAGTGGGAGTTCCAAAAGTACGGACACTAACCCCATCACCTTCTCTACTGTCCACCCTCCTCACCAAAATTGTTCAACCGACAAACATCCTTCACACCATTTCGACCTTATCCTTTATCTAAATTTCAATTTTCCTCTCGTCCCAAAACCAAAAAACGTGAATAAATATGTTGTTTGTACACGAATTTATCTCAACTATACACGAATTTTCTTCAAACTCAAACTTGGGTAATTAAACCGATATAAATACATAAAAAAGAATCTTTTTTTTTAAATAAAAGAGTAACGACACAAAATAAAGATAAAAACTAAAATTGAAGACGGTCGCCTCTGAGACCTGAGAGCGACCGTCTGTGACTCAGCTTTTATAGTGTCTGGGGCCAAAGTAATTTTGTGTGGGAGGAAGATGATTTCCACACTTTTAATCTCGGTTTCATTATAATGGAAGACGTGAACACGTGGGTTTAGGTTATCAGATTCAGTTAACTAGAGAGACGAAAAGAATTGTAAAGAAAGAGGATCTGACTGAGGCCAAATAGTTAGCCTTCCGTTGCTCAGTCGTAGCCAGGACAAAAAACTTTAGGGGAAATAAAGATGGGGTGTATTTTTAGGATTCCCGAGACGGATGACTCCTTTGATGGTGTGTCGCCTGATTACGTGGACTTGTTCGACAGTCCGGAATGATTCACTGATTGGATTCTAGTTTCTTTGTCCTCCACAGTTTGGCATAACATCTATGAAGATTGATTATGGTTTCAGATCCTGTTGCGCTGCATTCCAATGAACTTTTCTTTGCATTCAATTGCAGTTGTTATCATTTTTCATGGGGACATGATTCTGTAACATCAAATTGTAAAAAAAAAAGATGTTCAAAAGGAATACTCACCGGTCTGCAATAAAACTCAATTTTCTGTTCTGAAATTGAAGACAGTGTTTATACGAGCTTGTCGAATGTAGTGATCGTTGCTTCCTGTTGGGCATCTCCAGTTCCTCAATGACACCAATATGGAAATGTTGTCCTAAAAGGGAACAAAATAATATATTTTATACTCGCCATTTGTTTGCGTAACCGAGTGCGACGAAAAGTCGGCTACCGTTGCCGGCAACCTCATTTGTTACTGATATCTAAAGCGTTTTCAACAGGTTTTGTTCATTTTTTTTCAGAAATAAAGACATATGATTTTTGCAAGACAAGAGATAAAAAAGTACTTGGTTTTATCGCAAAAGCATTGAAAATCGCTTTGATTTTCTTTTTTTTCCGATATGTGAACTACCGTGTTCCGGTGATATCGCGATGAAATTGACGAATTTTCATCTCTCGTCGTGATTATTCAAGTACTTCTAAATCGAAAAAAGGAGAACAAATCTCCGGCAACGACATTCAATTTTGAGAATTTGCCCGAACTTTCATTGCGCTAGGCCACATTGCATAAAGATATAGAACTAACCCAGAAATGCAATATTGACATGTTGGACAGTTCGATTTTTCCTTTTGAAATTGCTTCTGAGAACGTTCTGGTCCATCTTCCCTCCAGATAATCGGCGGATTCATATTTAATCAAACGACCAAAATCTCAAATGGACATTCAAATACCCGACAAGCAGTTTTATTCTTTTCAAACAAAAAACAACTTCCAATTTGTTTCTGAAGACGTCGTACACGAAGAAGAGCGATTTTGGCTCTGAAAACACCGCTGGTTTACTTTCACTTTTTCAAAAAAATTTAAATTTTTTTCTTACCTCCATTTCATTATTCCATCCAATTTTCAGCATAAGTAAATAGGTAATATTCGGCAAAAATCCATACAGGCGCCCGTCACTAGGGCTCCAGAAAACAGTAAAATGATTGTGTCTGTCTTGGCTGCCCTCGCTGACCAACAATTTTTTTAAACCTCTGGCACTCTCTCACTTTTCCATACTATTTCTAATTGAAAACCAGTGTGCACAATCTTGCAACCCCGATTGTAATGATTGCAGGTGACTCACACAGTATGAGGAGGTTGGTGCTCCAAAACTTTAAACGGTGCTAACTTTGCTCAAAATCAATATTTTTCTAAAATTCTTGAATTTTTGAAATGAGCAAAATAAGCTCTTTCAATAGGCACACAACACAAAGGGGCGGTTATAATTGAATTTCTTTGGTCTCATACTTTCTCCGCGCTTATTTTTTTATTCAGCGAGCTGTGTTACAGAAAACTCTTGTAACTCTTCTGAAAATCAATATTTTTCTAAAATTCTTGAATTTTTGAAATGAGCAAAATAAGCTCTTTCAATAGGCACACAACACAAAGGGGCGGTTATAATTGAATTTCTTTGGTCTCATACTTTCTCCGCGCTTATTTTTTTATTCAGCGAGCTGTGTTACAGAAAACTCTTGTAACTCTTCTGAAAATCAATATTTTCCTGAAATTCTTGTATTCTTGAAACGAGCACAATGAGCTCTTTTGATAGATTAGAAAGACAAATAAAAATGGTCCAGTGATAATTTTTTTATTAAACAAAGAAACTGGAAATTCACAAAAAAAACGGAGAAGTTGTAGAGCAGAAAACATGCTTGAAGAGTTGACATCCGAAATCTTTTGATATCCTGAAAAATTTTGTAGAATTAACTTTGAAATTTTTGAACTTTTATGCATTTTTGACAACAAAAAACGGGGAACAAGATTTTTGTCAAAATCAGACTTTAAAAAACCCGTCAAAATACGTGGAATGTGTCAAAAAAGGAGATTTTCCTACCGAATTTTTGTTAGCTCCGCCTACTTTTTATGACGTTTTAGACCTAGTCTCCTATAAGAAAACCTTCCGACTTATATATATATATTTTTTTTTTTTTGGTCTAAAATTTGGTCTCAAAGCGAAAATGAAAAGTCGGATTTTCGTGCAATTCTGATATCAATAAATGCCAAAAGGTCGGCTTTGGGACATTTCGAAACGAGACATTTCGAAACCGCGACTTGGTATTTTCATAAAAAAATTTTATTTTGATTCAAAATTTTCAAAAACTTCTGCATATCCCAAGCTTTTTTCACTACTTTCTCAATGGTTTCAAAACGTCCGGTTTCGGAACGTCTGGTTTCAAAATGTCCCGGAGCCAGAAGATCATTCTTACTTACTTATATAGAGCGTTGTTTGGACAACTGAATCGCTTCATTGGGGTATGATGCCCACTTTAGCTAGTTGAGAGCCCCAGCACATCATAGATGGACTCTGAATTTCTTGTCGGTATTTAACTGTATATTCTTTATTTATTTACCTTAATTCAACATGATAAGGCTCACTTCACCAAGTTGCGCCTGTGTCCAACAGGAAGATTTTCCATCTCGTGATCTGGAAGTTTGATGAGCGGTTACAGCTTTGAACATCAAAAATTCGTAAATTTTTTGAGAAAGTTTTGGGACTTTTTGAGGAAATTTGGCTTTTTCGACAATAATTTTGGCAGACTTGTCAAAATGCGGGCCGGGCCGGGCCAGGCCGGGCCGATGAAAAATTCTCCGGCCCGGCCCGGCCCGGTCGGCCCGGGTTTGAAAATTTTTGAATTTTGAAGCACGTTTTTCGCGATTTTCAGCACTATTTCGAAACTTTTCCTGGGTCTTTTTACTCAAAAATAGATTAGAGTTTCCTCCCTGAAAACATAGGCCAAAAAACTAGAAAAAAACCGCGAAAAAAAAATTTTCAAAAAAAAAAATTTGAAAAAAACATGTTTTGCCTTGAACCCCGGGCCGACCGGGCCGGGCCGGGCCGGGCCGGGCCGGTAGAAATTCCTAAGCCCGGCCCGGCCCGGCCCGTGAAAAGTCTGAATTTTGAGATTTTTTTGACATAAATTTTGGGATTTTGAAAAAAATTAGGGTTTTTTTCGGAAAATTTCGAGTTTTTAAGTTGAGCCCCAGCTCATAGATATATTCATCATAGGTTCTGATATTCTTGTTGTTTTTTTTTTATTAAAAAAATAATTCACCTTAATTCATCCTTATAATGCCCACTTTACCAAGTTGCGCTTGTGTCCAACAAAAAGGTTTTCCATTTCGCGATCTCGAAGTTTGATGAGCTGTTACAACACCCAAAAAATTGATTTCTGAAAATATGCGAAATTTTGAAAAGTCACTATTTCATTGCTTACCACAGCTCCAACAATTTATTTCAATGTTGTCCCTCATTAAAATTTCTTATCTTTGATTTCCGTCGTTGAGTTTGCTCGTGTTCAGAATGAAGAAACTATCCAATCTGAAGAAAAAGGATAAAAAATTGGTTCAAAATCAAAGGATTCACCTTTCGTGGGGCATTCTCCGCATAGTAGTTGGGACAGTTAAAAGGGGTCAAAAGAAGCCCTCGATGATTCGAGCCTATAAATTGAAAATTTGGAAAAATTGAGAAAGGAATATGTGATTTAGCTTCAAAGTTGTTCAAAACTGTAGAAAAGGCGTGAACGAAACGGCCCAAGCCCTTTAATGATAGGGTTGAGCTTTGCCAAAAGTTTGGAAACTTTCGAACCGAATACGGCAAAAACTTACGTTTTCGGTAAATTTCGGAAAATTTTTTTCTCAAAAATTGTTAGTAATTTAATTGATTTTGTATCTATTTAGCAGAGTTGCACGGAAGTGAAAATTTCCTAAACGGGAGTCGGAAGTAGAATTCCTTAGACGGATGTCGGAATTGAAAAAATCGGCTGAAGTCGGCATTTGTAGGTGGAAAGTCTTTTAAAATAGTCGAAAATTGCGAAAGTTTTCAATTTTTGTACTGTTTCTCCTACTTTTCCCGTGTTTTTTGGCTTAATTTCACTGAATTTACCTCAAATTCCGAAAAAATTTTCCCATTTTAGAACTTCCGGTTTCCGTCAAAAATTTGGTCTTAAAACGGAAGTCGGAAGACGGAATTCAGTGCAACTCTGCTATTTAGTTATTCAGGACATCAGAAATCGATTTCAGGCGTTAGACGTTAGCAAAAAGAGTTGCATGGATAGTTTCTGCCGCAACTTCACGAGTAATGAAATTTAGAGATCATTAGGGGTATTCAACTAGGCGAATTTCGAAAGATTTCTCAATCTAAATCAACATGTTTTCCTTTCTTACCTTATTTTTGATAGCCATCGAATCCTTTTTTAATATCATAATCAATAAACAAATAGAAATACTCTGAAAACTCAAGAAAATTTAGGCGCCCACCAGTTGGGCTACCTTTAGACGAATGGAATGATTGTGTTAGTTGCCTTCGTTGACCCCTTCACTGTCTTTTTCTCTGGCACTCTCCATTTTCTAGTTATATTTTGTGTTAAACATTTCCAAGACATTTGCCGATAACCCGAGAGCAATAGTGACAGGTGACAGGAGGACACTTTATTACAGCATCAAGCACCTGATGGAGCATCAAATTTAGAAACAGTGCTAACTCTGCTGAAAATCATGATTTTTCAGAAATTCGAAAAATTTTGAAAAGAGAACAATGAGCTCTCTCAATTGATATGCAACACAAAGAGCTGAAGCTAGTGAATCAAATGTTTTTTTCTTGAATTCCAGATTTATTTTTCGCTTTTTTTAAGGTACAAATAACAGCAAAAAAAACAAATGGACTTTTCAAAGAAAAGAAATTGACCTTTTTATTGGAAATAGTTGCACCTTTTTAACAAAACAATTGAGCCTTTCTAACGAAGAAAACCGACCTTTCTAACGGAAAAATCGACATTTTCAACAAAAAAAATTGACCTTTTAACAAAAAATTGAACCTTTTTAACAAAACGAAAGGGCCTTCGCTTTGATAAACTAGGAAACTGTATGTAGGATTTTTAGAGGAAATTCCCAAGAAATCGATTTAAAATATGCACAATTCTTCAAGAAATAAACTTTTATTCATATTAAAAATACCTATGACAAAAACAATAATTTTTCAAAAATTCTAATCTGAATCAATCTTGCTTGAGACTTGAATATTTAGCAATAAACGATTTCCTGGGTGTTGGTTCTACTTGCTTTTTCATCAAAGACTGCAATTTTTGTCGAAGGTCAACTCGACAGGCTGCTCCAAAGCATGAGCTCTTTTAACCTTTGTTTCGGCATATCCTGTTTCTTCTTCCTCTCGAGCTGTTTGTTTTCCAACCAATTGTGGAGCTCGCTTTTGAATCGATTCACGAGCTTTTGCAGCGTGTACGACGGAATTTCTTTGCTTCTAAGTAAATCGATCGTGATAAAAATCCGTCTCCTTGAGAGCTTTCAATAAATTTCCAAAGAGTGCTTTGAATTGGCGCGCTCGGCGTGTTAAGAGTTTGTTTGGAGTTTGAAGCAAGGAATCGGCTAGACCCACGAAACTTGGATATCGAATCCGTTGGTCATTTCGAGTACGATTGGCTTGTACCTTCTGGTTGAGCAGGCCTAGCAGATCCTCTTGCGTTCGAAGATCCGTCCAAAGAGCCGTCCAAAGAGCCGTCCAAAGATCCTAGGCCTTGAATTGCCCCTCCAACAGCACCTCTGACAGCTCCTGCAGCTCTTCCAAAGGTTCCTCTTCCAGCAGGCTTAGCGGTTTCAGCAGGTTCTTTTCAATTAACTGCACCTTTGGATGATGTTAATTGCAGCCACTGGAGATTTGGAAGTTTCCCAATTCCATTTGAGCTTTTGAAACAATTCGAGTGCATCCTTTTTTTGAACCTCCCATGAGTGTTCTGTTCCTTCTTAGTCCATGTCTGGATCATCCAAAAGAAGGCCAAGGTCAGATTTTTGGAGTCTCACAACCAGGGAGGACCCAGACACCTCCAATCCAATACAGCCGTTAATAATGATTTGGAATCCGTGGTCCAGTGTTTCGAGGAGAAGGGCTCTGAAAACGATTTTTCTTTGATGAAATTGACTGATTTTCCACAAACTCACCTTGTTTTTGTTAACCACCGAATCCATCGTTTTCATAATGAAAACTCAATAATTTTTAGAAAAAAAAGTAATAAGAATATTCGAAGAAAATCAATAAGAGACGAAAGAGGCGCTCACCAGTTGAGCATCCATTAGACGAGTAGAATGACTGGAATTGTTGTGCGGTCTACCCTTAGATTACAGTGTACGCTCGGTTGACTGTCTCTTTCTCTAACTCTCTTCTCTCTGTGCACTCTCTAGACTCATTAGGACGCTGCACAAAACCCAATTTCCCATAAGCTCGCTGAAATGACGTCATCGAATGTGCAGTTAGGTATAGCCACAAAATGGCAAATCTGAAACTGGGGGAACGGTTTTCTGAATGTAATTTTGAGAAAAATTTGAAAAAGCAAGAATTTTTTCAGATATGCACATTCTCAGTTTTTATGCCTTTTTATCTTTTACCAGCCTGCTTGTCGCGCCTCCGGCGCATCAAGAGGCTGGTTCTCTACTGTTCGTCGCTGCGCTCCTCACTTTTTTGACTGGTCGCGGCTACGCCGCTCCATAGAGTTGAAAACCCCCGACACCTGTAGGCAAAGATAGTCTCCGACTTTTGTGGTCCCGGTAGCGCAGCCGGGTGTGCGGTCGGCCAACGCTCGCAAGGCCGCAGGTTCGAACCTTTTTGGGGCCAAGTCTCTCTTTCTTCTTGCCCAAAAACTGCGCACATCCCGACAAAGCAACGGACATACCCCTCTGGCTTTTTATATATTACGAGGGTACCAAATGCTGAAGGTTCCCCTTAAAGGCGCATCGAATTTATCAAAAGATATCTCATTAGGGCACGAGAAGCGTGCCTTCGGGGGACATTGCGCGTTTCGCGATGCTCGCTGGCACGCTTCTCGTGTTACAGCGACGCGCATACCGAATTAATGCCTCAAAATTAATCGTTTTCACTCGTTCTTTTTTGTTTTATACTCTTCTTTTCATGTTTAATGTATGTTTTCTCATTTTAATAAACGATTTATAACTATTGACTGTGTTCTCTTGCTTTATTCCGCCCAAAAAGAGGAATGTTCCCTCGAATATATTTTGTTGCTTTCCATTTTTCAGAAAATTTAAGGTTAGGTAAGTCACAATGGATCGGAGCAAGTGAAGGTAAAAAAAAAAAGATTTATTAAATAATGAATTCGAGTTTTCAGGATTACGAGCACATAGAAGACGACAATATACGGACGATTGGAAGGAACGAGCACACAATCGAAAAGAGGTATGAATTGTGTTTTCATTATACATCGAAGTCAGTATAGTATCTCTCGTCGTGAAAATCTATATTTTGCTTCTCACTATCACTATCCTCCTCCTCATCATCACTCTCCTCATTACTCTCCTCCTCCTCCTCTTCAACGCTATCCTGTTGGCTAAAAAGTCTTAAATAAGGTTCGATATCAATAACGTGTTCGATTGTATTGGCGATTGTTCCTGGCAAAATGTTTTTGAGGAATTCAATCGCTTGTTGACGAACCTAAAGTAATCCATGGACTTGAAATTTTGTTATTTTACTACCTACAATGTCAATGTTATTGTCAACTTTGCCAAATTTTCTCAAAAATTCTTTCAATTGGCACCAAATGAGTTCGATTGGATTGAGGCAGCAGTGATATGGGGGCAACCGTACAATTGTAACCCCATAATTTTTTGCCATCTCATCCAATTCATATTTCATCATTGCTGCTCTTCCACCATGAGCACTAATGTATAATTCTGCCTCTTCCCAAAGGCCATCTCGTGTCAATTTTGGATCGAAAGCGATACCTTGCGATTCTAAAAACGAACTAAGCACAGGCTTAGAAGAACTTTTTGTCGGCAGCTGTAAACACAATTTGAAAAACCTATTATTAACTATTTTGATTTAGAACCTTCAGAAGAGGCGTATTATGGATCGAAGCGTTATCGATCACAAGGATCGGTTCCCTTCCCGGAGGAGCTGCAGCAGCGATAGCTGGCAGTGCTTTACTCATGTACTCTTTAACTGTGGCAGCGGTCATGTACTTGTGGTAGTCAAGAAGTTGCTCATCTTTTGGCCTTTTGGATGTGACAATGTCAATGGATTGCATACCATTTTCGGTTAGAACTGCGAGAACGATGGCACGAGTGCCTTTGTCACTAGTAGCTCTAAATCCAGGAATTGGGTTATTCAAATTACCCATTCGAGCGAGCTCATACGCATGCTTTTCCTTCAGGACCCATCCATATTTTCGAGACATTCCGTGGAAAATCCACGTTTCGTCATAATACGTGATGAAAGCCCCTTTCTCTCTGTACTCAGCAATTGTATTTAAATAGCGTTCTCTCCACCGAATGATATCATGTCTTACTGAGCACATTGGGTTGTAAGTTTTTTGTTTATAAACGATGCCCATTGCATGAAGGATCTTGCGAAGGGTCGATCGTTTAAATTGGAAACCGTACTTGTCTTTAAGATCATTAAGAAGACTAGCCAAAGTGAAATTGGTATCAGTTTTGTAGCACTCTTGCACATGGTTCCATATTTCCTCCTTCTGTCTATCCGTCAACAATTTCAGCACTTTTTCTTCTTTCGTTTCCGCCTTCACATTTCCCTTTTCACTTGTATCTTCTCGACTTTCAGCTAATTTCCTCTCGACACTACTGACACTTATGCCCAATAACTGGGCTGCAAGTTGTGAAGAGTTTTTGAAAATAGTCTGGTTGGCCGAGGAACCCAATTGTTTCTTGATTTCGCTCAGATGATGTACTAGACATGCAATTTGCTTAACTTCGGATGACTTGTCACCAGGGCCTAGACGGGGTGGCTCATTAGATAATTTAATATCTTTCATGGCACTGCCCATTCGTCTGTCAATTTCTTCCTGAATTCTCTTCTTCTTCTCCTCGACACTCTGAATATCACATTCTACTTCAATCTCATCTTATTCTAATACCTCTAAGTCTTCTACTTTCAATTCTGTGGATACGTCTACTCCTAAACAATCACATTCCGTGTAAACCTCTTTTGTTTTAGGTTCTACAGCAACAGGAATCGATGGATCGACGTGGACAGAGACGACACCGTACGGGGACGAGTCCAGGGCTTCTAAACCGTTTCAGAATTTTTAATAAATTTGTTTATGACTCTACTTTTTTGTTGAGCTGTCAATAAGTCTCTCTTGACCAACTTTGTCTTTCCGTTGATTTTGATGCGAGCCCATTCTTTTTCGGGTGTTGACATTTTCCCTTAAAGAAGAGCTTTGCCAAGAAAAAACGTTAGACTTCGAGAAATGTGGGGCTTTCAGTTCCAATTTAGTTCGATTTCATTCATAATTTTCTACTCTCCATTTCTAATCTCGAATATTAGAAACGTAGGAGCTTGAATAACACAACATAAAACAAAGTAAATTACAAACATTTATTCTTTTGAAAACTTAAAAACACAAAAATTATTAATCATTGATTCTGCAGACTGCTTGTCCTTCGTTCCTGCAAAAAATCTTATTAACCATTTTACGAGAGCTCGATGACTTCTTTCTATTATAAGTTTCAATCGAGAATAACCACATAAAAATTTCGGAAGCAATTTTAGAGTTAAATTTTAACTTCCATTACGAATGGAATTTCATTTTTCGATTGTCAGAGACTGCGATGAGAGAAGACCGTTGCTCAATTATAAGATATCTCGATGTAACAACTACATTTTGCTAACTTTATTGACAACTGTCACTTTTTGTGTTCTCCTCGTTTCAGTCTTCATGATTTTTAACTCTGATATCTTCAATCTTTCTTCCTGTTAAATAAGAAACCTTACCTCTTTTCGATTGTGTGCTCGTTCCTTCCAATCGTCCGTATATTGTCGTCTTCTATGTGCTCGTAATCCTGAAAACTCGAATTCATTATTTAATAAATCTTTTTTTTTTTACCTTCACTTGCTCCGATCCATTGTGACTTACCTAACCTTAAATTTTCTGAAAAATGGAAAGCAACAAAATATATTCGAGGGAACATTCCTCTTTTTGGGCGGAATAAAGCAAGAGAACACAGTCAATAGTTATAAATCGTTTATTAAAATGAGAAAACATACATTAAACATGAAAAGAAGAGTATAAAACAAAAAAGAACGAGTGAAAACGATTAATTTTGAGGCATTAATTCGGTATGCGCGTCGCTGTAACACGAGAAGCGTGCCAGCGAGCATCGCGAAACGCGCAATGTCCCCCGAAGGCACGCTTCTCGTGCCCTAATGAGATATCTTTTGATAAATTCGATGCGCCTTTAAGGGGAACCTTCAGCATTTGGTACCCTCGTAATATAAGAATGATTCTTCTCTCAAAACTTTGATTCACCTGAAAAGTAACAGAAATCCTTTTTGAAATTAAAATGATTTCCCCCAGTTTTCATTAGATGACACAAGTGTCCAGGTGATTACAATGTCTGGATTACCGTAGAAGCAGAATTAATTTTACGGTTACTGTATTTAATCTAGGATTATTACTGTATCCCACAGTACCACCGTAGTACTCGGTAAACCTCTATAACTTCCGCCCGCCTCCCTCACAACCGGCAAAAAACCACATTGTTTCCCTTTGTGGCAGAGACTGGCGGAAGTTGTGAGAAGTGCTGGAGAAAGTTATGAAGTGCTACAACCTTTGTACGGAAGTTGTAGCGAATACTGGAAGAAGTTGTGGTATGGTGACAACTTTCTTCCAGTATTCGCTACAATTTCCGTACAAAGGTTGTAGCACTTCATAACTTTCTCCAGCACTTCTCACAACTTCCGCCAGTCTCTGCCACAAAGGGAAACAATGTGGTTTTTTGCCGGTTGTGAGGGAGGCGGGCGGAAGTTGTAGAGGTTTACCGAGATACCATAACTATAGTTATGGTATCTTTCAAGAGGTGTTTTGCATATTCATTATTTGCATTATCATTGAAAAATAAATACTCGAATTAAAATCATTAACTGAATTATAAAAAATTAACTGAATTATAAAAAAATATCACAGGGTTGGAGTAACCAACGTACAAGAGCTCAACTGATTGATGACGAAAATACAAGATAATTTAAAAAAAAGTTTATACAACAGGATTCTAGAAGGCTATCTGCAGATATTACTTGTCATTTTCAGAAAACGCTTTTCTTTCCTCTGAAAAAGCTTCAAAAATGTGAAAAGGACGCAAATAATAAGGATTCGTGGCGAAACCAATTTACAAAATGCTGCATGCGCCTTTAATTTCACCGTAACAAGCAAATTTTATTCAGGATTTTTGTAACTTTCTCGTCGTCGTTTCCTGCCGATTTCACTCGATTTTCTGGATTATCAGGTGATTATTTTGCACAAAATATATTTTAAATTAAATTTTGCGTGTTTGAGAAAAAATAACTGAGAAAAAATGGTCAAAAACAGCTTGCAAATGGGTTACCTAAAAAATGATGACTGTTATGAAAAAAAGCGATTTTTTCGTTATAAAAAAGCTGAATTTAGCCGGAAACTTTCGAAAAATCGCAAAAACTTCTTCATAAACATTTAATCTTTTAGCGATGAGCCATCCCACAACATCATCGTCCTCATCAACATTCATCTCTCGATTCTGCAAATATCTCAACTCGGAAATTCTGTTCGTTCGTCAAAAATCAGGAGATTATTCGAAATTTAAATTCGATCAATCAAAAAACGAATTTGAGCGAGTGGAATGTCCAGATTGTCGGCTAACAATCAAAGAATCCGATCTGACGCCTCTCTATCTCTCTATGGTCAAATCGTCTCGAACGATATTTAATTTTCGCGCGCAATCTTTCAAACCATTTTAAAAACAATATGTTTATGATAGAGAATACAAAGGATTTCAACAAGTTTCATCAATCAGAAATCATTTATGATCCCAATCGATCACATCGTCATTGTGAATTCTTTACTGTTGGTTGGAGGATCGAAAGAAGAAGGCGTTACACTGATTAAAAGAGATTCGAAAGGAAACGTTTTTTGAAGAAACAATTGAAGATTGGAGAAATAATGAATTCAGAGAGTGATTTCACCAGTTCCTGTCAAGTTGTTGGATCAAGATGTTTTCCCGGAATTCCAGATTTCGAGGAAAAGAAAGACGGAAATGGTGAATAATAAGAAGAACGAGATGAAGTGGACAAGAAATGGTTAGCGTTTAGTTTATAATTTTTGGTGTTCGTGTGTTTTCGAAGTTGAAAGAAACTGTCCACAAGCGTAGAAAATCGATTTATTTGCCTAGTTTTTCCTTCCGGCTCCATAAGGTCCCTTTCGAATTGCTCACGATTTCTTTTGAATTTCAAAAAATTTATCTCGAAAGTTTTGTAAAACTTTGCCAAAAAAACAGGAAAACATCGAAGAAAAACCTATTTTGTCTGTTAAAAATTCAAAAATTTTTTTTTTGAAATTTCGAAAAATAAATCAATCGCTAATTACGATTTTCATATCGATTGCGCTGGAAAATCGTTCTAAAATGTGGAAAAATATCTATAATTTTCTTATACACACGAGTTCCCAGCGAGGGTAGGAAAGCGCGCTCTAATGATAAATTGATAATTTCGCTGCGCACCTCGAATTTTTTCAACTGAATGTTTGGGAAAATGGGGCGAAACTGAGTATTAAACGTTTTCACCATTAGAGCGCGATTTCCTACCCTCGCTGGAAACTCGTGTGTTTATAGTTTTCACAGTTGAACTCTTTTTTTCACAGCACTATAGGATATGGGGTAGGAAAATGCGCTCTATTGAGAAATTTGGCTGTCTAAAAAAATTTGGCACCAAAGTATACCTTTTTGCTAAAAATTTGACCAGCTTCGGAAACAATTCCTATCTGAAATGTTTGTCTGAAATTTTCGAGAAAAAATTTTGTTTCAAAAAAAGGTCTCTTTTATGAAAAAATGAGCTTCCCAACAAATATGTTTCAAATTTTCCGTTAAAATTTCTAATTCAAAATTTTTTTTCAATTTTCGTTTCAAATTTAGTTCCAAGTTTTTAGTTTTTTTTTTAACCCGCTCAATAATCAATTATTTCAGGAATATCGAGAAGGATAGCGGGACGACGTGACCGATGGACGACGTAGATAGCAGTGGATGGATGGCGCGCGGCAATCGTAATGGTGAGTTTTCAATCATTTTCACTCCTTCCAGCCCATCTTTGTTCTCCTCTTCTCCTTCCTAATTCTTTATCACTAGTTCTCGAAGAGTCTTTCGACCCTGTCTTGTTGATTCTCTCGGCCTTTCTTCCCGTTTTCTCTGACTATTCTCGGTCTGTTTAGGCTAGCTTTGGGTTTGCTTGGCCTTGTTGCGCTGAAATGCCGCGCATTTTTTTAATGGCCGAAGTTCAGTCCGAATGGCCTAACTTTTGGCCGCAATTGTCGCCCTCAAATTTATTTCTGATGGCCTAACTTTAACCTAGATGGCCTAACTTTTGCTATCAGTGCATCTCGGATGATCGGAGGGATTCCCACTTACTCATCTGATGAATAGGATCGTGTAGGACTGCCCAAAGCGGTGCAGTTCTACCGTCTGGTTCGTCTGCTGATTGGGAGAAAATCTTTCCGAAATATCACCACTCTGGCCGGTTAAAGCTGGGTTTTGATGAAGAAAATTTTGACTTTTTTGAACTCAAAACTCGGAAAAAAAAACTTTTCGCGAATTTTTTAAAATCCGGGCTGGCAAAACTTTCCGTAAAAACGGCCGAAAAGGGCTCTCTAGGCCACGGCCATAAGCATTGCTTTCTAGAAAATTTTTTGGATGGCTCTAGTGAAGGAATGACCCCAATTTTTCAGTTTTTTTTAAATTCCGGGTCAGCAAAATATTCCATCGGCCAAATGCGGCCCGCCAAATCTGGAAAAAATGGCCGAAAAAGGTTTCTTTATGCCACGACCAAGTTCCACAAGTTTACTCTTCGTGGCCTAGAAATACAGAACTTAGGCCATGAAAATAGTTTTTAAAAAAGAGCCGAAAATTTCAACAAAAAATCCTTTCTGATTGAAAAATTGAACGTCGAAGAAAAATTGTTTTTTTCAATCTTTTCGAATTCAAATTCAAATCTTTGGTATAATCATAAAACTCCTTTAATCTTTTTATTTCCTTCACATCTCTTTAAGAACCACTTGTTACATTTGAACATTCCCATTGTAAATCTACCAATTAATCTGCACAGTTAATCTGCTGTTACCTATTTATAAGCCATAAAAGTGGGGGGGGGGGGGGCCTCTTTGTCGGTCTCCTTTTGTATGTACTCTGATGTATGTTTTTCTGTTGAGATCCTCGGCCGTGTGACGTCACGAGGTGACAGTCTATTTGACCTTTTGTGCGCATTTTCCCATGAGAGGGGACGCTCATGTTTAGCCCCGCCCACAATTAGCCCCGCCCACCGAATACGCAGCGTATTGTTCTCATTCATTCTCATTCATTCGACTAGCAGTGCATTCATTCCCTTTTTTCCTTCCATCCGTCTTCTCTCTCTCTGGTCCATTTTGGGCCGTCTTCCTCCTGTTTTTTTCTTTTTTCATTCCGTCTTTTCTCCTTCTATTTAGACTTGGACTTGAATTTCTATTGGACTTTGATGGGCTTAAGTTGCGCTTTGGACTGGCTTAGTTTGGGCCTGAAAGGGCCTAATTTGGACTGGAATGGGCTTGATTTGGGCTTGGTTTTGGCCTGAATGGACTTTGGACTGGCTTGATTTGAGCTTGAAAGGGCCTAATTTGGACTTGAATGGGCCTATTTTGGGCTGAAATGGACCTAATTTGGACTTTGATAGGCTTAGTTTGGGCTTGGATGAGCCTAATTTGGACTTGAATGGGTCTATTTCGGGCTGAAATGGGCCTAATTTGAACTTTGATAGGCTTGGTTTGGACTTGAATGGGCCTCAATTTGGGTTGAATGGCCCTTATTTGAACTTGAATGGGCCTCATTTGGGCTAAAATTGGCGCGATTTGGGCTGGAATGGGCCTTGATTTGGACTCAAGTGGGCCTTGGTTTGGGTTTTGGACTGGCCTGATTTAGAGTTCAATGGGCCTTGATTTGGACTTGAATGGAGCCTAATTTGGGCTGAAAAGTGAGCTGATAGGCTCACTAGACTGGACTAAAAATTGGGATCTTTTTTACTCTCGTTCTCTGACTCTCGTTCTATGACCGTTTTTTTTCCGTTCTCTGACTCTCGTCTCCCACCCCTCTTTCCGATTTTAATTGCCTTTTTTTTCAGATTCGATGACAACTCCAAGTCCAACTCCGATCCAACTCCACTTCCAACTCCAAGTGCAACTCCGATCCAACTCCCAGTGCAACTCTCCAGTGCAACTCCATTGCCAACTCCATTATCATGATGCCAGCAGCACGTACGGGTCTCGCCGATCCCCAATAGTTTGCTTCGAGAGCCCGTTCCACCTGTGGGGAACGAAGCTCTGCGGAGGGCCAGAACCTCGATTCCGGGTGGGAGTCGGGGCGCTCTGTGCAGATGGTCAACCAGGAGATTCGACTCTCCTGTCAACCCCGCCCCCTTTTTTTGGGGTTGCCGGGGGGATCGAACCTTCTGGTTCGATCATTTGCACCAGAGCGCCTCGAAACCCATCTGGGATTCGAGGTTCTGGTCCTCTGCGGAGCCTAGTTCCCCCAGCTGGAACCGGGTTAGCGGAGCTAAACTATTGGGGATCGGCGGGGCGGGTTTTGGGTTAGAGGGACCGTACGTGTAGGTAGGTTGCTGGTGGATCAATCGATTATCGATTGATTTTATTGATTGATTGGATGGATGGATGGATGACGTCATGGATCTGCTTCATTTGGAATGGCAATTCCGGCTTTAAATTCTCCTGGCTCCAACTTTGAAGGCCGATGGCTCCCCGGATCAAAATTTGGTTAGTTTGTCTCCCCTTTTCTTCCCCCAAAAATTCTAAAATTCCCAAAAATTTTGAAATTCCAAAAAATTCTGCAAAATTCCGCAAAACTCTGACAATCTGGAAATTTCTGAAATTCCCCTAAAAGTTCCCCTTTCCCAAAAAAAATCCTTTTTCCACCCCAAAAATTTATTTCCAGTGGATTGCTGGCCTGAAGACGTGGCAACTTCTCGATTTCAATGTTGGCAGTGATGAAGTGTGGCGGTCCAATGTTAGTGCAATTTTCACAGGTTGTAAGGTTGGTCTCTTTTCAAGTTTTAGTCCCAAACGACATTTTTTTCAGAGACGAGCTCCAACTTCCAACTCACTCGCCAGCTCCATTTTGATCACTGATGAGGATCGTCTGGCGAGTCAAATGTCGGCCAAATGGAGAAATTCCAAGAAAAAAGATCAAAAAGAAACCTCCCTCCCAAGAGCCGACTTTCCGGATAATGGACCACTGGCCCCGCCCACAAAAATGCCAACTGACCATGCTGACCATGAATTCAAACCACCTTCAAACCAAAATCGCCCCGGTCATGTTTGGAAAGAAAAAACCCACAAAGAACATGTGCTCCCCTGCTCCTACCAAGCCTCTGGACTCAACACCATTTTATTGAGCATGACTGGTCTCTCTTTTTCAAAAAATTTGAAAAAAATTCTGAAATTCTGGAAAATCCCCCTCCCTCAAAAAATTTTGAAACTCCAAAAAATCCGGAAATTCCGGAAAGTCCCCTCCCCCCAAAAAAATTTCTTCCAACCAACAAAAAAAATTTCTGGTCCTTTCTGGTCCTCATAAAGTGATCCAAGACGGTTAAGAGATATATTTCCCCCATAAATTCGGCAGATGAATAGGATCGTGTACAACTGCCCTTATAATGCAGTTGTACCGTTTTTTTAGATGGTCCGTTTTTTTAGATGGTCCGTTTTTTTAGATGGTCCGTTTTTTTAGATGGTCCGTTTTTTTAGATGGTCCGTTTTTTTTAGATGGTCCGTTTTTTCAGATGGTCTGTTTTTTTAGAAGGTCCGTTTTTTCAGATGGTCCGTTTTTTCAGATGGTCCGTTTTTTTAGATGGTCCGTTTTTTTAGATGGTCCGTTTTTTTAGATGGTCCGTTTTTTTAGATGGTCCGTTTTTTTAGATGGTCCGTTTTTTCAGATGGTCCGTTTTTTTAGATGGTTCGTTTTTTTAGATGGTCCGTTTTTTTAGATGGTCCGTTTTTTTAGATGGTCCGTTTTTTTAGATGGTCCGTTTTTTTAGATGGTCCGTTTTTTTAGATGGTCCGTTTTTTTTCAGAAGGTCCGTTTTTTCAGAAGGTCTGTTTTTTTAGAAGGTCCGTTTTTTCAGATGGTCCGTTTTTTCAGATGGTCCGTTTTTTTAGATGGTCCGTTTTTTTAGATGGTCCGTTTTTTCAGATGGTCCGTTTTTTTAGATGGTCCGTTTTTTTAGATGGTCCGTTTTTTTAGATGGTCCGTTTTTTTAGATGGTCCGTTTTTTCAGATGGTCCGTTTTTTTAGATGGTCCGTTTTTTTAGATGGTCCGTTTTTTTAGATGGTCCGTTTTTTTAGATGGTCCGTTTTTTCAGATGGTCCGTTTTTTTAGATGGTCCGTTTTTTTAGATGGTCCGTTTTTTTAGATGGTCCGTTTTTTTAGAAGGTCCGTTTTTTCAGATGGTCCGTTTTTTTTAGATGGTCCGTTTTTTCAGATGGTCCGTTTTTTTAGAAGGTCTGTTTTTTTAGATGGTCCGTTTTTTCAGATGGTCCGTTTTTTTTCAGAAGGTCCGTTTTTTCAGAAGGTCTGTTTTTTTAGAAGGTCTGTTTTTTTAGATGGTCCGTTTTTTCAGATGGTCCGTTTTTTTAGAAGGTCCGTTTTTTCAGATGGTCCGTTTTTTTAGATGGTCCGTTTTTTTTTAGATGGTCCGTTTTTTCAGATGGTCCGTTTTTTTAGATGGTCCGTTTTTTCAGATGGTCCGTTTTTTTAGATGGTCCGTTTTTTTAGATGGTCCGTTTTTTTAGATGGCCCGTTTTTTTTCAGAAGGTCCGTTTTTTCAGAAGGTCTGTTTTTTTAGAAGGTCTGTTTTTTTAGATGGTCCGTTTTTTCAGATGGTCCGTTTTTTTTCAGGAGGTCCGTTTTTTTTTCAGAAGGTCTGTTTTTTTCAGAAGGTCCGTTTTTTCAGAAGGTCCGTTTTTTCAGAAGGTCTGTTTTTTTAGAAGGTCTGTTTTTTTAGAAGGTCCGTTTTTTCAGATGGTCCGTTTTTTTAGATGGTCCGTTTTTTTAGATGGTCCGTTTTTTTAGATGGTCCGTTTTTTTAGATGGTCCGTTTTTTTAGATGGTCCGTTTTTTTAGATGGTCCGTTTTTTTAGATGGTCCGTTTTTTTAGATGGTCCGTTTTTTTTCAGAAGGTCTGTTTTTTTCAGAAGGTCCGTTTTTTCAGAAGGTCTGTTTTTTTAGAAGGTCTGTTTTTTTAGATGGTCCGTTTTTTCAGATGGTCCGTTTTTTTTCAGGAGGTCCGTTTTTTTTTCAGAAGGTCTGTTTTTTTCAGAAGGTCCGTTTTTTCAGAAGGTCCGTTTTTTCAGAAGGTCTGTTTTTTTAGAAGGTCTGTTTTTTTAGAAGGTCCGTTTTTTCAGATGGTCCGTTTTTTTTTCAGGAGGTCCGTTTTTTTTTCAGAAGGTCTGTTTTTTTCAGAAGGTCCGTTTTTTCAGAAGGTCCGTTTTTTAGAAGGTCCGTTTTTTCAGAAGGTCCGTTTTTTTCAGAAGGTCTGTTTTTTTCAGAAGGTCTGTTTTTTTCAGAAGGTCCGTTTTTTCAGAAGGTCCGTTTTTTTCAGAAGGTCTGTTTTTTTCAGAAGGTCTGTTTTTTTAGAAGGTCCGTTTTTTCAGAAGGTCCGTTTTTTAGAAGGTCCGTTTTTTCAGAAGGTCCGTTTTTTCAGAAAGTCCGTTTTTTCAGAAGGTCCGTTTTTTTCAGGAGGTCCGTTTTTTTCCAGAAGTTTTTTTTTAAGAAGGTCTGTTTTTTTTTTTGTTAATAATTCAATTTTTTGGTTTTTTTTCAAGTCAATTTTTTGGTTTTTTTTTTCAATTTTTGTGGTTTTTTGTTCAATTTTTTTGGTTTTTTTTTTCAAATTTTTTGGTTTTTTTTTTCAATTTTTTTGGTTTTTTTTTCAATTTATTTGGTTTTTTTTCAATTTTTTTGGTTTTTTTTCAATTTTTTTGGTTTTTTTTTTTCAATTTTTTTTGGTTTTTTTTTCAATTTTTTTGGTTTTTTTTTTCAATATTTTGGTTTTTTTTTTCAATATTTTGGTTTTTTTTTTCAATATTTTGGTTTTTTTTTCAATATTTTGATTTTTTTTTCAATATTTTGGTTTTTTGACCAAACGAATTGACCTTTTTAACGAAACAAATCGACCTTTTTAACGGAACAAATGAACCTTTTTAACAAATCGACCTTTTTGTCAAATCTACCTTTTTAAAAAATGGACCTTTTTAAAAAATGGACGTTTTTAACGAATTGACCTTTTTGACAAATCGACCTTAAATTGACCTTTTTAACAGATCGACCTTTTTAACAAATCGACCTTTTTAACAAATCGACCTTTTCAACGAATCTACCTTTTTAAAAAATGGACCTTTTTGACAAATCGACCTTTTTGACAAATCGACCTTTTAAACGGAACAAATGGACCTTTTTAACAAATTGACCTTTTTGACAAATCGACCTTTTTGACAAATCGACTTTAAATTGACCTTTTTAACAGATCGACCTTTTTGACAAATCGACCTTTTTGACAAATCGACCTTTTTAACGAAACGACCTTTTTAAAGAAACGACCTTTTTAACGAATGGACCTTTTAAACGGAACAAATGGACCTTTTTAACAAATCGACCTTTTTGACAAATCGACCTTTTTAACGAAACGACCTTTTTAACGAACCGGCCTTTTTAACGAACCGACCTTTTTAACAAATCGACCCTGTAACATTTTGAGCAATTAATTGATTTCTCGGGCAATTTTTTCGGCGCGTCAAAGAAGTTGTTCAGAAACGTTTATATTGTATGATAAATTCAATGATAACTCTCGATTTTTCCATTATTTTTTTTGCACTACTCCCGATTTTTCTTTCGAATAAATAACTTGTATTCATCTTTTTTTCCGAAAAGTCAATTGAAAAAATATGAGATGGTTTTTTTTCCGGAGACGGAAAAATGTTTCGAATTATAATTTCGAAAAGTTTTCCGTCGGAGAAGTTTTTATCCGGTTTATTTGGAGATAGACCAAGGATAGTGGTCAAGGTCTTTTTTTCCCATGAATTTTTGTTAAGATCACACGCCTCCTGTATTGTATGTCTTTGAATAGAACTTATTGTGCTCTTTCCAAATCATCAAGAATTTCAAAGAAATTTCAATTTTCAAAAGAGTTAGGCTTGTTCAAAGTTTTGAGAATTCCGCAGTGCATGATGACGCCATAATGTGTGAGAAACCTTGTGCATTTGGGGTATTGACAACGGGCCAAAGTGAAATAGTATAAGGAAGGGGGGAAAGTTAGAGAAAGAGACAGTGAAGGGGTAAACGAAAGCAACCAACACATTCATTCTATTCGTTTGAAGGATGCCCAACTGATGGTCGCCTATTGATTTTATCCGAATATCATATTTCTTCGTTCTCGGACGTTCATAATTTGAAAAAAAAGTAAGTTATATTTACTTCAGAAATGTTTCGATTTTCATTTATTTTGTTGTTTTTTAGATGATCAGCGCAAGAACATCAATTCATCAGAAGGAAAAGAAATGGTGAAGGCAAATTGTTGGTCATGAAGTCGAAAACGGAACACTTTGGGTTGTTAATGTAAGTGAACTTCTGAAAGAGATTATAATCTGATTTCATGATTGCAGGCATCTCGCGAGCCAGCTAACCGAGTCAAGAAACACGCTTGGTTGTCTATTACAACCCGCTTCCGTCTATCAATGATAAACAAGATCCACTCAAATAATGGTTGATGGAAACTTCAAGAAACTTATTCCAAAACACGCATTTTTCCAGGTCAAATCCTTCCTACAGCAATCTGAAAAGAGATGTCTATGGCGTTTCTAAGATCAAGAAGCACCGTTTCCAACGAAACAAATTGAAGTTTCTGGTAAGTTTTCATTTTCATCAACTGTTTGAAGTTTTCCATCGGGGAACATGTCTAAATTTACGATTTTCAGTCATTTGTCGGTTTGGACCGCCATCTTTCTTCAAAGTCAGGACGTGGACAAAGTCAGGATGCGCGCAACCTCCCCCACCAGCCGCCAGCGCTCACCAACATCGAGTCGTTCGTAAAGACTTCAAGGCTTGGCTTCTTTGCTTTTTTGTGAAGTTGACCATGCTAAGAGAAGTTAGTTTTATTCTTAATTTTCAAAATTCACCAAAAAAAAATCTTTGAATCATGGTATCTACGTATTTCAGAGAGTGTTCGAATCGACAACCGTCATGAAATGTCAAATTGAAGTTCGTATCCCAATCGGTGTTGCTTGAAGTTTCTGGAAGGCATGTTCAAATGGGCTAGAATAATCAAGTAGAGATTCCTGACTCGACCGATTTTCTCGTTATCTTGTTGGACCGAGACGCGTAACCATCTCAAGGGAAGATGCTTAATTGTCGGAAATTGTTACGTTTTACTGATGTTGAAATTGAATAAACTTTGCAACGGTTTGTTTTGTACTAAGCTGTGGTAGTGCTCACTCAGTCGGTCCGTATATTTAAGCTTTGAAGCAGCTTTTTTTTAACGGTTTGCTTTAACAAGAGACGCCCACCAGTTTTGCGTCCTTTAGACAAATAGAATGGTTGTGTTGGTTGTCTTCGTTGACCCCTGACTGTCTTTTTCTCTAGCTCTCAAAACTTTGAACGAGTTTAACTCTTCTGAGAATTGGAGTTTTTCTGAAATTCTTGAAATTTAGAAAAAAGCACAATGAGCTCTATCCATAGACATGCAATAGAACAGGGCTATGAAAAATTGTAATTATAATTCGAAACATTTTACCGTCAGTTGAAACCACCTTCAGTTAAATTCTGCGATTTGTCAAGTTTACTATTAAAAATACACTGAAGAAACAAATTTTGCAGAAATTTCTCGTTTTTACTTTCCGAAATAACTTTTCCGACTAAGCCTGGTTGTATGGCTGGCTACACACGTAGAATGACGAGAAGGTCGAGAGACTGGAATGGAGCCTAGAGTCGGAAAAAGGAGCCATCTAAACTTAGAGTCGCGCTGAGAAACAGACCACGTTTTTTTGAAAGGACACCATCCATCATCACCCTAACAGAAGAAATACTCGAATTACTTGACTTTCCACCAGAAACGTGATTCCACCACATCGCAGATGCTTTTAAAGAGTAATTCGATTTTGAAGGGTCTTTTGCAAACATTCGCAAAAATTAACACGAGTTATGAAATGATACAATTTTATTTCACTTGAAAAGAATTTCACAATTAATATAAAGGGAGCTTGAAACATGATCATCTTTATTTTCTTATAACAGCTGCTTCTTCGCAAATGATATTTCTGTAAGCAACGTCAAATATATCTCCTTTGTGGAGTTCAACTTGAGCAAAGGGCTTCTGGAAATGTTGCATGAATCTGAAAATTTTTGCATATTTTTTTGCGGGACTCAGTAAAACTACTCACTTTTCAAATACATGCTTGTGCTCGATTGCGAACTGAGCTGGAATATCCTCACGTCAAATGCTCAATGCCGCTACAGTGATCAGGACTGTGGCAACTCCTGAGTCGAGGTCAATCAAAGTGTCAGTTGAACCCAATTTGAGTAGGTCCACGAAAATTTTGATTTGAGGGAACTTTACTTCTCCATAGGTCTTCAATTTTCTCAAATGATTGTTCGTCCATTCAATGCTTGCGGGTTGGGTACGGCAATATTGTAGACGCCTTCCAGAATTTGTTCCATCATCTTTATAGCGTGGTCAGTTGGATGTGATGTTTGCAATTTTAGTGTCTAGCTCGCAAAGTTCTCCATCCGTGTGGGTTCATTCTGAAATACGTCTAGTTGGAGTGATTGGCTTTCATCCATTCCTTAAACTCCTGGACTCTCATGATGTTGATGGACCTGCAAGTTAAACTTCCTTTCATCAATATTACACGGAGAGTAACTTACTCATTTTCGTTGAAGACTATCACAACTAGACGGTCCTGGTCAATGCTTTCTGGTGACTACGGAGATGAGTTTGCAGTGCACTGCGGATCAATTCCCAGAAAGCATGCTTGTTTTTTGTTCCGCACTCTTGATTGACGCAATAGAAATTTCCATTCGATGCAATGAATGCTTGTGCCGTCAAGCAAAGCATTGGAGATTTGATTTCTGAAGCCCGGTTGAGCATGTCTTGAATGCTGCGTGCACTCGATAGAATCGGATCCTGGAAATTTAGAACTTTTTGTGCTCTGCTCCAGTTTTTCAGAAAAAAAACATGTATAGCATTCAAAAAAAAAACGTACCTCATTTTCCACCATTAAATCCATCGTTTTCATATAAAAAAATACATAAGAATATTCGAAAAAAATCAATAAGAGACGAGAGAGGCGTTCACCAGTTGAACATCCTTTAGACGAGAAGAATGACTTGGATGACTGCGCGCACTACCTTAGATTCAGTGTACGCTCGATTGACTGTCTCTTTCTCTAACGCTCCTCCCTCCCTCTACCATTTCTCTTTAGGGCGGAGTCTCTCGCACATTATGGCGTCATCTTGCACAGCGGGGCACTAACTGTCTCTTTCTCTAACTCTCTTCATTGTCTTTGGAGGGAAGATAATACGTCTACTAAAATCCCTTTTGGTACCAGTGGTAGAATGCTTATATATTTATTAGGAATAAATAATGGAATAAAGGTAAATATGTTGAAGTAGGGGAAAATGGGACAACGTCGAGAGGAAAGGGGAAAACGGTAATCTGATGAGATGATTCTAATGAAACAATGATGAACCCTTGAACGGGTGTCCTTTTCTACTAGCCAATTGCCCTTGATCAGTCCTTATCATTCACTTAAACCGTCTCGGCTACGGGTTTGTAGACCTTATCATTCCTTAGAAGGTCGTCTGCAGGTCGTCTGCTGTCTGACTGTGTCAAATGATATATGATCTCTTGGTTCTTCGGTTAACTTCCGGGTTGCGTCTCTCTGCAGCCGCGACATTGTCTGCACTCTCTAGACTCATCAGAACTGCCTTAGGCCCGTTAAAAACATATTCCCATAGTCACATCAAAATGACGTCATTGTGAGGCCTCTCATTGCAAGGTGACCTTCTTTCTTTACTACTCACATGTTTCTACCCTGGGAAATGTCTAGAAGATTTCAAATTTTCTGAAAAGGACACAGCGAGCTTTATTTATCAATAAACAAATTGAGATTTGAGTTAAAATTACATGGATTTATTTGATAAAAATCAGAAGGTGAACATATAGAAATTTAAGAATAAAAAGGGTATAGAGTGTCGATGGTGGTCCGAGTCATGCACATCTGACATTGCTCCACTAGCTGCCAAAGTCATCAGAAGGCTGTTCAGTCGGAGGGCAAGTGGCTCCAGCTGTAAATAATTAGATATCTATCGAGTTGACCACCGAATTTCTCATTTGAAGCTGAGCCTCCCGAAAAAAAAATAAAAATCACCTGGAATTTCCTGTTTGACTGTGACGAGCTCTCTTGATACTTGCTCCGGTTGAAGAGCTGGGTGAGCCGGTGGAGGTTCTTCACCAGAGGGCAAAAACTGACTGGATAGAGGAACTTGGTTGCAGCAATTTGTTTGGATTGTGCAGCAATCTTAGTTTCTGCAGCTTGCAGCAGGAAGCTTGCTGAAAAAAAAACTAGATTTCCAACTTTCGGGACACAATACTTACTGTTTGTTTGATTCACTGGTTTCATCATGGAGGCCATATTTTGTGGGCTGGACAATTCAGGAGCTGCTGTGTTCTTGAAGCGGAGAGAAGTAGGAGGAACATTTCTGAAAATCAATTGATTCTGGTCTGGAAACTCTTAACTTCGCGCAGTGACATAATTCCCAAAGAAACTCACATTGTTTCTTCGTCTTCATTCACTTCGTGGACAAAAGCCTTCCCACGCTTGGTCGTCGATGCAGCTCTCAGCCATTCTCGCTCCACCAGTTGTGTTTCGGCTCGGTAAAACCGAATGAAGGGGTAATAATTCTACCGCCACAACTAATTTTTCAACTCCTGTCCTACTTTTCCAAGCTTGATTTCTTTTTCCACATGGACTCTTAGCTCTTAGCATCATTCTGTCCCATTGTTCTCTTCTCAAGTTTTTGGCCATATCATGGAAAACCATCAAGGAAACGAGTTCTCCAGTCAACCATCTAGTTCCAAAAAGCCGAGAGTCTTCTAGAAGAGTGACTCCATTCTGGATAATATCTCTAGGTTCGTCAAACATATTTTCGTTTGAATGCTTGATTGCTTGCCGGATCGAGAGATGTTTCGATCGGGAGAACGGTCTCTCTGTTGGCGGATTGTAAAAGCGAACGTTAGGCACAATTCTTGAAGCTTGACGTGGGGCTGAAAAACGTTTTTCACGAATGGTTTCGAACTATCAAGGTATACCTAGGACGGGAACATGAGCTATATGGTTTTGCTGCACGTGTTGTAGATACGTTTCCAGGAAGATTTTCAAAAATCGGGGCATGGTTTACAACATGGTTGGGAACGTGTTCTTCTTGTGGATTAGCTGAAAATGATATTAGTTAAGGAAACAATATTGAATAAGCAAAACATACCCAGACCAGGAACATGAGCAATTTGATCATACTGTAGAAATAAAAATATTCGGATAAAATCAGGTAGGCGCCCGTCAGTTGGGCATCCTTTAGACGAGTAGAATGAATGTGTTGGTTGCCTTCGTCGACCCATTGACTGTCTTTTTCTCTAACTCTCTCGCTTCCTTTTACTATTTCTGTTTAGACCATCGCATCTGCAATAGGGTGGGCACATTATGGCGTCATCTTGCACAGTGGGACACTGACTGTCTCTTTCTCTAACTCTCTTTATGCTCTATACTCTCTAGACTCATGAGCACTGTCTGAGATGCGCTAAAACCCCTTTCCCTTAAGCACATTGAGATGACGTCATCGAATCTTCCCTTGCTAGAAAACCATCTCTCCCCTCCTTCCATACGAAACCTCCAAGAAATGTTTTTTAAAGGAATCCCCCTCTAAAAATCCTTGAGCTTTTCAAAAGAGCACAATGAGCTCTATCCATAGAAATACGATACAAAAGGGTTGGCTGATACGGGGACATGTTTTTGTCAAATTACGCGGATTTTCGAGCCAAAATGGTTCTAATAAAAGTGTAGTTTCAAATTGAATTCGGAGTCAAAATTACATGGGTTTATTCGGGTAAAAATCAGAAGGAAAACATTTGAAGTTGAGATTCACGAGTGGGCTGGACAAATGATCACTTTGAATTTTCACAAAAAATTCTTCTGCATACTCCCGGTTTTTCATCACACTCTGGAGGGCACTCTCGTAGATCCAAGAGATTCGAGCAGTCGGAGGTGCATCGATTTTCCTCTGCGTCTTGTTCACATTTACAGTTTCCATCACTGAGTTCATCTATCTTTCTGTCGTCATAATCCGCTTTTGACTCTCCTCTTTTTCTCACTATCTTTTGGATCTTTTGGATTTTTCGGTGCTGAGAAGTAAATATCTCTTGAGGGACGTTTCCATCTTTTTGAAGTCCTGGAAACAATTTTTCATTGATTAACATGTAATGCTTCCATACTTCGCCCCTCCGATTCCAGATATTATGGGGGCAAAAGTTAGGTCCCGGGGTGGGTAAAATAACCCGCCAGTCAAAAATTTGCCAAATTGATTTTTTATCGATTTATTGATTTTTTTCACTTTTACTAGTTTTTCGACTGTAACTCAGTCAGTTTTCGAGTTATCATAAAAATAAAAATACGAAATTGTAGCCAAAAACGTGCTCCAACTTTTTGCCCATAGCTCCAAAAAATTTGGAGCACATTGAAAAGCCGAAATTGTGCTCCAAAGTGACATCTGAAATTTCAAAAACGTCAAATTTTTAAAAAATTTTTTTTGTTAAGTTAAGCACTCAAAATGATGTGTTTTGCCAAGTTTTTGAAAAAATTCCTCTCCGAGTTTTTTTTTTGTTTTCAAACAGTTTTCAAACTCAAAATTTCAAAAAAGGGTGTTAATAAATCTTGTAGCCCGTAAAAAGACGCATCTTTTCGTTTTTTAACCATCTCAAAATATTGAGTTTGAACCGAGTTAGGGAAGATTTAAACGTTTACCATAATGGCAATGCGTGTCAGATTGGGTTTATGGTTAGGGTTTCAACCCTACTCAACTCGGTTCAAACTCAATATTTTGAGATGGTTAAAAAACGAAAAGATGCGTCTTTTTACGGGCTACAAGATTTATTAACACCCTTTTTTGAAATTTTGAGTTTGAAAACTCGAAAAGTACAAAAATATTTTTTGAACTCGATTTTCTCAAAAACTCGGAGAGGAATTTTTTCAAAAACTTGGCAAAACACATCATTTTGAGTGCTTAACTTAACAAAAAAAATTTTTTAAAAATTTGACGTTTTTGAAATTTCAGATGTCACTTTGGAGCACAATTTCGGCTTTTCAATGTGCTCCAAATTGTTTGGAGCTATGGGCAAAAAGTTGGAGCACGTTTTTGGCTACAATTTCGTATTTTTATTTTTATGATAGCTCGAAAACTGACTGAGTTACAGTCGAAAAACTAGTAAAAGTGAAAAAAATCAATAAATCGATAAAAAATCAATTTGGCAAATTTTTGACTGGCGGGTTATTTTACCCACCCCGGGACCTAACTTTTGCCCCCATAATATCTGGAATCGGAGGGGCGAAGTATGGAAGCATTACATGTAAGTTAGGAAAATTATTTAATTCTCCCCTCCGTTTCGTGCCGAATTTTTTAATAAACTTCCGGGCATCGACTGCACTTTTGAGCTTGATACTCTTTTTCCAAATCGGCCCTCTTTCTTGTCTCTTGTCATTGCAGGACTGAAGTCGGTTCCAGAACTTGATCGATGGAGCGGATTGAGAAAGTTCCTTCAACACGGAATAGCAAATCCAAGGCGCTTGAAGTTCGGACTCTCTTTGACTTTGTCCGGAATGTCAGGTGACAGTATTAGTTTTCACATTCATGACCAACACATTTCGCTTAGCCTTTGATATACCTTGCGATGTTTTCATAAGTCAGGGTATCGATGTCGCGGTCTTTCGTAAGTTTCGGGGGCGGCTTGCTTGTCTCGGCAATCAACCACTACTTCGTTCCTCCAATCCCTTTCCTTTTCATCGATTATTTCTCCAGTGTAAATGCAAGCCACATCTCCTGCATTACAACTTTCTGCGGTGAAGACTCAGTATCCTTTCCCTTTTGTGTTCCTAAGCTGGAGAGCTCCTTTTAATTGACGGTTGGAGACTATCCGATTTTTGCATACACCCGGTTTTTCATCAAATTCCGGAGGGCACTCTCGTTGATCCAAGAGATTCGAACAGTCGGAGGTGCTTGAAGTTTGGACTCTCTTTGACTTCGTCCGGAAGGCCAGATGACTTCCAGTGGTAGGTTGTTGCTGGATAGAAGCTGAAAGTTCACATCTTTTATCGTTATGTTCGATATTGTACAATGCTCTTTTTTTACTTATTTTTTTGACTTTTTTGATATGATATACTGAATAATTCAAGTGGGATTTATACGAATCTTTCTTTTTTTCGCTCAGAAAACACTTCGTTTGAAAGGTGGAAGCTCATTGATAAAAGGTGCTTCTCGGTAAAAGATTGACGGTAGTATTTTTTTGTCAGAAAAAAATTCTTGAAACAATATCGGAGAAAAAAACTCACGACTGTCCATCGTAGACAGCAACTGGTGTGTCGATCTGGATGATGGTCCGAGTCAGGCACATCTGACATTGCTCCATCTGTGCTCCACTTAGCTTCTTTCCGTCGACGGTCTCCACCTTTTGGCAGTCTCGGTGTGGAAGCTCCTGTTGCACGTTGTACAGTTGAGGAGCTGTGGCTTTGCAGTGCACCTTGTGGCATCTGCGTGCATCCATTTGGATCTTGGTTACTGCTTCCTCCGAGTGGGATGGACAAATGATTATTTTGAATTTCTTCGATTTTGTGATCAAAATCATGTCCTTGGTCCCAATCGGCAAGCAGTAAATGCACTCAACCAATGGGCCTACATACGCCGACTGCTTCCACTCCACGTGGTTGCACTGCTCACACATGCTCTTGTTGCACGGAAGAGCTGCTTGGTTGTATGGTGCGGCTTGGTATGGTGCGTCCAAATCTCTCGCATTGAATTGCTGTAAAAAATTACTTGAATTGAAAAAAAAACCTATACATCGATTTTGCGTCTTAAAGGGATAAGCGTCGAAACAACAAGCTTTCTCATGAAAATAGTTGGGATATGACACTTATATACTACCAACAATACGCCCTATTGGTTTGAAAAACTACGATTAGACAAGTCAAAAAACAAAGTTTATCGTTATCAGACTTTTGTGATTTTGAAAGGCGAAAGAGATTTAGACGTCATTTTAAAAAAAGTATTTCTTTTCTGGGAAAATGCCAGATATGAGCAGAGAATTAGTCTCGAATTGTCAAAAATAATAACATTTCTCAAAAGTTAGTTCAATTCGAAATCAGAAGTAAAACTCACTTTCATGCAGTTGAGATGGAAACAACTTCCACAGGGGATGAATGTTCTTCTGGCTTCTTCAATGATCTTTTTAATCGGCAGCGGCTTCCATTTTTTTTTCAAATAATGTCATTCAAAAGCAATAAAGAAATACAAAATATTCGGAAAAGATCAGCTAGGGGCCCGTCAGTTGGGCATCCTTTAGACGAGTAGAATGAATGTGTTGGTTGCCTTCGTCGACCCCTTGACTGTCTTTTTCTCTAACTCTCCTCCCTCCCTGTAGTGTTTCTCTTAGCCCAGTGACGAGGACTCAAGGCAATATTGCCTCGACATCTTACGCAGTGGGACACTAATATTTGACTGTCTCTTTCTCTAACTCTCTTCATTCTCTGTGCTCTCTATACTCATTATCACTGTCTCAGATGTGCTAAGACTACTTTCCCGTGAGCACATTGAAATGACGTCATCAAATTAGAGGTCTTTTTTTGCTAGGAGACCTTCTCTCCTTACCTTATACGTAATCCTCCGCCAAACTTTTAGAAGGTTCTAACTTCTCTAAGCTCTATAAATAGACATACAACACAATGGGGGTTAGAAAAAAAGTTTATTAAGAAGAAATTCATTGAACAGGGAAATCTTGCATTTTACAATAGCTTCTTCGTCTTGATTTTGGCGCTGATGTGAATATCCGATGTATCGCAGACAACAGACAGTCGAGAATCGTTATCAGATGATGATGATGGTGTTCCACTGAAAAATTAAATAAAACCAATTGAAAGATAATAGTTCTCAGAAACTTACTAAATCATTTTGAAAGATCTTCGCTGTGACAATTCTTTTTTTTGTTCATTCTTACTCCTGTTGGCTAATGATCCCGGACTCACAAATGAAGGTGTCACTGCAGGTGAATTGTTTATTGTCATGTGCTTGTTAGCATTTTTGTCATTTCCAATTTCCCTCGATTGTTGAGAAAACACATCACGCCAGAATCCGGTATCTTCAACCTGATTCAAGCGCATAGTAGTATTCATGTGTCCACTGTAGGAGTTCAGATTCTGCATATATCTTTGAGCGTTCAATGCAGTAAAGATTCCACCGAGACCCTTGTCTTTGAGCTTCATTCACAGTTGAACGCTCTACTAGAACTTTGATTCTTGAACCAAAAAAAGTTTTGCGCTAACTCTACTTCTTCCTTACTTGTAACCATACGTGTCGAATCATCATAAAAAGAATTCATAACCTGAACACGGCATCTATGACGATTACGAGTGTCTTGGGCGAACACAACAAGACCAAAATGATTATTTCTCAACACTGTCATGAATACGAAGTCGAAACGTCACTTCCGTCAGCCCTCGGCAGATATTCTTCTCCTCTTCTATATGCTGGAATTGAGCGGACTTGGGAGCGAGAATACTCTTCCCTCATGATCATTACTTGGACGATATCATTATTGGCCTCCCAGTGCTTGTGACCCATCAATCCATTTGTTGACAATATCTGTTATCGAATATTTGATTGGTGTCTCGCGTTTTTGAGTGTTTTGATCTCCGCAGTTGGAAGATAACAAATACCCAAGTGCAGCCCATTCAAGATGAACGCTGATTCGGAGCAGATCACATTTTTCCCTCATAGACAACAGGGCATTGAACTTCTATCCAATAATTGAATTCCTTTCAAAAATGAATTTGAGATCCACCAATGACACTTCTATGTCTCCGTCATGAGGATCAATGTTGATTCTATGGAACTTCTGAGAAAACTTTCCAAATGTCTTCTGATAGACACACATAGTTTTCACGAATGTACTGATAGTCTGCAGTCTGTTATGACCATCAGCATATTCGTTTTCAAAAGCATTGCAAAAACTGAACGTTTTCTTCATCGCCATTTGAAAGCATCGAACAAATAGAGGACAAATGTTTCGAAGTGTCCTGTCCAATTATATTCCGCATTGCCTTTCTTTCGTAATTGAGTAATCATCGAATTCAGCATTCTGAGGAACGCTTTTTGCCCGAAATTTTGGATTCGTCCTGACCATAGAAGTTCAATCGCCCTCCCTATCACAAACACACCATTCGCTTTCACCACCTAATTTGATCAATTGAGCAGCTTTCTGTGAGCATCTGGACTAAATAAATCTGCAAAAAATGGAGCTCAATTATTTTTGAAAAAATATAGAAAATCTTACAATTCAATTGGATTCAGATGTTCCAATAACATTAATAAGGATTCTGAAAACAAATTTGATTAAAATTGACTGGTTTTTCATTACACTTACCTTATTATCCACCATCAAATCCATCGTTTTCATATAGAAAATACATAAGAATATTCGAAAAAAATCAATAGAAGACCAAAGAGGAGCTCACCAGTTGAGCATCCATTAGACGAATAGAATGACTGGAATTGTTGTGCGGGTTACCCTTAGATTACAGTGTACGCTCGATTGACTGTCTTTTTCTCTAACTCTTCTTTCTGTGCACTCTCTAGACTCATTAGGACGCTGCGCACAAAACCATTTTCCCATAAGCATTTTGAAATGACGTCATCAAATCTTTAGACGAGTAAAAATGGTTGTGTTGGTGGCCTTTGTTTACCCCTTTGTTGTTTTTTCTCTAACTCTCCGCCCTCCCTGTACTAACTCTCTTTAGCCCATTCTCGATCCCAGGTGCCGGTAACTGAAACATTGTGATGTGATTTTGCACTGCAAACGTCTCAAACTATGAAAGGTTTCCACTCCTTTCAAAATCTAGATTTATCTGTATTTCCTAATGTCATGAAAAGTTCAAAATGAGATCAATCAAAAGAAATACAATACAAAAGGGCTTCAGGTTTAGGAAAAAATTTATTGAGAAGATTTTCAATTACCAATTGGGTGAAGTTTCAACTGCAGTTTGAATCCGTGTCGTCATGTTGAAGACCACAACTCCTTGTTCCTCGATGTCGTTCTGTCCTTCCATTTCTTCTTGGGCTGATGACGCCTTGATTGAGTCCCTGAAAAACTATAGATTATCTCTGTTTTTATACTTTTTTCCAAACTTGAAAATGTTTTGAAAAGAGGGAAAAGTGATAAGAAAGTGTTTTTTTACTGAATTTTCTCAGTTATTCCCGTCAGTTTTCATAGAAAATCGCCAATAAAACCAGATCATACCATCTCAAAATTTGGTGAAAAAAAAATGATCGAAAAATAATGGTGTCCCTCTGGTAGTAGTGCCCTTCGGATGACGAGATTGAAAAATAGTGGTGCATGCACTACTAATTCAGGTTTTACGGTATAACAAGAACCTTCTCATACTCTTCCAAAACTTACAAATTCGATTTTGTCAACTTCTTTCCCTTCCTGTAGACGAGCCTATGCAACATTATTCTCAAACGACTTCATAAGCCCATCGACACGATCATTCAACAATTGAACTGTCCTTGAAAGACGATCAGAACCAATTATCATGCTGGAAAACTGAAGTTAGGTCCATAAAAACTCAAAGAAAACTCGCATCGAATCCCTTTCGCAATTACAATCCGCTAAAGCATTAGTGAGCACAAATTGACTTCGGATTGTTCTTCGATGATTTTTCTGATTACAGGAAGGGCTTGGGCTTCAGTGTCAGCAAATATGTGGGCAACTTTCAGATTATCTATCTCAGCAGAAAGTTTGGCGATGTATTCAGTTTTTCGGTGATTTCACAACTTCTGTCAACTCAGCTCTCGAACGGAACAAATTCAATAAAAAGGCGTTGATTGTTCTCCTCATTTCTTCTCGCCATTTCAACATGCTCTGGGTTGTTTTCGTCGAGAATTTTACGCATTTTGCGGTCCAGTTCCATGTTTTGCAGTTGAATCATGAGCACCAAATCACGGCTAACTATAAGCATGTCCGGCCATTGGGTGCTCACGCTTTCTGAAATACGAAAATGTTTAACTTTAATTAAAAATAAAAAAATAAAGAACTCACTTTCTTTCAAATTAATTTTTTTCTTTATGATAGAATTCAAAATCTATCTAGAAATATAAAATATTCGGATAAAATCAAGTAGGCGCCCACCAGTTGGGCATCCTTCAGACGAGTAGAATGAATGTGTTAGTTGCCCTCGTTGGCCCATTGACTCTCTTTTTCTCTGACACTCCCCCTTCCCTGTACTACCTCTTTTTAGGCCTATTGTCGATAGCCTCGGTGGACCTTAGGTGTCCTTCACATGCTAAGCCATTGTCGATACCTCAAGTGCGGGGTTTCTCACACATTATGACGTCATCTTGCACCCCAAAAGTTTGAACGGGACTAACTTTTCTGAAAATTGAAATTTGTCGGAAATTCCTGATTTTCTGAGAAGAGCAAAATGAGCTCTATCCATAGATATACAATACAAAGGGTGTGGCGTTTTTTTTTCTTGAAAATGTATGTAAGGAAGCTCCTTGTGTGATATTCGATTGAAAAATATATGGTATCCAACGATGGCCTACAAAACCGGATAGCAGGAATCCAAGAAGTTTTTCGGTTTTTTTTGTTTTATTTTTATACTGGTATAAGCACTCTCATCAACAATTAGAAGAAAGGTTTACTACTCCTTTAAAAAGAGCACAATGAGCCCTATACAACAATACAACAGAGGTGGATCTTTAACAAAAGTTTATTATAAATAAAAAATGGGAAAGTTATCTGAGCTTTTCTCTGGTTGGCAACATGCATTGTGGTCTTTTCTGTTTCACACGAAGGACCAATCATTATTTCTGCAGTCACAATGATGTCGTCTTCCGATTCGTAACCATCTCATCCGGCTCTCTCCTCTTTGTTTCTATTGCAATCAACAACGACACTCCTGCGCTTTTCGCTTCCATCATGCGCTTTTCGATGCTGATGAAAGTCTCCGGAAGTTCTTCAAACACTTTCCAATCATGATAGCTTCCACTGAACGTCATTCTGAGCTTTGAGCATCTGTTGATAGATATGCTCCGGTGTTTTGCTGAATAATCATCGATGAGTCTTTCATAATCTTCTTTGCTCAATCCCAGTTTTTGCCGCCTGCTTCTCTTCGTTCTTATCTCTAATGAACATCATAAGATACTTTTATGTTTAATGCATCACGCATTGCAATCACGTTTCAAGTTGTAACATAATACTTGGAGCAATATTCTTTGATGGTCGCCTCGTTTTCTGGAGAAATCCCACTTGGAGCGTCCTGAAAAAAGATGGTTATGTTATTATGTTGGCTAAAAAAATGGAATTTCTGATTATTCCACTTACTGAATACTGAAGATTCTTTTTTTGAAAAGGAAAATCCAAACTGTTTGAAGGCTTGCAGCTCTTCGGAATCTTTCTGTTTCAATTCGCTGTGGGCGGGTCAATCTTTTCACTTCTGCAACCTTTCCAAATCCAAGTGCTGAGCTGCCAAGAGAGTTCCCTGTTGTAGAAATGGGGAATGCAGAATCCATGGAAAAGCAGCTAAATACGGATTTTGCGCGTTGAGCTCCTGTTTGTCTGTGCAGACACTGCAGATTTCTTGATAGTGTTCATCTGGAGTGATATCGCAGAGATGGGCAAACTTTTCTTGCTGAAAAATGTTGAACTAATATAGTTGGTGAGAAAAAAATAACTTACCATTTCTTCTGAAGTGCTTCCAAGGGGGATATATTCTCTCATGATCGTGACAACCAATTTGTGGATTTCTTATCTTCACTGAATACGTCACTTCCGTCAGCTTTGGGCAGATGTTCTTCTCCTCTTCTACATATATGCTGGAATTGAGCGGATTTCAAAGCGAGGATACTCTTTTCCACTATGGATTTGTTTACAAAATACTCGTTTCAGATCTTCACAGGCAGATCTCGTGAAGAGGACAGCTCTTGAATGCCCTTCCATGTACTCTTTTTCGATTCTCGGCATCGGCTTCCCCCCTCGTTTGGTCTTCTTCTGGCTCGACCCGGAGTTCCGGAACTCGTTGTGCGTGTTCTTCGGCATTTGCATGAGCTTCTCCAATCTGCTCTGGTTCTGCTGCAGCTCCTTGTGCCTTTTCAGCTCGAAGTTCTCGCTGGACACGAGTTTTCTTTCCACCGCGTGGCCTCTTTTTGGCTCTCTTCACGCTCGATAAGCCGATCGCATTTCAAATGTCTTGCCGGCTTCCAGGAAACGTCACCGTTCTGAAAATTCTGGATTGATTGAAAGTTCTTGGAAAGTAAACAGTGAACATACTACTGAATTCTCATTATTATTTTGATGCAGAGCTCTTTAGATCCTCCGTCTACGATATCATTGTTGGTCTCCCAGTGCTTGTGAGCTCCTCAATCCATTTGTTGACGAAATCTGTTATCGAATATTGGTGTCTCGTGTTGTTGAGTGAAAGCGAGTATTTTGATCTCGCAGTTGGCAGATAACAAATACCCAAGTGCAGCCCATTCAAGATGATCGAGTTGATACTTCCCTCATAAACAACAGAGCATTGAACTTCTATCCAATAATTGAATTCCTTTCGAAAATGAATTTGAGATCCTCCAATGACACTTCTATGTCTCCGTCATGGAACTTCTGAGAAAACTTCCAGACATTCCAGAAACTTCCCAAATATCTTCTGATAGACACACATAGCTTTCACGAATGTACTGATAGTCTGCAGTCTGTTATGACCATCAGCATATTCGTTTTCAAGAGCATGAATGTTTGGATCTTGGTTGATTATTGCAGAAGGACCATCATCTTCGTTCAGAGCCCCAAACTATCTTGTACTTCTCCGTTTCTCGAGATATACCATTCAATACTATGAATTGGATAGCGCACTTTTTGAAGAAGTCTTTTGAAGGCATGCTGATGGACATTGACAAAACTGCCGAGAAATGTGTTGCCCATTTGAATTGATGTTTAACCAAATCTTTCAATTCATCCAAGAAGCGAGGCAGACTGATTCTATTGGGGCTCAAAACATCGTCGTCTTTTTTCTCCTTCCTATTGACGGCCAACAAAGGCTTCTGAAAACAAAGTTCATGATAATTGGCTGGTTTTTCATCTCTCTTACCTCATTTTTCACCAATAAATCCATCGTTTTCATAAAGAAAATCCACAAGAATATTCGAAAAAATAAATAAGAGAGGCGCTCACCAGTTGAGCATCCATTAGACGAGTAGAATGACTGGGATTGCTGTGCGGACTACCCTTAGGTTACTGTGTACGCTTGATTGACTGTCTTTTTCTCTCGACTCTCTTCTTTCTGTGCACTCTCTAGACTCATTAGGACGCTGCACAGAACCCATTTTCCCCAGAGCATATTGAAATGACGTCATCGGACCTTTAGACGAGTAAAAATGGCTGTGTTGGTCGGCCTTTGTGGACCACCTTTACTTTTTTCTCTCCTCCCTCCCTGTACTATTTCTCTTACGATGACACAGGTGCAAAATGGCGGAGTTGCCACACTATGACGTCATTTTACACAGCGGGACACTGCCTCTTTCTCTAACTCTCTCCATTCTCTGTGCTCTCTAGATTCATGAGCACTGTCTCAGATGTGCTAAGGCCATTTACCCATGAGCACATTGAAATGACGTCATCAAATATAAGGTCTTATTTTAGAGAGCTCACAGAAAGAAGAGAGTTAGAGAAAGAGACAGACAGTGGTCATCTAAGACAGTCCGTACAGTTTTCCTAGTCATTCTTTTTGTTTAATGGATGCTCAACTGGTGAGCGCCTCCTTGGTCTCTTTTTGATTTTATTCGAATATTTAATTTTGATTTCTATGGCTTTGCCGGTTCAAGAATCGACACATCTTTCGACTTCAAAAGATCACCACCGTCTCCAAAAAAGCAGAAAACCTCTGAGCCAATTATCCCAGAAGATAGAGTCAATCACTATATGAAATTGGCGGTGCAGCTTCCCGTCGATTCAGAAGTGCATGCATTGGATCTGAAAAGAATCATTTGCGTGTATTCCACAGAACATTACTTTGGAAATTAAGTGAGCGATGCTCAATTTTGTCTTCATAAGAGAGCGGCCGACCCGATGGAAAAATTGAAGTTTGGAGGAGATGCTTGCCCTTTCTTCCATAAAATGGTGTTCCACCTGAGGCAGATGCTGGGATTAGAAGGCTCAAAGGCACATCTCGTGGCAGGAGATGCATATGCCATCATGTACGACAGAGAAATGTTTGATGACCAGGAAGTCAACGGGTTCCGCGGATTCAATGGAATGGGCTCAACAGACTTATCCAACCATGCCGGACAAACTGATGATCGACCAAAAATCGAGAGAAAAAGTGATGAGAGGAGAGGGCACGAGCCTGGAATTGTCTCGTGTCCAGCTATTGAATTGTTTGGACCACCCCAAATAATTCCTGTTATAATTTTTGCCGAATAAACGGATCAGGATAAGTATTTCAAAATAAACGATGGAGGACACAGTCGAAGGTGGTAACAAGGTTATGACGGAGTTTAACAGCCCATCGGCCGACCCGCTCCTCGTGGACACTGAAGGGGCATATGAAGATCTTCCGCATGGACACAAGAATTTAGCCCTCAGCACCATCTTCAATGTCCACTCGCGAAAAATTCTACTGTGGAGAGTTCACTAAATGAGTGCAGATGAAATGACCGAGGTCATGAGAATTTGCAAAGTCGTCAACAAACGCAGGAGGTTCGCAGTCTTTGGAGAGGAAAAAGTATTCAAAGACTTCCGCCTCAAGGACCTGCAAAAGGACGTTGGCGGCATCAGTTTGAAAGACACCGGCAAGTTAAAATGTAGAATGAATATCGACAAATTCGACACTTTGAGCGATTGGGCAGTGGATAAGCTGCGTCAAGATCAGAAGTGGTACGCCGCGATGGACACGATAGCCCTTCTGTACCTGTACGATAAAAGATGTGTCCCTTGGTACAAGTGAGTGGAATTTTGTTGATATCTTTTCATCATTTTTTTTTCAGAATGCCAAAGTCCTTTGGGCTACCGTGGAAGCATCCACAACATGAACTGGACCGTGTGGAAAGGATTCGTCTGAATCAGCTATTTCAGGATCGACTGCGTATTGCATTGTTAGACAGGTCTCCACTGAAAAATCCATTAGTGCATGATCTATTGGATTTTTCAACAATAAAAACCAATCGTGTTCCAATTGTGAAATAGTGAAAATGAATTGTGTTCCAATTGTGCAAGCAATACCCTCCTCACTTTTCAAATTACTTCTGTTAAACTTTCACTTTTTTCTCATTTTGTTAACTTTTCGTTAGCTTCTTCTGATAGTTCTAACTCATTTACTCAATTATATCAGTACCTTCTTCTGGTAACTCTTCACAATTTTTGTAAATTTGCACCTTTTCACTTGTTTTCAACTATCCACACGTTCATCTGTTTACACATCATATCCAAAAGTTCACATGTACCATTTTTTTTAATTATTGAACCCCATTATCCAACATTTTTTAAAGGATTTCACACATTTATGTAGATTTTCCATCTTTTTCAACTATTTTCAACTATTTTATTTTCATTTATTTCCATCTTTTTCCAATTTATTTTACACATTTTTTCTAATAATTCCTCTTGAAAAATAAAATTGTAATATAATACAATGAATGTGTTGGTGACAAATGGTTTTCTGGCAAGAAGTCAGCATTTATTCTTCACCCTGGAGAGGTGGGGGAGATAGGTCCCGAGTAGGCTACCTGTTTGACACCCTCCGAGGGGGAGACTCAAAACCCAGATTTTTATCTTCACATACACGGGAGAGGTCCCGAGAAGGCTGCCTGTCTGGCACCCTCTTATGGAGGATACTCTCTCGCATACGTACAGGTAAAACTGTAATTTCCAGATTTTGTCTGATGGTTTTCAGATTTTGTCTTCAAGTCTGGCAACCATCTCTAAAACTCGTGCTCCCAGTTTGAAATTTCAACCCAACACAGAATATGTCTTCTATGTTGCTCAATAGAAGAAGAAGAAGGAGGAATAGATTCAAATTGATATGACTAATGTTTTATAATATATGCTTCTGATATGATTAATGCTATTTGTATAAAACATTGGGACCGGTATAAAAGGTCTCTATGTACACATAATATTCATTCATTCTTTCTTTCTACCTTTCCTATTTGCTTACTGATTTCTTTATTCTCTTTATGATAAATATTATCTGAAAAGCGGTCTTTCTTGATAATATTTCACAGGATATGAAAAATGAAGCCAAAATACTTTCCGAACTCAATCGCTCTTATCAGCTTTAAATCTCGCAAAGCGGATGTTTCCGGATTTTGGATTCCGAATTACGGAATCGAAAAAAACCATTCCGTACAACTCTGATTGTCAGGATCGTCAGGCTTGTTTTGCCAAAAATCATCCGCCCATGTTCCACATAAAAATTAATTTGGCTGAATAAATGTTGGGAAAAACCGTCAATCACACTGTCATATTGGTCTACATGCGCAAGATTTATAGATATTCGGAGATTACATCTTCTAATATGAATCATCGATGACACATATGCGATAGGGCGAGTCTCGGCCTGTTTATCTTACTCACTAACTGTCTCTTTCTCTAACACTCTTCATGCTCTGTACTCTCTAAGACCACTTTCCCTTGAGCAATGATGTCGGCGTCAGTGCCTAGAGAGTGCACAGATCGAGGAGAGTTAGAGAAAGAGGCAGTAGATGGTCATCTAAGGACAGTCCGCACAATCTTTCAAGTCATTCTTCTCGTTTAATGGATGCTCAATTGGTGAGCGCCTCTTTGGTCTTTTATTGATTTTTTTCGAGTATTTTTTTCTGATATTCAAATTGTGAATTGGCACTGCTGTCTAAAAGGGCAAGCCAATTGGTGATGGGAGTTTCTAAAAAAAATCCCCTTCAGTTGTGAAAGTTGATCAAAATATTCAACTCACAATGATATGCTCTGATTTCACTGCTACAACTTGCAAGAAGAAGTCATCAGATGGTGGAGTACATTGATGTAGAATACCTAGATGACTTCGAGGAACAAGGACTGCAGTGGATGGAGAACAAAAAACTTCAAATTGTTATCCACGATCCGGAAACAATGGACTTTTTATAATTGAAAGGATGGAACTAAAGATGAAAGGAGGCAATAAAAATTTAGCAATTCGAATTGCCAATCATTTGCGAAAACTTGCACTCGACGATACTTTTCTTCATATTGACGACACGACCAACGCTTACATTTATGAAGATGCTCTAATGATGGTGATGCGATTCAAAAATGCGAACTTGTTCTGTGCACGATCCCCTATCGAAGACATTGAAGACCTATTCATAGAGCTCGGCATCGGCTAACGGTAAAGCGAATATATCTGGAATATCGCGAGTTTAATTTTATTGAATTTCAGCTGACCATCTTGTTGGAATTCGAGTTTGTAGTTCTTTCTGGTACACGCCAGATGGTTCTAGATGACCAATACCTCAACGGAGTGTTATTGCCGCGGAATATGACAAATGAACTCCTCCGCGTCATTGGAACATATATTGATGAAGGAACAAGAATGGCAACAAGCACTTGTAAAAGTGAGAGAAGACTTTTTCAACTGGAAAAAGAATGCCGCGATCTTCGACGTCAGAAAGATCCGAAGTGTCAGAGTTGGAAACAATTGGATTCGATTTGATTAAGTACTTTTTTCTACCTTTTTCTAGTTTTTTTTTTTCAATATTTCGCAATAAATTTTTACGTATCAAAGAATTCTGTCAATCAAACCAAGAAAAAAATTCTGTCGAACATTTCGACACCTCCAAAAACCTAGCATAACACTCCCAGATCTAGGATATTTACACTACTGTCTCCACTTCTTCTGTTAGTATTAGGTTGGAACATAAGTCTTGCACCTAAGCGACAAGTGTCGAAATCATGTTTTAACTCCATTCAAAACAAACTCAGATTTTCTTTATTTTTTCTATAAGTACCCTGAATAGTTGTGCAATCCTCCAACAAATTTATATCACCAAGAGTATAAAACTACCGTAATTACTTATCGCAGAAAATAAGGTGACAATTCTCAGTCAACGAAAATCATCCAAATTTATTTCGGCGGGAAGAGCTTTTGGTGCTAAGATAAAGTTATTGTACGAGAGGATATAATCGAATAATCCGACAGAAAAAGTAGGAACTTCGAGACCATTTCGTACGTTTTTATAAGTGCAAACTTCCATGGGAAGTCAAAAAATCACATATTACAAAATGATTATCGTAAATTTTTTCCATTTCTATCCTATTGAGTTGGCTAATTTCTATAATTGAATGTAGTGAATATCAGTAGCAAACTAATGATAAAAATTCCCGGAAAACTGATCTTATCAATGGCTGGAAAACAGTCACTTATTCGAGGTTGTTCCAGTGAGATTTTCTGACAAAATCACTAGGAAGTCCCACTGCTGACAATCGGGCAGAGGCAGGACCCGCAAAAATTTTCTGATTAAAGCCCATATAGTATAGTACTAGTATATAAAACAAAAAATATCCGAGGAATTCTTGAATCTTTGTGGTATTAATTTTGATCAAGGTGCAAGACTTATGTTCCAACCTAATAGTTCGATGCAGTTGGAACGTTTGAATTGGGAGTTCACATTGGGCAAAAACCGCCGAATTGTCTGTTAGTTTCCGGTGAGGGGGCGGAGTCAGTACTACCACCCTGTTAGGACACATCTTTTTATGTTCGCACATCAGAACGAGAGAAGAAGAAGAGGAGACGGAGACTTGGTGTCGGGCCAGGCGACTGTAGGCGGAGGAGAAGGAGGGACACCAAAAAACGACGCAGACGCTTGGCATGATGCCAAGCGACCAGGCAACCGATGTGTTTGGCTTCATGCCAGTTTTCAAGGCAACAGTACAAATAGAAAAAGAACAAGATCAACTTTATTCATTGGGTTTTTTTAGGATTATATCTCTTTGGTGGCCTTAAAGAAGACCTTTGGGTTCGGATTTGGCCTTAAGGAAGGCCGTTGGGAAGTCCCACTTTCGGGAGCTAGTCCTCTCTTTTGATGAGCGGTTCATTGTTGGTGAGCGTCGATCGGCCAGCATGTTTGGTGGACGTCTCCGCATTCATCATGTGCTCAACTAGATGAGCTTCTTGAAGAGCCGATCGCTGCATTTGTAGTCGCTCACAATATCCCGAACAAGGCCTTCGAAAGCTGTGGATCCCGGCAGAGGACGGCTTGCGACGGGACGAGAACGACGGTCGGTTTTTTTTGGACCCAGAGTGCCATGAGATCGAACAACATTGTTGGAGTCGACTTTTGACGCGTCATTGGAGTCCGGCGGCTGGAGGATTCACTGAAATCACTAACTTAATTTAAAATTTGCTAAATTTTTCTTATTTTTTGAGCCTTTTTGGGCTTTCAAAGCGATACAAATAAACTCACTCTTCAATTTATCCATTTCCTCAGAAATTCATCAGAAGCAATAAAGAAATACAGAATATTCGAATAAAATCAAGTAGGCGCCCACCAGTTGGGCATCCTTCAAACGAGTAGAATGAATGTGTTGGTTGCCTTCGTTCACCCCTTCACTGTCTTTTTCTCTAACTCTCCCACCTTCCTGTACTATCTCTCTTTAAGCCCATTGCCGAAAGCCTCTGTTGACCCCAAGTGTCTCCCACATATTATGACGCCAAGCCCATGTTCGATGCCTTGAGGGCGAGGTTTCCCACACATTATGACGTCATTAATATTATTAATATTATTTCGACTAGAATTGATTGGAAACTTTATTTTAAGTTATAAAAAACTGCGCTTATATTTGAGCTTGTAGCTCCGTCAAAAATTAGACAACCTACCCTCAAAATTTGCACCTAGGCCTTATTTTTGACGTAGAGTCCAATGAGATGAAGAGAACAAAAATTTGCGGTATTTTTTTTTCAACTTTGACTTTGGAGACGTTTTTCATAAATCAGAAGTTTTGAAATCATTTTGATGCAGTTGACTAAAAACTGTATCACATTTTTCTCTACAATTTTATTTTTTTACCATCAAAAAATCTCAAAAATTGAGTGAGATATGGTCAAATAACTGACATTTTTCGTCCAAATCAATATCGATCGATAAATCCGCGGATACGTGTTTTGGCAAACTTTTGACTAGCGGAAAGTTCTTACCTAGGAGGGGTCTAACTTTTGGCACTACACTCATTTGAAACCCTGCGAGGCATTTCGGAAGCATTACAAGTGAATCAGTATACAGTGATTGTTGTGTTCGTATGTGTATAGAGAGAAATACTGGTTTATTTAGACTGGAAAGTCTAGGAATGAGTAGTTTATAGAGTTCAATAGAGGATTGACCTTTCCACGTGTCGTAATACTTTATTGCCAACGTGGACGACCACGGGCCGCCACAATACCTCCCCCCTTTGAGGAGTTGCTGTCTGTCGACCAGGGATCGTCCGTCTTCCCGAGTGGTAGCGTCCTCGGGTGCGAGTGGGAGCTTGACCAGTAGTATTGGAGTTGGGTCCTCGCTGTGCAGATCAAGTGGAGTCCGACGGTTTTTCCACACAAGGATCATAACGATTAGGTGCACGACGGGTTCGGGTGCTTCTCCGTAAAGAATGACTCAGGGTTGGCAAGTGTCTAGAGCTCGTTTCATCCAGTGGCAACATCGACTGGTTTTGTGGGCACGTCTTGACATTCCGTTGTGTATCTCTCGTTTTACTTCCATGTTCACTTTTGTCCTTCTTCTTATCCATGGATCCACATCGACCATCACTCGACTCAGACTCATAAACAAAAGACGACGGACTAGGAGCAGGTGGAGGAGAGAACAACGGCGACCTAGCCTCAAAACCTTTGGTAACAGAAGAATCTGTAACATTCAAAGGATTATCCACCCCCGGCGCCCCCCTTGAAAAATTAGCGCGTGGCTCATTTGCGTGAAGAGCGGGCTGGAAATCGAAAAACTGAGGGAAAACTGTATCGATAAAAAGTTCTTCTGGACTCTGATCACCGTAACGCTGGCGTAATTGATTTACATGCGAGCGATGAATTCTCTCTCCGACTTGAACCTCGTACAGCACCTTACCAATTCGGGATCTCACTTTACCATATTCCCATGACCAATTATTGCCACTTTGCACACGTACATAAACCGATTGGTTAATCTGAAAAGATTTTGCGCGCGCCGCGTTTTTAGCGTCATAATTGGTTTTCATTTTGAGTTGATACTTTGACAACTCTTTCGATTTATCTGATTGCTTCGATGGCATCAGAAGTGACATTACTGTCCTAATTTTTCGACCGAAATGTTTTTCAGCTGGCGTCAATCCATCAAGTGAGGCATGAGGAGTGTTTCTGTAGTTTAGTAAAAAACTGTTTAACACTTGTTGGGTTATGGAACCTGTTCCTCGAATCTTTGCAATTCCTCTCTTTAAAGTATCAACAAAACGTTCAGCGGCACCATTCGATCGTGGGTAATAAGTAGCAGTTTTCATGTGTTCAATTCCATGCGACTGACACATTTTTTGAAACAATTGACTCGTAAGCTGAGTTCCATTGTCACTAACTATTACTTCCGGGAACCCATGTGTAGCGAATATCTCTTCGAGAAGATCCACCGTAGCCACCGCGGATATTTTTCTAGTTAGTTTTACTTCCGCGTATTTGGTAAGCGCATCTACTACTACCAAAAACCAAACACCATCAAGTGGTCCGGCGAAATCAATATGGATACGAGTCCATGGTTTCTCTGGAACCGGCCAAGGTTTTAATGGCGTTACCCGTGGCATTTTTGAATGTTCTTGACAGTGGTCGCAGAATTTCACATGATTCTCAATTTCTGAATCAAGACCCTTCCAGTATGCAAAAAACGAGCTTTTTGTTTCATCCGCACCACCCCTGGGTGACCTTCGTGGAGCTGTTTCAACACAGAGGATTGTAAAGTTTTCGGAACAATCACTCTCTCGTCGAGCATCAGGCAATGATTAATTATCTTTAGCCGATCTTTCACTCGCGACCAAGCTTTTTCAAGGTCAGACGTTGGTTTCACTTTCCAACTATTCTGATTCACCCAGTCAAACACTTGGAGAAGTTCAGAATCTTTCGCAGATTCCTTAGCAATATCTGATTCTAACACAGGGGTTAAAGAATCACTCCTCCACTCGTCATCAGCCACTTCAGCTATGACTACATCATCTTTATCCTGTGGAAATTTTTGGATAACTCTTGATAGCCAGTCTGCTTTTGCAAACTTATTCGTCGAAACGTAGCTTACATCAAAATCGTACGACATCAACGTCATTGCCCATCTTACTAATCTGTTCTGCGAGTGAACGGGGAGATCTTTGGAAGATCCAAAAATCGCCAGTAGTGGACGATAATCCGTTTGCAAATGGAACTTGCGACCGAAAATAAACTTGTGACACTTTTGGATAGTGTAAACAAGAGCTAATCCCTCTTTTTCGATTTGGGAATACTTTTTCTCAGTCTCGGTCAGGCTTCGAGCGAAATGAGCAACTGGCACTTCAATTCCGTCTGGATTGATATGAGTTAATACCCCACCAATTCCATAGGCACTTGCATCGGCCGCTACATTTATCGGCCAATTTTCATGAAAGTGAGATAACAATGTGCTATCTGCTACAGCTGTTTTCAGCTTTTCAAACGCCTCTTGTTCCACTGAAGTCCATCTCCATGGCATGTCTTTCTTCATCAATTGATCAAGCGGTGCTCTTAGAGTACTCAACTTGTCTACGAACCGGGAATAAAAACAGATAGCGCCTAGGAACGAAGACAACTGCTTCTGATCTTTCGGAGCTTGCATAGTTCTAATCACCTCGGTTTTTGCTGGATCTGGACGACGTCCATTCTTGTCAACAATGAATCCTAAGAAGCTAATTTGCTTCTTAGCAAATGCACATTTGTCCGGACTAACTCTGAAACCGTATTCTTGAATTCTCTGAAACAGTTGTTTCAGTACGGATTCATGTTCCTCATAAGAGTTAGATGACACAATGACGTCATCAAGATAAGCCGCAACACCTGGCAACCCTGCAATCATTTTGTCAACGATTTTTTGGAAAATCGCTGGCGCCGATTTTATTCCAAAAGCCATACGCTTGTACTTGTACAAGCCTTTATGAGTGTTAATCACAACTAGTTGTTGAGATTCTTCATCCAACTCAACTTGCAGATACGCGTCTCGAAAATCAATTTGCGTAAAAATCGATCCTTTCAACTGACCGAAAATATCCTCAATAGTAGGAAGTGGATGATACTCATCTAATAGAGCATTATTAAGTCCGGAGGACTTAAAATCACCACAGGCACGGATTTTTCCCGTATCTTTCTTCCGAATCACCACAATCGGCGAAGCCCATTTTGCGTGTGATACCTTTTCGATTACGCCCATATCAACAAGTCTCTGCAGTTCAGTTTCAACTGCTTCACGTGATCCGTAAGGCACTGGCCTAGCACGTTTAAATACCGGTTTAATGGTATTGGCGGTTCGCAATTGTGCTTTTTCTTTCACACAAAGTCCCAAACCATCGGAGAACACCCCAGGAAATTGCTGTACCAACAATTGTTCCAGTCGAGAACATTCAGAACTCGGTGTCTCCACCTTATTGACCATAAGGTCTAACACCTCTCTCATTTCAGGAGAGTGGTTGATCCAACTCATTCCGATGAGATTAGATCCAAAATCTTTACGAACGTACAAATACTCTTCGTATTGTACATTTTTCAACGAGAACCGAACTTTGACTCTTCCGAGAACTTTCAGCGGTGATCCGTTAGCACACGTGATCCCATGATCGACTTCTTCTAGTGATGGACGTCCGAGTCTATTCCAACAATCGGAACTCACTAAAGTGATCATACTTCCCGTATCCAAGTCGAATGTCAAACTAACTCCATTCACTGGTTTCGACATAGAACGCTTTGACGGTCTACTAATATCAATTCCAGACACCCGAATGCAGTTTGAGTGCTTGACTTCAGAATTTCCTTTCTTCTTAGGAAAACCATTTGGACACTTTGGAGCCAAATGACCCACCTTTCTGCATCTGTAGCAGACAGGCGGTTTTTTCTCGTCCAGCGGTTTTTCAGACTTTTGTCTGTAACCCTCTCTATTTTTTGATTCCTTGGTATCGAGTTTATTCACTTCGATTGGTGTGTGATTTTTCGAGGCGGATACCACTTTCGTTTGCTTTTTCATTTGTTGGAAACGTATCCATTCGTCGTGAAGATTGGAGAGTGTGATGGACTCACCCTTCTTCTCTGCCGATTCACAATACTGCATGAGATACTGTTTAGCGGTGGCATCAGCTGGTGAGTCTAATCCGCGAAGGAAAATAAAAACAGACCAATCATCTGATGTCATCTTTGACAGCTGTGCGTCGGTGACGGATTCTCCAATGAAATTAGTATATTCCAATGGGTCCTCAAATCTACCCGAACTTCGGCTAATCTGTAAGCATGCCTGACGTCTTATCATGATACTCCGTTCGCTACTAAAAACTTTCAGCAGCGCCTTTACAGTATCTTCAAACTTGACATCATAGATGTCAGCGACATCTCTTTGTGAGTCCAGAAAACGTTGATACGTATTCTCCTCAAGGCAGCCCAACAGTAATCGTGTACGTTCTCTTTCCGAGAGTGCGGCTCCATCCTCGCAAAAAATCAGCTCATGTCTTGCGATCCATTTTTTGAATGAATCAAATTCATTTATGCTATACGCATATTTAGGTAGCCTTCGCGACAGATCACTCATCAATTTTACATTATTAGTGTACGGAGAACCGCCGGCACGCATTCGAGGAGTTTCCTCTGACGTCGCTGCTTCTCTCAATCTGTTATTCTCTTCCAGTAGACGCTGTGTCAACTGTTGAGATTCAGATAATTGACGCATGATGGTTGAAAGAACCTCTGTCAATTCTGGAGTGACTGGTGTCGCTGGCTGCGTCTGGTTTGATGACGCGGACTGCGCTTGGTTTGGCTGCTTAGTCTGCTTTGATGGCGACATCTTACCTTCTTACCTTGAGTTTTCGAAATTCCTGATCGCCAATGTTGTGTTCGTATGTGTATAGAGAGAAATACTGGTTTATTTAGACTGGAAAGTCTAGGAATGAGTAGTTTATAGAGTTCAATAGAGGATTGACCTTTCCACGTGTCGTAATACTTTATTGCCAACGTGGACGACCACGGGCCGCCACAATAGTGATCAGTCTGTTAGTTGTGACAGGTAGTATTCTAAGCCTAACTGTCCACAGATCACAAAGTTCTTTAAAACTTTAAAACTCAAAAACAACATTTATTCATACAAAATCATATCCCAACACCAAGACATTATTATCTTCGAATAATTCTTACGCGGCGTCTGGCATTTCTTTCACCGATATTGCGTTGCCAATCATGTGGCGCCCGATTTGGAGGGTCCAAATGGAGAACGTCCATCAGATCGTCTTGCTCTGCTCTTATCACTCTTTCTTCGACCCTTTTTTGTCCCGATAGATCAAAACTATAAAGTTGCTCTGTTTCGCCATGTTCGGCTTTTTTGATTTCAATAGCCAATAAAATGTTTGGCAGTTCAGCGTTGAGAATCAGTGGGAGATCTTTCCTGAAAAAAAATTGTTAAGAAAGTATTGAAAGCTGATTTTTAGAATGAAACAGCATTTCAAAGCTTTTGAGTAAGCCTTCCGTAGAGGCGAGGGAAAGGCCGCCCGGCCTCGCCCGGCCTCGCTCTCAATTTCGCCTCTTTTATTTCGCGAAAATTTTTTTTTACAAGTTTTATTTATTTTTCATTGAAAAATATCACTTTTAAATAAACAATTTAAAAAAACAACAGAGAAAAAAATCACGTTAAAATTAAGAGGCGAAGAGGCAAACGTGAGGCGTTCGAGGCGTGAGGCGGAATTAAAGGAGGACTGAACTCGGGTTTTTTTTTATTTCATATTCCGATGCAGTTTTTCATTCTGATCATTTTCTTTCACTCCGACTACACTCAAAAATCACTCTAAACGGTAGAAAAACGCGTTTAAAGGCATGGCCGTGTACACGTTCACGGCCTAGGAATTTGAAAAAAAGCGCGCGCAAGACGTAAACTTGTCGGATCCTAGGCCATCACTCTGTATTGCGTGCTTCTTTCAAACGCCTTTTTCTACCGTTTAGAGTGATTTTTGAGTGTAGTCGTAGTGAAAGGAAATGATCAGAATGAAAAACTGTATCAGAATTTGAAATTAAAAAACCCGAGTTCAGTCCTCCTTTAAGGGCATTTAGTTTTCCTCGCCTCCATGGAAGGCTTACTTTTGAGTGTTAGAACTCACCTTGCAATTTGTTGCATTACATTTTGGCTTATTTCCGGCATCCACTCCAACACTTTTCTTATTGCCTCTTCCATCTCAGACTCTCCAACTTTGAACCGAAATCCAATTGGAATCTTCTTCTCACCCACAAGTTTCACGTCTTGAAGCTTGATGAATTGTTGCCCTTGAAAGAAGGCCGATGTACTATTTCCATCCTCCAAGTTGAGTTGATTACCAGCAAAGTGAACCATGTTGCATCCTGGCTAATTCAATCCCGAATGAATTTTCAAAACGTGTTTTACATAAATCGTTTTGCTTCCAAATCCCAACAAAATTTCCAACAAGTAAACATTTGCGTTTTCCAATGAGAGCCCGTAACACACCCTTTCGATTTTTTGATTTTTATATAGGGTTTTTGACAGAGAAGTTGTAGTGAATTGAATGTAATGAACTTTTTTAAGCTAACTGCCAATTTTTCATAATATGCTCGAGTTTTTTTCCTTAAGTCTTTAACTTCTGCTTCCATTTGTTCATTGGGAAAGTTAGCGAAGGAAGACAGAATTTCCTTGAGCCTGGTCTCTCGCTCATAATTATTTGCAGTTTCCAAGTCACTTGGAGACGGGTCGATCTCTTCTTCAACAATATCTTTAATAGATCCTCCTCGAGAGTTTGAAATTTCCGCCCATTTTGGAGCAGGAGCATGTTGATTCGAATTTTATTTCGGCTCTCTATCAAGTGGTTCAATTTCAGAGGGGCGGACCGATGAGCTGCACGGGTTGCTGGCGCTTTTTGAATCAATTCGAGTCTGAAATATTTGTATATGACTGATAGTTGCTATCTGAATGATTGATTTTTAATCTATCCGCAATTTCGGATATCCCAAAAGAACTGAAAACTAGGAAAAAAAGTCGATCTTACCTCTTTTCGAATGATAGATGTTGCATGATAGATTGCATGCCGAGAAAGCTGATTGGCATTCTTGCGTCCTGAAAAAATATTTTGACTTTACGGAACACGGAAACGGAAACGGAAGCACATCCAAAAACTTCCGGATACGGAAACGGGTACGGAAAATGTTGGAAGCTTCCGCGGAAGACGGAAACGGAAGCGGAAGCTTATTTGAGCTCGTATTTCAAAATTTTTCAACTGAAAATTAGAAGAATGTACATGAACTTTAGATTCAAACCCAAGTTATATGTTTTAAAAAACCGTTTTAATTCATTTCCCTGTGGAAATTGGAAGTTTCATAATTCATTTTTCGACTATTTTTTCTCCATATCACATATTTATTCCGAATTCGACCTTCCGTGAAAAACTGAATGAAAACTGAAGACGGAAACGGGCACGGAGATCAAGCTAGGTCTCTGCGGAAGACGGAAACGGAAGCGGAACTTCCGTGCAACACTGAAAGCAATACAAATAAACTCACTTTTTCAATTTATTTATTTCCTTAAAACTTTATCAGAAGCAATAAAGAAATACAAAATATTCGGAAAAGATCAGGAAGGCGCCCACCAGTTGGGCATCCTTTAGACGAGTAGAATGAATGTGTTGGTTTCCTTCGTCGACCCATCGACTGTCTCTTTCTCTAACCCTCCTCCCTCCCTATACTATCTCTCTTTAGCCCATTGTCGATAGCCTCGATTGACCCCGGGTGTCTTCCACACGCTAGGCCATTGTCGATACCCCCAAGTGCGAGGTTTCTCCCACATTATGACGTCATCTCGCACTCTATAACACCGAAACTTTGAATGGGACTAACTCTTCTGAAAATTGAAATTGCACTGAAATTCTTGATGTTTTGAAAAAAGCACAATGAGCTCTATCCATAGACATACAATACATAAGGGCGGAGTTTTTTGGAATAGAAAGGTTGAGAAGCTTGGAAAGATAGACGCTTCTGAATGACTGATATCATGATATCATGGTCCAACCTCTCATAGTCAGGTCAACTGTGTGCAAATCAGATTTAGATAACTTACGCTGTTCATTTCTTCATAAAATTTTCTGTTGATACGAACTTTGTTGAAGACGAAGTGATGGAAAATCAAATCGCTTTTCACTTCCTGAACATCTCCGAAATTGAATTTAATTTCCCCACTGTAATGCAAAACTTTAGTTTTGGAAAAGCATAAACGAAATAATAATTCAAAAAGCTGACCTTGGGGTGCTCTCCCTCGATAATTTTGATATCAGAGGGTGTTGTGTGCTCCAAGAGCTGTGTGCAAGAGGTGTGGCATTTCTGGCTTGGAAGGATTCTGCTCCGTGTCGGTGGGATCAGTATTCATCATTTCAAGCGCTTGTTCTTCACGTCCGGCGTTTTCCTTTCTTCGACTTTCTCAATTTGTTGATTCGTTTATCATCTAGTACGAACATGTACAGATGGCCAGCCTGAAATGAATTCACAATTAGACACAAGCATTAAGAACAAGCGGCTTACTTTTAGTGGTTCGGAATGAATGAGACTTTTGACGAGAGACCAACATACGGTCCGTAAAGGATATGATGTTGGGCGACTCCTTTGGCTACAGAGGTTGGAAAGTTGATGGGATTGCTGACAACAACTCCAATGTGCTGTGGCATACTGCATGACATGATGGTCCGTGGATCCAACACCTAAAAATTGAAATTGTGTTTCAGCTTTGCAAAACAAAAACTTACAACGTTCCAGGGGTTTTCCATTGTTTCTACAAACAGGAAAACACTTGTATTTTGCTCTGTGGTTTGTCCATTTTAAAACTTTGTCAAAACCAATGATGATATAAGAAAATATTCGGGAAAGATCAGTTAGGCGCCCGTCAGTTGGGCATCCTTTAGACGAGTAGAATGAATGTGTTGGTTGCCTTCGTTGGCCCCTTGGCTCTCTTATTCTCTAACTCTCTTCCCTACCTGTACTCTCTTTCTTCAGCCCCTCACAGGTGCAATATTGCCGAGTCTCTCGTAGACAGCACAGTCTTGCACAGTCTTGCACAGCGGGACAATGTCTCTTTCTCTAACTCTCTTCATTCTCTGTGCTCTCTAGACCTCTCATTAGCACTGTCTTAGATGCGCTAAGACCCCTTTCCCATGGAGCACAATTAAATGACGTCTGCTCTAGCCTCTCTCCCATTAACCTACTAGGCTTCTCACACAATATGGGAACATTTTGAACTGTAGAACTTCAAAACTTTGAGCGGGACTAACTCTTCTGTAAACTGGAATTTCTCTAAAGTTCTTGATGTTTTAGAAAGATTACAATAAGCTCTATCCATAGACATACAACACAAAAGGGGTGGAGCTTATTTTCAAAGTTTTTTTACGCCGTGAAAAAATTGTTCACTTTTTTATCGAAAAGAGGGCACGTGAATCGCAAAAACCATTCTGCCATCAGTTTCCATTGCACCCTTTCACGTGGCATTTGTGAAAAATAAAAGATTTATTTTCAAAGTTTTTTCATCGATACTTTATTGAAAATCCAAAAAAAAAACGAGGAGCAATGAGCATGGATATTATCACACCGGACGATGCTCTCACTAGTCCACAAGAGGTTCGTTTGAGGGAGGATTGAAATCTATGAAAGCTAATTTTCTCCGGCGATGCTAAAATGTGCCAGAAGACCTTGATATTCGAATTCCGCTCGTCGAGCTCTTTCATATGAGTATAATCATTATTAGGCTTCGCCCACTTTGAAAATTGGGTTAGAGACGCAGGCACTCTCGTTTCTCTGAGATCTTCAATTTCAACGTGCGGAGAAGCACAAAAATATTCGGGCAAAAATTATAAATTTCTTAACCCCGAAAAAAAGCGCTTTGCCGATTTTGAAAAGGCCGTGCTCGGCAAAAAAAAAGTTTTGGAAATGGCTCAAATTTTTTCCCAATTTGAGCGCCTGAAATTTCTCACATTTTTTTCTATTGGCACATTTCTCTAGCTTTTCTCATTCTTGCGTTGAAGCCCGTAAAAGTTTGTGGCTAGAGCGCAGAGAAACCAGACAATCTCGTTTCTCGGCGCTCATTCTCTCTCTCTCTCTCTCTCTCCCGTTCGAGCCTTCAAAGGGGCGTAACTTGCAAGTACCAAAAGCTGGAGAAACAATTTCAAAATGATAAATTTTCAGGACAAAACGCAATCCTCCAGCCAAAAATCCTATAAATCCGACATAACCCAAGAAGAGACTCCAAAATCCACAAAAATAATTCAACCAGAAAAAGAGCCATTATTAGAACCATTCAAACCGGATGAAAATTCGAATGCAAAAATAATCGAAGATGATTTGGAGGAGGCTGAAAATCGTTTCAGACTGGATCCAACTCAAGTGACAATGGTAACTGCTGAAGATTTTGGAGCATTGGAAAATATTGGGAAAAAGAAAGTGGAATCAAAGAAACGGAAGAAATATGATAGGGTTTTGAAATGGTCTGGGGTTACTGTAGAGGAGATAAAGAAGAAAAAAGAGACAAAAAGGACTATTTTGGATGGGGGTAAGCTTTTATGAAAAACGGCGGAGCTCAATTTTGGATTCAGCGCCTTTGAAAACCCCGGAATATAATTTTTCAGGGGAATCTGACAACTTTTGAAAATTAGGCTCCGCCTACATTTCGCAATTTTGCGGCACGGTTTTCCTAAAAAGAGCTAGAAACCTTGAAATTGATACCTCAACGTTCTCAGCTATAATCAGTTTCGTGTCATTCACTATTCCCAAACTTCTTAACTCCGCCCACTTTTTGCAACTCCACCGCACGGTTTTCTCGAAAAATTCAAAATATTCAGTATCTGGTCGTGCGTATGGCGGAGAGCTCACCTTCATCATGGGATCATCTGGAGCCGGAAAGACCACACTTTTGAATGTGTTGACTGGAAGGAATAAAAGTGGTCTGACGAGTCAAGGAGAGATTACGATGAATGGGTAAGAGGCTCCGCCCACTTTTTGCGATTTCGTCTCATTCTTTTGAAAGTAGTTTTATTAGAATGAGCATGTTTGAAAACCCCGGGAAATCGATTTTGAAGCGATTTGAGAAACTTCGAAGTTTTGGCTCCGCCCACTTTTTGCAAGTTTGCGGCGCGATTTTCAAGAATTCAAAAATTGTGCAAGCGAGCTGAAAACTGGCAGACCTAGGTTTTGAGCCGTAACCAATTCAGTCCTGCCCAAAAGTGCCCAAAACAGTGAATCCGCCCACTTTTTGCAATTTTGCGGCGTGGTTTTCCCAAATTGAGCAACCAAGCTTTCCCGATGTTTTCAAGGGTCGTAATTTCAAATATTTCATTATTTTCAGCCGCTCTCTAACTCTTTCCGAGATGAAACAACTAAGTGCCTATGTTCAACAAGATGACGTCTTCATTTCCAGTCAAACAGTTTCAGAAGTACTCCATTTTGCTGTCAAAATGAGAAGCCCGCTGAAATTGAGCAAAGCAAAAAGAGCAGAATTAGTGGAGTCACTTTTGGTCACTTTTGGACTCAAAAATTGTGAAAATACACGAGTCGGATCGATAAAAGAGAAGGGAATATCGAGGGGAGAGAAGAAGAGATTGACAGTGGCTTGTGAGGTGACTACAAACTACAAAAAATATTCCAAAGACCTTGAAACCTTGATTTTCGAGTTCAGCTCATCAAGACCTTTCAAAAGAGTATAATCATTACTAGGCTCCTCCCATTTTGATATTCGGGTTAGAGACGCAGGCACTCTCGTCTCTCTGACTCTGGCCAAAACAGAAAAATGAGCTAGACTATTCATGATTATACTTTTCTGAACCGGCTCGACGAGCTGAATTCGAAAATCCTACTTTCGTTCAGATCCTCACCGACCCTCCAATTCTATTCTGTGATGAGCCCACCTCTGGTCTTGACTCGTTTATGTCTCATCAAGTGATGCAATGTCTCAAAGACTTGGCCAAAGAGGGCAAAATCGTCGTTTGCACTATTCATCAACCAAGTACATGGGTCTATCAAATGGCGGATCGGCTGGTGGTTTTGTGTCAGGGAAAAGTGGCATTTGAGGGAAGGACCAAGGAGGTGGAGGCGTTTTTGGTCAAGTGAGTTGCCAGAAAAAAGGAGCGGAGCCTATTTTTGTTATCAAAATCTCATTCAGCGTGTCTGAAAACCACGGGCATTCATTTTTCAGATGAATTGGACAACGTTTTGAAAAATTTGCTCCGCCCACTTTTTGCAATTTCGCGGCGCAGTTTTCTCGAAATTTCGAAAAGAGCTAGAAAGTTGAAAATTGATATTCCACTGATTTCGGCTTTACCTGATTCAATGACACTCGAAATACCGCAGGGTTTTGACTCCGCCCACTTTTTGCAATTGTGCGGCACGGTTTTTTTTTAATTTCAATTTTTTCAGATTGGGCTCCCCAGTCCCCGAGTTTGCCAGTGTCAGTGACCATTTCATCCATGTCCTCTCCAGAAGTGTTGGTGAAAAACAAAAGGACTATGAGACCCGAATGCAGGTACCTTTTTTTGAAACCCCGCCCCCTCCTCTTTAAAAATTCAAATGTTTCAGAAAATTCTTGCCCAACACTTGTCTGCTGACACTGCCTCCCAATCCCAACGATATAAAAAAGACAAAATTGAGAAGAAAAAAATTCGTCGGAGTTGGTGTTTTCAGTTTTTTGCCTTGGTTGGAAGAGGATTTGTGCAGGTTTCGAGACGGAAAAAGTACATTTTGGCAAGGTTGATTTTGACAGTGGTAAGGGGTATTATTCTAAAATGGTCTAGAAATCCAATATAGACTAGAAGTCCTTAATGACCTAGAAATCCAATATGGCTCAGAATTCCAATATGGCCTTGAAATCCACTGTGGCCTAGAAATTCACTGTCGCCTAGAAATCCAATATGGCCTAGAAATCCAATGTGGCCTAGAAATCCAATATGGCCTAGAAATCCAATATGGCCTAGAAATCCAATATGGTCCAGAAATCCACAGTGGCCTAAAATTCCACACTGGCCTAGAAATCCGTAGACTGAAATTTTGAAAAACTTTTCTGATTTGAATATTTTTTGTTAATCGGGATTTCGTAAACCCTCAAGCTAACAGAAGCGAAAAAAAATCTGAAATTTTCTGAAATTTTCAAATTCCCGCACTTTGTATTTCTAGGCCTAAATTTCAAGCCTGTTCCCCCAAAGTTGACATATTTCCAGCTCGTTTCATGGTTCCTTGGCATGGTATATCTTCGTGTTCCAATCCATCGTGATCATCTTCTCGGAATCAAAGGAGTCATTTTTGGGACACTTCAAATGAATAATATTCTTTATATGATGCCTAGTTTGATCGTGAGTACCAACACAGAAAAAGGGAATATATTGCATTTTCCAGTCATTCTGGGAAGATTATCCAGTGGTTGTGAGAGAGTATCAATCGAATATGTACTCACCGAGTGCTTATTTCATGGCCAGAAGCTTGACCGATGTGAGTTTCTTGGCAGTATGCCGTTTCAAAACCAAACTTGCCGGAACTGTTCCGTATCAGAACTTTCCCCTATGAGAACAGCCAAATTCCCAAGTAAAAGAATATTTTCAGTTCTGATGTGATACAGTTCTGATACGGGAAAGTGCTGATGTAGAATAGTTGTGAAATGGAATAGTTTTGAAATGGGGTACGGTTCTAGAGCGTCCTACAGCCTTTTTTCTGTAGCTTTCTCTCTATTTTCAAAATTTTCAGTCAATTCTGCATCTGTTCTACCCAATCATCTTCTTCACTATTATCTATTTTATGACTGGCCTACCCCTTACCATCATCGGAATGTCCACTTTCCTTACAATGTGTGTGGCAATGTCAATGATTATCACATCGCTTTGTGAGTTCATTCATAGTAAAATATGTAATATAGGTGCATGTCCTTCTATTCTCAACCTCTCTAATTTGGTGCCCTTCTATTAGAGGTTTACTTCTATTGAAGGTGCCTCTCTAATACAGGTCTTACGATATTTTCAGTTATTCCCCCAATTTTCTCTACTTTTTTTTCAGCCCACGCCGTTGTTTCCCTTTGTGGAAATGTGACCATCTCCCTTACAGTTGCTCCTCTGATTTCTGTTCCTGTTATGGTTTTTGGTGGATTTTTGATTACTGTAGACGCTGTACCTTGGTATTATAAACCACTGAGCTATGTGTCATGGTATCATTATGCATTCGAAGCGATTATGATTGCGTTTTTCAAGGATCATGGACAGATTGAAGGTAAGTATGGGGATACGATCAATTCTAATCCCCTAATCAGAACGGGACGAAATTGAACTGACCCTCATAAGAACTAATTGTTTAAGAACTTCCTGGGTAAGAACATTTCAAATGCACGTATTTGAGCACATCTCACTGCTAGCCGGCTATGGGAGCAAAGTCGTGTCAGTTCTTTTTCGGACAATTCTAGTAAGGTACAGTTTTGATCCGTCCAGTTATGATTCGTCCAGAGTTTTGATTCGGGGTGGCATCAAACTACTGCTGACTGTTATAAGAAAATTTAGCATTTTTCCCACAGAAAAAAAACCGAAAATAAATAAAAAAAACTTTCTCAGTTCTTTTTTCATCACTCATTTCTATTTTCCAGGTTGTCAAAAAGTGAATCCCCTATTCGATATTGAATGTTCCACTGGCCTCAAACTAATAACTGATCAAGATTTCAATGTTGATCATTTTTGGTGGGATTTCGTCGCAGTTGGAGCAATTCTAATCTTTTGGAAAATCTTCGGTCTAATCGCTTTTGTATGGAGAATTCGAAGCAAGACATGAGGGAACACAAAAATCGTGGCAAAAAAAGAATATTGATTTTAATTGTATTGTATTTCAAAATAATGGTGAATAAATTTTTCGTTGGAAAACTGTGCGGCACATGCAAAAAAGGGGTGCGACTGAATTTTTAAAAGATTTTTCTTTGAAACGAAAATAATCCAGCATCTCAAAATGGTAATTTTCAGCTTGATGATACAATTTTCAAAAAATATTTAGACAATGCCGCAAAATTGCAAAAAATGGGCGGAGCCTGCAGTTTCCAAAATTATTCAATCCCATTCTTGTGAATTTCAAGAATGTTGGATGTTTTTGGAATTATCATGTTAGGCTCCGCCTTTTTCGGGAAAACCGTGCCGTAATATTGCAAAAAGTGGGCGGAAGCTAACTTTTTCAGAGTTGTCGGATCGCTTTGAAAATTGGTTACGCAAGGCTTTGAAATATTTTGAATAAAATTTTCGTAAGGAAATTAGGCTCCGCCCACTTTTTTTGGAAAACCTTGCGGCAAGATGCAAAAAAAACACATAATAGCACAGCATTTATTCACTGGAAAAATTCAAAAAAAGGGGCTATTCATAATCATAAAAAACCGAGAAAAAGTGAAAATCCATTTCCTTTTTTTGTTGAAAATCTTTGAAAAATCCAATTTATTTCTTGCCTCCTTTCTTCACTTTTTTCGTCGAATTCTTCAATTTTCTTTTATGTTTATTCTCCAATTTTATTGCCTGTTTCGCGTATTGATAGGCGAAATATGAGGCAATGTAGGAGGCAACACTGGCAACAATCAAGACGGCACACGAGCCCATTTCGTAGGCGAACACTTGTTTTCTGAAAGAAATGAGTATGATTTTTGAAACAAGGAGATCAGAAAACCCCGGGAAACCAATTTTGGGATGGTTTGGACAATTTTGAAAATTTAAGCTCCGCCCACATTTTGCAAATTTGCCGCACGTTTTTTTCTCATGGATGGTAAGGTGAAGCGGAGGACAGGTTAGCTGTTTTTCTTTGGATTCAGAATTTTTGAGAAATTCATGTTATCCAATTTCAATGCACGTCTGGAAAAAATTAAGCCACGCCCCCTTTTCGGAATTACGCGGCACGGTTTTTCCTTAGACTTGTAGGAACGGACTGAGCCCCATTTGTTTGTCTTTGTTGATTCTAAATCCTTGCAGACCAAAAAATAAAGTCAATTTTAGAGCCATATGAATCGTTTTTGGATTTTAGCCCCGCCCATTTTTGCAATCCTGCGGCACGGTTTTCCCTACGACATAAAACCAGGCAAAGTTAAGTTTTTCTGTTGGATTCTGGATCATTGACAAGCTATTAGTCCTCAAGGCGATCTGACAAATTTGCAATGTTTTGGCTCCGCCCACTTTTTGCAATTCTGCGGCACGATTTTTTTTAAATTTCAAATTTTCCCTGACAGTTTTTTTATCGTAATCAAAACTGAGGAAACCCAAAATGGAAATCCTTTGGGACCATTTTGAAATTTCAGGCTCCGCCGACTAACCTAAATTCCTCCTCCTTTATCTTATCATTCTTATCCTTCAACGCCTGAGCTTGTGGTCTTCCAGTGCTACCAATATCATCTTGTGGAGATTCTGGAGGGATGTTGAGATTTGGAGCTGACGTTTCTGGAAAAAAAGCATTGGCGAAGAAGAAAATTTCAAAAAAAAAAACCTGGTTTCTCTGTCGGATTTGGAGCTGGTCCCGGGGTTGGAGCAGGTGGCAATGGTGGCATTGGGGTCGGAGCTGAAAGTAAAGTCAAAATTTGGATTCAGCGTGATTTTGCGGTTTGGAAGAGTATAATTATGACTAGGCTCCGACCACTTTTCAGGTTAGAGTGCAAAGAAGCGAGAGTACCTGCGTCTCTAGCCCAAATTTCAAAATGGGCGGAGCCCATTCATGATTATACTCATTCGAAAGGTCTCGATGAGCTGATTTCAAAAATCTAGGTTACATGGGTCTCAAGTGGAAATCGGCCGGGTTACGGCACCATAATTTTGCCAGTTTTCCACATTTCGAGATGGTTTTGGGCTCAAAAAATTTTCCGCGTGTTCGGGGAAACTCACCTGGAGGATTCTGATCTTCTGGCGTAGTTTCCTGTTCATCTGGAGTGTCTTCAGTGGTCTCGGGCTCAGGTCCTGGTCCAGGATCTTCTGTAGTTTCCTCAGGTTCTGGAGTAGGAAAATCAAGCTCCTCTTCAGTAGTTGCCTCTGGTTGGGGAGGTGGAGCAACAGTTGGAGCATCTGGTTTTGGCGAGGTTTCTGGAAAATTCGAAAAACTTTTAAAAGTTCAATTATCAAAAAAGGATCAATCAAAATCCACAAATTTTGCTTTAAAACACAATTTACCTGGTTCCTTTGGAATCACTGGTGGAACTACAGTAGTCTCTGGCTCAGGCCCTGGCACTAGGGCTACTGTAGTTGATTTGTCTGAAGCGCCTGGGCCACCATTCGGATCCTTTTCAGTAGTTGCCTCTGAAGTAATATGACTTGAAAGTTCTAGAGTTTCCCAACTTACCTGGCGCATTCGGGTCCTTTGTTGTAACAATCGGTTTGCCTGGTGGAACTACAGTAGTCTCTGGCTCTGGTCCTGACCCTGGAGCAGCAGTAGGCAAGTCAGATCCCTTTTCAGTAGTTGCCTCTGGTTGACCAGGTGGAACAGGAGTCGGAGTGTCGTCAGGTTTTGGAGAGGGAACTGGAAAAAATCGAAATCATTTCTATTTCAAAAAAAAAAAAACTGGAACAAATATTTCCATCTCAATACTAAAAAGCGTGATAATTTTTGCTTGCCGGTTCAGGGTACCAAGAAAACGTTTTAAAGAAAATGAAGCCAAAAATTTTCACATTTCGAATAGTTTTCGGATCATCAAAATCTCATGAAGAAACTCACCTGGTACATTTGGAACTATTGGTGTAGCATTCGGATCCACTGGTGGGGCTACAGTAGTCTCAGGCTCTGGTCCCAGTCCAGGGGCCACTGTGGTGGCCTCATCCAAAGGTCCTGGAGCAGCAGTAGGCAAGTCAGATCCCTTTTCAGTAGTTGCCTCTGGTTGACCAGGTGGAACAGGAGTCGGAGTGTCGTCAGGTTTTGGAGAAGGTACTGGAAATTCATCCGAAATTAAAAAGTGACAAGAGAAAATGAAACCTTGCTAGCCCAAATATGAGAATGAGTTTGAGAGCTTCAAGATTTTGATTTGCTTTTTGGGTTCCAAATTTTTAACAGAATTTCAAGAAGTAGCTTACCTGGTACATTTGGCTTTATCGGTGTTGGGTTAGGGTTCACTGGTGGGGCTACAGTAGTCTCGGGTTCTGGTACCAGCCCAGGGTCTACTGTAGTTGACTTGTCCGAAGAGCCTGGATTCTGTGGTGTAACAATCGGATTGCCTGGTGGAGCTACAGTAGTCTCTGGTTCAGGTCCTGATCCTGGAGCAGCAGTAGGCACATCAGATCCCTTTTCAGTAGTCGCCTCTTGTTGGCCAGGTGGAGCAGCAGTTGGGGTGTCATCAGGTTTTTGAGTGGCTTCTGGAAATTTTGCAATTTTCCGACATTTTCAGCATTTTAAGCTCAAAATATTCGAAATTCATGAGAGCCACTTGCCTGAAGCATTTGGGTCCTTCGGTGTAACAATTGGATTCACTGGAGGTACTACAGTAGGAGTGTCCAAAGGTCCTGGAGCCGCGGTGGGATTTCCAGAAGCAGCTGTGGTATCAGGTTCTGGTCCACCCGTTGGAGCATCTACAGTAGTCTCAGGATCTTGCCCTTTTCCAGGGACTACTGTAGGACTCGGAGCCTTGGGATCTTTTTCAGTAGAGGCCTCTGGTTGCGCAGTAGTGTCCTCCTCAGGACCACCTTGAATCTTTGTGTCCATAGTTGTTGATTCAGGGTCCCCTACAGTACCCTGGTCTACGGTAGTGGAAGAATCTCCGCCCACTTTTCCATTGTCTACTGTAGTTTTCTCCTCTGGGGGACCTCCTTGAATTTTTGGGGTTACTGTAGGCACTTCTACAGTAGTCGACTTATCAGTATCGTCTTGTTTTTGGGTCACTTTATTACCTTCTGGAGTTTTTGATGATGTTTCAACCTGTGGGTTTGGATTCAGATTCGGAGTCACTGTAGTTGAGGAGTCTGAAAAATGGGCGGGGCTTAATTATTTGATTAGATTAAATTGATAGCAGAAATGGAATCAGCGTGTTTGAAAATCCTGGAAGACCTTGAAAAATTTCTTGAAAATTGGAAAACTTTGAAAATTTGAACTCCGCCCACTTTTAGCAAGTTTGCGGCGCGGTTTCCCAAAACTTTCAAAAAAGGGCATCCAGAGTAAAAAATTATGCGGAATCTGATAAAAATGATAAAAAAGCACGAACCTTTGTTAGAAATTTTTCCAGTTATTATAAACCATGGTGGTTTAGCAGTTACATCCTTTTCTGTAGTCGCCTCTGTCTCCTTATCATCTTCCAAATTGGACGATGGAGTTTGTTCTTAAAAATAACTTTTTTGAAAGTGGGCGTAGCTTATTTTAAACGTTGGAAACAAAATCAGCATGCTTAAAAACATTGGTGGTCAGAACTTTGGGTATGATCGTAAGGCTTCGAAAAATTATGCTAGGCCCAGTTTTCGCTGTTTTGCGGCACTTTTTTTTAAAAGTGGGCGTGGCCTGTTTGGGGTACTGTACCTGCATTTGGTGTAGTCGGCTCTTCATGTGAATCCTTGGTTACTGTAGCCACTGGATCTACCGTAGTCGATTCGGAATCTTTTGCGGATACTGTAGACTTAACTGAAGACGTGACGTCACCAGAAGACGACGTTGAGGATTCAGATGGCTTTGAATCAGAAGACGTCACCGATGGATCTGTGGAGGATTCAGAATCCGATGCCGCTAGTTTAGAAGACGTCACTTTGAGTGGAGCTAGAGTTGTAGCTTCTGTAGGCATACTGGTAACTTCTACAGTAGTCTCCTGCGTGAATCCTGCAAAAAGGGGCGTGGCTTATTTGAAAATTTAAGTTCAGGGCGGTGCGAAACCCCAAACGGTAGGCCCCGCCCACTTTTTGCAACTTTGCTGCATGGTTTTCCGAAGCATTTTGAAATTCAATCAAAAAGGTTTTGAAAAACCAAGCCGCAAAATTGCAAAAAATGGGCGGAGCCTAAAAGATCGGATCGCTTTGAAAATTGGTACCCCAGTGCTTTGAAGCACTGCGATTTCAATGGAAATTTCTGAAATAGGCTCCGCCCACATACAAGCCCCGCCCACAACGAACCATTAGAGACCAAAAGTGCTAGCAATAGCCATTGAGAAAGTAGAAGAAGAGGCCTCATGTTGTTGACACAAAGATCACTTTAATGTCTGAAAAAATTTTTTTATTTGCCTGGAATTTTGATGCTACCCCTAATCAGAACTGACCCTTATAAGAACCGACCGTTTAAGAACTGCCCCGAATGAGAACTTTTCCAAGTATTTGGGCACTTTTCACTGCTTGCAGGCCATTGCAGAAAAGTAGTGTCAGTTCTCATCCGGGCAGTTCTAATAAGGGGTAGCATCTAATTTTGGTCTTACCCTGTTCAGCCGATGAAAATGTTGTGTTTCTTCGGATTGGTTTTTGTGAAACTGAAATTTATTGATTTTTATTTTTTCCGTAGGCTCACGTGGATTTTTTTATGGGAAAAAATGTCATGAAAAAAATGTCACGGGAAAATTAAACATTTTCTTGAAAGTTTTTTGAAAAAATTTTTAAAATTACTGTACGTCGTTTCCAATTTTTCTTCGAATTTTTGGACCTGCCTGTTTTCAGCTCTAACCATCCATTTTGAAGCTTAAGCTCCGCCTCTTTTTTCCTTTTTTTTTGCAGTTCTGTGGCACGGTATTTCTAGACAGCTAATTTGTCCTATTGATAGCTTGAAAACCCCTCAAACAGTTCAAAAACTATCTAAGAAACTAAGAAACCTCTCCCCAAAAATTGCAAAAAGTGGGCGGAGCTTGAAAATTCAAGAATGTCGGATTGACCTGAAAATTTAAATCCCGACATTTTCGAATACGCTGAATTCAAAAAACTTGGAAAAAACTGACCATTTCTATTTTCAAATTTCTGAAATTTCCCGCCGAAAAATTTTCGCGCCTTTTCCCAGAAGATCATCCCAGCAGTCAATAAGAATTCTGCAAACACGTTATGCATTTATTGATCTCTTTTTTGGTTCACTTCTCAAATAAATCCGAATCCATATTCTGTTCGAAACACGCAAAATGGAGACGTCTTCTGAATATTTTCCACTTCTAAAATTGCCTTATTTATGCATTCATTCTGTTTTAAAAAACACAGAAATTCCTTCACTGTAAGTCGATTTTTTTTCAAATTTGAATCTTCAACATGGGGAAGTGGGCGGAGCCTGGTCGAAAAAAATCTGCGCTTTTGAAAAAATGCAAAACTTTGGCCCCGCCCACTTTTCGCAGTTTTGCCGCATGGTTTTTTTCAAATTTGAATTCTCAAAAGGGGCGGAGCCTAATACCATGATTTCGAAAGCCCCCAAGTACGGAATTTTGGCCCCGCCTTTTTTTTGCAATGGCGCCGCACTGTATTAGCAAGCCCGCCCCTTTATGCAACTTTGCCGCATGGTTTTGTTTTTTTTAGAAATTTTTTGCAAAAAAACCGAATATTTTCAGCATTTTTCTCTCATTGATTTCAAAAAAGGCTCATCGGTTAGTGAAGGCCTCCAACATTCGATTAACACATTCTGAGGTGGTAATCAATGAAAATGGGACTTTGATGAGACTAAAAAACGGCGGCGAATTATGTGCCACGTGGTATTTCAATTGGAAAGTAGAAGTGGAAAAAGAAGAAGAATACAAGAAGAGTTTTATGAAATTTGGAGAATTTTATACTTTGTTGAGGTAACTTTTCGTAGGCTTGAAAATTGGCGGAGCTTGATTTTGATATCAAAAATGAAATCAGCGCCCTTGAAAATCCCGGAATACAAATTTTGAGGTCAATCCGACAAATTCGAGAAAATAGGCTCCGCCCACATTTCGCAACTTTGCGGCGCGTTTTGTCCAGTCCCTCAAAGCGCTCTGAAAATGGTTTATTAGAGGATGCCAGGTCTTTCGAATTCAAAAAAAGCACAAAAACAGCAAATTTAGGCTCCGCCTACTTTTTGCAAGTTTGCGGCGCGGTTTTCTTTCGAGTGTTCAAAATGATTTTTAAAAAGTCGATTTTTAAATTTAAAGTAGGGTGTAGCCTAAGATTAAGAATCGATTCTGAATCGCGGGATTTGAAATTTTTGCCCCTCCCACTTTTTGCAAGCATGCGGCGCTGTTTGTTGGAAATATAACTTTGCCAGTTTAAATCAGACTCCGCCCACTTTTTGATAAAATTTTTTATTTCAGCATAAGCCAAACAAAAACCGATATCTTCACGGACACAATAGACAATGTTAAAATTTGTGTTGAAGCAACAATCGACTACTTAATGGATATTTTCAAATTGGCGCCAAAAAAAATATTCATATTTCCAGATGATATTGATATCACCAATTATCAATATCAAACAGAAAAATGGGAAGAATTACAAATATATGGAGAAAAATCAATGGAAAATGATGAGTTAAAATGGGTTTTGAGCACATTTCAATGTCCAAAAAAACTATCAATTTTAATTCCATTTAAACCAGATTTTTATTTTAATCTGAGCAATATTTTAACGGAACAAATCACGATAAAATGGGCTGGATGGATCACAAAACAAATGTTAATTGAGATGAAAATAGCTTGTATAAGACTCTTCAACACCAGCATTACTAAAGGTATAAAATGTGCCGCAAAAGTGCAAAAAAAAATAGGCGGAGCCTGTTAGAATTTATATTACTGAATTCAGCACATCGGAAAACTCCTGCGAGCCTTTTTGTCAAAAACTGTGCGGCAAACTTGCAAATGTGGGCGGGGTCAAAAAATTTTCCAAAAAATTTTCCGGCACATCAGGCTATGCGAAGCTAACATTCCGGGCCCTTTTGAAATCCGCGCCGCAGAACTGCAAAAGTGGGCGGAGCTTAACAAGACACTGCCGACAAAAAAGGACCAGCATCATTGAATTGGCTAAAATTACCCAAAAGATGCCTAGCTTCATTTTCTTATATAACTTTGAAAACTGTGCGGCAAGGTTGCAAAAAGGGGGCGGAGTCGAAAAAAATAATTTTAAAATTTTTTCCGACATATCAGCCTATGCAAAGAAATAATTCCGAGCCTCAAATCCCGGCCCTTTTGAAAACCGCGCCGCAAAACTGCAAAAGTGGGCGGAGCTTAACAAGACACTGCCGACAAAAAAGAGGCGAAGCTGGCTCAAACCCTCATCATTGAATTGGCTAAAATTACCCAAATGATGCTTAGCTTCATTTTTTATGATTTTTATGATCTTCTGAAAACTGTGCGGCAAGGTTGCAAAAAGTGGGGGGGGGGGGGGGGGCCAAAAAATTTAAAATTTGAAACTTTGAAATTTTTAAAGCTTATTGAAACCATCAAATTCAGCGTTTCCTAAAAACCTGTCAAAAGACCACTTTTCCGATTTTCAAAAACTATGCGGCAAGGTTGCAAAAAGTGGGCGGGGTCTAAAGTTTCAAAGTTATCTGATTGACCTAAAAATTGATTTCCCGGGGTTTTCGTAGGCGCTGAGTTCAAATATAATAATGAAATAGGGCTCTCTATAATTCTAAATTTTTGATTTTTTTTTTCCAGAAACTTGTATCGAGTTTGTTCAACGATGGTTCGAATCAGATGATAGAGAATTTCAAGTACTTCACATTCATTCGATAACTATTAAATACGATATCGATATAAACTTAAATGGATTACCAACAACTTCATGGGATAAAAAGAAAAGAGGCCAATATAATTTATATTTACCTTCGACTGCTTTAAATTGTGAATTAGGTTTGGATATTGAGAGAAGTGATGGCCAATTGGCCACTATTCTTCTACGTGAGGGTAACTTTGTTTTTATGGTTTGGCATCAACGTTTTCATGATGTGTCCGGGGTTAAAAATTGGTGTTGAACCCCTATTAGAGAGGCATTGGAGACTTTTTTTGTATTAAAAAATTATTAATTTGCTATGCGAATAAAAGTTTCTATTTTTATTTCTAGAATTTATGTTTTACCTGTAAATTTTTGTCCTAAAGCAAATTTTTTGCTTCAAATCTAAAAAAAAAATTAACGACAGCGCTTCAAAATTGCTATAAAAGCCTGAAAATCAGGCGTAATTTGAAAAACATTTAAAGGAGGACTATAGTCACATTTTTTTATTTCCATTTCTTATTCATTTTTCCATGCTGAATCCATTGCGCATGAAGAAATTGCTCAAAAATCGCTCTGAAGCGCACAAACTGCGCTCAAAATCGCGCGTTACAGTCTGGTGGCCGCGGTCGTCTGGCCGAGTATCCGACAACGCGGGGCCTTTTCCTCCGTATTTTTCGCCTTCATTCCGTTCATTTCACATGTTTCTGTGAAGAAACATAAAATTTCTTCTATTTTAGCATGAAAAACGTAGGAAAAAAGCGAAAAATACGGAGGAAAAGGCCCCGCGTTGTCGGATACTCGGCCAGACGGCCGCGGCCACCAGACTGTAACGCGCGATTTTGAGCGCAGTTTGTGCGCTTCAGAGCGATTTTTGAGCAATTTCTTCATGCGCAATGGATTCAGCATGGAAAAATGAATAAGAAATGGAAATAAAAAAATGTGACTATAGTCCTCCTTTAAGTGAAACCTCGCCGCAAACTTGCAAAAAGTGGGCGGAGCCTGGAAATTTCAAATTTGTCGGATTGACCTGAAAATTGATATCCCGACATTTTTCAATACACTGAATTCGAAAAACGTGGAAAAAACTGACCATTTCTATTTTCAAACTTCTGAAATTTCCCGCCAAAACATTTTTCACGTCTTTTCCCAGAAGAACATCCCAGTAGTCAATAGGAATTCTGCAAACACGTTGTTCATTTATTGATTTTTTTGGCTCACCTCTTTTCGAATAAATCCGAATCTATATTCTTTTTCAGACGCAAAATGGAGACGCTTTCTGAAGTATTTCCACTTCTGAAACTACCTTATTTATGCATGAATACAATTTTGGAAAACTCGGAATTTCATGCAATGTAAGTTTTTTTTTTTCAAAAATCTAAAAAAAATGGGCGGGGCCAGGTTTCGTCTTCAAAGTAAAGTTTGGCTTTACTTCAAATTTTTGAGAATCAAGTTTGTGGGGTTTTGAGCTACCGTGAAAACTGAATTAGTAGTGCATGTACCACTATTTTTCAACCTATTCCTCTGGAGGGCACTATTATTTTTCGATCGCTTTTTTTCACCAAACTTTGACATGTTATGATCTGATTTCATTGGCAATTTTTATAAAAAATAGCGGGAAAACTGTGAAAATTTATCCTGTTCTTCGGTTTCTATTAACCTTTTTCAAGTTTAAGACAGTTGTCAGTCAAATGTTGGTGGATTTATAGTCGGAAAGTCAAAAATTTGAAGGAGGAATCATGATGAAAATAGGGCACCACTATTTTTCAAACTGCTCGTCTGGGGGCACCACTATTAGAGGGGCACTACTAATACAGTTTTTACGGTATTAGAAGTTTATCGGTGTACTCCGAAGTTGACTCCGCCCACTTTTAAACCGTATTTTTTTCAGTGTCCACTTCTCATTTTTATCAAAAAAATGTCACGGACTAGTGAAATCTGTCAACACTCAAATAATTGGTTTTGATGTGAGGGTCAGCAAAAATGGTACAATTTTATTATCTAAAAAAATAGAAATAGTTGAAGAATGTTGGTATCTTAATTGGAATGAAGAAGGTAAAGATAGTGATGATATTCGAAATATTGGAGGATGTGAAATGGGAATCAGGTCAGTGTTAAGAAATGGGCGGGGCTAAGTTTCAAGTTTCAATTCGGAATCAGGCGCAAACATGCATAAATGGGCGTGGCCTAAAATGAAGGGGACGACGCCAGTTCTTGAAATTAATAATTGAAACAGCGCCCCATAAAATCTCCGGACAAAAGTTCTCAGGTCATTCTGGCCACTTTCGATTTTTAGGCCACGCCCACGATTTGCAAGATTTTCCAAAATTTTAAAATTCAACTAGAATGCTGAAAAATTGTGCCCGAAGGTTTTCAAATGAGCTGTTTCTAATTCTGATATCCCCATCATCCAAAAATAGTTTTTTTTCAGCCTAAACAATGAAAAAAGTGCAATATGCTCCTGGTCCAATGAAAATGTCGAAATCTCCACAAAAGCTGTGACAGATTATCTGACAGATCTTTTAAAAGTTTCTCTTAAATCTATCATGTTGGAGCCAGATGACATTCCAAATCTACAGTATCCCTATTTGATTGGATTCAAGAATTGGGAAACAGTTCATATAAAAGGGGAAAAAATAGTTGAAAATGAGAAGATGAAATGGATTCTGGATAATTTTAAGTATCCACAACGATTGACAATTTTTACTCAATTCAATTCCGATTTCGAATATGATATCGGAGATATTGAAACTGAGAGTATTTTAATTCGATTTGCTCAATGGGTCACAAAAGATATGTGGTTCCGTTTAAAATGTTCCCAAATAAGACTTTTTGAAACGAATTACACTACAGGTCAGTTACTATTGAATTCTCCATATATCAAAACCTCTAAAACCCACTTTCAGCTTCCCAGCGTCATTTTTTTGAAAATTCAGAAAATCGCGCCGCAGAAATGCAAAAATGGGCGGAGTCTCTTTTTCTCGCTTAAACTCAGTGTTCTTTGCTGACGTTGAACTCCCCATAATTGAAACCTTAGCACAGGAGTTTCCGTTCTGCTGCCTATTTTTGCCCCTGATTGAGAGAACCGTGCCGCAAAATTGCAAAAATGGGCGGAGCCTAATGCTTTTGTTTATGACCAGTTTTTGTTGTTAGAATTGAGTTTTCGATAGTTGAAAATCTTCTTTTCCCAGTTTTCAGCCTTCCATCTAGTTTCTCACACAACCTTGAAAAACGCGCCGCAAAGTTGCAAAACGTGGGTGGAGCCGAAAATCTCACAGTTGTCCGATCGGCATAAAAATTCATAACCCGGAGTTTTTCAACACGCTTATTTCAAATATAGCGTCAGAAATAAGCTCCGCCCACTTTCGAGAAAAATATTTTTCAGAGGATTGCAAAGAGTTTGTACGACGTTGGTACGAGTCCGATGACAAAGTCTTCCGTGCCCTTAATATGTTTTCCGAAGATGCCCAATTTGAGGACGGTTTCGATTTTGAAGAAATTGCATTGAAGAGATGGGATAAGAAGGAGAGGAGTCAATTTTATGTGTATAATTTGAATTTTTTGAGGCTTTCTTGTTTAAAATTAAAATTTTCAGGCATCTTCCTATGTCAGCTATTGATTGTCAAAACGGATGGGATTTCGTACGAAACGATGGACTGCTTGCAACTATCATGTTTGTTAACGATAATTTTGTGTTTTTGGTGTGGCATGAACGTTTCCATGATGTAACTGATGTCACATTCTTCAGCTAGTTTTTTGTACAAATGTTCATACTAAATTAATCAAATCTCAAAAAACCGCATCAATACATTTGAAGTAATTCAATAAATTCCGCGTATTTCAGTCTCTTGGATCTTTAGGGGGCTCTTCAACAAGTACCGGCATGACGTCGTTCTGATTTTCAATGACAGGGAGGTCGTAAGGGAACAATTGCGGCTGGAAAAAGGCATTGCTTTTATTCAGAAGAAAGAAGAAATCTTACATAGTTTTGATCTCCTTGGCCTTGATTGGGGACCACCAGCCTAGCAGCATTTCCACGAGCATTGTCACGTCCAAGTGGTGGATGTTGGTGACGATGTCTATTCTCTGGTCGCAGATACGGATGATTTTGGAGTCGACGCTCTTCTCTTCTTATGACATTGCGCTGGAAGTGGAGTACCAGATTTACACCTTCCACCAGATCCAGAGCAAAGTCGTTGTTCTGTGGCGCCTCGTCCCCTCGTATTGTTTCAATTTCGCCGGTCGATACATCCGAGATGTCATTGACTTCAAAATGAACTTTGTGTTGTTTGCAACACTGGAAGAACCAGACGGAAAGAAGACAAAGAGTTGAGATGAAGTAGAATGAGTATGAGAATCGCGATCTGAAAAAAATAATAGTTGAGATTTCAATGAAAAGTTGTCCGGAAAACCCGCGGTACTAAGCTTTGAAGACTTTTATGTATAAATAGAGCCCAGGGTTCGCACACAATCTTAATTTTAGCCGAATTTCAGAACAATTTTTTTTATTAGTGTTATCCAACTGGTCGAGCGGAAAGTCCTCCTAAAAGTCAGCTTTCAAGTATTTTGCTTAACATGGTTTTGCAGCTCCGCACACTTTTTGCAAGCTCCGCCCACTTTTTGCAAAAAGACCGCACAAAGAGGAATTTTGAAAGTATTGGACTAACCGCTCCTGAAAACCTCCGGGAAATCAAGTATACAGTTGTTCATACGAACGTAACAAAATCTTGATAAAAATTTCTTCACAGTTTGTACCAAAAAAATTTTTCCAAAAATAGAGCTAAAAGAACTTTTACAGGAAATTTTCTTGAAATTTTCAATGACTATGAACTCTAATGTAGTGATAAACTTACATGAAAGTTGAAATTCTTGTTGGAATTTCAATTCCGTTTGAATGATGACTCATTCGGTTGGGTGATCCAGTAGACCCATTTCCAGATGGTCCGTTTGAATGATGACTCATTCGGTTGGGTGATCCAGTAGACCCATCTTTCAATTTTCCGCTCAAAATTGGGGCAATGAGAAGGGCCAAAATGCCCAAATGGATAAAGGAGTTCAAAGGCAAAACGAATCGATAGAGATACATTACCTGAAAAACGTGGTGTTGAATTATTTTCGGAGAGAAACAGTGAGAAATATTAAGAGAAATAGACTAAATGCAGGGATATGATTTCAAATTTCGGGTCGTCAATTTGTCGCTTTTAGCTCCCAATAATTGTTGGAAATCGGTTGAAAAACGAGAAGAGAGAACAAAAAAATGGGCGGGAAAATCGCTAAAAATGGGTGGAGTCTTTCTAATAATTTTCATCTTTGAGGATGCAATGAAATGAGAAAATCGCTTTTTTTACAATTTTACGCACAGTTTACAATTTTACGCTCCACCCACTTTTTGCAGTCTTGCCGCATCCTTCTGGAATATTCAAAAAAGGAACATAGAACAAACATCATCATTTCAGTATTGATTGGTCTGGAAAGACCATCCCGCAAATTTCACAAAAAGTGTGAGGAGCCAACATTCTTGAATTTGCCAAATTTCCCTGAACATTGTCGGGGTTTTCGCTTACGCGGAATCGAAAAATAATTTTTTTTTCAGAAAAAAACATCTTTAGAAATTTCTCTTGGTCTGTTTTGGTCTGTTTTGCAGTTTACCACTCCATGCCTTTGGATTCCCGGTGAAAAGTTTTATTGTCAATTCAAAAATTTTGAAAAAAAAACGTGCGGCGAAATTGCAAAAAGTGGGCGGAGCCTCAGATTTGAAACATTCTCTGAAAACTGATACCTAGGGTTTCAAAACTGTCAAACTTATTCTCTTCACGGGAAAAAGTTTCAAAAACTCAATTTTTCCAAATTTCTCGAATGATTTGTAACCGTGACATCCCACTTCCTTGAATTAGTTTTTCACTGTTTTTGATCTTGCGAAAATCCAAAAAAAAAAACTGAAAACAAAATTCATTATCATCGAATCGACTAGTCCCAACTGCCTCTTTCGAAGGTACAAATACTTCACCGACAAAAAAGGTAAAAATTTTGGTGCTACCTGTAATCAGAACATGACGAATCAGAACTGACCGTTTAAGAACTGCCCCGGATAAGAACTACTAAAATGCTCAAATGTGGGCACTTTTCACTGCTTGCAGGCCATTGCAGCAAATTAGTGTCAGTTGTGATCAGACTTGTCAAAATCCGGGTCGGCCCGGGTTTGAAAATTTTTGAATTTTGATACACGTTTTTACCGATTTTCAGCCCTTTTCCGGAATTTTTCCTGGGTCTTTTTACTCAAAAATCGATCAGAATTTCTTCCCTGAAAACATAGACCGAAAAACTAGAAAAATAACCGCGAAAAAAAATTTTCAAAAAAAAAACCTGAAAAAAAATGTTTTGCCCTGACCCCCGGGCCGACCGGGCCGGGAAGTGAACTCTCTGAAAAAAGCCCGGCCCGGCCCGTGACAAGTCTGGCTCTTACCCGGGCAGTTCTCATGAGATTGTAATATAAAAACATGAAGGGATGTTTAAGATGATGGTTTGGGTAGCGGTTATCAGTTATTTATCTCTCTTTATCTAGTATGTATATGTCTATATGATTTCCTCTGTACACAAGGAACTCATATGACATCGAATGTCTTAACAACTATGATCCTTATAATATAACTTTATTTAATTCAATACGAATAAACTCTTCTTTCGAGTGAAGTTATCAGGTACGTCTCTTATGGGAGACGACCCCCTTATCAGTGGACATGCTACTTATTTATACTTTGCTGTCAGGCGCCACCATTCTGACTTACGTCATAGTGACCCCCGACATCCCCCGAATTGGGATGAGCTTGTCCTCAAGCGTATTAGCTCGAAATATGAATTTAAAAATAAAGACATACAATTGAAAATGGTCCTAAACATAATAATGTGTAAATTGAAAAATATAACGATACAATACAACTTGACAATTTAGAAAAAAAAGGATTTAAGACAATAAAAGGTAAGAATGAAAACAATTAAAAGAAAACTACAAATTTCAATGATTTTGTCCCTACGCTCCCCCCACCTAAAGGAAGCTTGACCTCAAGCGTTCAAGTTGGTGTTTTACAAAAAAGAGAAATTTTGTGAGGTCTCGAAAATTAAACAAAATTTGAACTGAAAATAAAACTTAGAAAAGACTAATTAGTTTGGGAAGTTTGAGTAGAATTGGGATTTGAAGATGTGTTTTCAGAACATTGAGAAAAGAATTAGAGGTTCAGTCATTCTTAGAGAAGGAATTGGATTGAGTGATGTGAAAAATGAAGAAGTTTGACGAAGTTTGAAGAAAATGAACATAGGCGAATGAAACAATAGCGAGTGAATGAACTTAACTTTGTAGACTGCTTGATAGAAGTTAGTGTTGTCCGTGGCCTGTCCATGCTGTTGAGTTTCCATTGTCTTCTCCTTCCAAGTTTGACTTTCTCTCTTCTTCTCTCTCGTTGTCCTGACATTTTTCTTGTGCTTGATTGATTTGTTTCCCCATTTGAACTGATTGTCCCTGGTTTTTGTCAGCTTGTCTCGGATCGGCTTGGCTTGAATCGGCTTGGCTTGAATCGGCTTGGCTTGAATCGGCTTGGCTTGAATCGGCTTGGCTTGAATCGGCTTGGCTTGATTTTGGAGCATCGAACAGCTCAAATTCTGTTTCTCGAACAGTTTCCTTGTTGCTCAAGAGATTGTGGATTTCATTTCTGTTGAACATTTTGACATATGTTCCGCCCACAATAATCATTCTTTTGTGAAGATTGATTGTTATGTCCCTGTTGAAGGAATTGTATCTCAGTATGAGATCTGCTCCTATCACACATGGTGCTGGGGCTTGTTCATCTTGAACAACATAGAACTTGTGTTCTGTTCCTGTATTTCCCATAAAAATGGTTAATTGGATTTCTCCTAGGAACTTCAGTTTTGTTCCATTAGCAACTTTAGCTGAACAGTTTGTTGGATTGATTATTCTCTCACGTCCAACACTTTTTGCAGTTTTTTCTGTTATCAGTGAAACAGATGATGCTGAGTCAATCAGTGCAATTATAGGGTCTCCCTGTAGTTTGACAGGAATGTAGGGTAGATAAGATTTTCCGGTCCTAGTTGATAAACTATAGACTTCGGGTTCCGAAATAAGAGAAACTTGTCTTCCCCTCTGATGTTGTTGAAGTTCGGTCATTTCGAAATCTTCATCACTATCGTCATTTAGGACGATATTGTTAATTTCCGGTCTCATTCTCTTCATCAGAGATTGAACACTTGGAGGTGCTCGTCTCGCGATTTTTGCGAATTGTGTGAGAGCAGTGCCTGCCGCTCTTTTTAGGAAATAAATTTTCAATATCACGTAAATCATTCCCCCCACGGCAATGACTACAATGATTGGAACTACCACTGTTTTCAGAAGTCCGACTATGTGGTCTTTGAAGAATTGTTTTCCTCTCTCAATGCTTGATTCGATTTCATCTGTGATTGATGAAATCTTTTTGATTCCAGCATTTATGATTTCTTCGATTTCTGGTGTACGCATTCCATTATCTTCCATTGTTCTGGCAAGATTCCTTTGATTTTCTCTCAGTATGATGATACTGTTGAGATGAGCACTCAAATATGCGGTTGGATTATCCACATTTTCGAGCTTGGCAAAAGATGGTGGAGCGGAAAGTGTGAGATTTTGTTTTTCCGGTTTCGTGGAAAATTGAATTCCGATTTTTCTCACTGTGGCAATGCCATTATGTGATATCCATTCTCCTTTTTCATTCTGGTATACTCCAAGAATGACCTCTTCACATGGTATGGTCTTGCTTTCTTTCACCAAGTCTTTTGAGAAACCTGGAGCAATAAACCAAGTGGTGTTTTGGACAGTGACAGGAGTATCCTGATAACAAGTGTTGTTGACACGATGGTCTAAGTGAATCTTATCAACTGTGACATTTCTGCATTGTGTTACAATGTAGACATTTCCAGCACGCCTTGCAACTACGTCATCTCTTTTCAGAAGAGAACGTATACCCCACGTAGGGTCGATAGCCAGTATTGATCTGGATATTTCGATTTGACTGTTTTGTATTTCACAGAGGTGTTGATAGATTTTATCAAACTCAGCATGTCTTGTTTCTGACATCATATTTGTGACGTATTGAACACGACTGTTTAGTTGTGCATTTCCTTTATTTTCGGTGGCTCTTCGGCTTTCTTCCGAAATGGTTCGAACATAATTTTCTCCTGCTTGTTCACGGAGAACTGGACTTCTTGTGGTTCTGACAGTAGTCGGCAACCATCTCCTGTTCGCTTTTTCTTGTGCATCCAGTTTTCTGGTTGCACCAAATTCTTCAGCTAGGAGTCCATTGAATATTTCGTTCGGCTCTTCCATTCTTTTTATTTGGGCTGGAGTGTCTTCGTCAGCTGGTTTTTCTCTTAGATGCTTGATCATCTGATGACGATATTCTGCTTCTCGAATAGCTCTGAGAGTAGCTGTTTGCTTATTAGGCAGGTTGTAGTTTTCCCATTGATGTCTTATGTGGCCATAAGTGACACCAAATCGGCGCATTTCATCAATGATTCTTGGATCAATAATGGGATCTACGGAGAAATATGGATAGTTTTCGTGAGTTGCATTGTCTCCGAATATTCTTTTGATAAGAAAGTCTTTTGCATTTCTTTTGAATCTCCGTTTTTCCGAAACTTCGGTGATCAGTTCTTCCAAAGTTATATTTGGGGAATTTATTGAAAGTATGAAACCGTTATTCATGATGACTTTCAAATTCGGGATACAATAGGATCCTCGGCCAGATTGGTCCTGCTCGATAGACAGCGCCATTTGCATTTCTGGTAGTGCTACTTTACTTTTTGTAATTAGAGCTGTTGTGTTCTGGACGAACGAGTATTTACAGAAATCTTTGATTCCTTCTTTGTCCCAGATTAGTCTAGAATCAATAATATTGCACTCTCCTGACTGTGCTTCACATCCAGAAACATCTCCTAGTCCAGAGACGATAGATCTTCCATCCGGAGTCGCCACTTCACCTTTTTCAAGGGTGTATATATGACGTCTTTCACAACTTTTTCCGATTTTGAAAGTGAACCAGATGTCATCATCTGCTGGTGTTTGGAAAATATTGTTTCCTTTGGCAACAAGAGTAATTTTGTTCACTGTGTGATGTGCAATGGCTTCATCACATTCAGTTTTTGTCATGGGAATGGACTTCAGGTTTTCTGTTAAGAATTTGTTGGGCTGTGTCCAGCTTGTGATAAAACAAAAATCATAAAACGTTTTGGAACAGCGAAAAGCTTTCACCTTTTTCGAAGCACCAAATTCTGTCCAAATTCCAACGGGTGTTTTGATGACTTTCTCTTCCTTGTCGAGTTGGCACAACGATGGTGTCGGAGCGGCAAAGTATTCTCCACTTTTTTCATTTGTGCAAATCTGCATCTGGGCAGTTGCTTGATTGACTATTATAGTCATGATTGCCACGATCATCAAGAAATTTAATCCTGTTGTTCTTGGGGCTCTATTTATTTGCCATCCACGTGGTTCTGTCTGGGAGTCTTGGTTTCCAGAGTTTTCTCTTTTCTGGAAGTTTCTTTGTCCTGAACCTTGGAAGTTTCGGGAATTTCCGTGATTTCTTCCTTGGAAATTTTTGTTTCCAGTATGGAAGCGTTGTCCATACTGTTCCTGTAATTTCTTGTTTTCTAGCTGAAGCTTTTCCACTTTTCTTTCTAAGTGCTCAAGACGAGAGTTTTTCTCTTCATCACAGATCTTTTGCAAGACGTTGATACTTTCCTCGGTGTCTTCTTTCTGGATTTCTTCCAGAGTCTCCGCTCTTTCTACGGCCTTGGAAAGTAGGCGGAAAGTTTCACCTTCTTTCATTTTCATTCTGATGTCATTTGGTAGACCTTGTATAAAACGATTGATCGAAAGTTCTTCTCTCGCCGATGCCAAGATTGTTGGGTGGGCAATCTTGCTCAAATCGGATACGCGTTTACCAAAGGCATAGACAGATTCACTCTCTTTTTTCTTGAGAGTTGCAAAGGAGTTCAACGCCTTGTTTTTGTTTTCTGGTCTTACCAGGATTTGGCTTAATTTCTCCAAAGCTCTCTTTGTATCTTTTTTCTCTGTTTCGTCCAGAGTGTAATGCTTCTCAGCTGCTTTTCCAGTGAGGAGTCTTGGTAGCACAAGTGCACTCAAAGTTTTCCCAAGTTGAAGGTTATTAGCTTCGCGGGTATATTTCAACGCCCACTGTGAGAAAAACTCATTCGGATTTTCACCCGAATATTTAGGCATTACTGAAGTCATTGCTTCAGTTGCGCATTTTATTTCCTTAAATGTAGGAGTGTTTTTCTGTTCTTCAGTCATTTGGACTGGGTCAATAGCTGCAAACGAATAGGACGATCCACTGCGTAATTGCATTGTGCTATCACTTACAGGTCTCGATATTTATACGAAGCTTTTCTGACGTCAATCGTTATCAGTTTGCTTCTACAGCTCCGGTTTTCTCCCGTTAATATTATCATTGCTCGACTTTTCGGCGCCGATTTTATTACCTGACGTATCACGTATTCGCATAAACAATTTTTCACCTGATGATGAAATGAATTGTTACTTTTACGATCTGATACTGTACGGGTTTTTACCGTGACCTTCTCACGAGGATTTTTCCTCTGACTGGAAGAAAAGATTTTCATGTTTGTGGTTGTTTACTCTTTCTTCAGAGATTTTCCATTCGAATGTCAGCGTTCGAAAATGATTTTTACTGTCTTGTTTTCATGGAAACATTGACTGTTTTAAACCTTCTGGACGAATGTGTGGATCATTCACATTTTCCATTTGATTTCTGGAGTGGGCTCTCCTTTCTAACAGGTGGACGGTCAATAAGTCTTTGGGTATAGACCACTCGACGGCTGGTAGACCAGGGCTGGTTGGCCGAGGTATCACCTGTCTCCAGATTTCACGGTTTTCTGTATGAGACTTCCGAGTTATCCCTCGGGAATTCAAAATCAGAGAAGATCATTCTCCGACCCAGTTTACGAGAGTACATCAAAACTCTTCTCCTGGTTAACAAGACTTTCAAGGTTTCTCATACAGCCAGTCAAAAAATAGACGACGTCGTCGGAACAAAATTGTGATTTTGGTCGACCATTTGAATGAATGTGAACTGTTTTTTCTGCAGAAAATTAACTGACTTTTCGAAGGAAAATGACATTCATGTCTAGAATTTTGAGAGATTTTATTTTATTAATTTTTCATCACTTTTCTGATTATTCCATCGGAATTTTCAGTTCTCGTCTTCTTGCGACGCGAATTACACCTTGAAAAGTTCTTTTTCAAGACGAAGGTGACCTCCATGTAATATAAAAACATGAAGGGATGTTTAAGATGATGGTTTGGGTAGCGGTTATCAGTTATTTATCTCTCTTTATCTAGTATGTATATGTCTATATGATTTCCTCTGTACACAAGGAACTCATATGACATCGAATGTCTTAACAACTATGATCCTTATAATATAACTTTATTTAATTCAATACGAATAAACTCTTCTTTCGAGTGAAGTTATCAGGTACGTCTCTTATGGGAGACGACCCCCTTATCAGTGGACATGCTACTTATTTATACTTTGCTGTCAGGCGCCACCATTCTGACTTACGTCATAGTGACCCCCGACAAGATAAAGTTCCGATTCAGGCATGCGACCAGTTCTGATTCGTCCAGAGTTCTAATTTGGAGTAGCACCAAATTTTTTGATTTTCCATTGAAAAAATAAATATTCAGACATTCAAGTGATCGCATTCTTCGGTGTCGACATCATGAGGTCTTTTCTACTGTCTCAATGGCTTTTCCTGGCGCTTCTTCTTCTGGCTCATGAGATCGGAGCCGGTAAGAGGGCGGAGCTTAATTTTGATGTTGTCATTAGATTCAGCGTCTTTGAAAACCCCTGGGAGACATTTTTCAGGAGAATTGGACAGTTGGAGGCCACGCCCACTTTTTGCAATTTCACCGCATGATTTTTTACTTAATCTTCAAAAAGTTGAATTGTTATTTTCTATCATGCTCTTTTCATTCACCGACCTGTTTCAAAAGTACTAGAAGAACCATGCCTCAAAATTGCAAAACGTGGGCGAAGCCTAAAACCCTAAAGTCAACCAATCGCCCTGAAAGTTGACGCCCCGGGGTTTTCAGGCATTTCAATTCTGGAAATCGAAACAATTTTTATTCCAGACAAAGGCAAACCCCCGCCGCCAAATCCTAAAGATACAAAGACAGGTGAAAAAGGAGATGAAGTACCACCGGCAGACGGTAAACCTACAGGTAAGAACACGCCGCAAGTTTGCAAAAATTGGGCGGAGTCTAACATTCACAATGTGCAGCTATAGATCTAAAACCAATTTTCGAGCCATTTTTTTACTTTTGAAAGTTAAAAAAACCGCGCCGCAAACTTGCAAGAAATGGGCGGAGTCTGAAATTTCAAAATCTTCCGATCGCCCTGAAATTTGATTTTTCCGGGTTTTCAAGTATTCTAATTCCGAAAATGTTTTCCAGGCAAACCCGACAGCGGCAACCCACCAAAAGTTGTAAATCCATCTGGACCAAGTGGAGGAGGTTCAACAGGCGAAAAACCTTCAGGTAATCATTTAACTGCGCCGCAGAGTTGCATGAAGTGGGCGGAGCCAGGAATACATTCTGATAATCAAACATTATAGGCGATCCCAAGAGACCTGGAGACAAGGCACCATCATCAGGCGACAAACCCAAAGGTAAGCTTCCTTAATATCGTTTTCATCGGAATTTGGATATCCGCGCCGCAAACTTGCGAGAAGTGGGCGGAGCTTGAATTCTGCAGAGATGTCCAGTTACCTAGCATGCTACTTTCAGGAAAACCCAATCCACCTGGAGACAAACAAACTGGAACTGGCGGAGCAGCTCCACCTCCAAAAGACGGCGACCCTAAAGGTGAGCTGAAGATATTAATATCTTTTTCAGCGTCCCAGATTTCCTTTTTCGACATTCCTAGCATGATTTTGAAATTTCGGAAAAATCGCGCCGCAAAATTGCAAAAATTGGGCGTGGCTTGAAATTCCAAAACTGTCCAATTGCTATGAAAATTGGCAATCCGGGGTTCTGAACTGCGCTAATTTTGATAAGAGTATCCATTTTGTCATTGCAGATAAACCTCCGAATCCCCCAAAAAAACCCGATGGATCAAAAGGACAAAGAGGAAATCCAGGTACAGTAATCTAGAAGCGTCCATCTTTTTTGCCTCTCGATATACCCCTAGACATCAATAGCTCAACTTTGAAGTTTTGGAAAAACTGCGCCGCAAAATTGCAAAATGTGGGCGGGGCCTATAAAAGTGTGTTTGTACCCGGATTATTGATATTTCTTTTCAGGCAAACTTAACCCATCTGGTGGCAAGCAAAGTGGATCGGGTGCCGCAGCCTCAACGGACGGGAAATCTACAGGTTAGCTTTTTTTTCATAGTGAAAACCATGCCGAAAACTTGCAAAATGTGGGCGGAGCTTGGACTTTTCATGGAAATTTTGAGAACTTTAAATTTTTCAGCCAATCCAGCGACCGGTGTGGTGACACCTGAAAGCAAGGCGACAGGAGACGGGGATGCGTCACCAGACGAAAAATCTACAGGTAATCTTTCTTTCCTTTGCAAATGGCGCATTTGAATTCCGCGCCGCAGACTTGCAAATAGTGGGCGGGGTTAGCTTTTTTTGTTACTTTATTTGAAAAGACGGCCTCAATTTGAGTTGAGCCTCCGTGTACCGAATTCGAATTATTGGCAAAAACCGCGCCGCAAGCTGGCAGAAAGTGGGCGGAGCTTAAATTTTCTTTGAAAATTTCGAAAATGTTTTCAGCCAAACCAGCAACTGGTGTGGTCACACCTGATACCAAGCCAGCAGGAGACGGATCACCGCCAACAGACGATAAACCTACAGGTAAGATTTCTCTTCCGTACTGAAAACCATGCCGCAGACTTGCAATAAAGTGGGCGGAGCCAGATTATTGTTCTGAAAATCTTGATTTTTCTAATTTTTCTGAAACTGAAAATTCAAAAATTTCAGCCAAACCCGAGGATGGTGATCCAGCTGGAACTGGAGGTGGAGCAGGTGGAGCAGGCGACAAAAATACAGGTAAATTTTTTTAAACTAAAAAAAATTATTTAATTCACAGTGTTCAAAATTTTGAAAAAAAAACCGCGCCGCAAACTTGCAAAAAAAGGGGCGGGGCCAAAACCTCCAAAACTGTCCGATTGATCTGAAAATTGATAAATGGGGGTTTCCAATCGTGCTCTTTTCAAAAATTGCGTTTATTTTTCATTTCAGACAAAACTGGAAGCACCCCGGCAAAACCCGTCAACGGAGATGGATCGTCTGGAAGTGGAGGGCAAGATGATAAGCCTACGACAGGTATCATTTTGAAAATATTTACATCTTTTTCTGCGTCCCAGCTTACCCTAATTTGGTCTCTCCTAGCTCGCTTTTGAATTTTCGGAAAAACCGCGCCGCAAACTTGGAAAAAATGGGCGTGGCTTGAAATTTCAAAGTTGTCCGATTGCCATGAAAATTGATATCACGGGATTTTCAAATTTTCTGATTCTTATGAAGGACTCTATTTTTTCATTTCAGAGAAAGCTGAAGTTCCCACTAAGAAGCCCGATGGATCACCATCACAACAAGGAGGAGATCCAGGTACAGTTATCTAGATGCTCCCATCTTTTTCGCCGTCTTGAAGCACCTCTAGATATCAGTTTTGACATCGATAACTCAAATTTGAAATTTGGGAAAAACTGCGCCGCAAAATTGCAATAAGTGGGCGGAGCTTAAAATCTCAAAGTTGCCCGATTGCCCTGAAAATTGTTATCCCGAGGTTTTCAATCATGCTGAATCCATTTCTGCATTTCATAATAAACCACGCCCATTTTCTAGGAACTGTTTTTCAGTTACCCCAGTTAAGCCATCTGATGGAGAAAAGGATAAGGAAAAAAAGTCGACTACTGTAGATCCAGAAAAAAATGAGACTACGAAAAAACCAGAAATTTCTGACAAAGGTTTGTAATCATTTTGATCAAATTTTTCTTGAGAAACCGCGCCGCGAACTTGCAAAAAGTGGGCGGAGTCTCCGAGCTTTCGAAAAATGCCTTTTCTAATTGAGCTCATTTTCCAGAAACTACAGTAGATCCGAATTCAAACCCAAAGCCCGACGATTCTGATAAGTCAACAACTGTAGAAGTGCCTACAGTAGACCCGAAGACTCAAGGAGATCCTAAAGATCCCAAGACTACTGTAGATGATGGTCAAGGGGGCGGAGATGCCCCGACTACAGTAGACCAGGGTACTGTAGTTGATCCCAAGTCAACGACATTGGATCCAAAGCTGCCACCACCTGCAGACACTAAAACGGATAAACCACCGAATCAAGATCCAGGATCATCTACAGTAATCCCTATTGTAACTCCGAAAGCTCCAGAAGTAGCGCTTCCTGAGGATCCAGGTAATTTTTTATGAAAAGTTCTAACATTTTGTTCAAAACCATTTGAAAGCGAGAAAATTACCGTAATCCAGCCAATTTCCACTCGAGACCCATGACACCCAGATTTTCGAAATTAACTCGTCAAGACCTTTCACATGAATATAATCATGACTAGACTCCGGCCATTTTGAAATTTGGGTCAGAGACGCAGGCACTCTCGTTTCTCTGCACTCTAACCTAACCAAAATGTTCAAAGTGAGCGGGGTCTAGCCATGATTATACTCTTCTGAAAGCTCTTGACGAGCTGGATTCAAAAATCCGAGTTTCAAGAAATTTTTTTTTTGGAAAATTGAGAAAAATTGTTTCCAGAAACCTCACCAAAACCTGATGATACCCCAACTGTTGCTCCACCTGGCAAACCAGAGAAAACAACTGAAAAAGGTTCTGATTTGCCTACTGCTGCTCCAGGATCAGGACCTGAACCAGAGACTACTGTAGTTCCACCGGGCAACCCGATTGTTACACCAAAGAATCCAGAATCTTCAGACGAGTCAACTACAGTAGGAAAAGGACCTGAGCCTGAGACTACTGTAGGCGTTCCAGTTGGACCGAAAGCCACAACGAAGGATCCGAAAGCTCCAGGTGAGTTTTCAGGAGAACCAGTGTAAAACTAGCAACGTTGCTAAATCTACCGTAACCCGACTGATTTCCACTCGAGACCCATGTAACCTGCGCTTCCAAATCCAGCCTTTTTTGAATGAGTATAGCTACAACTAAGCTCCGCACACTTTGAAATTTCCAGTTAGAGTGCAGAGAAACGAGAGTGCATGCGTCTCTAACCTATAACTCAAAATGGGCGGAGCCTAGTCATGATTATACTCATTTGAAAGGTCTCGGTAAGCTGACTCAGGAAATCTAGCCTGTATGGGCTTCAAATCGTAATTTACCGGGCTACGATAGGCTGTCAAAAATTTGAAATACAAAAAAAAATTTTCAGCTCCAGCCACCACACATGTTCCATTGAAGCCAAATCCGAATCCTCCGGCACCACAACCAAGTAATTTTTCTCTCTTTTTTTCTTTTTTTTTCTGTATTTCTAGTTTCTATCTTGTTTCATTTCCAGCTTCTCCACCACCAAAACAAGCTCCAGAAGATGCCACTGATCATATTCCTGATTTGGAGCCAACTTCTCAAAGACCACGTGCGGAGCCATTAAAAGACGAGAAGTCTGCTCAGCAAAAGGAGAAGGAATTTAAGTGAGTTGTTAATGGGAAAATTGGAATCGGGACCCTTGAAAACCCCGGGGAGGCCAGTTTTAGATCGCTAGCTCAATTTTGAATTTTTTATGGAAAAAACTGTGCGGCGAAATTGCAAAAAGTGGGCGGAGCCTGCTTCATCCAAACTGTCCAATCCTTTCCCTTGTCCATTCTTGGAATTCCGAGTCTAGTGCTTCTTTAGTGCGGAATTTTTCGAAATTAGCACATTTCAAAAACCATGCCGCAAAATTACAAAAAGGGGGCGGAGCTAAAATTTTTCGAAGGTTGAACAGCTTTGATATTTTATGTGCACCTAGCATAGTTAGAGTTGAACTCCTAATTCACATTAAATCTTCAAAATTTCAAATTTCAAAAAAAAAATGTCGCGAAATTGCAAAAAGGGGGCGGAGCCTAAAAAATTGAAACCTACTCTCATCGTACAAATCTTCTCTTTTTGATTCTTACCGCTATGCACAGACCATATCAGCGGAAAAAATCCCCCTGAAGCACTAATTTTGAAAACCATGCCGCAAAGTTGCGAAAAGTGGGCGGAGTCTAAAATTCCAAGCTTCTCCAATCGCTCTTAAAGGGGGAGGGAAGTATTCGAAAAATTAATAATGTTTTTATATGAATTGTCGCAGAATTTTGGGCAGAAGAACTTTCCAGTTGAACGTCCGGTCTGAAAATGCCTCTGAAGGCAGATATAGGCTCTCGAAAAAGTAATTTTAGTACTGACTCTGTGCTCTTTTTCTCCTTATTCCAAATGAAAAAAGTTTCACTGTGCTCGAAATTAGCATTCACGCTATTATTTCAGTAATTCTACTATTTTCACGAGCACAGTGAAACTTTTTTCATTTGGAATAAGGAGAAAAAGAGCACAGAGTCAGTACTAAAATTACTTTTTCGAGAGCCTATATCTGCCTTCAGAGGCATTTTCAGACCGGACGTTCAACTGGAAAGTTCTTCTGCCCAAAAAAAATCCTGAAATCAAAAATCATAACCACTTTTTTCCAGAAACAAAGTGTTTGCCTACGAATTGGGAAGCTGTTCCATACTGATTGTGGCCAGTGTTGCCGCCTACGTTGCCGCTTTTATGGCGTATGATTATGCGAAGAATGTCACAAAGTTGATTAAGGGTCCCGGAAAGAAATTGAAGAAACGATAACTCTTTTTGTGGACAATTTTTCTTGCGAATAAAACTTTTTATTTGAAGTTGTTATTTTCATTTAAAAAAAAAGCTACCGTAATCCGGAGAATTTCCACTCAAGACCCATGAAACCCAGATTTTTGAATTCAGCTTGCCGAGAGCTTTCATTTGAGTATAGTCATGAATAGGCTCCGCCCACTTCGAACTTCGGGGCAGAGACGCAGGTACTCTCGTTTCTCTCTACTCTAACCGGAAATTTCAAATTGTGGGGAGTCAAGTCTTGGTTACCGTAAAAACTGTATTAGTAGTGCCCCTTTAGTAGTAGTGCCCCTCAAATAGTGGTGCCCTCCGGAGGAAGAGGTTGAAAAATAGTGGTGCCCCTCAATTAATAGTGCCCCTTCAATAGTGGTGCCCCATTATGGAAATGATATTTTTCAAATTTTCGACTCGCTGACTGAAAATTCACGAATATTAGACTGAAAACTGTCCTAAACTTGAAAAATGTTGGTGAAAACTGGAGAACAGAATACATTTTCGCTGTCATTCCCGTCATTTTTCTTGAAAATCGTCAAGAAAAAACATCTCAAAATTTGGAGGAAAAAGTGCTCGAAAAATAATGGTGCCCCTCCAGTAGTAGTGCCCCTCTAATAGTAGTGCCCTCCGGAGGAAGAGGTTGAAAAATAGTGGTGCATGCACTACTAATTCAGTTTATACGGTATATTTGTATGAAAGACATTGTCAAGTTCAATTCAGAAATCTGGATTCCTTAATTTATTTAAACTCTGGGCTAGAGCGCAGAGAAACGAGAGTGCCTGCGTCTCTAGCCCGAAACTCAAAATGGGCGCAGCCTAGTCATGATTATATTCTTTTTGAAGCTCTCGGCGAGCTAGTTATAATAATTTAGATTCTATGAATCTCGAGTGGAAATTATCTGGGTTACGGTAGTTTTTATTATATTAAATGTTTTCTTTTTTTCTGCAATTAAAGCATTTTGAAACTTCCAATTGCAACTGATAACGTGTGAAACAAGCTTCATGTACACGCTCTCTTCGATGATAGAATATCGAAAAATCAGGTGATAAGAAAACGGAGGAGACCAACCTTTGGCCCGTTTTCCCTATTCATTTTTAATGCTTCTAGATAAGACTTTTGACTCAATTTTCATCTTTTTTTTTGCCTAAACTATATTTTTAGTTTTTTTTCAGTCAAAAAAATGATGCTCAAAGTGCTTGGGCTCTTCCTGATTTTGGGTCTTGCAACGGCCGACAAGTGCTCAGATTGTTTGGCGCAAGGAAAACAGTGAGTGGGCGGGGTTTATGGTCCGCAATTTTGCGTCATGGTGAACTTGCCATTCTAATTGCCGACAGTCAGAAAAAAAACAGCTTTTTTGACAATATTTTGAAAAAATGTCGTCAAAAAAGTGCAAACTTTGCATGTTCACCGTGACGCCGAATTGCGGACTGGACTAAATAGATGAAAAAAGTTCCCTTATTTTCATTGGAGCGAGATTGCATAGCCCGACCCCTGTGACCCTTTTTTGAATTTTCGTGCATTGTGTCGTAAGATATGGTGCATACACTAATTTTGAAATTTTCAAGTAGCTACCGTACTCACAAAGCAGCCGTATGTAGATTTACGGACTCTTTTTGAAAAAATCTTTTTCAGCTGGTGCGTTACAGTCAATGCATGTGGCTTTACACCATGCGTCACCACAATCACGGTGGGTGTTTTAGTTTTTTGCCGCCAAATTTAAATTTTTTTCAGAAAGCCCTCAATTGTCCTGAACTTCCGGACAAGGCTCATGCTTATAACGATGATTTCATCCGGAATAAGGTTTTTATCACTCATTCAGCTGCTTATAATATGGACCCCCAGAAGTGTTTTACGTGAGTTTTCATACTCTTCTTTGGATTCAGAAGGGTCAAAAATCCCCGGGTTCCCATTTTCGAAGACTTGTTAAGTTTCGGAAAAACCGTGCCGCAATATTGCAAAAAAACGGCGGAGCCAAAATTTCTTGTTTTTGCATCATTTTTGAATTCAGAATGTTCGAAAACCTTTAGAGACCTATTTTCAAGACGCTGCCTTTATTTTTGAACAATTGGAGAAACCGTGCCGCAAATTTGCGAAATGGGGCGGAGCCTATTTTTCCAAAGTGGTCGGATTGTCCTGAAAATTGATTTCACGGGGGTTTCAAGTGTGTAGATTCTGAATCTGTCATAGTTTTTTGAAAAAAATTCAGCAAAACTTTCAGAAAAAAAATAAATTACAGAAGCAAAATGCCCACGATGAAAGTGTCAAAGACGGTGAATGTCAATTGTGATCGATATGGACCAAGTAATATTTTTCCTATTTTTTTTCAAATCATCTTGAGTTTTTCCAGAAGCCATGTGCTTTGGCTTCACCGCTGTGGACACCACTCAAAGAGTTATTGCTCTGACCTTCCGTGGAACTGAAGGAGGCACACAGTTGACAGAGGAGATACTGGATTTCTTCCAGTGAGTTTAAAAATTCAATTATGAGATATCAGGTGAAAAAGTTGGAAAAAAATGAGCCAAAACCCATAAAAACGCTGAAAACTAACAAAGTTACAAAAAATCTGAAAACCCACAGTAACCCGGTCAACTTCCATTCGAGACCCATAAACTCTTGATTTTTAGATACAGCTCGTCAAGACTTTTTGAAAGAGTATAATCATGACTAGGCTCCGCCCAATTTGAAATTAGGGTCAGAGACGCAAGCACTCTCGTTTCCCTGACTCTGACAAAATTTCAAAAAAGTTCTGAACCTTGATTTTTGGATTCAGCGTCGAGACCTTCCAAAAGAGTGTAATCATGACTAGGCTCCTCCCTGCTTCTAAAAATCTGGGCTCCATGGGTCTCGAGTGAAAATTGACTGGGTTACGATACAATTTAGTTTTAAAAGAGAAAGTTCAGTCTAATAACCTTGTTAGTTTTCAACGTTTTCAGATGGTTTTTTGATTCAAAACTTTTTTTTTGAGAGCTATATCAGTTAAAGTGTATACTACAAACCCAAAAAAATTTCAGTGGAAAAAAAGCGTTCTTCGACTCGGGAAGTGTGTTCGAGTACTTCTACGATGCCTTCCTTTTCCAATGGAATGGAGGTCTTCAACAAGATCTTCGTAATCTCAAATACAAATATCCAGACTATGAAGTATGGGTAACTGGACACTCAATGGGCGGAGCCATTGCCTCCATCGCAGCTTCTTACCTGGTGAAAACTGGCCTTTATACTGCTGATAGAATCAAATTGGTTACTTTGGGACAACCTAGAACTGGGGATTATGCATTTGCCACGTGGCACGATGCCACGTTCCCCTACTCTTTTAGAATTGTTCATCATCGAGATATTGCTGCTCATATTCCACCAATGGAGGGACAAGATGAACTTTTCCATCATCGTACTGAAGTTTGGTGGGTTACTTTTTTTTGAAAATATTTTGGGGTTAATGAAATCTGAAATTTCGAATTCAGCTCGTCGAGAGCTTTGAAATGAGTATAATCATGACTAGACTCCTCCCATTTTGAGAATTGGGTTAGAGACGCAGGCACTCTCGCTTCTCTGACTCTGACCGGGAATTTCAAAGTGGGCGGAGTCTGGTCATGATTATACTCATTTGAAAGCTCACAGCGAGCTGAGTTTGAAAATCAAGGCTTCATGTGTCTCGAGCTGTTATTCCGAGCTGAAAGCCAGCAAAAACCTACAGTATCCCAGTCAATTTCCACTCGAGACCCATAAATCCGAGTAATTCAGAGTCAGCTCGTCGAGACTTTTCAAATGAGTATAATCATGACTAGACTCCGCCCATTCTCAAATTTCCGGGGGTCTATGCGCCTTTAAGAGCAACTATCTCTATGACGGAGACTTCTACTGGCACAAAAACAAAAAGTTGTTTTGATCCAAATAACTTTCAGATAGTATATATCCATAGGTCAAGTGTTTTCAAAAAATCCTACCGTCAGTTCCCTGTGACGTCATCACCCTGAGATAAAGCTTGAAGTTGCATTTTCAGTGGAAAATATAGATTTTTTTTCAACTTTGAGATAACTTTCTGAAATTTCTAGGGTAACATTTGGTAGGTTTGGAGCATATGCACAACAATTTTCAGCCAGCTACAACTACCGGAAACATGTTTTTCTGAAAAATTTTAACGTTTTTTCTATTTTTCTCAAAAAATTTTTACAGATTGGGTAGTCAAAAATAATCTCATCAGATTGCCCATCAAATTTGCTACAAAAAAGTCTCTTGGACCATACCAAAATTCAAGGACAGTTTTTTGCTATTCGCGATTTTCCAAAAAACAGATAAGGGCCCCCCCTTATGAAAATTTTTTTTGGAAAAAAATCAAAAATTTTTTTTTCTTCGAAAACTTGATTTTCTTGAAGATTCAACATCAAAAAGCTGTCTCACAATGTTTGAGGCCTCAATTCCAACTTTTAGCCGAATTGGAGTTCAATCTGACGAATCGTTCAAAAGTGAGTAGGAAAGTCCATTGATTTTAGGTTACGAACTCCAATTCGGCTAAAAGTTGGAATTGAGGCCTCAAACATTGTGAGACAGCTTTTTGATGTTGAATCTTCAAGGAAATCAAGTTTTCGAAAAAAAAAATTTTTTTGATTTTTTTCCAAAAAAAATTTTCATAAGGGGGGACCCTTATCTGTTTTTTGGAAAATCGCGAATAGCAAAAAACTGTCCTTGAATTTTGGTATGGTCCAAGAGACTTTTTTGTAGCAAATTTGATGGGCAATCTGATGAGATTATTTTTGACTACCCAATCTGTAGAAATTTTTTGAGAAAAATTGAAAAAACGTTAAAATGTTTCAGAAAAACATGTTTCCGGTAGTTGTAGCTGGCTGAAAATTGTTGTGCATATGCTCCAAACCTACCAAATGTTACCCTAGAAATTTCAGAAAGTTATCTCAAAGTTGAAAAAAAATCTATATTTTCCACTGAAAATGCAACTTCAAGCTTTATCTCAGGGTGATGACGTCACATGGACTTGGGAGTACCTTTTTTGGGAATCATTTACCTATGGGTATATAATATCAAACAATCATTTAGATCGGAATAAGTTTTTGTTTTTGTGCCAAGGCCTAGCGCAAAAAGTCTCGTTCTTAGAGATTGCTCCTCTTAAAGTAAGCTACAGTAATCTTCGTGGCGAGACCCTACTTGAGTCAAACCTAGTCATGATTATAGTCTTTTTGAAGGTCTTGATGAGCTGAATTCAAAAATCTTGGTTTAATCGGTGTTGGATGAAAATTGCTTTAAAAAATTCAAAAATGTGAGAATATTTCCAGGTACAACAACAACATGACCGTCGGTGAGCCCTATACTCTTTGTGCTGAAGCTGATGGTCTCTACTGTAGTGCCCGTCAATTGGATACCAGTGCCGAAGACCATGTCTGGTATTTTGGAATTAATTTTGTCGATTGGGGAGCTGCTGGATGTCCATAAGTTATGATTTTATATGCACTGATTTTTTGAATAAATTTCTTCTGATTTTTCGATTTTGAGACTCGATGTTTTGAGAAAAACTACCGTAACCTTTTGAATTTCCATCTGAGACTCATGAAATCTGAATGTTCCGTATCAGCTTGATGAGAAATGAGTATAATCATGACTATTCTAGCTCAATTTTGAAATTTGGTCAGAATCAGAGAAACGAGAGTGTCTGCGTCTCTGACCCGAAATTTCAAAGTGGGCGGAGCCTACCCATGATTATACTCATTTGAAAGGTCTTGAAAAGCTGATTTCAAAAATTTCAGTGTTGGAGTTTCTAGGCCATCATTTGGGAAGTTAGGCCACCAACTTTGTTTTAAGGAAAGCAGGTTCCATTGCCGGAAGAGTAACCATCTGCTCACGTTGAAGCAATCTCGCTCTATTGCACATTTTCTGTGACGTCTTCTGGGAAAACTTTTGCAAACTCGCTCCATTGCACACATATCCGCTCCCCATCTGCTCACGCGGTAATCCCCACACATTCATAATTATTGTTTTTTTTTCTTTTTTCTGACCTAGAAATGTCCGTTTCTTGCAAATTTCCTCTTTTAAAACTTCCATTTTTATGCATTGAAAATGTACTAGTAAACACAGGATTTTTTGAATTGTAAGTCGAAATTTCAAAAATTCTTAATTTTATTTTTTTTAAATTTCAGAATAAACTTGTCATTTGTCTCCAAGAAATCCTATAAATTAGTGAAACAGTGTCAGTTAAAAAATCAGCTAAAAGAAATGGGATTTTTCATGGATAAGAATAAAATTGAAATGGTTTTTGTTCTAATGAAATATCATATGCTTGGATCATGGCAATTCAATTTAGAAGGAGATATGTGGAAAGAAAAACCTTTGACTATGAAGAATGAGAAAAAGGAAGAATTGGAATTTGATTGGTAAGTATTTTTTGTGGGTGATACCCCAAATTAGCAGACTTGTCACGGGCCGGGCCGGGCTTTTTTCGGAAGATTCACCGGCCCGGCCCGGCCCGGCCCGGTCGGCCCGGGGTTCAAGGCAAAACATGTTTTTTTCAAGTTTTTTTTTGAAAAATTTTTTTTCGCGGTTTTTTTCCAGTTTTTTGGCCTATGTTTTCAGGGAGGCATTTCTGATCTATTTTTGAGTAAAAAGACCCAGGAAAAGCTTCGAAATAGGGCTGAAATCGGGAAAAACGTGCTTCAAAATTCAAAAATTTTCAAACCCGGGCCGACCGGGCCGGGCCGAGCCGGAGAATTTTTCATCGGCCCGGCCCGGCCCGGGTTTTGACAAGTCTGCAAATTAGAACTCTGGACGAACCAGAACTGGTCGAATAAGAACTGTACCTTACCAGAACTGCTTTGCCGCAATGACCTGCAAGTAATGAAAAGTGCCCAAATACGTGCATTTGAAAAGTTCTTATCCGGAGCAGTTCTTAAGAGGTCGGTTCTTATAAGGGTCAGTTCTCGTTCGCCGAGTTCTTATCCAACCAGTTGTGATTCGTGCAGTTCTGATTAGAGGTAGCGAATTAGCAGGGCTTCCGAAAATTTGGAAAAAAAACCCGGAAAAAACGTAAAATTTTTCGGAATTCAAAAATTTTCCGAAAAGCGACAGTTAAATTTCGACCCGACAATCAAAATTTCTAAAAAAAAATTTTCCAGAAAAATTAGAATTTTCTCATCAAAAGCGGAAATTTATTGATGAAGTTGGTCCGGAAATTTCCAGAGAACCAGACTTGTCCAAACTCAGGGCCGGGTCGGTGGACAATTTCTCCATCGGCCAGGCCCGGCCCGCGACAAGTCTGCAAAGAACTGCCCGGATATGAACTGACACTACTTTGCTGCAATGGCCTGCAAGCAGTGAAAAGTGCCCAAATACGATCATTTGAAAAGTTCTTATCCGGGGCAGTTCTTAAACGGTCGGTTCTTATAATGGTCAGTTCTGATTCGTCGAGTTCAGAATCGACCAGTTCTGATTATGGGTTAGCACCAGTTTTTTTGGACAGAAAAATAAAAATTTTAAATTCCCAAATTTTTGTAGGTTGACCACCAAAACGTACCCAATAATTCATGCTGAAGACCCTGTACAATCTGTCAAAAACTCCATTTCTTACTTCACGAATCTCTTCAATTTCTCAATGACCACACTGGTTTTGAATCCAGATGACATTCCTTATAAAATTGATTCATTATTTGGGAAAAGCCGATTTGAACGAGTCAAAATCGAAGGAAAACAAGCGGTTAAAAATGAAGATTTGATGGAAATTATGAAGAAATGTTCTGGAACTCTTTTTCTAACTATTCCGATAAATTCAGAATTCATTTTTGAAGCAAATCATCTTGAAGCATCCATTTTTTATTTGGAAAATGATTCAGGGGAATGGTTAACCCGTGACACTTTATTCAATTGCAATTCATCCATAATTAAATCCTCTGGATGTCTTTTTTCAAATTTAAAATCCAAGGATTTTTTGGACTTTGTTAATCGATGGTATCAATCAACGAATACAAGATTCCAGCTTTTGATGTTGAGATGGTCCAATGGTCATGGGGATTTGGATCAAGAAATATTGGATGGTTTTGATCTACAAGAGTATGACGAGAAGAGAAGACATCGATATATACCGTAAGTTGTTTTATGCAGGTTCTGGGACATTTCGAAACCGGACGTTTTGAAACCGCTGAGAAAGTCGTGAAAAAAACTCGGATAATGGGGAGATTTTGAAAAAAAATTTAAAATAAAAATGTAAAATTTCTGTGAAGACACCAAATGTTGAATTGAAAATAAATATCGAGAATAATACGATATTATTGATAAAAATCTTTAAAAAAATCAGTTTAAGAAAATTTCTCAAAATAAGTTTATTTCACGGTTTCGAAGCGTCTGGTTTTGAAATGTCCGGAGACCTTATTCATAATCAACCTGTAATAGAGGGACGTGTCCTTCTATTCAGGTTGTTTTTGCGTCCTTTTTATTAGAGGATGCCCTTCTATTAGAAATTTTTCAAGCAAAAAAATTTTTAGTGTTTGAAAAAACTGTTGTTAATTTCTTCGCCAAAATTCCCGAAAAAACGGAATTTCTTTTTGAATAAACCGATTTAAAAAAATGGGACGATGTTCTTCTATTAGAGGTGCTTTTCTATTAGAGGTGCCTTTCTATTACACAAAATACAGTATCAACTTTTTCCAGAACATCAAAATACCATAAGATTGATGGTTCCTCAGGACGTGACTTTCAACGGGAGGATGGATTATGGGCGACAATTATGTGGGATCGACCTGGAACTTTAATTTTTTATGTTTGGCATGAATTGATCCCGAATCTTGAATCACACCATATTCGTTTATAATTCATTTGTTGTTTAACTTTTTCATACTTCTCGAATCGCGAAAAGTGGGAGGACCTTTTTCAATTAAAAATTGTACTGGATTGATCTGTGCTCATTTTCAGTCACATTTTAAGGTTCAGCTTTCAGCTCAAGGCCTTCAAAATGAGTATAATCATGAATAGGTTTGGTTCAAATTGGGTCTCGCCACGAAGTGTTGCTGTAAATTGGTTTAAAGGCGCATCAAGTTTCAAAATGGGAGGAGCCTACCCATGAGTATACTCATTGAAAAGGTCTTGATGGGCTGAGTTCGAAAATTTTATTGTTGGAGTTTCTAGGCCATCATGTGGGAAGTTATCCCACCAATTTCCTTTTTTAGAAAAGCAGGTGTTCTAACCCTTCTGGGAAGGGTAGCCATCTGCTCACATTGAAGCAATCTCGCTCTATTGCACACTTTTCAAAAAACAATTGATCAACTTGGTTGCAATCCTAAAAAAAATCGAATAATTCAAAATGAACTTTTCCTTGCTAAAACTACCATATCTATGTCAAAAGTGTATTTTATTAAACCTCCAGTTTTTGGATTTGTAAGTTAAAAAAAAAAGTTTTCCGAAATTTCAGAAGTCTATAATTTCCAGCGTGAACTTCTCATTTTCATCTAGAAAATGTCATGAAATAGTGAAATCGATACGAAAATATCCCATACTAGACCTTTATATTATACTATCAAAAGACTCAATGACTATAGAGTTCATTATTAATGACGTATTATGGTATGGTAGTTGGAAATTTAATTTTGGACTAGATTTTCAACAAAAACCACTGGTACAAACTATTTTGGAAACGGTTGTGGAACATGATTGGTAAGTTTTCTTACACTTTTTGAGTCAAATTGGGAAAATTGAAAAAAAAAAACTTTCAAAACTTTCAACCTCATCGTAATCAGTAGCCTCACAGGACCAAAAATTTCGAATTCAGCTCGTCGAGAGCTTTCAAATGAGTATAATCATGCCTAGGCTCCGCCCACTTTGAACTTAGGGCTAGAGACGCAGGCACTCTTGTTTCTCTGCACACTAACCCTGAAAGTGGGCGGAGCCTAGTCATGATTATATTCATTTGAAAGGTCTCAATGGGCTGAATTCGAGAAATTTTAATCTGAGGGTCGCTGGTGAAAATTGGCCGGGTTACTTTCTAAACAGAATTACTGAAAAATTTCAAAACAAGTTCCAAAGTTTTTTGAAATATTTCTCTTTAGCGGAGTGTACTCATTCTTGAAAGTCTCGGCGAAGTGAACTTAAAAAATTAGGTCTCGTGAGTTCTCCGAAATCGCTGTTCCCATACGGTATAGTTCTGATACGGAACAGTTCTAATGCGGGACAGTTCTGAAAAGGCCAAGGTTCTGATACGGGAGAGTGCTGATAAGGAACTGTCCTGACGTGGGATAGTTCTGTAACGACATACCACTTCATTATTAGCCAAAGAGCTCGGACTTGTAGCCCGTATCTCTGCCAATTTCTCTCTGAAATTGTGGGCGGAGCCAATTAAAATGAAAAATATTTATTTCAGGGATTATCATTCTTCGTATCCAACAGTTCTTACTGACAATCCCCAACAATCTGCCAAAAATGGTCTTAACTATTTTCTGGATTTATTCAACTGTCCAATTGGTGCTATTCGTTATTTTCCGAATGATATTCCAGATTCCCTTCGTCATCCGTTTTTATTCGGAAAAACTGAAATTGAAACACTTCATATCGAGGGGGAAAATCCAATGATATCAGGGGAATTATTGGAAATTCTGGAAACCATGAAAATTTCCCAGTCTATTTATCTCGCTATTCCAATTGATTTTCAACTAAATCCAGAGTTGATAAAATCGCAAAAATTATTTCTTTATGAATATTCATGTGATTGGTTCACACGAGATATTCTATTTAATCTAACAATTCCCTCAGAAATTTTCGTCTCTCAATGCTCATTTTCCAAAATAAAATCCCAAGATTTTATGGACTTTTTCAAGAGATGGTATCATTCGAATGACATCAAATTTAAGACACTCTGGTTGAAATGGTATGATTATAATGGAGAATTTAATTTAGAAGATTTGAATTCTTATGAAACATTTGAGTATGATCCTGAAAGAAGAGGACCATGTTTTAAGTGAGTTTTTTTTTATTTCGGTATAGATTTCCTATTCGTCATCCGTAAATTTTCAACATTCGAATGTCTTAAACCTAGTGCATGAACCACCTTTTCAGACCACTTTTTCAGCTCTTCGTCCCTTCAAATTCACCTAAACTTTATTCCAGAGTCCTGATAAGCCACGCCAAGGATTGTTCCAAAGGAATTGATATAATGAGAAGAGACGGACAATGGGCAACTATTCTAAAAACAAATGTATCACTTTATTTTCATGTGTGGCATGAAAAATTTCAAGATGTCAACCGTCGAAAGTTGATAAACGTTTGATAATCTTTTAATTGTTCGTTGAACTGTCTGATCTTACGTTTTCTATTATCAATTTTTTACTATTGTGCTACTCAATGAACATGATAATTATTTAAGAATTTGGGTATGCGATTTTAGAATTTGGGTATGCAATTTTAGAAATTGGGTATGCGATTTTAAAATTTGGGTATGCGATTTTTGAATTTGGGTATAGTCAACGCAAGCGTCTGCATACCCGCTCTATTGCAACCCCGCCCACCTCGTAAAAATAGTTCTCCTTTCGGAGAGAGCGGCCAGACAAGCAGACAATGAGTGTCTGGTCGCCCTCTCCGAAAGGAAAACTATTTTGACGAAGGTGGGCGGGGTTGCAATAGAGCGGGTATGCAGACGCTTGCGTTGACTATATGCGATTTTTAAATTTGGGTATGCGATTTTTGAATTTGGGTATGCGATTTTTGAATTTGGGTATGCGATTTTAAAATTTGGGTATGCGATTTTTGAATTTGGGTATAGTCAACGCAAGCGTCTGCATACCCGCTCTATTGCAACCCCGCCCACCTCGTAAAAATAGTTCTCCTTTCGGAGAGAGCGGCCAGACAAGCAGACAATGAGTGTCTGGTCGCCCTCTCCGAAAGGAAAACTATTTTGACGAAGGTGGGCGGGGTTGCAATAGAGCGGGTATGCAGACGCTTGCGTTGACTATATGCGATTTTTAAATTTGGGTATGCGATTTTTGAATTTGGGTATGCGATTTTTGAATTTGGGTATGCGATTTTAAAATTTGGGTATGCGATTTCAGAATTTGGGTATGTAATTTTCCAATTTGGGTATGCAATTTTTGAATTTGGATGTACTTCTCGAACGCACAAGAGTTGTACTTTGGAGTACCGCCAATTATTCGTATTTCAAAAAAAGTTGAAACTCAGATATCAAAAGTGCATACGGCAAAAAGAATTTATTGATTCAAAGAAAAGATGAAACTTGATTTTCAAATTAATCATTCTTTGGAGAACAAATACAAATTTGCTCCAAGCTATATACAATTAAAGTTCAGAAAAAAATGGAATTCAATCAAAATTGCTCGGTCATGAAGCCTTCGAAGTTGGGGAATCTGTCATGCCAAACATAGAAAACTAGGGATCCAAGTTCTGTTCTCAGAATTGTCGCCCATAATCCATCGTTCCGTTTTATGTCACCTCCACGTGAAGCATCGATCATATGTCCGGGTCTTGATCTGAAAGAAGCTAAGAAGTTTGTTATGAATTTTCTTCAATTTTTGTTAGAAAAAGTTTTGACATGATTCTTTTTAATGGTGCTACCCCTGATCAGAACTAGACGGATCAGAACTACCGCGAATCAGAACTCTGGACGAATCAGAACCGGACGAATCAGAACTGTACCTTATCAGAACTGCCCGGATCAGAACTAACAATTCTTTGCTGCAATGGCGTGCAAGCAGTGAAAAGTGCGCAAAAACGTGCATTTGAAAAGTTCTTATTCGGGGCAGTTCTTAAACGGTCGGTTCTTATAAGGGTCAGATCTGATTCGCCCAGTTCTGATTCGTCCGGTTCTGATTCGTCCAGAGTTCTGATTCGGGGCAGTTATGATTCGTCCAGTTCTGATTAGGGATAGCACCTTTATAATGGACAGGGCTTCAGAAAACTACCGATAAATGTACCGATAAATTGATCGAGAACGGGCGCCAAAACTTAAAAACCTTAAACAATGATGCTTCGCCATTAGTGAACATTCTATAACAGATTTATCGGTTCTTATCGATAATGTTCCAATAATTTACCCGATAAATTTCCCGAATTTTTACCGGTAACATTTTACGACACTGCTTGGTCAACTCACTGCACGTAACGATGTCGCCTATTTTCGTGGTACTTGAAATATCCAAATTCTTCAAAATTGGGCTTTCCATTCAACTTTCCGCGTCTTCCATTCCAAGATAGGATTAATGATTGGAAATTTGTGTCTTTTGAATTACACCATCGAATTACAAAATCTTTAAAATTATTCGAAGTTATATTGGAAAAAAGACAGCCTGACACTCGAATATTGGGAGATTGACAATTAAAAAGAATGTCTCTTGTAAACCAGCTTCCAGATCTTTCTTTCAAATGAAAAAGCTGTTTTGGATGATGGAAGTCGTCGAAAGAGAAATCCGGATGTATGGGAATTTGAAAACCGAGGACCGCCGAAATTTTCGACATTTTTTCAACTATCTCTGACAACTCTTCATTTTTTAACGCTTCCATTCCAAAAACATAAAATTGGTCGAGTTGATAAAATCCGAAAAAGTCGATAAATTTTCTTGAATTTTGAATATTTTCCACTGTTATAGAAACATTTACAATACGCCAACTATGGAATAATTTGAAAAAATATTCAAGTGTTCTTTGAGCAGATTCTTGTGGATCTTCTGTTAAGACGTGGTAGGTTTTTGAGTTGATCCTGAAAAGAAAAAATCTGAAAAATTTCTTAATTTTTTTTGAATTTTTTAAAAATCCTGTATTAGTAGAGCCTCCCAGCTTGCTTCAAAAAAAAATGGAACAATATAAGAGCATGGTCTTTCAATACAGTTTTTACGATAAGTTTTTTGAAACAGAGTTCTGGACCAATTTCAGCAAAGTTTCAGTCATTATTATCGGTCCGAACTTGGCTTTTGACGATTTCCATATGTATGAAAAAAATTTCTTTTTTTTATCCATCTTCTTTTTATTTCGAGAGGACGAGGAGAACTAGGAATCACAGGTGAAATCTTTAGGTCACGTTGTCCTCTCGGACAGTACAGACTACAGGGTGGGTTTCCTAGGCCAGGAGGCCACGGTCATTAAAGGGATATATGTATTTCATACGCTTTTTTTGAACAGTTTTCATGGTTTAGAGCGATTTTCAAGAAAAATCACTCTGAAAATCGTGGCCTCCGTAGAATTTCAAAGCAGGAACAATAATAAATTCAGGTTAGTTTAGTCATACTTGTCACGGGCCGGGCCGATTGAGAAATTTCTACGGCCCGGCCCGGGGTTCAAGGCATAACATGTTTCGCACTTCGAAAATTTTTTTTCGCGGTTTTTCACCTTCTAATTTGGCCTATGTTTTCTAGAATGAAAATTTCATCATTTTTCGAGTATGAAACCCCAGGAAAAGTTTCGAAATTGAACTGAAAGTCGAGAAAAATGAGCTCGAAAAAATGAAAATTCCGGAACCCGGGCCGGGCCGATTTTTGACAAGTATGAGTTTAGTCCTCCTTTAAAAAATAACTAGTGCCTCTAGAAAGTTAGACGGGGTCCGTAAAGTTACAATGAAATCTGAAAAACTTTTTGTTACCGACAGAAAACACTCTAAACTGTTAAAAAACGACGCTTGAAAGTATGGCCGATTCCAGATTGATGGCCTAGAATCCGACAATTAGGCCGCATTTTAAAAAAAAGGACGAACAGTTTTTAAAAACAACCTCGCAAAAAATAAGCGAAATGTGGAATCAGAGTGAAAAATTCTTACCAGTCCTGTTCCATTTCCTTTTTTAGAGTCTTTATAGTGATTGGCTTTTGTTTAGCCATTTCTCCATAATTAATAGCCCAAATGAGGTTAATAGTTGGATACGTAGTTCCTAAATAGATTTGAACTCCCTGTTCGTTTATAGCCACGCCCATTGTTTTCGTTGCATCTCGAAGGGGATTCAGATTCTTCACTAGTCGATTACAGTTTTTGGAAACAAACGAGAGATTTATTCTGGGTAATAATTGGATTAAAAGGGGGACTGAACATGGATTTTTTTTTCAAATTACGACATATTTTTTTGCTTTGATTTTTCACTATGACTTTACTCAAAAATCATTCTAAACGGTAGAAAACAGAGTTTGAAGTTGGGCATGTTAAATTAGAACTTTCCCGAATTAGAACTCTTATTTCAACTAAAGTAGTTCTAATAAGGGGCAGTTCTAATTCGGCACAGGGTTCTGGAACGGCATACCCCCGTTTGAAAGCAAGACCTAATATAGATAGTTGGCCTAGGATCCGACAAATGAGAGAACTGCGCGCGATTTTTTTTTTCAAATTACCAGGTCATCGTTCTATATTCGGTAATGCTTTCAGACGGGGGTACGCCGTTCCGGAACCGTGTGCTGATTTAGAACTTTCCCTTATTAGAACTACTTTACGTGAAATAATAGTTCTGATTCGGGAAAGTTCTAATTCGGCATACCCCAGTTCAAACGCCGTTTTCAACCGTTTTGAGTGATATTTGAGTGAATTTATTGTGAAAAAATGGATTTAGGCAAGAAAAATGCAGCGAAATTGATAATAAAAAAACATGTAATTTCAATCTTCGGTTGAAATCTGTCAAAATAATTTTTTCAAAAAAGAAACTTACAAATCGAAGAGTTCCATACTTTGTAGAACGTTTTTCATGCACAACACTGGTAGTTTTAGAAGGGAAAACTCGTAAGAAACTGTCATTTTTTGGGCGGTATAGTACGTCAAAAGAAAAAAAAAGAAAGTCAATAATTATGAAATGTTTCCCGCGTGAAGAGATGGTCCTTTTGTCTTCAATGTGCAGTAGAGCGAGTTTGGTACAGGGTGCAACCTATAATCAGAATTGGACGGATCAGAACTGCACTGAAGCAGAACTGCCCCAGATGAGAACTGACACTACTTTGCTACAATGACCTGCAATGTGTGAAAAAAAAACCTCATAACTTTAAAGGAGGACTGAAGACAAAATTTTTTCCATTTTTTCTGAATCATTTTGCAATGCTGAATTCAACTAAACACATGAAAACTTCCGAAAACTTTTCTGAAAAACCGTGTCAAAAAACAACGATCGATTCTGATGGCAGAGATGTTTTCCTGCTGTGTACTCCTCTCGGACAATCGAGTTTCTCAAAATATCACTTTTTGATGGTTTTTCGATTGAAAATACCTACAATTCTGGAAAATTTCACTTCAGATAACAGAGCAACTAGAAAAATCACAAATTATTGCACAAAAAACCATCAAAAAGTGATATTTTGAGAAACTGGGTTGTCCGAGAGTAGTACACACCGGAAAAGGAAACTCTTCCATCAGAATCGATCGCTGGTTTTTGACACGGTTTTGTGCCGTTCAGAAAGATTTTCGGAAGTTTTCATGAGTTTAGTTGAATTCAGAACCGCAACTTTCTGACTTCAATCCTCCTTTAAAAGTTTTTGACCTAATAGGATTTGGTTCAAATTTGAAAAAAAAGAAAATTTTATTCAAGATAATAATACAAAAAAAAAGAGATCAACCAGAGAAAAACATATCATCCTACCCATTGAATTCATTCATTTAACCCACAATGTGGGACATCCGGCTCCACCCCAAGCAGGCATTTCTTTAACAAAATAGAGTCCATGATCATCATAAGTTAAATTAAAATCCAACGTGGCACTACAGTAATATCCATCAGCACTTTCACATTTATTAAATGGATCGTTCATTTTCATATCATTCGGATACCAAATTTCAGTTCGATGATGATATAAACTGTATCCAGGACCCAATTGTGGTGGGATATGTGGAACTATATCCCGATTATGAACAATTCGAAATGAATATGGAAATGTTTGATCATGCCAAAATGCATAATCATAATCCCCGGTCCTCGGTTGTCCCATTGTCACTAATTTGATTGTTTCAGGCTGGAACACTTTTTGATCTACCAGAAAACTGGCACAAACTGAGGCCAAAGCTCCGCCCAATGAATGTCCATTTATCCATAGTTCATAGTCTGGATAGGTCTTCTTTAATTCTAGAATATCCACGTGGAGACCGCCTTCCCAAAGGAATTCAAAAGCGTCGTAGAAGAAGGAGAAGATGCTACCGTGGGTGGAGAATTTTCGTTGGGAACTGGAAGAACACGTTTGGTTGGATAAAATATTTTAGAAAAAATTTTTTTGAAAAAAAGCTGAATAGCTCGTTTATATTTTATTATTAGTTAGGCTCCGTCCCTATTTTTTTTGAGAACTGGAAGTGGAAGTTTTTGAGTTTGAAGTTTTTTTCAGTATTGTTCTAGGCATAGATACTATTAGGCTCCGCCCACTTTTGCCAAGTTTTTGAAGAAAAATTCCAGACAAAAATATCAAAATTTTGGAAGTTTTACAGGTCAAAAAATCTTTCATTTATTATTTTTTTTTAAAAACGTCTAGCTGATCTTAATTCCGCCCACTTTTCAGCTCTCAAAATTTTCAAAACTTTCAAAATTTCTTATTTAGATTTTTCCCAGTGTTGCTCTAGAATTAGGCTCCGCCCACTTTTGCCAAGTTTTTGAAAAAAAAAATTCAGACAATAATCAAAATTTTTTTTTATTTTCAGGCCATAAAATTTATCGATTTTTTCTCCTTTTTTTTCATTTCAAGTGTGCGGTCTAAAAAAGTATACTCAAGGTGGACTTCAACTTGGGTCCCACCACGAAGGTTACTGTAGCTCCGTTTAAAAGCGCATTGACCTCAAAGTGGCCGGAGCTCAGTCATGATTATGCTCAAGTTAAAGCTCTAGAAATCTAGATTTTCTGAGTCTCGGGTGGAAAATGATAAAGTTACGGTAGCTTCCTAAATTTTTTGAGAGAAAGTAATTTTTAAATCAAAAGATCGGAAAAAGTCATTTTAAATAACTCACTTATAAAAATAAGTAATCAATTCTTCAGCCAATTGTAGATTATTCTGTGTCCCTCTGAAAGAGATAGCAATCACTTTTTGAGTGATGTCAACAGCAGTGTATGCAAAACAAGGAACTGCTGGAGGCAATGATGAGCAATTGACGTCATATGTATTATAGACTTGCATTGTTGGCATTTGGTTGCTGAAATTTCAGATTTTTTAGAAAAAAAAATTTCGTTAACTTTCGATTGATTTTAAATTTTCAGAACTTTTAGAATTTTTCAATTTTGCAAAGAAAAAACTTTTTTACCTCAAAACTGAAAATTTCAAGTTTTTCGGAAAAAAATTATTTTTCAAGATTTCCCAATGATCAACAATTAACAAGATTTTGAAATTTTGAAATTTGAATTTTCACAAAAAAAATCTTCATTCTAAAACTCACTCAAAACAAACTTGAGGTTGATCTGAATTCACTGCTGCCGTTGTTATCAACATCTTCTTTCTCACAAAATCATCATCATATTCAAATTTGGAGTCCCGTTCCTCTTGTGGACAATTTATTTTGTTCTGGAATATTCTTGGCTCATTTTAGTTGGAAATAAACAGCTCAGGTTGTTAAGACCTTCAAAAAGAGTATAAACAAGCCAAGATTTGGTTCAAGTTGGGTCCCACCACGAAGATTACTGTAGTTTGGTTTAAATACACGAGTCATAAGAGTTTGAAAGAGGGCGGAGCCTAGTCATGATTATACTCGTTTGAAAGCTCTGAACTAGCTGAGTTCAAAAGTCTAGGTTTCATGGGAATCCAGTGTAAGTTGGTAAGGATTACGGTATGTTTTTTTCAAAATGTTCGAAGGTCTCTTGAGCTTACAAAAAATTTTCCGTTTCTGACATATTCAGAAAGCCTGTTTTAAACCAAATCTTTGAAGCTTGCTTCCAGAAATCTAGGTCTCATGGGTATCGGGGGGAAAATTCACTGGCCTACGGTACTTTTTCAAAAAATTTTTTTCGAGTTTTTAGAAATCTGTTTTTCTCAGGGCAAGAAGAGGGGTTTCTGGCAGAAAAATTTTGAAAAATATGGAACTAAAACTTTTTCAATACCCCAAAAAATGTCTCAAATTCCGTCTCTTATTGGAAATTTTTTTTGAACTTCCACCAATCCACTTTTTCCCCAAAACAGAAAAAAAGAACTCACAAAAACCGAATGCTCCGATGGACACCACAACACATCACACGTCTTCATTGAACTACACCATTCTTTGCCACGTGACACACAATTTAGACAATTCTCATCAGTTTTAGCAATCACTCCAGCAGAAATTGGAGCCAGAATACAAGTAAAAATGAAAAATGCGGCTGCAATTTTTCTCATTTTCAGTCTGAAACTATCTGAAATTTTTTTCCATCACCACGTGCTTTTTATAGGTTTCCAAGTTTGAGTACTGTCTTGTGTGTTTTTCAAGTGGAATTTTACTTTTCAATGTGATGATAAAAGTGCTTTTTTGCCGCCACGTGCCACACCTTCAGACATACCAAGTCGATCAATTTCAGACCATTTTAAAATGATTTTTTTTTTGATAAGAAATACTAAAAATATAAATTCTTATCTTGAGAGAGAGAGGGGGGGGGGGGGGGGGGGTTTCTCAACTTTTTTTGCACTCTCTTCAAACATAGTTCCTGCTCTTTTTCATTGTTCAGTTCAAAAAATACGACTGATAAAAATGATGGAGGACTAAACTATTTTTTTTTTTCAATTTTATATTTCGACGTATTTTTTCCATTCTGATTCGATTCTTTCACTATGAGTTCACCCGAAAATCATTCTAAACGATATAAGTTTGCGTTTGAAACAAGCGCAAAATAGAGAGTAATGGCCTAGAATCCGACAAATGAGAGACTTGTGCGCGGTTTTTGTTTTCGAATGGGTTTTGAATGAAGTCATAGAACAGAAACAGAATGAAAAAAAATGCATGGCAAACATTCATTGACTAAACTTTCATTGACTTCAGATTCTCATTGACTACAATGTCTCTTTGACTCTATAATTCTCATTGACTTCACTTTTATGGATAACAAAACGAAAATATAGCCTCGGGTTCAAAACAATAATAGGACAGCTGCCTGAAAATAGGCATAGGCGGTTAATTGATTGCGTCTATGACCTGCCTAAGCCTATTTTCAGACAATCTTCCATTTAGTAGGAACGAAAAGTGAGTTCAATGAGAATTATGGTGTCAAAGAGACATTTTAGAAGTCAATGAGATTTAGTAGTCGAGAATATGTAGTCATTAGTGTGTCGTCCCGCTATACAATTCTCGCAATTCTTGTTTTGTCTCGAATCCGTCTCGTCTTGTCTCGCATGAAGTTCGTTTTCTCTCGTTCTCGTAATTTCTCGTAACGTGTTCGCAATTTCCCGCAATTCCCGTAATTATGAAATTTCAGTTGTTTTTTCAAGTTTCAGTTTTTTTAGCGTGTTATTTTTGTTTTAAAAAAACTTTAAGACCGGGTTCAGAAATGCAGCTATGACACGTGGATTTGATATCAAAAAATATTACACGCTAAAAAGTATCTTATTTTTGAAAAAACAACTGAAACTTCAAAATTACGGGAATTGCGGGAAATTGCGAACACGTTTCGAGAACAAGAAATTGCGAGAAATTACGAGAACGGGAAATTGCGAGAAAAGACAAAAACGAGAAATTACGAGAACGAGAGAAAACGAACTTCATGCGAGACAAGACGAGACGAAACTCGTAAAACTTTTTGCAGGACTCGGTAAATTTCTCGTGATTGCCGAACATTCATTCTCGCGGGACGGCACACTACTAGTCAATGAGCGTTCGTAGTCAATGAGTGTTTGCCAGAATACAACGGAAATTAAGGAAAAACTCGAGTTCAGTCTTCTTCCAAAATAATCAAAATTATCAAGTTATACTCTGATCGGACAGATTCAGAATATTTAGGATTCATGGGTTTCTAGTGGAAATTATGATCTCGAGAAAAAACAGATGTCCTAATCCCTTTGGAAGGAGTAACCATCTGCTCGCACTCTAGCAATCTCGCTCTATTGTACAATTTTGAAAAGAAGCATATTGATTTGGTTATAATATTCCTAAAAATTTGTTCAAAACTGACTCAAAATGGAATTCCCTCTATTAAAACTGCCATATTTATGTCGAAAGTGTGTTCTATTAAATTTTCAATTTTTGGATTTGTGAGTTTCATTTTCAAAATCTCTGTTTTAATATAATTTTTCCAGCGTAAACTTCTCATTTTCGTCCAAAAGATGCCATGAATTAGTAAAATCAATAAGAAAATATCCAGTGAAAGCTTTTTTGATTAAATCATTCAAACATCAGTTTGCTATCGAATTCGATATTGATGACACTTTATGGCATGGTGGATGGGTATTCAATTTAGAAGAAAATTTCAAGCAAAAACCATTGACACAAACGGTTATGGAGACAGTTGTGAAACATGATTGGTACGTTTTTCCCCCATTTCGTGAGCCAAAGAGCATTCACAAATGGTGAAAACTCAAAAACGTGAGAGTTAAAAAATTTAACGAAAAATCAAATTTTTCGTTGTTATCATTCATTTCTAGTGTAGTTTCTTTTACGGCAATCCGCTAGGAACTCATATTGAGCATCCTTAGTTTATACAAAAGATTGCTTTTTACTTGGGAGCTGCGGGAACTGTTTTAAGCATTTTTCACTGCGCTCAGAAAGTTTAGGACCCCCCGGAAATATATGTGAATCGAACATTCTCCTGAGGTTTCAATAGTCCAAAATGACTTATTTTCATTTTTCAGGACGTTTTATGAAGATTCGGAACATTTCCGACTACTTCTGATTTCGACTACTTCACTCTTTTCACCAAAATACACTGAAACTGACTGAAGCTTATGAACTTTGTTCTAAAATGGGTTGCATCCTTGGCCAAGAGATCTATGAACTGGCATGAGGAAAACTGACCAAACACATGATTTCCATTACTACAGGAGTCGTACCGACCTTAGAAAATCAGCTGCTCTTCAGGTTCATCGACTTTAGTCAGTTTCAGTGTATTTTGGTGAAAATAGCGAATTTTGTTGAGTTGAGATGTTTGTCAGAAGTAGTCGAAAATGTTCAGAATCTTCATAAAACGTCCTAAAAAGTAAAAAAATAATCATACTTGTGATTTGCCGGCCCGGCCCGGCCCGGTCGGCCCGAATTTGAAAAAAATTCAAAAATTGGGGTAATTTTTTCAAAAGTTTTTGTGATTTTGATGAAATTTCCGACTTTTTCCTACTAAAAATATTTAAATATTACTCTAGAAAACCATTCCCTCATTTATCGAAAAAAAGACAAAAAATAAATTTTTTTTCAGTACAAAAAATTTTGACCCCCCTCAGAGACCGGGCCGACCGGGCCGACCGGGCCGGGCCGACCGGGCCGACCGGGCCGGGCCGGGCCGGTAGAAATTCCTCAGTCGGCCCGGCCCGGCCCGGCCCGGCCCGGCCCATCACAAGTATGAAAATAATACATTTTGAAGTATTAAAACTCCGAAAAATTTCACAATAAATGTATACATAATAAATTGTTGCTCTGTTACAATAACCTTGATTTTTTGCGCCATACTCCTCGAGAAAATAATTTTTGAGCTCGGCTCGTCAAGAACTTTCAAAAGAGTATAATCAAGAGTTTTTGGTCAGAGAAAGAGAAACGAGGGTATCTGCGTGTCACCCAAAATGTTTTGAGCTTGAAACGTCTCGATGAAAAATCAGGTTTTTCGAGTAAACAGCCTCGGTGTAGGTGCAGGACAACCGGTAATGAATACGTTTTTTTTCAATTTCAGGAACTATTATGAATCGTATCCAACAATTTTAACAGACGATCCACGGAAATCTGCAGAAAATGGTCTCAGTTATTTCATAGATTTATTCAATTGTCCAATTGGGGATGTTCAGTACGAACCAGATAATATTCCAGAATCTCTTCGTCGTCCTTTTTTATTTGGAAAAACAGAGTGTAGAACTCTAAGAATTGGAGGAGATAATCCATTGGTACAAGGGGAATTAGTAGAAATAATGGAAAATATGAAAATATCTGAGACTACTTTGCTTGGAATTCCAATTGATTTTGATTTCAATCCAGAATTGATCAAATCTGAAAAATTGTTTCTCTATGAATATTCATGTGATTGGTTCACACGAGATATTCTATTCAATTTAACAATTCCCACTGAAATTTTCGTCTCAAACTGCTCATTTTCCAAAATAAAATCCCAAGATTTCATGGATTTTTTCAAGAGATGGTATCATTCGAATGACATCAAATTTAAGACACTATGGTTGAAATGGTATGATTATGATGGGGAATTCAATATGAATGATTTGAACTTTTATGAAACATTCGAATATGATTCTGAAAGAAGAGGGCCCAGTTTTACGTAAGTTTTTTCTTTTTTACAAATTCACTGGCTCAAAATAACCTTTAAACAAACATTCCAGAGCTCTGAGAAACAAGTTCAAAAACTGTTCTAAAGGAATTGATATAATGCGGAAAGATGGACTGTGGGCTACTATTTTAAAAACAGAAACTTCACTTACTTTTCATGTTTGGCACGAGAAGTTTCAAGATTGTAGTGGTCGGAAGCCATTGGAGACTTGATTATATTCTGATAAACTTTTGTTCAGAACACTGTAATAAACACTTTCTGATAATCAGTTATGTTTTCTAAAAAAAAAACGAAACGTTTGTGGAGTACTTCTGTCCGCCTGTCAGAATGTTAAATTCAAATAACCGTGAAATTCTCCTTCGGTTGTCCGATTGTTATTCGTGCTTTGCATTCGCTTCTTAGAAGTAAGGAAATATGTAGACAAAAGAGTTACAGGGTTATTCACGTTATAACGAAAATGAATTTTCAAGATTACTTTTCTTATTCATGTACATATGTACAACATATGTACATATTATGTCGTTTTTTCCCCATTGAAACTAATTTTCCACTGCGAGACTTGAAGATCTTTTGAAGTTCTAATGAAGGAGGGCTCTTCTATTCATCTAAACAAAACTTGGCGAAATTGACTACCTTCTAGTGAGAATACACAGTCTAACAGTCTTCGAATTGAGGGGCTCTTGTATTAGAGGCGATCTTCTATTATAGAGGCTCTTCTTATACAATTTAAGATGGAACGCTTAATTAACATACTCTTCCCCTGCTATCAAAAAAAAATCAAACTTAGAAAAAATTTTTTTTACAGATTCACAATATTTTTGTCTTCAAAAGTTTGGTGCTCCGCCTCATATTGAACAAGGAATCGTTACAAAAACACTGAGAAAAAAATCAGTTTTTCATTTTGTCTATAATTTCGCCATATTAATTTCTCAAAATCTTAGGAAATGTTCAAGATACGGTCAGAAAAATTCGACTTTTCTACAAAAATGTTTTCCAATCGAGTTTTTAATTTTCAGTATTTTCTTACAATGCCTGGGAATCACAGGTCTCAAGGCCATCTTGTCCTCTCAAACTACACGGTGGGATTCCTAGAGCAGGAGGCCACGGTCATTAAAGCGGTATCTGTATTTCGTACGATTTTTCAAAAAAAATTTTTCACGGGTTAGAGCGATTTTCAAGCAAAATCGCTGTGAAAATTTTGATCAACATAGAATTGTAATGCAGAAACAACGATTAATTTAGGTGAATTCAGTCCTCTTTTAAGTACCAACCACCTGCTCGCACTTTACCAATACGCGCTCTACTGTACCCTTTTTTTGGAATATTGATTAGGTCTGTGGTTTAAAAAAAAACCGTTTCTGTTTCAAATAAAAATGCTTTCCAAACCTGAATTATGGCTTCTAAACCTACCATATTTATGCTTCGAATGTGTTTTGCTAAACTTTGAATTTTATGACTTGTAAGTTCTATTTTCTTTCCAAAATTTTCTTCATAATATATTCTAGACTAACCTTCTCATTTGTCACCAAACGATGTTATTCAATTGTCAAATTCACGAAAAAAATCCCTCTGAAAAGAATGGAAATAAAAGTGTATTCATGTACTGTATATGTAACACTTGATCCTTTTCTAGTGTTTCATTTTGGTACTGAACAAATGGAAAAAACAGGGAAGTTTCTCGTAAGGAATCACAATGAATTCTTTTATAATTGGTTAGTTTTTATTTTCCACAGAGATGGCAATTTTAAGAAAAGCTTTGGTGGGAACTGGCTGAAAATTGGCACACATACATTTTCAAACACCCTGAGTTCGAAAATCAAGTTTTTAAAAAATTGCAAACTTTTTGATCCAAAGTTTTTTCGATATTTGAAACCACTGTTTTTTGGACGTCGCGGAGTCCGCTAGTGATGCCTAAAACTGATTTGAGGTCGATTCCAAACTTTTCCAGAAATTTCCCAAAGCCTTTCTGATAAATTTACACTTGATTATGGTCTCGAATAGACTCGGTTCATTATTGTTAGGGCACGAAAATTTATCGTTTTCAAATTTATTAATTTTAATTATTTGTCGTGTTTTATGGTTCAAAACGCACTTTGAGCTTTTTGCACGTTTTTTGCTGTTCACGTATCTAAAGTCCGTTTTTGCCATCGACCCATCAGAAAAAAGTTGTGTCCTCGAAAATTAGAAAATTTTTGAAGAAAAAAATTTCTGGACTGAAAACTTTTAGAGGATGGTCAGTTCCGAATTTTCACCTAATTTCGAGAATCTACTACCACTGTCTCGTAGTGATTTTGACTAAAACTGGCCAGAATCGAGGTCACAGCTCCTTTCTGAAGGGTCGGGGGCAAAAATGGACTTCAGATTCGTGATCAGCGTACTTTCAGCTTTCGAATGAGCAATCACACGCCCCCAAAAGCTCACATATAGTTCTGACAATTCTCTAGTAAACTTAAAGCCAAAACTACTTTCCAGGAAATTTGCTCATTCTTATCCATTCGTGACAAAAGACGCTCGTCAATCTGCAAAGTGTTTTCTGTCCCATTTAATGGGTCTCTTCAATAAACCAATGAATGCTGTCCTCTCTCTATATATAGATTCGACTCTTCGTATTTCCTCATTCGGAATTACTACTGTTGAATCCATGGAGCTTCAAGGACCTGTGGAATATGAGGAATTTAATGAAATCTTGCAGGACATTAAAATTACTAAAGAACTTATTCTTGATATCCCTCTTCCTGCGGATTTTGATCCATTAACAGTGAAATTAGAGAGAACCTCATTCAGAAATAAATCAGGAGAATGTATGACACGGGAAACACTACTGGGCTCAAAAGCCACAGAAATCCATGCCCATTGTAATTATTCGAAGATAACCGAAAATGACTTTATTGATTTTTTCGATCGATGGTATCATTCCGATGATACTTCCTTCGAGAATTCGTCTTTGTTTTGGAAGGATTATGAAGGGGAATTCAATTTGAAACGATTGAAAAGCTATAAACCAAACAGTTATGATCCACAACGACGAGGACCTTGTTTTCAGTGAGTAAGATCTGCCTGTTTTTAACCAACTTTCTCATTGCGACTCGTTCCCTATCTTGGGTTTTTCTAATTTTTTTCCAGAGTATCAAATACGGTAATCAGTAGCACATTGGGATACGATTTAATGCGAAAGGATGGATTATGGGCGACTCTTTCACGTACTCGAAAAACTCTCTTTTTTCATGTTTGGCATGAAAGATTCCCTGATGTCAGTGGCTGAAAATAGTTATACATTTATTTGACCATTTTTCTTTAAATTTCTTCAAATTGTTAAAAAATTCTTGTATGCGTTAATCAACGTCTTGATATTTCACATATGATACCTAAAAATTAAATGAAAAGAAAAAGGTTCTGCATTTTTTCATTTTTGGCAAAAATTCTGAAAATTTTCTTCCATCTTTTCACAGATTTTCAGCTTCAGCACTCTTTATATTTGATTTCTACGTGGGTATTCCCTACTCAATCTGATGAAAGTGCATTTTAGCCAAGTGTTCCTTTACACAGAGCCATTTTTGCTCCTTCAGACATAGAAAACTGGTCATTTTCACATTTTTACAATTATAAAGCGATTTTTTGCGGTTTGACGAAAAAAACACTAAAAATATAATTTCTTATCTTGGTTTTTCAACTTTTTAGCACTTTTTCACACTTTTCAGACGTAGTTTTTGCTCTTTTTTGTTCTGTTCTCTACTCTTTTTATTTCTGGCTTCGTGGACTACGGTCAACAAATTCCGCATATGCGCGTCGCGGTGTTCGCGTACCCAAAATCCGCGAATTTATTTTCGAAAAAGGTTTGCCGTTCGACTCGCTGAATCGTTCGTTTTTCGCCGTTTTTCTTCACTTTTTCGACGAAAATGTGTTTTTTACAGATGGAAATCGTGATTTTTCAACTAGAAATGATAAACTTCCATAGAAAAAGTGAGAAAACGGGTTGAAAAACAGATTTTTCTCATTTTTGGAGAAAATGCCCACTTTTTGCGTATTTCGCGATTCGCAAAGAGTATTCGAGGAATCACAAGCAGTTTTTAACCTAACGTTTGCTGTATTTTGCACCAGTCACAGAGAAAAAATACATTTTTCGAGTTTTACAGCTGTTGTCGGAAAAATTCGAAATTTCCGAACAGTTTTCTCGCTCCTATTCGTCTTATTACTTCCTTCACCCTCTCATCATTATCGTTTCTCAATTCCATTTGTTTTTCAGACCCGAAACATCAAAAATGTCGACGAGAAAGCTTCAGAAGGTCATGGTTCAGCCAGTGAACCTCATCTTCAGGTAAGAGAATCGGCTAAGAGTAGGAATCGAGATGGAGCAGCGAAATAGCAAGAAACGGACTGAAAATCTGGAAAAGTATCCATTTTCTGTGTCAGAGAGCCAAAAACGCGGAAAGTCGGAAGTTCCGAGCCGACCTGTCTTGAAACCTTGTGTTTCTGCATCAAACAGCGAGTTTTGCCTTTAGAAAGCCCATTTATAGTCAAACCTATCTGTAATTAGTTCCTCAAGGCATGCGTAATGCTCCAAGATGGACCGTCCGACTTGAATGCACGTTGACCGGAATAATAAGATCCATAGACATTCTGAAGGCGTATCTAGCTGCAGAGCGTCAAATACAGGCTCTTCTGCTCGATTTTCACGCAAAAATCTCCCTGAAGTACACCCAATCTATCAATTTTCAACTTCCAGATATCTCCAAAACCGCACACGTGTCCAAATCTGGCTCTACGAGGACGTCACTCACCGTCTCGAGGGATACATCATCGGCTTCGACGAGTTCATGAACGTCGTCTTCGACGAGGCCGAAGAGGTCAACATGAAGACCAAGGCACGCAACAAGATCGGACGGATCCTTCTGAAGGGTGACAACATCACTCTGATCCACGCCGCTGCACAGGAGGCCTAAGGGATCCCGGAGGCGAAAAACTGATCTCTCTTCTACATATATCATCCTGATTTTTGCCCCCGAATTTTTCATGTCCTTTTCTTCTCCTTTTCATCCCCACCGTCTCTCTTTTCTGTTTCCCTTTTCATCTTGCTTCTTTTCAATTTCTCAAAATGAATCAATAAATAAGTTATTTTTTATTAATTCGTCTCCTTTTTTTCTAATTCAGGATGTCTATGTCTCCATATACCTCGGCTGGCCTTCAAATTTCCCTCCGCTCCCTAAAAACAAGGTCATTTCGAGTGGAAAATGTGTTGGCCGGGTGCCAACACAACATGACTATCAGTATATTGCCCTCGAAAAGAGGAGAAGAAACCTGTTCTTTTTCTCCTTTTTAATCGTCTATATTTTGTGAGAATAGACATTGGAAACACCCATGAAAAGGTGGCGATTTCTCTTTTCGGTGTCTTATTTTTCACTTTTATCGACAATTTTTCGGTGATTTCTGCGATTTTCAGAAGGAAATTCGTTAAATTTAGGTTTTTTATGCGAAAAGTGGAAATTCGAAGCTGGCTTTCGAAAATCGCATACCCAAATTTTAGAAAAGCATACCCAAATCTTTAAAACGCATACCCATTTTAATATTTTCGCATTTTTCAGTTGGAAAAAGGTCTGCAGAAGCATTCTTTTAAAAACTTTTTACTGAACACGGTTCTTTTCTACCTAAAAAAAATTTTTTCGAGCTGATTTTTAGGACTTTTTTCAAATTCTAAACATTCGGTTTTTCCAACTTCTCAAAACAAAATGATCAAGAAAAGGATCGCTTTTGTATATATTTACACAGCGCCAGTGTCTCTCTCTTTCTATTCAACAACACAAAGAGAAAGAGGGGAATGAAAACGGTGGTTACCATCAAAACGAAAAGAGAGAGACGACACACAGTTTACCCTTCACACGTACATATACCTGTTGAAAGAAGAGAAACGATTGCGAAATTTTCTCTCTTTTTGAACCTTAGAATATCCGTTTTTCGTGTTGGATTAGGCTTCTTCTGGTTGTTTTCTTGCGCTGAAAAACTGTTTTCAGAGGCAAAATTTCGTTGAATAATTGCGATTTCCTGCTGCTTTTCCTCACTGAAGCACCTCTGAAACCAATCATTTTCATTCAGAAACCACTGAAAACCTATTTAAAACAGCAATTTCCGACGAAATCTCTGTTTAAAACTGTATAACTATTTCTGGATTTTTTATACGTTTTTTCCCGCAATGCTCTTTGAAAGTGTATTTTACAGTGCTTTTCGCGTAAGAAAATCTAGTATTTCTCGAGAAAATGTCGAAAATTTAACTGAAAAGTTGCATTACTCTGCTCAATTCGTTCTGAAAACCATATTTCTTCCTTCCGAATGTTCTTTGGCCAAGTCTCCCATCATTTGAATTGTAGCTTCTGCGTCGAAACATATTAATTTTACAGCATTTTCTTGCTTTGTTCCTCTCTGAAATACCTCTAAAAGCAATAATGTTTTGTTCATGAACCACTGAAATTCTATTAAACATGGCATTTTTTGATGAAATCTCTCTTAAAAATCGTCCACCCAAGTTTTAAAGTTTTTAGTGAATAAGTGTCTATATTTTCTATTGTGAAAGATGTGAAATCCTTCTGAATTAGACGAAAAAACTTCAGATTCTCTGACTCATCATTTTCACCAAAAACGGAAGTGGACGGGAATAAGAATGTTTTTGTCAGAATATTATTTTTCAATACCTTTTCTTTCCTTTCTATTTTGACAACTTTCTGAACATAAACCACCAAAAGTAATCTGATACTTATTTATTATTCTCTCTTTTTCTCTCTTATCAACTCTTATCAAATGGCACCATTAATATATATACAAATGTGTCCTCTGACTTCTGCTGCTATTTTGGAGCATAATTTTTGGAGCTTTTTCTGATGAAAATTGTTTTGGAAACGCTTGTTTTTAAAATTGCATTCCGAAATTTAAAAACCGCATACCCAAATTTAAAAACTGCATACCCAAAGTTAAAAAAGCATACCCAAATTCCTAAATCGCATAACCAAATTCCAAAAAATGCATACCCAAATGTCGAATTTCTGGCCTTTTCCAGTCAAAAAGAAGAGGGCTCTCCGGAAGTATTCTTCAAAGCAATAAATAAAAAAAATTTCTAGCTTATGTCTCATCATTCGAGGCTTCTGTTCTTCTTTTTCTTTTTTTTTCTACTTCTGCATTGATGCACACATGCACGCACACGTCTCAATTTTCCATGCTCCTCTTCCTTCTTCCTCTTCTACACTTCTACCCAACGATTAGACTTTCTCCCGTCTCTTCATTTCATACACTATTTCTCCCCTTTTCAAAGAAAAAAAAGAAAACCAAAGAAAAAACTGCTTTAGAACACAGGCGGTCCGGTCTTTTTTGGGTCTATTTTCTTGTTCAAACTTGCGAAAAATACACATATTTGGGTTGTGGATGAATCATTTTTCTCCGTCTGCGTCTCTTCATTTAGTATTGTGTCTCTTTTTTTCGGATTGTCCATCGGAAAAGGGGGAAATGACGAACACTATTTGCGTAGTAGTGTCGAAAAGAAAAAGAAAAAAGTGAACTTTTCCATTTCCTTGTTCTCAATTTTTAACAATATTTTCTTTTTATTTCTCGATTTCTCGACTTCGAATTAATTAAAAAACAGACATATTTTGACAGGAATTCGGCCCGCCACACGTCATTTATGATCGCTAATCGATAGATTTTTGGTGAGTTTTTGTTTACTTTTTGACAAACAAAAAGTCGAAAAAAACTGGTTGAGGTTAATTGAGAAAACGAAAAAGAGAGAAAATGGGGAGAGAGAGAGCACAAATCACGTGTGGAGATTTTTGTGGTGAAAATCAATGAGTGTTTTTGTTAGCTCTGAAACAGTGTGTGATTTGCGGTTTTTTTTCCACGAAAAATGAGCAATTTTGAAAAAAAACACAAAAAAAAGATGAATTTTGATGTTGGGCATGCATTTTTGGATTTCGGTATGCGATTTTTTAATTTGGGTATGCAATTTTAGAATTTGGGTATGCGATTTGAAAATTTGGGTATGCAGTTTTCGAAGTTTGAGTATGCGATTTTTAAAAACGATTGATTCAAAATTAGCTGTTCTGTAAAGATTTCGGAAAGAAATAAGTTCTTTTTGGGTTGAAAAAAAAATTATTTTTTACACTTAAATTCTCAACATTTCGAGACAGGGCAAATTTAAAAGTTGCATTATTTTCAAGCAAAATTTTCCTAGCAATTGCAAAGTTAAAGACGCGTCCAAGCGAAAAAATTTCGAGCAAAAAACCAAAAAAATTTCTTTCCCATCTCAAGATGTCTCTCGAAACCAGATTTTTCTTCTCTGCTTTCTTTTTATACCCCCATTTCCAAAAAAACTTCAAATCTTCTATTTTCCAGATACCATCATCAACTACCACCACAAAACAAAAAAAATCAAAAAGTAGTGTGCTTCTGCAGCTAGAGAATGCCCCAAGAGGCGCGAGACAATAACCGGCACATCCATCTCGGCACTGTCACAGATCCACATCATCATCATGCCTACCGGTTTTGTAGTAATAGAATAAGGTGGGGTTTTATTATTTTTTTTAGAAAAATTATAACAGACGATTTAAGCACATGTAAGTACAATGGGTTCTCATTTCTCCCTCGGTTTCTCTACGAACAGTTTCGGCGGTACAACAATATATTCTTCTTGGCCATCGCACTTCTTCAGGTACAAAAATTTAGAAGAAATTTCAATTTCAAAAAGTGATTTTCAGCAAATACCTGATGTAAGTCCGACAGGTCGATACACGACAGCCGTCCCATTCCTCATCATTTTGTCAGTTTCGGCATTAAAAGAAATATTCGAAGATGTGAAACGGAGGCGGAGTGATAATAAAGTGAACGCTTTTCCTGTGGAGATTCTTGTGGATGGACATTGGGTGGAGAAACAGTGGAAAGATGTGAGTGTTTAAAAAATTCAATTTTCAAATAAAAATAAGTGATTTTTTGGCATAAAAATGCTGCTTTTTTAAAATTATGTTTCATCACATATCACTTTTTGCTGTAAATACCAAGTGCAAAAATTCTCAAAAAGTCTTTGGTAGTTTGCCGAAAATTGACGGAGAAACTAATTTTGAGACTGAAATTAGACATTAGAACCGCCCTTGAAACGCCAAAATCCCATATTTTCGGTGAAATTTTGTTCTGGACGTCTATTCAGTAGTCTCTGCTAAAAATGCTCTATGCTATCTAGAAAAGACAAAACCAAAATTAACAAATTTCTTACACCTTTACCAATATTTTACCTTTTTTTCCAGGTAAAAGTCGGTGACTTCATCCGTGTGGACAATGACAGTCTCTTTCCTGCGGATCTTCTCCTTCTATCCTCCAGTGAACAACAAGGAATGGCCTATATTGAAACATCGAATTTAGACGGAGAAACGAATCTGAAAATAAAACAGGCTCTTGACATCACAGCCGAACGGACATCTCCAGAACAATTGGCCAATTTTCAATGTGAAATCACATGTGAACCTCCATCCCGTCATGTGAATGAATTCAATGGAAATATTGAAATCAACGGAGTCGCACGTCACTTTGGAATCGATCAGTTACTGTTAAGAGGTGCCCGTCTGAAGAACACTGCTTGGGTATTTGGTGCTGTTATCTATACTGGACACGACTCGAAATTACTCATGAACTCGAAAAGAGCCCCTCTCAAGAGTGGAACTATTGATGTGCAAACCAATTATCGCATCATTTTCTTGTTCTTTGTTCTTGTGGCACTTGCATTGATATCGGCTGCCGGATCGGAGTTATGGAGAACGAATAACATTCCACAGGCGTGGTATTTGGGATTTTTGGGTGAGTTTTTTGACCATTTGGATGTGTACAAGAACAATATAAAAGTGCTGAAACTGGCTGAAAATCGTGGGAAAAAAATGGAAAAAAAAAGATTTTGGAATGACCAAAAATTTGCTTTTGTGGCTTGTTGTAGGTCATTTAAACGCCGAGGAAGTGCTGATTATGAATATGGAATCTGTTTTAGCTACTGTTTTAGCTGAGTGATAGACTTGCCGGTGGAAATCGTCTTGTTTTCAGCTTGCGAATGACCCATACTACATCCACAAGGAGCATTTTAAAATTCCTCACGTACCCAAAAACCTGGGCCTGAATTTGTTCGAATTTTTCCAAAAATTCTTGAAGAATCCAACAGTAAACCATAAAAACAGATCCAAAACTGACCCCACTTTGCTTCCCTCCTTATTTTGTTTTTTTTTCAGAACACGATCCGAAAGGCTCATTCCTCTGGGGAGTACTCACATTCTTCATTCTCTACAACAATCTGATTCCCATTTCCCTTCAAGTCACACTGGAAATTGTTCGATTCTTCCAAGCAATTTATATCAATAATGATATCGAAATGTACGATGTGAACAGTGACTCATGTGCCATTGCTCGAACGTCAAATCTCAACGAGGAACTGGGTCAAGTCAAATTCATAATGTCTGATAAAACTGGTACTTTGACAAGGAATGTGATGAAGTTTAAAAGAGTTTCCATCGGAGCCAAGAACTATGGAAATAATGAGGATGATGAATTCGCAGATCTGAAACTTTTAGAAGACGTGCAAGCTGGAGACGAACATTCTGAAGCCATTGTGGAGGTGTTGAAGATGATGGCTGTGTGTCATACGGTAGTTCCGGAGAATAAGGATGGAGAGGTGATCTATCAGAGTAGTAGTCCAGATGAGGCGGCGTTGGTCCGTGGAGCCGCTTCTCAGAAAGTCACTTTTCATACGAGGCAGCCACAGAAGGTGATATGTGATGTTTTTGGAGAAGATGAGACTATTGAGATTCTGGATGTTATCGATTTCACATCAGATCGAAAGAGAATGAGTGTTGTTGTGAAAGACAAGGGAGAGATCAAACTATACACGAAAGGAGCGGATACAGTAATCTTTGAACGTCTCGAAAAAGGATCCGAGCAACTCGTTGATTATTGCACTGAACATCTGGAAGACTACGCTTCGTTTGGATATCGTACTCTTTGTTTTGCAATGAGAAAACTGTCGGATCAAGAGTATTCCCAATGGGCGCCGGAGTACAAAAAAGCCGTTTTGGCTATCGATAATCGTGCGAAAATGTTGGCGGAGGCTGCGGAAAAACTGGAAAGAGATATGGTCCTGGTTGGAGCCACTGCTATAGAGGATAAGCTTCAAGAGGTAAGCTTTATTGGGAAATTTGGGGGAAAAATGCGCATTTTGAAAAGCAAGCAAAATTTGGGTACGCGTTTTTAGAATTTGGGTATGCGATTTTCGAATTTGGGTATGCAATTTAGAATTTGGGTATGCGATTTAGGAGTTTGGGTATGCTATTTTCGAATTTGGGTATGCTTTTTTAAAATTTGTGTATGCGATTCTCTCGTTTCAAATTAGGCGAATTCTAATCAAAATAGCTTCACGAATCGCGATTCTCGTGCGAATTTCCAATCCAATTTCTCTCTCACCACCTTACAAATCTATTCTTTCAGTGGGTACCCGAAACCATCCAAGCCCTGATGGCAGCTGACATTCGTGTATGGATGTTAACCGGAGACAAACGTGAGACAGCCATCAACATAGCTCATTCCTGTGCTCTCGTTCATCATAACACCGAACTCCTTATTGTTGACAAAACGACCTACGAGGAAACCTACTCAAAACTGGAACAATTCGCCGCGCGAGCAGCTGAATTGGAAAAACAGGAGAAGGAATTCGCAATGGTTATCGATGGAAAATCCCTGCTTCACGCATTGACTGGAGAGTCTCGAAAGTTCTTTGGAGATCTTGCCATCCGTTGTCACGCTGTCGTTTGTTGTAGAATGAGTCCAATGCAAAAAGCAGAAGTCGTTGAAATGGTCAGAAAATTAGCGAAACACGTGGTTTTGGCTATCGGAGACGGTGCCAATGACGTCGCTATGATCCAGGCGGCCAATGTTGGAGTTGGAATCTCCGGAGAAGAAGGTCTACAAGCAGCTTCTGCCTCGGATTACGCTATCCCTCGATTCCATTTCCTCCGACGTCTTCTGCTAGTCCATGGCGCATGGAATCATGATAGATCAGTGAAAGTGATCCTCTACTCATTCTACAAAAACATTTGTCTTTATATCATCGAATTGTGGTTTGCCATCTTCTCTGCATGGTCTGGACAAACGATTTTCGAGCGATGGACGATAGGAATGTTCAACGTGATATTCACCGCGTGGCCACCAGTTGTTCTTGGTTTATTCGATCATCCAGTCCCTGCTGAACAGATTATGAAGTATCCGGCTCTCTATGCTAGTTTCCAGAATCGAGCTTTCAGTATTGGAGTGAGTTTTTATTGTATTTCTATCCAAAAAAAATGGAGGAAAAAAAAATCCTTTCATTCTCACTGGAAAATGGGCCCAACTGTCTGTTAGGATACGTGTTTTAGACCAGTTCAAAGCTGAAATCAGACTGACTACGAATTTGTAACTCGTTTCCGTTGTAGACCGTTCAGAAAATAAGAGCAGCCAAATTTAATCTGTTTTAGTCTAAATCTATCGTTTGTACTTGTTTTGGAGGACCCGAAGCAGAAACTGACTAGTTTCTGGTGTCTCTTTAGCTTTCTAAAGAGCGATAACGGAACCCCTAAGGTCAACATGAGTCTTGTTCATCTTTTTCTAGTTAATCGGAAGAATAAATGATACGAAAACGGTACTTCAAACCAGAAGGTTTACGCCGCATTCGCGGCTCCAACCTCCTGGCTTCATGCGGGGTTGGAAAGTCACGTTGGAGTATATAAATTATGTTGTTTCTCTGAACTCAAAGTCTTTGAATAAGCTTTCCGAACTAATTTGTCCACACTGAACTTGTTATCTGCTTCAGGTTCCAATAAGTTTCTCATGCTCATTGAAATTAAGAAATCTATTATGCATTTCTTTCGTAACTCGAATTTTTCATAGAACTTTGAGAAATTTTGAAAACCCGGGACAAATATAGCCTAAACTCCCCCTCCAGAGTTCTCGACTTTTTCCAACCAATATCAGTCATTCTTCGCTCAAAATCGCTCACGCCGCCCTCCGGGCGGCTAGTGGTAGGTTTTTAGAAGCCTAAGCCTGAGATAAAGTGTAATAATTTTGGGACCCGTTAAACCATAGAAAGCCAAAATTTTTATGACCCCTGTTATTTTCGATTTTTCATGATTTTCAAAATTTTCATTTCAAACATGAAAAGTTTTGTTTGAATGTCTATCCACAATTCGACAAAGAAAATGTTCAAAAAACAATACAAACTTTTTGATAAATCAGCGTGATGAGGATATTTTCATGTTTGTGAATTGAAAAAGGTTCTATGCAAAGACAGAGCAGGCTTGGTCGGAGTCGGAAAACGGAAATTCCGAATTCTCTGATTTTCGGACTTTTTTTTCGGAAAACGTTTCCGTCGGAGAATTTTCCGAATTATGTTTTCGGAAAAAAGGAAAATCGAGAAAAATGGAGGATTTACATTTTACCTACTGCTTTCATCAAACGATGTTTTGAAGGATTTAACGAAATTTCCTAGTTTTTTTTTTCAGTAAAAAAGGTCGCATATCCGATTTTCAAATATTATTTTTCGGAAAATATTTCATTTTCCGACTTCCCGAAAAGTTTTTTCCGACCAAGCCTGGTAGAAAGAATCGCTTTCTACGTCAATTCTCTAGAAAGAATCATCTTTTTTTTTGCAATTCTGGACAAAATTCCCTTCCCTTATCTTTTCTTGAGGTTTTGGACAAATTTGTAACACAAAAACGTTTCTATCCAGCTTTGCCACAGTGTTAAGAAATTTCGCAAGAAAAAAACCGAGTGTTTCACGAAACACCTGATTTCAATTCTATCATCTTAAGAAATAAGTTTTTCAACTCACAAAAAAAAATAAATAAAAAAGATTTGCTACGTCATGGAATCGAACCTTGGATTAATATTTACCAAACAATCCTCTCCACCATTAAACCAAAGTGTTCCAAAATTCGAAATTCAAACGCGTTTTTCTCGAAAACTGCAATACCGATTTTCAATTTGAAAAGCTTTTTCGTCTCAGAAGGCCGAGACGAACATTTTGAGCTATCAAACTCAAAAAAAGTTTGGGTCAGTTGAAAACTTTACCTCAAACATAGGGTAATTAAACCGGGCAGCGGCGCACGCGCGACAATCTGACCAATGCGCGCAGCCGACAGCAATCCAGGTCGGCGATGGCCACCGCGCGTCGACAGCGGGAGAGCCGTTTTTGGCCATGTGCATAGATAGTACAGAGCTTCACAGAGCTCCAATCAAAAAGCGGAAAAGACGGGCATAATCGCGGTAAAATTCTGTATCATTCTGTCTTTACCTCATCAAAATCGCATTTCTAGGAAAGGCTCGGGGGTCGGCGACTCACAGACATACTGACAAACAGACGGAAAAGCTATATTAGAATAATAAGATTATTTCACAGCTGAAAATAAACCTCTTTCTTGTTCCAGAATTTCTCCCTATGGATCGGAATGGCTATAATCCACTCTCTGTCGCTCTTCTTCCTTACATATGCCACAATGGAACATCAAGTTGTATGGGATAATGGACTAACTGGTGGATGGTTAATGCTCGGAAATTGTGCATACACTTTCGTCGTGGCTACCGTATGCTTCAAGGCTCTTCTCGAATGTGATTCATGGACGTGGCCAGTCGTTGTCGCTTGCGTTGGATCTATCGGTCTATGGATTGTATTCGTGATAATCTATGCATTGGTATTCCCACATATCGGTGGAATTGGAGCTGATATGGCTGGAATGGCATATATTATGATGTCATCTTGGACGTTCTGGCTCGCGTTACTCTTTATTCCACTTGCCACGTTGATGTGGGATTTGGTTATCAAAAGGTGAGAATTTGGGTATGCGTTTTTGAGTATGCGACTTAGGGTTTGAGAATTTGGGTATGCGATTTTAATTATGCGATATTGGGTATGCATTTTTGGGTATGCATTTTTGGGTATGCATTTTTGGGTATGCGTTTTTGGGTATGCAATTTATGAATTTGGATATGCCTTTTAATCGAAACTCATTTTTTCAGTCTCTTCACGATAGCGATGCCAACACCACGTGAACTTGCCGTAATGTACAACAAACGAACCACATCGTTCAATGGATTCGAACGGTTAGCCAGGTTGGCTTGCGCTTCTACTATTCAAATAATCTAAAGTGCGCTCCAGTGCACTTTTATCACAAAAATTTTCGAAATTTTTGAACCAAAAACTACTCTTATTTCTAACCTTCCCACGAAAAAAAAACACCTGGACAAACAGACACACAGACACTCACTTTCTCAGTTTCTTTCTCAGTCCTCACCTGTATTTTTTTTCAAATATTTTTAGTCTGGCCTAGAAATTTCTCTTCCAATTTTTTGCAAAAATGTTTTTCTTAGATTTTACAGACCACAAGACCACCTACATACCATAATAGTATACATTGAACGTCGGTTAAAAGCCGCATGCGAATGGGTCTAGGTATAGTTTTCTCTCCTCGCAAGTGCGCCCTATTGATAATTATCAGTAGAGCCATTTCCTTAGTAACGTTTGTAGTATTAGTAAGCCTGTCGTTGAGATGCAGAAAAGTAAACTGGAATGCGTTTTCTCTTTTTTTTTTCAAAGTATGAATGCGTGTGTGTGTGTGTTGTTTTTTCTATGTTCATGCCTCGGTTACTGTAGATGATAGAAGAGAAATCTAATTCCGAAACTTTGAGTTTTTTGAGCATGAAAAATAGTCTAGTTTTCACTCGAAATTCATACTGACCTGGTCTAATTGGAACGTGGCAAAGTTAATTTTTCATTTTCTTTTCTTAGCCTAATTTATCTTGAATTGGTTTGAAAATCACACTAAACCTGGCTAGAGTGACCATCCCGATAGTTTGCGGTGACGAAGTCGATAGTTTAATACTGCTAAACGAATTTTACTAGCCGTTACCAGGCAAAAACCGTCTGGAAATTTCATTAGCACGCTTAAAATAGTTGCACATTAGAACCCAAGAGTCGTTGTTCGTGCGAATTTTCCCAGTCATTTTCCGGGCGGAATGTGGTGTGGCGATTCTCTCGCCATTCACTTTTTATTCTCGGATTAGCCTGGAATCATTTCAAAATTTTGTCTTCCAGCCAAAGAGCACGTTCTTTCCCTAAGCTAGTCACCGTACATTGTGAGAAAAAGAATCTGAAGTTGGGCTCCAGATACCTTCAAAAATCTTGTACCAAATCGAGATACGACAGAATGTTTTTATGTCTCTTTATTTTACGCGCTTTTTTCGGTGGCTTGTTTGAAGCGCATTTTGAAATCTATTTGGCTGCCTATGCGACCTCAAACTCATACATATATTTTTCTCCATAATCTTGTTGTGCTCGTTCTCTACAGTATCTCTCTTGATAGTCAGAGCAAAAGTTCTGAAATCCGCGGTACTCGTACCCCAGATGTAGTTTGTGAAACCTCCTCTAGAATGTGGATCACAAGGTTTTGCAAACTATCTCTGTATGTGCGAATAGAGCGCATTTACATACTCTTTTGCCTTGACTATATCGTTATGTGCTCGTCATCTCTTGTTCGTTGTCATTGTTAATGTCGTGTGTATGCGTGCGTGTGACTGTTGTACTGTTGTCCAGGTGTTTTCATTCTTTTCTCTTCAAATTATTTTTTCCACCAAAAATTTATTTTTCCCATCCATTCTCGTTCTAGCAACTGGGCCGCGAATCAAGGACCCACCAAAGAGGCTGGTCACGTCTTCTCGAATCGATTCTCGCTTCGAAAACGAGTTCAGCCAACGTCGTCTGGAACCACGCCTCCAAAACGTGCTTTTGAGAATACTTCTCTGACGTCATCATCGTCAAATTCCAATAATTCAAAGTCCAGAAGTGCAACAGGCCGCACACGGTCTCCAGAATACGGTAGCACCGAGATGTCCACGTGGAATCAGAATTATCATCCGGATTCTCATCGTCGCGCGGAGGATGATTCTGAAAATGATGACGTGGAATTCAGAAGACAAGGGCCACGTGGCTCCTATACAAATCGGGCGTTTGTCGACGATGGCGGTCGGAATGTGACGAGGATAGTGGTCAATGAAGATGACGAGGACGAAGGAATGCCACGTGGCAGAGCTACAAGGTTATGACCCCGGGTTTCAACAGTAACCCACCTACAGTAATCAGCTACAGTATCCCGGTCTCCTCTCTTTATCATCATCATTCTGCCGTCACGTGCTCTCATATCTCCCTGTTTCAATCCTGTTTCAAATTGCCGCCACATCATCAAAATGCCAAAAAACCCCGCCCCTACAGTAATCTACAAATTTCAAAAATGTCCAAAAAAACAACAGAAAAATTTGCTCAAATGCGTTATCCAGAATCTTTTTTGTGTACGTTTTCCGTGTCATGAGTGTGTCATAATGTCCTTTTTTGCATGTTTTTTTGCTCCCTGCCTGCCGTATTTTTGCCACGTGTTCGTAATAACCTCTCGTACTAACCACCGCGTTTTTTGCCCACCTTTTTTTTCCTCTCTAGATTTAATCATGAAAATCAGCCTAGATATAAAACGGAAAAGGAGATTGAAAAAAGTGGGGAAAAGGAGCTAGAAAGTATCCTTTTTAGGGTCCTCTAAGAGAAATTTTTAATTTCAGAACTGCCCCACGTCACAGCTTATTTCATGAACTCTCCCGTATCAGAACCAATTCAAGTGAAATAATAGTTCTGGTTCGGGACAAAGTTCTGATAAGGGGCATTTCTGATACGGGGCACAGAATAAGCGCCATACTTCGAAAAAAGAGTCTCAAACGTGGTGTTTACATATGCTCAAAGCTGAATTTTCGGGCTATTACCACTTCGGGAAAGTCCTTTTGAAGCTCAAAAGTCAGCTATTCATTCAGTTTTGAAAACCATAGTTCAAGCCATAATCCTTGAGAACTTTATTTCATCGGGCCTCAAAAAAATGCCATTCAGTTTCAGTGAAACAACGCTGACTAGATACTAGTGCCGACCGTTGAGTAAGCTTACTGATCGTTGTGGTATGATTCGAGCAACTATCTGATTAGACTTTCATTTTAGTCTGTCTGTATCTGTCTGTATGTGTCCTACTCCCTCCACACTTCTGCTACCACTATCTCCCTGAGTTCCTTAGTTCTTTCAAATCACTATTTTCAAGGCTTTAATATAGTGCTAAAATGGTGTTGAAAACAGCTTGAATTCGCTAGAAATGGGTGTTAGAAGTGTGGGTTTTAGGGGCTAATTTTGGCCTGAAAAATGAGAAATGCCAATAGAAAAAACGCTCGGCCTGGTCCGTGACAGCTCGATTTTTTTCTGATTTTGAAACCTAAACTGTGAAAAATGTGAAAGAATCCCAATTCCAAACCCTGAAAATTCACTCACAAGCTTCCTAATTTCAGTTTCTCTTACTATCCCCTCTATTAGCACTCATCACCCAGTTCATCGTCACCTCTTTCTAATTTCCTAATTTCACCCTTATGTCCTTCCATTCCCATCTGATTATAACCCCCATTCATTTTCAGCTACTCATCGAACGTCCTCGAAAATATGCGTCTTCTGACGTCATCACTACGTGGAAGCACCGCCGGTGGAAGTACACGATCAAGGACGGCATCGGAAGCGTCGCTGGCGTTGGCTGAGCAGACAAGATGTAAGTAATAGAAAAACCGATGAAATTGGGGAAAAAATCATACCCAAAAGCACTAAAATTACGCCAAAAGATTGAGCTTGAAAATGCTTGAAAAGAGAAAAAAGCGTACCCAAATTTGGGTATGCAATTTTAGAATTTGGGTATGCGATTTTAGAAATTTGGGTATGCGATTTTAGTATTTGGGTATGCGGTTTTAGAATTTGGGTATGCTTTTTTCATAACACTGCCGCCCCGCGCTCTCTCCGTCTCCTCCTTCTTCTTCTCCGCTACCGCCGCCGCATTCCCTCACACACTCTTCTCTATGCCCTCCCTCCCATAGTATTCCGTGAGGTTTCATGGTGTAGCGGTTAGCACTCAGGACTTTGAATCCTGCGACCCGAGTTCAAATCTCGGTGAAACCTATCGTTTTTTACTTTTTCTCCTAAGCGCCACCTGACGGAAATTTTTGATTTCTGACCATTTTCAACTAATTTTCTCATTTTTTCAGATGGATACGCATTCTCTCAAGACGAAAATGCGGCAGTTGCCCAGACAGAGCTCATTCGAACTGTGGACTCCACTCGAGAAAAGCCAACTGGACGATAATAATTTTTTTTCGAATTTTCTACAATTTTTACCAAATTTCTTACCTCTTTTTCGTGTCGAGACCCTTTTAAAAAACGAGTAGATTACTGTAGGACGGGCTTTTTTTCTTCTTCTTTTTCATCACAACGATATTAAACCATTTGCCAAAATTCTTTCAAGATCTTGTATTTCTTTTTTTTTTCTTCTAAAAATATTTTTTTTCCACACAAAATTCTGCCGATGATTTGAACGCGTATTACGGGCAGAAACACTATGAAAATATCACTTTTTTGTATTTTTTTGAAAATTCTTGGTTGCTCCTTCTGTCTCTTTTCTTGCTCAATAATTCCCTATGTCTCTGAAATTGTCGACTCCTTCACCTCCGTAAATTTTATCATCACCTCTTTTTTTGTACATTTTGATTATAGATATGTTTTTTCGTGTGAATTATTATGAAGTATTGGAATTATTTTTTGTGCAGTTTTGGAAGAATAGTGGGCGTCATTCTGAAAAAAAAGATTGTGAAAAATAGATTTTTTCTGATTTGGCTTTTGGCCGAAAATTTCAAAATTGTAGAAAAATTCTGAATTAATGAATGTACAAATTCATGCTGAACACTCTCGGGAAAGGTCTGAGACATAAAAAAAAAAGATGCTCTTGTAATACAGGGTACACCGTATTTCTCATTTTCAGAACTTTTATTATTTTTTGAAAAAAATAGTAATATCGAATTCTGAAAAAAAAAATTGTATCCTCCAGTTAGAAACTTGTGGAATCTTAAAAGAATTAATCTTATTGTCTTTTCTTCCAAATTCACGACCATGATGATTTTATAAAAAAGTTTTATTCAACTACTAATTTATTTACATGAAATTCTGAAAAAAGTAATCTTTTAAAAATATTGATCCTGTCCATCGTTTTCCATACGTCTTCTTCTCTTACAAACATGGGGAAGTTGGTTTGATCGCATACGAAGTCAATATATTCCAGACGATCAGAAGTCATCATTTTCTGAATTTTTAGTTTTGTAAATTCGAGTTTTTTTGTTGTCAGACTCACCTGTTTGATGCGGACAAGACCTTGGAATTCAATTTTTTTCCAGGAAAACAGGTGGAGGCAATGCTTCTTCTATTGAATCCTCAAATTGTTTGACGAAGTCCTCAAAGAATCTTCAAGCGGTCCAAAAATCTGATTTCAATGTTTTGAATGGGTCGAAACATGTAAGAATTTCGACCAAGTCCTTATCAATTTGGAGTTCCAGATTTTCCACATGGAGAAATGGCATCCTGGTTGTCAAAACTTTTCGAAGTCTCCGAATATCCTCCAACGAGAGTCGAATGGTGCTCGAAATTAACTTTTTTCAGTGGTCCTTTTTGGTTGCGGAGCATGTTTTCCAAGTCTTGGAAGAATACGTCCAAATAGTTCTGGTTCTCCAGAAATTTTCCAGAATACTCCTGGTTTTTTGGAGACTATTTCCCTCTCACGTCGTGTGTTCGCAATGAGCGTTCCATTCGACTCATTGCAATAGTACAAGTTGAAGGAGTCTCTCTCTGTGATGGGTCATTAATGACAACCGTGGCTCCGGGGGGTGTCGATCTTGACTTCCAAATATTTCAATTCTTCATACGGGATTTTCGAGTCAATGAGATCGTGGAACGCATGGCATGTTTTGCGGACTGTCAGGCTGAAAAATGAAAAATGGAGAAATTTTTCTATAAAGCGAGAGGCAAAAATTATAGTGCAACAAGGTTTTAAACCGGCAGTAGGACGTTGCAGAACTATGTTCCTTATCAGAACTGTCTTCTATCATCCCGTATCAGAACTGGGAATTTCGCTGTACGGGGTTCTGAAAGAGGGCAGTTCTGATGCAGTAGAGTTTTGATATGGTCACAGTTCTGATACGAGACAGTGCTGATAATAGACAGTTCTGTAACGGCATACCGCATTCGAACAACCTGCCGCAAAGTATCAAACTTTTTCTAAAATTACCAGAATACTGACAGAATGAGACTCAAAACTCATGATTTTCATCGGTAAAAAGAGAAATTGCCTAATGACAGATTTTTTTTTCATGACTTTTTAAAGACTTTAACATTAAAAACTCACATCGGTTTCAAATCACAATGACTCAAAATGTGTAGCTTGCTATCATCATTCATTTCCAGAGGAGTGAGTTGAGTGGCGTCTTCACTGAAATATTGAAAATTATCAATTTTTTTTCTGGCTAACAACGACATTTCAAAAAAAAACTTACGCGGTGAGCGAATTGTCGTTTTCTGACGAAGACGACTCGGCATACAAATCGAAAGAAGCCATGTTTATTTTCTGAAAAATGAAAGATAGATTTTAAAAGCTTGATTTTTTTTCAAGCGAAAAATTAGTAGAATTAGAATTAGTATACTTCATTCGATGTTTTGACAATTACTTGAGAGAATGACTTGTTTTCTCAAAGGTTCAAATATCCGATTTCCATGTTTTTGGGTCCGAATTTTCCACACGGAAAAACTTACTTCGAGGAATTTACATATCTCATCTAGAGTGACTGATATCAAAAAGTGGTCTACTAACAAAATGTTGACCATAAAATTTTGGACATTTTATCAGTTGACGACCACTTTGTTGTATCTTTAATTCCAGCCGAGATATACAGTACTGGCCTGGTGCCTTTGCCAGTTTCCAGTTGAAAACTGTCATTTTTGAGATCATGCTACAGAGCGTGTGATTGACACAAAATTTTTCGAGGGTATTCTACCACTCAAGAGCCCCATTTTTGGAGCTCATAACTTTTCTAAATAATTAACTTGAATACTTCGGACCGTCAAAGAAAAAACGCACCAAAATCTCATAATTTGCACTGGAAATATCGTTTTTTTCTGGTGTTTTTTCTTCGACGGTCCGTAAAAAGGGTTCAAGCTTATGGTTCGAAAAAAGTCATGAACTACAAAAGTGAAGCTCTTGAGTGGTAGAATATTGTCAAAAAATTTTGGAGTTTTGTGTCAACACGTCTCTTGGTGACATGATCACGAAAAAGGCGAAAAATCACGATTTACCACTGAAAGAATAATAACGCGCATTCTTTATGGCCAGTACTGTATTAGGTTGTCCAGAAAGAAATGTGGGCTAAACGTTCACGTGAATTTATATATTTCAGCTAGAGTGAGTGATATCAAAAAATGTTTAAGTACAAAATGTTTGCCATAAAACTTTGGACATTTTACCAATTGACCACTTTGTTGTATCTTTATTCCCGGCCGAGATATACAGATTCGAAAAAAAGTCGAAAATGTTTTATAAGGGAAAGGACTTACCCCCAATTCAGCCTTCAAGTCTTCCCTTACATTGCCATCTGCCTGTCCGACGGCCACCTCCATCCGTAGTCTTATAATATTTTCTTTCAACTCTTCAGTGCTCATTGTTGGGGACCCGAAAAGTTGCCAAATAAATTTTTTCTGACGCTTTTCGAAAGCGTCGAATAAAGCGTCCAAACCCTCTGAGGGGGGATCATCATTATTGGTCCTGCAAAGAAAAATTATAGACTTTTGTCCTGATAAAGGGGGTGGAGCCTAACCAAAAGCTGTCTTCATACTTGTGATTTTCCAGGCCGATGGAAAATTCTCCCGGCACGGATTCAAAAAATTTTGAAAGATTGGGGTCTTTTTTTCAGTTTTTTTCGGTGATTTTGATGAAATTTCTGACTTTTTCTTACTGGAAATATCCAAATTTTTCTCTAGAAAACCACTCCTACAGTTATCGAAAAAAAGACGAAAAAATTTTTTTTTTCAGTGCAAAAAATTTTTGACCCCCCGCAGAGCCGGGCCGGTAGAAATTTCTCAGTCGGCCCGGCCCGGCCCATCAGAAGTATGGCTGTCTTTGTTTTCTGTTAGGCGGACATTTTTGGGTGCTACCCCAAATCAGAACCGGACACTTCGGAACTGCCTGCTTTGCTGCAATGGCCTGCAAGATGTGAAAAATGCCCAAATACGAGAAATTGAAAAATTCTTATCCGGGACAGTTCCTTAACGGTCGGTTCTTATAAGGGTCAGTTCTGCTTCGTCCAGTTCTGATAGCACTTTTTTTGCACCTTACTGGTAATTGGATTTTCAAGGAAAATTGTGTTTTTATAATTATACAAAAATATAATTTTGTAAAAAAATTTTTTTTTAACTCACCATTTTCAAATCAACATCCATCCATTTGAATCATTGGAATAGTCCAATAAATTTTAAAATACAATATTCGAAAAAAATCAAGTAATACATAAATAGACGACCTAACACTCGGTCGTCACGTAAGAAAGAATGAATGGTTGACTCAAGAAGTATCGGTTGCACCCCCTCTTTCTTTTTTGAGTGTTTGTCTGCACTCTCTCTTTTGTACGTTATCTCTCTCATGGTGACCTGTCCGAAGCAGAGTAAAAGTATGTTGTAATATGAATACCAGGGGTGCACAGAAGTGGTCATTTTCTAGATGGAAATCGGAATATATTAGGTTGGCTAATAAGAAATGCGCTCTACAGGTTTAAAGAGTGTCAAAAAGTATCAAATATCAATATCAAAAAGTTGTCAACTAACAAAATTTTTATCATAAAACTCTGCACAATTTATTAGTTGACCACTTTTTTGTACCTCATACTCTAGCCGAGATATACAAGTAGGCATAAACTTGTAACGGACACTTCTTATTAGCCAACCTAATAGAAATGGGAAACCTGTAAATCGAAAGGAGAATGAATTCCGCAAAAAAAGCAAGTTTAAAAAATTCATGTTTTTTTCTTGAAATACATTTTTTTCAAGGCCCATTTTCAGTTTAATAAACAAATGGCATTTTCATAGAATACTTACATTTTTACTCTAAAACTTTTAAACAGTTTTCGGCTTTAGAAGAAACAAAATATAATTGAAGATTGTATTGAAGTTATATTTATTATCACGAACGAGCATGATGAACCCATTCTTGAAGTCCGAGACATTTATTCCAATATAAAACATGGGTCGAGGCTATAGGGTTACCGAGTCTGGTCTTCACTACTAAGCCGGCAACTCTCTTAACAACCAATCAAAAACTATATCATTTTGCTTCTCTCGAAAAAAAACCAAAAGTGTGAATCGAGTTTAAACACCATCTCACGACAGTTTGCACACAAAATCAGAAAACGCCTCCTTGTTCTCCACGTATTAAAATTTTCCAGCGACTTCAGCTAATTTCATTCATTCGAGATTGGAGCTTCTTTCATTTCATGAATATCCTCTACAAACGCTGCTCACATGACCCACCATATACATTATATTTGTATCATAAAAAAGGATTATGAAAAATACAATTTTTTCTCTTCTCCATTTTCAGATCCCTCATCATTCTCTTCCAGTTATCAGGACAACTACAACAAAAAAAGAAGACCCGCCCCTTTTTCCTTTTAGATACTCTGCAATTTGGGAAGCCGTGACGTGGCACATTCATTGCATAGCCCACTCGCTGTTTTTTTCTGTACAACTCATATCCGGTCGCCGTTTCATTCCATTCTTTCCCTCTTGGGGTAAATGTCATTCATTCACATTCTCATTTAGGAGGGTAGCAGAGAGTGATACGATGAGGACGACATTCCTTTTATTTTTATTTTCTTTTTGTAATTTCTGGAAGTCAAAGCCAGGGCTCAATTTGCTTTAAAAAGTGATCTGGGGGAAAAATAAACTTTTATTATCGAAAAAATTCCATTTCAAACTTAAAAACCCAGTTTTTATGGACCTGCTTAATGCTGCAAAAAACCTTCCTGGAGATCTGCTTTAACTCCAATTTCGAACAATATTTCATAAAATTTGAAAGTTTTCGAAAAAAAATTTTTTTCGTAAAATCTCGATAAAGCCCGATGCAACCATGAGCAATTCGGACATGAAAAACCGTTTTGTTTTGTTCCGGAATTTGAAAACTCGAAAGTTTTTCAGAAATTTGTTCAACTTTTCCTGTAACACGAGAGAGTTTTTATTTGTACTTTTCTTTTCACAAAAACGCATTGTGAAGACAAATGCAGCTTTTTCTTTGAAAATTCCGATTTTGTTTTTTTATAAATCTGCGAATTTTCGTAAAATGGGCTTTGAACCAAAAACAAAATTCTATTTTTTTAAAGTTGCATGCCGTGGACAATTACTAGGAGTTCTGAATTTAGTTCAGAAAAACTGGGGTTTCGTCTGAAATTTTTCAAAACAGAAATTGAAAGTTTTTATTTTGTGACAGCTCATAAACTTCATAAGCTTCATAAGATTCGGTCTTAAAATTCAAAATTAATTAGGCTGTCTTTTTTCAAAGTGTTCCCGTAAACTACCTAAAATAACCTCTCTTGCCAATCAAGGGTTTCCAAAAAAACCATTCTACACCCACTTCTTTCAATGACGTATCCTATGCGTGCAAGGCTTTTTTGCCACCAATCAATCCCACCACATTATCACCAGTCGTTTATGAGGGCCTACAACCCCCCATTTCTAGGCGCTTAGCTCACTCAATTGTACATAGAGTTGTATTCAGCAGGCTAATGGATTTCGTACAATTTCTATTTTCTTCTTTTTTCTAGCTCTTTCTTCTTTTGTATACGTCACGGGAATAGTTTTCTCCTCGTTAATTTTCATAAGACGTTCAGGGAATTCATACCAGTTTTTATCATTATTTTCAGTTTTTTTTTTCTTCCTTCTGTTTATCAAAAAAGTAATTTCAGAATGCCTTTAAAGGTGGAAAAAGCCGGGAATCCGGATGAAAAACCTCTGAAAACGTATTGTGCAGAGACAGCTATAATGATTGGAAAGTTGGATTTAGTGGAGACACTCTCAAGGGATGAAATGATTGGAGAAATGCATGATGTCAGTGGTTTCGATTGGAGAGTTGGAAGGTACTTTTTGCTTTCTTTTTTCACTGGAAAAACACGGCACGTTGTATCACAAATTTTATTGTGAATCTTTTGGAAAAATCGTTCTAGCCCAGTCAAAATGAAGTAAAAAAACACCCAGGATGTAGAAATTTCCGAGATATATGTCCTTGGAATCTTGCCGTGTAGTTAGGAAGGAATACATGGACTAATAGTTGTAGGCATTGTTTCTAGGCCACCTTTTTTGACTCGGGCCAAGCATATGCAAAATTTTGCTAAAGAAAAAAAAACATTTTTTAGTGTTTTGACCTCCTCAGAGACCAGCCGACCGAGCGGAGCCGGTAGACATTTTTCAGTCCCGACCCGGCCCGGCCCATCAAAAGAATGATTTCGACCACACTTGTTTCTTTTGATCGTTATTTGTACGGAGCCCAATAGTTGTTGAATAAAATCGCTATGGAAACTTTGTGCGGTGTTCAAATTTAGCTCAGAAAGGATAGTGATACATAGAAATTGGGAGCCAATGTGAATAACATAAAAGTTTTTGAACACCGAGACTCTTGAGTACCTAAAAAATTCTGTAAACTGGAACCACTAGTTCACAAAATAAACCTTATCGCAACACATTTCTGTCTCAGAATGGTAATGTCAATGAACCACGCGGTCACATGCTCAAACAATCGTTGCTGTCGTGGTTTTTGCTACAGTATCAAAATCATTCTGAAACATTATTCAAAATGTTTGTATTTGGATTGTTTGGAGTGTCAGAGATTCAATATGATTGTATTTGAACACATGTTATGCTGTGAGAACTACAGAGAGTGCAAGATTCCTGGATGTTTGTCCATTGCAAGGGCTAATGGAAAGGTGGCTGATACTGCTAGTAAGTTGTTTCTAATTGTGTTCTCATATCTTGTTGGTTAGGTATGTAACTGCGCTCTAATGAACTTTTGATTATTCCAAAAACGAATCTTGGCTTCCTGACCTCAAGGCGAGTAAGGTGCGTAGTCTCACCATATCCCTCTAACCCAGAACAGGTATCTTTGCAGTCTGGTAAAGTGGCTAGCGCTCTTGTTTTAGGCCCCGAACCCCACATGTTCGATTCCACCTGCGTGCTAATCCTTTTTTCTTTCTTCCTTTATACTAAAAATTGTTCTTCTGTTTTCAGTCGAGCCATGCTCCTCTCAATCTACTGATGATGGCAGTCCGTAAACCATCATCTTCTATACTCTTGGATCCCAGATCGAAAACCTACTGTAACATAATTTCATTTTTCCCCGTTTTTCTCAGAAATTGATCTCCGCTAGAACCTTTATCTCTATAGTCTGCTTCTATTTACCGTAAAATCTGTAATAGAGGGACATGTCCTTCTATTTTTCAACCTCTTTTTTTGGTGTCCTTCTATTACAGGTGTGCTTCTATTAGAGGCTGTCCTTGTATTTCTCAAAGCTCTGGTAGACTAGAAATTAGCACCGTTTTTTAACAAAATTGCTTGTTCTACTTGGATTTTTGCAACGAAAACCATGAAAAAGCTAAGAGAAGTAATGAAAATAAAGAAAAAATCCTTTTTATTGCAATTTATTTTAACTTCGAAGGGTTTTTTGGAAGTTTCCAATGAAAAGAAATGACAGGTGTCCTTCAATTAAAGGGTGTTCTTCTATTTTCCGAACATACCCCGTGAGTGTCCCTCTATTAGAGGGGTTCTTCTATTAAAGGTGTCCTTCTATTACAGATTTTACGGTATTTTGAAAACTTTATATTTTCAAATAAAAATGAACTTTATTCGTCCAAAATTTCCATGGGAAACATAATCATACTCTTTTATTAGAGTAATCATTCGTCATCATCAGAAAGGGAATCAATCGGGGGAAGTTGAAGATCAGTCAGGCTTGGCGGGTCCTCCGCGTCGTCTTCTCTGGACCTCCCATATTTTGGATAGAAAACGTATTTTGGGGTGAGTTTCTGCAATAAAAAATTGGAAACAGGCCAAGGAAACTAGGGAATTTGGATTTGTCTCTTCGGGAGCTTAAATTTGAGGGTAATCATGACTAGTTTTGAAGCTGTTCCCACAGTTTGAAGAGAGAAGGGTCTCGCCACGAAAATCTACAGTAAGTCTTTGTCTTCAGAGTCATGAAGACTAAACTTTTGAATTCAGCTCGTCAAGATCTTTCAAATGAGTATAATCATGAGTAGTCTAGCTTTATTTTGAAAACTGGGTTAGAGACACAGGCACTCTCGTTTCTCTGACTCCAACCCGATTTCAAAATGGAGCTAGCCATGATTATACTCATTTGAAAGGGCTTGACGAGATGAGTTCAAAAATTTAAGTTTCATCGACCAGGGTTACGGTAGCTTTTCTTCGCGGTGAGACCCAACTTTTTAAAATCTTTTTAAAAGTTTGCAAAACTAGCCATGATTATACTCATTTTGAAGCTCTTTGTGGGATCATTTAAAATATATAGATAAAACCTCACTTCATCCACGGCCTGCATACTTCTATGAGTCAACGCGGAGAATGTGGCAACTTCCTGATAGATAGGAGTCCTTGGAGTCACATTTTCATCCTTCAATGGCTTCGATCCAATTATAATAGGACACTCTGCTTTTACAGTATTCCTCATTCGACATTTTACATGTAGTTTAACCACTACAAAATATTCCACGTGGATAAGAGTACTGTCAAATGTGGGGCAGGAGCAAGGAATTTTCAAACGCATTTTTGATTTGTGCTCTGTTCGGGGCTCAATTTGCATCTCATGAATAACAGAAACAATTTTGGTTTCATCTCTTTTCCGGGATAAATATCTATCATTTTCTGATAGGGAAGATGCTCGTCGACCATCTGTTGGACCAGAAATTCCATAACGATAGGCAAGGAAACGGCATTGTTGGATAAGGTAGCATTCTGCCTGGAAAGTAGGTTTTTTAGAAGGGCAGTAATGGGGAAAAAAGAAAAAAAAAGATTTTCAAAAAAATTAATTGAGCCCGTGACCTGAATTTTCCAAAACTAGTCGGTTGAGTCATGGTTGTGTCATGGGGCCCAACAAGTTAGGAAGAGTTGACAATAGAAGTCAGGGGCAATTTTCAGAAAGGGCTCTGTACCAAGAAACTGTACCAAGAACCATAAAGAAAAGTCCGATAGAGCGCATTTTCATTTTTTTTATAAGTCCACAGTAAAAATGACAAAGCCTAGTCTACTTCAAACGAATTTCAAATTCAAATGAGTTCCAGCGTATTTGGCGTTCTTTAATTGCTACGGAACTCTTATGCTTACCTTCAGAATCGGCCGGGAAGATGCATTATCAATGTTGGTGTCAATATGGATTGTCTCTCCGGGCACGTACCCCTTTTTTGGGATTCGAATCTGGAAAAAAAAATTTTTAAAAATTTTTAAAAAAAATAGGGTTGGAAGTGCCCCCAAAAAACAATCAAAAGACCTTATGTTTTCATAACCTCCTGGGGTGTTATAATAGTTTTCTGTTAGGTAAGCAAGCTCGCCCTATTGGACTTTTAGTTTTTGAGAATTTTAAAACTTTGAAAACTTTCGCTGTGTACTTAACTCGCAGCTTTCTAAAATGCGCGGCCTTCTCATCGTCTTCTACACCGCTCAATACAGTTGTACGCATGGCTTAGTGGCTAACGCTCTTGCTTTTGGTCCCAACCACCAAAAGTTCGATTCCACCCACCAACAATCCCTTCTTGCTTTTCCCTCCTCACCTGCAAATTAACTTTCCCATATCGAAACAAGAAAAATCCGACTTTCTTGGCTTTCCAACTGCTTGTCTCCTCCCCGGCGGTCACTTCTTTATTCAAATCCTTCGTTGGCAGAACAGTCAAATATCTTGTCACTGATCGATTTGTTTTCCATGGTCTCTCTACAGTAGCCTTCACATGATACCGTATATTTCCATGATCCCCCTCGAAACTTGGTGGAACTCCAACGGGAATTTGAAATTTGAATGGGTACACGTGGATCCCCGGGAAAACTGATGATTTTGAATGACCTTCTGATGGTTTCCAAACCATTTGATCCTCATCTAGATAGGTTACTTTGGCCGAGTAGGAGACCTCTCGAGATCGGCCATGGGAGGATTTGGAACTTTCTGAGAGAAGCCATTTTGTTGTGGCAAGACCTTCGGCAGAGATTCGAATTGCTTTTACCTGAACAAGAAATTTCGTCAGTTTCGGTCCAATTCTATTCAAAGTGGGATTTTTGGAATCCGTCTGTTAAGACTTTTTAAATGAGTATAATAGTAAGCTTTGGTTTGCAGAAATTCGGAAAAAGTTGAGTCTCACCACGAAAGTCTACCGTAACCCTGTTCAGCTCGGTTTAGACCTCCTGAAACTCATATTTTCGAATTCAGCTCGTCAAAACCTTTAAAAAGAGTATAATCATGACTAGTCTAGCTCGCTTTCGAAAATTAGGCTAGGGTCAGAGAAACGAGAATGCATGCGTCTCTGACCCAATTTTCGAAGTTGAGATAGACTAGTCATGATTATACTCTTTTTAAAGGTTTTGACGAGCTGAGTTCAAAAAATATAAGTTTCGTGAATGTTGAACCAAATTTCGCCGGGTTACGGTAGGTTTTCGGACCTAACTTTCTTCAAAATGCTTCGAGTTAAATCCATCTGATTTGTCGCAACGAGCTAAATCCTACCTTGAAGAAAAAAATAATGATAAATTACCTTAACACTCTCCCTCAAATCAAACGTAACATATCCTTCAATCGTGCCTCCGGGCTCAAAAATTTGCTCACAATTCGATAATCCAACAGCCAAATGAAACGGCATTAGACCGGAAAAGTTGTGTGGAAATGGAATGAATTTTTCGCGGAAAAGTTGGGGAATTGAAGTGTGTCTAATTTTAAAATGCCTCCCCTCCTTTTCCGGGAAAAAGGGGCGTGGCCTAACTTTTCGAAGGAGGGGGCTCAGGTGGTTTGGATTAGTCACTTTATTTTGGCGATTCGATGGGATATGACAAATGGGTGTAAATAAATAGAAGAGAAGGAAAAAAGGCACAAAAGTTCAAAATAACAACTTTTTAAAAAAAAATGTTTTGAATTCCCGCCAAATCAGGACTGGTCTTGCGATCGAACTTGGGATAAGCTGAGCAATCGATTTTCCCGCGATAGACGAGTGTTATCGGCGGTTAGGGTGTCCACGGTGCTCTGGAAATTCGGGATTTGAAAAAAAATTGGAAAAAAATATTGAAAATTTTTCTGACGTCTTCGGAATTTCTCTGATTTTTTTCCGGAAATGGAAAACTTAGAAAAATTACGTCGTTAAACTTGGTCAGCATAGAATTCTCTCTGATTTGATACCCAAATCAAATGGAATCTAAAAAAACGACTCCTCAATTCAGAAGACGTCAATTTCCTAAAACTTCAGAATCTTGTCAAACTTAATAACAATAAAAATCTCTTCTAATTTCACGTTTTTTGCACGCAAAATTGTTTTTCTAGCTCTTCTAGCTCCCGAGTTACAAGCTTTTGAAGTTAGGAGGCTAGAGCGCAGAGAAACCATACACTCTCGTTTCTTTGCGCTCTCTTCTCTCTCTCCTGTAACTTCTAATGCTTATAACTCAAAGACCAATAGAGCTAGGCCAGTGCTCCAAAAACCAAAAATGCTCCAAATTTCCTGTTCTACAACCCAAAATACTTCTTACCCTCATACAAATATTCTTGTGTATGACGTCTTCTAGAACAGCCTGAAGACGTGAATTCACTTCCGTCAATATCTGCGATTGCTTTTTCTCACTGCCGGAAGAAGTGAACATGGCGCCCATCAGAGCGTAAGCAGTACTTTTTCGTAGAATTGGCACCTGGGAAAGAAAAATAATATTTTTTTTGGAAAAGTCAGGTTTGATGTTTGAGAGGTTAATGGAAACGTTTTTTGAAATTCTGAACTACAGAAGTTACAGTAATTCGACGAATTTCCATGCGAGATCAATGGAATATAGATTTTCGCATTCCGCTTGATCAGAGCTTCAAAATGAGTGTAATCATGGCTAGGCTCCTCCCCGGGTTAGAGTCAGAGAAACAAGAATGCATGCGTCTCTAACCCAGTTCTCAAATTGGGCAGAGCCTAGTCATGATTACACTCGTTTGAAAGGGCTTGTCAAGCTGAATTTGAGAATAAAAGTTTCATAGGCTTCGAACCGAATTGCACAGGATTACGGTAGTTTTTTCGCGGTGAGACCCAATGTTTTCAAAATACACTAAAAGTAATCATGATTATGCTTAAAATGAAGGTCTCGATGAGCTCATTTCAAAAATCTTAGTTTCATAACCTCTGTTTTGAATTTTACAAAGAAGCACACATCACAACATTTCCCAACTTACTTGTACAAACTCGCTACCCGCGAAAAGCTAAAAAAAATTATTTTTTATATAATTTTTTTTTGAAAAACAGAAAAAGGCGACTTACTTTCTCCAAAGATCCTTCAGAAGGCATCAGTAAAGAGGCTTCTTCTCGAAGTGCAAAATGTTGGATTATTCTGAAAAAAAAGGCAATTAAAAACATTTTTCCAAATTGAACCCACTTAGTTTTTTTCTGTAACTCCTCCAAACACTGCCTAACATGCTCTTCCAAAAATTCGCATTTTTCTGTCCTCCTTGCCAATTTTCGTTGAAGAATCACTATTTTATCAATCATTATTTGCTGCATATTCTGTTTTTGCTCTTCGTTTTCTTGACGTCTAGCCTCCTCGCCAGCAGCTGAGCTAACGTCTTCTTCTCGGGATGTGCTCTGGAATAGGCGTTTTCTAATTAAGCTCAAAACATAGAGCAAAAAATTTGGAGCATTTTTGTTTTTTGAACCAATTTTCTAGCTGTTTTAGTCCCCGAGTTACGGGTCTTACAAGATTAGGTGGATACTGGAGAGAGCGCAGAGAAGCGAGAGTGTCTGGTTGTCTGCGCGATAGCCTCTAACATTGTAGGGGCTCTAACTCGGTAACCAGAAGAGCTATAGAATGGCTCCAAAAGACAAAAGTGTGCGAAATTTCAAGGACTTCAATTTTATACAAAGTTTGAAGGGACATACCGTAACCCGATCAATACTAGTGATAGAACTGGCTCTTGATCTCGAAGACATTGAAGGGTCCGAAGAACCTGGAGGAGCCAACACGTGTCCATGAGAATCTCCAGAAAGACCACCATTCGATTTTCGATATCCACTTAATTCGGATTTCAATTCCTTCAACGTTGCATTCGTCTTCTTTTTATATGCAGAAAAGTTGTTTTTCTCCTCGGCCAGTTTTGTTTCCATTTCCTCTACTGAAATTCTTCCTTGATGTCCTGACACGAAAACTACAGTAACCCAAAAACTAAATTTTCAGGATCAGCTCGTCTTTGCGATTCAGAAAAGTATAATCATGTCTGGTGTTGCTCAAATTTGAAAATCTGGGTTAGAGTCCGAGAAACGACAGTGCCTGCGTCTCTAACCCAACATTCAAATTGGGAGGAGCCTAGTCATGATTATACTCATTCTGAAGCTCTCGGTAAACTAAATCCAAAAATCTAGCTGTCATGATCTTCCTGCCAAAAACTAACATTTTTTGGCACATTCTTCATATTTATCCCGATAAAAGTTCTCTTCAAGTGATTCCAATGTCACTGGTTTCGACACTTCCTGCTTCAAATTTCCCAATTCTTCTAATAATTTCATATTTTTTTCTTCGAATGATTTACACGTTTCATAACTTTCGGTGAGCTCCGTTGTGAGTTTGGAGATGGTAGAGTCGAGGGAAGATTTCTGAAAAGCTTGCCGATTAGAATAATATGAGATAGCTTGAAAAATTTGAAGCATTTTTAGTTCTTGAAGCATAGTCTTAGGTATTCTAGTTCCCGAGATACGGGAACTTCAAGTTCAGGACGAGAGAGAAGATAGCGCAGAGAAACAAGAGTGTCTGGTTTCTCTGCGCTCTAGCCTCGGAGTTTCAAAGGCTTGTTACTCGAGAGCTAGAAGAGTTAGAGAGACGCTTTAAGAGACAAACGTCTTTGAAATCAGAAGAGCTCGAGTTTGGTACCAATATTGATAGGATTCTGAATATTTGACGTCATCTGAATCAAGAGATTCTTTTCAAAAAGGTGAAGTTATATGTACCTAATTACTTGGTTTTCGGTATTGTCCAGTTTCTCAAATCGACTCTAGCTCTTCTATTTCCTTTAGAAATCACTTTTCGTTCATTTAGAAATCACAATTCTGAATTCAGAAGACGTCAAACTTTCAGAATCTAGCCAAGCTCAACAATAAATCAGTGCTCTTGAAATTTCAGTTAAATTTGACTTTTACAGAAATGGTCTAGCTCTTCTGGTCCTCGCGTTACAGCACTTCGAAATTTGGGGGCTAGAGCACAGAGAAACCAGACGCTCTCGTTTCTCTCTCCTCTCTCGCCCTGAACTTTGCAGAGCCTTATCTCGGGAATTTGAACACGCAGGAAAACAATCCAAAAAACAAAATTCAAAAGCCTACCGTATCCTCCTCAGCCTTCAATCCCCTCTGCAGTTCCATATTTCTTTCTGTCAATTCTTGAGTCAATTTCAACATTTTCTCCACTTGTCCTCTCAACTCCGATGCTTCCAATTCAGCCTGTTCCTTATCCTCTTCTGCAGTTTGTCTCTCTTTCTGCGTCTCTTCTATCTGATGACTACTCGATTCAACAAAACTTTCAACTCCTTTTAGCCTCTCTATTTGTTCTTCCAATAACTTCCTCCGGTCCTCTTCAAGGCTTAATTGATCTTGAAGAATATCGATTTTTGATAATAAATCAGTATTTTCTCTAGAAGCTTCTTCGAATTTTGTGGCCATTTCTAATTGGGAAGAACGAAGACGTTCAATGTCATGATCTGCATCTCGGAGACGTCGTTCGAGCTCCGCAGTTGAGGTTTGAAGTTTTGTTTCGTATTGCTGAAAAATTGAAGACATTTCAAACGCCAAAAATTTCTGAAAACAAGCTCCTAAACTTTGAAGGTTTCGACAATAAAACCTTCAACTTGGGTTGGAGCCCACACGAAAACACGGGATTACTGTAGGTCAAAGGCGCTTACGAACTTCAGACACTTAATTTTTGAATTCGACTCATCGAGACCTTTCAAAAGAGTATAATCATGACTAGGCTCCGCCCAATCTGAAATTCAGGTTAGAGACGCAGGCACTCTCGTTTCTCTGCACTCTTGCCGAGGGTTTGAAATGGGCGGAGTTTATACTTTCTAAAACCGTCTTGTCATGCTGAATTTGAATTTACAGTCATTGACAATTTTAGATCAAAATTGACGGAATTTTCGACCAATATTGAAAAATCTTTTTTTTTTATTTTACCTGAATAATATGCTTATCATCCTTGGCATTTATCAACTGCTTCCTCAACACATCACCTTGTTGTTTTGACTCGTTCAAGCTGGTAGTGAGGGTCTGAAGTTTCATAGAAATGTTCATAAACAACACACATAAACAAAAGAGCTCAAGTTTTCAAACTATATTGTTTTTTGAACAATTTCTCTAGCTCTTCTAGTTCCCAAGATACGGGTCTTCCAAGTTTAGGGTAAGAGAGGATAGAGTGCAGAGAAACGATAGTGTCTGGTTTCTCTGCGCTCTAACCAAGATCTTCTAAGGCATATAACTCGAGAACGAGAGGAGCTAGAGAAAAGTGGTAAAAGACAAAAATGTTGAGAATTTCAAGTTCTTCCATGTGGTATCAAATCCAAGAGGGATCTGAATTCTGACGTTTTCAAAAATGCAAAAATCTGACCTCAACCCTTTTCTCAGCAATCTTCATCCGATTCTCGAAATCAAACCGTTCATGCTTCAATTTCTCCATTTCCACCTTCAAGTTTTGCACTGTTTTTTCCTGAAAAACCTCTTTTTTTCATTTTCCGACCCCAAATTCCCTTACCAAATGCTCCAAATTCTCTTGACTCTGTGCTTTTTTCCCGGCTTCTAATTCATCTTTACACGCCTTCAAATGGCTCTCTTTTATCTTTATTTCATCCCGTAATTTCATCATTTCTCCTTCTCTCATTGCATATTTTACCACTGCTTCATTCTTTTCCTTATCACATTGCTCTGCTTTTTTGGTGGCCTGTTGCAGTGCATTGTTGAATTTCTGTGACATTTCTTTAGTTGTCACATTGAAATGAGCCTCTTGAGCCAGTGATCGATCTGTGTTGGATTTCAATTGAACTTCTAGATCTCGAATTCTTCGAATATGTCCATCAAGATCCTTTTTGTGTTGGTTTTGAACATTTCTGAAAGTTTCATTTCATTGGACCTTCCTAAAGAGGCTGTAACGTTTTGCAAAACAACTGCTACAAAAAGCTGTGATGGAGAGTGCTTATTAGGTGATTTTTGTGATACCTACCGAAAATGTAGATAAAGACTAATCTGTAGGTGTGGACCGTGAAGTACTTTGTATGCATTGCGTCGTAAGATTTGATGTACAACTTTAAACCTTGAGCCCGAACTAAAGCTATCGTACCATTTTCTATTTTTCCAGCTTTTAATGGTAAAATTTCATTATTCACATACCGTTTTTACTTTCAAGCCAATACCTATTCAATTAGCCAAAGTTTAGCTTCTAGTCAGTTTTTGTATTCATTAACGATCCTGACTAAAGTTGTCACAAACGTTTGAATAGGCCGGTTTTTTGACCCAGTACTATCCCTAGTCGAGAATGTCCTGTCTTAGAACAGATGTTTTATTAAGACAGTCAATAATCGGAAAAAATATATATGAAGTTTTAGATCAGTGAAGTTCTAATGAGGCTCACGTTTTTCACTTGACTAAACGAAACTAACTTCAACAACTCCTCATTGAGATCTCGTTCCCTGATAGTCCTCAACAGTTTTTCACGATATTCTGCATTCTGCGTTTCCAGTCTGCAAATTTTATTTGTTTTTTTAACTTAACTCAATCATAAATTAGTCCCTTTTTTCTTAACCCCCTTACCTTTCCATTTCCTTCTCCTGTGCCACTGCATTACATTTTGAGTATAATGAATTTTCGATTGTCGTCGATGTAATGACGTCATTTTCCTCGTCATGAATACTCGGAGAAACAACACGGGTTGGGGTTCCATATGTGGAATTCGTCTGAAAATCAAAAATGTATGTGAGAAAGGAAAAAAAAACAAACCGGTGTCTGTTCACAAGAATTCGCTACGTCTTCTTCCATATTTGAGAGTCTTGTGCTATCTGAAGAATCGAAAATATAAAAAAGAAAATTCGAGAAAAAAGAGGATTTGTATTTTGAGTCTTGGTTAACGAATACAAAAAGCTACAATTAATTATGAGAAGTATAGTTTTCACAGGATTCTTAGCTTTACTTTTTTCTAGCTAGAAGCTACATTTCTTGATTTTTGGTTTCTTAAGAGCTTTATCATACCAGAGAACCGAAAAATGATACAGTGTTAGTGTTCCAAAAATTCCTGAATGGATGGCTTGTTTAAAAAGGTTCTTTTTATAAGGGCTCAAAAATTTTCTCTAGTCCTTTTGTACTGATAATCTGAGATTTTTTCAGTCAATTTTAATTAGAAAATGAAAAAACAAATCGTCCAGGAAACAGAGTTGCACGGAAGTGAAAATTTCCTACACGGAAATAAGAACTCAGAACTAAGTTTTTTCTAGGCGGAATAAAATTTGGTCTCAAAACAGAAGTCGGATGTCGGGATACCGTGCAACACTGCTAGAAACTGTCCAGAGAGCAAATGACTATCCGTTCAAAGATGAAAGTTTTGTGAAGATCTCATTATTAGAACTTCGCCTTGTCCCCATTTTAGAGACTGCTTATGTTAGTTTTGAAATGATTTGAAACTACTTGACGAATAATGCGAATATATTCCCAGACTATAGCTATATCTCATAGGTCAAAAATATTATGAGTAATATTAAAACAAAGCTTAATCCGGAAAAGTGCAAGTGCGTCTCATTCCGAAACTTATTGCAATTTGATTACTTTTTTTATGAACTAGAATAGAGTTAACGTCATATTCTGAGGACTTGTTCCGTAATGAATCAGCAGATTCTTGCCTCAACAAGGGAATACCCGATGAAGTCATTGAATGATAGATTTTACATTATTATAACGTCACGAAAGTTGTACTTTAAGCTTAATAATATATAAAGTTATCCCAGGTGGCTTCGTCTGGAGAAAAAATGTAGCGTTTGAAAGTATATTGGACGTGATAACGTTTATTGAAAAAGGAAATGAAAAAATGTAATCAAGATTTTTTAATCTGAAATATTGAGTCTGGGACACGATACCTCATAGGATTGGAAGTTGCTCTTTTGAGCCCCATTATCAACAGGCCTGGTCGGAACAAAACTTTTCGAAAAATCGGAAAATGAAATAATTTTCCAAAAAATAGTTTTGGAAAATCGGATATCCGAATTTTTTCCGAAACGAAACCTCGGAAAATTCTGGATATCCTTTAAAACTTGTTTCTTCAATAAAGTTCTCACTGGAACCGAAAAGTCGCTAAATTTTACAAAAATTGTCTGATGAAAGCAGGTTGATGACCATACCTTAAAAACCACGGAAAAAAATCCATTCCGATTTTTCGAGTTTTAAAATACGCATAATAATCTCTAACAATAAAAATACCATTGCACGGGAAAAAAAAGATTATTTTTGCTGTGCATAAAGTACTCCAAAGTATCAATAATGGTCTTCAAAAAAGGGTTCCGAACACAATTGACTTTTTATAGCTTCGTGAATAATTTTAAAAAATAAATTCCCCGAATAAAAAAATCATTGGAAACCCATAAAACCCATCCCATAAACCTCTAAGACAGAAAATCCACTTAAAACTGAAAATGAATGAGATGAGGGGGAAAAAGAGAAGCTTTTGCTCCAGAAAAGGAGCTCTCTCCACATGCTCCCCTCCCGCTGTGCTCAACTGATGACGTGCTCCTTTCTCCTCTTTTTCTCTGGCGACTTTCTCTTTTTGGAATACTCTCTCATTTTCTTCTTTTGAGAAAGAGAGAGAGAGAGAGTCGTTGCTCTCTCCACGCTCATTTCCTTTTCAGTTCTCACTCCCTTTTCTCTCTCTTTTCTGCCCGTAGGCAATAAAAATAGACACCGGAAAAGGGAAAAAGAAGAGAAGAGAGAAAAAGGTCCTCATTATGCAAAATGAGAAACAAAAACAATGGAGAAGAAGAAGAAAAGAGAAGAGCTCGAAAAGCTGAAAATGTTTTTTTTTTCAACGAAAATTTTCTGACTCTTGAAAAAAATGATAAAAACAAAAAGTTGGAATTTGCCACTTTTCTCCATTTTGAAAGAGTTTTTCTTTTCTCTTTTTTGACTTTTTTCTTTCATCAAAGAATTTCGTTGACGGTTGAGTTGTTATTCTTATTGTTTTTTTTTCAAATGTCTGCTTCTTAATTCTGACAGAAAATTTTGAATTTTATTTTGTTAGATACGGTTAGGGTGTTTTCTGGCTTGATTTGTAGGCTGCAATGAGAACGAAAAGTGAGAATGCAGAAATATTTTCCTGACATCTTCTGAAAATGAAGAATGTTGGAATGTTTTTGAATGTTAACTGTTTTAAAACAAAAAATATTCTGAAATCTTCTAAAATTTCAGATTTTTTTCCAAAACCCTTTCATGACCATTTCAATGACGTCAGCATTGTTCGGCTTTTCTTGTTTTTTGCCATGTTGAAGAAAGAAAAGAACAAAAGCTGAAAATAAGGAAAATTTTTTCCTGAAATTCATACGCTCTTTGTTCAACGTCTTCTGAATTCTGAAAATTTTAAAAATTCTATTTGCTTCATTTCTAAAATAATTGTTTCATATTTCCTAAAAAAATTCGGCGGCTCCTGATTGCAGAATATTCCCGCATTTCATTACTTTCTCGTTGATCACATTCCTCTCAATTTTTCCTTCATTTTAAATGCATATTTCTTTCCGTATTTGAAATTCTAAAACTTCCTATATATTTTGCACCTTCTTTATATATGTTTTTTCCCAATAAAAACAACAAAAATGACAGTAGAAAAGAAGAAATGACCGAGAGATGAGGATGAATGGATTGGTGGATGGAACGAAGGGGTCACAAGAAGAAGATGTGCGAATAAATTGGAAAGAAAGAAAGAAGCATAAGGGGAAGGGAATAAGAAAAAAAAAGCAAAAGAAACATGAGAAATTAGACAGGTTTATTTTCCAAAAGGAAAAAAAATGGGGCAAGTGACATTCCAATTAATTCACAGTAAAAATGAGGGGGAGATGATTATTCGTTAAATTTGTATAAAAAGAGACTGGGGATGAATAAATGAGGGGATTCTTATATAAAACAAAAAGAAGAAACAATCATTTATTGTTGTTGAATCGGATTCCGCCACGTACACAACTGTCTCGACGTGGAATTGATCACCGATAGCCACTTTTTCAGGTCTTGAGCCGTATCGGCGGCGAGCATCACTCGCAATTGCATAATGCCACGTGGATCATTCGAATCGTCTTTTGGAGCCCAGACGTCAATGTGGAAACTGTTGGGGAAGGGGCAAATGTCGTTGACTGTGGAAGCACCTTCAGGACGACAGCATGTACTCAAATCCATTAGGACTAGGTAGCTCTGAAACGAAAAAAATGAGAATGGGAGTAGAAAATGGGCATGCAATTTTGGGTATGCGTTTTTGGGTATGCGAATTTTTGGGTATGCAAAATTTGGGTATGCGAAATTTGGGTATACAATTTTGGGTATGCTTTTTTTGGGTATGAAAAATTTGGGTATGCGAATTTTTGGGTATGCAAAATTTGGGTATGCGTTTTTGGGTATGCGAAATTTGGGTATGCGAAATTCGGGTATACAATTTTGGGTATGCTTTTTTTGGGTATGCTTTTTTTTGGGTATGCGAAATTTTGGGTATGCGAATTTGGGTATGCATTTTTGGGTATGCGAATTTGGGTGTGCGTTTTTGGGTATGCGAATATTGGGTATGCTTTTTCAGCGCGATTTCTCACCTTAGTTCCCTCATCCTCCGGTTGCCGCCAAAACTTCATCTCTCCATTCTCGAGTACACTCCAATAGCGTGTCCACGAGCCGAGTCCCTCATTCGTTCGCTGGTACATTGATAGGAACCCACGATAAATGATATCCGCCCCATCGACGGCCTCCTTTTTCACCTTCAACTGAACTTCAGTGGAAAGTGGATAGACGGCTTGGGGAAGGGTGACGACCTAAAATTAGCAAATTTTGAGGTGATTTTCTTGTCTAAAAGGGTCCAAAACTCACAAATTTCCCGCGACAATTAATATCAAAACTGATAGCGGCCAAGAGTTGGAATCGCGTCGATTCAGCAGATGACACGGAATACTTCTGGTTGGCGGAGGAGGATGATCCTTCTCTTCTCTCGGATGATGACGAGGCGAAGAGGCTCTGATTGGCAGATGATGTACTTCCGCCGCCAAGGAATGCCGGACGATTCTGGATTGAAAAATTGTTTTTTGGAAGGGGAAAGGGGTGAGGAAGGTGAAAACTGACATAAAAACATGCAGAAAAGACAAAAAGGACATACATCATTCACAAACTTTCTCCACAATCTACACGGAAACGCCCTCGGCTTGGGATTTGGAGGGTTGAGACGAGATTCATGTTCACTTCTATCCACATAATAACACCATTGATCCGCATTCTGGTTAGTTAGGACAAAAAAGGGTTAATAAAGGCATGCAAAAACACAAAAAACTACACAAAAAGTTACCTTTGCTTTAAGGGTGGAGCTCTTCAACTTAAACTTGTCTTCATGAGTCGCCGATTCGCGTACCGATCGTTGTCCATAAATTTCCAACGAGGCACGGAAATCCGGTGGAATGGCAACCAACTTCATTGGAATGGGGAACTCCAGAGTGCCACGTCGATTCACACCATTGTCCGAGGTGACCATTTTGGAGACGTCAACTTGTTCGGCGAAGCGAAGTATGGCGACGAAATAGAAGACCTCTTCGGGCTTTACAGCGGCTTCTATGTAGGTTTTGACGAACTCGCGATCGAGTTGAACAGCCAACTGGACGATCGAGAGGGTGCCACGTGGCCCGTCGATTCTGAAAAAAAGTCAGAAATAAAGCTGAAACTGCGTCCCCAAAAAAGCCGACTTACATTCTAGGCCCATCCTTTTGCAGTCTCATCAACTCAATCTGCATTGCTCGGTGCTTTTCCACGTGTACCAGAAGAGCGCGCTGAGCCTCGAACTCCTCTCGAGATCCACGGAAAGTCGGCTCTTCACGAGCACGTGCCAAGGCTCTTTGAGATTGAACAACGAGCTTCTCCTCAATCGTTATTGCATCATTGATACGACGCATCGTTTCATCTTCAGATTCCATGATTCGTGGTGTTCCAATAGATCCATCTGAAGGCGCTGTCAACTGTCTCAACTTTTGTGGTGACGTCAGAGCAGGCGGGGCCGATGGGGATATCGAAGAGAGAGGAGTTGTCGTCTCTCCGACACGCTCTCTCTGGAATTTCCGATAGAATGAGACAGAATATGCCAGCTGGGAGTCATTGTTCTTCTTGTTATAAACCGGTGGCTCATCCTCGACAACTTCTGGAATCGCAGTCTCAGTGACGTCATCGTCGTCCTCTTCAGATGGCCCAACGTCTTCTTCCTGAATAACTTCCGAACGACTTCTCAATGCTTTGAGTGGTGATATCGGTGATTCTTCTGGCTTCGCAAGAGGGGCAGTAGCATCACGGAATGGGCTCGAAGTGCCTGTCCCAGGTCCTTCCATGAATCCAAAAGCGTTGTCAATGAATCGAGAAGTGTCTTCTGTTGCATCGATACCCGAGATCTCATCTGAATTCTGATGACTTTCCTCTTCAAATACTTCATTGTAGTCGTCCTCCTGCCCAATATAATCATCATATTCTTCTTCTTTTCCTCCATAACGAGAGTTCTTAGCTTCAGGCGACGCGGTGTTACTTCTAGCAGTGGCATAATCGGTTGGTTGAGAGTGAATAGAAGAAGAAGATGGTCCTTTCCGTGCATATCGTTGTCCGATTCTCTTCGGAATCGCCGTCTCCGTCATCTTCTTGGCCGTGGCAATAAGCGAGTCTTCAGTGGCATCTGGATGTATCGGGGTTCCCGTTGCAGAGCAGAATTCCCATCGTGACTTTAGATTCTTCAGTTTTCCGGGACCAGCTCCAACGAGTTGATCTCCAGCTGTTTTGTCTTCGGCACGTGCTCCCTGGACGACTGGAGTGTTGGCTTGTCCCCTCCACTGAGTTTGAACGGGAAGGGGAGCCGTGGCGACGAGCGGTTTGGAGGCAAGAGTCTTCGAGGTGATGGCTGGAGCTTTAGAAGATGGAGGTGGGAAGAGATTCTTCTTCTGTTGTGCTTGATATGGATAGTGCGGGGTGCTCTGGATGGGAACGACTTGTCGTGGTGTTGGGACTGGAGCAGGAACACCCTGAAAAGATGGAATTAGAAGATGGTTTGACGGATGGAAGTGGGGCGAGTTTCCGAGTAAAAGTAGATCTTTCCAAAGGAGAAACTGGCGCAGCTCAAAAAAGGGATCAAAACAGCCGGATTGTTGGGGTCAGTTTAAAAGTTTTCCAAAGGAGAAGTTGCCGGTTTTAATGGCTAAAAGCGGGGTTAAAGCAGCCTTAGTTAGTTTCAGCCAAGTTACAAGTTACTCACAACAAGATTAGTATTCTTATTCCGCCCAAATTGCTGCTCGAATTGCATTCGTCGCGTCGTCGCCACAGATCCTTCGAGCGCGGCAGACTTTGATGGGGATAGCACCGCGGCGTCGGAGGTAGCAGTTGGAATGACAGTTTTCGGCGATGACGTGCTTTTTGGAGTCTGAAAATGGCGGGAAGCGTTAGAAGCGGTTAAAGCCAGGAAAAGCAGGCAAAACGTGCAGAGAGACCATTCCAAACCATCTTACAACTTACAAAATGAACTGGCGAAAATGTGGAACGTCCGATATCCTTCGAAAATGGTTTCGGCGACGAGACAAGCGTGTGCAGATTTGTGGGCCGTGCGAAGATGTTCGAATTGGTAGTAGTCGTTGTTGTGGTAGTAGTAGTCGACGTCGTCGATTTCGGAGTCGACGTGGATTTCGGTGGTGATGGAGGAGCTTCCGAATCGGCGGCCGCGTCTTTTGGTACCTTCTACACCAAACCAAGGATTAATACGAGAAACAAAAGGTGAGAGTGCAACAGAACAGACAACAAAGTGTTAAAATCCTATAAAAATTTCCTCACAAAAATTCTTACCTTTCTCATGAACGTGTGTGCTCCGTACTCATCCTGAGATTCCATGTCTCGCTCGCGAAGAATCGCCTCTCGATTATCACAAGATTGTGCATTGATCAGTGTATTCTCATGGGTGACGTGTTGATTCAATGACATTTCTCCACAACTCAACGATGACGTCGTCACATTCATCATTTCGGCGGAGCCACCGAGCACTGTGCTCATATCGTTTGCCGATGAGGAGCCACCGGAGAAAATTGACGACTCGTTCGGGAGATAGTTCACGTTGACGATGGGTTGGGCGAATTTGATGCGACGAGCCTCGAAATCAGACATTCCGAGAGCGATTTCTGGTCTGAAAATGGTGAATGTGAAGTTTGGGTATGCGTTTTTGGGTATGCGAAATTTGGGTATGCAAATTTGGGTATGCGTTTTTGGGTATGCGAAATTTGGGTATGCAAATTTGGGTATGCGTTTTTGGGTATGCAATTTTTGGGTACGTGATTTTGCGTACGCGAATTTGGGTATGCGAAATTTGGTATGCGACATTCAAAATTTGGGTATGCTTTTTCGAATTTCCCCTTCAATTCTCCACTACTAACCCATTCTTAGTGACTTCTGGAGCACTTTTCGACGATTTTGCCACATTTGGACTTTTCAAAGAAGCCTGTCCGGCTGGTGTACACAAAACTGCGGGACGTGTCTCCCCAATTGACATTCTCGGCGATCTTCCCTTCATATACGCCTCCTTTGGCTTATTGTACGGACTAGTGTAATCATACTCGAATTCCTCTTGCTCCTGAGCCAACATTGAGAATCTCGACGTCTTTTTCGTCGTACTATTTTTCTGTGGTGATGTGGATGTGGGATCTTCTGAAACAGACGCCTTTGGCGTGGTCTCTTTCGGCTCGGCCGGACGGAAATACACTGGAGCGGTGTCATTTGATCGTGAGGAAATTCCGAACACTTTTGTGGGTGAGGATTCTGGAAATTTGAAGATATTTTCGGAATTTTTAAATCTCAAAACCTTCTGTTTTGACAGCTGGTTTCTGTGGCGCCGTTTCATTTTCCTTCGCTTCCTCACTACCTGACAGTTCGTGTTGTCGAGCACGAATTCGATCCATTATATTGTCAAACTGATTCTCCATTGTATGTACAGTGTAGATCTGCAATAAATTACCAATATAACCCATTCATTTGTAGCAAAACAAACGACTTCGATAAATTCGTAAAACGACGAAATTTTGACCGTTTTCCTCGAAAATTTGATGGGAAATAAGCTCAAAATCGTGGAAAATACATTTATCTCGTGGAAAAATACAAAAAAATTCAGAAAAAATGAACCGTTTCACGTGAAAATCGCTCGGAAAACTTGAAAAACACTTTAAAAATTTGAAAATCTTTGTTTGGCGGCAACAGCTGACGCTAATCGCTGCGGGACCCTCCTGGGAAAGTGTATGTTCCTTTGATCCCGCGCCTCTGCGTCTCTTTCATTCGTGTTGTGTCTCGTCGGGAAATTTCAAATTAAATCAGATTTTATCGCGTTTTTGTCGGGAAAACCGGTTTTTCTCAAGGTTTCAATCTTTATTTACAGGAAATTAGTGCCATTGAGTCACAAAAGCACCAGAATTTAATAAGCAACCTGTTTTAAAAGTAGTTCAAAAATAAACGAATCAATCATATCACATGAAAAGAATATACATTAGTTTTCGGGTTAGTTTATGCCAACGCAGCGTTTTCAGAAGTTTCAACAGGTGGTTGATGCTCTTCGTCCTCTTCCAGCACAAGTCGACTATATTCTTCTTCGTCGGTTTGGCGCTGAAAATTACAGATTTCAAAGAAAATTTCGCGGGAAGAAAGTTCTTACGGAATAAACAATGATAACGACGAAAACAGCAAGCCAACTGATAAGACCAAGTGATAAGCTGGTGACTCCGCCAATAAATGAGTAGTGTTTTGCATTGAAAATAGCAATTAATTGATCGCGAGTTCCCTGGTCGAAATCGGCAGTTTCATTCATCCAAAGGACAGGAACAATCACATTAGTAGTGTTTTCAGTAATACTTAATGATCCTTTAACCATTCCAACATTAATTTGCATAATCCGTTTCGCCTGAGTGGGTACTCCGGCAGTTGGCTCCAAATCAACGTAAGTTAGATCATTGGATGGTGATGGAACGGAGAGCCCACTGACTGCATGCCATACTTCCATTGGGGAGTTGTAGAAGTGGGGATTCGAGAGATAGACACGTGGACTGCCTGCTTGGCAGCGAGAGAGATCGATGAGACCGGCGGGAAGGCAGTTTTCTGGAAAGTCAAGGTAATACGCAGCTCTGGCCACTTCGCAAAAGCTTACCTAATTGAACTGTAGTATTATCAAAGAATCTGGGCATTCCAGCCTTATTACAGAATGCTTGATTTTGTGGAAGCTTAGGATCATAAAGATCCAGCGGTGGCACATATCTCCATGAAGGGACTCCCGAAACAGACACATCCTTCGAGTATTCCATCTGCACTGATCTACATATTTGTGGCACAAAAATCGTGAGACGTTCTTCTCTTTTCAGCATCGGACTGAAAAGTTGCCCATCTGTTCCGTTGATCATACGAGCGTAGGGGGTGTCCCAGGTGCCTTCTGGCATTTCTGTCATGTTATTCCACGTGTACATATGACCGATTTTATATGGAGATGGCACGCCGGTATCGACTTCCCACATTCCATCGGTGGTGCCGTTTTGCTGGAAATTTTTGAAATGAGAATTAAAGACGACTGAGGAAAAAAAGATGGTTTCAACCAAGGTTTGGCTTAACTTACCCCATAGAAGAATCCCACCCTCCTTTGCAAAGAATTCGTTTCACATAAAAACTGCAAAATCTTGTTTTTACAAATGAGATCAATGATTGGATCTTCGTATCCGTCGAACAATGCTTCTGAGATCTTCACTGTTATATATGGAGCCTCTGTGACCATTTTCAGAACTGCTTCCAAAGCAAATCTTACTCGAACACCGAAAATAGTGACTTCAGCGGCATCGACAAGCTTTTGGAAGACTATATTTGGTATAGTTACTTTTCGGTCCAAATGGCATTGAGGGCAAGAAGCGTTTTTGTTGAAAAAGTAGAGTTTTTTGTTTTTATAGAAGACTCGGGTGTCGTTCGCAGCGAATTTGTGATACACTTTTTCTTGGACTTCGCTGAAAAAAACGAAAATCAATTTTTTTTTCTAATAAAAAAAAACTAACTCAAAAACAAAAGGACCAATTTCCTTGAGATTCGGCTTCTCGTGTCTTTTCAATATTCCATCAACGTTTGTCACGTTGAACATCCAAATATTCAATCGCATTGCGTATGGTGGTTTCAGCCATGATTGTGTCATTTTATTCGGAATTTCTGTACCATTTTCGTCGCGTGTGTAACCGAGAAAGTCTTGCTGCAAGAATATATATTTGGGTATGCCATTTAGAGTTTGGGTACGCATTCTTGGAATTTAGGTATGCGATTTGAAATTAGGGTATGCATTTTTTGGAATTTGGGTATGCGTTTTTCAAACTTTGGGTATGCGATTTCAAAAATTAGTTTGCGATTATTTTTTCGCCAAAATATCACGTTTTCAATCGCAATTTTTGATTTCTTATTCAAAATTCCATTGTTTTTTTTTCGCGTTTCGTCTCGCTTCTCGTATTTTCTCGCACTTATTCAACTCAATTGGCTAAACTCTCTTTTACTTACCCCAATAACCTGCCGATTAACAATTCCATCAATCGGAATACCGATAAGGAGAAGAATTCCAGCGATGGCAAGCAGTAATCCGAGCACTGCTCCCGAGCCGAACAGGCACGGTGCCTTTTTCAACATTATGCTATAAAAAACTGTTTTTTAATCGCACATTTTTAGAAAAAAAAAGAATTAAAAAAAAAAGAAAAAAGGTGACGAATGTGATGTTTCATATTTTTAGAATTTCGCAATGGCAATAAAAATAGAGAACAAAAACAACAGAAAATGGCCTGATTTTTGTATTTTTTTGCCGAAGAGCATAAAATACGATTTTCAAAAATCAATAGACAGAGAAACGTCTAGAAGAACAAGACGATAAAAAATGCCAATCCTTTTCTTCGGTGGCTGGGAGTGTGTGTCAACAAGAACGGAAAGAAATTTTGTTAAAAGGGGTAGTCTCTCTTGCGGCTACAAACCTCCTTGTTTACGTGATGCTGATCACGAGAAAGGCCGTGGCCTAAGGGGAAGAAAAAGTTCGGTCAGCGGAAGAGAAAAAAAATAATGGAAAGGTGTTCAAAATGAGTTGTTTGTTGAACTTTTGCAAAAAGAAAGTTTGAAATTGAAAAAAAAAGAGTTTCCTTCATCATGCTCCTTTAAAACTTCGTTAATTTATTTTTCGCTTCGAGACCTGCTTCTTTGATGAAAAACTTCAGTTTTCGACGCTTTTTCTTTTTTTTTTCCTTCTCATAAAAGCATTTTTCAGTTAAAAACTTTCATTTTTCAGATGCAGGCACTTCAATCTCGCCTCCAACAACTTGAAAATGCCACGGGTAGCGATATTTGGGAGATTTTAAAAGCGGTAAGTCATTTTTTCCTCTTTCTTTGAATTGTCTGTTATTAACAACATTCTCAAATTGAACAATTTTCTTTCAGTCAGAATCAGAGCTTCGCCAAGACCTTTCCTCCCTGAACACGTTAAAAGAAGACAAAGAAAAGCGGAGTCGAGAAACGCTGGAAGCTCTGAAAGCTAAGAAAAATGAGCTGAAATCGTTGAAAGAGGAGATTCAGACGCTGCAAAATGAATATAAATTGCATATACAATCAGTAGAAAAGAGTTTGACTGATAGTGGATTGGATATGAAACAAGTGATTAATGTTTTTGAGAAAGTTCTTGAAGATTCATTGTGAGTTTTTTTTTTCCAAAAATCGCATACCCAAATTTGAAAATGTCATACCCAAACTCAAATTTTTTATCAATATTCTATTATAGATCCGAAAAGAAAGCAGCCATTCTACAAACTCTCTCCTCCACAAATATTACAAAGAAAACTTCGATTTCGGAGCTCCAGCAACCCGTGAAAACCGTCCTCTCTCTACTAAACGACCCGAATAAAGAAAAACTTCGAAATATAATTCAAAATGAGCTTCAAGAATTCCACGACGCCGCCATCGAGGTATTCCGTTTGAGCTTGTGGAGCGAGTTTCAGAAGCAAGGAATCCCAATGAAAAAGCTTGCGGAGACACCGAATTATCAAGATTTTCAAAAGGAACTTGTAAAAATCTTCGAGTTTTTATGTGATCTAGACATGCTGCTCAATGGAAATCATCAAAAATCAGTGGAAAATGTGATTTTTGTTTCATTTGGACACTTATCGAACATTTGTGTTGATATGATTGAAAATGAGAAAGAGAAGGACGCCGATTTCGAGTGGATTTTGACAAGTGCACATAAATGGGCGGTGAATTTAAAAGAAGTTGTCGGAAAAGCAGTGGAAAGCTTGGAAATTGAGCCGAAATGGAAGGAGAAGGCCGGGGAGAAATTCAATGAGAAGTTTGTGGAGTTTGTGGGAACGATAACGAGGAAATTTGTGAAAAAGGTGATTTTTTTTTGGAAAGTTGCACACTCAAGAATCGCATACCCAAAAACGCATACCCAAAATTCGCATACCCAAATTCTAAAATCGCATACCCAAATTCTAAAATCGCATACCCAAATTCTAAAATCGCATACCCAAATTCTAAAATCGCATACCCAAATTCAAAAAACGCATACCCAAATTCTAAAATCGCATACCCAAACTCTAAAAACGCATACCCAAATTTTCAAAATCGCATACCAATTTTTTTATTTCCAGAATATAAAAGACCCGATGGTTTTCTCGAAGTTAGCTGCACTTCTCCGTCGATTCGAGGAGAGTTCGGAATTCGATTTGAGTAACAAGGACTTGTTCGAACCACTTTATGAGCCGGAATTTATCAGCAAGTGGATATTGGTAAGGGGGATTTCGATTTTTAAGCCTAAAAATTTTTTTTTGCAGCTCGAAGTGGAAATGTTCACAATTTCGATAAACCAATTTATGTCGAATCCTGCGTGCTTCGAGCCTCTTCAAGCCATTTTCATCGGCAATTCGAATAAACATTGGGCGTCAGAAATCACAGTTTTCTTCGAGCAAGGGATATTACGTGTTGATAAGGATATCTCATCGCTTGGAAATTCGGAAGTTCAATGCACATTTTATGAATGTTTGCACGCGCTGATGCTGGATTTGTGCTCGAAAATCCACGTGTTGGCTAATCGTCTGTATTCGGAAGCCTCGTGGTCAAATGATGTGTATTTGGTGATGAATTCGATTTGGGAGTTGAGACGGATTATTCAGGTGGGGGATTTTAAATTTTATTTTTGAAAAAAAAATTGTGGAAAAAAGTGTGGAAATTGAGGGAAAATGGATGGGTTTAAAAAACATGAAAGATTGTAGATTTTTGGGCTAAAAAATGAAAAACTGGGGGGTTTTCACTTGTTTCGCTTCGAATTCTTCTTCTTTTTCTCATGAGTCGGAGGAACCTTCTCCAGCACTGCCTCGTTCATCGGTAGATTAGAAATCGCGCCTGAAATGGTGAAACTTTGGAACGTTTTTTGTCAAAAAGGCCGAGAATGCCAGAAAGGACCATTTCTAACCCCCATTCTTCATTAGTTTCGAACTTACCTCGGGTTACAGTTCGGCAAAATGGGCACGGCAAGGGGCTCTTCAATTTGTAAAGCTTCTCGGCACAATCATTGCAAACTGTATGCCCGCAGTTTGTCAAAACACGTGGAATCCTTCCCTTCCTGTTGTAATCGCAAAGACATATTTCGCATTCCGAGCCCGCCGAGTTGGCTAAGGTCCAGACGAGACTCATCCGAATTACTGATTGATCCAGTTTCACTCCATTGTTGCAAACAATGTAAAGTAGTATGAAGTGTGGGGTGATAACTCCTAGAGAGCATACCACTTGAAAAATGGCTAACATTTCCCTTATCGATGAGTCAATAGCAATGAAGTAGTCACACCCAACCATAAGAGCGATGTTAATAAGAAATGGAATAATATAAATGAAGAAGAAATTGGTCCCGGCTCTCATATTGATTGTGTAGAGAGGTTTTCGTAAGAACAAAACATATAGGATCAAAGCCGAAAAGCAGAAAACTTCATAATTGAACAGTAAAGTTTTCAACCCTTTCACTTCGTAAAAAACTATGCTGTAACATGAAATACAGCCATAAAATACCATTGTTCCACAGAGAATTTTCAAATCTCTCCGAGCTCTTTCCAGGATTCCAATTTTGTATTTCCAATCGTCGTATAAAGTGCATAATTTCACCAGGACAAAAATCCCTCCATTTATTGAAATGATACAAATGATGGAGAAAAGCTGATGTTGATGTAGCTCATTAGAAGAATCGTAGTCATTTAATATGATAGAGATGATGTGAAGTATAGAAAAAGCTATGAGAAGCAGGTTCGGCAGAAAGACGCCGAAGAAGAACCTCATTTTTTTTCGAATGGTATTGATTAGACGAGGGTTTCAGGATTGGGCTAAATGGTGCGGCCTAGAAGGGACAGATGCATACGCGCGCGTACTGTGTCTTAACGGTAAAGGTAGGATTCTGGGAAAGAGGTTCATTCTGGAGATATAGTAGATACTGGAATATTGATTTGTAGGAATTTGATAAAAAAATGCAGCTGAAACAGAGACTCGTGTATACTTTCTGAGTTATCGCATAGAGCTGATCATTCGTAACGGCACGACAAAATTGACAGTGTATTGGACCACTATAAACGATCCGAAATTTATCAGATTTTTTTTGAGGAAGCCGTAGCTTTCGATCGGAGCTTGGAGGTTAGCAAGAAGTCAGATCTGACAAACTTGCAACCAACGAACGGCATAGAAACGCCTAGAATCTAACCAGTTGTTGGAGAACTCTAACCAAATACTGGCGCGAAACCTGTGTTCCTATATTGGATTGTCTGTTTCACTTGACACTACAAATGTCTACAAACTGATCATATTTATCAGAAAATCAATAGGAACAAGACAACAATTTCATTGATAAGACACAGAGATCGAAGACAGTTAAATTTAACTTTAAAAAAACCCGGCCAAGTAAAATAAGTCGTTACAATCCATTATTGCCTGTCCGCTATCCTCTCCAACACCGTCGTGTTCTCCCGCAGTGAATTTGCATTTTCTTCTGCAAAAAACCCTACGTACGGCAATTTTCTGGAATTTTTCCTACCATTGGTTACAGTACGGCAGAATGGACAACACAATGGGCTGTCAACATGAAAATCTACGAGCATTTGAGCACATCCATGGCATACTGTATGCCCACAGTCCGTCAGAACACGTGGAATTCTGTCCGTCGTATTGTAATCGAGAAGGCAAATCTCACATTCTGAGCCGGCGTATCTGAATAATTCAAAATTTTATCTGTGAACCTTCATGTTGACCTACTTTTCCATTCTTGCTCTGAGAACAAGTTGTTTCTCTAGAACATTCTCCAGGAGTTGGTCTTCGTCATATAAAGCAACATAAAAAATAACGACGCTGAGAGTTATGCGAAGTAACATGAAACAATGGAAACTAGAAACGCCAGGTGTCTCGGGGTTCTCTCGAAATGGGCCACCGAATAACAAAGCAGTATGAGCAATAAGAACAGGCATGTAAATGTAAGCGAACTTCCAATAAAAGTCTGGTGAAATTTTGTTCGTTTGCTTTAAAAATAACAAACTATTTATAAAGGCGCCGGAAACAATTTCAATATACATAGAAATTGAGTCATTTATTCCGAAAAACGCCACTGCTATACAAGCTGAGTAACCAATCAAAATCGTTAGTCCACTGGAAACTTTCATATGTTGAAGGGTTTTCTCGACTTATTCAATGTTGCCATTTCTTTTGATATCTTCATTTATCAAGCCTTCCGTTAATGCCACCAGGAAAGCGACGGCATTAAAAAAAAGACCATACAATACATAAAAACGGAATGAAGGGCTATTTTCGCTTTGCGGCAGAGTATATTGAATACATGAAAGATGATGTGATATATTTTGACATAGTAGTAGGTAATCAAATAAAGTTATTTCGAACATAATACCAAGAAAGCGAACCTTCATGATGGCGAAGATTGTGCTATTGATCCGGAGCAGTTGCCGAAGACCTGTTTGAACGGTGGTAATGAAGGTGCGCTCTAATAAGAACATTGCCAAGAACATTAAACAATGGTGATCTCACAAAGTGGGGTTGCTACGCAAGCCAAATATCGAGAGAATATTACAATTTGACTGTCTATTTTTACGCCTTAAAGTGTTGTTTCCACAATCTATCAAGAGCATTAAAAGAGATAGTAAAATATGATAAATTCAGTAATTAACATAAGGTTTTCATACAATTATACCTTGAATACCTCCAGTCTTTTCATAGTTATGGAGGAGAGACAAAGGAAAACGTTTTTTATTCCACGAGAAAGAGGTACAGTGATCGAAGACAGTTGCAATTGAAAAAAACCCTCATTAAAAAGGAGTCATTACCATTCATTATTCGCTATCCTCTCCAACACCGTCTCGTTCTCCCGCAGTATATTTGCATTTTCTTCTGCAAAAATCTTATGTACGGTAATTTTCTGGAAATTTCCCTACCATTGGTTACAGTACGGCAGAATGGGCAATGCAATGGGTTGCTAATATCCATGAGCATTTGAGCACATCCATGGCATACTGTATGTCCACATCCCGTCAGAACACGTGGAATTCTGTCCGTCGTATTGTAATCGAGAAGGCAAATCTCACATTCTGAGCCGGCGTATCTGAATAATTCGAAATTTTATCTGTGAACCTTCATATTGACCTACTTTTCTATTCTTGCTCTGAGAACAAGTTGTTTCTCTAGAACATTCTCCAGGAGTTGGTTTTCGTCATATAAAGCAGCATAAAAAATAACGACGCTCGGAGTTATGTGAGGTATCGTGAAAAGATGGAACATAAAAACGCCATTTGTCTCGGGGTTCGCTCGAAATAGATCACCGACTAACAAAGCAGTATGAGCAATACCTACAGCCATGTACATGTAAGCGAACTTCCAATGAAAGTTTGGATTAATCTTGTTCAGTTGCTTTATTACTACCAAACTATTTATAAAGACGCCGGAAACAATTGCAATATACACAGAAATTGAGTCATTTATTCCGAAAAACGCCACTGCTATACAAGCTGAGTAACCAGTCAAAATCGTTAAAACGCTGGAAACTTTCAAATGTTCAAGAGTTTTCTTGACGATTACAATGTTGCAATTTTTTTCGATTCCTATCAAGCCTTCCGTTAATGCCACCAAGAAAGCAACGGCATTAAAAAAAATACCATAAAATACAAGAAAACGGTATGAAGGGAAAGAGCTGAGTTCGCGTTGCGGCAGAATATATTGAATACATGAAAGATGAGTGTTTACATGCATACATAGTAGTAGGTAATAAGATAAAGTTATTTCGAATATAATACCAAAAAAGCGAACCTTCATGATGGCGAATGGTGTGCTATTGATCCGGAGTAGTTGTTCGAACGGTGCCAATGAAGGTGCGCTCTAATAAGAACATTGCCAAAGACAACAAAGAATGGCATCCTCATCAAAAGTGATGGCTACGCATGCCAAGTATCCAAAGCATATCACAATTTTAACGGTCAATTCTCAAGTCTCGAATTTCCCTTTTCACAATTTATGAAGAACAAGAGATTGTAAAATATGATAAATTCATTTACACTTGACACCTTGAATGCCTTCAGTTTTTTCATAGTTTTGGAGGAAAATATTTGAACAAGAGGAAATCTTTATTTATTGCACGAGAAAGAGTGCACAGAGATCGACGACAGTTGCAATTTTAAAAACCGAAAAAAAAATAATTCGTTACAATCCATTATTGCCTGTCCGAATCCTTTCCATCACCGTCGTGTTCTCCCGTAGTGCATTCGCACTTTTTTCTGCAATAATTCTATGTGAAGTAATCTCTTGGTAATACTTCTTACCGAAAGTTTCAGTACGACAAAATGGACAACGCAATGGATTGCTAATACTCATGAGCATTTGAGCACATCCATGGCATACTGTATGCCCACAGTCCGTCAGAACACGTGGAATCCTCTCTGTCGTATTGTAGTCCAGAAGACAAATCTCGCATTCTAGTCCGGCAGTTCTGAAAGAGTCCCGGTTAAGTCTGCAAATCCTCAGTATTGTCTTACCGTTCCATTTTCGCTCTGATAGCAGAATAATTCTCATGAAGTTCGTCCAGAAGCTTGTCTTTGTGATATAGAGCAACATAGAAAATTATAATGTTTGGAGTTATGTAAAGGAAATAAAGCAGATAAGAAATGTCAACTACACGCCTTCCATTGGTTGGTTGGCTCGAAACTGCAATACCGACTAAAAGAGCGATATGAGCAGTGAGTAGAGCCATGTACATATAAGCGAATTTCCAGTAAAACTTGAAAGGAATTCTACATATGGGCTCTTGATCTTTCAAAGTGAGTATTAAAACAACAGAAGCAACCTCGAAATATATGTAAGCTAAACCATTTCTCTCCAAGAAAGCCTTTGCTAGACAAACTGAGTAGGCAACTACGACAGTTAATCCACTATATAATTTCAAAAATCGAAGGGTTTCATTGACGGTTCCAGTGGTGTCGCGATTTTTTATATATGCTCTTGTAAATCGAGCCACGAAATCAGCCAAGCAACGAAAAATTGTTGCAAATACCAAAAGAAAACCTGGGTTTTTCAAAGCTGCAAATGAGAAAGAACGGAAGACCCAGTAAAAATGAATGCAATCGTGTATAGAACTCCGAACACGACCAATTGTCATAATGATAAACAGTATAATATTGATTCGGAGTACTTGCCAAGGTCTTGTTTTGACTGTGCAAATGAAGATGCGCTCTAATGAGAAAACTTATCTTGCAAGGGGGATCAAGTGTCCTTACTATTAGCGCGGATTGGTTCTTCTTTAATAAATCCGAACGGGCCTCCTAAAGGGCTGGTCACTGGCCTAACGGACTACATCTTACACAAGGACTTTCACTGGGAACAGACAGGCATAGAAAGCTGAAAAAAGTGCCAAAAAGCCTGGAGAACGACCGTAAAGAAGGCTGAATATCTCACCCAGAAGTAGACTTGAAGCTTTTTGCGAGAGCCCGAAAAGGCCTAAAAAAGACAGAGCCAGTGCAAAACTGCTTGGAAAACGAAAGATGGCTGAATATCTCACCAGAAACCAGTCTGAAAGCAACCTACGACATCCTAGAAGTGTCTAAGGAGACGGAGCAAGCCTCAGCAAGGGCCTTTCAAACAGCCTGAAAGACTGAATATCTTATCAGAAACTAGCCCCATAGACTATCCGAGGGTCGCTAGGCCGCAGATACATTTCTGACGATTTCACTTCTGAAAAAAAGCCAGTTTTTCAACTTTGAAAGCTATGCTTCTTATGTTGAAATCAGAAAAAGACAAGAAAAACTTTATTGATTCGGAAACGATGGAAAAAATTTAAAAGCATTTTTTGAATAATCAAATTATGAGAATGCCCGCATTTCAAAACGGAGAGATTTTTATGAAGAAAGAAAGTTGTGGGGAATTAAAAGAGCAATTGATCTGACGGTGAACATGTGACTCGGATTCTTGTTGATTTGGTGTTCAATCAGAATGCTCGTGATTTTGATGCGAATCTTGGCTGTCTGAAGTTTCCGAGCTGAAAAAATAAAGAGTTAGATCATAGACACCTGAAAAAGATTCCATACCTCTCCGTTTCTTCTTCGGGTTTATAGTATATAGCATAGAGACTAAGAGCAACCAAACACGAAAAGCAGCCGGCGCAAACCATATATGACGGGAGATAGTCATAAAACGGAATGAGAATCATTATGTACTCTGAAAAAAGCTATATCAATCAGGAAATGGGGTCCTTGAGAAATGAAAAAAGACGAAACGAAGGTAAAAAGAAGAGCGATATCGATTATTTGGGACCACCTCGCCGGCTATTCAAATGACTGAATGGTCGAATGACCCGAGTGGGCACACCAATAGGATGCCCAGAAATGTGCCAGGACCCAGGAATAGTACGTCAGCAAAGAACCATTGTGGTATAAAACGTCTGCAGATTTTCTCATAGAAAAGGAGATTTTTCCCCCAGGACAAAACAAGGATTAGGATTAATCCTTATAAGACGTCAGAAGATTAAAGTGCATTTTCCGGTGAATTGTTTATGGAAAAGCGACTGGTTTATATTGAGAATGAGCAACACTACGTTGCCGTAGGGCGTTATAAGATTAGTGAGATGTGAGACTTTGATGACCTGAGAAAGCCTGAAAAATCCAAAAAAGGCCAAACGGACCAAACTGAGTCCAGAAATGGATTCCTAAGGGTCGATATAGTCTGCCAACAAATTTTCAGCACATTTTTGAGTGGGAACCACAAACACTTCCCTAGTCAAATCTCAAGAGTTTCATTTTCAAAATCTCATTGGTGAAGATTTCAGAACCAGTTTGAAGGAAAGAAGACCGGAGTCAGATTATTTCCTCTTTTTCTGTCTGATTTTTTTTTGAAGGAAAAACAGAAACATCTCATCGAATAGCTTGTGCTTATTTTTCTATAACCAAGCCAGGTGCAAAGAAATGAAAACTTTATAAGTACGAAATGTGATAGAATTGATTATCAGGTTCAAATTAATGCTCGGCATTACACGTTGGAGAAGCCCAAAAAGTTCGATTTTGACTATTTTAGAATACAATTTATCAGACAATTGACATAAGACTAGAATTTTCATTGATCTTCTCAAGTCTTCGAATCCTGTCGAGCACCGTTTTGTTCTTTGCCAACGAGTTCGCATTATCATCTGGAGTATTCTTCCTTTATAAAGAAATCATCAGACACTTACCTCTGGTAGCCGTTCGACAGAATGGGCACAACAGTGGACTACTCTGCTCCAATAACTCTTGAGCACAATCCTGGCAAACTGTATGTCCACATCCAGTGAGAATTCGTGGAGTTCTATCCGATTCATTATGATCCAAAAGACAAATTTGACATTCTATAGTGGCAGATCTGAAATGATCATAATATATCGAGTGTTGCTGCCAACTTCTGGGCGAGAGTTCGCTTAGGATTTTGTCGTTTGCCGCTCAAAGTCCGCTCAAAAGCTACTTAACCTTCGCCGGACATACACTTGTGTGGAGTCAAAGTTCGCCAAGAAGCCGGCAGTTTTTAACTTCCGCTCAAAAAACGACAAAGGTTCGCTCTAAAGTCCAGAAGCCGCCAAACTTTTGCTCAGAATTTGGGAGCAACGTATGAGATCGTTGTGAATCACTCACCTGACCATCTTCTCCTTTAGACACTGTTGTGTGATATATTGAACTATGCTTGATTCATGAGCATGAAAATTAATCAAAAGTGACATGTTTAGAGAGCCGAATACAAGCAGGTTCATCCAATGACAATCGTGAACCACTTTTGGAACGAAAAACCAAGTAGAGATCAGAAGAAGATAATGAAATAACAGTGTCGTACAAAATATGTTCTCGTCCGTGGCTTCATATGTTTAAAATTCAGAAGGCACTTGTAAATACAACGCCCATGAAATACAAATGGATACAATCAAACAATAAATGACCATCCAAGAATTTTCTCCGAAATAGATTGCGGCTATACTTGTAGAATAGGCAATTACAGTTATCAGTCCACAGAATAATTTCAAATCTCGAAGTTTTCTCTCAACTATTCCAGTTTTGTTATTCACATCTTCATGAAAAATGTAGAACTTCAAAAGAGAAAGTAAACCCGCTGCTAGTATCAATGTAGTGATGACGTAGGACTTCAAAAGCCAAAAATCATCATCCGAAAACTCGACAAACGGAAAAAAATAATGAAGAGAAAAATGATGTCAAGAAAAGTTCGTGGTTTCATTCGAATCGAGCTCAAGACAGCAAGCCATATTGTACAATCCACGGAGTCCCATGCGTGAAATGTGCCAACACCTTCGCTGACGTAAAAAAGTGTAGGCTCCGTTGACGCACTTCGCGTTTTTCGGCGGCAGTTCAAATTATGTTTTCAACCACAAAATCTTGCAAAAGTTTTCAGCAAGTATTGACGTCAAAATGAAAAAAAATTTACCGAAAAAGCCTAAGTTAAACTAGCCATAAAGCTTTGTTGCTCATTAATTTAGTTTGATGATTTAAAACTATATCTTTATTCAGTTTCACCGGTGTGAAACTTCTTGCTCAAATAACTTTTTTCATACATCTTCAATTTTCGTATTCTTTTGATTTTTAGTGAGCTAAGCTTCTGATCTAAAAAAGGTTGCGTTTTGTTTTTCGAAAAATTGGAAAAGAAGCCAGATTTTTGCGGAACAAAAGTTTTTCAGTTGAAAATTTCGAATGAAGAAAAAGTGCGCAAGCGTCTTTGCTGGCGCATATAAAAGAGGGGCGGAGTTTTCGTTACAAGGCACATTTCGTGTGTGGGACTCCGTGCAATCGATAATTACAGGTCAACAAGAATTCCTTATCAGGCAGTTCGAGAGCAGGGCGACAGAGCACATTGCAGCGGTTAGAGAGCACCAGAGAAAAACCAGAAGGTTTTTTACTCAGACTATTTCTTTGGAATCTTGAAAGCTGAAAGAGAAAAACCTGCAAACCTGTAAATTATAGAAAGTTTCGAAAATGAAAAGCTTTTTTTTTCGATTTTTCAACGATTTTCTCTGGTGCTCTTTACCCAGCTTATGTTATTACATCCGGTCAGCGCCAAATGAAGGAGATGAGGTGGCGCTAGCTGGGCATCAAGGATCTTGTTCTAGTTTTCTCAAAATCAATTCATGAGCGAGACGTGAAAGTTTTATTGAAACGAAATACAATAAAAACAATTCACAGGTTCAAGTTTTGACTAGAATTTTAACACATTGGAAAAGCCCAGATTACTTACAATAAGGAAAGTTATTTTTTGAAGAGAATTCAATTGAGATGATTTCAAAATGCAATTAATTAGACGATTGACACAACATTCGAATTCCTGCTCATTTAATCAAGTTTTCGAATACTCTCGAGCACCTTTTTATTCTTTTCCAACAAGTTCACATAATAATCTGGAATATTCTTCTAGCTCGGCATTTCTGGAAGATATAGAGTTGATGGTACGTCCTAAACATTCGCAGAATACTTACCTTTCCAACATTGGCTCTAGATTCTGCTGAATTATATGTTGGACCCCTTCAGCTTCATACGTGAAGACGTTTGTCAAGACGGATGCGGCGATGCGCCAAAACGCGAAAAAGAAGAAATGGCAAGTCACTACTTTGAAAGCATCGTCCAATGATCGAAACAGAACGTTGAAGACAAAAGCAATAACCATCAGAATTAAATTAACTTTCACTGATCGTGTTAGAAGACGACAGAGTTTTGATAAAAGAAGTAAGACAGAATATAGAAGCATATAGAAGGGTAGGCACATATTAACTGGAACCTTGACACAGAAAAAATAAGTGAGGTAAAGGTACCAAGCAATAGATAAATATATTGGATGAGGCAAAAGATCTAGTCTGAGTTTAGAAAGAAAGCAGACTGGTGGAGAGGGAATCATGGCAACACTGTTGATAGTCCCGAGATTGAGACAACACTGAAAATGAAAAGATGACTAATATAATTATCTCTCGTTGAACACTCAAATAAATCACTGTGGAAGCAAGAAAACACGGATGGTTCTCCGAACGGTTCGGATTAGGGTTCTAAACCGAATGTTGTTTGTCAGAATGGAATGGTTGCAACGCAACTACTACCTTCATTTCTCTTATCAACTCGGTTTCTATGAGCGCACTTATTGGTTGTTGACAAAATTTAATATTAGCAAGAATTAGGAAGAACGAATGCAAATGATAGAGAAGGTAGAGGGCAACTGGAGAGATAGCGATAAGAAAGAAATTTTCAACAATAAACACGTCAGGGTATAAGTTAAAATACTGTGACGAAATTGGCTCAAAACTCAAAACCATTATTATATGATAAAACTTCATTCACATATATACAAAAAAGAAGCAAAACAAAAAATGAAGAGGCGTTAGGTTCTAGATAGACATCTCCTCAAGGAGCTTGTTCTATTCTTTATATATTCAATTCACAAGCAAGAAGTGAAAGTTTTATTGGAACAAAATTTAATTTAAAAAATTATCCGGTTATCAGGTACTGGCTCGAATTTTCACACATTGGAAACGCCGAGAATACAATAAAGAAGGTTATTTTTCGAAATAGTTCAATCGTTCCGATTTCAAAATGTAATTAATTAGACGATTGACATTAGACTCGATTTTTTGTTGACTTAATCAAGTTTTCGAATCCTATCGAGCACCGTTTTGTTCTTGGCCAACAAGTTGACATTATCATCTGGAATATTCTTCCTTTATAACGAAATCATCAGACACTTACCTCTGGTAGCTGTTCGACAAAATGGGCACAACAGTGGACTGCTAAGATCCAAAAGCTCTTGAGCACAAGCCTGACAAACTGTATGTCCACATCCAGTGAGAATTCGTGGAGTTCTATCCGAATTGTTGTGATCCAGAAGACAAATTTGGCATTCTATAGTGGCATTTCTGAAATGATCACTATATCAGTGTGAGGAATAGCAAAAGCGCACTCACTTGACCATCTTCTCCTTTAGACACTGTTGTGTGATATATTGAACCACCTTAGCTTCATGAACATGAAAGTTAATCAAAAGAGACATGTTTGGAGCACCGAAGACTATCAGATTCATCCAATGACAATCGTAAACCACTTTTGGAACGAAAAAATCAGTGCAGGACAGAACAATATAATGAGCAATGAGTGTGGTAGTATATATGTCACTGACTGCTACTTCGCTTGTATGAAATTCGGAAGGCACTTGTAAATAAAGTGTGTAGGAAATGCAAGTGGAAACAATAATACAATAAATTACAGCCGATCGATTGTCTCCGAAATAGACTGCGGCTATACTTGTAGAATAGCCAATTAAAATTATCAGTCCACAGAATAATTTCAAATCTCGAAGTTTCCTCTCAACTATTTCAGTTTTGCTCTTCTCATCTTTATAAAAAATGAAGAATTTCAAAAGAAAAATTGAACCCGTTGCTAGTATCAATGTAGTGATGACGTAGGACTTCAAAAGCCAAAAATCATCATCCGAAAACTCGACGAACATATAAAAAAATTTAGGAAAGTAAGAAATCGCAATGAAAGATGTGATTGCCCTGATGTCAGTCACTGCCATCATTTTGAAAGAAAGAAACTCTTCTTTGTAGCGAAATTCTGTTCAAACCGAGCTCAAGACGGCAAGAAAGATTGTGCGATCGATAATAATGGTTGGGGCGACCAGGTGAGAGGACACCAGAGAGAGGCCAGATGGTCTTTCTACTCAGCCAATGTCTTTGGAACTGAAAACTGAATCCAATTCAGAAAAAAAAATATACTGCCGCCAAGCCATATTGGAGAAAGTTTAAAAAAATCAGAAGTTTTTTTTCTCGATTCTTCAACGTTTTTCTCTGGTGATCTCTACTCTGAAGAGGGTGAGGCTCTAGACGGACGACTCTTCAGGGAGTCTATATATATATAATCAGTTCATGAGCCAGAAGTGAAAGTTTTATTGAAACAAAATGCAATAAAAAACAATTCACAGGTTCAAGTGCTGGCTTGAATTGTCGCACATTGGAAAAGCCCAGATTACAATAAGGAAATATATTTTTGAAGAAAATCCGATTTTGACGATTCCCAAACACAGTTATTGATCAGACAAATTGACTTAAAAATTAAATTCCTGTTGATTTAATCAATAATCAACCAACAAGTTCACACAATAATCTGGAATATTCTTCTAGCTCGGCATTTCTGGAAGAGGTAGAGTTGAAGTAGCTCCTAAACATCCGCAGAATACTCACCTTTCCAACATTGACTTTGGATTCTGCTGAATATTGAATTGGGCCACTTCAACTTTATACGCGAAAAATTTCGCCAAAACCGATGTGCCAATGCGCCCAAACACGAAAAAGAGGAAATGGCAAACCGAAATTGTCAAAGCATCGTCCAATGATCGAAACAGAACGTTCAAGGCAAAAATAGTTACCAGAATAATCAAATTAACTTTCACTGATTGTGTTAGAAGACGACAGAATTTCCATAAGGCAAGTGAGCCAGAATATAGAAGCGCCTTGAAGCGTCCGCACGTATTAATTGGAATCTTGACCCAGAAAAAATAAGTGAGGTAAAGGTACCAAGCAAGAGATAAATATATTGGACGAGGCAAAAGATCTAGCCTGAGTTTAGAAAGAAAGCAGACTGGTGGAGAGGGAATCTTCTGAATGACGCTTCGAAGATAAAACCATAGATAGGCACCGCAATGAAGAGGGGGCGGGGCGTCGCAAAAATTCCGCCTGGAATAATTGCGACACTTTGGGCGCTTGTATGTCGGCTTAGGACTGATAAAGTTGGGATGTTATTATTTGTCCTTACGTAACTTTTTACGTAGAATTTGATGGTGGAAACCGTTTTTTGATAGAAAAACTAGTTTTTCTAGAAAAAAGAGAAAACCGGTAAAAATGTCATCCATTCTCAGAATATGAAGTATTTGAGTCGGTTGTAGGGACATTGCACAGAGTTTTTTTGCTGTTATCAATACTTCTAGATGTGCTTGAATGAATTTGAGTGGAATCTCAAAAATTCATTATCCGCAAAATGATTCAGAAGACGTCAAACTTCTGGAGCAGATTACAAAAAATTTTCAGCGACGACCCCCAATTTTTTTTCTTCAATCATGTTTATCAAACATTCAAACATCCGAATGCAACTTTTTAGCACGATTGAAGCAGTTTGAAGTATTTTAACACCTTCTAGAAATGACTCTGATACTGAAAGAAAGTAGTATTTCGAAGTTTTAAGACTGATGCAGGGAGATTGCACAGAATATTATTTCAGAATCGGATTCTACACAAAATTTGCAACAAATTCCTTTTCGAAAATCGAAAATTCATTATCCGCTTCTTGAGATATTTCAGTCTGAAGTTGTATTTTCGTGACAAAAATCGTCTGAAACAGGCTGCTTGCGGAGGCGGCGCAGCGCTTTTTTATCTATGCCTTTGGTGGTCGCCGCCGTTCGCGGCCGGTTGGCGCAGTGGTTGCGCGCTTGTTCGGTGTTCCTTCGGCGGCGGTTCGGATCGGGTTTAGGCGGATTTGCTTTTTGAAATCGGCTGCCGCCGCCCTCGGTGAAACTTTCAGTAGTAAAAAAGAAAGTTATAAATGACAATATCTCCGGAATTACCGAACATTTTTTAAAGATTTTTTGGGAATGTGCTTATAATTGAAAGTTAAAAACAGCAGACTAGGAATTTTCCCAAAAACGCGGTTTGAAAAATATGTTGCGGTGCCTAACCATAGAGCAGAAATGACTGGGAACATGGCGACACTGTTAAAAGCCACGAGATTGGGATACTGGAAATGAGAAGATGACGAATATCAAAAAGTCGAAAAACAGACTAACCTCTTCTGAATCTCCTCTGGAAAGAATTGTGCAATTATCTCTCGTTGAAGAGTCTAATGAATCTTTGTGGAAGCGAAAAAACCACGGATAGTTCTCCAAACGGTTCGGAGTGCTCTAAACGTTTGTCAGAGTGGATTAATCAACGCAACTACTACCTTCAATTCTCTTACCAAATTGGTTTCTCCGAACATACTTGCTGGTTGGTCTTCTCCAATACGACTCACACGAGTAAGAATTGAGAGTGCTGAACTTAAGATTGATGGAGCCTGCAAGTGTTCAATTTAATTTTCAATTGATGATAACTAACTTACAAAAGGGTGATCTGAACTTAAACTGAACATTTCATCCAGTTTCTGAAAAGAAGTCAAATGTTTGCGATGAATTATCGAAACTGTGAGCAGTTCAAGTTTTTCTGAAGGGCTAGTTAAAAATGGTTAGCATTTAAACAATGGGCAAAAAGGAAGAGAAATAGATGAAACAACGAAAAATGATGATGATGAGGAAGAAACAGGTGTCATTGAAATTTAAAGGAAAAGAGTGAAGAGAGAACAAACAACAAAATTTACTATTAGCAAAAATGAGGAAGACCGAAGGCGAGAAAGATAGAGAAGGTAGATGGCAAGTGGAGAGAACGTGATAAGAACGAAAAGGATTCGATTTCGGTATTTTCCATCAATAAATATGCCAGGGTATAGGTTGCAATACTATGACGAAATTGGCTTCAAACTATATTTTCAAAAAACCGCCAGAGTAATGTGGACCAGACGGTTTCCGGCGCTTCGCGCCTTAACCGCCGGGCTTCCGCTGGAGGACGCGATTTTGACTATGTGCATGGATAGCACAGAGCTTCTCAGTGATCTTATCAGAAAACGGAGCAGAAGGTCATCATCACGTCAGCATTCTCTGTCGATCCGTCAAATTTTTATGAAAATCGGTTCACTGAGAGCCTCTCTACGGCATCCGACAAACGAACGAACACACACACACAGAATCCTTGTGGTAATAATAGTAAAGATAGCAACAATCTCAAATATTTCTACTCGTTCTCCTTCTGACTTCATCTATTTCTTTTTTCATGTCTTTTAGTCTGCTCATTCCTTTATTGAAAGGAAGAACACCAGACAAAGAGGGGTCTGAACAGATTGCTTCTGAAGAGCCTGTTCTAGTCTTTATTATCTTATGGTCATGTCGAAAGAAAACGTTTAAACTTTATTTTCACAAAATTTTTTAATCCATTAAAACGGAGAAAAGCATCTTTCAACCCAGAAAGATGGTACTTTCATAACACAAACAATCAAATGGTTATTATCGGACTAGAATTCTTGTTGATCTTTTCAAGTTTTCGAATCCGCTTGAGCACCGTTCTGTTCACGGACAACGAGTCGACAGTATCATCTGGAAATTTCTTCCTTTATAAAGAAATCATTAGACGCTTACCTCTGGTAGCTGTTCGGCAGAATGGGCACAACAGTGGGCGACTCTGCTCCAATAACTCCTGAGCACAAGCCTGGCAAACTGTGTGTCCACAACCGGAGAGAATTCGTGGAGTTCTATCCGAATCGTTGTGGTCAAGAAGGCAAATTTGACATTCTACAGTGGCGAATCTGGAAAGAGATAGAGTTAAGGATAGGTCCCAAACACCCAAAGGGTACGTACCTTTCCAACATTTGCTTGAGTTTCTGCTGAATAATAAATTGAGCGACTTCAGCTTCATACGTGAAAACGTTTGTTATAACGAATGCGCCAAGGAGCCCAGATGCGAAAAAAATGAAATGACAAGCCAAACCTGTGACGGCATCGTCGAATGATCGAAACAGAGCGTTGAAGGCAAAAGAAATAGCCATCATAATCAGAGTGAAATGCACTGATTGTATGAAAAGATACGTGGGTTCTCCAGAATTAATCAATTCGATTGGAACTTGTATTTGGAGCATGAAGACTGCAGATATTGTGGTTACGAACACAGAACAAATGATCCGCCCATCATTTGCGAAGATAGCCACTATTGCACTTGCAGAATAAGAGATCACAATCATTAATCCACAATTGGTTTTTATATCTCGAAGTTTTCTCTCAACTAATCCCGTTTTGTTGTTCAAATCAACATAAACAAAGTAAAATTTCAATAGAGCAAATAAGCCAGCTGCCCAGAGAAAAGAATGAATAAAATAGGTGTTTACAAGCCGGTGATCGTCATCCGAAAACTTGGAACCAACAGAGAACGAAATTCGTTTGAAGGCGAAGAAGGCTAAGAGAAAGAAAAAACAAGCCACAACGCTGTACAAAAACTTCTTCCATTTTTCATCTGTCGGAAATAAATAGACAAACCATTCTTCTACGTTGATTTTCATTTTTTCGATGAGGAAAAGAATGAATGAAAGAATAATGGTACCTGGAGATATGTGCAAACAACGATGGTCGCGCGCGCTTTGGTCAGCAAGACCGGGTACAATGCCAAGTTTTCCCATAGGAATCCTTTATGGAAGAAGAGAAGACCGGGCAAAGATGGTCCGGTTATCCCCGTCTGTTCTGCTAGTCTTGAGGCTATCTAGTACTGTGCAAAAATTGCGTCAAGGGCGCCCACTGATAACTCATTGATACGGCCGAGAAAAGAAGCTGGAAGAGCCGGAGCTTCGGCCTGTGTTTGCAGTTCCGATTCTTCCAGCGACCTCGGGCTGAGGCAACAGTTCTTCTTTCTTTCTGTAATCAATTAAGAAGCAAACATTGGAAAATTTATTGATATATGGATATAAAGTGTAATTTATCAGGCCCAAAAAGTTAATTAACTCATAAAATCTTGAAAAAAGCAGTTTCATCATTCAAACAATAGTCACTAGCATAGACTTTTTGCTTTTCTCGTGAAGCTTAATCCTTTCGAGCACTACTTCGTTCTTCTCCAACAAGTCAGCTTTTGTTTCTGAAATCATTTTTTCCATTAAATATCCCTTCTTATCAACTCGGATTTCGCTGACCACTTCTGGGCAAAAAATTGAGCGGTCTCGCTTAGATTTTTTCGAAAAGCCGCTCAAAGTCTCCCCAAAAGCTGGACAACCGTCTCTTTACAGGCACTTGCGTGGGGCTAAAGTTCCTCGAGTATTTGGCTCAAAAAGACCGACAGGTTTGCTCTAGAGCCGCATAAACTCTATTTGTGCTCAGAATCCGTCAAACTTTTGCTCGAAAGTTGCACCCGAGAAGATCCTTACCATTGGTAACTGTTCGGCAGAATGGGCAACGCAGTGGGCTGCTAAGCTCGAAAAGCTCTTGAGCACAATTATGGCAAACTGTATGTCCACATCCAGTGAGAATTCGTGGAGTTCTATCCGAATCGTTGTGTTCGAGAAGACAAATTTGACATTCAGTTGTGGCAGATCTGAAATAATCAAGAAGTTTTTCTGAAGACGAAAAGCATTCTTACCTGATCAGTTTTTCTTTGAGACATTTTTGAGTTATGAAGTTAACAACACTGGCTTCGTGAACATAAAAGTTTACCAAATTCAACACCGCAAAAGCTCCGTAAAAGAAAAAGGTGAATAAATGGCAAATAGAAATCAGTTCGGCATCAACAGATGGGCGGTACACACAGTTTAGGACGAAACCAGCAATCATGATAAGTAAATGAACAAGGAACGTGATATTATTGATTGAGAAAGTCTTGTCTTCACATGTTTTCAATTCCATGGGCACTTGTAATAACAGTACCATAACAATGCCACTGGAGACAATCATTGAATAACTGATAACCCAAGTATCGCCATAGGCGACTGCTATACTTGCAGAATAGCCAACCACGAGGATTAATCCATTGAAGAGCTTGTAATCTCGCAGTTTTCTCTTGACAATCCCAGTGTTATTCGTCACATCAAGATAGAACAGGAAGCACTTCAAGAAAACAAATAGGCCCCCAGCCAGCACGAATGAAGCTGCTATATAGGACAGCAGGAGCCAGAAGTTATCGCCGGAAAAATTGGAAGGAAAAAACGCACCCACGAAATAAACTGCGACAATTGTTTCAGCTACTTCCCTGGGGCTTGGAAGAACCTTCTTCAATTGATCCATTATGAGAATGGAGTAAGGGGGGGGGGGGGTAAGAAGACGTTTGGTTTGGTGTGGCAGAAGAGAATGGAATGAGGAATGAGGAGGGCCTGCATGTGTGTGCAGGGAACGCTGAAGACGCTAGCCAAACAGACCGTGTACCGTAGTCTTGTTTCCTACACATTGGGCTATCCCAGCAAGCTTTGTCCCATGAGAAAGGAGGAGATAAATGACGTGAATGCTGTCTGTGCAATATGCATGTGTGCTCTAATGCACATGTTCGATGTTGGAATCTCTGTCGAATAAGACTTGAATGTTGCTTTCTGGAATTATACAGACTATAGGTTCAATCCTCGGATGCAGATCTAGAGATGCGTATTCTCCGAATCGAAAAAGAGTGATGCTGTTTTCTGGGCGCATTTGAAGCGAATACGCTTAGGATTTTTCAGAAGCCGCTCGAAGTTCACTAAAGAGCTGTCCTTCTTTCCTCTGATAGACATCGTATGGAGAAAAAGCTCGAATAGAAGCCGACAAGTATGACCTTCTGCTCAAAAGGCCCGAAAGGCTTGCTAAATGAACGCCTGAATACTTTTTGTGGTGGAAAACTTCTTCTCAGAAGTTGGCAGTAATACCATAGTATGTTCAACTTTTCTTGACTCTAATTTTTCGCGACAGTTTGCTTTGGGTGAAAATTTTGTGTTTCGTGTGCCTGAACAAATAGGGGACCTTATAAAATCAAATATTTATCATAATAAACTTCATATATAAATTCATAGTTTTCGCCGTTCTTGTGCAATCAATATCCCCCTCCTATCCCTTGATCCTCTCGAGCACTGTCTTATTCTCTGGGAGACTAAATGCAGTCCAACTCGATGAGACTGTTCGACAAAATGGGCAACGAACAGATAATTTACCAAAGTGTTGTTCTGCACATTCCTCACATATAGTATGTCCACATTCTGATAACACTCGTGGAGTTCTTTCCATTTCATTGTAATCCATTTCACAAATCTCGCATTCCAAGCCAGCAGATCTTAAAATTTCAATTAGAAAAAGAATGAGACTGTGGTACTTACTTCACAAGCTTTTCCTTGTAATTTTCCTTCTGGATATACTGAGTTGTGGCGTTTTTATCAAGAAGAAGCATTACCATTAGGGATCCCTTCGAGGTGTTATACACTATGAAATAAAATAGATGACAGACGAAGCCCAGTGCCGCATCGGAATGTGTTCGGAGCCAAAGATTCAGAATTACACTGACAATCATTCCGATGAAGAGAGCACCCTCGAGATAGTTATATCTTGAATTGACCTTCACATCTGATAAGGTTTTCAATTGGATTTGTCGAAAAAGCATTGGAATAGAGATACTGGAGACAGTCATGGAGTAGTAGAAGATCCATGGATTTGCTCCAAAATAAGATACTGTTCCACAGGAAGCTAAGGCAATCAAAATGATGAATCCACTGACAATCTTCAAATCTCGGAGAGTTCTCCCTATGGAATCGGATGGAAACCCAGTGTACCTCTTGACTGAACGGAATAGAACCGTTACCAGAAGCAGGGTAACAGTCACCCAAAAGGCCAAAGAACCAATATCTTTCAAGCCAAGCTTAAAGATTGGAGAGCACACTTGATAAGAGAGATAGAAGAAAATGATGAGAAAAATGATACAAATCTCTGCGCATTTATTCTCATTTTCACGTTGTTTGGCGGTCAAATTCAGATTCGCCATTTGGAAGAGAATATGAGAGAGAAATGTATGTTTGGAGAGAAGACTAACGAGTGCCAGATCAATATTATTTCCCAGAGAAGACAGAGATGGTATTTTGCGCTCTAATGCGACGAAAAAAAGGCAGATGGTACCAGCCCAATTAAGGGGAGATGGTCCTCAGCTATGGAGAGAACAGGTGCAAAGATTGCTATCATTGGCATCTCCGTGACGCTGGATCTGATATATCCACGAAGCATACCTGTCGACCATGCTGATTCCAACTACTGAAGTCAAAATCAGCTAGATGCTCCGCGGAGCCCAGCTTCTTATTCGTGAAGGCATTGGCGTATACATTGTCGTTGTATTCCTACGAACTGATTTATTTAGAAACCATTTTATTCGAATAAAATCAACAGAATCAAAACATTTTTCCACACAATTGTAACCCTGACACATTTTATTCCATATACGCACAAATTAGAAGTTCTCACACAATTGAAATCGTCTTTTCCCTCCAAATCCTTCTGAGCACTGTCTTATTCTCTTGCAGTCCATAAGCAGCCCAATAACTAGACGAAACCGTTTGACAAAATGGGCAACAAAGAGAAAAGACATTGAAGAGTTGTTCTGCACATTCATGGCATACAGTATGTCCACAATTTGTCAAAACTCGTGGAATTCGATCAGTGAAGTTGTAATCGCGAACGCAAATTTCGCATTCCATACCGGCGGATCTGGAATCATCGATTCCGAAATCGACTTCATAGAAATCACTTACCTCTCAATTCTGTCACTGTTCATCTTCTGAATAGCTTCTTGATTTAATTCGACGCCATCCGCACATATAATATTAAAAATAATCACACTTCGAGGGATGATAGTTGAATAATAGACCAAGTGAACAAAAAAGACGAGACGGACGTCTAAAAGTGTTCGGAATAAAGCGTTAAGAACCAACGTTGCCATTGATAAGCCTAATATCACCTTAAGCATCCTGACGGATTTATTGATAGTTTTATCGCTTGGTTTCAAATCGATCAGGGAAACAGAACCATGAAAAAGAATGTAAACCATGAATATAATGGCACTGGAAACTATCAGAAAATAAAATGCTACCAAACAAATATCTCCAAAAAATGCAACAGAAGCACACGAGATTATGCTAACCAGGGCGTTGGAACCAAAGAAAATCGCCGAATCTCGCCGTAGTTTCTCAGTGATTTTTGACTTTGAGTCGACTCTCCAGACAAGAAATGCTTTGAGAAGAGCCAGCATGGCCCATGCCACTGATATAGAGACAATTACAGAATAAACCAGCAGCTGATGATCTGGATTCGAAGAATCATATTCTGTAGAATATGCGATGCATGTGATGACCAATGCGTAAACGCACAAACAGAAGCCACGATTTCTCACTTCTTTCGGATCAATCATGGTTGAATGGAGGGATTCTGTACTGAAATCTATTGATCGTATGGGCTCGAAAATGCGTGTACGCTCTATTGCAACTCTTATATTCCCATGCAATCTTATCGAATTGCCAGCCAAACTGACAAAACTGACATACAAGAATAGTCTAAAGCACTTCATTGAAACAAAATGAACAGAATTCAACAATTTCTTACAGCTCAGAATCAACAGATGCAAAACATTTTTTTTTTCAAACAATTGGTTTCCTCAATCTCTCCATAATTGTTCCGTTCTTTGGCATTCTATAAGCATTCTGGCTGAAAGACACCTTTTGACAGAACTGGCGAACGAGAGCACAATCAGGCTTAAAGAGCTTCTTTGCACAGACTTGGCATACGGTATGCCCACAATCTGCAAACACTCGAGGACTCCTATCGGTGTCGTTGTAGTACAGATAACAAATCTCGTTTCCGGCGGTTCTGCAAGTTTTTGGACACTATAATCCCAAAACCTCCTGTTCTCCAAAGTAACTCTGTTGGATAAACAATACAAAGCTTTGTTATGATACACTTTACTCTACACACACATACAAATTAGAATTCCTCACACAATTGAAATCGCCTTCTCCCTCCACATCCTCCTGAGCACTGTCTTATTCTCCCGCAGTCCATAAACATCCCAATAACTAGAAGAGACCGTTTGACAAAATGGGCAACAAAGAGAAAAGACATTGAAGAGTTGCTCTGCACATTCATGGCATACAGTATGCCCACAATTTGGTAAAACTCGTGGAATTCGATCGGTGAAGTTGTAATCGCGAACGCAAATTTCGCATTCGGTACCGGCGGATCTGAAATCATAGATTTTGGAATCTACTTCATAAAGTTCACAAACCTCTCAATTCTGTCGCTGTTCATCTTCTGAATAGCTTCTTGATTCAATTCCACGCCATCGACATATATAATATAAAAAATTTGCATATTCAGAAGAGTTGTACCCAGTAAACAGCCTAAATGAAAACATAGAACGAGAAACGCGTCGAACAGTGTTCGAAACAGAACGTTCAGGAATATCGCTGATACTGAAAAGCCTAGTAGCACGATAATCAAATTCCACGATTCCATGATAGTTTTATCGCTTGGTTTCAAAGCGATCATGGAGACAGAACGGTGAAATAGAACGGTGACCATAAATATAATGGCACTGGAAACTATCAGAAAGTAAAATGCGATCAAACAATTATTTCCAAAATATGCAACAAAAGCACATGAGATTATAGAAATCAGGGTGTTGGAGCCAAACAAAATCGCCGAATCTCGTCGTAGTTTCTCAGTGACCCTCGAGTTTGAATCGACTTTCCAGACAAGAAACGCCTTTAGAAGAGCCAGAATAGCCCATGCCACTGATATAGAACCAATAACAGAATACACCAGAAGCTGATGATCTGGGTGCGAGGAATCGTAGTTTGTAGAATATTCTATGTATGTGATAATCAATATGCCAATGAACAATCCCAAGCCACGATTTGTCACTTCTTTGACTAGGGACTTCTTTGAACACTCCGTTCGATAATGAGCTGGAAATCGGTGTGTATACTATATCGACCATGCTGATTCCATTTCTGAATTCAAAATCTGCAAAAGGCCAATTTCATTTCCTCTGATTTTTTCGGGCTTTCGCAGGCTTTCCTAGTCTCACGTTCAGACGCATTCTTATACATCCTCCCGCTTCAATGAAAATTGTGGTTGAATGGCGCAGCCGGGGAGGCGTTGGTGTGTCAAGAGGGAGGCTGTAGGTTCGGTACCCGGTCAGCGCAGTTTTTTTCGCAAAATTTGGTCATCGAATTCAGAAGCCGTCATCACCCACGGTGATGTAAAAGGGCATATCAAAGCCGTAAGACAGTCTCCGATGACTTCGGGAACATTTTCAAAAAAAAAAGTTTTTGACTTGAAATTTCTGTTAAACTGCTCATGGGACACTTGGGAAATTATTGAGCTCGAAAATTTTTTTTTCAAGAAAGTGTCAAAAGCGTCAGAAAATGATTGCGGATGTTCGAGTTACTATTTTCGCTCCATTTTGCCACTCCAAAGCCATTGGAAAATCCGAAAAACGTGTTTTTTCCAATAAGTGCTCTAGTAAACCATGTCATAGAGAAGCCTTTTGCAGATTTTGACTTCAGAAATGGAATCAGCATGGTCGATTAGGTATAAGAACTCTGTCTCAGCCCAATATCGAACGGAGTGTTCAAAGAAGTCCCTAGTGAGATCAATCATGCTTGAAAGAAGGGATTCCGTACTATTGATTAAATGTCTCAGACATCAAGACGTCTGGTCATGTACGCTCTATTGCAGGAGCGATAGCATATAAGGACACAAAGATTAAGTTTTTCTGAAAGATCTGTGGCCAACTGGACTGCGGATTTTCAGCGTGATTTCAGCTTCCGAATTCTCTTTAGCACTCCCAAAAGCATTTTCAAGCAAAGACGGTCTAATTGAAAGCAATTCATTTAAACAATATTATGAGAATCAAAACAATTTTTCACACAATTGAAACCCTATATAATTTTCTCAATTTCTCCATAACGTTTTCATTCTTTGGCATTCTATAAGCATACATGTATGAATTTACCGATCGGTAAATTCTTTTCGATTTTCTGGGACGTAAAACTTTTTTTGGCGGAAAAATACCAGAAAACGGGCGTAAAATCACTGGAAAAGCTGTTTTGGGACGTAAATTGGCTTATTTTAGGCGATTCTGAGACGTAAGCACGTAGAATTTTCTATTGTGACATTTCACATACATGTATGTCTATAAGCATTCTGACTGAAAGACACCTTTTGGCAGAATGGGCAAACGAGAGCGCAGTCAGGCTTGAAAAGCTTCTTTGCACACACTTGACATACAGTATGCCCACAAGCTGCAAACACTCGAGGAGTCCTATCGGTGTCATTGTAGTACAGGTGACAAGTCTCACATTCGTTACCGGCGGATCTGAAAGTGATTCGTTTTTTGTTCCTTTCAAAACTGCCGGACTTACTCTACCACTTTCTGCCTTAAGCCCCTCTGAATTGCTTCGTGATCTATCTTGACACGGCCCACACAGGCCATATAAAGAAGCATTTCGTTCGGAATTGTAAGGATAGAACTCATTAAAAATGAGAAGAAGATCATCCCCTTGTCGTCAATTTCTCTGTATCCATAGTTGAAGTAGCCAATGCCACACAGAAAAGCTGTATGGATCAGATAAAATATAGTGAAGAGACAGTTTCCGAAAAAGTCCGAACTATCCGTTGTGAGCAAAGAGACATAATCACAGAAAAGGATGTTGACAGCGAGAACAGCAGCGCCGGCAACTATAAAGAAGTAGAAAGTGACCTGGAATTGTTTCAATTTGAAGGAATTAGTCCCACTGAGACACTTACCAAGATGTTTCCCCCGGTATAAGCTATGTAAGCCCAGGAACCATAGCATATCAGAAGTACCAACACACAATGAATTTTCACATCTCGAAATGCCACTTCTTTGTCTGGCTTAGAGACCCGATTGATGCATAGAATAAGACGTTTCAATATGCCAATCAAGATACAAATCACGGCAATCGAACCGAGCACGGAATGCAATAGAAATAGATGATTGGGATTTGAAGAATCGAAATGCTTGGGAGAAATGATCCCAGTGACAACTAACGAGCCGAAAAAGAAAATGACCCCACCAAATATAGAATATTCTACAAGATCCGACATTGTTGGAAAATGAAGAAAAATGAAATGAATTCTGGGCTAGACCCTATTGATTGGAATGTATTCTGAAGGACTAATACGCTCTAATGCAATAATCCCAGGAGCGCGATTTGTAAGAAAATGTAAAAAAGTACTAAAGGGAGAAAGAAACAAAAATGATTTATTAAAACGAAACAAAAAGTTATAATCACAAAATTTCACTGGGCTTGATCTTCCGACTCTTCCGAAGCTTTTTGAGCACGAACTCATTTTTTGGAAGCTTTTCAAAGTTGACATCCGGGTTAGCTGTACGACAGAATGGGCATTGAAGAGAGACGAATAAACATTGTTCCAAAATCCCTAAAATGCAATTGTTGCAGAGGGTGTGGCCACATTCCGGGAGATATTGTGGGGTATGGGTCTCTTTGTCGTAGAAAAATCGACAGATTTCACATTCGGCTCCGGCAGATCTGGAAGAAAGAATGGATAAGAAAGGACTAGAAATAGAGTGGAAGAGGGCTCATGAAAGACTACGCTGAGATACTTATTCAGGTCAATCTTTCCACAAATCCACTGGTAACATTTATGAATTCGGAATCAACAAAACCACGATTAAAGCTACCAATGATAAAGGTTGTGGACAGATTCTGTTGGCCTGGCTTGGCACGAACTGCTCTATAGCTTTCCTGGATTGTATTACTCTGGACTTTTTGGAGACTGGTATTGTAGAGTCATCAGAATGACTACAGAGCATACCGACAAACTGCTCTCTTTTCAAGCCTAACTCAAGCAAAAATGCCTCAAAAATGCTCACCTCACTAACTGCTCCCTCCGCATCTTCTTCTCGATTTTCCCATCCAATTCCACTTCACCCTTGCAAATAACATGAAAAACTCCCATGTTTGGAGCGATAACACAACTTGAGTAAATAACCTGAATCGCCAAAACCAGTGCAGCATCTTGCCCTGTTCGAAAGATCCCATTGGAAATGGCAAAGACGATTGTAAAGGTAACATGGACGCCGAGAGAAATGAATAAAGTTCGTAAGGTTCTGATAGTGGACATGGCGAAAAAATGAGGTGCCCGGGTGAATAGAGCATGGAGGATTGCGATGGAGACGTTGGCAACGATACAGGCGTAGAGGGCGATCTGAAATTTCGACTTGTCAGAAAAAAGGGACCGAGCCACTCACCAGCTTATTATTTGCTCCATACCATCCTACAATTACACATGGAATATACCCAATCGCTATCAAAAATCCACTGAGAATTTTCATGTCCCTTATGACCCGTTTCGCTGCGCTTCTTTCATTCTTCCTATCCTGCCATACTGTACCTAGCTTCAATGAGCCCAGCACAACCAATGCAGTTAACACAGAGAATATGATAGAATTGAATAGAAATTGATAATCTCTATTAGCAGAATCAAAACACAAAATGAACAATGGAATAAAAAGCAATGTGACAAAAGGAAGCATCAGGCTTGTCAGAACAAATAACCATATCGGAATCACATCGGAGTCACGCATAGCAAAATGGTGGAATTTGCCTGATTTTTTCAATTTGAAAGGTGGAATTGTGGAATGAAGGTAGATTGCACTGTTCGGTTTTGAACGGTTTTGGCGTAACTGCGCTCTGTTGAAGAATACAGAGCAGATGGTAAAACAGAGCTTTGGGAAGGTAGATAGTTATCTGGACAGCAGACAAATCTAATCCTTTGTGGGATGCGGGAAAATGGTAGAGGGGACCTCACACCCATAAGAATGGCGGCAGTCAAATTATGACTAAAATTTGACATTTTCTGGTCTTGGGTCAAAGAAAGCTGAAATAAGTCTAGATAGAACTTAAGTTTCACGTGAATCTGTCGGAAAATAGATCAACATAGTTTCTATCATTTGATCTCAGTTTTGGGTAAAAAACAATATACTTCAAAAATCAGCTTGTATTACAATGTGATGTAGCCAAGATTCAATCTTATCATAATCTACTTTGGAAACTATTTGAGCTTGACTCTAGGCTTTCCATCTGAGAATAGCTCGAAAGTCCTAATTCAAAACCTGAATCTCAAAAATATATATATATTCCAGAATCAGCTTGAGTTCTACTCCTGAAACATTGAAAAGTCTTCATAAAACCTCATCTTCCGTTTCAACTACTTAACCTTTGTTTATTTTCAGACCCTCACGGTCACATGGCCAATCTCATCATTCGAAGTGGAGAAAACATATTCAAAAGAATGGAAACGATTAAGTGGAATGATTGTTGAATATTTGAATGATTTAGTGGATAGTATGGATAGAACACTTCTCCGTTCTTATGGTACTTCGAATTCTGAAAAAAGAGAATCCATCAATGACACTTTCTTCCACATTTTGAAATGTTTAAAGAATGTTACAATCAAGGCTAGCCGGCCATCGAGAAGTCCACTTTTGAATGTGTTAACTGAGGAGTTGTTCAAGAATTTACAGATGAAATTTGACAAGTGGAAGGGGGTTTGCAGGTAAGGAACATTCCGGGGAGAAAGCAATTATTAAAAGCTACTTGTGATCAAAACTCATTCAGGACGGGACACTTTTCAAGCTTTTCTTTGACTCAAAAATCATCAGAATAGGCCTAAAAACTGGATTATATGTTCGTTTTTACACAGACCATGCTCAAAAACTTGCCTGCAAATGCTTGAAAATTTTGATACTAGTTTGCCTAGTTTATTATTTGAGGTGGTCCCCTCACTCCTGTAAAATATGCTGAAAAAAGCTACGAAATCTGATAACTCTTGCATGAAAATTCTGTTTTAAATTTTCCAAACTCATAACAACCACCAAAAAGCCTAGAAATTAGTCAAAATGTTCCCTCATAACAGCTAAAAATGTTTAAAAAATTCCCAAAATCACTCACAACCAAAAAAGGTTCAATAGAAAAGTTTTTCAGTTTGGACACCCTTGGCTGCTTCTACACTCAAATCTACTCGAATCTTCTTCCCCAATTGAATCACCTTCATCAAAAGAATGAATGGACACGTGGAAATGAATCCCGTTCGGAAATCTGTCGTCTGGATGCTCTCATGAAAATGGCCGCTACTTTGGATCCATCAGGAGAATTAGTTCGAACATCATTCCAATCGATTGATGAAGAACAAGTTGTAAAAATGTTAGAAGAATTGGGAATACATTCAACAAGTGATCATGCATTCCAAGATTATCAAATATTAGCTGAGAATTGGCATAAAATTGAGGAGAAAAACGCTTTTGATTATGGAGAATATTAGATTTTTAGTGTTACTTTTTGGTTTTCTTCTGTGAAAATGTCTTTTTTCTTTTCTACACATAATTATTGTCTTTTTTGATTGGTTTTTTATTGTCATCGGGTGCTTTTTAATTGAAAAGTGTATAAATAAAGATTTTAGACTGATAATCCAGCTTTTTTTCCGAAAAACTGGCTAATTTAACCCGCTTTTCAGTGCCTTCTAACCTGAAATACGAAAAAACCCGAATCGCATTCCCAAATTCCAAAAATCGCATACCCAAGTTTCAAAAATCGCATACCCAAGTTTCTAAAATCGCATACCCAAATTTCTAAAATCGCATACCCAAATTCCAAAAATCGCATACCCAAATTCCAAAAATCGCATACCCAAATTTCAAAAATCGCATACCCAAATTTCAAAAATCACATACCCAAATTCCAAAAATCGCATACCCAAATTTCAAAAATCACATACCCAAATTCCAAAAATCGCATACCCAAATTCCAAAAATCGCATACCCAAATTTCAAAAATCGCATACCCAAATTTCAAAAATCACATACCCAAATTCTAAAATCGCGTACCCCAATTCAAAAATTTTCATTATTTCCAGCACCAAAAGATGGCTCTAATCCTTATAATGGGTCTCCCTGCATCTGGAAAGTCTACCCTCCGTCAACGTCTTCAGAATTCCAACCGCTCCATCGTCGAATCCACGTCATTTGATGAATTTCGAATGATGCAATCACGCCCCATTGACAATGCAAGAGAAGCACGAAAAGCGTTTGAATTACACGTGGAAAATCAGATTTCGATGGAGAAAAAGAAGAAGAAGACGTGGAATAAAGTGATTCTAATCGAGGACATCTTCTATATGAAAAGTATGCGACGTCCATTTCAGAAGATATCCAGAAGACGTCAATTGAAATTTGGAGTTGCTCATCTGAATATTAGTACTTCTGAAGCAATGAGAAGAAATTCTGAAAGAAATGAAAATCAGAAGCAAAAAGAGGAAACAATTCTGAAAATTTATGAGAATTTGGAAATGCCGGATCCTCGAGAATCGATTATTCTGGAACAGGATTACTGTAGACGAATTGGATTGGAGGAGTTGTTGGAAAGATTGGGAATTCAGATTCAGAATCAGATGACGTCAAGTTCAGAAGAAGAAATTCCGGAAATTTTTTCAAAGAAAATGGTAATTTTCATGTCAAACTCTATTCTAAATCCCTCAAATAAAAATTTCAAAAATTTCTGAAAATTTTCGTATTCCTTTTTTCCAGAAACCCACCCCGCCATCCCTTCCACTCCAAAATTTTGACGTTTTGACTCGTCGTCTTGTCTCAGAAATCATTCAAAATGATCGATCGTTGGATGGACGAAAAATGAGCATGGCAAGGACGATGCTCATTTCAGAAGATCCCCCTGATTTAGACCTAAATTATAATGAATTGAAATTCAAATTGATGAATTTTTATAATAAAATTTGAATTTATTTTTTGTTGAAATTTTTGAATTGTGAAGAAATTTATACCAATTTCAAAAAAAAAAGTCCAATATTTTTCTAAGATTTGGCTGATTTTACGCAGGGAGCTTCACTATGATCGAAATAGGAAAAAATTCGAAATTCGAGTATGGAACATTTTTCCTCTGGGAGCTGGAGCACTAAAAACAACCCAAGAACAAGAATGTCCGATTGCGCTGAAAATCATTTTAAGAATTCCACCATGAAAAACTTCGATACCCAAATTCCAAAAATCTTGTTCTTTTCCAAAAATTCCAAAAATCGCATACCCAAATTCCAAAAATCGCATACCCAAATTTCAAAAATCGCATACCCAAATTCCAAAAATCGCATACCCAAATTCCAAAAATCGCATACCCAAATTTCAAAAATCGCATACCCAAATTCCAAAAATCGCATACCCAAATTTCAAAAATCGCATACCCAAATTTCAAAAATCACATACCCAAATTCTAAAATCGCGTACCCCAATTCAAAAATTTTCATTATTTCCAGCACCAAAAGATGGCTCTAATCCTTATAATGGGTCTCCCTGCATCTGGAAAGTCTACCCTCCGTCAACGTCTTCAGAATTCCAACCGCTCCATCGTCGAATCCACGTCATTTGATGAATTTCGAATGATGCAATCACGCCCCATTGACAATGCAAGAGAAGCACGAAAAGCGTTTGAATTACACGTGGAAAATCAGATTTCGATGGAGAAAAAGAAGAAGAAGACGTGGAATAAAGTGATTCTAATCGAGGACATCTTCTATATGAAAAGTATGCGACGTCCATTTCAGAAGATATCCAGAAGACGTCAATTGAAATTTGGAGTTGCTCATCTGAATATTAGTACTTCTGAAGCAATGAGAAGAAATTCTGAAAGAAATGAAAATCAGAAGCAAAAAGAGGAAACAATTCTGAAAATTTATGAGAATTTGGAAATGCCGGATCCTCGAGAATCGATTATTCTGGAACAGGATTACTGTAGACGAATTGGATTGGAGGAGTTGTTGGAAAGATTGGGAATTCAGATTCAGAATCAGATGACGTCAAGTTCAGAAGAAGAAATTCCGGAAATTTTTTCAAAGAAAATGGTAATTTTCATGTCAAACTCTATTCTAAATCCCTCAAATAAAAATTTCAAAAATTTCTGAAAATTTTCGTATTCCTTTTTTCCAGAAACCCACCCCGCCATCCCTTCCACTCCAAAATTTTGACGTTTTGACTCGTCGTCTTGTCTCAGAAATCATTCAAAATGATCGATCGTTGGATGGACGAAAAATGAGCATGGCAAGGACGATGCTCATTTCAGAAGATCCCCCTGATTTAGACCTAAATTATAATGAATTGAAATTCAAATTGATGAATTTTTATAATAAAATTTGAATTTATTTTTTGTTGAAATTTTTGAATTGTGAAGAAATTTATACCAATTTCAAAAAAAAAGTCCAATATTTTTCTAAGATTTGGCTGATTTTACGCAGGGAGCTTCACTATGATCGAAATAGGAAAAAATTCGAAATTCGAGTATGGAACATTTTTCCTCTGGGAGCTGGAGCACTAAAAACAACCCAAAAACAAGAATGTCCGATTGCGCTGAAAATCATTTTAAGAATTCCACCATGAAAAACTTCGAAAGTCAATTCTGAACGATACCAGAAGGGTTAATTTTGCGATTTTTGACGGTTTTCAGAAAATTTTGTGTGTCTGAAAAGTCGACACGTGGCTCGTAAAAGAGATAACAAAATCGGATTCTCACTCAAGAAAACGTTGTTTTGGTGATAAAAAATAATTTGGAACACATCGGCATCCCTAATAGAACGGCGCCCATACAAGTGTTTTGAACAATGGAGCGGTATGCCGCTGCACGGGGAATTTTTTCGAACGTGATTTTGAATTCTTTTTCGCGCGTTCCATTTTTGTAGTGGTCGCAATTTTTTTAATTCGCTGAGTATCGACCCAGTTTATCATGCAACTGCGTATCCTCTTAAGCCTACGTATCCGCTTAAGCACGTAAAGCTGAGTCGCTACGCAGTGAGCTTGCGACCATCAAAAAATAAAAACGCGCGAAAAAAAAATTCAAATCACGTTAAAATAAAATTGCCGTGCCGCTGTAATAGAGTTTTACCCAAATATCAATTTTCTAGAAAAATACTAGTGTTTTTCATCTCCCTCTCAGCAACATCCATATCACAATATCACTTTTTTATATTTCCAATCTCTCCCCTCCTCTCTATCCCCCTCTACGTGGCTCCATCTCCTCCTCCTTTCCGTTGTATTGAATGTATCAACAAAAGAGACTGTTCGTCCTGATTTCCATAACATTACATTGTGTCGACTTTCATCGTGTTGGCTTTTCCTTTCTCTACCCTCCCAGATAGAGAGAGTGACACGACATATCGATAACTTTTTTGACTTTTTGGTGTTAGCAGAGAGTTGTATAGTGTCAGGGAATATTTCTATTCTCTAGCTTTATTGCTGTTCGACTAGACGGAATAAGATGACGATGAGGAGGCTACTACTGTTGTTTGGTGAGTTTCTGGTCCAATAATGATAGAATTTTAGATTCTGAAACGTTAGAAAATTTATAAATTTAAAGCTTAATACATCTGGAGTAAAAATCTAGTATTTGGGATGAGAAACGTGACAAAAACAATTGTAGATATTTCTAATAGGACGGTCCCCGTTTTAGCTCAGCCATTTTTGAAATTTTTTTGAGGCGCCTTTTGAGAAAATCCTTCCTTTAAGACAGAATTTTTCTGAACCTTTCAGCTGAATGAAATGAAAAAAAAAAAAGCAAATTTCTAACAGTAAGAGTTATCTACTATTCTAATAATAAGATGGCATGCCGCTATAATAGAGTTTTTC